>OX337247.1:5916713-7268472 GCA_946965025.1 Blera fallax | reverse complement strand
ATCACGTCGAAGTCTGCATAAAGGATTAAAGCTCTGATCCCTCTGCCTTTTCTATTGATTTTGTTCAAATGTCCGAAAAAAATGCTTGTTTTTTTCCTCGACGACGACGACGGAAGGATTATGTGCTTTTTTCCCCTTTGCCCTTTTTCTGCTTCTCAAATTTATTTATCCTTTCTCTTCCCACATTTTCTGTTGCATCCATGTATGTGTGGGAAGCATTCTGTGCGTGGTTCTGACAATTTAACTTCAGCTAAGGTAATCTCATGGACGAGATACCATTAATTATACACAGGATTAGCGTTGCGCGTGGGTATACTTGTGGGACAAAAGGACACTTTCATAAATCGGCCAGAATAAAGCAGAGCGAAAAGAGGAAGAAAAAAACGTCAAAGGTCAGTGGTGCAACTCCCACATATGTACGCTTAAACCGATTCTGTTCGTCCTTTAATTGGCTCTGTCGCATATTTTCATTTATTGCTGGTAATTAACCACCAAATTACAGGACATTTCTAAATATTCGAAAATGCCAAATCCTCTTTCGCCTGAGAGTGATTGATTTTCGGGCTGGTCGTTGTGAAATTCAATTTAAGCCAACGTAAAACCGCCTCTGCAAATTGATAGAGAATGTTACAATGGAGAGAATCCTTTTTGGCGAAGATACAGAGACATAGTTGCAATTATATTTCGGGAATCCTTTGGTTTTGTGGAAACCGGGGTGAGGTGGTAATTTGCATGACAAAGGTAATAAACTATGTACGCGAGGATAGACCGTATGAAACGTGGAAATGTGTTAAATTAGTTGCGGTAGGGTCTAGTGATCCATGGACGGCAAGTGACGGAAGGAAAATTTCCATTTGTGGTGAATTTGCAGTTTGAAAGAGACACATGCGGTAAAAGGATAACTGAATTTGGAATAAAAAAAAAAACAAATTTGTTTTCTGTTGGAAAAAGGTAGCGATAATTGGATTTTAATTGATGTCTTTTAATGAATTATTTGTGGAACAAATTGGGAACGATATGAGGGATTGGGCGCTTAATGTGTGTCCTTAATCGAACCCAGTCTGTTGGAGTAAATTCTGATGGAAAATTTAAGCATGCATGTACTGCAATGAACTCATTTGAGATTAACTGAAATACTGGCTTCACGATTGAATTCCTTCAAATAGTGGGCTGATTGTAGATTGGTTTCAGGGTTGTAAGTGCACTGCAACCTTAACTAGGAGCTCTAGTCGATGAAACATTCCACTTAGAGCACCTACTCCAGTCCGAATTCCTTAATGAACCGGAGTTTCTGGAGTGGATCCAACGGCATCCTTCATTTGTGGATTACTGCTCCACATTCCTTAAGAAGGTGCCCTGGGGTTTTCCCAAATATCTCTGCAAAATCTGGAGTCTCCGCTTTGTTCTATACCCAGTTTCCTGAGGTGATCCTTAAGTCTGCAGGTCCCTGTTAGGAAGCCTGTAAGGATGCGAAGCCGGGCTTCGTTAATGTTTTTATAGATCTTCCTTCTTTTGATGTCATAGCTCCCGGGAAACTTTCTTGGCCGCTCTTAGCTTAGGGAGTTCCTCCCAAGGTTTGGTTCAATTGCTATCTTCCTCATTCCTTAGCTCTTTGTGTATCGTATGCGGCCTGGACTGGAACTCAACTGACTCTGAACCTTTCTTTGCTAGTCCATCAACTGCTTCATTTCCCTCTACTCGCACGTGGACTGGTACCCAGTAGAGAGTGATTCTATTACTCTCACTCGGCTTATCTTGGCAAGGCAGTCCCACCTCAGTGCAGATCTGATTTCATGAGAGTTTGACGCATTGATGGTGGCCTAGCTTTCCGCTTAGCTTCACGATGTCGTGCCTTCGATAGTTCACATCTAGGTTAAATTGGGTCCATTTTTCGATAGACCTCTGGGGTAAGTTCGAGACCTCTGGCTTTCGAGGACTTGATTCTGGACCCGTATACACCTGCTCCAGTACTTTGATGTTTTCAATACGTTTATGCATCATTTTTTGATACTTTGACTACCTATGAGGATGTCAAGTGGATAAGTTTGAGGTCGAAAATGGCATACACCAAGGTTGCATTCTTTCACCTATATTATTTCTGGTGGTCATCCGTGGTGTTCTTCGTACAGTTCTGTTGGTAAATAATAACAGCGACATACTGACGACGTCTGTTGCATGAAATAGTGCATAGTCAAGTAGTAGAAGCAATCAGGATGAGACTGAGGATTCAAGCGGACATAACAAAAGCCCTCAGTCTTTCAAACTTCACCATTCCCTTAAACATTCCTGGACAGCGGGTCAAAAATTAAACTTTCTTACTTACTTAGCTAGCAGCTTCCAGCTGCCCACTCCAAGTTGGTTGAGGTCACCTTCTACTTATGCGCGCCACCTTAGGCGAAGTCATCCTCTACTGCGTTGCCTCTCCGGGGTAGATTCGAAGACTGCGAGCCGGAGCATTGGTGTCCATTCGGTCTACATATCCTAGCCGTCATAGGCGACTGATGCGCAGTTTTTATACCAACTGGATGTCCCTGTCGGCTCATATATTTCGTCGTTGAATCTTCTCCTCCAAAGCCTGTTAACGCAAATGGGACCGAATTCGCAAGCTGCAATCGTTCGTTACAAAATAAACAACTTTACACGAAAAAGGGTCGGGTACACTTAAGAACATGGCAATCCGTCGGAGAAAGTGGAAAATGGATCGGCCGCACCTTGTCAAACATGCCACGGAATAGAATCCATTCTCTCAAAGCCTGAAGAGTGAGTCATTCGAGGCAATCCGGGGGTTGGACGATAGAAGATGATCCAAGAACATTAGGAATAAGTTGGAGAGAATTACTATGCGTTACAGGACTCTGAATATGATGACGCATTGGCGTTGTTAACGTCCTATGTCGCATGAGGGGTGACAAAAAGGAGAGACGGGATCTCGGGAAGTATAAAACACTGAAAAAATTAGAAAGAAGACGTTCATTTTAAAGCCTACATCTTAAAAAAAAGATAAGATGAGCGACTATGAGTCTTATGAGTCTACGCAAGAGCCGTGCGAAAAAGAGTCGAACAGCTGTAACAATTTAAACAGACAATCATTGGAAACAGGACGATGGTAGCGAATATAATTTCTCCTAAAAAAGAATGCGAATCTGATGATGATCAGAATGTTTTGTACAACAATCACGACAATTCCTCTCACAACCCCTATTACCCAGGTCTTAATAGCATACTAAGTAGCCACCATTCCCCTCCTTCACTCAACCAAACCCAACATTCACAGCATAGAAGTGGCACACCTTGCATGAGAGGCAGACGAATCAATACTAAAATGTAACGACACTTACATAATACAACCGCAGGACATTCCTTTTCCACCCTCTAAAGCACATCCCCCTTCCCTCTCACTTCGCTTAACCAAAAACTAATTGTCACTGATAGAGGCAATGAATACGGTGATAATGCTGATGATGATGACGACAAACAACTAATGACTCTCACCACTGTTTCCCATTCTCACTATGATCTGACGACCTTACGACGATCTCCATCGAATTGAGGACATTCACTGGGCCAAAGGACAAAAATCGAAAAGAAAGAAACTTCCACTAAACTTCATACCCAAACGGATGGCAGGAGAGGCAGCAAAATAAAAATGAACAAAAATCAATCAACGAAAAAAGTTGTTGTATCTCATCTGGTGCTCCATGGTGGACCCAAACCCAATCTGATCCATGGACGTAACATCTTGGCAAATAGATTATCATCAACAATATTCCGAATGAAATTAATTTCTGGCCAGGACACCTCCACACACACACACGCTCTATGAGAAAATATTGCATTCGGGTCATTATATGACGGAATTATAAGTTTGCTTTCACCAGCAGCGAGGAAATAAAAAAAAAAACTTTTTTCTCCTCTTCCCTTTGTTAAGGATAAATGACCGGAATATTGAAACTGTTTTCTGTAGGGACCAGGCTTCGCTAGTAGTTTCCTTTTTTTCGTTTTTATGTATGTATGCCCGGCCGTTCAATCTATCCGGAGTTAAAGGAGGCGAACTGAAAATGTGCAACAGCAAGAAGGAAGCCGATAATAGAAAACAGAAATTAGGTCGCGCTATTGATAAACGGTTCTTTGCACGCTGCGTGCTTTCTTTTCATAATGAGTTTTACGAATATCCTTCCATTTTAGTGATCCTTGCCGTTCAGTTGCCTACTATACTGTGGTGCTCCCGCCCCCTTTTGTTAGGGGAAAATTTACAAATGTAGGCCAGCAAATGCAGACGATTTTCCAATGGCAAAAGGATATTTGTTACTGATGCAAGCCTCGTAAGCAGTTGGTTTACGATTAAGGATATTTGCAAGGGAATTACATTTTCTTTAGGGTTTACTTCGAAGAACCTTTGTCGTGCTTGGAATTTTCAATTAATTTTGTATGAAATTTCGGAGCTGCAACTAGAGCATGGTTTTGTTTATGGACACGCGGGTTTCGTGGAGATTGATTTTTGTTCTAATTAGTCCTTGCAACAGAATAGATGTTTAAGGCAAATGAGCGGTGAATAAATTAGAGGAGTCAATAAAACTGTTGCTTCATATATCGAATGTGTCTGTGGAAGGACAACAGCGTAGGCAATGGGTGTCTTAGAAAAGGGCCAATAGTTGAATCGAATGAACAGTGAAGGGTTCTAATGAGTCCATGATTGAATTAAATTAGCGCCTCTTAGGTTGTTCAAATGAGTTGAATGTAGAAGTGAATTAACAGTGAACTGAATGAATGAGTTCTTTGCAGTAATAAGAGTCGAAGACAGAAAGAGACTGCAGCATTGGGAGCCTGCTACTTTCAAGACAGACCCCTTCATCACAAAACGGAAACGGGGCTATCTACAAAATTCCAGGACGAGTTCTCCAAGGGTCAGTGTTAGGCTCAGTCCTGTGAAATATAATGAATGATGGCAGACTGAGAATGCCGTCGACTATCCTGACGACATTGCAGTAGTCGATGTAGGAAAAGCACCAGCAGATGGATCCAAAAACTGCAGCTAGACGATGGCAAATGTGAGACAATGGCTTCGGGCATCAGGCCGGGATTTGGCAGACCATGGAAGCAGAACTAAATCGCAGCAGAAAAATAGTAGAATGGTTCACCATACAGCTCGGTGAGCATACCATTGAGGTGAATCCTTGCATCAAATACTTGGGAATGCTGCTGGACCACAGGCTAAACTTCAAAGAGCACTTGTTATGCGCAAGCAAGAAAGTCCGCCTTTCGGATAGAAGCGCCGCTTTACAGACTAATGCCAAGTATTGGAGAACCAACACAGCCGCTAAGAAACCTGCTGGCAATGGAGAGCAACCTCATGGCCCTATTCTTAAGACTTCAGCTCTCAAGAAGATGTCGTTTATCCAGAAGTTCCGAAGATGTTTTAGGGGACCGCTAAAAATTGGAAAAAGGTCTCACAACCCCACCCAATTTCCAAGTCTGGTATATACATAGATGGTTCCAAATTGGCAGCTGGATATAAGGACACAGTTTTTAACGCGCAACAGCGCTAGGAGGACAAGCACGAGGATGCCTACGGAGAAGAATTCATGGTGCTGACATTTACTTCTTTTCAGACAGTCAAGCAGCCCTATTGGCTCTTAAATTCTACACGGTAGGCTTTAAGCTTGTTTGGGACTGTCTCCTTGAAGACCTTACATCCGGGAACAAGGTTATTTTGGTCTGATTTTAATGCCATGAAGGCTTCGAGGGCAACGAACGGGTGGACTGCTTGACGAGAAGAGGCTCTTGACCTATTTTGCGGTGCCACCAAACAGTGACCACTCGAAAATAACGCAATGGAAGATCGGAAGATACTCTGACTACTGGGTAAACTTTCAGAGCCTTAGCCAAGCAAAAGAGTTCGTCAATTCCTACCGATATAAGGCGAAAATTTCACCCGATTTCAACAAGGATGACTTAAAAATCTCAACGGGCTAACTAATGGGCATTGTCTGCTTAGAAACCTCCTGCTGTATATCGGCTCTGTAAGTCGGCAGAACATATTCGTTGCATCAGCCGCAAGGGAATGTTTGATCAAGGTGCCTTCCATATAGAACGAAGTAATATAACAGACACAACACGAGTGGTCAGGAGAAGCTAGGCTCTGGGCCATATACGGGCTATTGCGCCAGATATTTGTTGCAGTACAAAAGATCTTATAGGTCGCAGTGCACACGAAGGGCGAGGGTCTTAGTATACCTTGTAGATGACAAGACGATCGTCTTACAGCCCAGATGTCCAAGGATGCATCACTTCTCATGAGAGCCATCATTTACTTTAGGCGATAACGTCTGCTCTTTCTAGCCGCAAGTCGTTTAAAAATATGTTTGCAACAGGATCTCTGATCTCGCTAGTGATTCGTCCTCTTCCACTTAAAAATTGCACCGAAAAGAGGCAGAATTTGTTGTTCACTTTTCTTGTCATTGACCAGAAAGCACTCGAGAAGCTTGTGTGATGTACGACTGTTATTTTGACGAAAAACGCTCCAAAATCATAGCTGAAGCAGTTCATAAAATCTCAATGCTCACTGGGTAGCTTAAAATAGACATTTCTGAACGATTTTCAAAGAGCTCCGCCCCTGCCATTCTACTTCCAGCTTCTTAACAACCGAAAATCAATAAATCTAAGACAGCTCCTTGCCAGGGGGTGGTGGATAAGTTGAGACGGGGTGTAAAATAAAAATAGAAAAAAAAAACAGGATAATGAAACTTCCTACCATCAACATCGCTGTCCCCTAAAATGTTTTGCTACATATTTTTCGCTCACCCCTCTCCCGATATTGCTTTGTGTTGGCCCCCAAATGACTACTGCAGCTACCACCACCACTACTACTACTACTACCAGTCAGTTGGTAGATTGATTATGTCAGGACGAAAAGGAGAAACACATCAAAAATTTGCTTCCTTGGTTTTATTTAAGTTTTTTTTTCTGAACTGCTCCTCTGATGGGTTTTACTTTTCCCACCATTCACATTCCTCGATAGCCTCAGGCCAAAGGGTTGTACGATGATGATGATGATGATGATGATGAAAAGACGAGTGGATAAAAAGTATCTAACACCAAAAAACCAGGGCGGTGTGCTACTGTTAAGAGAAAGAGACGGGGAAAATTGGAAAGTTTCGGTTATAGGAGGCTGCTGTTCGTCCTCATTTCACAAGGGAATGGGAATGGGAACGCGTGCCCTTCGGCTTTTTCCCGAAATCAGTTTAGCGATGAAAACTTTCAATTTACCATGAGATTATATCGTTCTTCAAGTTTTTTTTTTTTTTTTTCGATTTATTTTTTTGTTTAATGTTGAAAGGATACATTTTTCAACACCACCAGAGGGAGCTATGCGATGAAGATGATGGCGATGGCAATACCGATGGCGATGGCGATGGTGATGGTGATGGTGATGATGATGTTTGATGATGTTATCGGTGGTGTTGGTGATGTTGGACTTTGGATAAGGGTGACACTTAGTCCGGTCTCTTGGGTCTCCTCCTCCGGAGATATTGATTTTACACAGGCATGTGGAGAACAAATACCAAACAACGTAAGGAGAGTGAAGGGAAGTTAGGTGTTTCGTCCTAATCCAATTCGATGTGTTACGGGCTTGTTTTTATTCGTTTTCGTGGAAAAGGAGAAGAGTGAGGTCTTTGGTTAGTCGTTACAGAGTGGGACTAGCCGAGGGGCTAGGGAAAATGTCCTTCCTCTTCTTAAAGAGGAGATTAAAGCTTTCAAATGGTTAGAAATGAATTCCAAAAAAAAGTTTACTTAAGATTTTTGCACTTTACAGTCATCTATACATCCATGCCTAGGACCCATTCATGCAAGGACACCCGGCAATAACAATTATTCATCAATCCATGTGTGAATCAATTTATCCTTGTATAGCATCATCAATTCACCAACGATTTACTTTAAGCGTCCGATGATAGGTGTTATCCTTCCAACCTCTATATCCTGAACGGGAAACAAAATACCCATATCTCAGTCGTTACAAATCAATTGAGAGAATATCGTTCTACAAAGCACAACTCTTACAACACCTCACCAACAAAAGAAGTGTAAATCGTTCAGAAAAGGCAATTGATTGGCTGTTCCAACAAAAGCGAAAAACTAAACACCGGACTGCGTGAATGAATCCTTTCAATTTTGGTTTTACACTACCACCTTCGTATCCTTTTGTTCTTTCTCTTAGTGTGTTCCTTTTTTTTTTCTTTATTTTCAAACTCTCTTCTCGGACCATGACGGTGTTAGCTATTGGAGTGCATACAAAACAAACCAAAAAAAACTGTTCAACGGAGCGTATACGTAACCTTAGTAAAGTCAGGTACCACATCCTCCTCCCCCTAGAGAAGGGAGACCAGTGTACACCTTTTGCTGCGCTTTATGGGAACAGGTTGGTAACTAACTTCTGATATGGTAATGTGATTACGACTACGTTACACTCACTGAAGTGGCAAGACGGCGATGGCAACGGCAAACGGTAGCAGAAAGACTATGTGGAAGGGTGGTTGGAAGCCAATTTATGGAGTTTTGCAATTTTTTTCTGGTGTTTTTTTGTATTCACGTGTCCTTTGGAGAAGTTAAAGTTTGGTATCTATCCCTCTGAAGTTAGCTGGCAGATAGGATAACAGGTTGGATAATTTACTTGAATTTTGTTTCTAGTGGACTCAATGTAGTTGCTTAATCTAGGAAGGATTGGAGTTTTTAACTTTCGAAGGGTGTGCTCGTTCTGCAAGGAATGTAGAGTGGCTTAAGGACGTCAAAGTGTCATCTTACATTTGAAGTTCCTTCAATGAATGAAGTTTCTTTAGTACAAAAAAAAAAAGAGCTTTGAAACCCACTTGAGACTAAAATCGCTCTGGTAAATCAAGGCAGGGACGGCAGTGTCTGATGGGTGGGACAGTTTTGAATGAATCCACAATTTAGGTCTCTTATTTGCGAAATTTTTACTGAAAATTCATAAAATTTGTAGATCGGGTAGACTACGGTACAAGTAATGGCAACAGTGATAGCAGTGCACTAGAAGCGATTGAGGACATCGCGTTACTGATGCCATGAGCGAATCTCTTTCTAAGTCGTGTCCCATTAGTGAACGAAAGAGGAAATAATCTCCCAAGGTAGACTTCTGCGCTGAGTATGCAGAGAAAGAGCAGTAAGAAGCTTGTTAATTGGTCAAAAATTACCAAGGAGCCGGGCAAACCACGAAAACCGCATCAAAAGATTTCAGACCCATTAGCCTATCCTGCTATCCTGTTATAGTTTATGCTGATGACATTGCTATAGCAGTCAGTGGCAAACACCCAGTAACACTACGTGATCTCATGGAAACAGCCCGCATAAGGATGGTCAAGTGGACAGATAGCTGCGGACTTAGTGCAAATCCGGCGAAGACGGAGCTAGTTCTACAGAATTCCTGAGATAACACCACCTAAAATGAGGTCGTTTGGAGATATCTAGTCTTCTGGCCATGTTTCCAATGATGCAGTGTCCGACAAGTAACCGAATTTGGCTTCTGCCGAAAGACAGAACTTTGATATTTTTCCATCGATTGGGGGCCAAAAGCCCCGGGCTATCACACAGCCACCAGTGATGGTGACGCAATCTATAACATTCTTGGCTTGAGCGTAGCTTTACTATCCAACAAGATTGTGAGCCTTGATGGGTTTGGTTAACGAGTATAATCTGTGCTGCTTTTTCAATGGCGAAGGCTTTAGCTTGGAAGATACTACAGTCACCCGGGAGGGGAATGCATACACCACAGGCTACTTGAAGTCCTTAATATATGAAAACCACTTGAAGGTCTTATTTATCGCGTAGGTCTTGATATATTTCCCTCCAGAGCTACCTCTTCTTAGCTACATGATTTAAGCTGATCGATGATGACTGATTTTCTGATCCTTGATTTAGTTTTTTTTTTGTCAGAACCAGACTTTCTTGATATTTCTGTCGAGGTTTATTCGAGCCGCAAATGCATGATCCTGTTGTATAAAGAAAATCACTACCGAGTCTAACTTACTGAAAGTTCCCGTATCTTTCCGAAGTATCTAACGACTTTTCTTTGTTGATTCTTTTTTGCAGCGCATTATGGACTCTGCTGAGCAAGCAGCTCTCTCCGAACTTGAGTCGCAAGGACACACATCATCGTCAACAGCTACGCAGCATTATGATGCCCGTCGCATAAATGAATACAACTCTGATGGCAAACTGGCCGAGGGAGCCCGCCACATGGACATACGATTTATGCGCCGTTTCGAACGTTTGCCAGTTAATTTGAGCCTTAGTTCAATTCTAGTACCGAACGGAATCAATTTAGACGAGAATGACGTTAAGGCTGCTCTTCAATGGAGCTCCCACCTGGATCCACTCTTTCAAAATAACCTCGAAAGGGATCCGGCATTATCTTGGCAGTATTTCGGCTCTTCCACTGGATTTCTTCGAAGGTTTCCAGGAACTGCTTGGCCACCGGAAGGTTCCAGGGGAAGTAAGCTTATTCATGATTTTCGAACGCACAATTGGTTTGTGCAAGCAGCCTCATCACCAAAGGACATTGTAAGTGTTGATAGCTCTTCTGAGAGGTCCTATTTTCATCTTTTTTTTCAAACAGATGATCCTTCTTGACTCATCGTCGGGGGTGTCGGAGAAATCCTTTGAATTGGCCACTGAAACAGCGTTCAACATTCTCGATACCCTGGGTGAAGATGATTATGTAAATTTGATCACCTTTACCGAGACTGTAAAGACTCCGGTGCCATGCTTCAAGGACAGAATGGTACGAGCTACACCCGACAACATCCAAGAAATCAAGTCAGCCGTCAAGGCTATCAAATTGGAAGACACAGCGAATTTCACAGCAGGACTGGAATATGCATTTAGCCTGTTGCACAAGGTAAGACCGACTTCTGGCTTTTTTTGGGAGATTTGCAAGGACTTTCTCTTTGCAGTACAACCAATCGGGTGAAGGAAGTCAGTGCAACCAAGCCATTATGCTTATTACCGAAGGTACCTCAGAGAACCACAAGGACATCATCAAGCAGTACAATTGGCCTCACATGCCCGTCCGTATATTCACCTACTTGATCGGCAAAGACTCGAGCAGCAGGAGCAATCTTCATGAGATGGCCTGCTCCAACAAGGGTTTCTTTGTTCAAATCAACACGCTGGAGGAGGCACGTGAGAAGGTTATAGACTACGCGTTGGTAATGGCCCGTCCTATGATCATGTATCAAGCCGATCATCCAGTCCACTGGAGTCCAGTCTTTATGGCTGGCAAATCCGGAGGGCTCGGCAGAGATAGCGAATTCCAACGACGCCTGGTGACGACAGTTTCAACTCCGGTCTTCGATAGACGTAACCATTCGGTTAGGGTGGCAAATTTGTTGGGTGTTGTGGGGACCGATGTGCCCGTTGAGGAGATTCGTAAGATGATACCGCAACACAAGTTGGGACCGAATGGTTATTCGTTTATCGTCGATAATAATGGAAGGGTACTGTATCACCCGGACTTGAGGCCACTCAGTGACGCGAATCAGTACATCGATCACTTAAGGCCAAAGTACACGTCTGTTGACATTACGGAGTTGGAGCTGCCGGAAACTGAAATGGGCAATGAGCACGAAATCGTTGAGATGAATAAGAATTTGCTCTACGATGTAAGTAGTGAAGCCTCTGCAAAGCCTCTTGAAGGCTGTGTCTCTGATTAAATGTCTCTTTGCAGATGCGAAGCGACATGGTCATGCCCAAGGAAGGTGAAACAGAGTTTACGGTGCTCAATCATTTCGATGGAATGAAGCGAGTCTCATCGAGGACCCAGAGGTGAGTGTTAGATTGAAATCGCCAGGTTGGATTGTACTGAATTCGTCTTTAGATACTTTTATGGTCCAATCGATGACACTCCATTCACATTGGCTGTTGTACTCCCCGAGAAATATGGCAGCCATGAATTGGTCTCCCAGCAGGAGATTAGACATTCACGTAAAAATGGTAGGACTCCCGAGCCTTAGACTTAATCGCAACCTTAACCAATTTCCTTATTCCAGTGACTGAATACTTCAAAGGAGACAATTGGCGTGTCCACCCCGATTGGGTGTATTGTGAGTACAACAGTGTCAGTGATTTGGAAAAGGAACGTGAGAGTTCCGGTGAAATAACCTCGTCGCGTGAGCAAGAGCCCAGCTTTGCCACGCCCGAGGAACAGGTGTTGCATTTTTTGGCACGTGCCGGTAGGCCAGGTTGGAAATGGATGTCCGTAAGTTAATTAAATAAATCACCTCCAAGACATAATGACTACATGAATCCATGCATTTCATAGGTTCGTCCAAAATCCCCACAGCCACATCATGCTATGCACGGTGCCACACCTGTTAGTAGCCATTTTGGTCAACATTTGAATGGACAAGGTTCTCGTAAAGCTGAACCGTATTTTTGCGATCGAACCTTGATTCAGAGTTTGGTAAGAGATGCTATGGTTACAGATGGTTTAGAAAGGAATTCAACAACGCCATCTAATGGAAAGGAGGACAAACAGTAAGTTCGGGCAACGTTTTGAAAGAGAGATGATTGAAAAGAGTTAGGAACTGTAAAAAAAAACTTTGGTAACTTCTATCGAACTTTGGTATCTCAGGGGAGAGAGCAGGCGATGGAGTGGGACTTTGATTGTACCAGTCCGGTATTTGGATACCTTGAACAGCCGCTAGGTCTCATAACCTAGTAATGTACACATTGGAGTCCTGTCGTGAAAGCTATGTACATACATACATAGTACTGTTTAAGCTGGAAAGCCCAAAAAGTATGCAATGAAATCAGAACTTATCGGATTATGTGGAACACTTCTAGGCAGTCAAGGCATTGCAACGAAATCAGATAAATAAAATGCAAATTTGACGCTATCGACCTTGCTAACATATTCTGGTCATGGCAGACACTCGATTCTGTACAATTTGAACTTGAAAAGAAAAGTTGAAGAAAAGGATAGTGGGGAGTCCTTCACGTTTACTGATAAGACAACGTAGACAATGCCCTCATCGAAATCAGGGTAGTTCTGTCAAAAGGCGAAAATAATTAGCAGCATAATTCTTACAAAGAATGGGATTTAACAAGGACGATGAGTGCAAAAATACTCGTCATATGTAGAAGGAAAAACTCCACAAATACAACAAAATACAAAGAAAATATGGGACGAAGGATGGTAAGGTATCACTCAAAGCGAATCGCGTAAAGTTGCAGCTAGGCCAACTTACTTTGTCGCCTAGTACGAACTAAGAATGTCATGATAGAACGGTGAAGACTAGAGAGCTTCTCTAGTTCCATCAATGAAGATAATTACGGTGCTGTAGTCCTCATTTGCATCTGAGACTCACCCAACAAGCTTCCACAGAAAACACGGTGAAATGACAGGAGTGCATGTGATGTTTCTTAATGATCGCATACAATGAGACACGTCGTCGAAAGTAAAGTAAAGTTAGACTGGAGCTCTTTAAAGGACTGCAAACTATTTGCACGAAAATTGAAAAGCCATAAACCATAAGGCACGGTTGACTTTTTATGCCGTTTGCAACGATTCAATATCATGTAAGCATATGTAAGCTTCCGTCTTACAACAAACTTCAGAAGGATTAAAAGGATATAAAACGTATCAAACCCCTCAAAGTATGCCAAAAGTTCGATGGAATCAGCTGATCTAATTAATTTGGCACATATTGCACTTTTTTTTTTATTTTTTTTTATAAAAAACTTAAAATTTTATATTTTTACAAAGCACTACAGCACATTTTTTTTTTTATTTTTTCTTTTTTTCCACCGCACTCACTAAAATATTCGAAAAATTTCGACTTTCTCCCTGCTAATATTAATTTTGTTTACAAACTTTTATATAAATTTAATTTTTCTTAAAAAAAAACCGTAAATTACAGTCCAATTGCCACATTAATGGCGATTTTGAAAAGGTAAAATATTTTATAAACAAATTTTAATTTAACATAGCTATTGCTGCTGGATGTTCTTTGTATTTTCATGGTAATGGTATTCGTATTTATTGGATTCATGTTTAAGGATTGAACCCTGCTTACAACTTAATTGGTTTAATGGGGATATTTTTTAGAACTTGCCTACTGTCCGAATGTCTGATGTAAGCTAAAAAAAGAAACCACCTTTCTATCCGACTAAATCGAGCGAGATTCTTGAAACAACGCCGTAGAAATTGTTTGCACCATTATAGTTTAGGGACAACCAGATCGCAAAATGCTAGCTTCATACGTCATTTGTGTTTCACCATATTTTGCCTTGACGTCGAACATAGAAATAAAAGTGTTGAAACCCGGCAACTACCTCACCTCGCTGCTATTATTGCGCTTCTGTTACTTACTTTAGACGCCTCTTACAGTCCGGGGCGGACCATAGCCTCAACCAACACGGCTCTCCACACAGCTCGGGCCCTAGCTAGCTGCCTCCAGTTTTGCACTCTCTCCAATTAAATGCGCCACATACTTACATACACTTGTTGCAAACACCCGACGGGCAGGTGCTATGATGTCCATACCCTCTGCGTGCACCAGCTATCTTAGCCACTGTACTTGCAACTTTTTGACCGGGTCGATGTCTCTGTATAACCTCTTCCACACTCCATTGATACAAACAGGACCTGGGCACGCTGCTTCAAATTTGTCAGACCAATGCCAGGGTACTAGGATGATACGCCATTGCTTGACCGTACTCAGTACCAGCGTAGAATTTTCACCCAATAAACTCTCCTCTCATCCTACCCTCGGTCATCGCGGCAATACTGTCAAGCATTTCATTGCGAGGGGGGACTTTCTTTTTCTCGGGTCTCTTGGCTGCTCTATCCACGCTGCTCTTGTTTTTCGATGCAATGTCTTCAGAGATACCGTATCCATCATATTTTTCCGATGCGTGCAGTCATCATCATACTCAGGATATTTTTCTGGAGGTGCTTTGTAGCCTATGGTAGTTCCATTTTCCTTCCTGATGATGGTGCGTTGGCGTTTGTGACAAATGATGTCATGGTAGAATTTGTCACTCAATCACCACAAACTAGAGGCTCCTTCCAGTGTCCTTACCCACACGATGTTGAATTTACTCTTCAGGGCAGACCATGCTCTCATCTCGTTTGAGCTCTAAAGTGGGCGATGACCAAAAGATGGTGTAAGTTAACATTTGTCTCCCAATTGTCCATTCTCTCCCCTTCTATTCAGATTATTTCATAGTCATAAGAAATTGCTAGCCTTGCTAAAATTGACAGCGGTAGATCTCTAAATGGTCACTAGAAGCGCCACTAATTTACTATCACTGTAGCACCGTAAATGAAAGAATATTACGAAAACGTCGCAGGGTAACATAGGTTGGTCCTGGCGCATACGAATCTCCACTGCGATTTGGTCTTAACCTTGAGAATCCACTCGATTTTATTTTACTATTAATGTAGCTCGCTTGAAACAGGTAATAATGCTCTATTCCATAGCTTGTTCCCGTTACCCAAGGATAGCCAACTGTCATTATTTGACACTAATCAAATTATAACTCTTTTTCAGACAAGGATATCAGAAATTTAACGTTGCAACATCATTTGTGGCCACCCGATCTGGACTTCTTCGATGGATTGATCATATTAAACTACCCGAGGACTCTCCTGAACCGTAGGGCTTTTGAAATTCCAATTAAATTATCCTTTTCACTGAAATCTTTTCCCTCTCACAGTCACTTTAGTGAAGAGAACGCCCGAGCCATGGACATGTCATGGTACAAAAGAGCTGTTGATCAGCATACCGTTGAACAGGATAGTTTTGTGTATAGCGTTCCATTTGATTCGGGATACTCAGGAAAGATGAACATAACCCTAGTAACAGCTACACATGCGGTGTTTGTGGAACATCGCGGTCATAAGGCTCCAGCGGCAGTAGTTGGCTTACAATTTCAACATGAATCCTTGGCAAAGCATTTTATTAACATCACGTCAGCGGTAAGAATCCACACATCCTCCAATGGAGCTTGGAGAATTCATAGACATTTTTTTACAGTGCACTGGAATGACAGGCTGCAAACGTACTTGTGCCTCCGACAACCTCGATTGTTATGTCCTAGACAACAATGGCTTCGTGATAATCTCTGAAGAGAACGAACATACAGGGAAATTCTTTGGCCAAATCGATGGCACTATTATGGATTCTTTGGTACAGGATCGCATCTATAAACGTGTGACGATAAACGATTATCAAGGCATCTGTTCCGATGCCGATAATCCCTATACAGCGGCTGGAGGAATCCTTCGACCACATCGTATAGCTTCGTGTCTAATGAATTACATTGTTTCGTTGAGTACTGCATGGATAACGTTGCTTCCGAATCCAATTCGTGCATGGCCACAGGATGATTATTCCTATAAGGATGACGTTTTCGAGGAACCAACGTATACAGATGATTATGAACCGTTTGATGATGAGTATGCACAGATTGATGACGATATGGAAGAATTCTTTACTACGCCTGATGTGGTAAATTAAAATTATAAAAATGTACAGGAATATCATTCGAGATTAACTTCTTTTTGTTTTCTATCTCTCTTTAGGAACAAGTGACACCACCGCCGAAACTACAGAAACAACATACGGGTCCTAGAACATCTCCAGATGCTCAACATGCAAGGAGATGTGATCTTAAGACAGACCTGTATGTTCTACAACCCGAGAGGCTGAATCAAGGTGGACAGAATAATCCGCTAAAGGTTTGATATTCTCTCTTGAGTGTCCTACAAGAACTTAAATCTTTTCATCCGCTTTTAGGGTAAACTGACAAATTGTCACGTGTCAGGATGTGAACGTCCATTTAGCGTGCAAAAAATTCCACACAGCAATCTGATTTTGCTTGTTGTAGATACTTTGTGTCCGTGTGGATCCAAGCAGCTGGACATTGAACCACTGGAGGAAGCTGGTATTATTGGTGAGTTACACATTAGGAAAGGATACGAGTGGTAGCAAAAGATTTTTCAACGGACGGCGTGGTAATTGTCGAGATACATATTTTCAATATTTTCAATACGCACAAATTTTATGAACGCGTGAGATGAAAGAAACGAGTCAGTCACATATATCCTGCACTCAACCTGGCAGACAAAAATCAGTTTAGTGCAGAAAAAGCTCTTAAAATTCTATTATTCTGCAGCTGTCACAGGTTCTCTGAAATGGAGACTTGCAGCTCTTGTGCTATATGCAATTATAATTGGGAGAGCCTCATCCAGTTAATTTGTCAGCTACGCAGTTCCCCAGGGCTTCACAGTAATCTGGTACCCAGCTACGGCTGAGGTTGTACCGTCCAGTTATCGCTGCAATTTTTCACTGCCTACGATGTTACGACTCTCGATATGAGGGATTTGATAGCTGCCTGGTTGTCGGTATACATAGTGAGCGGCTTGGTGAATCGCAGTGACTTCGGCCTAAACGATGTTGCTATGGTTCGGAAGGTTGAAAGAGACGTGGTTGTAAAGACTCCGGCGCTAACTCCGTCCTGGTTTTTTGGACCCATCCGTAAAGACTGACCGCCAACGTTGTAAAGGACATCGCTTCATGTCCACTCTGATCTGTCGGTATTGCGTATTGCGCGTTACAACTTTCCTTGTCTCCAGCACCAGATTTTGGAAACATTTTAAACTTGTCGCCAGCACAGTCCAGATTAGGTCCGATTACTTCAGTAATTCGGCAGGTATTTGGCCGTTTGGTCTTGCAGAGATACATATGTATATGCTTTGAAGCTTCATAGAAACAGATGTGCAATCTAGCCACAATTCTGAAAAAAAAATCTTATTCAGTGAACCAAAAAAAGGTTGCAACGTCTTTTTACCTTCCAAGATTACAGAGATGAAACGTAGGACAAAACCTTGCGTGTACGAATGTGCATTCGAGTTCTTAAACTTAGTCCTTCCGTTTAGCTGTTCTTTAGAATCTTTCTGTGTAAATTTATTTTTTTGTTAACAAATTTTTATTCGCCTTCACAGGAGCCTGTAGTACCCGTCGCCAAACTCAAGAAACACAAAAACGACGACGACCTAAAAAGTGCATAAACTACCATCCTGAGGAAATTGAAATCCAACAATGTGGGCGTGGTGCTGTACTATTTTTCACACCATCGTCCATTATAATCTCACATTTCATCATGCTCCTGATGACCTACATTCTAACACATGCGTGATATTAAAGTGTTCATGTAATTCAAATTTAAAAAAACAAGAGAATTTTCATAAACTTAGTTAAATTTAAGACTAACTAAAATATTACATAAAAAATTATTATTAAATTTACGTTTAAAGTCTCCTTGGTTTTTTATTTTAATTAGAAATAATTTTATCGATTGAAACAAGAAAGAAAAAAAACAAATTAATGAGGACTATATCGCAATGCTCTCATTATAAAGTGTACCTACGAATTTCAAAAAAACAAAAACTTTAAACAAAAAGATGTAGCGACTTTGATTTTTAGTAAAATAATTTATATAATTTGTTATTTAAATTTAAATTAATTTTCAAATTCAACTTCTGTGTATAAAGTTAGTGTAATAGATTTTTAAAATAAAATTTATAATTAATGATACAAAAAAAAATTGTTAAGTTGCTAGACAATAATTACAATTAATTTCTTTAAATTAGTATAAAAAATAAAAAAACCCCAAAAAATTGATTTAATTTGAAAAAAAAATCGTAAAAAATACCTGCATGTAAATCAATTAGTTAAATTTTTCTTTTTTTCTTTTGTTTAAGTTTGTTGTATAAACGTTTTCTTTTCGATTACTCATGTGTACGAGAAACCATGAACGTGTGCAAGTGAATATTAAACACAAAAATAAAAAATAGTTAAAAGTGTGTATTAAAATAATTATGTAAATATACTTATAACAACTATTGAAATCTATTAAGTTTAAATTTAATTAAAAAAAAAAAGAAAATAGATTTTAAGAACTAAATTTATTTAGAAAATTAATGAAATGAAAAACAAAAAAAATACATTTTGAAAATGTTTTTTATACTTGCAAACGGGTAAGGATTTTTAGTAAGAAAACAAAAACAAAAAAATATTTTATGCTAACTTTAAAAAAATTCAATTTTTGTAGGCATATTTGCACTCTCTTTGTGTCATGTTATTGAATATAAAATAATTTTATTATTTCGTTAAGTATTTTGCATGATAAAGTCTAATTCATTGGTACACCTAAGGAAATAGATGCCAGGTGCGTTGATTTGTGATGGAGATTGAATTTGATGGTGAATTTAAGAGCAGTTTTTAGGATTGTTGAGGTATTGAGGTATTTTGTAAGCATTTTGCTAATTCGTAGACTTCGTTAGAAGCTGAATTCACGAAGTTACTTAAGATATTGCCTATCGGTCATAGTTTTAGAATGTAGCTGCCTTCCATTTGTGCGGAAAATATAACACGCACAAGACGAATGGTCGCGAGAAGCTAGCCCCTTGACCACATCCGGAATGTTGCACCAAATATTTGTATTTTTAAGCTAAATACGAAACAAAATAGACAGAATCAATATTCCCCTTCTTCATTTTAACATTAATGCCTCGAATACTCATAAATTTACCCTAAACCCTGTCTTCGGACATACGGTGAAAAATAGAAATTCCTGCAAGAGCCGCACAACACGTACATATGTATGTAAAGGTGGTCTTCTATACTCTGTCTTTTCTCTCCATTACGACCTACAGTCCAATGCGTATCAGTACCTTCTTTCTTTCCAACCCTAATTTCAGTAATCAAAATACTACATTAAAGGGTCATATCCCGCTTGCGGTGAAGCTTACCATCCGGTTTGTACCACAGCCAACATGCCCCTTGTGTGCCTTGTAACATTGAAACATTTCTAAGATCTAAAAGTGAAAAGCTCAATTCACATGGTTAAGAAAGGGTAGTAACCTTGACTTTAAGAGAGGAGTTAATTCCACAAGAAAAACATCCTCTTCTTAAGATTCAGCTGGTTTCCAACGGTTGAGCCATCTGCGCAGATTTGTTAGCCATTTTAGTCTCTGTTCTCCTGCCGCTTCTCTTCTTTCTATATTCCTTTGTATTATTACTTGCAGCAGTTGGTTTTTTTGCTCAGAGTACATGGCCGAGGTATTCTAATTTTCGTCTTTTAAATCCCTTTTGCGTCGTATTCCTCTTAGCACTTTCTCGTATGTGATTCTGTCAACCTAAGGGATACGCAGCTTTCTTCTATAAGCCAACATTTCAAGGGACCTTATATATTTTGCAGAGTTGCCCTCGCTTGTTCAATTCCACTTGATGAGACTTGCGTTGCTGATGATTGACGTTCCTTAATATTCGATGATGCTCACCCTTTCCACTACTGTGTCATCTATTTTAAGCTCCACACTCTGTGGTTACTGATTATTTGTGAATACCATGAACTTGGTATGGGCAGCGTTAGTCCTTATATTACTCGATTTTCCTTATGTATGGCTCAACCGGTTAAGCTTATCCATCATGTTATTGAGTTCGCGTATGTTATTCGCTATAATGACTGCATCTGGTACCTTAATTGTCGTTCTTCACTTCGTTTATATTGATAACGCCGTCATCATGCGATATCACTTCCTTAAAAGTTTCTTCTGATTACATGTTGAATGGTAAAAGTGATACAATCCAACTTGTCGTACTCCTTGGTGTATCTCTAGATGATAGGATGCAATCTTGTCTCACTACTCTGCACAACTCAACTCCCTTCGAGAAGGTGATAGGATGCAACCTCATCTCACTCCTCCTCAATCCCCTCTGAATGAACTCCTCCAATGACTATTTTTGCTTCTTGGTTCAATTATACCGCAGTTATTTTTGCCTTTATTTTTCCATCTGAGTTTCTTCACCATTTTTGTGTGCTGATAAAGTTCTAACCACAAGACATGACCTGATAGAAAACACATTAACACATTCGATGTTTAGCAAGGGTTCAGCTATTTGTCTATTGATCTCGGAAGTATTGGATTTTATAACAGAAATACATATCAATGAGCGAGTATTATGGCAGACAGTCCTTAAAGGTTGTATCAGTTAATAATTTAATTTTATTTTGGTGTCAAATTTAAATTTTCTTTTACATTAAAGCGCACAAATTTAAGAAAATATCAGTTATTCGTTTAAAAATATCAAAAACACACAGAAAAGACTTACCTAAAACTGAATTTCATATCAAAACAACAACCGATATTATTTAAACAAAAAAACTAAGAAAAAAAAATCCAAAATAAATACCTTAAGTTATATAAAACCATTAAAAGTATCAAATGAAATTATTATAGCAATATTATTGAAAACAAAAACAGAGTGTAATCAATAAAAAAAACATATACGAAGCTTTTTGTATAAATAAACACAAGAAAATACCAAAAAATACGAGTATATACCTACCATATTTTTTGTTAATTTATTTTTTAAACAAAAATTGCATATATATATATAAATATATAAATACATATATTTATCATTTCTTTTTTATATGCATATACAAAAAAACGCAAAACCAAAAAAAAAAAAAATTAAATGTATTATATTCTATGTAAGTATAAAAAGAATCTTGACGTACATATGTTAAAAAAAAAACTAAAACACTATTTTTGTTTGAGACACATTAATTCTAAAATAAAATACAAAAAAAAATGTTAAATAACTCAACATATCTATTTTTTTCTTTTTCTAAACAAAAACGTTCTTCATTTCTTTATATAAAAACAAAACAAGAATTTTTCAATTTTTAAGAAGAAAAAAAAAAGTTTCTGTGTCTTAAACTTGTATAAAAAATGTCTTCCATTAAATAAATACTAAATTTAATATTTAACTATAAAAATAAAAATTTAAATAAACCAGAAGCGAACGAAACAAATATAGAAAAAAAAAATATGAAAAAAAGGTAAGGATAAAAAATAACTTGTTAATTATACTGAGCGAAGCTAAATTAAATATATTTAAAAAAAAAAAACAAAAACAAAATATATTATTATTAATATTGTACTATTTATAGGAAATAAAATTGAAAAAAAAAATTAGCGGTTAAGGATATGATATTAAAGAAAGAAAACAAGTTAAATTGGTGAAGGATGTTAAATAATGTTACAGGCTATACACAGATATAAGGCATGCTATAGCAGAAATTAACTGGAAAATGAAATGTTGAACGATTTTGTTTGTTTGTTTGTTTGTTTGTTTGGTTTAAGAATGTATCGGCAAATGTGACGAATGATTATTCCGGTGTCCAGTGTGTGAATGAAAAGTTATTTTTTAGGAGAAATGTAAGTGAATGTTAAGTGTGTTTGTAATTATATAAGCTTCTGTTTTATACATTTTTTGAAAAACAAAACAAAAAAGAAACAAACTATTAGAGGATGATGATTTTTTAGTACGTTTTTAGTACATATTATGCATCGCTCAAAACCCATTTCTATTCTCTCATCCATTTTAACTAGATTCACGAAAGAGGAAGGACTTTTGGCAGTAAATTCTGTAGAAATAAATTGGTTTACATATAAACATATCCTCCACTTAGAAAAGCTATGCTACAATGGTTCAGACGTCTTAAAAAACGCTCTATTCCCATCGCAATCGATAGATGCAAATCAGAATTAGTGAGTATAAAACTCAGATTCTCTTCCGACGTGTCCGACTTCTATTTAATTGCTCCACTAAAAGAACATCATGCTACAATAAGCCAGAGGTCAAAAAGACTGCTCTATTCCTTAGATATTCCTATAAGTTCCATCGCTTCCACCTGGGAATTCTAGTCCTGAATTTAGAGTCCGAATTCTCTTTCGATTTCTTCTACAGAGGTGGCGATTTCATTGCTACGTCTTTGCTATAAATACGCAGACGCAGGATGATGACCGGGGCCAACAGTGTACTTGTTACACAGATGCATACCGTCTCCTGAATCATACCCAGTAGAGGCAGAAGTACAGAGCTTACTTCACACCAGTATTGCCCTTAGGTAAAGTTAGTTTTAGAAGGATTATGAAACCATCATCACAAGGCACGATAGCGACCCCATCGCGATCTCTTGGAAACCTTTACGGTAAGAAACCTTAATCATTTCAGACATGCACTGAATTTAATTAATCATTATTTTGAGTGAAGGACCCAATCTATTCTGGTGGTTTAATCTGCCCAGAAGAAATGAAAGCAGAACACGGTTGGCAGGGAGGACAAGGTTTCCTCGCCAATGTTACATGTGCCTCTTTTTTACAGGCGTAAAAACACCGATATGAGATGGCCTCAAAATGACAGCCTATGCTGTGATATTATCACCAAAACATGGAGCAAAAGGTTATTTCTCCGAGTAATTATTTCTGTACTTGCATTCTTGTTTCAATTAGCAGCTTTGGTTTGCCAACTAAGCGCTAGAAAGAAATCTCATCAAAAATACAAGCCTCAGGATTCACAAATAAAATTTAAAAAAAAAGTAGCTTACGTGAAATACACAGATGTGTTGTCACCCCCTTAACAAACGACACAGAATGTGGTGTCACTTAAGGTGCTCGGAAGCGGAGGTCATGATGTAGTGGATAGTATCAAATTTAAATTCTTAGAGTGGCTTTTCTATTGGTTGGTCGGTGAATTACAAAACTCAAGTAATTCAGTTCTGTGCATTTTGAGAATATCCTTGCACACAAGTACGAATTAATATGCGATTTAAACAGACACTAAATTCTTGATCCCCTTTTTATGACTGTTGATCTCTAACCTCATACAAATTAGTTATGATTGTAGATGCCAGGTGGCCAAGTTCCAAATGCATTTTAAAGTAACACTCCTTTGCCTCTAGGTTTACTTTCCTTCCTCTTTCTCAACATTATGTACATAACGACATTTATAAATCAAAACCTCTTCATTACTCATCATTCTATACTCTCTTTCACCTATTTAGACTACATAATTTAAAAAGAAAAAAAAATAAAACAAAAACAACGCTAAACTAATTACCATTTAAACATTTCATTATAAAAAAAATCAAAACTATTTTCTAAAAACAAAACCTAGAAAATTGTTAGATAGTTCATGTGTTTTGAGATACAAAATTTAAACATCACCATAGTTCTAACTAATTAAACAAATAAAAGATAATATCTCTACCTACATACATATATCCGTTTTGATATACAACAAAAAAAACTAATTGATGTCCAAAGCAGCAGAATTCACATTTTATTTCCTACATACGATTTGACTCATATTAAAATTTAACTACAGTATATTTGGCAATTAAAAAAAAACATTAAACATAAATTCATATCATAATAAAGTATACCTGTGTAAAAAAAACATACAAAAGGCTACCATAGAGAGAAATATATAAAAAAATAGTTTTAAGAATTTTCGGAATTAAAAAACCAATCTAACAACAATTTTTGGCAAAGAACTAAAAAAATTATAAATATCACACTTTCTCATATCATGTTCTCAATTTAAGAAAAAATGTTTAAAATATCCATACAACTTAAAAAAACATCAAACTAACTAAAAAAAAGTGTTAAAGTTTAAAAAAATCCATTTGTAAAAAAATACATTTTTCAAAATATATATTTAAAAAGTTTTTCCAGAAAACCAATGAAAAGCATATTTGTCCATTCTAATTGTTAAATAAATTTAAAGAAATAAATTTAAAAAAAAAACAAAAACCAAAAATATTACAAAAACTAAAAGGAAAACTCAGAAAGAATCACCAAAATCCATCGACATCTTACAAAAACCTGAAAAGAGATACAGAAAAATAGTTATATACCGCAATTTTCTCCCTTTCCTTCTCCTACCACGCCTCCTTCCCCAAAAAAAAAACCCCCAACTGTTGAACGAAAAAAACAAGAATACTCCAAAGAAGACCAAAATAAATTCGAAAAAAAAACAAAAACTCAAAGAAAAACTACGAATTTTTAAAAAGTAAAGTAAAAAAAAATAAAATATTTTTTAACGAACGAAAAAAAAAAGAAAATTGTTTATTAGTTAGACTATAAAAGTGATAAACAATAGGAGACCGAATGGAAATTGAGACAAAGAAAAAATTTAAAAACGGAAAATTGTGTCAGAAATTTCGACACTGCGAAGGAGTTAAACAAAAATTACTTAAAACTATTTCCAAACGAATTACGAAAAAATAAAGAAAAATTCTATTAAATGTATTATATTATAAAATTTATTAAAATGAAAAACAGAACAAAAAAACATGGCATACACAAAAAAAAAACACACACACCAACACCATACATTTTCAAACATTCAACGTCAGAGAAACGGAATTCACCTAATAGAATAATAATTTTATTAAAAAAAAAGAATTAAATTTAAGATAATTATTAATTGATTAATTATTACTATTACTAATGAAAATAAGATGAAAACAAACAAAAAATGAGAAAAAGAAAAGAATAATAATAACACTGAGATAGAGAAATAAAAGATGAAACGAAATAATAAAACCCAAAAAGGATTGTTTTCTATTGTTCAGGACATTTTGTACCTCTTTATGTGGATACCTAGACACTGCGATGTAGAGGGTGGAGAAGTGGCCAAAAAAGAAGCAGATCTCCCACAAAGCGACGCAATTGAAGGCATAATCCTTTAAAGTACGTGGCTAAGAGAGTCATTTTCGATAGAATCTTTGAATTGGCTCACCTACGATGGTCCAACTTCGAAGGGGATAGGGCAAATCACGGATAGAAATAGCGATAGGGTGCATGCCTTCGAAGTATGTAATGGGATAAGGGTTATCGAATACGGATGTGTGCAGGTACTTACACGTCTCAGAGGACATAGCACATTTACTCTGTGAATGCCAAAGCACTGCCGGGAGCAGAATAAAACACTGCAATAGTTTAGATCGCGATGGACCTACTTTGGTGTCTGATGTCTTACCTAACCTACCTAACTGAGATCCCTATGAATTCAGCTGACTGACCAGCATGCCAACCACATTTTTAGAAGCAGAGTGCCAAGTGTCACCTTTTCCAACAACTCATCCAGAAAAAACCTTCAGGGGTAAATCACAACTTCCTTCTCTTCTATAGAACCTGATTCTTAATATTTTTTTATCCTTTTAGTAAAAGGATGTGGAAGTGGTTGTATCACAATATGCTGTGACTGTCATCATGGCAAAAGGGAAGCCACTCCTGTTCACCAGAAATATAAGACTGCATGTACCATACCAAGCCCGAAATCCTTGAGTCTTGTTTCAGTTCCAGATCGTAATGGAATTACATAAAACTATATCTCAGACCAACTTCTTAATAAAGCCACAGATTAGGGCTTTCCAAAATCGGAATCTCTGTTATATTTTAGTTCCCCATCGGCCCAAGCTTTCATCAATTGTTGGGTTTCTCATAAACACACCCCCAAATTGCAAGACTTCAGAATGCAGACAGAGTAAGCGAACACTTGTTCATGTTTGGAAGAAGTTAGCTGCATTCTTGCTGTCTCTAAGCTGGACGAAAGATGCAAAGTGAAACAAGCTAACCTAGCATGACAGACTGAGACATACAAAACGGGGGACAGTTGTGGAGAAATCACTGGAACGAGAGTTCAAATGCACTGTCAGTCCCTGCAATGCCACGTAGGTACAGTGGAGGCCCTAGAGGAGTAATGGAAAGCAGAATATATGTAAGAAATTTAGTAGAAAAAACTATAACGAATATCGAAGAAGAGTGAACAGGACGAGAGTGTATATGAGTATGTCTCGATACATGAGTTAGTATCAAGCACAAAGTACCCTTAAGAAAGTCGTCACACAATTTTGAGCTCTGAAAATAGATTTGGAAGAGTTACATAGCAAAAAATTAGACTTTATCACATCACTTAACTTTAAACGACTGAACCTGAGCAAAGGCAAGACTATCACTTATCCCAGAATGTATCAAAATAAATAAGCAAAACTCAACTCACGCTTTTTAAGACAACAAGCTTTTATTTATTTCGAGGTTTCTTTGTTGCAAAGTAAACGCTGACGGCTTCTCCTTATCGATGTATAAGTATCGACTCGCTTCTTCAGCTGTATCATTAGTAGATCAATATTCGAGTACAACTTGAAGTCAATCGCCAACATATCGTACTGCCGGAGGAGATAGTTGGTAAACACCCGGCAGTAAGCGATTTTCTTCAGCATTTGGGTCATTTCTGGATCGTCCATGTTCTCGTCTATAGCCTCATCAATGTTGGTCTTATCCCATTCTCTCTTTTTTGCTTTTTTGACACTTTCTTCTACGCTAACAACTTCTGCTTTACTTCCGCGGGTAATTACAGACTCAAATGAGAGATTCTCCATGGACCGGATCGACTGGTGGACACTTTTGCGACGATTATGAATTTTTCTCGGCGGATCTTTGCTGGTCGATGTATCGACGCTTGTCTCCATTTGCTGTGGAATATCTATTATATCCCAAGTGGTTGAGGATTCCACTGTGGTTGAAGATGATTTTCGTTGATTGTCGGTTCCATCATTGTCGCTGTCATCAGAAGAGTCTATGATTTCTATTACTGTTGGTTCTTTACGTCGTCCTGCGGATGTGGACATCGTAGCTGGTTTACCAGTTTAACTTTTCCTAAATCTGTTTGCAGACTAGCACGAAATAAACAAAAAACGGGAAAACAATATCTGTCAAAACGAAATTGACAGCTGTATTCGAAATTCGAAGCTAGTTTTAGGGTGAATAAGCGGTATATTGGCGGGTGAAATGGTTTTGGTAAATGTAAGATTATATTAGGTAATAGGTACCTACGCATGAAAACCTTAAACATACTATCAAATTGTTGGCAAAAAAAAAAGAACTATCACAGTCATCAGTCACATTACATGGAGGGAAATCACACAATTAGACGCAGAGAATTGAAAATAGTTCTAAGTTTTTCCATTGAGCGGCAGATGGCGCCCTGAAATGACATTTGTGTCGTCGCTAAAGTGCGAATAGACAGATTAATTTCGAAATTCGATATTAAGTCAAGATACACACCGTTAGCGTCGTTGTTTGAGTGTGTTCGTCAATTGTGAAGGAAATGTGAGTTTCTTTACGAAAGCTGAACCTGACTGGTTAACTCAAAGCAGAGAAATCCAAACCTTTGTCTACAGATGCCTGTGATAAATTGACGCATAAACTTTGTCAAAAATGGATGAAAATTCTCTTGCTAGCTTTGAAAGGAAAATGCCTGGGGTCTTATTTGTGTTAAATGGAGTGTGGAGGTGAAAATTTAACGACGAACTTACATAATAGCAACGTCGACCTGGTTAGAAATTTACGAGTGCAGCGGCTGAGATGGCTGAAACACCTACAGCATGGGCATGAGTGCATCGGCCCGTCGAGTCCTTAAATCCACCGCAGATAGACAAAGCAGCAGTGTAAGATCCTACCTTAGGTTGCAGGCACAATCGGGGAGTGACCTCAACCCGATCGGTGTGCGAAACTGAAGACCAGCGACGAAGGTGGTTGAAGGGCCGTCATGGTTTAGGGCATGGTCCACTCCAGATTGCCTTTTAAAGTAAAGTACATAAGTAGGTTAGGATAGGTCAAGTTTCATAAGTGGAATGAAAACAGCAGAAGAAGGGCCAGCCCAAAAGTTACACAGACGAGAAGTCTAGAGAGAAGTCATGGAATTTGAAAAAAAATCCCTCTGAGGTTTGACGTACAAAGTTTTCAATGCTGTATCTGGGCTTTAAAAAGAGATAGTGGTTGACGAACCATAAATGGATCAATACCAGCTCTCAAATCCCCAAAGTTGGCTGATGGCATTGGTGTATTAGGTCCCATCTCCTCCCATTTGTTTCCCATTAGTTTCCACAGACATCAGAAGATTATTTCGTCTGAGATGTTGCAGTAAGTGCCATCTGAACTGGTTTGTTAGCTTGTTTTGTTTGTTTGCTGTGTATGTGCAGAGTTTCGGTCTTCCAAAGAGCATCTACTGGGGCCTTTTGATGGCTACTTTAAGTCCCTAAGCTTTTATCTTTGCCCACGATTTGCTTTTTGTTTTTTTTTATCCTCAATCTGTTCAGCCTGGGAAGTCCTGCTGTGAGTGCCAGTCTCGTTGAAGTTCTTTTTCAGCTTTGTTCTACGTCTCAGCTGTTTTACCAGCCCGTTGTTTAACGTAGTAGTTTCCCACTTTCTGGAATTAAGGCTGGCATACAAGAAGCTTTAAAAATAAAACAGCGTGACAGGTTGTCAATACATTTTAGGATCCCTATTGACATCTTAGTCAGCTCTGTGGCCCTTGCAACACCTAAAGACGCCCAGAATAAGCTACACACTATTAGTTCACTTTTTTGCAAGCATTTACGACACTACAAAGCGAGAGAAATACTGTAATTTATCCATGTTACTGCTCAAACAGTTAATTTAATTTCCGCGTACCCTTTCCCAAGGCAATATTTCCCTAATTAACTTGAACCTTTACCCTGATTGAGACAGCTCCAAAATCAATGACCTCAATAAAAATAACAAAAAAAAATCAACACACCTCCGATTACCAATACGCTGCTTGAAGGTTAATTAACCCTCTTCGTCCGGAAACCCAATGAATAACCACCCTCTACACTTTTATACCATCATCCCTACTTTGATCGTCTTCTACTTTTTTTCTGCCTTTTTTTGTTTTTGTGTGTTTAACACCACAACTCCAATCACGTTTTTTAATTTTAATAAATTAATTCAATGCTGCCAAAAGGGATAACACCGGCACAACACTACAATACAGGATAAGAATGGAGAGAGCGCTAAAAGCAGGCAACAGAAAAAAAAATGTCCGAACGCCAAACAGAAAAAAATAGCAAGTTCCGGTTGTGAGAACGAAAAAAAAAAGGAAAACAGAATGAAAATCGTGATTGGAATTTTTATTAATAATCATAATGCTGCAGGAAATGTTTTTATATCCCTGTTTCTTTTTTATTTTCCCATGTAACCATGACTGGCGCCCTCTCTATGTTGAGGTCCTTGATGGGGTTAATTAAACATATTATCTTGGGTCAATTGGGGTGACGCCGCTCCGTTCAACTGGAAATGATTTTTGTAATCGTTTTGTATGCCATTTATGCTTTTTTTTAAGCGTAACTGTAATGAGATTTTAGTCCATTGAACTTTGATTGGGATCTAGTTGCGGAAATGTGGAAAATAAGATGCGCTGGCGGACTGGTAACTGAATCCTTGAACAATAGGTGACAATATATCGAGTTCGCGAACCATTTGATTATATTGGCTGCGATTATGCACGCTAGATGTCCTTGTAGTGAACTAATGCATTAAGGCTAGGATCATCCTCACCGTAAGACTATTCAATCTGGAAAATGGTTCTTGGTTATAGGAGACGCTTATAAGATACTGTCCAGTGTACTATGTGAACATCTTAAGTGATTCTGTACTCGACCGGGCAGATCGACGCTGAAACAAATCCTGGAAAATACCAGCGAATTTTAAACCGAAAAGCGCCATCTGTTTATCGACTTTAAAGCTGCATATATGCTTAGAGCGATGGCTGAATTTGGGATCCTGAAAAAAACTGATCCAACTATGCGGCATTACACTGGACAACACGCGGTATGTCGTGCACTTTGGAAGCTCCAACTCAGAACTCTTCCAGACATGCACCTGACATCGGCAAGGAGATGCTCTGTGATGCAATTTTTTTTTTTTTTAATTTAGTGCTGAAGCAGATCTTACGTTTCAACAAGGAAGTCAGTCCAGCTGCTGGGATAAACAGATGACATCGACAAAATCAAGCGTTCTCAGCAAGCCGTTGTAGGGGCTTTCACCGCCCCTGAAACAAAAGCGAGATATGGATCCAAAGGACAACGAGGACAAAACTAAACACATATGTATTTGCTGAATACAAACAAGCCCACCGCTGTCCACCGCTTAGGACAAGATGTCACTATCGGCAGCTAAAACTTCGACTTGTAACTGTAGAAGGAGTTGAGGAGGACTTCGTCTATGCACCTCGGAGTTAAGTCTACGAATCACGCAAGCAAACCTCTGCTACTTGGTTCAGAACTCCTAACACAAAGGACAAAAGTGATACTCCTGCCAGTCCTTCTATATGTCGACGAGTGCTGGACGATAAGCAAGAAAGCCAAGTTACTTTTAAACTCCTTCGAAAGAAAAATATGTACTTCGTCGAATATTTACTTCCATATGCAATGAGGACAAATGGAGGCGAAGACATAACCGAGAAGCCTATGAGCTGTGCCAAGAGGTGGATGCGGTACATTGAGCCAATGAACGACCATGCTCCAGCCATGAGAGTCTGCGAGTTCCAGTCCTCAGGTTCGAGACAACAAAGAAGACGGAACATTTTTTATAAGGATCATGGAATAGCGGTCGCTTGGATGCTTGGTCTGAGGAACTGGCAGCAACGTGCCCAGGACCGAAGGGGATGAAAAACCGCAATGTATCAGGCAAAGCCTCTTCACATGTCGGGAGTTTAATCAGTAAGAAAGTAAGTACAGGAGACTTAGAAGGATTGGTTAATGTCAACGTAGACAAAGTTGTGCTTTCTACAGACGTATGCTACTCCATAGCTCCTAATTTATTCTTTTCACCCAGACATCCTTGAACATAAAAAAAATTTCATTTCACCATCTATACGTCCTTGAGACAATCAAAATGTCTCCTTCGATCAGGTAACATGAAATTTCCAATAAACAAACTCCTTGAGAGTTCACTTTGACTTTCAGTATTTCATGTGATTTCAATTTTAAAGGACTCTCATATGCTTATCTCTTAAACAAGGACTTCTATGCACTCCAGCTGTGCACACCTATTTGTAGAAATGTACATTAAAAATTATTACACTATCGCCGACGAATATTACAGTTTCCAAGGATCATTCCGACGAGGATTCCCGTTCCTTCCAATACATTATGCATGGATAATAGTGCGCACCGGAACAGTGTGCAGGATGTGCAATGTGATATTTTGATATCATATACTTTCTTCGTCCTTTTGAGGGTACGTACCTCCATCTTTCTGTCGTTGACGGTTTTCCAAAAGTGCACCTAAGCTGCTGCGCCGTGTCGGGCTATCCTGTCAGATTTATTTATTTTTTTTATTAAAGATTGAATTTGTATCCTGGCAGACTACTGGGTATACAATGGAATTGTGTGGGTGTCTATTCCATCTGGGCTGGGTGATAAAATTTTAAACAAGGACCTTTTGCCTTTGCACTGAATTCGGAAGTGCAATTGGACGCGTTAGCTGGCTGTTAGTTAGAGATGCACACATGTGACACGTTTTGTTTATGGATTCTTCCAACTTTGAGTTCTCCTTGTAGATGTCTGTATGAATGTATTAGTGCGAGGAAATTATGGTAAAATTTCCTAAAAGTTTCTCTCTTAAATCTTGTCACTGGATTTTGAACCGACCTTGAAATTTATGGGCAACGCAATGGGTATGTGGTGTTTGACGAAATATTGTCGTGCCTTTTGATATGTGTATGTATCTGTGACGGATCCAAATTCATAAATTATTATCATTGACTTTTGGATATGTCTTCGGAGTCTGCGATAAAGAAAACGTGGATACAATTCAGATTCCCGCGAGATAGTACTTCTTTTCTGGTTTTTGAAGGGTATGCGTGCTCCTGAAATGAGGGTATGGTTTCCTGAGAAGACTAGGGTGGATTTCAAGGAGAATAAAATAAATTTATGTGTCCCTGTGGTCTTGAAAGGAAAGTCCTGATACAATAGCTTTTAAGGCACTTAAACTTTCCATCAAAATTCGATGGATGAGAAATAAACGTATGCTCATCCTAACCTTCCAAGTAGGTGCCAGCGATGAAAACTACCACTGCAGTCTTTTAAGATGTCAAGATGGGGTTAGAAAAGAAGTGTATCGGATTCTTTACTCCTCAATAGTTTAACTATTCCCATCGGATCAGGGCATCTGATTTCAATTGTGGTGTGAGCGCTTAACGCACGAATCCGAGTACGAGAATGCAGTGCTGGGCTTAGACCAGTCTCTAATGAACTCCCTCAGATGCATGGGAAATATCTGTCGAATTTTCGCCTCATCGCGGCATAAAGGCTCTGCTGGGACTGACACATTTTCTGTCTCATTCTTGGGAAACAAAGTCAAAGCCCTAGTTGCCAATCCACAGAAGAAGGAAACACCTGAATGCCACCACCGTTGGATCCACTCCAGATATTCTGATTCATCAAGGAATTTGTTCTGGAGGAGGTACACTAAGTCGAGTATATCATAGACTAGACCTCCCTGTAGGGGAACCAGAATAGATCCACAAGGTCGGAGTGTGTTTACACTCCTAAAATCAATCTAATCTATAAAAACAACAAAGCCGGCAGCCAATGCGATGTTTTCGGAACACCGAATATCCTGTACAACAACAGCAACTGAGGGGGTCGAAAATATAATTTCCATTCATAAGAACCAGCTAATCCAATCGTTTCCAGAACTTTTGACTCCCAATAAACATTCAACTTCATTCGTATTTATACTTCACGACGGGCTCTATTTCTTCCCTAAAAGATACACTTGGTCAGGGATAAATCCCACACAATTCGATTGCAACGTTCCCCTCCTTTCCTACCCTTCAAAGGATCAATAAGGAAATGAAAAACCATATTCCATGTTCGCTTCTTATTGGTTAGCATTTTCGATGAGGTTCAACCACTTTTGTTCGTTGAAATTAAATTTTTTTTTTGTCTACCTTTTCTATATGACTGTTGCCACAGAAAACATTAAAACCATTTAAATTGGAAAACTGCTCACTTTGCACAATTTTGCTTTTCCCTTCCTTTGGGGGCTTTTTTAGAGCGCGCTGGAATTTTTGTTGGTTTTTTTATTTTTTTTTTTGGTGTAATTTCCTTCATACAAAACGAAATATTTTTCCAATCATATTTCCATAAATCCGAAGAAATTTAATTAAGTTTGTCTTTTGGGTGGATAGCGCAGCAGTAGCAAGTAACAAAAAATTGTGAGAGGAAAAATACGAGAATAAATACAAGAAAATCAACGAAAAAACGAAAATAGTTGAATTGGAGTGGAAGAATCAGTGAGGTCTGCCTGTCCAGTGAATAGCTAGGTTGGATGAAAGAAAAATTGAATTACTGCAGACTTCCGGATATTTTGGGTGTTTTTGTTTATATTTTCCATTTTATTCTTCAGAAAAATGCACGAAGAGGGAGAAATAGAACAATGATGTGATGGATGGAGTTGTACTGCAACTGAGCACAAAAAAAAAGGATTTGGTACAGAGAATTCGATCAATCTGGGCCAATAAGTTGTCCTGATCGCATAGCCAGACTATTGCATACCATGGAAATTAAGAAACTTACACCAAAGAACGCTACGATGGAATTTTAACGAACCTAACTTAAAACATGCTAATTGGCGCCCGGGTTGCAATCTTAGGAAGTGCGTCACAATCCCTTTTGTGCGTAGATTACGGTAATTCGGAGATTGTACATATCCTGAGTCATAAAAACTAGACATAATATTTATCAGTTTTATTTCGAGGCACTACCAACTAAGTGGCGCCCGGGCTGGGATCTTAGAAACTGGGCCACAATCGTTTCTTTATTAATTCGGCGAGTGATTATGTCTTAAATTCTGAGAGCTACAAGTAATATTTATTTTCTCCTTATTTTGATGAGCATACCCCACCACCGAATAATTGGCGCCCGAGCTGGGATCTGAGAAAGTGTACCACCATCGTTTCCTCGACAATTCCAGTGGTGTGTATATCCCGAGTTCTAAAAACTACAAATAATATCTATCAGTTTACTCATACCTTCCTGCTATAATAATAATTTCATAAGGCACCACCAATTCATATCCCCCCGTATACTTGCCCTCTGCTCTCTGCATATGTAAAAACTAACCACTCGGGCCATCATCTGCTCTCAACTTCATGCAACCACAATTTCGTGGTCAAATTGGAATCGAAAACTATCACTTTACCCACTCGTGTGTCCGGTTTGCGTGAGTGGAGTGGTGGTGCAGTTTCCATCGTTTTTTTTTTTTTTTTGGTTCTCAAGTATATTTTGCGGTCAAACTACCCATCCACTAATGTGCACATCATTAAAGTTCAGTGGTTAGCCAGCATCGCCTGGTTATTTTAACCAAACTTCCCATTCTGAGGTCGAATGGTGTATACTCCAAAGAGCACCAGTGTGGTGGAGTAACCTTTGATTGAAACATTAGCGCGAGTATTCTCTTAAATATTTCATTTCAGATGGGGTAGTTGGGGTTGATGATTTGTGGCCAACTGCAGCGATGAGAAAAACAACAGATGGACGTTATGGTAGCGATTTTTGGGAGGATGTCTCGATAGGGATTTGTGTCTCTGTTTAACGGCTTTTTTTTTTTTTGGGATTTGATAGTGGTTTTCGTGACTGTTGGAAGGACTAACAGAAGTTAGAAATGAGAAAAGTTTTTTACATTCAGTTTCTTTAGAAATTTTTCTTCTGTTGAAGTTTGGAGGGAAGAGAACGAGATCTTAGGCACGCCTGGTCAAAATTGACAACAGTGGGCATAGATGCATGTTTTTCAATCGAACTAAGACTATTCCTTTAAATTTAGAGAGGATGGGAGCATCGCTGAGTTTACTGAAGTCCTTGAAAAAAGAAAGTTTCTCTTGCTTTTCATATAACTCTTACAAAGAGTTTTCCAATATTTCGACTACATGCATCCTAGATAACCCTTTGCGAGATGCAATATAATGAACATCCTTTTCAAAACCTCAGCACGCATATCTTAAGGGACGATCGACGGAAACGCAGCAATGCGAACAATAAGAAAAATCCTCCCACTCGCTCGGAACAAATATAGTGTGTTACCATGGCTAAGCCTTGCCTTCTGTTAACTGTTTTCAAGATCCTTTATTTCGATTGTAACCCGATGAACCATTGGTTTGCAGACATGCTTGTAAGAACACATCTTAGCCACCTTTCTAGGCATAGAAAGCGCCTTTAGTAATGTACATGCACTGAAGCAAATCGTGACTCCTTTACGGAGCTAAGGATAGAAAACTATCCTGTGTTTAGCACTAGAATAATTCAGACAGCACTAAGAACTAGCAATATACCTAGATTTGCAAGTAGGGGAACACCTCAGGGTGGCGCTATTTAACCTCACAAAACGGCACCTAGTGGATCCTATTTTAACTCCTACCTACCTATCCATCGTTTATCTTTTTATCTATGGCTTTGATTAGACGAAATACCTCATCCAACATTAAGGACATCACGATTTTCTTCTGGTCTTCTTGTGACTCTTTCTTCCGGAGTTGAAGTCCCTTAATTCCTCATCGCAATTTGCAGGCCTTAATCCTCTTCGCTCTTTCATCGATAGTTTCTGGCTGATCCTTGTCCTTGACCATTTTTAAAAAAATACAAGATTTGGCGCAACCGACCGTGTTTGGGGTCCAGAACCTAGATTCATGTTGTACATCTTAAATTTATACGCATAAATGGATGGGACCTACAGTTGAGAGCCATATCCGAAAGGCTTGTTTTTTGGGAAAGCTTCCTCAGGTCAGTTATTACTCTCGGACGTTTGACATTCGCGAGAGGCGGGACCGTGAAACTAACTTTTTGGGACTTTCTGGGATTCGAGTTTCGAACCCAACGTATAACCACTGAGTCACGGCGTTCACTATTTCGTCCCTATGAGGTAGATTATCCTTTTGGTGGACTAGTCTCATGTAATCACCCAATCACTACCATGGTCTGAGGAAGAATGTCGACAAGCACATGCAGCTAAACAAGAGGCCAACAAATTGGAGCTGTAAAGAAGGACGAGGGTTGCTAGAAAGCTCTACGAGCAAAGCGAAGAACATTAGCTTCTCCTAAAGAAGAAAAAAGGACACAAGAAGGGCGCGTCATGTAGAGCGAATGGACACCATGGCTCTGATCCGAGTCTAACCCGGAGGAACAACACAGTGGAGTATATAAGTAAAAGAGGACCTCAACCGACTTGGAATGCATACAAACTTGACGGTTGAGGTTCAGCTTCACCTCCAACTGTAACGCCACCCAAGTAAGTAAGTAAGTAGCTTCCATTAGCTGCATTGATTACGGGCGGTAATCACCCCAGCTCCTTTGAAAAGCGTCCATTTCAGCATCACAAAGGACATCGAAACACAAAAACAGGCAAAGTAATGAAAATTACTTGCTCAGTATTTATCCTCAGGAGCTAATAAGTCTGCCAAGTATACAGGTCAAGGAAATGCCATTTTCAAGTTAAATAACTTCAACAGCCTTGTCGTTTCTTTTCCTGCTGTCAAGAGACCTTTACTGATCCAAGGATATGCCTTAAGGCCTTCAAAAATAGAACATCATCTCCAAACAGGAATTTAAATTAGTTTCCCTTCAAAAAAAAAAAAATACGGAAACAATTTCCAACCACCCCAGATAATATAATTAGAATTAAATTCATTCCTTCGCCCTCGGTGTCTCAGTCAAAAGGAACAAGCCCTGTCTCCTCCCAAACAGACAGTTGGCAAATAAACAGCCAACAGAGGGATGCAAGATCCTCTTTTTTTTTGAGGACACTCTCATTTCACTTCTTTCGAATGAAAAAAACGGATAAAAACCCCCGACGTTTCTCTTATTTAGTAGCACTAGTAGAAGAAAAAAGGACTTCATCAAAGGATACCCGCCCACAGTTTCTTCAAGAACCGACAACAGGTCTTTTTGTTGTTGCCGCCTTATCCCTTTAGACATTCAAACTAAATAACCATACAACTATTCTGAGCAGAGTGGGCGCGAACACACCGAAAGAGTCTCTCAAGCAGGCGTATACTCGAACAGCATCCCAAAGGATATCAAAGAAGTTTTTGTGAAAAGGTGTTTTTAATGAAAGGATAATAGTACCGCGCTGCTCAATGGGACACAAATGCTAGAAAACTACTACTAAATGAGAGAAAAAAGGACTCGTGTTAAACTTTTAATAAAATAGCACGCACACACACCCAAAGAAGGACAAGTGGCGAAAAACTATTTAAATAAATTAAGGCTCACTCAGTGCTGTCGAATGATTTCTCCCTTTCTTTGGCGCACTCCTTGAGATCCTTGTTAATTTATCTATTGAACGGATAACCTTTTTCATTCCTGAAGTGTGATTTCTTTTAATGAAGTGCTCATGCTTGCTGTGGCAGCGGGAAGGCATGCTCGATAGATTCGAAAGGATCAAGTGGACCTTAATTTTTTTTTAAATTTATTATTTAGTTTATTTTTATGCTGTAATTTGCATCTCACTCTAAAACTAAAGTTAAGTGGCAGGAAAAATTAATTTTCTCTCTCTGCACCTTGTTCGAGTGGAGTAAATGCTTTTTTTTGGAATTTTGCGCGCGCTCTCTGTAATTAGTGAGCATGCTGTGCATGTGTGTACAGCACTCGAGAGCACCAGAGATGGTAATTATGGGTGGTAAAGTGGCGAAAAGGATATTACGGTGCCAGAAATTGTGATATAAATTGAAAATTTTGTGCATGCCACTTGCATTCGGCGTGGCAACAACAGTGCAGCTAGGACGAGTGCGAACAGGATTAGTAATTTTGTGTAAAGGGTGCTTATTTAAAACTATTAGGTGAGGTGATTGGATTATCGTGAGGTGTAATTGGATATAAAACTTATTTTGGGGAGGAAACGACTCATTCGGCATGAGTCAGGGTAAAGCCTAAGGAAGGGAAAGGCTTGTTGTGAGGTGCAATGACTCATGGCAGACATGACAGGCAGTGAATACAAAAAAAGTCTTCTTTATGGAGAAACACGCAATGACAACAGGATAATGTGCAAATCCTTTGGTGATTCAGCGTCTATTCTCTAGCATTTTAGCTACGATTTCAAGCAGGTGCGTCAGCTATTGAGGAAGGGATGTCGAAAACGATGGCTTTCATCACGTCCAAGGCACCATAGAACGTCCTTCTAAATTCTGTATGAAGTCAGAACGACTCCAAACCTATTGGATGCATTGAGAAAAAAATTATTTCGCATCACGGTTAAGGTGTTAAAGTGTCAGAAATTGAGGAGTAGATTGGGACTGCGATCTTTGTAGCTCTTCCATCGATGATCTAGTCGATGTGGTTCTCGATTAAGAGAACCTCCTCCTGTCCAATTGCCTCAGTCTACACGTTGCTCTATACCTAGTTTCCTGAGGTGCTCCTACAATCACCCGTTAGGAAGCCTGTAAGGGTGCGCAGCCGGTTCTTGCTGATGTCTGTATATGGCAGGTCCAGCCCACAAAATGGTTTGGGGACGGTAAATACGGCACCTGATCCTTCTCTCGCTAGTTTATCAGCAACTTCATTTCCCTCTACTCCCACGTGACCTGTTATCCAGTGGAGAGTGTGCCTGAAACTGCGGACTGTCTAAAATCTTTCTTTCAAAATTTAAATTTAGCAGCCTACATGGGTTAGGTTAGGTTGAAGAGGGGTATGCGACCACTATACTTGGAGCAACATTGTTGGTAAAACGATTACGGTCTGCAAAAACAGCCAGGAAGCCTGGACTTTGCCGTCGTGTCTAAGAGACAGTCAATGTCTGCCTAAGAGACAGTCACGAACTATTCTCTGTGGACTGCGTGATTCAGAGGTGGCTTTCGGCAGCAGACCCCCGCTCCCGATTCTCCATCGATGTGTGATCCATCCGTATGTACTTCTATCCCATCCTCGTTTGGAACGGCAGACCACTGCTGCCATCCCTCGCGTTTGGGGAGCTGAACTGTACAGCTTGTGTCGAAGTTGTATTCCTTGCTCAAAAGGGCGCTTGGATGCATTACGAGTCCAGAGGCCGCCTGTACTTCCTTCTAGATAGCCCTGTGCAACATTGTGCTTCGTTCTTTGAAATTTCCCAAGGTCTTGAGTCCAAGAGCAGCCAGTCCGGTAGATCTTTTCACCTCTAGTTCTATAGGGAGTGAGTTCAAGATTGTCTCCATGGCTGCTGTGGGGGTACTGGATTGGGATCCGGTAATTTCTAGGCAAGCCATACATTGGATATTCGATAGCAGTGAAGGGGTGTGTTTCCTCTCTACTAACGGCCACAATACAAACACTTAATAGAGTAGAATGAGCCTGACGATGCAAGTGGCTTCCTTGGCAAGATGAGACCTATTTCTCTTGTGAAACCGGTCATCTCCTGCCATTGGTATTCCTGCGAAAAGCTTCGGTGTACAGCACAACGATTATTGTAGAAGCGGCAGAGAAGACGATGAAATCGTTGTCCTTATTACATCAGAAGAATGACGACATGTTGAGCGGATGGACCTCCTTTATATCACCACCTGCAGATATGTGCTTCACAGTCCTCCTATTTAAATAAATGGGCACAATGCACCCAAACTGTTAGTCTTAGTGGGCAGTGACTCCATTGACCCACCAAAGCCCACTATGACCACCCACAGTCCAAATAGGCTTAAAAAATAATCTCACATCAAACAGTTTCATCGGTCAGATACTCCATTCAATGCAGGACAAATGGACATCCGGTTATGAAACTTGTTTCCGCCGCAACGGTCTTAATCATAACACGCATATGGATGCCATTAACTTTTCAATACCACTGCAAATTGAATCCTCTATAGCCTACCACCAATCTAATACCCCCCATCAGCTGAAGGTACATTCTGCTCATTCCCTCCATTTCTCTCAAGTGGCATCAAGGCTCGTTTCGTTCGAAGGATAAGCAAAAGTGCTATTTATGGTACAAGGATATCCGAAGCATCAGAGAAACCAACTCACTCCCACCTACCCATAGTTTCGATACGTGTTTTGGTTTAATTTCGTTAAATATCACGTTCAAGCTTCCATGTACATCGGGTTTAAAGGCACCATAACAATGCATGCTGTTCGAGCTCCCTTCCTTTATCTCTCTCTCCGCCTTCTAAAAAAAAAAGAAAAAAAGCTGAACAAAATAAGATGAAAAGGAGAATCCTTTAAGTGCAATTTGCTGCTATACGGATATGACGCACAGCCAGCTGGCCGCCACACTCACACACAATCTATACACCCATCATTCCCTGGATAACTTTATGATGCTTAAGTGGTGCAAGTAGCAGCATCAAGTCCTAGCCTAGCGGATGGTGCATTATAATTGAAGTAAATGGTTCATAAAAGCAGGAAGCATCATGTAAAATGGGGCGGTACACCCATGTACTTACGAAAAGTGGTGGTGGTGGTGGGGGGAGTGGGGGGCATGCCACTCCACTATCGTCTTCCTATGATATTCTATTAGGCAGAGTACTTAAGTGGCTGAGAGGTCCTGCTGTGTATGCAGGACCAATGAATGACTGTATAGTCATGGTTGCGGGTGATGAGTGCGGGTAACAACGGTTGGAAGCAATCCGGAATGCGTTGCGAAAACGACAAAAGGGAAATGGAATGCAGCAATAAAGTGCGAAAATAAAACCCGGATAATGGAAACTATATTGCAAGGATAACAGATTGCGATTTGGAGGGGAGATATGAATTAAGTGAAACTGCTGTTCCATGAGCATAAAATTTTGATCTCCCAATAGCTCATAAGGATCCAAATTAAGAGGTAATTTCAGGAAATGCAAAACGAACGCTTAAAGATAAGCGTTTGGCGAATGCCTTGAAGCACGGTTTGATAGCCACTATAAAATGGAGAACGTGCTTTTAGAGAACTTTAAGTCAGGGTGGTTGAGCTAGGATAAGGAATTAGAACTGTTTTAAAATTGCTTTACTTCACAGGCAAGATCGTATAAACCAGGATTGAGGAGGCAGAGTAGAGGTACCAAAACTTCGTGGGCAAGGCTGCTGGAGGACATCTGCGAAGTGGTCCACGCGCCAGCATCCATCACGATGGTACGTCGACCATGTTAAATTCGTATAATTCTTCGTGGAGTAAGAGGCCACCAGAAACACAGAGCAACGCGCTGTCACTTCTTTCTTTAACGCAAGAGACTATGTCCACACTCGATGCTGATTGGTGGAGCATCTGAGTAATTTCTTTCCACTTCTACTTTCTTTCTACTTCGTCCACCTACTACTACGAAAGCGCTCTCAAGACCCAAATCTGTTATATAAGCCAAAGGCAAGCGTGTTTGTAAACTAGTCGCTGTTAAGCGTTCCATGCAAGGGGAGGCTGCTGGAGGACCTCTGCGAAGTGGTCTGCGCGCCTTCATACGCCACCGCATGTGCGATGTTGCAGTGGTTTACGCGCCTTCCTACGCCACCGCGTATGCTATGCCTGCTGATGGCGGGCGCATAACACCTACAAGCCAGCATCCATCACGACGGTACTTCGACTGTGTGAAATTCGTATAAATCTTCGTGGAGTACCAGGCCACCAGAAACACAGAGCAATGTGCTGGCACTTCTTTCTTTAACGCAAGAGACTATGTCCACTCGATGCTGATTGGTGGAGCATCTGAGTAGTTTCTTTCCACTTCTACTTTCTTTCTACTTCGTCCACCTACTACTACGAAAGCGCTCTCAAGACCCAAATCTGTTATATAAGCCAAAGGCAAGCGTGTTTGTAAACTAGTCGCTGTTAAGCGTTCCATGCAAGGGGAGGCTGCTGGAGGGCCTCTGCGAAGTGGTCTACGCGACTACGTACGCCACCGCCTATGCTATGCCTGCTGATGGTGCATAAGCCTACAAGCCAGCATCCATCACGACGGTACGTCGACCGTGCAAAATTCGTATAAATCTTCGTGGAGTACCAGGCCAGCAGAAACACAGGGCAACGCGCTGTCACTTAATTCTTTAACGCAAGAGACTAGGTTCACTCTCGATGCTGATTGGTGGAGCATCTGAGTAATTTCTTTCCACTTCTACTTTCTCTCTACTTCGTCCATCTACTACTACGAAAGCGCTCTTAAGACTCAAATCTGTTATATGAGCCAAGGGCAAGCGTGTATGTAGACTAGTCGCTGTTAAGTGTTCGATGCAAGAGGAGGCTGCTGGAGGACCTCTATGAAGTGGTCTACTCGCCTTCGTATGCAGTGGACGCCCTGGGTGTGCTCCATGTTTTTAGTCAGAGGCATCATTTTGGACAATGGCTTCAATACGTTGGATGTGGACAGCGTAGTGAGGCGACCAAGTATGGCTAGTGTAGTCGACCTAGGGCTTTGGAAATTCCTTGGACAAAAGTTTCACGAAGACAAGCACAGATGTGGATCCACTCCTTATGTTGCTAATATGGGAACGAAAGTTAAGTCTTCTATGACAGGTGACGCCTAAATCATGGCAACAGGCGACTAATGGGGCCATCTCGTTGGAGAGAAAATAGCTCCTTTGGGGTGGAAGGAGTTTGCGGAAGTAGGCGACGGATTGACGATTGCCAGTATTAAGTACGAGTGCGCTTAGTGGTTGGTGCGTTAGATTTATGAGCGGGACGTTAAGATTCGAGAATCTCATCATCTTTATCTCTCTATGAGGTATCGAACAAGTGCATCATGGCCCTATGCTGGATTCTTGGTAAGATATTCGGAGTAGTTGTGAGGCAGACATTGTTGCATCGAATAATAAATAAGAAGCAGTCCTTGCTTCGAATTTGTGAATGCTAAGAGGACCAGAAATACGCTCGTGTAATCTCAAAATCATTCTGCCATTCTCTGCCACAAAAGTTCTGCTCAAATCTAAACTCTTTCGTTAAAAATGGATAAATTTTGCCGCAAAAGAAACAAATTTTCAAGTTTCACTCTCGCCTTGAATAATACCAGATGCTCTACCAAAGACGACTTTCTGCATAAAACCCACTAAAGCATATCAAAAGAACAAAAAAAAAGAAAGTAACTCTCTTACAAAATTGATTAGGACATGAAAACGGAAACGGAAATCCTTTTTGGCTAATTGAAACCGCAGGTAATTAACTAATTGCTATGCGCTGCTTCGAATTTGTATTCCGAAGCAAGCTCTCTCCACGTTCCCGTGTTACTTAAACACCAACGAAATACCAAACTAATTTCCACAATTTCCCTTGTTATCTAGGACATTGAATCGTAATTACAGATACAAATACCTAGTTGCACAAACAAACTTTTGCCAATCGTTGTCGTCGTATCTTTGAATACACTAATTAGTTGTGGCTTTGTGGTGTGAACCAAATGGAAGAGGACTCAAAAGTGTTAGGTATCCTTTGGCCGCAAAATCGATACTCTTTAATGGGAAGTGGCTGAAAGGAGCTCAGGATATCAATTAGGAGGCAAAGTCGCCTCCAGTTTTCTCTGATCAGAGCAAATATTGAAAGGTAAGCTGATATGAGTGAGAGTATGGATTTCAGGATGCACCCCGGAATCCGTCATAATTTCATAAGAAAAGGATTTTCCTTTTCATAATAAATTATGTAGAACTAACTACAATATTTGTACCACAACAATGTATCTTCCAAAGAAAACACGCGCAAGGATAACTATACACAGCGTCGCAAGGGCACGGTAGTTCTGACTTCAATGTCACTACCGGAGTTATAAAGCGAATGATGTAATTTTCCTCTCAAGAGGATAATACACTGACTTCTCTGCGGCGTACAAAGTCGTCAAGTCGACGACGACAAATATAAAATTACATCCAAGACTTTTCTACCTGTACGACCAGGAGCCACAACCTAGACGTTTATATCCTTTTCATGAATAACTCAAGTGAATTCGCTTGTAAAAGTATACAGAGAGATGGGTAGAGAGAGGGAGAAAAGGATACGCCAAGGAGCAGATAGACAGACATGTAGTGACTCTTTAAATAACCCACGCAGAGACAATTTATCATCCAACCAACTTCACCGTGGTGGAAGGAAATCATCCGCAGGCGAAATGTTTCTTCAGAGTCTGTCTCAAATGATACGCTTTTCATATTTTGAAGGATCTTAGTACTTTTCGATGTTATTTGCTTTTTTCTTCCTGACTTGCTGACGTTGTGTGCCTTATTTTTTGGCGCACTATTTGGGGGATAAATAGTGCGCCAAGGTCGGTTGGTGTTCATAAGAAAACGTCTGAGATTAGCTAGAAAGGTCGAGGGTTTCAATGTGTCAACCTAATGCCAGCGCAAGATCCTTTTTTCAAGATCAGATTTGGGTGATAAAGACCTCTAGGAGTCCCATCCAAGTACCGCGACCGTCAGAGTGATATGAGCCATTTCATGGAGATTCATTATTTTATGTGAAAGGTGGCAAACACCACCGGCGTAATCCAAGTGTTAAATGGTTTCCTTCATAAATTGCTGCCCGAACTACATCAGTGATGACCTGTAGAAATAATAGCGACGAAAGCATGCAACCCTGACGTACTCCGCTATGAACTTCAAAGTCATCTGACACCTTACCCTTGTGCAGAACGTGGCATTAGCTGTCCTCGTACGTAGCCGCAATAATAGCGATGAAGTTTTCCTGTAAACCTCTCCTACGCAAGGCTATCCAGATAGCATCTCTGTTCAAACTATTGGAAGCCTTCTCAAAGCCGACGAACAGCAGATAAAGGAGGAGCCCAGAACTCGACGCATTGTTCTACGATGACATCGAGTGTTGAGTCGAGATGTTCTCTTATCCGCTCTAGAGCCATCCTAGTTACTAACGCTCAATTTCCCAAGTTCTAAGTATGAGCGGGTGGAGTAGCCTTGTTGATATAGTTGACGCCCCCTGGCAAAGCCCGGCAGGGATACCATCAATAGCTCCCGCTTTATATCACTCAACAGATCAACAGGGGTGACCAGTTGTTAGTTAATTTATTCTTGTCGCTGTCATATGGTCCTACGGTATAGTCGTATGCTTGTAAATTAGTTCTGAAGAGAAAATCTACTCCAATTGCTTGTGACATTTTTTTTTTAAATCGAATTACAGACGCCAGATGTCCGGCGTTACCTACCCGGGTATGAACCGTGAGTTAGGCTCGGTTGGAACGCAGTCCATGTTCTGTGCCATTACGAAAGTGAAATGAAGACGAAAACCCTCGAAAACACTAGGCAGCTCTTAGTTACTAAGAAGGTGTTCAGGACCAATCTGTCTAAGATCGACAAATGATACGCTTTGGGGAAAGTTTAAGGTTTTAAGACCTTTCCCTTAGCTTGCAGACCATTGGTTCATGAGGTTTGGTTCTTCTCCGGATATTGTCTCGTACATTTAAGACGGTTTTTATCTCGAAGTTGATGTGGTTTTTCAGCCGCTGATTGTAGGACATAGCGCGTTTCCTGATCACGTCAGTCAGCATGTTTATTTCCTGGATACTTACTCACCTCGAGGGGTATAGGACGTTAACAACGCCTGCGCAGCATCTTGTCGACTGTTTTCCGTCATGTTTCCTAAAGCCGTCCCAATCTTCTCCTTGACTGGGTGAGTGGATTCTTGTATACCAAGGGGCATATATTGTTCCGCGAAGGACTTCCTTTTGGAATGTGTGCATAGCTTGGATATTCGCATTCCTTGTACAGCTTTGGGTGCCGTACGTCCTAACAAGCTGCAATACTTGCTCATGGACCTTATAAAGTTATTTTTAAGGCGGTGATCTGCGACACTTTCAGGACATTTTCTTTGTATTTTGCGTCATGAACTAAGATTGGCAGGACTACCCGTTGAGCCGGAACAAATTATGTTCTACATTCCAAAAACCAATCGATTCCAAGCCAAGATTCACAGTACAATACCACTCCGCTTACAGTAATTCCATTAATGCCGCTCGAAGGACCAAAACCAAACCAAACTCAACGACGAGATATTTACAACTATTTCAAGTGTTTCCGTTACATCACTGCAGAGAAATTTCCCCAAAGTAAATAAAAAAAAACAGATTCCTTACACCACCAGCAAACCAGTAAAATACTAAAAAAAAAATCCGTTTTCCCTTAGTCCTTAAGAGTAGAGATTGCGGAATTTTCCATTGTTAAAGGATGATTGAGCCATAAATTGTTCAAAAAACGTGATGAAAATAATTAAAGGATTTCCATTCAATCAAACAGTAAAATGTAACAAAAAAGAAGTAAACTTCCATCATATCCTGCAGGAGAGGAGTTCAGTAAAAATCACGTCCCGAACACTATAATCGTTTGACGGCCGAACAGGGATGGTTGCACGTTAAAAAAATATTTTTTTTTCTATAGTCAAGATGACATCCAATTAAAGTTTTGATGGTCAATAAAAGACCGCCAGGGGTTATTAAATGGCGAAGTTTTCACAAGGACAACTGGTTACATGCTTGGGATGCTTTGAATCGTAGAGGTTTGCAAGGAAGTTGCAGACCTGCGAGCTTCAAATCGGAAAGAAGGCACAAATCTCAGTGAGTCCAGGGGCTTGAAGAGGACTGCGAACTTACTGAAATCATAGAATTTATGCTGTCATGACTGGCATGTCCTTAAGCAGATTGCTTCCCAGACCAAGGCTCACACACAGACGTCTACCGTTCTTCGAAAACTGGGTAGAATGCCTCCCAGATTAAGGTTATGAAACGAAGACATTTGGACCTTTCTGGGCGGAAAAAGAAAGGAAAACTAGTTTCCAAAAGGCACAAGAAGAACTGCTTACTGTCGATGTAAAGGGTCAAAAATTTGGTCCTTTTCCAAGTCTATCCAAACCCCATTCGTAGACCACAGAAACTTCAACCGAATGTGTTACAAAAATCTCCCCACTCTGCTATTGGACCCCATCCCCATACGGTCGGTAATGACGAGGATAATTATTATGTAAACCCCCCCCTCCCACTTCGGGTCCCTTCGGGGAGATAGATAAACAATAGGACTTTGATTAAAGTTGTTCAGGCTATCAGAGCCTTCTCAGGCGCACCAATTTTTGCCCATTTAACCAATGATTTACATCTGACAAGATAGTAAATGATGTCCTTGTCAGTAGTACACCCACAGCGTTAATTATTTCCGCAAGGATAACACAAAAATAGTTTGTTGATTATCCCAACCGCACAGAGAAAAAAAAAATCAAACAAAAGAGAACAAAACAAGGACGACGACGACGACGACGACGTCAAAAAGGACTGTTAAACAGGAATAATTACATGAAAATAGTTGATCCTTGAGTAATGAATGCGTATGTGTGCGCCTAGAGTGATAACAATTTCCACCGAGTTAGATGAATTGCTAATGAGAAAAAGGATACAAAGGAATAAGGTACGCAAAACCATGACAAATGTAGATTTTTCCCATCTTCCCACATTTTTCCCCACAGAGAGGGAAACAGCGCCAGCAAAAGAAAAGGAACACACACACATGAAACCAACAGAAAGGACCAACCTCTGGGTGCTTTCGGATAATGATTGAAGCTAGAGTTTGGGATTTTACACCCGGCCATCCGCACTTGCATAAAAAGGATACACCAACAGTTTCCGTTCCGTATACGGCAAAAGTGTATGTAATTAATTTTACGAGGACCCAGACCCAGGCTCCTGGCTGGCTCTCAGATAGAAATGATGACGAAAAGCGAAATATTTCTGCTCATCACATTGTTTATGACCCGACGGCGTACACCATCCCCATGCGAATATCCTTGGTCATATGGCCAACGTTATGTGTTTTTATTCCTTCCCTGCGCATTTTATCGTCGATTTTTCAGGATCCAATAAAGCTACGTAGAGAAATAGCACACACACATCCTTTTGTTTTAACTTCTAGGTTTTACGATTCTGCCAATAATTCGGTCTTTTTTCCCTCTGTCTCCTTGTGCTGCTTGCATGTTTTGTGGGTTAACAAAAAAAGGACATAAACACCGAATAGAAAGCAGTAAAACTTTGCGAATTCTAAATCAAGAACTTTGCACTTTGAAATGTGCTTCAACTTGATTGCATGTATTTCACTTGACATGGAATTTATTGTCCTGAAAATATTTTCTCGTGATGTCTCCATTTAAAGTCTCAGAATAAAAAAAGGACTAAAATCTGAAAGCTGGTTAATGATGCGTGCTACAGCAATTCTTCTCGAACTCAATGGATGACTAATTTCTGGTTGTGTGTCCTTTTGTGAGGATTTTCCAGACATATTTTACGGTTGATTAAAAGTATCTCTCGTTGAAACTTATCGCATCGGTTAGTTTGGGTGTGAGAATTAGAATGGAATGAGGAATGGAAGGGGGATGTCAATGGAGAGAGGGAGAGGGAGAGAGCTCGGTAGATGGCGATAGAAATTTGATTGAGAAAATTTATTGAGGCGGTTAGAAGGATGTTATGCGCAATGATGTAGAGAAGTTGACGACAAAGGACGTTTTTTTTTTGTTTCGAAAGTTTTGAAATTTTACTTCAAAATGTAACGCATTTTCAAACTCCAGATATTAAGTTTCTAAAGTCGACTCTTTTAGGAGAGGGACGCTTGGGATGTAAAGCGCTTCGTTGTCGTTTTTAGTTTGCTGCCAAAGTCCCTTGGATGTGGACTCCTAACGACGTCTCACTTAATTCAGTGCAAATCGCCAAAACTACAGATTAAGCGGCCATGCAACGCTTGCTGCAGAATGTCCACTGTCTCCCATGCTGTGAACGCAGTTGCATTGTCCTGCCGGAACCATATTTTCTTCAAATCCAAGCTCGTCAATGTGCGGCAGCAAGAAGCCCCTGACAAGGTTCTGTAGCAGTCTCTATTCACACCAACAGCGTTGCCGACATGAGGTCAATCACCTTTCCTCCGTAAACGCCCCACCAAACAGTGAGTTTGAAAGGATGTAGTGGCTTTCCGGGGATTTTCAGTGCCCCAAAAGCGATAAATTTGCTAACTCACATGTCCCCATAGGCTCCGATGCTCATTTTCCACAACATCATCCTCATCGCCGAAGAGCTGTAGGCGGGCTTGGCTGTAATCAACGGCCTGTTGGCGGTAAGAACCGCCTATTGATGTCTAATTGCTAAACTCGTCGTCTAGTTAATGTTTGCGGGTTCTTTTGGACATCTGCATCCAAAGCAGTGATATTTTCGACCACGTCTTGCCACTGACCCGTGTTGAGTCAGTCTCGTGGGAGCGAGCGGTTAAATGTCGTAGCATTTGCCCAGTTGGTGCCAGATGACCAGGAAATCAACGACGGAATGCACGCTGAGCCAATGCCACCGACCGAATATCTGTCGGAAACATTCCCTGCTGTTCTTGAAGAGTACAGCAGTCCATGGTTTATCTACGTGTATTCTGCAACTAGGCCAACTCTGAGGTCTTTAGCCACCTCGCGTCGTAGAGACTGGCTCAATGTGGGGCAGTAGTTGATGTGGTCGAGAATATAGCCGCTGTGGGTGCAGGTGGATCCTCATACATAAACCACTCGCCTGGCCACGCAATTGAGTATCAATGGACGGTCTCTACAGCGAATTTTGGCGAAAGAGTGGAAGACGTTCCCGTACGAAGTACAAGCAGTGGACTCTGAAGACCTCAAGCCCTCCTTAACCTCAACAGCGATTGAAAATCATCATGAGCGACGAGGTGCATTTCCAGTTGACAGGATATGTCAGTAAACAAATTTAACGCTTTTGAGGCACTGAAAATCCGTGAATATCTACTCAAAGTCATGGTTTGGTGTACCTTATAAAGGACTAATGATTGGTCCACAGTTTGTCGAGGTCGACGACGACAATACTATTACGGTGACTGGTGAGAGCTACAGAATCATGTTCAACGGCTTCTTGCTGCCACTAATTGACGAATTGGGTGTAGAGGACATGTGGCTCCAACAGGACTGTGCAATGGTACACACAGCAGGAATGACAGTGGACATCCTGCAGTAATCGTTTCCCGGCCACTTTATCTTTCGCAAGATCGCCTGACTTTAACGTTGTCTAAACCAGCAAACCACAAACCTTGGCGGTCCTAAAGGAGAACATCCGAGAAGACGTGGAGAACTATCGCCAGGAGTTTTAAGGAAAGTCATCGAAAATACGAAGCGAGGCCGAATGTGCATCAACTCTGGCGACAGTCACTTGACCGTCGGACTTAATGGAAACAAATTTAAACGGACATCGATTGAGGGATTTAGCTTCGCCTTGTAGAATAGTTGAAGGGTATAGAAGGCAAACAAGTGGTCCTAAATGGAGTTGAATTGGTGAAACAATGTCAAGCAATAGTAATCCCCCTGTTCGTATCCTTTGAACGTTTTGAAATTAGTAAAGGTTTGTGTCTTTACTAAAATCTTAAAAACTACATTCTCGACGAAGTATTAAGGGAAACATGCCGGTATGAGGCCTACTTAATACCGAAGCTAAGAATGAAGTAAGACTCATACAAAACTGGTAGAAAATCCCTTTCGGAGTGAAAATTAAAAGCCAACTGAAAGGATTAGCACTCGTAATCAAATGAAGCCTACGTCAGGAGCACAAATTGCAAGACACTGTTGCTATGAATGATAGTCAGTGCAGATTGACTATTTAAACAGATTACGTATTAATTTAATTTATAAATATAAAAAAAAGCTACTCACCCGCAGTCTTGACGGTAGCAATTCTGAAAGAAATAAAAACAAAATTGTTTAGTAAATTTAAGCACAAAATAAATAAATTAAAAAATTATTTTGATTTATATTTAAAACATTTAGTCCGTCTGGAATGGATGCTACCAAGTACCAGCTCCTTTCAGGCGGAAATATACGCCATAGACAGATGCCTTGAAACCCATCTCGACAGGAAATACATGTGCGACGCAATCAAAGCACTTGACGCCCACATTATAAAACCCAAATTGGTGTGGGCATACCTACATAGACTATGTATTCCAGTCTGAGTATTCCAGTGGAGTACTTCCTAACCCGACAGTTCTGTGGAATAGGGGATCACACTCTTAAGGAAGAATTCGAGGACTAGAGCCCGGAATAGAATTCAAGGTCTGACGCAAGCCAAGAGACTGCTAGGGAGTGGTAATAGAAAAAGATTCGAGGCATGCAACATCCTAAACAAAAATAACCTTCACATCCTAACAGGTTTCCTAGCTGCAAACACAAGGAATACCTGACGAAAGTAGATATAAAAGAAGAAGGTTTCTGCAGATTCTGCCGTAACACCTTCTGGAGTCTTGTGGGGCTTTAGAAAAGTACCAAATATGAGATGAGGTTATGAAAGACATCCATGGACCCCTTCTCATTCCCAAATTCCTTAAAGAAACTGGACGAGAAAGAGTGCTCTACGGCCGACAATTCTCGCCTAAGCAAAGCAAGAGTATTGAACCCTCAAATATAACTTCGAGTTGATGAGGGGACGTACTTCCCCAAGGCATCTGTAGCGGCACAATAGACCACTAGATGGCAGAGCAACATGTCCTTTTGAAGTAATAATATCCTCGTAGTCACTTAATTACCCTGTCTCGAAGAAATAGGCTTGGGAATTGTTCATGTGAAAACCATATAATTCAGTAATATTCGTTAAGTTTTGCATAGTTATAAGATTTTATGTAAGAGGTCGCTGCTTGTTAGCGCTTCGACCATCAACTGCCCTATTTCCCTTCCTAACTAACCAAGATCTTCCTCTTTGATCGACAACCCTCCACGAGGTAAGACTGCGAGCTCTCCCAACAATAAAGACCAGAATTTTCAACTCTGTCTTTTTTCTCTTTTTTCTTTCTCCAACTCCTCCACGAGGATAAACCACCTATAACCAGCGCCTATTCAAGGGTCTACACGAAAGCACCCACACATTTTGGTCCTTCGAGCCGGATATTCTTAATTCATTTCATCATACATATTTAATCGCATAGCGCAGATTTATTTTCTCATCTCGCGCCTACTTTATCATCCAAAAAAATGATCACCGATCAACGATCAGCAATCAGGATCTTCAATTCTTGCCCCGCAAAAATCATCATCCACCACAATTAAACCCAAAAAAGAGACGCATCCAAATTTTAATTGTCTCTTGAGCATATACGAAAACGCCTGTAATTCAACGATCATAATCATCTTTCTCTGTACGCACGATCAATTTACTCTCTCTGGAAGCGAAGACGACCGTTGATCCTCAGCAGCAGTGGACGGCATCCAGTTCAGCCTGCAGTCGCTACATCGACACGACACACATCACATCGAAAAAAATACCCATTAAAAAAAAAAAAAAGTGATTTCTCATAACAAGATCATCGATCGCAAGTGTAAAACAGGTACGTGAAATTCATTTTAATAAGTGCAAAACCTTAATTATTATTTTATAATTTTAATACGAGTTAGTATATGTGTATATGTAAATAATTATATGAGGAAGAGTGAGGTAATTGGAAGATATAGTTTTCTTTTAATTTTCCAAGACTCCGAAAATTCCTTAAACAAGTGTTTTTTCTTACACGTGTGCTTGAGTCGCGTCGTTAGTTTCGGCAGACAGAGTTGCAATCTTTTCCTTAGTTGTGGGTTTTTAATTCGCTCTTGTGATATCGCATCCAATAGATTATTCAGCATAATGATCGGATTAGATGATTTTGTGAGTGCTAACGATCAGTTAACTGAATTTCGCAAATGCTACAAAGAGATTCCGGTCGTAGATCAAACTATAACCTCTTTACAAGCATCTAAAGCTCAGTTAAAGGAGTTATGGGCCGAAATCAATAAGTCATATTCATTCTGTTTGCAAGCCAATGATTCTGCCTCGGAACAAGATATTCAAGCCATCAAGGGTAAATACAGTTCTTCATCTTCTCTCTACGTGACGTGTTTAAGTGAGATAATAGATTCAATTCGAAAATTAAGATTAATCAATTCCGATTGCGACGATGCAGTTGTGAATAATTCTCCACCAAAAGATTCAGTCGTGAAAAGTGCTCAATCTCTCGATAATATGTTGTGTGTGAAGGTTCCCCCGTGCGATACGATATTTTCTATGGTGATTATTTATCCTGGCCATCTTTTCGTGATTTATTTACGGCTATCTATATCAATCACCCAAAGTTATGTGCTGTTCAGAAACTCTTTCATTTACGTTCTAAAACTAGAAAGGAAGCACATGATATCGTTTGCAAATTCGACCTTACTGCTGACAATTTCGATCTTGCGTGGAACGCCTTATCAGAACAGTATGAAAATAGACGGATTTTGGTAAACCGTCAACTTAAAACACTTTTTAACCTCCCTTTAACTGTTTATTCTGGCAAAAGTCTTAAAAAGCTTCAAAGTGAAATTAATGATTGTCTATCGATCCTTAAAGCTTATAAGGTTGATACGACATCCTGGGACCCAATTTTAGTCTTTTTGTGTTCTAATCGCCTTCCTGAAAACACACTATCCATTTGGGAACAATCTATCAAAAAGCCACGTGACCTTCCGGGCTGGGCAGAAATGGATTCGTTTTTAACCCAACAATATCAAATTTTAGAATCGGTGTCGGATATCAGGGATTCGAACGCGAAAGCAATAAAAACGAAATTAATTCAACCACCAAAGCAAAACCAAAAAATTCATCGCGCGTTTCATACAAAATCGAATACTTACAGTTGCAGCTTATGCCAAGCTCCTCATCCCCTTCGACTTTGTCCAAAGTTTTTGCAGCTATCGATCCCCGATAGAATAGCAAAAGTCACAAAGTTTAATTATTGTGGAAACTGTCTTTCATCAACCCATGTCGCAAACAATTGCCAAAGTCAATTTACATGCAAACTGTGCCGACAACGTCATCACACACTTTTGCATAATACCACTCAAGTACAAGCTAATCGAACTTCATCTTCTTTCATTGCGAATACCCCACATCCCAGTTCTTCGCAACAAATGTCCGTACAAAATATACAGTCCACAAATCATACACCCGATTTCCAAGTCCAATCATTCTTTTCTCAAAACAGTAAAAGTGTTATTCTTGCTACTGCTTTAATAGATATTTACCATCTTGGTACAAAATTCACTCTACGTGCTCTTCTCGATCCTGGATCGGAAGCGAGTTTCATTTCCGAAGATGCACAGCGAAGATTACGTCTTCCTGTAAAACCCATTCAAGCCAACATCTCAGGTATGAGCGCAGTTGTTACGGCCACATCCTCAAAGCTATGCTCCTTAGTTTTGAGTTCCAGACACCTGGAGTCATTTACCGCATTTGTTAATGCAATTGTTTTGAAACGCCTTACAGGCAATTTGCCCTCCTTTAATATCAATCGGAAGGATCTAGCAGGGCATGTCGACCTTGAACTTGCCGATCCCTTCTTTTACCAAAGCTCCAACATCGATTTCATAATTGGAGCCGATCTGTATCCATCGATTATTCGTGATGGTATAAAGACAAACGTCTTTGGTTCATTAGTTGCTCAAAACACTGTCTTTGGGTGGATCTTATCTGGCCCTTTGCCCCAAGGGAATGTTAAAAGTTTTAATACGATCCTATCTTTCTTTTCTGAAATCTCGTTAGACAAGCAGGTTTCTAAATTCTGGGAACTTGAAGAGATTCCAGAACACAAATTACTTACTGCAGAAGACGAGTTCTGCGAAAAACTCTATTCAGACACAACAACTCGTGACATTAATGGTCGCTATATTGTACGGCTTCCCTTTAAAGATTCTGCTTCCCGGTTAGGTGATTCTAGAGCGGTCACATATCAACAATATTCACGTAATGAAAGATTGTTATCCAAAAACGTTGATCTTTACTCAAGATACAACGATGTGCTCGAAGAATACCTCACCCTAGGACACATGAAGGTCGTTCAGTCACCTGAAATTTGCGATGAGCAAGAAAAGTCTTTTTATTATTTGCCTCATCATGCTGTGGTAAAGCCAGAAAGCCTTACCACAAAGGTCAGAGTTGTCTTCAATGCGTCAAACCCTTCAAGTAACGGTGTAAGTCTCAATGATATTCTTCATGTTGGGCCAGTGCTACAATCTGATCTCATGAATCTTATTCTACGATGGCGATTCTATCGATATGTGTTTAGCGCCGACATTGAGAAAATGTATCGGCAGATTTGGGTACACCCTGAGCATACACCCTACCAAAGAATCCTTTTTCGAAAATCTATTTTAGACGAATGTCAAGATTATGAGTTGAAAACAGTTACGTTTGGAATCAATTGCGCACCCTATCTCGCGATTCGCACCTTAAAACAACTTGCTATTGACATAGAATCAGAATTTCCTATAGCCTCTTCTATTCTGAAAAATGATTTTACGTGGATGACGTTCTATCTGGTGCTCACGATATCGAATCCTGTTTACATGCGCAAAGGGAGTTGACATCGGTCTTGGATTCCGCAGGTTTTTCATTACGAAAGTGGACATCCAATAGTGTCGATTTAATTAAACCACTTCCACAACCATTTCTCTATGACCAAGATTTCCTAAAATTTGAAGACAAGAGTGTGACAAAGACTTTAGGCATCTCATGGAACGCACGGCTCGATTCCTTTCAATTCTTCTCAGAAATATTTAGCAGCGATACCCCAATGACAAAACGTGGAGTTTTATCAGTTGTTGCACGGATTTTCGATCCAGCAGGGTGGTTAGCCCCAGTAGTTATTACTGCTAAGTTAAATTTGCAGCAGATCTGGCGGGATGGGACGTCTTGGGACATGCCGCTTATGCCCCTAACGTGTCAACGTTGGACAACTTTCTTTGCTGCTCTACCAAATATCCAACTCATTCGAGTTCCTCGGTGGGTTGAATATAACCCTAATAGCTCGGTTCAGGTCCACGGATTTTGCGATTCCTCTGAGCACGCTTATGCAGCCGCTTTATATTTGCGTATTCAACAGTGTCCTGGTACTTGGTCCTCGTACTTATTATGCGCCAAGAGTAAAGTAGCACCAATTAAGCAGATACCTTTGCCTAGACTCGAACTATGTGGGGCGGTTCTCTTAACAAACTTAATAAACCATACTCTACCAGATTTAAAAATCACAAATTATGAACCATTTCTCTGGACTGATAGTACTATCGTCCTTGCATGGTTAAGCAAACCTCCACATACATGGAAAACGTTTGTTGCTAATCGTGTCTCCAAAATTCAAACGCATTTTCCAAAATCTCTATGGCGTCACGTCCGTTCAGGAGATAATCCTGCTGACTTAGCAACCAGAGGAGTGCTTCCACTCGACCTCCAAACTAACCCTTTGTGGTGGAAGGGACCCCAATGGCTTCAACAGCCCGAATCTGATTGGCCACAATTTACATATCACGCTCCCCAAGAGATTGAACAAAGACCGATTAAGGCCCATGTTACCATGCTCATTCCCAATATTGAAACAATACTTCAAAGATTTTCCTCGTGGTCAAAAATGCTTCACGTGATGTGTTACGTGTTACGTTTTATCCACAGGACACATTCCCGACACAAACACGCTTTTTCCTACACATCAATATCAATTTCTCATAACGAAATCTCCCAAACCAAATTATTTGTTATTAAGAGTACCCAACATCTTCACTATCCCGAAGAATACACTCTCTTAAGCCAAGGTAAGCCTACGAATATATCAAATAAAAGCCCTCTCCTGAATCTGAATCCAATGATCGATTCCAATGGGATAATACGCTCCAACGGAAGATTAGCCTGTTCTACGCTCTCATATAGTGAAAGGTTTCCGATGATATTACCCTACAACTCATACATCGCTTCACTTCTTGTAAAGTTTTATCATTCGCTTTCAATTCACGGTGGTAACCAGCTGGTAATTCGATTGATTCGGTGCGAATTCTGGATTCCACGAATCAAAACTTTGGTCAAGAAATACCTGCGGTTATGTAAAACTTGTACCATCCACAAGAAACAGCTTAAGACTCAAATAATGGCAGCCCTGCCGGTTGAAAGAACTGTCATTTCTCTACCATTCACGCATACAGGACTCGACTTTGCAGGTCCTTTTGCGATAAAGAACTTCGCTGGAAGAGGTTGCAAAATATCTAAGGGATATGTTTGTGTCTTTGTGTGTTTTGCTACTAGAGCGATACATCTTGAGCCGACTAGTGCTCTAACCACTGAATCTTTTATTGCCGCATTGCACAGGTTTGTTGCAAGGCGTGGATTGCCGACATCCATTTATTCTGATAATGGTACGAATTTAGTGGGGGCAAGTAAGATAATTGCCAACGAATTTAAAGTTTTCCTTCAACAGTTTTCCTCAGACGTTGCGGAAAAGTACAAGGTTCATAACCTGGAGTGGAAATTTATTCCACCCGGAGCCCCACACATGGGTGGGCTCTGGGAAGCTGCGGTTAAAAGCTTTAAGCTCCATTTTCGGAAGACTGCAGGAGATCATAAGTTCACCTTCGAAGAGTTCACGACTCTTTTGGTAAAAATTGAGGCTTGCCTGAACTCGAGGCCGATCTCCCCGATTTCTGAAGACATCAACGATCCATTGCCTTTGACGCCAGGACATTTTCTTCGTGGTGGTCCGCTTTTAGCTACCCCTGAGTCTGATATATCTGAAAAGTCACTCAGCTGCATTCGTCGATGGGAAAAGCTAAAGTTATTACATCAACAGTTTAGCGCACGGTGGAAACGAGAGTATCTATGCGAAATGCATAAACGATATAAGTGGAAAAATCCCCAAAGAGATGTTGCTATTAATGACCTCGTAGTTATTCGAGAGGAAAAACTTCCTCCAAATGAATGGCGTCTAGGACGCGTAGTCAAAATATATCCAGGTTCTGACGGTAAAATACGCGTTGCAGATATCAAAACCCAATTTGGTATTCTAACTAGGCCTATTGTGAAGCTCTGTGTCCTATTGAATTCATAAATTTCTCTTTATCCGTTTCTATCGCCCGTACTTATCTTTATTTTTCTCATAAGCTTGAATTTAAGAATAAATGAAGTTTGCCTAATATTCAAATTTTACAATTTATGAATTGCACTTATTAAGACCGTATTTCACGCATTTGATACATTCTATAATTTGTTTATATCATTATTTCCAAATGTATATCATTATATTTCTTATTTACGTTTACACATAAATATAAATTTATTTATTGGTTTCCTCTACTAACCTATCCTTCCCCAATGGAGTGAGTGGATTCCCTCCAAAAACAAAAGGATCCCAATAGTTCTAAGTTCTATTTCATGAATTGTATTTACAAATTGCATCCTTTATCTTCTACAAAGTACCTTTACTTGTATAATAGATTGCGTATCTTTTATTTTGCACCGGTTGCTGCAAGGCGGCCGGCAATGTTCATGTGAAAACCATATAATTCAGTAATATTCGTTAAGTTTTGCATAGTTATAAGATTTTATGTAAGAGGTCGCTGCTTGTTAGCGCTTCGACCATCAACTGCCCTATTTCCCTTCCTAACTAACCAAGATCTTCCTCTTTGATCGACAACCCTCCACGAGGTAAGACTGCGAGCTCTCCCAACAATAAAGACCAGAATTTTCAACTCTGTCTTTTTTCTCTTTTTTCTTTCTCCAACTCCTCCACGAGGATAAACCACCTATAACCAGCGCCTATTCAAGGGTCTACACGAAAGCACCCACACAGGAATGTTAGATATTTGATTGAGGTACAGTATCTCACCACTTTTAAGCCGTATCTTCGATGTTGAAGGGATTGGTCCATCGAACCTCTTTTGGAAAAAAAGTTGCCATGTCTACAAAGGAGGTTAAAATTTCTTGGGCCTTAATAGCTTTCCCCATATAAATTCACGGGTTTCAACAGTATTTTGCCCATCATGCTGCAGAACATACGAGTTTCGTGAGGTAGCAATGATCTACAGGAGTTGCTGAGGCTTAGACTAAAATCCTGGAGACGTGTCCGTGTGATTTTGGAGGACATGAATTCGTGAACGATTTTAGGTCGACTAGTTTAACCTCTGTACGTCTTAAGAACCATCCAACTTAGACAAATCGCCTCCATCCAAATGTTAGCATATGCCTATCGCAAAGGTACATACATAGATCCTTAGGGACGGTCCTACATGAGGTGGTTCGCATACTAGAAAAACACTTTATTACAAAGAATATACCGCTGACCCCTTCTTAGCCACAGAAGGTGCAAGGTTAACATTTAACCTATTCAAGACTTTGTCGACTAAGATGTAGAAGGATATATTAGGCAATGAATCGTGTCCAGTTCACGTTAGAGTAGGTAAGCTCAGCCTAACCAAAACCTAACAGAGGAACTCCTCAGGGTGGCGTTTTCTCTCCTCTACTATGGCCATTGTTTATGAGCAAAGTGTTGATGCCTCTAGACAGGGATGTTGAAGGTGGTTACGCATGCGGACGGTGTGGTTATTTTAGTGACAGGCAAGTTTTTCTCGGTGATAAGTGGACTCATGGAGATTGCACTGAACAAAGTTTACTCATGAATCATGAGATGTGCTCTCGGAGTTAGCTCAAACAAGACCACCAAATCCAAAGAACAAGACTTTAGCCTCCCAAACTGGATGGTTAGCTACTCTCTTTATGTTGCATTGCAAAGTATCTTTTAACGAATTTCGACCCAAAACTTCAGCGACGCAGAGCTTATAGTATCGGCACTCATGACATTAGCTCCGAAGATCTACCACCTGGTCCGAGCAAAGGTAGGACAATAACAAAGGAAGTGATGCGAAGTATCGTCTTCCTCCCCAAAAGCGTCGCAGACAGTGGTTTCTCCCGAGAGAAATATCCTGAAGTCCAAAGAGCAGCGTCTGTAGTTCCCACAGGGGCATTGAAATCCTGGCCAGTAAATGCTCCAGCTATAATCCTACCTCTGCTGCCCATTTATACATCAAAGACGCAACTATTTACAGGAAGCGCTGTCAGGAAATTTGGATGTTGAACGGCTTAGCTGATGGTCAGAGGTCACCCCTGGAGACGATACCAAATGAATTGGTTGCGTCTTCGACTGACTATAAAGCCCCATTTTTCAGTAAAGCTCCCAACCAAAGGCGAATGAAAAAACAGGAAAGTGACCAAGGGCTGCGACACTAAAATTTATATGGACGGCACAAGAATGAACTGCGGAGTTGGTGAAGGCATTTTTCAGATAAACTGAATGCGTCGTTAGATTATGCCAGTATCTTCCAAGCGGAGCTTCTCGCCTTTCGTGAGGCTTGTCACTGAGAAATCTCCCTACTACCTTACTTGAATGGTTCTACAAGGATGGATGAAGGGTCATTCTCGGCTGAAGGCAATCAAAGCCATCAAGGCGGCTACAATGCCAGAAGGAACTTAACCTACCATGTTCCACAATCAATAACAACCATCATCTGGGTCCGGACGCAGTAAGTTTGAGGGAAGTGTACGAGCAGGCGAGTTGGCCAGGCTAGGGTCGCCCCCTAATGAGTTGTCCATCGGAAAGAGTTGATGTACATCACCACCAACCTTGGTCAACTGACCAACCTTTCTCAACTAAATGCTCTATCTACAACCAATCAGAAGCAGATAGGGCTCAGATAGAGCAAGAGTCGTACCTAATAGCATAGGCCTCCGGCCCATAGGAGACCATGTAGACGAGCTAGACATCTCTTTCAACACGCCCTGTCATAGCTGCAAAGATAATGATGACAAGGAATCTCTATTTCACTTTCTCTGCAGCCGTCTGACCTGCGGGGTAAGTAGTGCCTTTTTACCGCCAAAAAAACCGGGCTTATTCAACTCGACTGACCCAAACCATTCCATCCTGCGGTAGAACACCGTCTCACACGTCGAGGAACCAGATCTCTTTCTACAAAACACGACTTGACCTGCGATCCCTCACTATAATGTACCGAAGAGGGGAAAGGATTATGCCCTTTCCACAACACTATAACAGGATGGACTAAAAATCCGAGGACCAAGGAAAACAAATCTAAAGTTCGGAACCTACAACATGAACTAAAATCTCAAAGCCTCATGGGGATTAAGTGAAATAAAAAACAAGCCCCAAGCATCGGCCCACCCCACCCCGAGGGGAAGGATGGTGCAAGAAAAAAAAATTCACTCAAACGATCGTAATCATTTAATCCATCTCCTCCGGAACCCCCTCCACACACACACGTCGTTCAGTTAATCTTCTCCCGCAAAGGATAATTTCACCACTCGATTTGCTGGCGTTACAAAGTGAATCGTTTCCTTTTATATCCTTTGCTCCACTGAAAAGGAGCTAAAAAGAAAATTTGCAGCTTTCACCTGTCGCCGGCAGAATTTATTCGTCCTCGTTGTCGTTGTCGATGTAGCCGGTACCACCTACTCAGGACCTCTTTTCATTTTGGAGCCCCGACCATTTTTTTTTTCTTTTATAAGCGGATCTCTGAGTATATGTGGCTTAAGGATGCCGCACATCTCAACGAGGTAAACGAAATTAAAGGATAACGATGTCGAAGAGCGAGAGAGAGGGTTCGAGTAAACATTACCTTTTTTTTCGGGGGAGTTGGGGGCAGTGAATAGCATCTGCGACAAACGTGCACACAAAGAAACTACGTACAAGGATTAAGAAGAGACCATAAGAGCAAGGAAAAAGAATCCCTAATGAAACGGAAGACGTTGAAGGATTTTCTTCCTTACGTACCGTACCGTACCTACTACTGTTGCCTGTTCCTTTTTTCTTGGCAATTTGCGAAGGACTAACGCAAGTCCTCTCTCGTTACGTGTTTGACCTATGTTGCTGCTCTCGGGCACAGGAAAAAGGAAGTGCTGGGCACAAATTGTTGTCCATTACGTTTTATCACCTGACCTCATTTGAATAATCAAGGATAATGCACCATTGCACATGTTTATGAACCGTCACATGAGAGGCAGTGTTCTCGTTTCATTAGCATTTTTCTACCACACACATACACTCGTATACATAAGGACAAAAAAATTCTCAAATTAATTAAAAAAAAAAAGAAGCCTTAATTAATTCGAATTGTCCTGGCTGGTTATTGTTGTCCTTATTAATTGTACAATTAATGTACAATTTCGCAGGGCAATCCAATGAAGAATTATAATTGTAGATGGATATGTGGGGCGCATTTTAACTAATGTCCTGGTGGCCTTGTGTCCTTTTTTATGGATTGATGGTATGCTGTCGAGTTATCCTTTTTTTTTACTAGAGCGTGATGTATGCAATGCAAGTGATTAAAATTCTGATCGGCTTTTCAATTAAACGCATTTTTTTCATGTCCTTTTGAATTGGACTGATGGAAAGGAAATTACGGTGTGTGTGTGGATTGATTGCTTTAAGTGGACTGGTGATTGGTAACGAGGACTAGTTAGGAGGACATTTTTGCTCTGCTTTGGCGATGATTCTAAGAAGGTTTTCCATCGTCGTGTAGGAGAGCTTGAAATCAGTGCTTCTCACTGAGTTCATTCTGAAACAAGTCGAAGGAATCTGTCGTCCACCTGCCATGGAATGGACTACCAAATGTTATCACTCGTGCGACAACAAGGTGAATTCAAGGCACGATTCCTAGCCACGAGCCGACGGCGCACGGTTGCAAAGTATTCCTGTATTGTTATGCGATATCCTGCGAGTAAATTATATTTCCGTTATTTTTTCTCACACCCCACTGCACTGGGCATATGTCACTCGGTTTTTTTTTTCTGATTCGTCCTTGTTGTGTAATGATTTCTTTCTATCATTTGCTTATCCTCGCACATGTTCAAATTCAAGGAACCAAATTATCCGTGAAAGGACATGGCCAACATAGATGAATATAATCATTTCTTAGTATTTCCAGGACATTCTTTATGGTCATGTCATATCATAGCAAGCCATAAATACTCCATTTCAATGACAATCCTGTGTGTGTCCCTGAATCCTGTGTGATAAGAATGGAATAATATTTTTGTCCACCCACATTGCCAAGAGGAGATGGGATGCTTGGTCATGTTTGTTTGGCTTGGGAATCAGGAGGAACAATCAGGTTGATTTAATGAACTTCAGAAGCGTGGAAGGGTAGGGGTAGGGTATAGGATGGTTTGTTGGGAGGATGAATTCATCTCCTTAAGGACGAAAGAAATGCGAAGGCTCGATCAAATTGGAGGCGGGATGTGAACATGGAATTGCTTCGTCGATTATTGGTTTCATGTGGGCAACGAAGCTGATGATTTCTAGTGCGATTGCGACGGTGGGGATCCTTTTTGGAATTTTCATTGGGAAACTCGCGATAGGGATTATTTCAAGAAGCAAAGCTAATACCCATGTCAGGGGGATACTACTGACTCTACTTACTTACTTAACTGGTTCCCGACCCATGAAGAGTCTCTGCCGGAGACAGGGTAGCCTTCCATCCTCGATTTCAGGGATATACAGACATAAATCGTCTCGTCATGCTTCTCGTCTAAAGATGATAAGATGCAAGTGGCCTTGAATACAATCACCTCTGCTTTAACAACCTGAACTATTACAGCTAAGCCTCGGACTGGAAGCACAACAGATCTACAAAGGTCGCAGTGCTTTACACCCCTATAATCAAGGCGTGGACTGAAAGTTTTATATGTATCGACAGTCATTCAAATCCTTCCCATCCAACATCATAAACTCAAGGAGAGAGAACGACTGCCTTATAATCCCTTACGAGATAGCCGTAGGTGGACATTGGAGTCTCAGCCTTTGCTGGGCACCTAAGCACTGTGGTATCCTATTAAATAGTCGAGCACGACCAAGCTGTTGCAGTGGAAATAGCATGAGGGCAACATCAATACGTTAGTGCCATCCATCAAGCATCTAATCTACGATGAGGCGGACCACTCTTACACATCCCAGCATCGCTATAACTTGTAAGACGCTTAGTTCCAGGTGAGACGATGTAGTAGTACCAGCAAAATGGACCTGTTTTCGAGCTGATTGTTGACCTTTGAGGGCTACTCCCAATGACCGTTGAATTGGGTCGCCGACTAGATCCTTTGAACGCTTCGAGGTAAGCTCTTCTACTTCTGCTGAGTAGCTATGGACAAAGGAGGATTTACACACCACCACTGGCAGAATAGGTGCATCAACATAAAGAGACATTAGCTTGGGTCAAGGGATCCCCTCTCGTTGGAGCAACAGAAAATAAAAATTCAGACACAGGAGGAGATCTGTGGTGTGAAATGGTAGACAAGCCAAAATGACACATGGAAAGTCCTTCGAAGAGCTTCTAAGCATAGCTGCCGAGGGATTGCTTTTCGACCAATATGGTCAGTGCTCACTGAGACCAATAGTTTGGGTCCATTGTGGCCATTTATTTAGCCCCGGAGTACTGTAAAAGACAAATCCCCTGTGCTAGAACCACCAAGATAGAGACATGTATTCCAGGTGGTCCATCGGTTCAACATAACTTAAGTCCTCCAGTACCTAGAAGGGACTACCAAATGTCCTCAATCTTCTTACGGATAGGGTGAGACAATCACACAGCAGGTGACGAATTTCTTCGTCTTCCCTGACACTATGCCCAGTCTGTATGAGGGAGATGGCCCGTGTGTTATGAGGACTAAGTTTCACCGAAGAAATAAATCTCTGCCAGCTTAAGGCCGGTCATAGCCTCCTGGCTGTTGCCTATCTATCTAGATGAAACCAGCTACAGTTTGCTCGATCAGTGGCTTCATCTTCTATTTTCTTTCTTAAGGAGCTAATGAGCCTTGCGATGCATGCAGACTTCTTGCAAGCTCATCAGCTCCTTCCTTTTACTGGTAACCAGCAGAGGGTCACCACACCGCCTTTAGATATCTCGTTTATAAGCGATCTGCCGGTCTTTACAAGCCACGATCGAATTCCTTTAGCGCGTCCAGAGTCTTGTCGGCTGTCTTGCTATCTATATAGACATGAATCGTTTTACCAACGTTATTTCCGCAGCCTGTATAATCGCCGTGATGTCCTGTGTAATTTCAGAACCTTCAGTGTATTAGAAGGCCTTCCTTTTCATTGACGATTGTAGGGTAACCTCTGCCAGGAATTCTTATAACGAATCTCCTTTTAAGTACCAGCGCCGTGTTCATGTGATCGGTTGCCGTCGATTCCTTGGCAGCCTCCCATCGGGATAGTATTGAGGCATGACCGTAAGGGTCCGATGGCCATAGTCGGCCTTCTCTCAGCCTTACAGCGATTTTGACTACCAGACTACTGCAGTAGGGATCAAGCAGAACGAAACTTAGCATGGTTCCCATTGCCACTGTTGATGTTGTTCTTGTCGATTCCATGACACCTAGGCACGCTGTCCTTTGAGATCTAGTGAGGTAAACCATACCAGTGAGCAACATGTAAAAATGAGTCTTAAAACCACCATCTGTAGTCAGTACACTACAGCGGGTTTGAAGCCTCACGCTTTACTACTCAACGGCTTTTTGCAAGAGTAGAAATTCACGCCTGCTTTCCTGATGCGTTCATCAATGTTATCCTTCCATATCCGTTTGGAATCCAGATTATACCCAGATACTGAGTGCAACGCTCCCGATATTTGGAGGTGTGATGGTAGGGACCGATCGCTTCCTCGGGAAAAGAACTACCTTCGTCCTTGAGGGGTTTGCTCCCAAACATTTACTGCTGATCCAATCATCCACTAATTATAGTGCGAAGTTGAGTCTTCAGGATGACCCCTACGTCAGCGTTGACCGTTGCTTCGAAGTGATTTTAGCCTTTCCTCGCTGAATCAAGGTTGGAAAGGATCTCTAGAGCGATTCAGATAGAAAGCAATACGGCAGTACGACAGCTACAACAACTCCTTCGCTTCAGCATTTCGGTGAATCGCCTGTGGTTTGGAGTCCTTATTAGAGCACTAAGTGTGAATTTTGGTCAAAAGTACCAAATATGTGACCTTCGACGATGGCCTCATCGCTTGTTAAAACGAAAACGTCCTCGTCTGGCTATAAACTCTGAAAACATCCCAAACTCCGTTTGGACCATCAGAGTTAAAGTGCCGCCCATTTGTCATGCTTTTAACATTCCCTCCGCCCATCAATCTCCAGAAGCCCTTCTTGTCCCATAATAAGCAGAGTATAATAAACTAAGACCAGGTGACCAGGTGTTCTGCGCAAACCTTAGCCCTAAACTTCTTTAATCCTTCCAACCCTAAATATACCGGTTTTTATGTTGCGTCCTTTTTTTTTTTGTAACAGTTCCCAAGCTTAAACGAAAGTAATAACCCAGTAAAATTGTCCCAGTGGGTATAAAACGATGACAGGTATTTCCTTTGCAGTATAACTTATAACCTACAGTGGTCCACCACCTAGGACCATCCCTCTACTCTATGCTCTCTCTCTCTCAGCAGTGCCATTCGTTCCTATTGCCATCCGTTTTTGTGTTTAATTTTCAACATAACTTATGCGTTATCATAATTTTCAAGGTGGAACCAGACGCTACCGGTATCCTGGGGAAGCATTACCAGGAAGTAATTTAAAATGCGCCATTAAGGGTTGTACGAAGAGGGCACACACACAAAAATGTAGGTGAGGCAACGAACGACAGGGGGCAAGCAGACGAGACGACAAACACTTTAAAGGCAGCAGGGAACGAGTTGAGGGAATAAAGTATTTCTCTCGACGGTTTTGTGTACCAGGATATTAATTTCGAGCTGAAAAAAAACGGGAGAAATGTGAGTGAGAAGTAGTAGCAGTGGGGTGGTTTCTGGTGAGAGGCGCCAGAAGTTGGACGTCTGACAGGATCTCCTTGGGGTGAAGAAAGAGTTTGCTTTTGCCTTATGGAGAAGAATTACGGTTAATTGCAGATGGAAAATATTTGTCCAAAACGATTGCACAGTGCTTCGCATGTTACAGGGAATTTAAAATTTAATTGTTCGACGCAGGCAACTGCTTGCTTTGGTCGTAATTTGGTCCTGTTCATGTGAAGTTGCCGACAGGTGTTATACGGGTAAGCTACAGTACAAATGTACTCAGGTACTCACTTCCCATTCGGAAGAAGTGCGAACCTATACGTCTTGGCTGGGCTAAGTAGAAGTCCCCGCTCGGGTAGGGGTGCACTTAGACCAGAAGGAAGGTCCATTGTGATGTCACAGAAGGGAGATTCGTATGTGAATTCCCATACGGGACGCAGGTTTTCCATTTTCTGCATGAACCCATGACGTAAGGTGATTCTCCGTTCAGGCATCAAGCCAATTCCATGCAGAGACAAAATTTTTGCTCTTGTTTAAGTCGAGTGGCTAGAGAATGGCTGGATCACTAAGAACTTCGACGGAGTATCCATCAGGGGTTTTCCTTCTCAGAGTCGATAGGGCAGTACAAGGGCACAGAAGGTGAATCACCGTTTCTTCCTTTTCCCCGTCTCTGCGGCTTCTACAGAAATCGTTGAAGGGCGCACCCGGCCTAATGGCTTGTCTGCCTCGAAGTAGTATTCACCAAGAATTTTCCTTCTCAGAGTCAATAAGACAGGACCTCTGCACAGGGCTTCCTACTAAATTTCTTACTAACGGAGATACGTCTCCTAGTTTCTTTACAATCCAGGTTTGGCCAGACAAGATGGGAGAAACGTACTCTTCCACCTACTGTTGGCTTTGCTGATGACTGGAGTATCTAAGTGGAAATTTACCGATTTTATAGGGGCTAGCGATCCCTCCCCATTATCAAGGAGGTTATGCCCTGCTTTGCAATTGCCCAGAACATCCCTGTGGCCTGGAACACAGGACAGGATACGTCGTATCTGACAGCGACTTCATTAAGAGATCCATGGAAGTGCTTTACCAACTTGAATCGAGGCATCTATGGCTGCTCGACTGTTTGTGCAGAGAATAATGGCTCTACGGTCGGCTATGTTAATTTAAAGCCAGGACGCGGCTTCTCGATTCCTGCTGAAATAGACTACAGTGGTCCGGTAGTCATATGGTGATGCAAATGTCCGGTGAACATCAAACGCTCTCTTGGATCCATCTGTCGCAGACTCCTTTGAAATTTCTTCCGAAGCACTTCTACTAGGAATCCTGACTGATTCCATGGTTGACGTTAAAGTTCAAATAAGGGACAGTATAGTCCAAATTACTAGGAATAAAGCTATCGCCATCAGCTACCCAAAGACGTAAATGGGAACAAGGTGGAGCATAAATTCCAGTGCAGCTGTAGACGTGGTTCCAAGGGCGTTCGTTAATCCGTGAACCTTCTCGACGATTGCAATGTTGCTTTTCTTGTCCAGTGCCGTCTACCAGACTAGTACACCGTAAATGAAGACAAGTCTACCCACTGCTGTGTATGGACGATTCGGGGTTGAAAGACCCTGCTAAAGCTATCCGCATCTTTTCCGATTGACAAGGAGCAAATCCTTGGATTCGGTCTTTCTAGATTGACGACCGTCTCTCATAGAGATGAGGTGCCAAGGGACAGGGATATTCCAAGGAATTGTAAGGCTTACAAGCTCGCGACATGTGGAACAGACACATCACTACTTGTAGACTCAAATTTAAGCTGGATGCTATCGAGAGAACAAATCTTAGGTGGACAAGTGGCGATAAAACATCCCAAAGTGGGATTTGAAATACTCTAAGGATGTGAAATCTCTCAAAAGATACTATATTGGCGCTACAATAGGTGCCATCACTAGGCACTCCACTTGGCGTATATTCGACCGAGTTTTGTAGGAGCCGTATGGACGAAGAAGAGGAAGAAAGCATTTATCACTCTCTTTGAATGAACCTCTGCACCATGTCCATCGTATCTCTGTCGAAACCATCAGATGGTTCCGGACCCAGAGATTACTAGTCTGACTACTGCTTGACTTTGACATCTGCCTTTTCATGTCCATCGATGGCAACGTATTTCCATCGTAATTTATGGTGAACAGTCGTTGACTTTCAGGACGCGTTTCACCGCTACTGATGCAACGATTTTCCTCTGCTCCCTGTGCCCGATTATATTCGCCTTCATTATGTGGCCTTTAGTGCCTACTAAGGCTTTCTGCGAAGCATCAGGTAAGAGTTTTTGTGACACCTTTCGGTAGTTCGCACTATCGCGTCAATGTCCTTTAGCATCTAGTCAATTTGCTGCATTACTCTTTCTTTTTCCTTTCGTGGTCAGGAAGAGATATCCTGCTCTACTCCCTCACTCAGTTTGTGAATCGAACGCTAGTCATCAGTTCGCCTCTCTACTTATCCAGCAGGCAGCGCATGGAGGTCAACACTTTTCGTTAATGAGCCTGAGAGTTAATTGAATGTCCGTGGGAAAGACGTCTAAGAGACCAAGATCAGGTCGACGCTTCCTGCGGACGAATCAAGTGCCAAAAGTCAAACATCTGCAAAAAAAGGACGAAAACCACATCAGTTACATGTCATTCAAGAATATCCCTCCCAGATGCACTTAAAAACGTCTCGTCAGTGCTGGCGATGTCATTTGAATCTCTGCCATGGTCCATCAGCAAGATCTCCCATTTCAAACCAAAAGGATAAAGCAAATTTGACAGAAACTGAAACGAGATAGAAAATCTACAAAACGCAAGCCACGAGAAATTGTTTTACCCATACACAATCACACAGAATGAGGGTAATAAAAGTCCAGTTCGTTTGCAATAATAGTCCTTTGTCACCCGCAGGCAAACTTCAACAAAGGATACCATGAATGAAGACCGAACAACATTAAAATCATCAACAAGCGAGATGTGTACAGATATGTACCGAACGTAGATTGTTGGATAAAGTTAAGGTGCATTTTATTTGCTGTCCTGTAAGGACACCTCAGTCGGGTGCATTTAAGTCATTTCTGGAGAAACCATTCAAATCTGGCAATGCAAAGCCATTATTTACCTTTCGCCTGTGTGATGCTAAATGAACTGTGTCACAGATTTCAATTGACTGTGGCTATAGAAGGACGAAAGAAAGAAGGAGGAAGTTACTCGTACTTTTCAATGTGGCTCGAGTGTGTGGCTTTTAGGGATGAAGGATTCAATGGAGACCATTCAGAATGAAATGATTCTCTCGGGCAAAAAAGTACAGAGCGGTCCATTTACCAGGGACAACATCGTTTACTGATCAAATATGTAGATTGAAGGGGTAAATTTTAAAGTAATCCCTTTAAGTTGGTAGTCTTTGATGCGGAGATGCTTATCGGTGTCATCTGCGTTTGAAAGGGGTTGCTAGATGCGTTTTCCATTCTGTGCCGGTGTCTGTCAAGTGAATTCCGAGAAACACTGGACAGATTTACGTTAAAGTGCTTCGTTTTCAAGTTATCTTGACGTGGTGGAGGTGGTAGGAGGACGAAGAGTCGATTGCAGTGGAGCCACCTAAGCTGGGAGGTTCAAGTTACGCGAACTCAATCGGATTCTAGTGGTATCGTATACGTATAGTAAAGCATACACTGGAACCGAACGTAGTAACCAGGGTTTCGAACCCTACACTGACTGGTCTAAAATGCCATTGAAATACCAGCACAGACTATAACCGCAAGGAAACTAGGTCCATCAAGGGTCACAATCTTCAAGGATAGACAAGCTGTGATCAAGACACTAGACAGCGTGACAGCACTTTAAACAGAATGTGCAACACTCGTGTCGCTCTCTGAGGTCCCGGATAGCCATAGAGAAGGCAACGAGGCAGCGGATAAACTACCACGGAAAGGATCAGCAAGAAGAAATATGAGCAACAAGGACGCAACTGTGTCATATCTCGCTGCCTATGGCCAACTCTGAATGAAAAAAAGGACTCAAAGGAACTAATAGCATGGTAGGAATATTAACTGGGCATTTACCAATCGGTGCAATGGCCGCCAGTCTAGACATCAACCCAGCTGATTACTGCAGAAGCTGCCACGACACAGAAGGCTATCCAGCACTTGCCGTCCCAATCCAAAAATTCGACGCTTCCACTACTAGCATCCTTTTTGAAGAGCTGGAGGATCTGTTGCAAGTTCCACTCTGAAACATGGTATGCTTCGTCAAGAGTAAAGGTTTGATTCTAGACTGATAATCTATATGGAATCACAATGGACCAAATGACCCCCGCACACAAGGAAACAAGGCTTTGGCTGGCCTTGTCCTAGGGTTATTCCAGAAAAGTGGGGCAGCTTATTCGTAGAACTACAATTGTAAAGGAAGGAGCTTCACCAAATGACAGCAGTTGCGCAGAGAAAGGAAACGTCGTAGGGATACTTTGACGTGTAGGGTTGAGGATAACGAAGACGAAAGCTCGAGTAAGTGTTGCTGAACAGCTGGCAGATAAAGTAGAGAGCTTCCAATATCTTGGGAGTACTGTCTCCATCGTTGGCAGAACTGAACAGGATGTATCAGGTCGAATCGGCAATGCAAAGTCAGCGTATACTGTCCATGAAGCACTGTACTTAACCGTAACACCAAGATGCGACTGTTCCGCTGCTATGTTGAATCCGTGGTGGTGTACTATGAGGCACTAGGAGATAGCTTCATGAATCGCTGTCTCCGAAACGCTCTGAAGATTTTCTGTGCCTCATGAGAGAACGGGTCAGGCACCGATAGGCATCATCTTTCGATGACGAAGGTGGCAGTGGATTGGACATATTTTTCGAAGGCGACAATTCTAAAACCGAATGAGGAAACCATCTCCTTTGCATCAGTCCAGCTATGTCCCAAGGAAGATTGCTCAAGAAGGAGCTCAAGTCTAAGGGGGAAGCTATCCATCATCTGCTTTGTAGCTGTCAAACCCCACAAGAAGACTGCTTCATTAAGCGCTATTTTCTTCAATGACCTCAGCGAACTGGCGTTGGAACCAAGCTCTATCTAACGCAACGCATGATGCCATACTGAACATGTTACCATTGGACATGCTGACGATATCGCCACTAGCGCGGCCAACACCTTAGATGAAGCTGTCGTAAGTCTGCAATTCCACCATGACGGACGTGGAGCTCTGGTTACATACATCAGGTGTGCACATCACCAAACGAAGGTTGACCCCATTACAAGCCGTAAAAAAAGTTGAGCACTTGACCTAACAACTTGGAGAGGAGAGTGTGGAATGGAAGCTTAGTTTCAGAGACCACCTAACCTTCGCTGGTGAGAAGCCATCGCGTGGAATTTTAAGCCGAATATGTACCGATCTGGAGGCAAAAATATCTGTGGCACTGAACGAGGACAGGCTACTGTAAGAAAAAAGCGACAGAGATGAAACAACTCAAGTTGGACACACGGTAAGAGTTTCCTCTCGGGACATAGATGCTTCCGGAAACAAATACAGGTTTGGCAAGGACTACAACATCGCGGGGAAAGAATCCAGAACGCAGAAAATGTGCTGGAGATATCCGAGAAACTACCACCCAAGAGCCCCAAGGACAACAAGCAAACAACGAAGACCGCTCATGGATCCATCGCAGACCGGAAAGTCGGAAACTCTGGCATCTACAGAAGCAAGAGACATAACGTCAAATCAAGGAGCCACATGGAGCCGGGTATAACACGTCCATAAAGGATTTTCACGCCTTCCAGCGAATAATAAAAAAGACCCAAATGCACCCACATCAGGAGTCCTCTCTTAGGTTTGCATTATGTGACAAGGACGTGAGCATTGTAGGTCATCCGAAAATGAGAAAAAAAACCGTTCCCCGTTAATCAGCCAACAATAGCCGTTCCCAAACCAATTAACTATCGGCCTTAATTTCTCATCGAAAAGTCTGACCTGGTTAGCGATTTCAAAGATTATTTCAATTTGCGAAGTGACAGATGCACCAGACACACATTCACACACACACACAGACAGAGCGCTTGTTCCATTTTCGAATCCTTTGTCAACCTGTAAACACATGTCCTTCGTGTGTGTTCTAATTTCTAGGACAGCGATATTAATACTCGGGGAGAAGCCGCATGGACTTCCATTGCCCATCCCCCTCTAAAGGAGAGATGCATCCATTGAATGCCAAACGTGAATTCACACATGGAATGTGGCAGCAATCGTAAAGGATTCCACATCCCCTCGTTACGTATACGTCGAATGCATTCATAAATTTCCAAGAGATACCTACCATCGCAGCCACCATATCTCTCCGTCCTGCCACCTGAGTCCTGCAATAATTATTTCGGTGGGTGGTATAGTAGTTTGCTGCACTCATTCATCCGATCCTCTAACTCTATTGGGCTGCTGCGGTTGGATAGTTTTCGGTAATAACTCCTTTTAATTGCCGGTGGTAGCTACACTAAATAGCGACGGAGGTGGTGCACCACAGTCCAATTAAATGGGACGACCAATAAGTCTCCTGGATCTTAAATTCTCCAGCAGCCGAACTATCGCTTTAAAGCTGCGAAGCCCCGACAACTATCTTTTCATCTCAATTCACAGGACTAAATGTCAAACCGCATATTCTCACCTTCTAAGCACAATTTCATTCGAACAAAGCAATACACAAAGGTGGGCATAACGAAGAGAATAATAGAATCTGCCAGGCAGGAGCTTGCGAGGATTCAATTTACCAAACCAACTTTGAGGCCAAAATGTGGTTTGGATAAAACTTAAACAATGAACGACACCCAGACGAGAAGTCGTCTTGTCTTTGTCGGCGGTGTGTGTGATGCTGGTACTCCAGCTGGTACCTGTAACAAAGGGATTCCTTTGAATTGGTTGGTTGGAGAGAGAGAAAAAGGATCGGCGACCCCTGCAATAGGAGAAATTAATTTTAATAGCCTACGTGTACCGTATGACTGTTGTGAATTGAGGAGACGCCCGCCATGGCTCTTCCACAGATGACACAGATGACAGAGTCCTGCTTACTCACTCCTTGTGAGATTCATTTTTGTGGTAAACCACTTGAAGTGGTGGCAATGTCTTTTCTAGTTTTATTGATTTTTAAAGGTGTGCTTGGTTGTCAAGGGAGTCTCATGATGAACACCTCATCGGCAAGCTTCAGAAGTGTTGTTTCCTGGAAAACACTAAACTAATCATCACCAAGAGGGTGAAGGAGGAAGGGCGGTGAGGAAGAGGCTTATTCGAGGGCATTCTTGCGAAAACTTTGGTGGTCGACAGCAAATTCAGTTTCAGTTGGATTTCTAGTGGTGCCGAAACCCGGGAACAAACCATGGATCTTTGAAAAATTATGCAATAAGCTCCACAGATGGCGTACGCATCGCAATCGTTCAGGAGGTAGTCGTGACAATATTTTGGGCTCTCCTCAATGTCTGAGATGGCAAATGCCTAACAAAGGTCTCGTAGGAGCATCATCACTCGAAAGCTGCTGGTAATGAGGAACATCTACTGCAGCCGAAGATTTTGCAGCTCTCGTAGTAGTACATACTCCCACCTTTGCACTGTGCCACCTAAGAGTTGCTTTGGACAGGACATAAGAGTAGGTTGGTAGAAGTCCAAGTGGGACACAACCGTAAGAATACAATTTCCCCGAAATGGAAACAAACGCCTTTGGCTATCGAATACAGGCATCGATCGGATTCTTGAATATCAAGACTCCCCTCGACAAATTCCTCCAACTCGACCATGAGTTGACGCGATAGAGATATTCTAGGGCCGAGGAAGATAAGACGGTTATAAGATACCTGAGGTACCGATCTCCAACAAATACCACTCTTATGCTCTATGCAAACCAGCTGGGAGCGCACAGAAATCTGGCGAGGGATCTATGCTATTTCCAAGAGCATGGAGGTGCAAGTCTGGGATTGTCAAGTGCGCCAGTCATCCAAGGATCATCTTGTCTTAGAAGCAGAAACAATTAGCAGAGCAATGCTGGAGAGAGTGGATGACCACTGGAATGCTGATGAAATATAGTTTTTGCGATTGGACCACGTAGCTACCTCGGCAAAAGGCAGAAAAGTTCCTCCACATGGCTATCAGCAGACTGCAGGAATGAATCGATGTGCGTATCACAATAGAGATTCGGATTGCTGCAGCCTTAGCAGTAGAGGGACTCGATACAGACGCCCAACATCGCAGAGTAGTGTGGGTCATAACAAACATTTGCATATTAACATACTTGCCTCGAAGGCTAACGATGCAGCTAGTAGGTGTGACAGTAGGACTGTCTACAGCATCACCAAGGAGCTTGTAGGAGGTCGAAACTGCAAGCAGTACCCTGAGAAGATTCTAAATGGTGGCCTTCTGATTTCGCATGATCATCAACTTCGAGGATTGGGTGTGCCAAGCTACTTAGATGACAGCGCTATGTTTCGAACCCGAAAGAGCCTTCCGAACATGCACTGGACCTGCCAGCATCACAGAGATGTCCAGCTCAGTCAAATCCTTTAAGAACAGCAAATAAGGAAAGAAGGAGTGGAAAATAGAGAGTTCATCATCATAGTAGATTAAGGATAATGAAGAGGCAGGTTTCCGCTTTCGACCGCCCTGCATCGGCCACATAAACATCATATGTAGAGCGATGCGTGGAGGAAGGGTTTATGCTTCAATTGCTAGGTTGCCGTAGGCCATCGTCGCGTAGAACAGTTGAAGAGGAATCGAGTTCCTTAGGAGTGCCCTTGCGGCAGTTCAAATGCATTGTAGAACTTCAAACTAGATGGCGTGCAGACGTTCCTAATGCTTTACGCCTCTCGAGGGCTGAAAGGAGATAAGTAAGTGAGTGAGCATCGCCATCATCCAGGAGTCGTTGACTGCAATTAACAACATGAACGAGATAAAATGCTCGGTCCTTTGGGCTTAAAGTACAATACCATCAAACTCCGATGCTTTTCTTCTACGTGGTGCCGAAACCCGCGATTGAATCGGGATATTACTGATGGCAAACAGCGTGCATCTTGGAGACATCGATAATCATGTTGGAGAGGAAGGAATGGGTGCGGAATAGTTGACATATGAAACTCCTAGCACTGGCAATGTCAAAAAAGGACGAAGTACTCGTGGAAACGAGTATTAACGCATTTTTTTGTGGCGTCTTTCGTTACCTTAACTCATCTTACAGGATATGCCTTCATTTTACCACATGCGGAACGACAAAGGAGTACTAGAAGCCTTGGATAGAATAGCATTTGGAATGCCTTACAAGCAGGCACACAGAACCCACTTCTTGTCCACAAACATCAACACCAAAGCATAAAATGTGATTTGTACGTTACAAGGAAATGTGTCTAAAGGATCAAAGACCCAACAGTCAGTTCCACCAGCAGACGATCATACAAACGCCACGGAACCCACTTGGAATTGAATATCGTGCCACCCCGACTCCCTCCCGCCATTATTTCTACTTGAACACCTCTAAATAAGGATAAGCGACGACAATTACTCCACTTTCAAGGAATAAAGACCAATCACTTTCCACTTTGATGACCATCGTCATGATTTTCAATTTAAAAATTTACACCTTCTATCCCCGGTGTACACGACGAGCTCATTCACTCGAAACTAAACGAATTTTATGAGATTTCCAGCAACGCGATACACCCTTTATAGCCCGTTGCAATTATCCGTCCAACAGCGTGGCGGGAGGCGGGTTCCTGAAAGACAAGGACAAGCTTCGTCCCGCGTGAATTCATGATTCATGAAAAATCATTTTCGTGAGATTATCCGCTGAGATTTAAACTGAGGCGACGAGCATTTATGGGTAATGCAGCGTTGACGGTTTCGTCCTTTTAGGACATTCGCTGTAATGTGATAAAGATTAAAAAAGAAAGGATATTTCTGTGAATTGAAGGTAATTTCTCGTCCTACTATCGCTGCCGGAGCTGGAAATCATTCCGAACAGGATTTTTGGCAACTGAGCGCTTTGTTGAGCGAATTCATTAGACGACTGTGTTTGCCGGTCTAAATCAGCCGAATATCGATTCAAATTGAATTGCATTTGCAAATTGTACGTAGTCTACCATGGATGTATCCGAGGAGCAAGATACCCCGTCTCCCTCGTTGGATGAATGAGCCAACTGACAGCCTACATGATATTGGTTTCGGAAAATGCGGTCGCAACGTATTGCGAGGGAGAGGGAAAGTAGAATGCCGACCTCTCGTGTTCTGTATCATCGTCGTTTCGTCCTTTTGTACAATTCAATCGGAGTGTTTTTTTATCCTGTTTTCTATTCCTTGCTGGGTGTCCTATTGTCCTCCATAGGGATATGGAAAATTGAGTTTAGACCGATTTTTTGTGGGTTTTTTTTTTTATTGGTTGGTTGGACAATGGTTAGGCCATGTCAGTCGTTAGAGGATTTTCGGGTCAGTGCTTGTGACAAAATGTAATGAACTGTTCAGGTTGTGCCAATTACGTTGTGATACACCCTGGTGTTGTCTGTGGATGCTGTGATTCAAGGAGAGGTGATTCCTTCTACTTTTTTTTTTTTAATCATTTCACGACGTTGGAATGTAGATTCATGGATAGGAGGGCAACAGAAGATTCGTGAGTGACCTCAAGGTATATGGAATGTGAAGAGGTGAAAGGAAGGAAATTTTGGAGCGAATTCAGGACATTGAAGGCATTCAGCAGGATGAGGGCTTTTATAATGTCGGGTAGTGTAAACCGTTTTGCCTTCCGAGTGAGTGCAGGCACTTTTATTGTCCGTAACGATATAATATTCAGTCACATGTCCATTTGAGAATTTGCACGAATACATGCCACCCGGAAAAAATGAAAACTTATCACAGAGTATGCCGTTTGGTGTCGATTGCGAGAGGTATTCATTAAGGTTTACTTAAGTGTATAAATCAGCCCTTTACGTTATTCCAATACTGAGTAATAAGCAAAGTGAAATAGATTTTGTCACTGAAATTTCATCATCAATTTTCAGGCAGCCATCAATCGACCAGCAAAGTATAGTTGTATTCATTTATATTTTAGAGTATCTAAACCTTAAGGACAGAGCTAACTGAAGAGACCTGTTGGTTGAGGCCCGGGCTCACCCTGAATTGTAGCGTCGCCCAAGTAAGTACGTATGTAAACCGTCATTCCTTGTCCCAATTTTAAAAAGTAGGTCCATTGTAAAAGTAGGTATGTGACTGTTTATACCACGATACAGACACACTTAGATCAGAAGAGATCCGCTGTGATACTCCTGGATCTAGCAGAAAACTAGCTGCACAAGGACTTCCCATGAGGACCAACAGCAGCATTTTATAAAGCGAAGGATTATTCTGATGCTGTGGTCGCCAAGGCTATCGAAGAGAAGAGCTCCAAGATGGTGTAATCCTCGTTTGGATAGGATGTTTTTTTTTTCTTTTTCATTGCAGCTCTTGCAGCTTGCAGCTCTTCAAGAAATTGTTTGGTAAGAGACCTAACCTTTGGCGTGTAGGTCTCTTGGAAAGTGTATAGTGGAAGCTGATGTACGAGCGCGTCAGCAAGGTGTAATCATTTAAGCATTTCTGATCCAGCCTAGGCCAGATCTGTCTCGATATTTAACACGTCATGCCATCGTCTCATCTGCGGTTTGTTTTGCTGATAGCGTACACTTTGAGTAGAAGTTTACAAGTAGCAACCAACCTGCCTATTCGACATATTATTTAGGGTTGCCAAGTCTAGCAAGTTCGTCAGCCTGTCGATTACCCGCGATGTCTATGTAGCCTGGCACCTTGCAGAAGTGAATGTTAAACTGCTCTGTCATCGCCATACCACACATCTCTTCAAGGCTCAAAGAAGAACCAGTGAAACTTCATCATTATTGTGGCGAATCATGCATGATACGTTTTGGTACGCTGGAAGTTTTACTCTCAATGCTGTAAGTAATGGATCCAATATCCGCATCCTTTGATGTGGACCGTATGCTGGTTTCTTTTTAAAGTGCTTGTCATTTCGATGCAGGCAACCCTAGATAGCTTGAAATATTGACAGATAATCAGTATCAAGCCTCCGCGGTGAGGAATGGATCGATTCAATTTTGAACAACGCTGGGAAATATTTAAAAACTATTTCCAAAGTGAGTGCTGAAAATCAAGGAAATTTGAAAATAATTTATGATTAAAAGGAAGCTTCTTCAGCGAGCGAGCTATCTATCCGCGTGCGGTTTTGGTGCTATCTCCAAAGTTGACACGAGAAAAGTCTTAATATTCAAGGAATTCCCAATGGCAGGGCAATAGGGTTCTAAAACAATTCTTAAAGGCCAGAACTGCTAGCTGCTTAGACGCGCAGTACACGGAGTTTTGTTTACATTCTACACACGACGGTGTCAGCTGGTCTCTGAAGTGGGGAGATACTCCTCTGCACTGAATGGTCACATAATCTATTGCAGCTGCAAACGTAGGGAAATTCGGAACCCCCGCTACAAACCTATCGGCTCGTTAGCTTGGAGGTTTGATGCAGTATGACTGACTTTGCGTGTGTACATGCAATAGAAACGTACTGGCAGATACTACTATTCAAGTAGGAAACTAACACTGTAGCACTACTCAATTAACGTGGAAAATATTAATAAAAAAGCAGTGGCCCCAGAAGAGACCCTTGAGGTACCTCATTTATAACATGAACGAGTACCTTCCGCGTTATGTTCTTGAAATTATTTTTCCTATGGATGCACGTTGTGCTTGTGTTAACACATCCCGACATGATACAAGAACCACCGTGGGAGAAGCCTAATTCGTTTGACGTTAACTCATTTTTAGCTAGTATCATGCCCATCAAACTACCGCCTTAACCCTCAGGCACAATAAAACCACAGTACGTGGTGTAAGAACTCACTTCTAATAGCCTAATTCGCTGAAACTACTTTTCATTCCGTTTTACTGGCCAACTTTATTCATACACAGCCCACCCCCCCGCCTCCTTTGGGTGTGTTCTAAATTCGGACACCCTTGAGGTATATCTGCAAAGGAATAAAATGTTTTCCTTTTGATTTGAGTACCAGGTGAATACCAGGATTCTCTCAAAATCATCTGCCTAAGTCAGTTATCTACGTGATTTATGAAAACAGCAACCACACTTTCATGCGCCGCGCCGCCCATTCGGCCCTTCAAAGGACTCAAAACAGGAATCCGAGTACTCCTGTAACTTACACCCTACGGGGATAACTCTACGCAAAGGCATTTCCATTTTACCGTCCGCAGTTAGACAGGACTTTTGGAAAAAGTTGTTCTCTCTTTTAAATTTGATTACGAAATTGTTTAGTGGGATAGCTAAACATTTTTCCTGACGTTTTGCCCTAGTACCAACGTGTGTGTGTATGTGTGCGGGTGTTTGGGGGAAGAAAAAAACTTTTAGGATGATGATGACGCTCTTGCTTTGGGGGCCGACCACGTACCTTTACAAATTACTTTCTCACGAATCATCATAAAACTCACCGACATTAACATAATTTTTGTGATTTTATTAAGGATACCGCCAACAACGGTCGAAGGACTACGGACTACGGACTAGGGAGTGAGCGGCGGGGGCTACCCTGTAACAGAGGGTGAAGTTGGTCTCCTCTGGCTGTTTGTTGGCGCTTTCTTTTCATTTTTTTTTTAAGAATTCAACAACTTTCATCTTGAAAGAGGGATTAGGAATGGATCGGGTGCGCATCATAACCGGTGGTTGGTGGGATAAACGGTGAAACTTTGCAAGATGATTATGGCAATGAGATTTGTAGAACGGTGTATAACGTATTAGGCAAATGGTAGGTAGGAAATTAGGAATGCCAATGGGAGAGGGAATTTATTTAATTTATTTGCCATTGAGGAGATGTGTTTCTTTGGGAACGAAATGGGGTCGGTAGAGGGAGTATCTGGAGGGTCAAAGTATCGTCCTTACAAATTATTTGCAACTCTTTGAACATAAGTTAAGAGTATGTCTCTGTCAGTCCTTAGAAAACATTTTGTTTTGACAGCTTATTGCGTCTCCCTTCTTAAGCTAGATGTGCTTGTTGTGTCCTACTTATCGGCTGCTACTCGTCAAATCACACGGTTTAGTCTCAAAAGCAATCAAAAATGCTGAGGGCTTTGGCGGTGGCTATTTGGAGTCACCAACTAGTCCAATATTTAGCTGAACTGCATCCTTAGGTTGAGGCAGCTCGTCTGTACTGTGATACAGAATTAAGACCAAATGAGGTCCTTTGTGAAAAAATCGGATCTACCACTATTCTAAGGCAGGTTAGGTTAGGTACGACTGTAAGGTTGAAAATCATCATGACACTGGGCCTATCGTTTATTCTAAGATTGATAGGACTAGCCAAGGCTTTTAGAGGGCAGGAGATGCTTCTAGAAATAATGTTTGCCGGTTCATCAAGTTTTTTTTATGAGAAGAGCCCTTAGATGCAGCAGTTTTCCATTGAACAGGGCTGCGTTGGTGCAAAGGAGGGAAGATCGAGTTTTCCATCTTTTTCGATCCTGCAACTCCTGACGAAAATATTAGAAAGAAAGCGTGACCTTTAAGCATGTAGATCGCACCGATGAAGGTACTTATCTGCGACTGAACTTTGTCAAAACCAATTCATTAGAGTTTTTAGGGCAGTAGGTGTTCAGGTCTAACCTTTGAAAGCTTCTTACGACTCCGACAGAAGAAAGACAAGGAAGACAAGAGAGACAGGTTAAAATTATACCTTTTCGACGACATTTTTAGGGTAGTGTTGTATTTGCCGTGTGGCAGCAGTTCCAGCTTTCAAAAGCGACTTACAAGTCTGGGAGAAGGAGGATGACGGCAGAAGGATCCCTCAGGTGATATCAACAGACTGGTAGACAACTGGTATGGACAACTTCGAGATATTTTGACGACCTAGGACTTATGGTGATTTTTAGCAACAAGTCTGGGAGTTTGGAAAGAAATGAAAGCGGATGACCCCTTAGTGGGTCAACGAAGGCGCCCAAATGGGCTTCTAGCATCGGAGTACACCGATCTTAAGTCATACGGATGGCAAACAAGGATTTTGTGCTCCACATTGGAGATTGACAGTGTTTTCTTAGGACGCAAAAGAAAAGACTTACGAAGCAACCGGAAATGAATGATGGCACTGTTGCAACCCCTTTCGAGGCTGTACATGGAAAGTTATGTCTTTCTACACGCCATGTGCAGTCAAATAGCTTGCGGAGCCGTAGAGTGGTAAAAGCAGAAAAGCAGTGTCATGGCACACGTTTAAGAAGTGTCTTGGAATGCGTCAAGTAAGAGGAGGACAAAAACAAAAGGAGAAAGCTGCAAACAATAAGAAAATCTATTCAGATGCGGATTTGCGATTGGGGGCGACAAGTCTTGAGTTTTCAACAAGCGTACGAGGGGCCAGCGACCACTCGCTTCAAGCCTAATTCGGCCAACGATATCCTAATATGCGCTCACGAGGAATTCGATGACGCAGAATTCTATGAGCTCCTGGATAAGACTTACATGTAAACTACGCCTCAGAGACGGTGTTTAAAATTCTCATTTCAATGGGAAGCTGGATAAAGAAGGCATCTTTGAGAGCACAGCGCCACACCCACCATCAGATTCAAGCCAGTGGCCTCTGCTGCCTGTGGAAATGGTGTCGTAGCTAGGGACGTGGCTCCTTTTTGATCGAAAATCGTTAACTGAATCGAAAATATTGCGTTGGAAGCAAGGTGGTCATTCAGTATCCTGAATGCCCAGATGACTACTAAATGCAACGAAGCTACGTAGAAGCAGACATCCTGAATCCATCTGAACCAGCGAATCACTGCCCATAAGTTTGACTTCGAATACCTGAAATCGAAAAATATTGCCCGAGCCTTGACCGATCGAGTATCGCCTGGTCTCTATCTTAATTTCAATTTTCCAGTTCTATGCTGCCAACACCAAGTGTAGAAGACCAGTAATGTCTGCCAACAAGCCATCAGAGATGCAACGCCTGATTTGCTGGAAGAATGTCAAGATGGCCTTCAACCCTGTATAGCGTTGCCTGATTCGTGGCCAATCCGTCAAGGATAGTGAGTATATGGCATTACGACTGAACTCCATTCCAGAATAGTTCCACCCATCGTAAAACCCACGCTGGAACTATAAATAGGTGACCACTGTTTAGTGGTGTTGTGCTTGTTTGTGATCAGCTGCTGTTTCACTTTCGAGTCGCGTAGCTGGGCAAGAGCAACCACAATTACTAGCAAGTTTTTCCAATCAGTTCACCAGAAAGGGGAAGTACAATGGATCGAGGTAGATCTGAGTACTCTTAGAGCCAACAAAACCTGCACATGTGGGCAATAAAACCATTTGCTCCATAAAACCCATCGCAACGGATAACGTTGAACTCGAAATGCGGCAATAGGCAGACGAAGCTGTTGTTCAGCGGTTCAAAAAGGTACATTCAGCCTCAAAGTGAGCTACGATGCTAGAGACTTACAAGACGTGCATGACATTTTCCTTGAAAGTTTGAGGCCCTCAGATCCATTAGCCATTGGCCTAAAACATTCGATAGGCACCATTCGTTGGAGGCAAAAACTTAACTGGAGTACAGCATAGGAGCAAACAAAGTAATCAGATGTCCACAGTAGAAAGGTGATAGCAGGGAAAAGTTCTTCTAGCAAAGGCTTTCAAGTGGCTCTAACCTGAAGGTCCCTTCCATTTGTGTGAACAAATCTTATACGCACAAGATGAATGGTTGCTAGGCCTGGACCACATACAGTCTTTTGCGCCATTTGTGTCTGTTTTCAAGGTCCAGAGTGCTATCGCACACGTTAGAGCCTACACTATCCTACACAGGGTTCAGCAGCTGACGAAAGTGAGTAAAAACGTGTCAACCTGACGTTTCCCTATCAAGGCTCCCTACTTATAGGAGATGGCATCTGCCTACCCAGTCTTTCAAGCCAAAATCACGCCCATTATACAGGCTGCAGAAGTTATATGTGAGAGCAATATCGTTGGTAAAAGCTTTCCGGTCTATATAGACAGCCAGGCAGCCATTAAGGCTCTGGACTAAGAGGTTTAGATTAGATTGAGGCTTCGGAAGATCTTCAAATCGCTTTCAAGCAAGATATCTAGAGCAAATGCGGTGATCCTCTGTTGGATACCATGGGCATATGGATATCGCCGGTAACGAAAGGGCTGATGAGCTTGCGAGAAAGGGGTCGGTACTAGAGAAGAAGAAGATCAAGCCACCTGTCGAGCAAACCAGTGTTGGATTCATCTTGACACATGCACAGTCAGGAAGTTATAATCGGCCTTAAGCAAGAAGAGATCTATTTCTCTGGTGAAAACTAGTCGTCATAACACAAGGATCATCTCTGGCATAGCCACTGGGCATACTGCCACTAGTATTTATGCGGAACGCCTCGGTGAATAGCACAACGACTATTGCAGAAGCTGCAAGGACGAGGAAGAAATTGAATCTGTTCGCCACCTGCTGAATGACTGTCTCATCTTTCCGTATCTTTCAATGGTCACCATATGCGCTGGAATCGAAGCAATTTATTTACCATCTTTAAAGCCTCCAAAGCCATCCTTTCAATATTATATTCAGCGCTGACGTATGTTATTCGACTTAAAATCTTCATTTTCTGAATTTATAGAACCAACCAAAGCAACATCTTGCAACGTATACCACCGCCATTACCGCTAATGAGAAGAAAATACATTGCCGCAATCACATTTGCCAAATCGTGCAACCTCATCACCATAACGATGAAATAATTATAGTAAATCTACACATCGTCCTTTCCAACCACCCACACACATCTACGGATACACCATGTCGCATATATTCCTAAACATCAAACTGCAAACGGTTAAAAGTACTCGAAGCCCCCCCCACCCCCCTCTCAGTGGTACAGAAATTGTATTTTATTACTTCCTGATGGAAGGATTCTTGAGGCGCCAACATTTCCATACTCCACCAGCAGTAACCAGCAGCCTCCGTCAAGACGCTATCGCTTGCCAGAAACACGTACGCGCCAACCTCAAGCTCCAGATATTGACATTCGATATTTCAATGGCGGCCACAAAAAGGAGCAAAAAAAAAGCGAAAAAGAAAATCAAAATAAAATTAAATATTAATATATAAATCGTCATGTGGCGGGCCACGATGGAAAGTTCCGTTCTGCTTGCTGGCCGCGACGTACACCCCGCAGAAGGACTCTCTGTTACTGAACTCACGTAGTCATAAGAATACCAGGAGCTGTTCAGAATGTTGATTGGTTTTGCATTGGAATCGACTACGATGGAGGAGCACCATTCTGGAGAATTTTTGATATGCATACGTAACCAGTAACCACCCACCGGGACTATAACATACGTCAGTTGCATAAAGCAGGGAGCAGGAAGTAGGATAGATTTCAATGAGAGAAATCGAAATGTTTGACGTGAGTTCAACGAATCGATAGTCGATGGTAGTGTGCTGAATAAGTGCTGAATTGGATGAATAGGTAGGATTCCCTCACTCAACTGGGATAAATATTAAAAAAAAAAGAAATAGAAACGGATGGAAATATCCTTTAATCGTTCAAGCAAAGGAATTTTTATTATTCGTCTTCATCGGCGACGAGTGCACATTAAGGATTCAAGGAGTAATCGAATATTGCTCGGTGGATGAACGCGTTTGAGAAGCATTCTAGGGTAAGTGGACCACGAATCGTTTTGGTTTTCCTTTTTCTACTTTGGAATTCAATCGATTAGAGAGAAATAAAACTCCTTTCAGGATATTCCCTTCGCATATGCATACCTGCGTAGCCGATTTATTTTTATGGGGAACTTCCAGAAATGCTGTCAGGCAGAATCGACCATTCAACGTTGGCGATGAAAGCCAGATCCGTCCATCCATCTGGCCAAAAGGAAGAAATATCCAACAAGGCTGGTGGATCTGACGTGCCATTCAAAGTGTAGCTGGAGATGACTTGGCAGAGAGCATGGTTAGGTTAGGTTGACGTGGCAGGCTGTAACCTCACTTAGACCAATAATGTCCATTATTCTACCACAGGATTAGCATCTTCAAAGAGGGCTACCCGTTGAGCCAGGAGGAGCTAGTGATGAAGCGGTGGAGACTACTAATGCTAGCATTAGCCAAGAGCTTCAGATATACAAAGATGATGTAGAATGGTTTCTCCATCCTCTTCATCCATGCAGCTGTTACAGAAGTCGTTAGCGAAGAGACCCTGAAGAGTGTCCTATAACGATGCTGGAGATGAGCTGCCTTCCCTACCTTATGAGACAGTTGGATAGAGTTTAGGATAGAAAGCATAGACCAGCCCATTCCCACGATTCCGTCAGACGAGTGTATGCCTGATGAATGGAATCTGAGCATCGTGTGCCCAATCGAGAAGAAAGGAGATCCTTTCAGTTTCCTCAACATCGCGTACAAGATCTTATCTGCCCATGAGAACACCTAAAACCCTTCGTTAACAACTTGATTGGCCCCTATAAGTACGGCTTCTGGCTACAAAAGTCAACAGCCGATCAACTTCGGCAGATCCTGGAGGAAATCTAAGAAGTCCAGATCGATACCTACGCCATCTTTTTATCCATTTTAAGTCCGCTTATGACAACATCTACAGACACGAGCTCTACACACACATGGCTAGTTTTGGGATCCCTGCCAAACTCGAGAAGGCTCCTTTAAGTTTTGTAACAACCTCACCGAGAACTTTGATGTGTCACATAAGGATTCAGACAAGGTGAAGCGCTGTCATGTGAATTGTTCGAGACTCTCAAGCTAGCTCCGAAGGTACAATCTTTCAAACGTCTGTGCAACAACTGGTGACGTAATTTGCAGAACACAGCGGGTTGTCACTAGTACGTTTGCTAGTATCGAAGCCACAAATTGGGTTCAGCGAATGCCAGAATGTCACAGTGACTGTCCGACAACAAAGGAACTCAGATAACGAAAGCAAGGCTGAGGTAAGGGGATATTCAGTGATTGATTCACTGTGATACGGACACAGTAGGCTGTGCATTAGCCTCGTATGCGAACACGTCGCTGCCGACGGAGCTGAACATCCTAGCAAGGAAGACTTTTACGACTTTCCCTAGACGAAGCGTACGAAGTCAAGATCAACAAGGAAAACATCTTTGGTGGACTGGTCAGATGGTACTGCTTCCTTAACAAGACAACGGCTTTCGGCTAATCACCTGGGGGTGAGGAGAAGTAGCACTAGACATCGCCATCCTTGGGTCTATACACCGAGCCAGAGAGAGGACCACCGCCGCCTACCAGCTTAAGGAAGTCGAAGATTCCTGCAATTGAAACAACCTTCATATGTTCCACACAAAAAACAAACGCCTAAGCCTGTATGAACGCATATCCACACTACAGACAAAGAAGAACAAACATGTCGTCAACCCTTCACTTAAACATCGAATGCGACATGCCGCAAGGGGATGCGGTAGCTGTTGTACTTTTTCTTTATTTTTAATTGGTGTCAATCCACACAAATGATACACGCAAATGATACAAATGAATCCTCCTAAGTGTGTCCTTTTATCACATCTCCTCCACGTGGGTATTATATCCTCCACTACCGCACTACCGCACAAACCACTAAGAAACTTCCATTCTTCTGTCCATTTGAAAGGAAAAAATGATGACAAAGTACCATGATGTGCACGTTATTCATGCTCACACAAAACGACCAATCTCCAATCGTCCTCCAGCCATTCCTCCTGCGAACATTTTCTTTGTCCTGGCAGCATATCTCAGCTTCCATTTTTCTGCTGCCGCGGAAATTGTCTATTAGGGACGATATCAGCGAGAATATATTTCAACTTGAATTGGAATGTTTCCTCTCCAGAGATGCAAATTGCTATCATTTGTCATGTTACGCACAAACGAGAGACCATATCACTCCAACGCCAGGGGTGTTAATCATTCCTTTTACATATATTCAAAGCCAGAATCCCAGACCAGACGATTTGCATCTCTATTCGAAATCCAATCAAGGATTCCGGCAACTCGAGCGAGCCTCACGGAACAGGGAATGTTAATTGCAATTTTCCCGAAACAGTTGAACTGTAAAAAAGCGTTCTGTTGGCAAAATTTAATTTGCCAAATGGCCAGGACCTCGATAATTTGCCTCCGGTGTGGCTGCGAAGCCTTTTTAATGCGGTTATGACTAAATTTGATTGATTCGAATGGCCGGCCGATTGAATTTAATTTTCAACTACAGTTGCGGCTAGGATTTGTTAATTGTATTCCAGTGTGTGTCTGTTGCATGTAGAAATATAGTTTTTGAATTTTTTTCGTTTGTTGTTGCTGCACTGCAGCGAAATCGGTATTAGAAGTGAGTCTCTGCCAATGGTGGCGGCTATGGGTTTGCGGTTTACGGTTGAAATATGCGCTAAATTTTGAATCTGAATGGGGAGGGGACGGGGATTTTGGTTTTTGAATTTTAGTGCAGAATTTAATTTGTGGTACTACTCGGGAAAGACCCCTGAAAGAATCCCCACAGAGCGCAAACTGAAGCTCTTCGGAATCAAGCCCAAATCCATGCTCTTTTGTGCTCATGAGATGTAGCTTCCTAGTCTCTGCTCTCACAGCAAGGTTGGTGGTATACACCCACAAAACCATATCGTAGTCAAAAGTTGTTAGACATCAAGATAAGGCATCGAGAATGCCTTTGAAAACGATAAACACTGTGGAAATCGAATCGCAAAGCAGTCCTCCGAGAACTGTGGGTTCCACAAAGCGAAGAGTTGGTAGATCAGGAGCAACGTGGAGATCTAGAGTCGAAGCTAAGGTAGTGGCCCGATGTAAAAGCTGGCGCAGCTACAATATTTAGTCGTAAAGGGGATCGAAGCAGATGCAATAATTGTATTCAGATTCCCTGCAAATTAAGAGCTGGAAAGTTTCCACAACCGTCACATTCGTTGACCACAGACTAATCTGCCTCGGCATCGCAGGAAAAGTCGATCTATTCCGTGTTAAAAGGACATCACTTCGAGCCCTCAGGAAACTTGGCAAACGTCTAAGGGAACCAGGTATAGAGCAACGCGAAGACTGCAGATTTTTCGAAGATGTTGAGGAAACTCCAGGACTATTTCACAAGAGAAGGAAACACTTGAAACGCCTATCGACTATCAGAAGAAGATTTACCATCGTTGGATCCACCACAAATACTCCGGTTCATCAAGGAAATTAGATTGGATGAGGTGCTCTAAGTAGAGTATATCATGGAATAGAGCTCCAAGCGGGGAGACCACAATAGATCTACAAGTCCAAGAGCATTTGTACCCCTAAAATCAAGCTAGAATGGAGAAGATGTGATGTGATGATGAAGGATGCAGAAGAGGAAAATATAGACAGGCAAGGAGTGATGTAGGATCCAGAAGAAGGCACCAAGCTTCACCAAAATGGGCAAAAGCGGCCCGGGAAGAATAATTTGTTCCCCTTAGTCTCTTAGTTCTTTTAGTGAAGAAGCCAAAACCCACAGGCGGGCAAGTAGGGATGCAGTAAAGTGGGAGGGTTATGATCCCTATAATCCTGATCATAACCTCGCCAAACAAAAGGAAAAGAAGACTATGAAGGCAAAGCCAAGTATATATTGGTACTGTCAACAGGAAGGGACACACAACATCGGCGAAATGGATAGACCAGCACAGTCGACAGCTTTAGTAAGGAGGTAGCAAATAACCACCTTGGTTCCGCTATGAATTCTACAATAACGCCTCACAGGAAATCAAGCGAAGAATAATTCCTGCCAAATCGCGGTTCCTTTGGGCTGAGAAAGCAAGTAAGTAGTAGAAGGACTCTATCTCGAACAATGAAGGAGATTCTACACAAAAACCCATTGATCCAGTTCTGCTTTATGGCTCTGAAGCATGGACTCTCGTCCATTCGGACACGTGGAGCGAATTGACACCAATGCTCCGGGCCGTAAAGTTTTCGAGCCAGAAAAGAGCAACTAAATCCCTGAAGCACTCCGACTTTATGCGGTCCATTGTACTACCAGGCATCACATCCTTTTTTGGTGTAGTAGTTGATGAAACGCAGATTTTATTCGTTTCTCTCTTGTGCTTGATGGCTGTGATTGCTGTTCCCCCAGCGGAGTTTGAACTTATACCATCCAGGTCACAAGCAAGGGCATTACCTGCTAGCCCGGGGCCGCCAAAAGGATAACGTAGTAGAGAACGCAATAGAGAACGTCCTGCCTTTCACATCAATATCGTCGATTTTCTGCCAGGAATACTCGATCAACATGCACCTGTAGTGCTCACCAATGAGTGTTGCAGACCGACCCTCATCATTTTAAAAAAAGTAGACCCTCCGCCTCGCCACAATGCGCACCAAACAGTCACATTTTGGGACATGTAATGGGGCCTCGTGGATCACAAGAGGATTTCCCCCATCCAATAGGCGGCAATTTTGCCCTCTGACATACCTAGAGAGCTGCAAATGCGTCCCATCAGAGGAGAAGAAGAACTCTCTGTTCTGCGTAAATCCTTCGCTGTCCATTGTCTCCGGGCCTTAGGTCATGCGTCAAGAGAATTTTATATGAGTGTAGGTGCAAGTCCGGGGCCATAAGACAAGTCTAAAGGCTGCAAACGCTGATGAGTCGACAATTTCGAGTCCTTGGCCACACTTTCACTTCGCGCGGCAATATTTTCGGCTGACAGGACGCCACAATGATGCACAGGTCTTACTCCATCGTCTCTTCAAGTTTTTTTTTTTTACTACGTCGCGAATAGGACGATTAAATTGAACCCAAATCCTCTCGTGAATTTTGGTACACAGTTCGTACAGATCAATCGATCAATTTTGACACGTTGAGCGGTGCTCATCCGATCCATTTCGTTGATGTTTCAGTTCGAAAACTGGTTCTTCTTGGCAGCTGCTTGATTCACAGTACTGCCAACATAGGAAGCTTGAATAAGATCACCCTTTAGACCACACCACAAGGGGAACTACTATGGATCCTTAGAGATCCGCCTTCTTCTACCTTATCCAAGCCCTATAGGATGGCGTGAAGGTGCTGACAGATACATACGTTAGGTTAGGTTATAGAAAGGGGGCATTACGCTCACTTGGAGACCTATTGGTCCAATCTGAATCCCTTTTTGTGTGCAAAAGGAATGAGGAACATAAACCTATCCTGCTGGACACCAGTAGGTGCTCCTTATGAAGCGAAATAAATTCGATATCTGAGCACCACTTACCTCTGCGGTGCTTGCGAAGAACCTGGACCCTAAGTTCCACACGTAGGCGTGGTTTTTGCATCCTAGCTCCGTCGCCCTGTCGAAATTCAGTTATTTCTGTAGATTTTGCACGGACTAGTCTCCAAATCACATCCTTGACCCACACATTCAGCGCACATTTGTAAATTTCAAAACCTCCAGGCTCTGCCTAATCCTCAGCGCGAAATTTCGACCCCAAACAAATCCCCAGGAACCGCCCAACCGAGATAATATCAATTTGTTATTCAATAAATTTAGTTTAGCCGGCGTTTTTTTCGTCCTTTTTTGGGCTTTTTCGGGCATTTTCCAAACAGTTAACGAACTATGCAATAAATTATAATTGTTTTCCCACCTACTGTGCACATTCAATACGCTGCAGCTGCAGTACACACCGATACCCGACGATAGATACAAAATATTCAACAGCGCGCCAAAATCGATTCGCGGTGTGAAATCACAGCTAGAGCCGAGCCGCACCGAGCTAGACACCTACCTCCTTCGGCAAATTCGAAAATTTATGTCGCGAAACATTAATTTGCGTCATAAATTCTCCAACTGTCTAAATATCCTTTTTTTTTGTCCTTTTTTGTTGCCTTTTTGGTGGAAAATTCATTTTGTCTATTCTCTGCACAGGAAGCAAATGGCAATCGCAGGAGCTCTCTCTAGGTTTAGGCGATAAATCCCTGGCACACGGCGAATTAACATTTCAATTGTTGGCGACTAATATTTGAAAAATTGCTTAATGCAAGGATTGGCAATTTTCGAAGGCGCCACTCAATATTCGTATCTGCTGCTGTTGATGTGTAAATAAAAAGAAAAAAATTTAAATTTACATTCGGTTTTTCCAGCAGCCCCTTCCAGTTTGGAAAAATCAACATGCAACCTTCGCATGCACACATAAATTCACTAAACATAATCAAAAAAAAAAAAAAAAACGGTTTTTTTCTATAAAATCCCACTCAGTCGTGTGTTGCATCTAAATTGAAAATTATGATGATGCCACGCGTTTTTCTAGATAAATAAATGAAATTCACGCCTTGGTAATGATATTCCTCTTAACCGCAGCGTTCAGAGCCTTGGTGTGTGCCCTCGCTGGGTATCCTCACATGGGGGCTGCTTCAGGATTATACATGTACACACGTAGATTTAAAAAAATAAACGCAATATCTCCATTTAGAGGGTGTTCGAGGACGAAAAAAAAGCGAGAGAAAAAAACAACCCCAACCCTACGTGTTGATTAAGACTTTCGTGAGTAGCAGAAATTAATGGGCACTGCTGCAGTTTTTACATCCGGAAGGGTTAGACGGGTTAGAGGGGTTAGGAGGGGTTGGTGGCCTTAGCTCTAGCATCTATTCTCAGTGCTCTGCACATCGTGTATTTAATGAAAGTTAAAAGCTGAAACGTGTGCTGCAAGTAAGTACTAAGCGGAGAGTTGATACAGTAGGTCCAGCAAGGATGTGAAGCATTCTTTGGTATCCTGTTTTTTTAAGGGGAATGCATTGACCTTCTTGTAGTTTTTCATGAAGTCTGGGGAACTAATCTGCAACTATGCGCTGAGAAGATGCCGACAACTGTGGGGGCGGATGCACATAATTGTTCCCCGAACTTCATGCTAAAAGGAGCCATCAGGACAACGTCAGAGATTTTCACATGCCACTCTACATGCAGTTGTCGACAACTACGAGTGGACGTGTATAATTTGCGCCGAACTCTGCGCCATCGGGGCACACCAGATGTCATTATACGCCTCTACACGACACATCAAATGAAAGACATCTCTCCGTTGAGGTGGAAAAGGCAGCGAGTAGTCCTCATGTCAAAGGGTCACAAGCCTCCTGACCAACCATCGTCCTACAGACTGACAGTTCGGCTTCAGAAAGGAGCGAACCATCATAGGGGCGATAAGGGCAATGTGCAACATACTGCGCGAAGAAATCGCGGGATAAGGGTGGTTAGGAGGGAGAAAGCAGTACTGTGCCGAGGTAACATTCAAAGTCAAAAACGCATTCCACAAAGCCTACTGGAGCTAAGCAACCTGCACATGCCTTGCTATGTACTTCAGTAGCTCATTACCTGCATTACGCCACCGAAGAGGGGCCTAAAGCTGCGAAAAATCAGGCGAGGGGACCCCACAGGCTCAGGACTGAGAGACAGTGAGAGGAACTTGCCCTACGACGCGGAAGAGGAGCCTAAAGAAGTTGAAAACCACGGGAGCGGTCCTCCATGGTTCAGTACTGGAGGACAGGGACAGAATCCTAAATTACGACAAGGGAGAGGGGCCTAAGGAGAACAAAATTACGGGAGTGGTCCTCCAAAGCTCAGGTTCCAAGGATAGTGAGAAAATCCTACGTTAAAACACAGAAGATGGGCCGAAGAAGCACGAAACCATTGGCGGGGTCTCTCAAAGAGTCAGTATGGGCCTCGGGTCGAGCGGAGTAGACATCATCGGCTACGCTGACGCTAGAGAAACTGTCTGAAAAGTAAAGTCAAGCCATCAGAAACGTGAGGGTGCGGACATAAGAAATCAGTCCTGGAACTGGAAGACAATAAGACGGAAGCAGTGTTTGTAAGCAGCAGGACAAAGGTGTGGCAAGTAAACCATCGAGTCGATTATACACATTAAGTAGCTGAGAGCACTGTTGAATGACAGGCTTTAACCTCAAAGAGCATCTGAAGTACGTAGGAGAGAGAGGCTGTCAGACAGTATCGATACTATTGAGACTAATGACAAACGTCGCCAGGCAGCCAATAAGGGCTCTGCATCCACCATATCATCGACAGATTGGAAAACGTACATGAAACAGGTGAAGTTGAACCAGTCAGGAGGCAGGAGAACCACCAACAAGGCGAATGTCAACACCGGTGGAACCCAAAGGAAGCTGGACATATACGCTGATCCCCAACATAAGGGGACGGAGCAGCAGGAAACATAAGGAAGTGAAGTTCTACTTGACACAGTTCTGTTGAACTCCACAAATACAAGTTGATGGGCCGACCAGAATTTGGAACATGCTCCGATAGAATGCTGAATGTACTCGACGGCCAGGAGTCTTCAAAGGGGACCAAGTCACACCAAGTGTTAGGTGCACTCATAGTGTTCGTGCTGACGACGAGCAAGGTCTAGGATACAGCAGCAACTGCACCTGGAGCAGCGACCAGCGAGAAACCAAGTACAGACTCACATAAATGCGCAGACAGAGAGGCAGCTAAGGCTGAAAATGATGAAATGGCTTACGGCGGTACTGTGGAGAACAGGCGTTGGAGGAAGAGGTGGTTTTAGTGGATTGAAGCCCCACAGTCTGGTTTGGATGATTTCCACCGTAAAAAAAAAATAATTGAATACTCCCACTAGGTGTTCCTCAGGCTGAGTTGGGTCCCTGTTTGCCGATATTCTAACTATAAAAGGACAACTGAAGGTGTAGGTTAGGTTAGGTACGTTAGGCGAGTGGAGGAGATCCACAATGGCACACTCAGACCCATAGGACAGCAACTGAAGGTGTTCCTCAGTCAATAATAAGCTCTGTTCAAGACCTGTGTTACACGAACCCGGTTTTAGTGGCTATGTCAGAGCTATTTTTGTAGTACCCTTGTCATGAGGACTAGAATCCAATAATCATCACCCAGAGGAAAGCCAATGCCTTTCAAAATACTCTCAAGGAGTCAAGCTTCTAAGCTTCGTCGTTACGCAAACCGCTAGCAAAATATTGAGAAAGCAGTCGATAACATGGCCCCTCCGGTTACAAAATTGCTGTTGTGATAGTGAAACGAAGGTCGAGACTATATGCGAGGTTCTGGAAGACGTAAAAATTAGGTGGCAATACAATATGTATCCAAGCCGCATTTATTCCCAGAAATACACTTAAAAATCTATGATGCTGGTTATGGGACCCCACATCCTAGGCTCTAAGATGTACAACTGCAACCATTTGCATGACGGACAGTCGGCAATATATGATTCTAAGACGCATTCGTTCCTGGATGTACTTGTTAGGAAGTCTGATGGTTTATTGCTTGACTTTCAACTTTGCAAATGGTCCCAACAATAGCTGAGGAGGTTTAGAGACGCGGGATCAATATAAAAACGTTCAATCCTAGCAAGCCTTACAAGGCAAAATTAAACTCTATCAGCTTTGGTCTGACAGCCTCTGCCGAGTGTTGCATCTCACCAAGTTTTCTTTCCTTAATGAGGGGAACCTAGCCATACTCTACCGATTGAGGTAATAAGCCAAAGAGAAGAGGATGGTAGCAGCCTTCTACCTCTAGACTAACGCTGTACTCGCTTACTAACTGAGGAAATCTCTGGAGACTGCGTCAGTTTGACTCCAACTCTGCAAGAATGACGGTATAAGTAGAAGCTGCAGAGAGGAGGAAGAAGTAGAGTCGACCCACTATATGGTCCCACTTTATAAAAACGTCACCAACTTGTGGCAGAATCAATGGTTTTCGTAAGACTAGTAGAGGTAGCAGGATCACAGGTATCAGGTCAGCTGAAATTTGGAAAAATTGGAAACTGATTTGCGATCCGGGTGGTCCCTTGTACATCTCCGATTGACGGGACTGTATTTCTGTGCATTACCATATCCCTTCCATCCCTAAAAAAATAATTTTCGGCACAAACAGACTGGATATGGCCTCTGTCCTAGCTTGTCCCAGTCAATCGTGATGTGCGCGTTACATCTTTCGCACGAATGGATGCTCCTATTCGTACATTTCGACGCTCATCTGAAAGTTGGACTTAAGAAGCTTCTCATGACAGTTACTTCCTTCGAATGCTTGTTGAACATTCGCGGAAGATGCGACACTTTTTAGGTCTTTCCTGGCGATTCAAACATCGGACAGCGCTTTGGCTCACATGTCGGCAGCAAACAGTTGTGAATACCGCTCTTCCACATCTCCTTCGTAGACGTACTGCGTTCCTTGTTAGATTTTTTTTCAAATATTCATCCCAATTCCTTTCTTGCTAGCTTCACTGCATTCCATCAAGCATAAGTTGGAGTCCATCCTGTTGCTATTACTCGCATGCCCCCGCAAGCGAAATTAATTCCGCATTTTGGCTAGTGCCACATTAGCACAGCCGTGCCAACATAATTCACTCCTACACTCCGTGGACGTGGATTTGTTTTCCTTTTTTTTTTTCCACTACGCTTCCTTAATAGTCCTGCTTTACGCTCTGAGCGTTCAACATGCGAAGCACATTCAACCGACAGGACATGTGATGCAGAAAAAAGAAACCAAAAAAATTTTTTTTTTTTTGAAAAATTGCTTTCTCACTGAAATTACGTGGTAGCGGCATGAACAACTCCGTACCGTTATTTCGCGTAAATGGTGCACTTAATTGACCAGGACAAGCGGCCCATACCCAGGCTAATGCAGGCATGCACATTAGTTTACAACCACGGCGACAGATCTGTCAAGCAATTCGCTACCATTCAAGTCCTGCATGAGCTTTAAAGAGCAAGGACATAAGGAGCATACAAATTCAAGGTAATAAAACACAGAACAGGATGCGAGCAATAAAAGGAGTGCAACGCAAGATGAAAGATACAAACTCAATTTTCGGCAAATGGTTGTATAGATAGTCCTTCACCCAGCAGAAGGACATTGAAGCATATTTGGTACTCCTGCAGCATTGTAACGCAATTTTAGAAACTACAAGGAGCTAGAAATGTGCAAGGGTTGGCACTGTTTTATTGTGCTGTCCTTCGAAGTGTCCTTTCCTTATCGTCTGCTGTGTAGACTACTACCATCGGAGTGTGAGCTCCTGGTTTGCTATTAAACTGTAGCACATGTGCCTTAACGGGCACTTGGAGAGTTGAAATAAAATTTGTCCTTTAAAAAGGATTTACTTCCTTCAGTGATATCCACCCTTCTCCTCAACTTAGTCCTGAGTACCAACACCCAATCTGTTTGATATTCCCGCTCACGCTTGTCCTCAATCAAAGTTCTGCAGCTAATCTTGAGCGTACTCCTTAATTATCCTGCGTGTCAATATACACGCATAGAAACCGCCCGCACACCCACCCACTCACTTTGAAGGAGTCTCCCGAAAACTTTGTTGCATTTGAAAAGTTTTGCCTGCCTTGACGCCTTTGTTAAGCCCGCTTCTTTGGCACCGTTACACTTTCAAAGTGATTAGTTGGAAATTATCAATTCCCAAGAATCCATCTATAAAATTCGTCCTTACAAGGACACGACGGTACTGGTTGAGCGCCGCGACGAAAGGGAGACCTGTGTACATCTCTGATTATAATGAGTTCCGGGGAAAAAGTTTTTATTTAGACGAAGGACGTGAGCTTTAATGCTCTTACCGTTTTCCTGGAAAAGTTGATTGGTGCGATGCGTCTTCCTGTTCAATGTTTGTTTGTGTGTGTAACAGTGGATTGATAAGTATTTTTGTTTTAATGCTAATTAGTAGCAGAATAAACGAGAGGGTACCATTATTAATGCCGACGGAACAAGGACGATGGTAATTGGGTCTAATGAGGTTAAGCGTAGGTGCGTGCGAATTTCCGGCATGAAAATATTTTTAAAGTGAATCCTCAGAGAAGGACAGAAAGGATAAAGAAGTGTACAAGTTGAAAAAGGGCACGAAAAAGAGAAAAAGACATGGAATGAGCAAACGCCCATCCTGAGTGTATTTCAAAATCCTTACCACAATTAAAAGAAAAAAAGATAGTCAAACTCCCTTCAGGGAAACTAAGTTGACAACATGATCAACCACTCCTCGGCTAAAAAATCCTCCAAACTTCAGCGATTTGTTAAAACTATCCTTCGACATTCACGTTATCAATTCCATTTCTATCGTCTACATCGACAGACTTACTTTGTGTCCTTATCTCAGAATCCCATCAACCATCTTAAGAGAAGGACAAATCACAGTAGAAAACGTCTTTAGTTTGTCATTTCGATTCCTTCATTCCAAGTAACTTGCAAGGAAAAATTACTTCTTGACTTCCAAGGACGACAGACAATCACTTAATGAGAATTTATTGGAAACAAGAGAATCCAAAAAGGGTTACTCTGATTGAGTGCATTGTATGTACATTGCACGAAGGATATTGAAATTCCTTCGATGACAGGAAAAATGTATTAAGCTCCTGGTAAATATTGAATAGGAGGAGGAAGCGAGCAATGTTGAGGAGGAGGAAATCAGTTCTTTTTTTGGGTCGCATTTGAGGTTTTATCCTTTTCAAATGAAAGTGAAGAGCGATTTTCATTTGAATTTGTTCTGCACTTTCGAAAATTGGATTTACTTTGGAGGACATGAAGTCCTTTCATTCAAATATTCAAAGGCGGCAAATTGATTGTGTACTACGTGGAGAGGGTCCTTTAAATTTGCAATGAAAACAGGAGGTTGTAGGTAAAATGAGGTTCTTTCCACTGAGCAGATAGGCACCCGAATTGATCCAGTTCAGGCTCTGCATATCTTCTCAAGAAGGCTGTCCCGAAAATTATTACTTTCTTTTGAAAAGGACGTCTGTTGTTAAAATTGATTTTGTTTCTCCTGCTTAAAGCGAAAATCTTCTACTAAAGGATCAGTCCAAGCAGCATGCCCACCATGTGGAGACAAGTGCTAGAAACGACTTGGTATCGCAGTGGCGTACGAAGTCGCGTAGACCACTTCGCAGAGGTCCTCAAACAGCCTCCCCATGCATCGGACGCTTAACAGCGACTAGTTCACATACCCGCTTGCCATTGGCTTATATAACAGATTTGGATCTTAGGAGCGCTTTCGTTGTAGTAGGTGGACGAAGCAGAAAAAAAGTAGAAATGGAAAGAAATTGAACAGATGCTCCACCAATCAGCATCGAGTGGACATTCTGTTGCGTTAAAGAATGAAGTGCCAGCACGTTGCTCTGTGTTTCTGGTGGCCTGGTACTCCACGAAGATTTACGTGAATTTCACACGACCGACGTACCATCGTGATGGATGCTGGCTGGCTTGTAGGTGTTATGCACCTTCAGCTGGCATAGTGTCTGCTGTGGCATACGAAGACTTGTAGACCACTTCGCGGAAGTGGGTAGACCACTTCGCAGAGGTCGTCCAGCAGCCTCCCCATGCATCGAAGGCTTAACAGCGACTAATTTACTTCCACGCTTGCCATTGGCTTATATAACAGATTTGGGTCTTAAGAGCGCTTTCGTAGTAGTAGGTGGGCGAAGCCGAAAAAAAGTAGAAGTGGAAAGAAATTACTCAGATGCTCCACCAATCAGCATCGAGAGTGGACCTAGTCTCTTGCGTTAAAGAATGAAGTGACAGCGCGTTGCTCTGTGTTTCTGGTGGCCTGGTACTCCACGAAAATTTATGTGAATTTCACACGACCGACGTACCATCGTGATGGATGCTGGTTTGTAGGTGTTATGCACTATCAGCTGGCATAGCGTATGCTGTGGCGTGCGAAGGCGGGTAGACCACTTCGCAGACTATGTCCTGTGGCATGCGAAGGCAGGTGGACTACTTCGCTGACCACGTGCTGTGGCGTACGAAGGCCTGTAGACCACTTCGCAGAGGTCCTCCAACACCCTCCTTGTGCATCGGACGCTTAACGGCGACTTGTTTAGATCCCAGCTTGCCATTAGCCTATATGACAGATTTGGATCTTAGGAGAGCTTTCGTAGTAGAGGGTGGTGGTCAGTCGCGAAATTCTAAAGATATGGCTTCAAACCTTTAAGCTTTTCATTCAACTGCAAGAATAATCCATTTCGACAAATTGCACAGAATCAATTGCAGTGCACTTGGCCTCGTTCCAACCAAGACATCACGTCATATTATGATCCACAATCCATCCACGGTTAAGAGCTTATCTTTCAATTAAGCAACTGACTCTGGCATATAAAACTGCCACTGAAAATTAACAATCCAAGCACGTCCACCCCAGATCCAGTGCGATGTGCTCCGTTCGCCCCTAATCAGCGATTAACATTACCCAGACACATTACATTCTGCCTCAAGATACACAGATACATTTCCCAACCTTCGCGTCTTGATGGAATGAGAGGGCAGTCCTTCTGCAAGCGATTAAAGAATCGCAGTTAAATTTCTGCCAGGATTCATAAAATTCCTTCCCCTCGGCGCCATTGTTCAAGGTGGTGAATAGGTTATGAGCTATTGGCCCAGAAGGAGTGTCACATCCTGTGATGAAATAATTTACATACATCCTGGCTTAATAAAAAAAAAACTGCTTTCTCCTAAAAAACTTTTTTTTTGTGTGTGTGACATAAAATTCCTTAGATCCTGCAGGAAGTTCAGGTCCATGCACATCGTAGAAAAACTTTTCACACACACTATCTGCTGCAACAGAGGCGACTCCCATAGCAAACTGCAAACTGCGTATGCCTCTCTTGCATACATACACAGGACTGAGACTCGTGTTCTGTTCGTCAGCCTCAGGAATCCTTCTGACACGTTAGCTTAGCCTCAGAGGAATCATCGCTATAGCAACGTCATAACTTAAAAATAAAAAAATAAAGACAGACTCCCCTACCGGAAGGAAGTTACCCTACCCACGGCTTTGTTGTAAGTTCCCCCCCACCCCCGATTCCAACAACTACTGCAACATTGATGCGCTGAGTTCTACTCTAACGTAGTGTTATATTAAAATTCATTTCATTGCAGGACTCTCTTCGTGTGTGCAATCCTTTTAGACTTGTACAAAGCGGATACACACATTCCCAGGACGAAAAAAAAAAAAAAAAAAAAAAACACGAAGCCAGCCAACTAGTGAAGACAAAAACTAGCAAACGACCACCAAAGCAAATGTGCGGTAGTTATGGCCACAAGGATATTATTCATGAATGTCCTCTTAAATTATTTTATATTGTCCTTTTACGTTGCTCGTTCCGTTTTGCTGTATCTGTGTGTGGAGCGCAATAATACGGATATGTGCCACTAAATCTAAGCATGAATCAACATAAATTGGTCTCTTCTTATCCGGTTATTTCTGGCCCGTGGGAGGGAGGTGGGGGTGGGGTGGTTGTATTTTTTGGAAGACCGATGAAAATGACAAAGGACTCTCTGCTCCTCTATTTTAGATCATTCTAAAGGGAAGCTATGTCCATGGATTAGGAGGAAAAATGAAGTGAGTGCTAAAGTGCGTTACGTTAAGTAGATTACACAGCCGAAGACCTTGCCAACTGAGGCATTAAAGTAGAATCAATGGCGTCACGAGTGGACAATGCATGCAACCCAAGGCGGGATTTTATTAAAGTTGGCTTTGAAGTGCCATTGTGAGCCGATAGATACGTATGTGTAAGCATGTGTGTAAGCCTTGCTTGACTTATGAAAAAAAAAAACTCAGATTTTTTGAAGAATCAACTCCTCATTCTACGTTTATCCTGCACAGATAGCAAGACTTAAATGGACGGAATTCTCTCAAATCATGTTAGAGGCGATAGTAGACATTATTGCGCCTCAAAACAGGTAAAGAGTTTTAAGAAAAAGCAGCGGACTTAGGGCATATATCGATGTAGAGCCCAATAAAAGAAATCTGCAAACGTCATTAGAATCGGTTAGGTTGCTGGGTTGATGAGAGGAGAAATGACTCCGCACGATCGTCAATCTAGAGCTGCTAATGAATTAAGAGGATATCTATGCTTCTATGGCATCCTTACTCGCCCTCGTCTTGAACACACTTCAATGCTTAGGAAGACTGAAAAAGAGGTTAAGGTCCACCAATTCCGTCGTTGGTTTTTGAGTTATGGGACGGCGTAGAAATGAATCTTCTAAAAAATACACCTTCGTCCCAGAACGACTTGTCAGGTGACTTAGAAGATTGTTCAACGTTTAGACGGCGAATGGTGTAGAGATTTTGAATTCAATCAGAATGGAGACGAGGCGAAAATCTTTCCTAGACCACTGCGTGGTTGATTCAAGGCAAACGCTGTACTAGCTCCCATTTGCCTGCTTAAAATATCGAACGTATTCAGACACAATGTCCAGTGGTGCAGAAGGAGTGGGAGAAACAGACAAAAGAAAGCATTCACATTCCGCGAAATCATCGACGAAATGCTTGATTCCTATTCGTTTTCTCGCCACAAGGAAGAAATTGTATCCACGAAACGAAAAAATTCGCGTGTATAGCGTGTCACGAGCCTTATGGACAAAGGACGAAATTGATTTTATCGTAGCACATGCAATTTTTCATCCTCTACTACCACACCCTTCAAAGACGTTCCAAAAAATTTAAGCAACTGACGTTGGTCCGGGATAAATTTTCAATGGATGATATCCATCTGGGAGAAGGGTTTCTTTTTATTTAGCACCAAAAAGACGTCTTGGTCGAAGGATACACGTAGTTGACACAATACATTCAATGCACCAATGAACGTCCGCAAATTATGCGGCGAGTCCTGAATGTCTATACTGGATTGGTTCATAGGCTAGTGATTAATTTTGGGCTCCTCAGGAAGGCTCTTGATGACAGGCAACAAGAGAAGTGAAGACAAGTGATTCAAAACTGTTCAATGGACGTCAGATAGAGGAAGTGATGTACAAGATGAACACCAACTCCAGTCAATGAAGCAGCAGTACCCCCACCCGATATATTAAAACAAGCGCCCGCTTCCAATAGCCTCTCCAATGGCAATGACTGACTTCGGAATCCCGGACAACCTAACCATGTGAGTCGCTTAATTCTGGAAGATACTCCTCCGAGTTTATTCCAAGCGTGCAATGAATTTCTTGAAGGAGAGCACTGTCGTGTGATTTCTTAAACTTGTACCAATGACCGCTAGCAGTACTGACGACACTGCCTTCAACAATTCCATCTAGTCCACCCAGCTTTCACAGGAATTGAACCTTGTACTGAATACAGACAAAAACAAAACGTATGCTGTGAACAAACAAAGAACTGTTCGCTCATCAGCTAGGACTCGACAGCTACATTTGCTTGGTCACATGAAGCATATGGACAACTACGCTCTAGCCAAGAGGTACTTCGAATTCCAGCCACTGGGCTCCAGGAAAACCGAATCCCTGTTTTAAAGACTAAGTGATCGCGAACCATAGGTAGGTTGTTCTAGAGAACTGGAAGCACATTGCACGAGACTGAAAATTACATAAGGCTGTGGTGGCTTCCAGAAAACACCAAAAAGTTTTTTGCACGGTCCCACCTCTCGCGAATGTGTGACAAACGTCCGTAGACGAAGTAGGCGAAGACCTTACTCACGCCGGCGGCCCTTTAGGTGAGTGAATTGCTTTTAAGAGGCTTATTGGGCTTAACGTGTTCTTTGAGGTTAAAATTGATGTACACCAAGGGTCTGCTTTGAATCGAACTGTTCAAAGCCAGCTTGATAACCAGGCAAACTGTGGAGACTTATTTGAGAGCTGAATGATCTGGAGTAAGTTCCGCTCTGGAACATGATACGTTTCGTCAAGAGTACAGACCAATCGAAAGGCGACCAAATAAGAGACGGTACCACAATCTAGAGGGAGTCATAAGGGAGTAAAGGCTCCCGCGCAGGCATCTTCTAAGTTGCACTTCTTTCATACCACGTCCCAGAGATATCAAATGAAATTGCGAAGAGGGATACTCGAGTGCAATGACGCGGCACCCTGTAAGGCTAAAGTGAGCTCTTACGCGGAGATGGCAAGTTAAAATAATGGGCTAGCAAAGAACATATTTTAGGCCTTCAACACGCCTCAGACCAAGTCTTCAGGCTATCGGAGGAGCTCCAACATGAGCCAGCCAAATGTCGACTTAGCACGCTTTGACCTGAAAACTTGTTAACATTCCCGCTGAGTGGTCTTCAGCGACTGACTGTGTACCAATCGGAACCTGCCTAACATTATCACTCGTTACCTGCAGTCACCCGCCAATCAAGGACCTTCTAGCCAAGTGCTAGATGCCATACAAGTGCTCCCAACAGACCGATCAATCTAAACCTCATTCTTGCAAGAAACACCCTCTCAACAGTAATTAACGGTAGAAAAACACACATATGTACATAAATACAACTGCAGATTAATTTACTTAAGTACATTCGCGCCATTATCCTTGAATTAGTTTCGCTCAGTTGAACCCATCGTTACGCTTAATTATCCACACACACACACTTGAAAACAATTTTCCAAACAATACCCTCTTCAAGTATTTTATTTATTGAATTTAATCGCACGCGTATTCATATTCACGTCTTAAGCAAAGCCTACCGTCACCCTCAGTGTATCCTTAAAAAACCCCCTCCACACCCCAGACGAGAGCACACATTCCTGAAGGAATTACATTTTCCGGAAAAATACTACGTATACCTTTCAGCGCTTAACAACAATAAAAAGTTACAGGAAGCAACATACCAGTCGTGGTAAATGAAAGAACTCACACAGGAAGTTCCGGAGGAGTCCTCCTACACACACACAGAGGCACACATACTCGTATACAACCTTTCGACATCCTCCATCAAAGTTTCTTTTAATTTCTTTGTAACCCTGGGAGGAGACGACAGAAGAGCGAAGGAATTCTACAACACATCGCATCGCATTAATTCTTCCTCAATTACCTCACACACACACCCATACACAGAGCCTGCATGCACGTGTGAGGTTCGTAGCTTATCATTACAAAATGAGTAAGACAAAGGATTTCATATCCTGGTTTCGTGCATTCCACCGTTTCCGCCATATAATTGCATGTGTGATGTACCAGGAAGTCGTAATTCAGCTAAAAAATAAACTGTTTCAACAACAAGCAGAAAAAAAAGGATTCTCCCTCATACACACAGGATGATAATGATGATGATGATGAGAGCGCAATGGCGTAAAGGTAGCGTAGCGCACAAGAAATTAAGAAGTTAGTCGACTGGAGTGGGCTGAGAATGCAACACACAGCTCAAAAGGAATGAAAGGAGCACACTTAATTTACCAAGTGCATATCCTCCCCGAAAGGCACAGAACATTTTCCTAAAGGATACTTCACACACGTCCTCCATTCAAAGCCGAAAAAACCGCACTTGTCTCCTCGACAGCAGAGGATTCCTTAGGCGTAACGTAACGTCTGTGTGTGGCAGAAAATCCCTGGGAAAAGTCATGGAAAAAAGAACAAGAAAACAAAGACGAAGGAGAACACGAAAAGCAGGAAAGGCTTCTCAAAAGGACTCAACGTAGAGGTAGTCTGCCTGCACCATCCACAGTCTCATTTTTCATTTGAATCCTTAGCTTTGGAAAATCGTATTAGAGTGTATATGGCATGTAAAACAGCATGTGTGCATTCCAAGTGCAGGTACACGTAAATAAATAACAAAATCCTTGTAGTACTCCTTTCCGTCTAATGCAATTCCTTGAGCAAAATGCTGGTAGTTAGTGAAAGGAGTTTCGCCTAGAAGGAGATGTTTCTGTTTCCAACAGCGAAGTGTGTACTGCATCCTTCTGTATTGCTTGCTTGCGTCATACTGTCTCGTCCTTGATTTAATTTAGAGTATCTTAAGACCCACCTTTGCAGTGCAGATGCCGATGGGTGGGTGTATACTACTCGTATGTGGAAGAAGATTTTTGAAGAGTTTTGTTCTTCTTGCAATTGTAACCCTTTTCTTGTTCAGGACAAGATTTATAATTCCCAGGAGTTGTTCGGATGTGTGGGTTTGGAAAAGTAGGGCAATTTTGTATCCTTAAGGGAGGGAGATACAAGCGAATGTTTCTTAGCAGCACCATGCAATGTTCCTTAACTGGGATTAGTAGCTCGAGATATTGTGCGATAAAGTGGGGAACAGATCGCGATTGATTGATGTTGGAGGTGAGTCACGCGGTTTAAGGATCTTCGATATCGCAGTAAAAAAGCTTTCGAAAGGCGGCAGAGAGGGAAGTGGAGGTGGTTAGGCTCGTAGGAGCCACCTTCCATTTCCACTAAACACGATGCTCAAGGACAAGAACCTACGATGTACTTTCGAACAGCATAAGCTCGAACCCACTGTCAGCTTCCAAATATGCGTACTCCAAGGGAAAGTCTGTAGAAGCAACTCATCATTCACTGGTGAGGACAACAGAGAGATCCTTAAAGGGTAAGGGATATGCAATGGTAGCATTCCTTGATATTGAAAGAGGTTGAAACGACATCGAATAGGGGACGAGCGAATGCCCAATCTCAAAGGCCTGGCATAGTGGTCAACCAGTTCCTCAAGAGAGGTATCCTAAAACAAGTCGCTGATGCGGAGGTAGGAAGATTTGTCAGCAGAGGCAAATTGTCGTCTAGTCTCCTCTTCTTAGGAACCTAAGGAAAATCCTTAGAATGGAAGGATGCAGGGCGATCATCTGGGCAGCTGACGATGAAGAGATTGAATACCAGCACAGCCCGTGTCACTAGCAGAGACTCCAAAGGGCTTTTTATCTACGATTTCAGCAGAAGCCTTAAGGGCGACCAGAAGAAAAGGACAACTCTACATCTCCTCTGCACTTGCCCAGACCTCTGTATTCGTACAGGGCTTCAATTAGGACCACACTACTTCGGCATCCTAGGCGTCTAAAAAAAGCCAGGCACCCCCAACGCTTCATGGGCTATGACAGTGGGCATATCTATGATCTGAGTATGCCTACGACAACGGGCAAGAACTCTGACGTGGCTTAATCTAGCCCAGAGCTATGTGAAGGATACCGTCTATTTTTGTCACAAAGGATCTGCCTGCCTCCCTACGGATTTTGTGAAAGTGCATGTAGAAATCAGTTCACTTTTGTCCTCATTAAGAAGCTACAATGACCACCTTCATTCAATGAAACAATTAGCTACGGCACTCCAATGCGACAATAGATGGCAGCATGGTCACACTATCGAAATATCCAAGAAACAAGCCGATTCTTTAGTCCTTTTTTAAATTCCTCCAAATCAACTTTCAGTGGCAATTCAAAATTAACAAACAGAACGTCCTTCAGCACGTTTCATGACAATTAAATCTCTGTCAAGCAGCGTAACACGAAACCGAATTGAAACGAACGACAAAATGTTATTGAAAAGGACGCCCAAAAAGCCTATCCATGGGAGGACTCATTTTAACAAAGGAACAACAGCGACAAAAAATTGTTAACCTTTTTTTTGCCACCACACACCACTCCTGGTACAATGACACAACAATAATATTTTTGCTGACACAAATAAAATGCGCACGGGAATATCCTTTTGGCAATATCCTGACTGTTTGGCGTGGCGTTCACCAACGCCAACAGCGAAAAGCAGTTAATACGAAATGTACACACGCATGTGAACGTGAACAAAATTCACATTCATTCCGAATCGAAGGATTCACAAGGGTTGCGCGGGGGGTGGAGGGAAGGGTAGCAAACTGTTTGAATTGGTCAACCGCTTTAGTCTAGAGAGAGAGAGGGAGAGGTCAGCTTTGCGTATGGATTACACAGAGGTACTCGATGCCCTTCCCAAGTCATCCAAAACAAATTTCCGCAGTTTCTTTTTTTTTGTTCTTTTGTTGTTGTCCGTTTCAACAGCAGAAATCATTGTGTCCTGTCGTCGAAATGGTCAAATCAATAAACAATTGAAAGAGGCATTGTACAGGAGGAGAGTTTTTGCGGCTCAGTGAGCAGTAGGAATACGCGATTAATAGGGGTGATGGCTGTTGGGGATGGTTGGCTGAAAGTGGTTGATATCCTGCAATGAATTCGCATAAGAGAAACGGGTGTGTGGAGGGAGAAAATGTCCTTTGGTCATTACCGGTTGGGGATTATTTGACAATTTACCGACAACTGAAGTGGCACTTATTCGTAGGACCCACGGACTGTAGTCCTATAATTTAGATTTAATGATATGCCTGGAAATCCAAAAGGCATTCCACTACGCCATGGCTCTAGATAAAGCCGAAGGTCTCGTGAGAGGAATTAATGTAGGCCTGGGGGTACTGCTAGTAGTCTAAGCAACTGACTAGTAGATTCCTTCTCGGTGGGTACCTCTCAGTTACTCTGTGAAAGTCATTCGAAAAAAGGCTGAAGTCTGGTTGTCTGTCTGTGGAATAGCTAAGACATCTACCTCCATTTTGAGCTTAGTTAAGGCATCTACCTGCATTTTGAGATTTTCTTGTCCCACATAGTCGTTCCTAAGGATGCCTACAGTATAGCCCTTTGTTTGAGGCTATTTCTGTCCTCGAATTATTTCTTGTGAAACTCTATCGTCCTGTGAAACTCTCTTCCACTTTGTCTGTGGATGTCCGGCTTTTAGTGGAGCCTGGCACCGAACGCTGGGTGAACCCATTTTCGACAACCTTAAGGAAATTTCAGGGAAAACTATTACCGAGTTGATCAGTGTCTTAAATGCTACACGACGGATTGGAAACAGTGCCTCTCGACAGCCCCTTAAAATGAGGTCTCGTAAGCTATAGTACTCAAAATGCGGCATGAGGGCTAACTAAGCTGCAGTACAGTGCGCAGTACCCACCTTCCCTGATGAGGCTGTTCATGACTGTTAACTTTGAGCAGGTCTGACAGTTAATCCAGACAACATTAAGGTTGTCATCTGCTATTAAGTGGAAGCCTTTCAACATTCTGATGGCATAGATGGCAGGTCCTTCTCGTTTCTCCCGTGATTGATATCGTCGTAGCAATTCATTTACAAGCCTCGGAAAACTACTGATACCCATTCAAGGATTCAATGCAACAAAAACAAAGCAGCTCCTGTTTTTGTTCCTTGTCCCGAGTTCTTTCTTTCCTTCCAGCACACATGATACCCTGACGTCCTGATTTCTTTTTCACTGCGGAACTTCTATTGTTTTCCACCTCCTTTCTTTTTTTTCATGCATTCCTTCTTATTGTGTTGTTTTTGCTTGTTGTTGTCGTTCCAAATTGGATTTTGATTTCGTCTCATTGCAGAATGTTTCTAGGATTTCCAGGCAGTAAGCACACATATGTGTGCCATGAACGGTTTTTGTGTTTCCATTTTAATCGATTTGGTGTTTTCCTCGTTTAGATTTGTGAATCCTTGAAGTTTTTGTTGTTGTTTTTTTTTTTTTGCTTTTCTTCTTCATCCACCTGGACAAGGACTTCGTTCCAATGAAATTCCATTTCCTGTTCGGGTTAATTTACTTAACATAGACACAACGGATGCATATGGCTGAGGGATTTTAGAACATGAAATCGCTTTCAACGAGTGTTTCTGTCTAGAAAAAGCGAAAGAAAGAGAGAGAGAGGAAGAAGGAGAAGTATCCATTATTATTCTGTGCTGCAGGTGGTAATGGTACCGTGATGGTATGGAGATATCCTGCGATTTAATGAAGTGTAAAGGAATACCGTTGAACTACATCCCCCTCTATGCTTGCCCAAGTTTCGCATTCCAAAGGAAAACTTTCTGCCACAACTTTTGGTCCGTGTTTTTGTGTGAGGCAACTGCAACCGGGAAAGGGAAAACCACATACCACAGCAGCATTTTGGAAGTTCTTCTCTCGAGGATTCTTTGGATTTTTAGCTCCTAGAACTGGTGGAGGAACGTAGGTGGTGTGTAATAATCCAAACCCGCGAAAGGAGGTATCTGTTAAAAAATAAGTGAAGGATACAGGATACATATAGTCGTACATAAATTATTATTAGCTGCTCCATTTGGAGGAGTTTATTTATTAACTTCTTTTCTTGTCGAAACAGTTGTTCACCTTGGGAAACACAACGAAGAGATGGAGGGTATTGTAGTCATACCCGTGGTATTCATAAAAGGGTCTTGCATTGGACGAGAAGGTCATTGTCTATTCTGAGGACCGAGAAGGACCGCTTTGATCTGATTTTTTCTTAAGTAGGGGAAATAGGGTCAAAGCCAGTGATATCTAGGTCAAGAAGGACCTCAAATTTCGTTGAAGAGACCAACACTATTGCTTGAAGGATTTCAATCCAAATTTGTTCAATTTTTGTTTATTTTTTGGGGGTGGATAAGAGCGGAGTTTTTAGGACTAGTGTCTGCCACTCCTGTGCGTCATCTTGTTCGGAGTTCTGAAACGCGCTAGAGGTACCGCCAAGTCATCACCTGGATCTAGATTCCTTCTCGACTGCGCTTCTCCACGTCTCCTCAGGCCACTCGTCTGGTAACTGGATTCCATTGCATGTCTATGGAACTGCCTTCGCGCTGTAAGGTGTAACCAATCCACTTCCATTGGTTCCTGGCCCGTTGTCACGTGTATTTGGTCGATCGATATGCGGTTTACATAGAAGATCGTTAAGATGTAGCGAAGACATCTATTTGTGAAGGTTTCCAGCTTCCTTATGACGGTTTTGGTCACTTTTCGAGGTACTAAACCCTTGAAGCACGACTGTTTCCACATTTGATTGGATCCGTCGTCAGTTTCAATGGTTCTCCACATTATAGACTGCCTTTGCCTTGGGAATCCTGCTGTCAACATCCAGTTTGGGACCAGAGGACATTTAAAACCATACTTTCCAGCTGCTTCCTATCACGACTTGCTTTACTCATTTTATTGAACTTTCTACTTTCCAAGTGTACAGATCCATTGAAAGCCATTAACCTTTCAATATCCCTCGATTCTCTTTTACCACCTACGTGTAATTTCGCCTTATCCTGTGGCAGATAAGCACAACACAAAAAAAAGATACTTTTATCCATTCAAGTAGATTTTTAAAATGCAAATAGTTTTCCCACAGTTTGACGTTCGTTGCCATGTTTAACCCAGTTCCGGTACGGTACTCTATGCCTTCGTCCTTTATGAGCTCAAACATCAAAAAAATTACAGAGCAAAAAGTCAAACAAGTCACCCAACAAAACGGGTACGGTACGGGTACCACCCGATGACACAGAGCATCCACATAGTGGTTCGGTTCTTTTGGTCGATTGAAGTTTCAATCAAGTGGAAAACTTTTCCGAAACATTTCTGTTACCAATTTATCCTCTTTTTCTTAAACTTTTCCTTCGCTCCTTTAAAGGAAACAAATTTTCTCTTCGACAGGAAATATTTCAGTGAAATGTCTTAAGCCTTCAAATAGTCCTTACAGCAGTTGGAAATGCATTTCCAGGACAACTTACAATTAAATACCAGAAAACATTCATTAAAGTGTGTCCTTCAGTGTCGGCGGGATAATCGATTCTGTTTGAGGAATGGCGACGTTTCGAGAAATCGGAAAGATTGACTTGAGATTGAAATTGTTTGTGGAAGGAAAGTTGCTTGTAACTTTTCGTTCGTTTTTTTCGGTCAGAAAAACTTTCTTCGGAAAGGAAATTCGATAGAGGAGATGTGTGTCCTTGCGAATTCGTGACTTCCGTGAATTTACATGAACCGAATCGATGCATACTTATACTTTCCCCTCCTCCTTCCCCCTAACTTTGAGGACTTATTGAAGACCATTAATAGTTGTAGGGATGTAACCGCTACCCCATCAAGGATTCACGCAAGTTGAGGATTGTATGTAAATTTCAACATTCTCACATGAGATCCTTTCATTGGCATCGCAAAAGCCTATAAGATACTTCGCGAGCGGTTTCGAAATACCCTGAAAATTTATTGCATAAACGACGTAGATTTTCCGGGCAGTAAAACCGGGTTGGAAAAGTTTTTCCCGACCACCCAAAAGCGTTGTGGATGCGACCACAAGTTTCAAGTTCATCCCCTTAACTGCCTACGAAAACTTTTGTATTAGCCATGAAAATTCAACTTTGGTGAAAGAGGATTAACATTTGGTATTCGATACGGCCCTGCAGCACAAGCCGTCCCCCCCTCAGTCGCATTCTTAGAATCCTTTGGGATGATTTACTTTATCCTGCTGCCAAACTTTGGATCGCTTTTTCGCTTGTTTTTTTTGTTGTTGTTCTTTCGCAAGAAAGCTGATTAAATGAGACTAATCCAAGGAATAGGACTGTGAATTAAGACATCAATTGTGTAATTGTTAGCCTTGCATATCCTTTTTTTTTGTTTGTGGTAGCTTGGGTGGTGGGAGTGAACAGAGACATTAATTTTACGCCTTTTTGATTTCCATTTGTTATGAGCAGGATGAGAACAATTTTGAGTTTTCAACACCCACGCTGACTTTATCGAGTGATTTGTGTGTCGTCGGTGACGATGATGATGAGTGGGAGGACCTTGGAAACTCATTTAATTTTTAACGATTCTCACCGGAGGCAATTGTCAAAAAATGAAGAAATTAGCGGAAGTTAAACTTCTCCGGACCGTTATCATTACTGTAGGCCATTAAATTATTATTATTCTTTTTTTTTGTACTTTTATCTTTTATTCCAGGGAATGGTTTACTTCACAGGATAACGAGATAACAGTGGGGAAGAGAGTTTTATGTGCAATTTGAAAATTAAAGCTTCACTGAATTTTAAATGGTTATTGGATTATAGTCGTAAAAAGTCAAGCCTGCAGGCGAAGAGGTGGATAGTCCTGAAATCTGGTTTTGATAGAGCGAAAGTTTTTGAAAGTTCATTTTATGGCAGCTTGTGAGATGGTTTCCTAAAGGAAGGACAATTTGAGGTAAGTGCTTGGAGGAATTTTTTTAGAAAACAATTTGCAAGGAGACCAGTTTTCGACCGTAAAATGAACCATCAAGGAAGCCGTTAAGGCTTTGTAGTTTCTATTTAGGTGCAGCATCCTTTGAAACTGATCGACTTAGATGCGTCAGCCATTTAAAGCATTAAAAATTTAACAAACGTTCAAATTTGTGTAAAAAGTTTCTTAGTGATCGCTCGGAAGTTCCGACGAAGTTTCCGAAAAATTAATTTTCATTTCATTTGCCATACCACAGTGATGAGTCCCTTTTCATCCCTCTTCGACGATCCATCTTAGCCCGAGAGACTCTCTTGATTTCTCCACGGTTCTTCTCTGTCTTTGATTCCTCGTGTCAACGCTAGCATCTGTTTAGTAGAAATCTGGTTCATCTTCTGGGTTTCTATCCAGTGGCATCCCAAGACCTCCCTTCTTCTGCTAGTTATTGCCGGACATTGACACAATATACCTATGTATGTGCTGTCGCGCTATCTCGATTTCCTCCAGCCCCCAGTTCACATGCGTCATCCCAAAATTTTCATGACCTGTAGACAACGCTACCACCCCATTTCAGTGCTCTTCGCTCCAAGCTTGGAACTTCCCTATGAGTGGTGCCAGTTGGCATTTTATTAGCCATTTTAGTCTGCCTGCAAGTTGACCACCTTCTCTGGTGTTCTGCTGCTCCACCATTCCTCTGCCAATTGCAGCAAATAATTCCGGACCAGAGAATTCCAAGGTTGAGCATTGCTTTGCTATAGAGACAAACATGTTCCAGTCAAGTCGACTAAAAAATTGAGCATCAGTCACTTTAGATGGCTAGGACATGGAGAGCGAATGGACATCAATTCTCAGGACCACAGAGTTTTCCACTGTAACCCGGAGGGACAACGCAGTAGAGGACGATCTCGCCTTTGATGGTGAGCAGAAGTTGAAGGGGACCTCAACCGAATTGGAGTGCGCGACTGAAAGCGGTTACCTAAGGACCGGGCTTACAGGAGCGACTTGTTGGTTGAGGCCTAGGTTGACACCAAACTGTAACGGCACCTAAGTTACTCAAAAAAGATCAAGATGTTTGACAGTACCCTTGATGGAGTAGGTTCTGAAGCTTTTTTGATTTATGGGCGTCAGGTCTTCAGTTTGGTACTACAGCTAAAGGACACCGATTTAGAAGAGCTCGCATCTACATTTATTCGGACAGCCAAGCAGCACTGAGGGCAAAACAGTGGGGTCGAAGCTCGTATGGGACTGTCTCAGCCTTCTTGACAATCTCTGGTCCACAAATCAGGTTACATTAATCCCTAGACACGAAAAGCCTTGAGGAAACAAAGGAGCAGACTATGTATTTAAGAAGAAGGGGTGCTGGACGCCCACTTGCCGGTCCTGAACTCTACTTCCGACTACCACCCAGTGTTATCGACTCCAAAATAAGACAATGGGAAGCTGAAGGCAGGTACAGCCATGGGCAGGCTTGGTGAACAGACACACATTCTTTGTGATTGACCAAGGGTCGGTCCGTCAAACGCGGGTCTCGATGGGCTAAGTGGAAATGTGGAAGCTTGGAATCGAAGCCAAAAAGCCTTTGCTTCTGGTTAACCATTGGGTCAGCACAGTAGCAACAACAGGTCGCAGTGTACTTTGCGCACAATCATCGCGTCGTATAAGTGCTTCACAATGTCTGGGTGGTACAATGACTGGACTTCCATTGGGTCCTTTACAACCATTAATGGCTCCTTAATGAGTGGGGTTTCCAATGTAGACAGTTACGGTCTTTCAAATTAAACAAGTTTTACGACAGAAAGTTTGACATCAGATGAAAGGATTCCTTTTTTACGGTCTGATAGATAACCAGGTTTATAGCACCAATGCCTTCCCAATCAACCCTTCTTTCGTCCTTTATTTTTCTTTATAAAAAATGACACCAAAACTGGGTTAACAGCCACATCCCTATGAAAGCTATGACAGGCTCTAATTTCCTTTGAATTTTAATCCTTTTTATTCCCCTCCTTGCTCTCACTCTCACGTTCCCTATAACGATGATGAATTAGGTTTTTATTGCAGTACGCTAAGGATCCCAAGATGCGGCGATTATTTACCAGAATTTATGATTCCCTTAGCAGCCATTTTAAGGGCCAGCAGTGAACAACCAGTTGAGTCATAGGAAAGGCGACTCGTGCAGTGAAAAATAATTGGTCAAACGGGTACTTTAAGAGGCCAACAGGGGATGCTAGATGCCTGAGTAAAAGACTCTAAATTGCACTCCTAATGGCGTATTAAATCCTTTTCTCAAGGAGCAAATCAATTTAATTTTAGGATGGGAATTCTTAGGTACTAATCTACCCAAAAAGGATATAAACATTCGCTCCTGCGACTTGCTTCAGCACAATATCAATTCACTCTCTCTCGATGCGATATCCTGCAACTAAAACTACTACTACAAGTAGTTCGTTAGGCTTCATGTCCTTGAATGTACAAGCCACCGGTAGATATCTGAACATGTTCTCCTTTTCTCTGCTATTCAATGTCATGTCATGTTAAATCCTTCCTCCCCCTTGCCGCAAACGCACACATGCACAGATATTAACTTTGCAAAATGCGAAATAACCGTTGGATGTGTACACTCTGAGTAATCAAAACTAAGAGAGCAGGATTTTCTTGTTATCATCATTTTGAAATTATAATTTTGTTTTTGTTCGCCTCCGTGGTTTGGGTAAAATATTCATGAACCGGTAATCCTGGTATAATGTCTTATGAATAAATTCCCGATAAATCAAAGTATACCTTCAGTTTTTCACATATGAGTTCTCGTGTGTGTGTGTGTGAGAGAGAGTAGATAACAGGTAAGGCCATCCTTACCTCGCCCTTGCCATGCTGTCTCCTGAATTATATCCCGCTTTTGTTTCGATAAGAATAGTCCTTGCGATTAGGCATACAATATTGGGTTATACTGCTGTGGTGTGCGTATGTGTTGGTGTCGAGGGTGGAAGGCAAAATATTATGGCACGGATATTAGTCCTTTACAAGGGTTCCCCCGCATGTGATATGTGTGATATAAAAAAAAGAATGCCAGCCACCCGCAGTAGATACATTTTTGGGAATAATTTAGTTGTAACGCTTCGGAATCAACAAAAAAAGGATGTGTTTTGTGGTCCTTGTGCAAGATGTAATCGGACTATAATGATGAAAACTTACAAAGTGGGGTTTGCTGGATGACACGGGAAATAATAAATTCGTTTAGGTTTTGTGCGTGTGACAGATATTATTCCATTGGAATGGGATCTGTTTTTTCTTTCTCTTGGAAAGCGGGTTGAGATACATTTTCTTTGGCGGTTTTTTTTTACAGAGGGTTTTGGATTGTATGTGTTTTCAAAATTTTGAAAATATTTTGAATTTTAAATTCATGCTGAACTGGTCCTTTGCCGATCGAGTTGCGCTAAACTTTCAGGGAATTTCGGTGTCGCCAGCAGGAAATGCAGCAGACTAGAAGCATCGCAGGTAATAAACCGTTAGAAATGCCGCCTCTGGATGTGGGTTGACCACCAAAATGAAGACGATAATTTAACGATAAGGTACATGCATGTACCAAGACTAGTAGCAGGAGGTATACAAGATTATGGGCCCGCTTCGGCGCTACGTCTAAGGGACAAAGCAGCTCGTGAGCCTTACGAGACTAAAGACAACATCATGTCCTCAAAAGTAAAAAGGAGCAGCGTATAGAATCGAATGATGAAGCAAAGAGATACTATTGCGGCAATACCTCAGACGGATTACTTACGAAAAAAGATCCTCGATGTTATGACATAGATATGGTCGCAAGGGGTATACCATCACCGAAGGAGTAGCACAGGGTACGGTGTAGGGGCCAGTTCTATGTAATGTTATATATGACGGCATATTCAATCTACGAGAAGAAATAAAGATCGTATGTCTTGTGAACGGTATTGCGATAGTCGTGGTCGCCAAACTACTGGAGGAAGTGGTCTAAATAAGCGAAGAAGCACCACCAATGTGTGTGGCTAAGAGAGTTATTCCCAAGAAACAACGTGGCTGACCCAAGATGGTCCAGCTTAGAAGGCCACAGGGTACCTAAGGCGTTGTGGACAGTGTTAGATCTCGAAAATGAAATAAAAATACAAATACTTGGCGCAAGAGACCATATGTGGTCCAGCCCTTTCACAGAACGGACCTACAGGTAAGAGTGTTTCCGGAAGAATTTTTTTGGGAAGCCTCGAAAGTGTGGCAGACATTAACGAGAGGTGGGACCGTGAACAATTGAACAAATTTTTGATGTTTTTTGGGATTTGAATCTCAATCCAACGCACTACCCACAGAGCAACGGCGTCCACTAGATCTGGAAAAAAATGGGAAAATCATAAAACTAAGCGGAATAGCGATAGAGATACTCCCTGGTTAATGCCTTCCGAAGAAGCACACAATGGACTTATCGAACATAGATGTATGCAGGTATTGTAGTAAGCTACACGTCTCCGAGGACGTAACAAATCTATCCCGTGAATGCCAAGGAAGCAAACTGAAATACTTTGAAAGATACTTTTTTGGTAATTTAGAAGAGGTTAGGTCTTCGACCTAAAATAATGAGAATGAAGGGAAATTAAGTGCATGAGAGACGGGGTTTGGGTTCCTAAGGGATCGCGATGGGCTTCGTGGTGTCGTATGATGATCTCATAACCCACTTAACCTGACCTATTCAAACCTAATCAACGACGCCTAAAGCTGGCTTGAATCTGTGGGCATACCGACTGTCAACATACCGACTTTGTACTGTTGGAGTACGTAGTGCATTTGGTAGAGGAGACGTAGTCCATTACTCCCAATTGACATATTGGCACAGGATGTTCAAAAAATATACAACAAGGTACCAGGAACCAGGAAAGAGCAAACAAAAAAGGCCGAAGGGCACATTGTCTCATCCCGCTTCTTGAGGGGTGGATGGGTCCTAGCCATGGCGAGGTAGACCTCTACACAACGCAACTACTAAGTGGGCATAGATGGCTACAGATTTTAAGTATTAATCCGTATTGCATCCTGGCTCAGAAAGAAGGAGAACATTTTTTTTTCTGCCCTCGATTCTAAGCCAAATCGCCTTGCCTCTCGACTTCGAATCGCTTACAGTGAGGATAGTGAAACAATAAGGGTTCCGCCATTCCGGTCTTCCTTTGAGAACCACTAATCCCCGAGAACAAGGTATAATGTAGTGTCCAATCGGAGTAAATTTAAAGGGCTATGAGTTTTTATGCAAAGCACATTACGACACAAGTAAGACACCTCCCACTACGAAAGAGTGATATGTGATGGCTAGAGCTGTTCGTTCCCCAGGATAAAGTGCCGAAAACGGAGGTTCCGTCGGGAAAAAAGACTATGAAAAGGAGCTGTTTTGTAGTGGTTGGAAATCCCCACACTGCTGCTGAGTACGGTCTCAGTCCCATCTTTCACCGAACGGGCATTCCTTTGCCGAAATTCACTTCGTTACAAAGCACGCAAACTCTCTGATTAAGGCCCGGAGACGATACTTTCAGAAGGTGTTTACCAACTCTAGACGTAGACGTTCAAAAAAGATCGTACTTCTATAAGTAAGTAATTCCCGATGGACTCATTATGAGTGACCAGCGCAGCAATTTTTCAGAGACCTTTTCAGCGTAACCCAATCTAATGGTCTTCATTACAGGCTACTGTAAGCTAACAAAACAACGAATTGCTTCCCAGTTGCTTGCGGATCAAGCCCCGCCAGGGAAACAGCAATCACAGCCGGGGAAACGAATAAAATTTCAGTTTTTCCAATTTCTACACCAAAAGAAGAGTTGCTGCCTTGTAGTACAATGGACCGTATAGAGTCTGAGTGCTTCTGGGATTTAGTTGAAAGTCCTTAACTGACACAAAAAGACTTAATTTCTAAAAATTAAGAAAAAATCCACTTTAAACGGCCCCGCAACCCACCCAATCCACTCGACGATGGTAAATTGAAAAAAATTTCCCGACTTTCTAAGAGAACCTCTTCAAATGCAAAGAGAAACGCCAATTTCGAAAAAATCGCATGCGATGTCGCATGACACACCACCAAAGCCACCTCAATGACCTACTCCAAGGGAAGCATTTTTAGCCGGTCTCATGCGCTCACAGCTGCCATATTCTCTTTTCCACCGGTCACATGCGCAAACAAAAATATCCCTCGTGAGAGTAACCACCTACAACAATCAACCATACTCCAGCAAAGTGGCATCCTTTGGCCCCAAAAATGTCCTACAGAATCAAGAATTTTTCCTCAAAATTCAGTTCTAGCTCATCCGTCGGAGTGTTGTGTGTCTCCTGTCATGGCAGACTAAAGTCAGTTCGTCGCGCTTCTTTTTTTATTCGTTGTTCGTTTCGAATCGATTTTTAACACAAAAAAAAAAAAAAAAAACAAAACTTCTCCCATTGAAACGGAATAATAAGCAGATTAGGAGAACGAAAACGAATCCTTGTGTGTGCGCGCGGGGTGTAATTGCAAAGGTGTTAAAAAATTATTCGTCCTTGACGGCGAATGTAATTTACCAGGTGAATGGCTTTCTGATAAGTCAAGCACATTCATCAACCCTACATCGACCCTCTCTGTGTGTATATCCCCGTACTTGTGTGTGTGAAGGAAATTCGCGGGTTAATCGGTATCCAATTAGGTTCGAAAGAACGCCGGAACGGTCAGGACGGCTAATTGGTTTGTCGATTGCTTTGCGCGGGCTAACACTCGTCGGAGTGTTGTTGTAGATTTTTCTTCTGAACTAATCCCCATCCCTTTGCATAAAGTGGTATCGATATCAAGGAATGAAAGGATATTAAAAATGATTTTCCACTGCTTTCCCCGTGAGACTGTCGAGAGTTCTTGTTCAACTGTTATACTCGCACTCAGATCAGCTTACGTTACGGTCTCGGTTTGGTGGTGAATTTTTATACATCCGTGTGCACATACTGGTACACAAAGTGTTATCCTTGATTATGATGAATAAAATATGAAAGCAGTCAAGTGTGTTCCTATAACTACCACCGGTACTGATACATGTGTGTGGGTTCGTTTATCTCCGTTGTCGAGAGGTTTAAAATAGCAGCACCCATCCGCTGGTGTTTTTTGTTGCTGTGTGGTCGTCGTCCTTGCGAAAGGATATTTGTATTTTATTCCTCAATTTGCATCCCCCTTCATGTGGGTGTAAGTGTACTTTGAAAAAAAAAAAAAAAAGAAAACGATTCAATGGATTAAAGGCGAAGGTGGTGGAAGGTGGAGTACAAAGGTATGTTAAAGGCGTGGGTGGACTCTTATCAGGATAATTATTTAGAGAGGACGAAATTCTGTACTCCTCTGTTTATCTAAAGTAATTGAAGTAATTGGCGTTATTACTTTTTGGTAATTTCGGGAGATTATATCGATTGAAGGTCAATTTTGGATATGGATCTGGGTTTGGGTGTGGGTGTGGGTCTGGGGAGCTGGAATGCTAATTGAGGTGTCACACGTGCTATAAATATTACATGACTTTCGTGACGTGATAAGCTTGAAGCTATAAATGGAAAATCGGAGTTATATGTACGCGCAGGTATGTCTTTAATTTTGATATCGAAAAATAATGACAGGAGTAGGCGAGGTTTGTTTGCTTTTTAAAGGGAAACAAACTACGTAGGAAACGTAGAGGCATACAAGGAAGTGAGGGTTTGATGTGAAGAGACTTAAAGTGAAGGTGAAATGGTGCAGTTTTAAGGAAAATTAAACATCGGTAGAAGGGCATAAATCAGTTCGGAAAAATATGCTGACTTTCCACAGCACTTTTTTTTTTGCAATTTAAGTCAGCTGTGTGGACGGTGATGGTTAGAGCCACAAGACGCAGTGGAAGATGGCAATTTCTTGAACCTTAAGGTTCTGTTGGTTGGATGACGATGTTACGAGTCACAAGACCTAGCAGAAGTTGGTGCTTCTTCAATTTTAGTCTAAGGTTGGATGGCGGTGTTTAGAGCCACAAGACACAGTAGAAATTGGTTATTTCATCAACTTTAGTTTAAGGTTGTGCTTCGGGGCTTCTACTTTCAAATTCACGCAGCAATTAACCCTGCTGTGGGGTTACATACAGCTCCATCGAAACTTGGGTTATTCGCTTAATTTTCCTACCGCTAGCTAAGACTGTTTTAAGCTGGGATGATAGGTTAGATTGGGTATATGAGTGCTGTTGCGGACTATGCGTCAATGGCTCAATTAGAGCACATAGAGTCCCGTGTGCCAAGTAAATAAGAAAATCCTGGGAACTTAAAAAATTTAACATCAGTATCGACCACTAACTAAACCACCCAGACACGTATGTATATAAACATCAGGAGTTTATTTGGGCCAGTGTTTCGTAGTTCATCTAGCTCTGAACAGAAATGACTGCCAAGAGTCCTTTTAGGGGCCAGTGAAGGGCAGTCACATAGCAGGTGGCAGCTTCAACAGTTACTATTGTAGGGTAGACCTAGCTGGGCTGCATATTAGGCAGTGCCTGGTCAGAATGCAAACAGTAACTTGCGGCTTAGCTTCAATAGATTGATAGACCTCTTCTTACCGTAGACTGGCCATAACGATCTACTCATAGACCATGCATCTAATCGACACCAGTGCAAGAAATTTTACAAATATCCTGTGAAAAAGTTCCCTAAGACTAGGATTTCACTCGGTTTTTTCTCACCCTCTATCCTTTGACTTTAATCTGGACTAGAGGCAGACTGTTTTTAATTTGAAACCATTTTGCTTTTGAAATGACATACATCAGCGAGTACATTGCTCTGCAGAGACGTAGTGAATTCTTGAGACATAAATCAGGGCTCACGAAACCTGAAGGGCACTGTGGCCACGGAGTGGTAGGTAGTATGTTTGCTTGGCACCTGACTGGTGGAAGTTTAAGCCCCACTAGGGGAACAGCAATCACAGTCACCAAGCACAGCAAAGAAACGAATAAGATCTGAGTTTCTCCAACTACTACACTAAAAAAGGACTTGTTGCCTAGTAGTACAAGGACAATATAGAGTCTGAGTATTTCTGGGATTTGGTTTGTTAAAAAAAAAAAACTGAAGGATAGTACGGAAATAAATTAATAACCTTACTCGCATATCTAACGTGATTGTCGCGGCCAACTTTAGACCTTTTCCAAACCTCGTTTGTCGATACAAATTAAGTCGGTATTTCACAATTTCGAAAAGGATAATGCAATCCTTCATTCCAAGTAAATCAATAAGCTTAAGGGTAAATCAAGGATTCTGGTTCCATTTGACTTGTGTCGTCGTCAGGGAGAATACTAAGGTTTCGGAGGGAAACCGAACTCACCAAGACGGGCCTGAAACCATTGTTACGTTACTTTAAAACGTGTCAAACAGTGAGTTGCGAAATTCAGGCAGCAAATACTGCAGTGACAACATTTTTTTTCCGAGATAAGGTAAAAATCTTCCCATGATCCCTAGCCGCCCTAGCTCACTACAAATACCTCCCTTCTTACATCACCTATATGTGTGTTGATTTCTATCAGGAACTTCAGAAAACTTTACTCAGCTTTTTGGTCATTGCTGGAAGAACTAAAAGGCTCAGAAGCCGTTAATCATCCTTACGACTGCGTTTCTAGTCTACTGTCGACAATGCTTGTAGAGAACCCACCTCGTCTGATAGTTTTCATACCTTTCCTTTGCACCTATGCTGAACAGAGTTGAGTATTCCTAAGGATGAAGCCATTTAGTAGCAGGTCCAGATGATATCTTTTTGCTTACTTGAGATCCCGTCATATGCTTCCTGGTCGAAGTATAAGCTTTCATCTGTGCACCTGTTTGTCTTATGAGATATCTCTAAGGCTAAAGCATTTTACTAGCTTCTTGGTAGGATCATGGACAAAAGTGCTCTTGCCTCGGTTGTCAAATGTAGATGTAAGTACTAGCTGTATTGTGCCCTCGACAGTGGGCTCCAGTTAATAAGATACTCAGCGTAGAACGTGTTCAATTGCACATTGATGAACTGAATTTTCTGAAATGGATCCTTTTTTTCGGTTTCAAAATCTCACTAAAAGATGGTGCTTCATCGGGAATAAGGATCTAAGCGGTATCTGTAGTGTTTTATCACATTTGTTCCTAGTTTCCAAAGATGCCCTTTAAGGTTCCAGTAATCTGTTAGAATGCTCATCGAAATTCAAAGTCGATTTTCGCCTACGATTATGCAGGTTTCCTGGAAGTTCTTTGGCCCGTATCTGTGGAGGGATATCGTCCTAAACTCTTGTTTTTTTTTTGATTTATTGTTCTTTCCGTTTGGCCGCAGGATAGGTCTGGTATATTAATGAAGTTCCCGTAACACATAGCTTCTCATTTAGTGCTATATGCCAGGGAACACAGTAGAGTCTATTAAGCTTAGTAGAGCACTCTCATACCAGCTTAGACTTAGTCTCGTGTGAGTTGAGTGCCTTATTTCCAGGTTGACTATCTGAGAAAACACTGGCGATATTTCGCTCTCAATATTTTCGGTCGAGTTGAACTGAATGCAATTTGCGACCGCGTGGACCTACGTACTTGTATGTTTGCTTGGAAAATCCTTGACTTAGTTCCTAGAAATTCTCTGTATCTAGTCCTGGCTTCGTTCTTTTTATTAAAAAAGGGCAACCAAATCCTAGAAACGCTTCTCCTTTTTTGCTCTAGTATTTGGAGAAACTAAGATTCCATTTGTTTGTATCTTGTGCTTGGTGGCTGTGATTGCTGTCACGGCCAGGTCAGAGGCAAACACACTACCTACTCCGTGGCCACCTTACTGTAGGTGCTTTTTAAACGCAGTTCCTATTCATACTTTGAATCCGTTTATGCTGTTTAGATCGGTGTACTTATCCGACTCAGTGCTCCAGACACTTTCTTTTGTGCCAAATCTGCTCTCGAAGCGAAGTTCCTTGGCCATGTACTCCTTGAGTCTGATTTGGGTAGGAGTTCGCGCTTCTTATGAACGACAATTCCTTTGATTTGGTTGATTTTTTAATGACTCTACGACAAGGTGCTAAAATTATACATGTAGATGCTCCAAAGTACTGTATCCTGCTTCTCATTGGTATTTTATCACGGAAACAGCATTAAGCAACCAACTGTGCGCAGTAAAACGAACTAAGTCGACCTCTTTCATGAATTTGAAGTCAAAAATAGAACTCGAGTTCCTAGTTACCTTGAATGGAAACCCGGGACAATATGTGGAGCCATTTACAAATGAATTTCAATTGACACATGGCACGGGTGCAGAGGTTTTCTCCAACTCCTATGGCATAACCATGTCTGGAGCATGGCGAAAGTTTCGACAATGAGTCAGTCACACTGCCGAACTATGCATACCTAGTCAGGCAGACACTGCTACAAATCAAAAGACAAATTCAAAGCTGGTCACATAATATTGCAGATCTCTGGACAGATGCGACCTATCTACACCCTGGGTTCCTGGTTGTTATCCTTCCCGATATTACCTGCAAAACAGATGAGCTAGTAAAGGATTGCATCGGACGGGTTCTTACTGGAAAAATCGAGTGCAAATGTGCCGCTGTTGACTTGATTGGAATCGAGCTAAACAACGAAGCTATTCAGCTACATCATGTCAGTTGGAGTAGTCTCGATACCAGTCTGAGTCTCTATGAACCTGAATCTGTATGACGAAGGCTCAGCTCGGAAAGGACAACTAGATTGGCTGCACTAGGAAAAACGAAAGTGTTTCAACGCGGGCTCTCACGGTTCATCGTTTGATCGGGAATTATGCTACCAGCATCCTTAAATAAACATGCGGAAGCCGTAGAGACCACAAGGAGGAGGAAATGTCTGCTCATTTTCTGTCCACTTGTCTTGAATTATCCTCTCTAAGGAGTAAGGCCGTGAGTTAGTACTTATTGAGCGATTTATGTGTGATGTCGCTGGATTCAAATGGAACCACTAGTAGGGAGCAAAAGTTTGCACTCTTGATTACCCGACTCTGTTCCATGCATCTCAAGGGATCTTTCGTCTTGCCCAGACCTATCTGTTTATCATTTTAAGTGGTTACTAGTGTGATTCGCACTTTTTTGGTTTAAGAGCGCCCTGGCCATGCTTCTCGCGAATGTTTGACAAACTCTCATGAGAAGTTTCTTAATTTTGTTGTCAGGATCCAGGAAATAAGCTCAAGATCTCTTCCATTCAAAAGAAATACTTAAAATGCCTGATGTCGGACCAATCGGAAAAAAGGAGCTAAGGAAACGCACTCGTAGTTTGTGCGATTTTAGGAGACACTTCGTCTGAATACAATTTCATTTGAATTCTCATGACACACGCTCCTTCAGGATCCTGTTTTTTTTTTAAAGAAGCTTTGTTCTGTAAGATATCCTCTTTAAATTAATCTGCTCCTTCGGCGCCAAGTTGTAATTCCACACATTTAAGCTGTCACACTTCCACAACAAGAATGTGTTTAAATTGAGCCCCTGATTCTGCCTAATTCCACATAAGTATCCTTAAAGTTGAAACTTTCCCAATTCAACTTAAAGTCCTGGCGTAAAAATACACGCCACACCAAAGAACAAAAAAAAATCCCTCCTCTCCCACTGGCAGGAGGACATGCAAAAAGTCGACTTTCGACAAACAACCAACAAAAAAAAAAACCGATGAGGAAGAAAAAGTAAATCTCCCTCCGCCCTTGTGAATATTTATAAATCTTCAATAAACAGGACTCGCATGCGGCCTTGTACACAAGTTTACGGATCCACGGAGGATATTGTTCATCTAAATGCAAATAAATTTTTCATTCTTATGCGGTTCTTCCGGGGGGCAATTGTATACATCACAGTCTCTGTCTCCGTATCCGTCTCCGTATCCGTCTCTGTCTCCGTTTGTTCTTCTTAAATTTTTGTGTTCTTATTTTTATTATTTTTTGTCTGTTTTCTTTCGCTTTTTCTGTGCTGCTGAATGAAGTTCCAAGAAACAAAATTTTAATTGAAATTGTTTTTTTTTTTTTTTTTTTGAAAAATAAGAAACTTTTCAATTCTTCCCTACTTTACGGGGAAAAAATTGTTTGTAATGAAAGAAAAGGACGAAAAAGAAAGCGAGGACTATGACTTAAGTTAGGCGTAGCACGGCAAAGTCAATTTGAAATTTAAATGTCAGATAAATGTTTACGAACCTTCAGAAGTGTTGCGTCAAATAAGATACTTTTGTTGTTTGTGATTCGCCGAATTCAGGAGAGTAGTGGAAAAACCCACCGATAAGGAGCTGAGAATATCAACAGATGATTTCAATTTTTCCGAAACAAATCGTCCTTCGCCTGAACTCTGACAACCACGTCGGTTTCTAGTACAAAGTGACGCAAAAGTCATCATCCAATCGGAAGGTGATCTCATTTTGGCAAATGGTGTCTTATGTCATCGCGACTTTGACATTTGTGAAGCAGAATCCACGCTGACAAACCATGGATCGTTATACCCTTCAAGAACGGAGACTAGTTGTGTCAATAAGCGATTTGACACAACAACTAACGTGGTTTCGGCTAAACGCGAATTCTGTCGTCCATTTCCTGGTCGCGTGGCACTAACTGGGGAAATCCTGCGAGGTTTAACTGTTCGTCCCGAGAAGATTGGCTGAATGCCGGCCAGTAGCAGACATGGCCGAGAATATTTGCCCGTAGATGCCCAAGAGGACACCTTTTAATTTTTAAACAAACGCGCCATCAAATCTCAGAGGACACCCTTTAACCTTACTCAAGCAAGGGGCAACGAAGTCGGACATCAATAGATGTCGTTACAGCGCGGTTTTGGAGAAAAAGTTGAAGACGTACCCGTACAAAACACAGTTCATGAGCTCTTGCCTGCAGACCACCTATTGCGTGCAAGTTACAGCCAAACTCTCCCAAACCACGACGAGGATGATTCTGAGGACGAAATGAGGATGGATCCTTTCCGATGGCTCCCTTCTTCTGCGTTGCTACAGACCGTATGTGGTCAGGGCCTAGCTTTTCGCGGCCATTTTTCTCACAAAGGAAAGACCATTACTCTCGGACGTTTGTCAGACATTTGCAAGCATTGGGACCGTCTTTTTTGGGCAAGGAACTTTTTTTACGCCCAGTAGTCACAACGCTCCACCATAAAATTTGTCAGAGGTGTAGAAACAAAAGTTGTTGTGAACGAGGATGAGACCACGAAGGCAACTTTGGTGAGGAGGACTGCAGAATGCTCGCGGTTGTATCACCCCCCACCTCCTACTCAGCATCCAAAATTCTCGTGTTGTTGGGAAGAAAACTGATCTACTCTGACCACGGACAGGCTAAAAAAAATGTCAGGAAAGAGGAGAGGAGAACAGGCACCAAAGTATCTTTCGATTGGAGCTCACAGGCAAGCGTTTTTTGTCTGATGAAGAAGTCCAGCCTCTGTTTCTGACTATTTTGAGGACGAAAGTTCAGACTCTTTTTTTCAACGGATCACAGTATTGAAGAAGACGACAGGGTAGTACCACAATCCCTTAATCTGAGCTCCGGGGCATAGAAGTATTTCGGTGGATTGTAAGGCTTTACAGAAACCTTTCATAAAGGACACACGGATACTACTTGTAAGCTAGTATTTAAGCTGGTAAAAGTAAGCATAATAAGCTGTAGATGGGTCGGTGATACCTTATGTTAGGCTACCGGCAGATATAGCCTAATCTGGACCCAGACATACTCCAAAGATTATCTCTCGCTTAGGAGACTGTACAGATGTATCAGTGCAGCAATATATGTACCTCATCACCGGGTAGTTGCCTAAAGACCCACTTAAAGCAAGCAATTGGGGTACGTTTGAGCCCCGTCGGGGAACAGCAGCGCTACATCACCGAGTACAATAAAATATAAATTTCCTCAACCCTTTGATGCTGTTAAAAAGGATCACAAAGGCCAACTTCAATCGAGAGACGGTTTCAAAACTGATATCTGTACAGGTCCTGTGGTTTCCTAAGCCCGAGTCATCAGCATAATTTTCGCAAACGAAGCCATGCAGGAGAAGGCAATTTCTTTGACAACCAGACAGCTGCTATGGGTCTAACGCCACCTGAAATGAGTCTGAATCCTTACTAGTGGCCTTGTGTAGGGTATCGCGGCTTGTGCTGGGAAACGAAGGAGGGAATGAACTTGCAGGGACGAATCAAAGGTGGCCTTTCCTCTCCTTTTAAAAATGTTTCTCAACAAAGTAATCCGAGATGAAGCCAAAGCACAGAAAGTATGGCTTAGAAACATGAAACTTGGCTGCAGGAACGTTGTGGTCAGCTTTCAGCAAAAGCAGATCCATTTCTCTGTACAAATTTAGTTACAGAGCAGTATGCCCGAATTGCTATTGCATCAGCTGCAAGGACAAAGGGGAAATTGGATCGGTTCTTCATCTGCTATGCACATGGTCTGCCTTGGCTGAAAGTATATTAAGGACTCTGTAGATATTCTTGGTACAGGAGCTACAGATTTAACTGCACTTAGATATGTCTTGAAGGTTAAACTCTCATTTATGTAGTTCTGTCCTAAAAAAAATTTTCCATTTCAATTGACGTCCTTAGATATCACGAGCATCCTCCGCTTCATTAAGTACTCCGGTGAGTTCATTAGTCCCTGTGGAGCCATGATCATGAACCTCTTTTGGTCTAAGTGTATCTATATCCTGATCCAGGCAGCTACCTTAACCTTAACGATTGGAAAATGTAATGAGTCTCTGTTTTTCTCAGTACGTCCGAAAATAGGCTTGAGGATAAGCTGATGAGCATACAGGGCGTGACGAGTATTGTGAGAGTATTGTTGCAGGGGAAGAATGGAATTGGCTGTTTCGCAGGAGAAGTTTTTGTGTAGAAAGCGATAAAACTGTCAGAGGCTGAGAAATATTTCTAACGTGTTCAAGGAAGTCTATTGGCTTCACGATGTTTCTATTCCATAGAAGCTTTTACGCACGGTTTTGAATCGCAGGTGCAATGTGGTTTTGAAAGCATCAGACCAGTCAGGGGTGTTGTACTCGAGCTTGGGGCGGATGTACGCCTAACATATCGCAGGCAAATCAGAGGTGGCGAAGTTTTTTACTTAGTAGCGTTCTTGGCGACGTCGAAGGAGTTCTCATTAACGCACATATCGAGGATATTAAGTGTTTCGGTTTCGATGATGCAAGTGTCTTCATTGATAATGGCTGGCGGTTTAAATTTCGCTTAAGTGACAGAAGACAGCCTTGAGTTGTCGAAGCATTAAAATCGACTCATTTGTTTGAACACCACTTGATTATGCTGTCAAGCTTAGAGTTTGATAAGTTTAACATACGTTGCCGCTCGAGTTACACAACGGAAGGGAGCAGGGACGTGAATTTAGAAACGAATATGAGAAGCCAAGCAGTATCCTTGGTACCGAAAGAGTATATTGGACTGAATTGTAAGAAAAAGAATCGGAGTCAAAACGGAACCTTGGGGAACACCATCATGTTTATGATGGATTGCAGACTTAAAACCGTTCAAAGAAACTTGAACTAAAAGACAATTTCTTATCCATTGAAAAGGAGGTTTCTCGACACCAAAGGCCACATTTCTGACAAAAGAGCTGGGATGCCTTAAACACCAAGAGCAACAATTTAAGTCTTACCAACATGGTGGAGATACTGGTTCCACTTTTCGGTGAAATGTGCCATTAAATCTCCGGGCAATCATTGAAGACTTCTTTTCATTCGAGATTGATCCGTATCTCTATGAACTTGGCAAGAAGGGAAGGGACTTGGGTAATTGCAATGTGGCTGCAGTTGGAAGGTGAAGAAAATTCGTCTTTTTATGGCGACAAGTTGGACAGATAATGAAAGAACTTAAGCAGTGGCTTTGCCGGGGTAGAAAAGCACCTCTACTCACAGTTCGGGGTGAACTTGAGCCTCAACCACTAAGTCCCTCCAGTTACCACGTCCATCTAATCTAATTTAACGAACGTAACCTTTCCTCTTAACCGAACTAAGCCGACTTAACGTGGTCATTGAATGTCGTAGCACCATGTACGCAAGACCACCTATTTAAACTGAATTTTTTTTATGATACGTGACACATTAAAAATAAATACTCGTCCCCACTACATACGAGTGCCACGTCCATAGCAATTAAAATAATTAAATACGTGCAGTCTCTCTTAATCCCACAATAAGTTATCACCCGTGTTTTACTAATCGCCTTACACCCCCCCAAAGAACTGTTTGCACACACACCGCCATAGCGAACTGGCCATAAACTGTATCCACTGCCTGAAGGTAGGGGAATTATTCCACTCGCTTACTGTCATTTTCATTTGTGTACAAATCAACGAAAAGGCAGAGCAGCACCCCCATAAAACAACCCCCACCACCACCACCACGGCCGCCATTACAAAATAAAAAACACAGCACTCGAGTCGAGTCAGGAAATAAATTTGATTGTCCGCAACATGAAAATCATTATTTTCTTGAGTTTAAGTAAGGCAAAGGGGTCCTTCCCACTGTACTCTGCCAGTGTCCTTGAACTGTTTTTGTTTTTCTTTCGAATACGAGCACATAGCAGCGGGGCTTAATTTATGTTATTAAGCTGACAGTTTGTAAGGATATCCTTAATGCCACCCGACATGTTTAACAAATTCCCATCTATCAGGTGATTTTAAGGATATTTACAAGAAAAATCACAAATCGCCGAAAAAAAAGGACCACAACAGGAAAAGGATTAATATTTATGGAATATTCCTTTTTGGCAGACAGAAAATTGTTTCTGAAGTGAACGAATAAATGTTTCCTTTGGGGCGATTCTATTATTTTTGTTTTTTGTTTTCTTTCTCCGTTCCGACATCCTTCAACGCTTTAATATTCAGCTCGTTGTTTAATGTTGGACAGGCATTTCAAATAATGAATCCTTTTTATGTGTAAAGCCGTCAGTGTTCCTTTTTCATTTCTTTTGAATTTTTTTGTTTTTTTTTTGTTGCTTTTGGTCTGTGGTTTTGTGGAGAGTTTCCTTTGTCCTGGTTTTCATGCTCCTTTTGGTCTTGCAGGAGAGTAGGAGTTTATAAATATAAATGAGTCCGGGCCAGGGGTTAAATTGGAATTTATTTTGCACTGGTGGAATGGAATTCGTGAGATGGTTGTGGCCGGCATCAATTTAACTTCCAACCAAGTTTTGTGGTGAATTGAAGAGGAAGGATATTTCGGGGTCTTTTTTTTGCGGTTTTTTTCCTTTTTCTGTCTCTATTTTGACAGACACCTACGAGATGGACGAAGATGAGATAGAGGCGAAGCTAATTCTTGGTCAGGGGATTTCTGGCCAATGAATGAGATATGTATCTGGGCACAGATATATCCTGGTAAGTGGCGGATGGTTTCTTGTGACTGGATGGAGAGGTGGATGGCTTGTCTTTTATCAAAGGTGTCAGTTTTTGGCAGACAGCTGATTGAGGGTCTATTCCTGCTAAAGCAAGGGAGGGAATTCAACGAAAGTTTTCGGGAGAATTTAATAAAAGTCAAAACTTAAATGAAGTACCACAAGGTTGTTACCTGACTCCTAGTGTGTTTTTGTATCTCTCTAAACGGCATTTGGTGGGATATAAGAGGGTAATAGAATGCATATGGAATTGTGGTCACTCTTGAAAAATGTGTTCAAAAAGTCAACTTTTTAACGAACGAAGTGCTATGCAGCTGCAATTTTCTTGTAATTTATGTTCGAAATGACTGCCCAAGCGAAGCTAGATTTTCCTGAATTGGTGCGAGACTTATGACACCCAGCTCATCCTAACATATTCTTTGTGAATGCCCGGTACTACAATGATGAAGGAAACGTGGAACAGCGAAATCCGTTCGTCATTGGAGTTGAAAAACTCTGCTTCTAGTATGTCCTTAATTAATCTTCATAGCGGAGGTGGTGAAGATAAGGACGTGCGTAGATAGGTAAAGTGGCTCGTTTCCCAGCTGTGTGCCTAAAGAACACGAAATTACGACTTCAGCGCCTTTTTGAGATCACTACCCACGAGATCTATAAGTTTTGTGAGCAGAAAAAGTGGAGACAAACTTCAGAACTAGTCTGTAAAGTTGAGGCAATCAATGGTGTCATTGAATCTTATGTCTGAGATGTTCGAGAGGTCATCAAAGTGCATTTGCAATTTCTTAGTGCAGATGTCTAGCTTTGAACATGAAACAAAGTTTAGCTCTCGCTCGCGTCTCCACCACTTCGGCAGCGTGGAATACCTACTGTCTGCTTGCGTGCCTATTGGCCAGTGACTCCTACGTTTGGTCACCAGTCTACCGATGTCTGTACGTGTTCTACGTATGAGGTTCAGTGTTCTTAATTTGTCATATGCCGGCTAAATCTTTCCAGAAATGAAGTGATTCATCAGATTCGTTCCTCTAGATCCTGCCTTACAAGACCATTTGTCACTCTATGAATCCAAGGGGGGGAAAAACTTCCTTCGCAGATGATTCGTGAAAACTCGAACCACGCCTGGGCAGTTGGTCGGCTCTTTCATTTCTCTCATTGTTTCCATGGCCGGGAGCACAAAGGAGAGTGCAGGTCAGTGCAGGACAGGCATCTAGCAGTTGACGATTAGAATTTATTTTGCCTTCGTCTCTGCAGCTTCTACACAGCTATGCGTCAGTGTACATAGCCAGTTCGTCCTCCGTACAGACTCTTACCTTATTCCACACATCTCTGCTGGGAATTCTGTTATTGAATCGTCGATTGCATTGAGAGAGAGGTATGATGACAGTCCATTTCCGTTCAAAATTTGGAATAGAGGCGTGTCCATGGGGCCTCACCACCATCCCTTGGTCTGAGCGCAGTTTTAGTTGCCAGACTATTGAATCATGTGTTAAAATGCTACGTTGCTGCCTTTCGTGTCTATAAGTTTTACAATATCGTCGACTACTAGAAGATATATGAGCGGGGATAGGACTCCAACTTCAGGGGTACTCCGACTCTCCTTCACATCTCCTGGAGTTGAGTTGACGCCATTACAAAGCATCTGCACTATCCATCCACATACTTCCTGGTTAAATTGGACGCGATAGAGGCTGCTTTCAATTGCTTCAGTGATCAGGTTGTTAAAAGCCTGACGAGGGCACTCAGAGTGGACTCTTGGAGAGGTCTCTCTGTTGCATATACTACCTTACCGGGGGCAGTATCTACTGATTCCATCTCTTATGTACGCACTATGTGGTCTCGATAAGTAGTAGGGGATGTCAATTAGCCAGTCCTGCCTCTGTTATATGAATGAAGACAGACTTATTGTCCTTTCTTAATAATTTCCTGTGCAATTAGAGAAAAATTGTTGTTTTTCACATTTCCTTTCGTCCTTTCCAGATATCATACAGAAAACCATCAATCAACCAACTCTAACGTGAGACATGTAACCAAAGATTAAACAAACAACAGAATACATATCGCATATCCTAGCAGCATTTGCATATCAATAAAAAAGTATCCACATATCCGAAGGATAATATCAAATCGCGTTTCGTGTGTTCAAATTGTGATTTATCTATCAATCTTCAATAATAAAAAAAAAGAAAAAATAAAAGCAAGTGAATCAGAAAGTGTGCTTCAAGATTTCAATTAAATTTTCCATATTTTCGTTCACAAAAAAAAAATAAAAAAGAAGAAGAAGAAGAAGCAAATAGTGTGTTGCCATAAAAATGAAATCTGATAAAATGCAATTCATCATCCTTGCCATGTGGGAAATCTTCATGGCACTATTCGTTGTGCCATCGCTTGGCCGTCAGCATTCATCATCATTGGTCCATGGAGGGTCTGTTGCCAGCAAGGATGCTCATGGTAAGTGTTTGTTTCTTCTTTTTTTTTCGCTCGTGTATAATTATTTTGGACAAAAAAATGATTCCTTTGACATCTTATACATCATAACTACCGCATTCCTAGCCATTTGGCAGCGATTCATCATTTATATTCCACCCAAGAAGATATCTCATCCTCTCATCCTTTGCCATACACAAAAAGGAAGATAAATTGCAGGCAAGTACACGGATGCACCAGCTTGTTGCTACTTTAGGAATTTTGTGACAAGAAATTTTTATTAAACGCCATCAACGTCGAAATCATGTCGCGAACAGTGAAAGAAAAAAAAACGGAAAAACAAGGACAAAACTCCATGAAAAGTTTCACAAAATTTCGCCTTCTTCATCCCTTTTGCCGCGCATTCTCCTTTTTAGCAGCAACTTTGTTCTATTTTACACCATCCCAACGCGAACTTTTATATCGTCCAAGGAAGAGAAATCCTTCTCATAATTCTTGCTCTAGTTTTCGTCCTTTCTGTACGGCATTCTCTCCTTCAAGTTTCTAAAAACTTAATTTTATCCATTCCACTCTTGTACACTGACTACTCGGTAGTATCCTTCGGTTCGACATACATTTTTGGTGTTCAGCGAAATACCTTTTGCATTGCTTTGTCTTTCTTTTCCTTTTTTTTCCAACTTGTGTGTCCTTTTTGGTGAAAAGGCGTCGTTCGTTGTAATAGTCGCAATAGTACGCTTTTCTATGTAGTCAGCAGCTGTTTTTTGCATTATTCAGGATTCGGGAGGGGAAAATTTTAAAGGGAAAGGACGAAGGAAAGACACGACTTCGAAAAGACACTTTCCGGTGGAGATTACAGAACGGCTGGCAAGTTATACGAGAACTCAAGTTTTTTTTTCTTTCCAAGGATAACACTATTTGGTGGGAGTTTCTGGACAAAGCTTTGCCATTATCTTAGGCCCCCATTAAAGTCGGTTGCATAAAAAAGGACATCAGTACACAAACTACGTTCAATTATCAAAAGAAGTAAGCATCTCTGGATAAAGTACAACTTTTGCGGAGTTTCTTGTAGTTGGCGGGGTGGCTAGTTCAGGCGAGAATGTCCAAACAATTATGCGTATAAAAGGAATATCCTTTCTTATCCTTCTTTTGGCCTGAATTCTATACAAGAACTGCATTCGATGGGTTTTTCGTTTTCTTTTTCGACGACAGACTTTCTGTGTGCATCCTTTTGTGGTATCCAACTGAATAGGGATATCAGAGGGAGAGATTTAAAATATCAGATAAGCAGTAAAAGGATATTATCCCGTAATGCCATTGTTTTCGATCCTTTTGAGAGGGCATAAAATAACATCTCACCGGCTTGGGGTCAGTTTGAATGGACCGCCTTTGGTAATGTAAAGACGACAATCTGATGTCCTTTCATTGGGAGGCTTTAAGCTAGATGCAGTGATGAAGCTCCCTACGATTTCATTATACTTTTTTTTGGACAGCCTTTTGTTTGGATCTACGTGATAAGGATCTGAGAGGGGATAGGAGTTCCGGTTGTGAAGAGTAATTTAATTCGAATTTATTTCATTTATCTCTGGTGTAGAGCTGATGGTTTTTGTTTGCAAGGGTAGCTTCCAAAAGTTGGCAAAGGGGTTAGGAACGACAATAAATGGATAGTCAGCATCTACTTTGTGGAATTATAATGTTAAGTTCATGAGATTGTACGGATTTAAAAGCGATTGTTCTTAAAGAGGACTCCATTGGAGTGACTTGAGTTTTATGGAAAGTCCGTTGGGTGTTTTGAGCAAGAAATTGAGGGTGAAATTCACGCTGAAATGGGTAAATTGGGGTCCAATTCTCTACGAAATCGTGAAATTCACTCAAAGATTCACCTTATTGGGTGGATTTGGAAGCACAGTAGATTAAGTTTGCACAATTGAAAAATTTGCACTCAAGAACTAGCTTCGAGACAATGGCAACACGAAAAAATTCCAGGACCACCTCGCCTAAGGAACGACCTAAGCACAAGCACCATCAGCTGGCACAGCGTATGCTGTGGTGTACGAAGGCCTGTAAACCACTTCGCAGAGATCCTCCGACAACCTCCCCTTGCATCGGACGCTTAACAGCGACTAGTTCACATACCCGCTTGCCAGTAGTAGGTGGACGAAGCAGAAAAAAAGTAGAAGTGGAGAGAAATTGCTCAGACTCAGGTCCTCCAACAGCCTTCCCTTGTATCGAGTATGCTGTGGCGAACGAAGGCCTGTGGACCACTTCGCAGAGGTCCTCTAACAGTCTCCTCATGCATCGGACGCTTGACAGCGACTAATTCACATACCCGCTTGCCATTGGCTTATATGACAGATTTGGATCTAAGGAGCGCTTTCGTAGTAGTAGGTGGACGAAGCAGAAAAAAAGTAGAAGTGGAATGAAATTACTCAGACGCTCCACCAATCAGCATCGAGAGTGGACACAGTCTCTTGCGTTAAAGAATGAAGTGCCAGCGCGTTGCTCTGTGTTTCTGGTAGCCTGGTACTCCACGAAGATTTACATGAATTTCACACGACCGACGTACCATCGTGATGGATTCTGGCTTGCAGGTAAATATTATGCACCATCAGCTGGCATAGCATCTGCTTTGGAGTGCGAAGGCGGGTAGACCACTTCGCAGACTACGTGCTGTGGCGTACGAAGGCCTGTAGACCACTCCGCAGAGGTCCTCCAGCAGCCTCCCGTTGCATCGAACGCTTAGCAGCGACTAGTTTAGATCCCCGCTTGCCATTGGCTTTTATAACAGATTTGGGTCTTGAGAGCGCTTTCGTAGAAGTAGGTGGACGAAGTAGAAAAAAAGAAAAGTGGAAAAAAATTACTCAGATGCTCCACCAATCAGCATCGAGAGTAGACATAGTCTCTTGCGTTAAAGAATGAAGTGAGTGCGCGTTGCTCTGTGTTTCTGGTGGCCTGGTACTCCACGAAGATTTAGATGAATTTTACCCCACCCTCATAGCACTTTTAAAGGACTTTGGTGCTAATTCCATTGATACAGTCGTCTTCGTATGACTTTCCCACTTAGTTGGTAATGAAACAGTTTTTAATCCAGTGGAACTTTATTCGTAAAATAGGACTTCCTTCGGATCGCATACTTTTCCAAATGAAAAATTCAAAATGTCGCAACATCTCCCAACTACTGTAACTAATTTTAAAGACAAATTGCTTCTCACTCCCGCAGAATTACACCCGTGATGTATAGGTATAGTTCCTCCCTTACAAAAGGATAGTAATCAGAGCCAAAAATAAAAGGAAAACACAACCCTTTCTCCCTGAAAACATGAAAGTTTCATGTTCAAAACTTTCAAGTCGATTTGAAGTAAATAGAGCGAGGGGTGTGATGTTACTGTGCTGCGTGCTTTTTAGTTATTAATAACCGTTCAGCTGCTTTTGAAACTTTGTTATGTAAGTCAAGCGACATTCGAAAGGATAAAGAATGGATCGACGGAGCGACGGGGATGGGTATTAATGGAAATCCTTTCGCAGGGAAACATTGATTTCGTTTCAAAATGCGAACACATTAGTTCCTTTTAAGCTGATTTGAACGCTTTCGTTGGTGAGAGCTGTAGATACTTTGGAATTGTAGTCTTTTTTGCTTTTGTGAGCCTTCGAAGTATCATCTTGAGTCCACGAATATCTCTTCTTCAGCCCAGACGATCGCGAGTTTACTTCGAAAACTTGCTTTCAGCACAATGCTCCGATAGGGAAACACTGTGAAGGTCTCAGTTCTTTGGTGGATCGTCTATTGCCCTCTACCCATTCTAACCTAAAAAAATACTCTCTCATATAAACATCCACATACTTCACGTACGTGGGTCCTGTTTGGCAACTTCCACGTTAAATATCGCTTTGGAAAAAAAGCTACTTAAACTTCTTTAAATTATCCTGCTCCCACACGCATCGCAATCAGCGCTCCATTTTTTCCTAACAGAAACATTTCCCGCTCTGATCCAATTTATGGTAAAAGCCTCCTCGATTCCCCCTTCCCGCACTGCTTCACACTATTTCCTGGAAATATTACATCGCTAGAACAACAAATATTTGCGAGGAAAAATTTCCATAAATTCAATTCCGCTCAAGCAAATTACATTCAGAGACAGAAATATAGAGGGAAGCGGGAAGAAAGGCCCCCAAAAATCCTTGCAAAAAAAAAGAAAGCAAAACAGGAAAGTCTTTCATCATCATTTACTCCCGCTTCGCCGCACCTCCTCCTCCTGTTGCAAATTAATAGACAAACTCTCAATAAACTTAATTTAACTTTTCATCCTCGCAGGATATAAGGTGTGTCTGTGCGTGTGTTTAGTTTATCGGTTGAAAGGTTTTCGCGCGGAGGTATGCGTATGAGACCCGCATATTTCTTATCGTACATCTGTGTGAATATTTCGCCCTAAACGTAAACTATGTGCGATACAACATCGCACACGCACCTGCCTGGCGTGAAGTAGAAAGCGTCTTAAATGACTCCCCTTGGTGTCCTTGGAAAATGCTTAAGTGGCATTAAGGTGAGAATAGAATGCTGCCGATGGCTTCATCTGTAGGGAGATGCGTGACAATTCATTGTCTTTAAGTGAAATTTTACACTCGCTCAGTGCAATCGAAATCTGGAGAAAGAAGGAACGCCTACTAGGCTCGCAAAAGATTGCTAAACACAGTTTCTTATCAAGGGATTATGTGTATCGGTGGTTTATATGTCTCTGGTGGGGCATTTATCTTGAAGGGAAATTTGTGTTAGTGGACTAAAATTTGGCAAGCGGAAATTAAATTTTGAAAAAATCCATGCTGGTAAAAATTAACTCAGATTTGCACGCAAAGGAAATTTCCTGATGGCGTCTAATTGCTCCCGAGTGCATTAACTTTTCAGTGACTCATATGCCTTAAGGGCAATTCAAAATTTTAGAACTTTTTCACATGTGATAGAGCCTTAAAAAAAAAGTCCGCCTCCCAGTTATGATACTTTAATAGAGCCTTACTTTTGAACCTAAATTAACGCGCTTATATATTGGTGAACTAATTTGGTTGTGAATGGGTTACGACCCAGGAAAATTCGGAACAAGTCTTGCAGTTTTCCAGAACTTAGACGCACAGTCCTGAGCAGGGCGCCAAAATCAATGGAAATTATGTGGATAAGGTTCTTTGTCATCAAATATTTTTCAATAGACTTTGAGGTGTGTGTTCATGTTAGAGTCTCGCCTCCATTTGGATGAATTAGGAAAGGAACTACTTAACGTAGATCCGATTCCAGCGATGGCTGGGAATGTTATAAAGTCAGTCAGGTAGATAAGAGCCAAAGAGCAACATGTCACTTATGACAGCACTTATGTGACAGAATCATAGGAACGAGTGGATTGGGAACTTCTGTCTTCTCTCCTACGAGTTGTAGCCCATACCTATTAGCTAGTCCTGACCCGTCTCGATAGCTTCGTTGCAGACATGTTTCAATACCTCAAGGAGTTTGGTCACAATGACGTCAAAGAAGTTATTTTTTTTGAAAACTTTGGGATTCTTAGTCTAAGGACGGCATCGTACATTAGCTTCAGAAGTATTGGACCTAGTACGGAGCCTTGAAGAACGCCGTCTGTGACGTTGTACTGCCTCGATCCCTCGTCAGTGTCGTAGAGCACTATCCTATTCCTAAAATAGTCCATCATTTGTGGACTTTATGTGCAATCCTAGGTATGTAGGGTAACTCTTTAACTATTTCTTAGTTATTGCCATCGACTGCGATGTTTTGCCCGAGGTGGGTCTTACCATCGTTCACTTCCAAGGCACGTCTTTCTGCTGGCTCTTCAACTGTCATAGCAGGCTGCATGTGGAGATGTGTTGAAGAGTGTGCCTTCGAGGTTGGCAGCCACCCTACGTACCATGCTTTAGAGTACGAGATTGAGGATATCGCGCACAAGACTACCAGAGAACTTTTTTAGCAGCCAATTTGTGGTATTCGTAAGGGGATTACAGGATACAATGGACAACGTTTAGCATCGAAAAGTTTGAAATACACAAGCTCGATGCTGAGCACATCCCTTCGAAATCCACAACCGATACATGTAGGTACCTACTCGACAGAAGAAAAAAACCGGCACATCAAGACCACGCGTTCATATCATTCCACACCACCTTCAGAGAGCAACAGAACAACCAACTCCGGGCCATCAATTTAAATTCCATTTCCAATTTGTAGCCTTGTTACCAAATTAATCAGAATGGAATCCTTCATTAAACACGCGCATTCCACGCGCTTCACATTTTCCGATGCCAAAAACTCCGAGAGCTAACAAACGAACAACGCACAACGAACAGCCATAATCAACCGAGTAAACTCAAATCCGGAAATTGACAATAAGGCTCGGCAAACACATACGTTTACGCAGCAATTCACAGGCGCTTTAGTTGTTTCCTCTCCTCAAGGACATACCCACCTACTCGAACATCCATTTTCCAAGAAACAAACGCCGACCTTAGCAACACGCGTAATTTATTTCCGCCAAGTGAAAAATTGCAAATAACCGGGGGTTGACTGACTCAAAAGGGAAGAACGGAGGGGGTTGCAGATACACAAGGGGTGCCACTAATTCCACTTTCAATGGCAAAATGTTCACCTTTCATATAATAGCAAAAAAAAAAAAAATGCTTTTCAGTGTTCCTCCATTTGGGAATCCTTTGGATACATTTAACCACCCTCCAGGTGGTTGTAGGCCTGAGATGGGGGAGAAATTAAATGTTCCTTTGAAGGGGAGCGCGCAACGAACGCAAAAGAAGGACTAAAACAACAGAAATAAAGGAAAATAAAGCAAGGTTTACCACACCTTAAAGAAAGCCCTGCGGGAAGAGTGAGTGCAATGCTGAAGTACGGATAGAAGTAGTGGTTAAAAGGAGGTAAAACGAGTTCCCCCAGGACTTGCTTGTAAATGCGAAGGGTATACACCGAGTGTGCGTGATGTTAAGAATGACACAGACGGTGTTTTCTTCTGAAAACCAGTCCCGGTCCCCGGTTTTCTAAGCTCCATTGTTATACCGTTGTACGAGCACAGGTATTTTTATACCATAAGCGGAAGTGCCGTGCTGCTTTTGTGTTCAGCTGGATGTCCTTTCTCTCCTTGTTATTCTTTCATGAAGTTGTGAAGTTGCTTTGCAGCACTCCTCCAGTAAAGAAATACTCTTTCGTGGTACCACATACTTCAACCGGGAAATGAATGGAAGCCCTTGTGACGTTTTTCTTCCAGAATGTTGACATATTTCAAAAATTTTTATCAGGTGAAGGAGGAATAATGTAAGCTTTAGGGATGTGCTTAGGAAGAGCTTCGCTCGAGGAACTGCCAAGAGGAGTTGAGTCGTCTGGAAACTATTTGTCATATCACTTGCGGTACATGACACTTGTAAGAGTGGCTTAATGGCCTAAGGCTTGCAATTTGGAGGTCGAATGTGGGCTTCTTTTGATGCTCATGGCGGTAATTAATTTACAGACTCTTGCTGAAGTATGTTTGCTAGTGAGAGTGGACAGGACAAAGGCTTTTGATCACAGATTGCTTATTTCGAAAAAAAACAGGAAAGCCCTTCAAATAAAATGCTGTTGGACCACATGCCTTGTTGCTGAATTGTCCTTTGAAGTGGCTCTTCCCCACTATGACGAGGTTCACTGCTTAACATGATAAAAGACGTAGAACCCAAAGCCCTACAAAGCTGATCTCACGTCGATTGCTCCAATTCAGTGCCTCAATTATTTATAAATGGGAAATAGCCCGTTAAGAGCCAGTTAAATAATCTAAGCTGATCCTTAAAAATTCCCCACCTCGATCTCTCCCAATATCTGGCAACCCTACCTAACCCTAACCACTCACCCTTAAGGATCCCTCTTTAAAAGCAGAAGAAAAAAAAGAATAAATCCTCAACCTGGCGGCAAGGAAAGTGTCAAAGAGAGAATTTCAGTATTAGGATCATCCTCATCACCATCATCTCAGATGCCGTCATCCCTATCACCATTGTCAGGTGGAAAAAAAGGTGACTCAAGCGGTTTTCTTATTTTTCACCTTTTTTTTCCCCCAATGAAACCGATAAGAACGTCTATGCGGGTTCAAAGCTGAAGACATGAAAGAAGTGTCATTCAGACACAAACACAAAGGACAACATGACAACGACACGATGAAAAAAAAAAAAAAAAAAAAACCAAAAAAAAAACTTCACCGCCAACAAAAGCAAAATCGATGTTATCCTGTCATCTGCCTTAGGGCGATGAATGACAAAAAGCACCTCACTCTCAACCCACCCCCCACACACATATTCAAATAAAAAAATATGCAAAAAAAAAAACACCGAAAAAGGACGAGAAGGATTCGCAGCATTTTCAGCAAGCAGTTTGTATTAAAATTCTATGGAAATTCTATTTCGAGTGTAAACACAAAAAGGATATCAAAATAAATTGCTTCACTTCACATGAATCCCGAACCACCTTAGCAGCAGCGAAGAGTGCTCGTCAAATGCACACCGTCACACCGTCATCATCGCACCCACAATTGCCACCATTGCCACCTCAAATCGCTAAATTTATGTAGATGGAAAGGATGTAAGCTCTCCACACCACATCGCATTTGAATTGGAAAATTCAATAAAAGAAAAAAAAAAAAAAGGACGAAGTCACAGCGGCGCGCTGTGGTAACAAACACGTTGTGGAAGCTAAGTATTCCTACCTACACTCGTCCTCGTATATTGGGTATTTGCATTTTCACTTGAGAAGGATGCTTGTCATTCGTCCCGTTTTTTGTGTGTGTTGTATGTGACTGCTGCCCATTCTTGTTATTATTTCGTTGGGAAATTGCCAAAAGAAGGACACTTGAGTCCTTTCTTTCTTTTTCTCAATGACATCTTCAGAAGTCAATAATTTTTTTTTTCCAAACCCGAGGTGGAAGGTACTTGAGAATTTCATTGATGTGATCATATCTCGAAGGGAATATTGGCGCAATTTAAATGTCCTTGATGCGTGTACAGCTCCCATTTCACTTTTATGGAATTTGTTTAATTGTATGGAAGATGTGACTGAATTTACTGGTCATAACGGAGGGTTTATTGGCTGAAGGAGGAGAAGGTATTTTTTCTTCATTTTGCGTTTCATAATTGATGAAGGTCCTTGATGTGCTTTAGAAATTCCGAAGAAGTCATAAAATTTTTTACTAATAGATTGGAAATTAATAATTTCCCATCAAATATTCAAAGGACATGGCATAAGTGGTGTGATAAATAACGGTATTTGTAGATAAATGGCTGATGTGGAACAACAAATGGGACCGAAAGTGTTTGATGTATGGGAATGGAAAGCATAAATTTGGTGTTTAAGTGGAATTTGTGGGTGTTCTCCATAACGCATGTCCTTAATGGACAGCAGCCATTCTGAAAGGGAAATTTATTTGTTGTGACAGCTGCAACACGAATAAAAGGTCTACTGTCGAACACTTTTACGGATCCAATTGGATTCATCCTTTTTTTGATGCTCTGCGTGGTGGTGGGGTGAAATCCTTTATGGATACTCAGTAGTCCATGACTTATGCTCGACTTTAAGGTCCTGCATGATTATGTGGCTAAAACATGTCCACCACTCCTCCCATACTGTCCTGTTGCCCACTAAGGTACCACCGAGCGTTCGTAGAACCAGGTTTTGACATCCCGTTGCGTAGTATCCTTCTCATGATCCAGAGATTTTGGCATCTTGTGCCCTCGATATTTGATTTTCCCGTCGTGGTTCCTGCTTCATACTGTAGGTAGTGTCCCTCGTTGCCTCCTAGAAGTTGGTGCGTAGCCTTTCTCTCGGTCTAGGACATTTCTACTGGTTTTGTGTTGCTTGCATTCCAGCAGCACATGTTCAGCGTTCTGGACTTTGCCAGGATGGATCTACGATGTTACGCATATTTCTGAGGGTATTTCCAGAAGCTTTCATATCCCGAAAGGAAATATTTCTTCTCGTTCACTTTTCTATGTTCGGCAGCAGTTTTTATGTCCACTGACCGTTTTCTGAGGTTTTCCATCGCCGTTGCATTTCGTTCTGGTAGTTGGTCTGTTGGTCCTTCTCCATAGGCTTTCTACATAGTATATTGATCTAGCGCCACTGTCAAACATATTGCACCCCCCGATATCGTTTATGAACCATCATAGACTCTGAGCAATGATTTCCGTCATTCCGATGTACTAATTTATTGCTGTTGCTGGTGACTAGGTATGGAGGATGTGCATGAGGATTGTCGAAAGCAAGCTTTTCTATTGCCTGCCTGGGTCCTCCAATGTTTAGCAATAGTCTGAATATTGCAGCAGTAGCCTGATTGGCCTAAACGCTTGTGTGCTCTCTAAAGTTGAGTCTATGGTCAAGCAGTGCCCCTCGGTGCCTTATGTAAGGCCTTCACTCGTTTGTGTCTCCACACATGTATGTACATATGTCGTACTCTGCTGCGCCCATGGCTAATTTAGGCTGCACGAGTGCCTGAATGTACATACATGTAGCTCCCAGAAAATAAACGAGATACAAGGCTTTGCAAAGAAATTATGAAATGGTTTGTGTATTTGCTAAAAGAGCGATACTTGCAAAAATGAGGTCCCGTCAATGGTACAGAATGGGACTTATTCCAGAGCCGATAGGAAAAGTTCAAAATCTCTCAGCAGACTCTTAGTGAAGACAGCAAATTTCGAAACGACATGGATTATGGCGCGCCCCTTTTTTTCTAGAACAAAGTATTTGTAATTTTGTAACCACTGGGTCAGCACAATAGATCTTACAGTCGTAGAACACTTGGACCCCAAACAGAGTATCGTATCGTAGTCTAAAATACCACTTTGTGCATTCAAATGGCGATGTACGCCCCCTAACCGTGTAAGATAAGCGTGCAAATAAAGCTAAGCTTTCTTCCTTTTCCTCCTTTGAGACTCTTGCATACAAAATCAGTCTTAAGACTGATCCACCCATGTGAACCGTTGGTGGTACCCTACCCTTTATGCGCAATTATTTCCCACACTCACCAGCTAATCAACAAAAATTCGCAGATATTTCAGTGAATCTCTTAAGCCCATCGCCTATCTCAACTGAATTATTAAGAAAGGACCTCCATCGATACGTAAACGAGAGAGAGAATCTCTAATCATTCCGAAAGGAGCATGTTCAGCATCTCAAAAAGCCACATTTCTCTCCGACTTCATTCATAAATTCAAGTACACTCCGTAAACACCATCGAACACGTAACACGTAACTAACGCTCGATGTTCATTAACCGACCCCAAAACTTGCTACTCGCACGCACACGCCCCATTAAGAGTGGCATTTCTAATGTCGACATTAACATATTCGTGAAATATTCTAACGATAATGGCAGGAAAATGAAACGCTTAAGCCTTTTAGCCCCATTCAGAGGTACGCAATAACTTATCCCACCCATCGTGCCCGTATACCGGGCTCATAGGCAAAATGGGCAAATCTAAGCGATGATGGTAGTCTTTCATGTTTTTCTTCGTTTCGTTGTTGTTTTTTTTTTGGGGTTATTTACACGCAAGCTGTGTATCCTGTCGCGATATTTTGTTCTCGAGAGTGTGGAACATGATATTTGAGCCACCTAAAGCGCTATTTTGAAGAAAACAACACAAGAATAGAACAAATACTTCATCGGCTTTTTGACACTTGAACAAACACGCTCCAACAAAAAAAAAAAAAAAAAAAGGATACCAAATGCCAGCGAGAATGAGTGGATTGTATTGATTTTTCGGTGTTAAATTTGAGAAGTGAAGGCTGAAAGCAGGCAATTTGACTAGGCCTAGCCTAGAACGAATTCTATCGAGAATTCCCCACAACAACTTCACTGCAAATCGAATTTTTCGACAAACTGGAGCAAACTGGGTCGCCGAGTGTTAGCGTCACCACTTCTTCGCACATCCTTTTAACCTCTTTATCGAGTCGTGTCACACGCCCCGCAGGTTTGAACGACTTTTTCAACATCAAATCGAATAGAAAATTTCATTTTACACCAAAGACAACTTCTTTTTGTTTTTTCCGCTGCATGCCCTCAAGTGGAACCAACTGCGAGAGGTCCTTTTCTCTATATCTCCTCGTCCTCCTCCGCTGGGGATACAAATTTTTATCGCATTGTATCAAATTTACTAGGTTATATTCAGTTTCTTCATGAAATTTTCCAATTTATCGCGTTCATCCTTACAAGTAACCGCCATCCACACAGGATGTGGGTGAAATCTTAAACAGGATAATGTACATCTGCTTTTTTTGTATCGTTTCGTTTTGTTTTCTTCTCTCACTATATGTGTGTATGTCCTTTTTTTTTACGCTCAAGTCGCCTCTCTTTAGCAAATCAGTTTTAGAAGAAATTTTATTTATGTACGCAACTCTCGTACGTGTTGGGTAGAAAAAACAACAACAACAACAACAGCAACACATCCTTCAGTAATTTCTTTTAATTTTCTAAGCACGTCCTTATCCTGGCACAAAGTGATATGTGTGTGTTTGTACGAATATATTGTGCACAAAAAAAGGAAAGAAAATCCTCAAAAAAGTTGATAAAAATGCGTGCAAGTTATGACGTAACCCAGCAAGGACCCTCTAAAGTACCAATACAAAGAAAGCATTTTGTTATAACAATAAAGGAGAGGAAACTAAAAAAAACTGACACTTTATCTTCTCGCTACAATGATAAAAGGACAACACACACACACGTGTGGGATAACAACACACAAATTGTAAATTTATTACGTTTTGTGGCCAAAAAGGACATAATGAAGTGTTGCTGAAGATGAAAGAACGATTACATTCATTCGTCCTTTTTTTTCTTCATCTCTTTTGGGCGAGAGGAGGCTGCGAGAAATTGCTTTTTAGTTTGATGATTGTCACGTGGGATAAAGCGGAACCGAGGCTATCAAAATAATTGTCCTTGTTATCCCCCTCCCCTCGGCTTAGTAGAGTCATGTATGTATGTGTGCTAAGGACCAGTTTAAAAATGAACACAATGGCCGAATGGATTAAGGACAAACCAATTTGATGAGTAATTGTAGAAATTTTTTAATGGCGATGTACGATGAACGTTTACAATCAGGATTATGTGGGGATGAACCTTCAAATTGTTCATAAGCCGTTTTGAGCTTGCGTGGAGAGTGATGATATTACAGCACAAGCACATCAAGCACAAGGGAGCTATAACGAGCTTTTAACCTATGTTAGCTACGAGTAAGTGTGAGGTCAAAGTGGCACCATATTCGATGTACAACGGAGAGGGAGTTGTAGAAGTCCTTGTCTGGCACATGTGTCATTTTTCATACTGGTTTCCTTGAAAAAAATTTAAAAAAATGCAGACCTTATGCTATCAGAAGGCCTTCACTTGTAACACTTCATGGATTAATGACCAGTAAGTGACACCAGTAAGCACACCACTTCGTAGGAAATAAGGATACAAGCACAAGCTTCGCTTTATTCCAACCTTAAGATCCTCAAATTTAAGCTAATATTCGGGAAAAAAAAATTGTTGTAAAAACTCGATGGGAGACAAGGATACGTGTTTAGTGATTTTAAATGACAGCAACGTATGCAACTGGTAAATGTGGCTTAAGCCAACTCAAATTTAAGCTAATATTCGGGAAAAAAAAATTGTTGTAAAAACTCGATGGGAGACAAGGATACGTGTTTAGTGATTTTAAATGACAGCAACGTATGCAACTGGTAAATGTGGCTTAAGCCAACCTTAGGCTTGACGAAGGGTGCCCTTGTTGACAGAATTGTCAACGGCTCACTTAGACCACTTAGAGTCCATTGGGCCCAAATATTTAAAAACTCTGGGAACGTAAATCTCAGTCTTCGGCCGCTAAGTGGGTTAGATAAGATAATTGTGGCAATCTCAGGAGTTTGCTTAGCTCAATGTGACCTAGCTCGTCCAGTTCTGAAAAGAAGTAACTGCCCAGAGCACGTCTTCTTTTGGTGGCCAGCGCTGGACAGTCGAAGCCATCCTTACGTAATTAAAAAGGTATTCACTTCTGACACATCTGGAATACCTACCTCTCATTGGAGAGACATGAGTATATACTAGTAGTTTAGCGGTTTTAAAGTGAAGGCGTTCTCACAATATCGTCGAAAATAAGAGACAAAAAGGAACCTAGTTTGCTGCCCATGTATCTGCGACTGATCGTTTCACGTCGGACAATTGTATTCACAATGGGCTGCCAGAAGGTTTTCCGATCGAGTGTGCGTTGATCTCTTACGAAATTCTATGCCACCAGCTTCAAGTACACAAGAACTTCAAGACCAGTGGCAACACTGACCAAAAAGGCATCAGAGATGTACTGCGTTAAACACGATGCATACCGAACGGCGCTGCATAGATGAAATAAAGCTGCTCGTGAGCTCACCGAACAGAAGGACGAGTGGAAAACAGGAACGAATGAATTGGAAATTGCAGGAAGTGTCACCAAAGGGTAAAAAGGCACATGTCGTAAGTATGTAGCCCTAATAGAAACCTACAGACAAGAACAAGGAGATCTGGTAGAAGAGCCGCAGTCGATATTGAGGAGAACATTTCTGCGGACTGTATACCATTCAATCAGGACGATAATCACCAGCATATCCGCCAACGCGACCAGTAAAAATATCTTAGCTTGAGTCCAACAAAGCTGATGGTCTACATAGCCAACTGCTTAAAGCTACAGAGGATGCCTAGGTGCCCTGCCTGAGTGGTTAATGCATTGGACGCGTAGGTTTACGTTCAAATTCCAGAAAAAGACGAAAAGAGTCCGAAACCTCTCACAAATGTCTAGCAAAACATCCAAGAGCAGTAGCTGTCCTGAGAAAGTTTTTCAATTTTCCTTTTCGGATATGGCTTTGAACTACAGGTCCTTCCAAGTCTGTTGCGTTAAATATTTGTAGGAAATGCCTTGGCAAAGAGCATGAAAAATCTCATTTGCAACCCAATGGACGGAACCCCAGCATTGTTTGCCCGGGTCTTCCAAGAAGGAGGTGCTCTTAACTGTGGTAACTAACTATGGAGGTATAGGTCTCCTAAATATTCGACTCTTTCCTCATACCACACTACGCCATGAAGAGGTGGGAGAGGTGGAACGCAAGGTACAACCAAAAAAGCAGACCAATTCAAGACGACTTTCAAGTCGGAGTGTAAAGAATGATTTTCAAAATTTAAAACAAGGACATTGCGAGTTCAGATTTTCTATATCCTCTTCATTATCTCAATTTTACAGTTCTGTTTGTGTTCAGAAAACTCGAAGAAGAAAAATAGAAACAAAGTCAGATGGTAATTGCCTCTTTGCTGTGTGGTGCTGGGCGAAGCATTAAATTCCATTTAATCCTTTCGTATCCCTCCAAATTAAGGTCATTCAAACTACAACAAATTATAAGCTTTCAAAACGAAGCACATAGACTCTGTGGGTGGTGATAGCCATCACATAAATGTGCACAGATAGAGAAAATTAACTTTTTCAAAAGTGTGTTAAAAAAACATTTTTTCAGATCAAAAAACTTAAAAAAAAAACACACACACACACACAGAAACCGGATGAAAAACAACACAAAGGAGATGAGGGTAAAGAACCCACAAACATGGCTCAAAGGATGTAGTACGAGCATGATGCTTTTTTTTTGCTCCTTTCTCTGCATTTATAGTACACGAGTTTATATATCCTTTTTTCATGCTCTATTTTCGTTCAACTCATTTGTGAGTTGTCTTGTGTATTTAGTGCTGGTATGAGCTGAATGGGGGGGGGAGAAAAAAGAGAAAAAGAAGGATGATGGGAGCATTTTAATGTTGTATCTTCTTCCGCAATCTGGCCTCCACCTCCATCCCTCAGATAGCGGGTATAACATGACATAATTTGGTTAACAGGAGAACATTTTCGTTTGTGGGTAGATGGTGTATTCAGTGTGAGAACTCAATTAGCCTTTCATGTTTCGAGGCAACTTTGACTGCAGAAAAAGGATGTAGTTCACTAAGGAGGCTATGTGTACTTACATATAGGCAATGTATTGTATCTGGGTGTGTGTGCGTAGTTGCGGAAGCCGCAAACAGATACGAAAGGCGCGATTGTTTAATTTTCGAAGCTCTCTCGTATCCTTATGATGGTGTGATGGAAAATGTTGTGTTTTTGCGTGTTGGCTTCTAGTTTTTTTTTTTTTTGTGAAATTACAAAATATCACAGAAATGGTTTACGGTTATGATTTTTGGTTTGCCTTGTTCTCTTTGATATAGTGGCGCGGCGGGGTAAATGTGCCACACCATGAATATTCGTGCCTTTGATGCGAGTAGGGAGTCAATGAACCGAGTGTCTTACTTTGAATAGGATATCGTAGAGGCCTCATCATAGTGTCTTCGTATGTGTTCACCTCTACCAGAAGCAGTTTTGCTCATGCATATGTCAAATATTGCTTAATTTGACAAATAGATACGACGACTGCATGGGAGGCTAGTACCTACCTTAGTGGTTTTCCTGGATAGAAAAAGGAGTTCTAAGGAAGTTGAAGTCGATGTGCAACTGTCTTGTGCAACTAAAGAGACCCTTGGAGATGGTCAAGGAACAGTAAGTGGTGTGTTTGCTTGCGACCTGGCTGCTGTAAGTTTAAGCCCCGCCAGGGGAACAGTAATCCCAGCCTCCAAGTACAACAGAGAAACGAATGAAATCTAAATTTCTCAAACTATTCCGCTAAAAAGGAGTTGTGCTGCCTGGTAGTCCAATGGGCCGTATAACATCCGAGTCCTTCTGATATTCGGTTGCTCTTTTTGTTGTCCTTTTTGCCATACGTTGTGTGAGTTCCAGTTTAGTTTCTTAAATATTTCACTTCACCTGAAAAACAAACTGAGTCACTGTACCAAACTTCAGTATCCTCTCCTCCTTCTAGTGATTGGTACAAGAACGAGCTAATTGAGGATCCCTTTCTGACACCCCATCAAAGGCGTTACTACAACCTGTCGCAATGACGTCCATACCGTCGTCCTTTCCATCCAATTATGTGCCCAGGAGAACAGACGTATAAAGCGGTGGCGATTGATCTGTCTTTAAGGAATCCATGCTGGTTTTTGCATGCTTTTAAAGCTCAACGCGGCTTGTTTTACTCCTGTAAAAAATTACTACATACCACACTAGTAATTAGGTGCATTAATCACAACCTAATAATCCTTAAATAATAGCTCAGTGCACAGAAAAAAATGCAACAAATACTGATCACAGTTGGGAGCCTGGTTACCGAAAACGAATTTATTTTCATTAGTTTCTATTTCTAAACGTCGGCATTTTTTGCTGCCCGCCACGCTCGCTAATTAATTGAAATAACTTTTAATTGCAAATAAAATCAATAATTTAACACCTGTAATCCGGCCCCGGTGTTTTATGGGAATTTGTGTGTAATTAAAATTTACCATGTGAAGGCAGCCCCTAAGGGTGAGGGCATATAGTGTCAGTAAAGAGAGAGTAACGCACAACTAACTATAGCAGTACACCACAGGGGTTTATTTATGACTGCATTCGAATCCTGGGCACATAATGGATGGGTGGGTGGTACACATGTATACCTTTATCAACTCTAATAACTTTGCGTTGTTTTAGAAAATTGTTTGTGTTTTGTTTTACACACGTTCTGTGTGAATGTATCATTAAATGAAAATCGTTCTTAAAATGAAGAATTTTCTGTCACTATGGTAATCGCAGCAACGAGAGCAGTGCATGGATGATCCTTCCTAGACACTTGCGGAACTATGAGTAGAAATTTGACCCTACTTCGACGAACCAGGACCGACAGGCTTAAGCAAAAGAATAGTAAATCCCTTTCTGATCTAGTAGGTCATATCTCGGGGCTTAAGACTCTGCGGTACATTTCAAAAAAACTAAAAAACTAGGAACGACCAACAGAAGAAAACCTATTTTGAGGATGTAAAGATGAGGAAGTCAGCTAGGACGCAATCCACTTTCTCTATCATTATCCAGGTCTTCTCCTACATCTTTGATACAAATTGCTCGGGCGACACTTTCAAAGCAATGCGACATAATTTTGTATTGATTGAGCGTAAAGGCAGTGCGGCCAAGGAAGATCGTCGCACCATATGCCATTCCAGCGGCAATTCCACTTTCCTAGCGAAGGCCCGAATTGGCTACAGAGGTGGCCTCAGAGATTGTTTCTCCTAGTGTTGCCTAGAGCCACGCACTCACATAGTATGTGTCCTGCGGTTTCATACTCTTCAAGACAGAGGCAACAGATGGTATCCTCAGTGATGCTTTATTGAGGTAGTACTTGATCTGATAGTGACCGGAATGGGGTCTCACAAGTCTTATCTACAGTCTTTGCAAAATTTGAGGATATCTCCTGCATTTTTATGAAAGGGTCTGACGACTCTTTTAGCTTATCTGAGTCCTTGAATGTTGTTCCAGTGGGATATGCACATATTGCCTTCCCATCCATCTGTGTAGTTTCGGTTTCGGGTCCAATGAACATCAGATCTACACGAAGTAGACTACCAGACGCGGGCATTATCAAACGCAGAAAAGGAATTGTCCTTGCTGAACAAGTCTGCATACCAAGCAAACTTGCAGAAATGTTATAGAAGACAGAACGTATCTTATGTTCTAAGCCATGACAGAAATCCTAAAAAGACACCAAGCTACGATCGCAGCTCAGGGAAAATGCTCAAGGAACTCCCAGATAAAGCTATTAGAATACTTAGCTCGTGTCGTCAACTGCATCCTTGAATTAGGTCATTAAATGCTGGAAAACATCTCAGATCAACATGATCAGACTACTCTGAGCAAGGACCCAAAATAACTTCATCTATCGCCCAATAAGTCTTCCATCTATGCTAAGTATAGATGGAAACTGTCAATCATAAAATTGACACAGAATCTGGGAGAGGAACAAAAAGTAGTTGCAACGCATGGATTTGGTTTCAGAGTTGGACATGAATCTGGGAAAGCCCCTTATTAGGAAAAATAGCTGAAGGCTGCACCTTTAAATATCACTTAGGCGTTTGGTAAGACGTGGCATTATAGATTATACCCGCAAACCGCACATTTAAGACAAAATCATAGGATCACTTTATAAGCACTGGAGTACCACAGGGTAGTGTTCTTAGCCCACTGCTATACCTATTGTTCATGACAGATAAATCAATAGACCACAACTACCTCAGTACTTGGCTTTGTGTAACCCTGGTTCAAGAACCTCTCGGGTCAACATATGACTAGCTCCCTCTAAATTGCTTTTGTAAGGTCTCAACTCGAGTATGCTTGTCAGGTTTGCTTACCCCATAATTAAACAAGAATTGAAGAAGTTCTGCACAGTAGCTTACTCCGATTCGCGTTACGTGGCATTTTGGGACTCATAACTATAGCCTACCAACCTACAAGGGTCGCCTGAACCCTATAAACTTAAAGTCGCTGGATTAATGCCACGAAACTCACGATATTCTTTTTGTTTATTAGCTACTGGCCGGGAGCAAACGGTCGGTCTCTAGGCAAATCCTCGCAGCCTATGATTATGTACCTCCTTTTCGACTTACATATGTATATACAACCGTGTTTCTAAAGACAATTTCAAAATCTGTTCGTTATCCTTTCCATCACTCGTGGTTTTGCGTACCAGTGTTTTTCTGGATGCAAAATACACGACAAGGCATGGTAGTTGCCAGCTAAATTCATCAAAAAAAGATTCACTTTTCCGTTTCCGAAAACCAAAAAAATCACTCTTGGCAGCTATAAGCATAACTCTATCCATGATCACCGCCCAACAACATGACCACAACCAAACCATTTGCAATCAAAACGTTCGTTATTTTCTGGCAGTCGTTCAAAATCGCTGTCACTGCATGTCCTCCGAGACCTTGTTCTGGAAATGCCCAACGCCACTAACTGAAGGATACATGAAGTAAAACACCGAGTTATACTTGTATGAAACACATTACAAGGTGGTCCTTGTTGGTTTGAAATCCATGCCAAGTATGACAACCACCAACCATTAGTAGTCCAAAAAATCATCTTTGTCCTCTCGCAAGGACTTTATTACACGAAAATAGTGAATATCCGCCCATGCACACCCGATGAATGAATTTCATACCGATAATCTCTTGTTCTGAGAGTTCCTAGTTCCACTCCCATTGCAGATAGATTTCGAAAGGATATATGATCTGAATAATAGAATGCACGCTCACACTCGGCCAACACATCCTTTGTTTTCCCTACTCTCTGGGGAATGGGAATCAGTTTGGTTGACCTTTTTTTTCGTTGCTTCATCATGCACTCTACCGACTACATTCGTCCAACTATCAGCTTCCAAACAATTCATAACTAGGGAGAGTTCATTATTGCAAACTTCCTGCTTTCGGAGACATGATACATGAGCTACGGGTTTTTGTTGTCCAATGCAGTGTGAGACAACCCAACCGGAGAAACCCGAAAATAAGGGTCAGAACAACACTGGAATTTCCGAAAATTTGAAATACTTCTAAAGGATGCAGAAAAAAGGGGTGGACCAGCAACCCAAAAAGTGAGAGAAAAACCATCCTTCAACACCCAACGGATGTCCAACATTGAGCAGAGTTTCGGGCGTGCTATCCTGTGTGTGTGGATATCATGTTCATGGTTTAAATTTCACTTTTTGGCCACAGAGTTTGCTGCCGGTATCTATCACACACCAACCAACCAACCATCCAACCGACCGACAGACTATTTTAATAGATCCGAAGGGAAAAAGTACGAGAAAAGGATATAATCCTTTCCTTGTATTTTCTGCCTCTCGTGATGGAAATAATTTTCGATCTATGTACTCTCTCTCGTCGTCGACGTGGTAGCACAAGAAGAAGATGTGCGAAGTTTTTTTAGTGGACGGTTTTTAGTTCATGTTCGTGCAGTTATCAAAATTTACCCGAATTCGAAGGAAGGAGTATCCTTTGCCGTTTTAATGAAAAATTATGAAGTTTCATGATTCTTGTTCCGTTATGGTGTTATGGTGAGGAAATGTTTGCTCAGACCTCCTGGTTGTGAACATTGGAAGATAATGAACGAAGATGTTGGTTTAAATTGTGGGCTTTCGACGGAATGTCCTTGAGAATTATCCTTGATGTCCAAATAAAATAAAAAGAATGGCCAAATCGAAGGTGAACCTTTAGTTAGTTTCTTACGTGACGGCTCCTAGCTATAATGCAATCCATGGAATCTCGTGCTTTAAAAATAGAAAAGTGACGGCCAACATTCGCTCTCCTGAGGAACTCCATACATTTTTTCCTACCGCCTTGGGATTGTTGTATTGTTGTATTGATTTTAAGATACAAATGGATTCAATGAGGGCAAAAAGTTTGTTGAAAAGAAGTTGTGGTGCTGCGTTAAGTAGAAATGTCTCACAAGTTGTCCAGCCCTGTTCTCTGCAATAGCAATAAGCAGACGTTTTGAGGTCTCATTTTAAATACATACTTAGATCGCTATGGCATAGCGCCTAAGTGCCTTCCCTGTGGCAGTATGTTTATATTCTCTTTTTCGATAAATTTTTCCTTCTTTACGTGGGTATATTCACTCTACTCTTAGAAGGCAAAAAGGCCAGTTATACTCAGAAATATAAGTCCTAGATATTCGTCCTGAGGAATGCTGCTTATTTCTTCGATTATTCAATAAATTTATACTAGTAGACAGCTGTTTTGATTGTACTAATCCAATCACACTACTGAAGGTCTTAGAAACGTAATCTTTATAAAAGAAAAAATACTGGTCCTAAATGTCATTCCTGCGGTACCTCATTTTTTAATCGTTTTTCATAGATGTTGGTGATTTTTTCAGTTGCTCATCCCTGCGTTTTGTAACCAATACAGATACCTATTTACTTAACCATGTTTTACAATATTTTATAGATATTGGTACAACAAATTTTCCGAGCACCCAGTTAAAGATACGAAACTGACTTCTTCGCTGCAATTTCTTTCCTAGCAAGAGAATCAGAAGTAATATCCTTTCCCGTCATGCAATACAAAGGAATACCTTCCACTTTACCCACAAACAAAAAAAGAAAAAAAGCAACGCGAAGGATCAAGAAAAAAAAAAGTGCATTAAATGTAAATTACACTTGAAAGCTACTCGTTCTAAGAAATTCGAGTAAAACTTTACTTTTTCGCCGATATTTGGTCAAAGTCCAGTGAAAATAAGGCGAACAAAAAAATTTGAGAAACCAACTTAACTTTTTTTAAAAAAAAAATTTAATGAGAAAAAAGGAAAAGGACAAGACTAAAGTATACCGTAGACAGTAGAAAATTGAATAACAAGTGGAATGCCATGTCCTTCTTTGTTCGATTCAGTGCTTTGAAGACGAAGAAGGAGAATTTTTTTTTTTTAAAAAAAGGACACAAGTTAGCCCATGCAAACGAGCAGTAAGGATTCTTTTTTTTCTTGTTTTTTCTTTCTATTTCGTTAACTATTCGTTTGCAAGGAGACCATGAGCCGCGTCAGAGTGTAATTTGCCTCCGGAAACCTTTAATGGGGATGACTTTCTTGTTTTTTTTTTTTATTTTTTTTTCATTGCTTAAGGACTATTTGTCGGGCTTTCTTATTTAATTTTCCCCTCAAGTTACGAAAATGACTTTTATTACGTTTAGTTGGTGTCCCATTGGGGGTTGAAAGAAATTTTTTTTTTTTTTATTTTGTTTCTCAAGTTTTCTTCCATTTCTTCTTCTCTTGCATTTTCATTGTGCAATTGACTTTATGAGGGGCGGGTTCGGGTGATGACTGGTGACTAGTGAGAGACCAAGAGGTTGCAGTGAATGAACGACACTAATTGCTGTAAGAACTTATCCAATGGCTGCGTTTTCGAAATTTAATTCACTTGGTTACCCAGCGACGTAATGAAAATTTAAGGGAGCAGCCAGCGGCTAGAACGTATTTAAAGTTTCCTAGAGGGTTAAAGTGGCAGATGGCGAAACAGATTTAATTTTTATTTCAACCCTTCGCAGAAAGACAAACGGAGATCTTGGAAGAAAATTGAATAAAATTCGTGGGCGGTATTGTGTAAGACTTTGGGGGTCATTAGTGGATGATGTCCTTAGACAGCAAGGTCAGATTTACACTGAAATTAAACTTACTCACTAAGGTGGCACTGCAGTAGTTCAGGGAGACCCTGGCCCTTAGCGAACAAGCCTCTCCAGTTAGCAATCACTCCATTAGAATACGATTTTTTTTTATCAAGAAAGATACAACTCTATTGCTTCTGCAATGCCACAAGGCGGCGTACCATGGCCTCTATTATTTCTAAAAAGTGGTATGGCTGCAGCTTCGGTAGTAAGCGACATTTTAAAATCTTCTCCAAACCTTGCGCTAAGTTTAAATGTCTCACAAGTTGTCACGCCCTGTTCTCTGTAGTAGCACTAAGCTGACGTTTTAAGGTCTCATTTTAAATACATACTTAGATCGCTATGGCATAGGCAATCAGAAGAAAAAGTCGTGCTGAGGATAAACAGATACTTTTTTCTACATTGAAAAATTTCTTAGCTAAGAACATAGATACTTTTTGTTTGCTTTGAATTTTGACAAAAGATGTCGCTACCGAATGGGACGAAAACGGTTCGTGACTTTGCTTACATGTTTATAATTCACCTCAGAGTAGCCTTTTGAAGTCCCTAGCTGTCTATCGCAATACATGAGAAATAGAGATACGAGTAAGGGATATACTTGCACGACCTAAATATTCTCAATCGCCCTCGAATACCTCTCATGGCGCTTAGTGCGCAGCCACAAGCTTCATTAATTCTAAGCTCTGTAGTGGATGAAATCGGGATTTCACAGAATTAAATGCTTTCCGTTAAATGCACAGCAGATAATAGCCACCCCAGAGGTTTACGAAAATACGTTCAATTCTGCAAAAAAAAAATTAAGTTGTGAGCACTGTTAATCCCTCGGCGGTCAGTACTTAAGTAATAATAATTTTTCAAGTGAGCCACCATATGGACAAAATGAGTCCACCGCCCAAAGTGCTGTTGGATGATGGAAATTCAGACAAAGCCTCTTTCACTTATGCTCGGGCTCAGAGTGGATGGTAGGTAATAACTTGGTTGAGTGAATTCTGATTGAGGATGTGCGTTGCAGTGAAACGCAAATTGGCGAGTTTATATCGGTTTTTTTATTTCAACTTAATTGGAAATTTTTATTTATGTTTAACTTGCACTTTAATTATTAATATTTTTTTGATGCGTGAAGTGGGCGTGTATTTATCGAGGCAGGGGTCTCATTTCTGTGCAATAAGTTGACAAGGTGGATACTACTGGGAGAGGGTAATAGAACACTCGATCTAGTATCTTAAACTTCTTAAGGATTTGGTGCATGATAGGGGTCTGAGAATTTTAGCTTCTAATCGGACTTTTTTCCCCAGAAATAAGACAAATTTAAGGACTGGCTCTATAGTGCACAAAGCTAGAAGTAAGGTGCTTATCAGAAACAACATCACACAGAAAAATTGCAAGGCTCGCGACAGCTTGTGCAGGTTAGTAAATCTTTTTTTTTTATCAAAAAAGGTACAACTTTATTCCTTGAGAAGATCTACCAGTCCAACTCGCCTTCTTCCACTTCCTTCTAAGGCCAAGCAATGGATATTCAGTGCGAGATACTATCGCTTTATAAAGGTGAAATTGGAATGCCACAAGGCGGTGTACTATGGCCGCTATTATTTCTAAAAGTAGTATGGCTGCAGTTTCGACATTTTCAGACCTTATCCTTATGCAGAAGAGTCAGCCCGGGAAAACACTGGTCAAGGCTACTTACGAGGGTAGGAAGTACCACTTATTAGATAAAGGTAAGATGTTGGAGCTGTGGAGTACGTCAGGGATGCATACCGTCACTGCGTGCAGCATTGACGGAAGGTAACCAAGAAATTCGATTGACTATGACCTCTTGCTTCAAAATAAGAACCTATAGAGGGTGAAACTATCTAACTCAACTGGAAACCTGAAAGGCGTGTACTCACTGCGACTAGAGTGGAAGTCAATCCACCTGGGCCCGAGCTGTCACCTATCACTGTGGTCTGGTTCGAAATCTCTCGAAACAATATACATATCCTGACTCCTTACAGCAAATGGGGAAGCAAAGAACGGAGAATATATGACACCCAAAGCTTTCGACTGTTGATGGCGAATTTTCCTTCACACCGATGGCATATCCTTAAAAATCCTTTAAAATTTAATTTCGAAAATCCATTCTGACTTTGTTTTCCCACATTTTCTGTAGTTAGTAAATTCTCGAGCACTGAGTAAATCCTTATATCTCTGCAATGGAACCAATAGCCTTCAGGGATTGGCTTCCCCTACACTGGTATTCCCAATCGATATTGGAATTATTTTGTAGAAAACAATAAAATCCCGAGCACGTTTCGACGAAACGTTTCCAAGCAAACTGGGATACACAATCCATCATTCAGCAAACAAACAGACAGATAGATGAATAGATGTATGCCCCAGGAGGTCAGTGTCAGGAAATGAACATCCTTTTGCCGTTCTACCTTAACCTACAACTTTAACCCAGAAAAGAGGTCAAAGCAATCAGAAACGAATTTTTTTTCGTGTTTGTTTGACACTTGAAGTGGTCCTTTTAGTAGGAGTTAAGATTCATCCAATGAATCATAAGGATTGCACCGAATCTCAATTAAATTTAAAGCATCCTTCAATGCCGTGTAGTCTTTAATTACAAGTAGATTACCTCATTATGTGCAAAAGGAAATTTAAGGTTAGTTGAACTCTCTCTCACGTCACGCAGGAGGATGCGAGTAGACAAGAGGAAAACAGGATTTACATTGACGAGTCCAACAGCAGAATGGAATTTAATATTGCATAGACTGTGATTGATTGATTTGGTTGTGCGTACATGCGTATCCTTGTGAAACGTTATCCCCATTGCAGATGTTTATTGGGGATAGCAAGGGGGCGGTGGGACAGATGGACAGAGTACTTTAACTAGTGGGGGAATACAATGAGCAGAGCGGTGTTTGGATCACGAAATCATCAATGTCGTTGGCATATTTAACAGCAAGGATATCGGCTGTAAGAAATATTTTCGTAAATCATATGAAAGTGAGCGTAGTTTGAGCGACACACATGTGAATTCCTCTATCGATTCATGTCTCGCACGTTTTCCGTTTCATGTCAGAAAAAATGCTGAAGATTAGCCTCAGTTTAAGGAATAAGGTGATGGGGACATGATTGTTGGAAGGACATTTGTTTGTCGGAGCTATAATCAGTGAAACACGTATTTCCTTCCCGATGAATCTGGCTCAGAAGCAAGCTCTTTGCTACTCAATGACGACTCCTACGTACGAGCCAGAGTCCTTTGTTGAATGCATTGGTCTGCGTCCAGTCATTAACTAAATAGCTGCATCAACTCCAATTAATTTTTCTCCTTTGAAGCTCAGATGGATACAAATTTTCTACTACAGGCCGCCATAATACAGTACTTCCCATCGTAATAACAATACCCACACGGTGTTCGAGGGAAAATATTTCAGTTAAACGCACTCCACCGTCGTCCTTTTGGTCAGGTCAGTCTATCGTATCCATGAGGGAGATGCTTTTTGCTTACTACCTATATTTTCAGGAAGTCATTACACGCTGCTGAATGGCAGAAACACCCGGTGAAAAACTCGCAGATACAAGCGATACATGTTGGCGGTGCGTTCGTGTCGGCTGCTATTCATTTGTCAAATTACTTCGACTCACGGTGGTGGTTCAACTTCAAAAGCTGGACAAAAACTCATTTGCTGTGTGTGTTGTTCGTGATGTTGTTGGCCGATATTTAATTTTCGAAATGTGCTTCTGTTTGTCCAATGCTGTTCATTTTCGGCGTATCCTTCAAAGCATTTCAGACTCCAGTCGACTATTAATTAAATTCGATTGAGTTGCGCTCGAGCGGTGCAGATTTTTATATTTTTTTGACGGTATTTTCCATCGACAGTGTTGTCCTTTCACTTTCCTTTTTTAACATGTTTTGCGGAGCTAAGTTTTGTTTAAAACATTTGAGGTCGAGGATGGTTTAAAAGTTGGTAATTTAAAAATTTTGTACGGTCCTCCAAGCTGTACACCATTTTTGAACCTTTTTGTTAAGCTTCTATTTCACTCGCATAATTACGATGAGGTTAAGGCTACAGTGGTAATTTATTCAGTCTTTTTCAGGCATTTTGCCACGACAAACGAGGTTACCCATATTCACGTAGAAAAAAAGGCTTTGCCATCGGAAGGTTGAGATCCCGAAAAAAGTGAGGCCATCTCCTTGAATTGAATTGCTTTTCCTTTAAACCGAAGAGGCTAACTTTTTCCTTTGGAGTAGAGTAACTGAAAGCTGAGTTGCTCGAAATCGTTGCATCGATGGGTTTCTTCCTAGTTATAAGGAGCCTAGGATTGAGCCCAATTTACTGTCACTATCGAAAGCTCTTATTCATTCATTATTGCTTTCCACACAACTCCAAAGCGGCTTTTAATAAAAGGCCTCAGTACGGGCGCCATTTACGTAACGCCTAATATAATACTATAATACTGTAGCAGAAAGTTACGATTTTCGATTACCCGCTTACGAGACTTCCTCAATTTCGACTGCTCTCTTGATCAGTAGTCCACGATCGATAAAGGTAAGAATGGTTGGCATATGCAATCGCAAGTATTGGTCCCATGAAAAGGTTCGATCTCGACATCAATCTTGGTGAGTATCTCAATTCTATCCCTTCGTACCTTCATGCGTTTATCTATCAATCTATCTATGTCTAACGCTGCCTGTGTCTTAAACGGTTGAACTGAAACTTGGCCTCTATAAAGTCTTCGATCGAACGATGACGAATTATTTCATGCCAAACAACTACCATAGTCCCAACCTAGTCCTTTCATCCCTCATCTCTGCATAAATCACTGGACTCTTCATTCTACTTTTGAAGCATGATTCCATTGGCGCAGTGTCCTGTGATTAAGGCTCTTTGTTATAATTTTGTATAATACCGGTCGTAACGTACAAGAGGCGTCACAGTCCTCCTTAGATAGCCAGAACGAGTTGGCCTCTTTTTTTGTCGCTAGTATGGATGCATATGTCCGCTTCACTGATATTCATTGCCAATCCTATCCTTGCCAAAGCATCGGCCTTTTCGGTCTCTTCTACGAGTATATTTCCATGTCTGGGAACTCAGCAAATTTTGACCAAACTTTGTCTGACAGTGATCACGACAGTTCCTAACCGCCTTTGATTGGATTGTATCTTATAGACTGTATCGGTCCACCAAAAGCTTAAGGATGATCAAGGAATCAAGACTATTTCTGTGGTGAACTGTTCCGCTCGCAAAGCTAGTGGGTTAGGTTAGGTTAGCGTAGGTATAGGGGTGTCCTTTCTTACTTTGCGACAACGGCTAACTTAGACTACGTACAGTTCATTGTTAAGAAAACCCTGGGAACCTTAAAACAAGCCGGCGGGGGTTGAAGAGCGATAATTCAAGTTTGCACTAGAACATGCGATGGAGAGGCTGAGAAGTAGCAGCTCACATAAATGCTGGTACGTCTGTCTTGGGGTTTTTGAAACAATAGTTCCATGGGCTTTCTGAAACGGATAGAGTATTGAAATGGATAAATCTTGTAGATTTAAGACCTTGTGGCCCCGTGGTCGATCTTAATGAATACCAGACCTATGTACTTTCTGCGCGGCTAAGACGTAAGCAAACGGCAAGGTTTTGACTCAGCACATTATTTTTAGGAAAGATAAAAACCCCGTCCTTTTGACTGGCATTCTTTTTCGGCAATTAGTCTTCGTCAAAAAATGTCATTAAAAGCTTCTACCCAATATCCACGTACATAAATCAAACATCACGTAAACAATTTTCCCCATCATAAGTAGGTCCTTTCATTCAATTATATTCCAGAGCAACGACAAAAAAACAACTTCCAGCTTCTATTACCTAAAAGTTAACAACTTTACCGCGCAGTATTACTCTAATTACATTCTGGTTCTTAACACAAACACACACCAACAAGCACAGTGTATCTACAGCCTGAGAGGTAAAATCACCACATTTGCTTGTGCGTTTCACAATCCTGTTCCTCAGATCATAAAAAATATCCTTGAAAGCATTTCGACATAAAATCATTTTATTGTGCCAATGTAAATGGAAAAATCCATAAAAAAAATCCTTACAAAAGCCAACCAGCAATGAAAAAAAAAAAAAATTATTAAGAGAAAAACAAAATCCTCAACAAGGAAGATTTTCACCTTTCACCACAACATCCACTAGAGGTATATCGCGCGCTGGCAAACAGATCCACAACAAGCCGCCTTAAGTAACCCGTAAGTCCTCTCAAATGGCAAAAACTTTTCCAATTTCAGAAAAAAAAAAAAAAATTCTCTTTTTCAATTCTCTCAATCGAATATACTCACAATATAAGCACAAAAAGGATACAAGGATTTTTTTTATTATTTTTTTTCGATACAACAAAAAATCAATTTAGAAAAATGTTTACCAACTTTTTTGTTACCTCTAAAGGCCTTTTAAGAGACGCAAAAAAAGGAGGGAAAAAAACAGATTTCGATGGCATCACATCATAGATAGTGTTCTACACACTTAAATTGGATTTTTTCCTTAATGTGGGTCCTTTAGATACACGTGAATACGGACAAGTTCTTTCAATTAAAGTCAGTAAAACTTCTCTTTTTTTTTTGCAACTACTCACCCCAAAGGCTAGTCGGCATAAAATACAAATGAAGCTTTAATAATGGCGGATTATCCTTTGCCCTGATGACGTTCCATTTTCTACTATAGAAGCAAAAGAATAGAAAAATAAATCCTTGTGCTAATAAAAGATGACGAACAAAACCTTAATAAGGGATTTCCAATGCAAAAAAGGAAGAAAAAAAACCTGAAGGCAATTATGTTTCAGTGCTTTTGATCCTGACCTGAATATTTCCAGGGCTGAAGCCTGAAACCCATGGGTGGCACGAAAGAAAGTCCCTGCAATGAGCCTTAGAAGGTAAGATGTGCTTTCATTGGATACGAGGATACGGAAGGTCTCTGTTACTTTACCTTATTCTTTATTCTAAAGCAATCTAAAGAAGAGGGGAACTCTCGTTTTAATGTGTATCCTCGGGCATGATTAAAAGAGAGAAGGATTAAGAAGGATATTTTCAGGGAAATGGTTAATGTTGATTAGGGTGTCAAAGTGGTTGTGCTGAGCGAGGTGTTTTTTGTTTTTATTTTTGGATAATAAATAGAAAAGGTAGGCGACACGTGCGGTTGGGTGGTCGATGAGTTCAACCGAGCGTATTACGTTCAAAATTTTGAATAAATATGCGCCGTGGTTTGTATATTTAGGAACGCTGCAAGCGTTGATGGCTAATAAGCTTTGCTTTTGTGGATATAACCGTGTTTTTGGATGATGGGGAATTAAGGAACATCAGGACTTCTTGAAACTTGAAACTGGGGGTGAGCTTACAATTGCTGACACAGAAAAAGCACAACACTGCAACAATCATTGGTCCAAACCACTCACTCATGCCTTGGTGCTCCAAAACCTGGCTGGTGAGAGATGGAGTGCCCTTACATCATGACACATTCCGAGGAAACTATGGGTAGAGTATAACAAAGGACAAAGAAAACAGAAAGTACGTTACACTGAACACTTCTCAGACTTGTTAGTGGCTAAAGAGAACCAGTTAACGTTCAGCAGACATTTACAGAGGCTAAAACTCCACATCCCATCTGACTGCCCAGAATAAAAAAAAAGGAAAAGCAACCCTCGGAGAATATTTTTTCAAAGATTGGTTAGTAGGGCAACAAAATATATCCTAACGTATCCTAGGGGTCAGTACTAAATGTCGCTGCTCTTAGGTTTAATATTTTAGGAGAGTCATTGAATACACAACAGTCTCCAGTTGAAGTTAGTTCAACACACAAATTGGTATAAAATATCACACAACCAGAACGCCTCACCTGCTTACTTAATTTTTGTCAAAGCACTACTACCAATGAAAGCCTGTGAAGCCAGAAACTAAGGCTAATCAACGGAGAGAACAGATGTCTCAGACCACCTCGTGTACATCAACACTAGCTTAAGTCATTGGATCCTACTACAAAGCAAGAGTGGAGAGTAAAGACAGTCTGGAGATAAGATAAACACTACATGAATAGAGAGGTAAGAACTCTCCACTGGTGGAAGAGCGACTGATGTTCCGCCAAACTGGTGTTTCTCAAACACAGATGAAGCGATGCTTAAGAGTAAAGACCCAGAGTAAACAATCACGCTTGTATGCAGCTAGGCTTAAGACAAAGAAGCAGAGCGGCACTCCTACATGTGTGTATGATGAGAAAGTGAGAGCCTGAGCATGCTCTGTTGTTTGAATGGAGAATTCGACATCGTCTCCTGCTATAAATTCTGTGCACCTAGTGTGTCGTTTGGAGTTTAAGGTATGCCAGGCAATTTAGGAAGGAGAGAGAATTGGGTATGAAACCTATACATATGTATGTACCTCTAAAAGGGCATGGATCAACCGATATGAAAGCCTATTTTTGGAGAGACTTCCGACGAATTTGAATGAATTCAGTGGAGTCACATGGCATGAGCATTCTTTGACAACATCAATACCCTTGACTAAGTGAGGCTGTCTGTACGCAAAGCTGATTTGCCCAGCCTGACTCTCTCCAGCTTCTGCCTGGCAGTATGTATGCACCTATACATTCGAAAAGTGGAGACTTACTGCATAAGACTGTGTTGGTCTCTCTGATTGCGAACTGGTCACTTGAAAGACCAAAGTACCCGCTGCTATGAGTTATGAGCGCCTAGTACTTCGTTCGACAATATCTTGTTCGATGGACAAATTATGAATGACGACGTATGACCTTATGAAGACGAAAGTCATATGAACACGTATGAAGCTTGGATCAACCGATATTGAAAACTATTTTTGAATGACTTAGGAGACGTCGGGTCAATAGACAAGCGAAGTCAGATCGCAGGCTGACTGTTGCGCCAACGAATTCTGATCTCCAGTTTCTTAATGGCAATGTATACACCTGCACATTAGCACAGTGGAGACTTAATAACCAAGAAGGTATGAATAAAATTACACGTAAAGAATGAGTGAATGTGTTGGTCACTTGAGCAAAGTAGCCGCTGCTATAAGTTATGACAATGTATACACCTACACATTCGTAGAGTGGAGACTAAATAAACGAAGTGGAGTACCCGCTCTTTAAGACTGACTGACTACGTCTGTACATGTGTTGGTCCCTCTGGTGATGAATTTAATCATTCAACAGAGCAAAGTAGCTGCTTGCTGCGAATTATGAGCGCCTAGTGCTTCGTTTGGAATTTTAAAAGGCGGTTTTATAAAAGCTGCTTATGGGGACGGTTGTGATTTGTCTGTTCTGTTCTGACGTGAAGATCTATTTCTATCTTTTGGTCTTTTTGCAGTCAATTTTTTGTTTTATATAAGACGGGACGGGTTTTGGAAACGTTTTGAAGAAGCTTTGCAATGGAACTAGAAGAAAAATATTTTTTTTGTTTCCTAGCAAAATTTGTTGCGAATTTCTTGCAGATATTTGTGTTGATATACAGGATCTACGAAGCGGTATTGAGTGGCTTTCTTATCAGTGGTATTCTGGAACGATTGTCAAGTAATTGAGAAAACCACGATAGCCTTCTACTTAATAGAATAGAAACCAAGTCCCAGAATCATCCTGTGGTTGTATATGGTCGTCTATGGTAACTTTGTGTGGCGGCAAGGCGCTAGCAGGACCACCAACCTAGAAGCCATCATGAAAGTACAAATTCTATCTACTAAAGTAAATTGCAATTCCAACGGCGGGACTCAATGCCAGGCTCAACCTAAGGATCAGTCAATCACAAAGCTGGAGGCCGAACACCTAGCATCATACTACGATCATACAGGAATATGTAGACATTGTAGACCTTCTCAAGCCTGTATCTGAATAGAGGAATGGATAGACTTGGAAGGACAGGAATCGAGTGAGGATAACTCAAATCCACAAGGAGAAGCTGACTGATTGAGTATCAAAAACATATTTAGATTCTACGTTAGGTTAGGTTAGGTTATCGAGGCAGGCTGCATGAGATGCAAATTCACTTATAGCAGGAAGGTTCATTGCGTTACCACAGGATCAACATCTCCAAAGAGCTATTCACTGTTCGTCGGTATCTAGTTTAAGCATATCAGTACGCATTGTGATCCAAAGAAAGGGCCTCAGCGGGACTCCCTCGAAAATCTATTAGTCCTCTGCTGTAGCATATGAGCATATAGGTTAAAACCAGGTCAGTATTGCGTTCCACAAGGGGGGTGTTTAGAGGACTCCCTCGAATACCTACCCCTATCAAGATGTGAATTTTTTTTAACTTCCATTGACGTTGATATTGACCACATCTTCTCCAGGCCAGCGTGCGACAGCGACAGATAACCAAGAGATGAGTCGCGCTAAGACATCGAGGAGTTGCAAAATTCTATGTACAGATGATCAAGAACATGTATTACGGAGCAAAAACAAGAGTAAGATGCCCTGATGGAGTCACCGAGGAGATCCCAATTAAAGTCGATGTGCACCAGGGAAGCGTTTTAAGTCCTACTCAGTTGGTACCGCAGAGTATTATTCCCCCTGATTTCGAAAAGACTTCCAAGCAATTCCATGAGTTTCTTAGGTCTTTTGAAACCTCTAGCTTGTACATCGAATGTCATATACTTAAGCAAAAAACATTTTCTCCTTCCTTGGGGTCAGACTTTGAAATATTCTAGTTTAAAAGGCTTCTCCCTCTACACGAGTTTTGCATCCTTAAGTGCTTCATGTTGCCATTTGGATGCGGAACCTTAACAATTTAAGTAAAAAAATTGCAGACCACACCACTTACTGGGAAATTATTTCTGTAAATTGAACCGTTTCGAGAAAAAAAGCTAAAAACGCCAATTTCGAGAACGTCTTTGGAGGAATTTATCATATTTCAGCCGGCACTCCTCGAAAGAATTCGCTTCCTAAAACCGAAATCAATTGATGACTTCATATCTCTTCACATCCTATCGTTAACTAGCTCGACGCACTCACAACCCTCCCCCCCACAAAAGATACGATCAACTTTTCAAAAACAACGCAAAAAACTTCCCTCACTAACCGGAAGTCGTCACTGAGCAAACGTCCACTCAAAGATCAACAACACGATGTCCTAACACAAAAGGACGAAATAATTTACGACCAAAATCCGGGGCCCCAAAAGGAAACGACGACAAAAAAAGAAAAACGCAGCGAAAATCAACAGAAAAAAAGGCCAAAACGTCAAAACGAAGAGCAAATAAATCACACTGCCAAATAAACTGTTCGAAAATCAAGTTAAACCATAGCACGCAATGGGGGACGGATTGAGGTTGCCGAAAAGGCGCGTAACTTGGTCGGAGGAGCAACTTTTTTTCCAACATTTTTACTGCAAAAAAAAGTTTAATTTATTGACACCCAAGGATACCGCACAGCCCACACCCCTGAGTGTTACAAATCACAATTTTGAAGTTTTCCGCTTAACCCTCCCCCTCTGTGTGTGGCAGCGAGAAAGAAAGTGCAAACAAATCGATTGACAGCAGTGACATCTGTTTTACACAATTTATCCGCTACTTCATTACACAGACTACACATTTTATTTGGAGAGTCCTTTGGTAGCTGTGTGGGTGTGTATTTGCCTGTTCTCTGCCTCTGACCATCGTCGTCACGTGTAATGGAATCGGATTCGTATCCTGCAATCCAATTGATTGTCTTTTGGCTTTGGCACTCACCAAAGGTTCGCCCACAGCACATCCATTCTGTTTTCTTCTTCTTCTTGAGAAGAGGACTGTGTGCGAGTCCTCCAACTTTATGAGAGAATTTTTTTTTTTTTTGTTTTCTTCTTCTCTGTTGCCGCCATTGTGTGTTTGTTTTGTGGCATGTTGCAAAGGAGAGCAAATAGAACCATCGCGCCACAATCGATTCCCAATTGAATCTCTACACTTGGCACCAAGGAAGGTTGTCTCAAGGATTATTATCCATTTTCATTGTTATTTTCTTTCCTCCCTCTTCGTCCCTGTTCTCTGTTGTTATTTATGGTGCTTTTCCCTTTGTGTAGATCGTAAAATATGTGGGGTCAGGGGAATTGAAAAAAAAAACTACATGTGGCAGTTATTTCTGAACTATGACGTTTCGATGATGGTCGTGCAAACACGAAGGATAACAAACCAATAATGGAGGAATAAGAATAACTACACACAATAACTACGCAGGACAAAAGGAGGGGGAACACAAAAGAAAGCCCGCTTTATTGATGGAGCATAAATTTTTGAAGGTTACCGGTGATAAAGTCCTGGTTTGGTTTTTTGATATTTTTAATGGAGATCCTGCGGGCGATGGGAAGTATTTTTTTTTCTTTGTTTCTAGCTGATGTTACATAATTTTTTTGCGCAAAGTATTGTTCTGAAATTTTATGATAATGTCCGCCTTGAGCACAGAATTGGTTGTTTTATTATCTTAAGTGATGAACAGGGCAGGTTTTATGAGGTCTCCAGAGAATAGGGTATCAAAAGAACTAAAGAAATTAAGAAAAGCTAATAACGAGAGTAGGGCCCTAGGAAAGGCGTGCCCCTTGATGCAATCCTCGAAATTTTATTAACCCGTCCTCGTAAAATTTTGGCTAGGGTTTGAAATTCGAGCAGAAAGGTTCGTAAGCGAATGACGGTTGGTCAGCTATAGCTACCGACAAATTTTACACAAATTTCCTTTTGAATGATGGGTGAAGAATGAATTTTCTTCTAAAAGGATTTTTTGACCCAAAAGTGTATATTTTTCGTCGAATATTTTTCTCAGCTTACTCTGGATGATTTAGGCATTTTGCATTTAACTTACAAGCTACTCCTTGTCTAATTGCCTTGAGTCCAATTGAATCCGAGGGCAACACTCATGAAGTCCCTCCCTGCTGGGATCCTCGACATAGTAAAGAATATAGAAGGGAACGAAGCAGCAGATGAACTACCACGTAAACTGTCAGAAATAAATGACGAATTCACCCATGCATCGGCAGCTATCCATATTCGTGTACGAATAAAGGAAAATTAGACCTCAAAGCAAGAGTACGAACCAATACCTTCTGCATACAGAGCCACGTTTCGCAGTTTAAGGTCAACTCTGAACGAAAAATAGGACTGAAAGCCAGGACTTAAAAAAAGAAAAGAAGCCAGTATCGAGGTAGGTGCACTAACGGCCCGAAAATGGGTGCCAGCAATCTAGGCATCAACTCACCTGATTACTGCAGGTGTCTGTAATGATGCAGAAGAATTGAAATTCCAACACTTGCTGCGTGATTCGAATTCACCACTCCCGATACATGGAAACGGATTTTTGAAGGATGTGATGCAAGTTTCACTCTGGGACATGATATGTTTCGTCAGGATTACAGGTTCTCTGGCCTGATTTAAGGCCAACCGAGAGGCAACAAAATAAAAGGTGGTAGCACAATTTATAGAGACTCACAATGAACCAAAAGACTTCTTTGTAAGCACCCTCTAAGGAGCACTTCCCTTATTCAGCGACGTTATGATCAGGATTATAGGGATCATAACCCTCCACTCCACTTTACTTCATCCCTACTGGTCCGCCTGTGTGGTTCGAAGAAGAAGTATGTCGAGGATATGGAGATGGGGAAGTTAGCGAGGACACAACCCACTTGCTCCGTCACTACCACGTTAGATTTAAATTTCTCTGAGGGGCACTTCTTCCAGGACCTAGAAGAAATATACAGTAGACCAGCGAACGACATCTCGAACGTAATCAAATCAACTGGATGGCTTGCAAGTTCATTAGACGCAAATGGTTGAACCAAAGATACAGAAAAAGGCTAACCAATGAGCAAGGGACAGACCCATGTCCCTTTTGGCAATCACAACAGGACTGTATAGTGTATACACCTGACTATGGCGATGTAAATCACTTCGACACCGCCTTCCCACATGACTAACCTTATCCTCCATGCATCACCGTTTGATCCGTTGGTGTTGCAGGTGAAGTGTGTAAGCCGCAATTCTCTCAAAATACGAGAACCAACAGAATTGATTGATTTCGATTTTAAAGACCTGAAGTACCAGTCGGATGGCACAACCAGTTGCGCTATGAGTCACACAATGCAGTTGCTGCAAAACAAAATTTCGCGGTGGTGTAATCTTAAGAAATCCGGATAAGAATTAGCCAGTAAAGTCATGGGATTTGTCACCATGTGGCTTCTTTTTTTAGGATTTTTTAGGAAGACGCATCTGTATGCCAATAAACCACAAAAAATTCCTAAGCTTAAGGCGGTCTTCCACTATCGGAGATGTGTCATTATCTTTCCACAGTTATGCAATAATGAAAGAGTTTCTCAGTATAAAACTTTATAGCCTTACTTTCCTAATGTGAAGTGTATTTCGTTCGCGGTAAGAAGTTGTGGTGATAGCACGTCTCCCTGTGGTATACCACACTGTGACTAACAGACATCTTCTGTTTCTTTTGGAGCACTTTCTGCAGAATTTCAAAGACTTGAATCTCCTTTGAAAGTGGTGATTGAAGCCCTGAAGGAAGTATTTTAAGAACTCGGACCAAGTTGCTTACAAATAGAAACATTTGGCGCCACAGACCCTCTGGGAACCAGGGCCTAGCTTCGCGCGATTATTCATGTTGTGCGTGTTTTATTTTTTAAACCTTCGGCTTAAGACCGTATCCTGAAGGCAAATTGAGAAGCTTTCGATAATGTCTGTCATATGTCATAATTGCGGACAACTGCTATAAGTGGGATGAAATGCATCCTTTAGATGACGACGAATTTAGTTCTTTTTCGAGAGTTTTTCCCTATTCAGCAAGCTGGAGCTGGACAATCCTTGTTGATGACATTTTTAATTGGAATCGATTCCGTCCATTTCTTCGTGAAATTTTTGCAACAGAGTAAGTAATGATTGGCATGTCAAAGCAAATACATAACTTTCTCAGTGTCTCTCACATCCTGATAGTTTCCCCTGACAATAAGAATGCAATGAACAAGTCCACACCGTCGCGTCGCTATATTATCTACCCACAATTGTAATACACCCCCGCTGTGGTTTTTCTAATCACTCCTTCAGTACATACAACAAACTTCACTAATTGTCCTCATTGGTTAAAAGGAGCATAATCTCCCCAAATGACTGAGAGTTAAACAGAAAAACCAACAAAGAAACAAAGCAAAACACAAGATAAGAGAAATATCCTTGAACTACAGTTCGAAGTAAAACGTAGAAAAACCTCGAACGCGACGCAGACAAATCCTCTCAATACGAATAACATTTGTGCAATTAATTTTAAGGAGCAGTAAATTTTTCTATTCCTTTCCTTTATCCTTTTCCTTGGAATATAATAAATAAACTTAACGAGAGGAAATTAAATAACCACGAAAAGGATTACTGTCAAAAAAGCATTCTGTTTCCATCTGCACTGTGGACGATCTGGAAGTCTATACCGTAAGGACATACTCTGAAAAGGAATGCGAATAACTACGGAAAGTACGGAAAAGAAGGCTTCTGGTCAACTTGAAAAATAAGTTTTCACGGAGATATTTTTCAAAACAAACAAAGTCCTTGAAACCGTAAAAGATATGCGCAGTGACTTTCCATTCAGGACTGCTTTTGTCCTACGTTGAATCGAAATTTCACAGTCCACGGGGCTGGATAAAAAATAATAATTTCCAAGCTATTCTAGCTTAAAGGGTTGACCTACGCTGTGCATGGCCAAGGTGATGGCTCAACATCCTGTTTTGTGCAATTTCTAATTGTGCTGCCTTGAGTCATTAATCTGTTTGCCGCTCAAGCGAATAATTATACTCATTTAAGGGAAGTAGAAGACCTCATTAATGACTATTGCCGGAAATGTCCTTGACCAAGATTTCTTTCGCATCGTTTCATTCCATTCATTACGAGTCCTTAATCATGTTACGTTTTCGGATTTTTCAACTGTACACGCAGTAACTCGTGTTGACTTCCCCAAAACCCTGTGTGTGTGTGTCCTCAATTTCCCTTACAGACTATCCTTCCTTTTTTTTTTGTTGTCTTACTACCGGGGGTATTTGCCTTTTTTTTTGCGTAACTCATTTATTCAGCCATGCATCCAATTTTGATGATGACTATGATGAGTGTGCTGAAGGATATAAAAACCTTACTTGACCTAAACAAACGTAGGCAACTGTATGTAGGCGTATCCTGTACATACCACCTGTCTGTGTCATGCATGTCACCGAGAGATGCCCGAGGTGTGGCTTGTCCTGCAGTTGTCCTTTTTTTTTCGCTTGCTTTTGACCAACTTAAACCCTAAAAAATAAAAAAAAAGAGTCGACAGGAAGACAAATGAAGGTTATACGCATATTTGTGTAAAGTTGCTCCTCTCTAGGTCGTATCTTTAGATTTCCTTTTCAAATAACTAAACGCAGAAAAGACTGACATACACACAAAAAGGACGAAATAGAATTTGTTGACATTTCATTATGTTGTATTATTTGGGTGAAGAATTGAAAGGAAAAACAAAAAAAGAAAAAAAAACGTTTTGTGTCGGTCTTGTGTCAAAATTATTGGAGCGTGTAAATGAAAAGGTTTTCTTTTCCTTGTGGCAAGTTTACGTTGTCCTTTTTGCCCTGATACGGGCTGATATGGGATACTGTCAAGGATTGGAGAAACTTTTTGTTTTTCGTGCTTCCTGATATACTGTATGCAAATGGTTCGTTTTTTTTGTTTTTTGTTTAAGATATCACAGGTAGTTATCCCTGACAAAGGACTTTTTACACGTGGCTACTTTATATGTATTTGGTCATTCTATTGAAATTTCATAAAAGGATGTTGAATTTCTGAAAAGTTTTCAAGAGTTCCGCATTCTTTGTCCCTGTCCCCTGAAATCCTTTGAAACAATGTGAAGACGGTTCATGCGAATAATCGTCAGAGTACTTTGAGGTTTCCAAAGGGAACCTTTATCACTTTACTCCTTTTTCAAGGCATTCAGGAAATATTCTATATACCCTGTCCTGTAAGGCACATATATCCTTCCAATCATAGCCCTCTATCCACGTTTTACGCCTACAATTTCGAGTTGCAAGGATGACATATTCCCAATCTTTAAGCACTCCCTTATTTCGAGGAACATGTATCTTCTTGTAAGAGAAACTTCAACATAACCACGCCCAACTTTTGGGGGCGTTTATTCTGAGCAAGAACTGATTTTGCTTTTTCACAGACAGCTTCTGCAATGATTTAGACTGTTTTTGAAGATTTCATCAAAATAGGTAAAATTTGCGGTCCAATCACGAACAGCCACGCCCACTTTTCCTTAAAAAAAAGTCTCAGCAACATTTTTTCTGACTAAATCATCTTGGAATCCAGGAAAAATCCTCTGATTAGCTGGTTATCGCTCCATTTTTTATTTTTTTCATCGAATTACACACGCCAGATGGTTGGTGTTACCTACCCCGGTATAGACCATGAGTTAGGCTCGGCTGGAGCACAGTCCATGTTCTGTGCTCTTGCGAAAGTGAAAAATCTCGAAAGACCTTTGATAGTTCTGGATTTCAAAGTAGCGTGGGACCCTTTTTCGTCAGTATTACCGCTGTCGTACCATAGGTAGCACCTTCCTTCGGGACTAAGCCTGCCAATCAATCGTTTGGGCGATCTACAGCAAAGACAGCTAGCGAATGATTTGGAATTGCATCCTAAGATTGTGGAAGGAAACATGGATCGTTGGAAGGAGACCACCACTTTATGGCAGCTTCGTTTTACAGCATTCACAACAAGCGAAAATATCCTGCATCAAGGAGTCAAGTATGACACTGACCTGATCTGGCTGAAAGAACATGGATTTTCAGTAGTGATATACCCAACAGGGAAGTGTACCAAAATATATAATTGCATACAAAAGGCATAGAGAAAAATCTGAAAAATATACAAGCACGTGTTCTTGTTGGGCCTTCGTTCGTAGATTACATAAGCAGTCCTCGGTACACTTACATACTTTGACTGATGATCACGTTGGTCCGACTACGGAGCCTTATGTTCTATGATGGCCTCTTGATGGAATCTTGATGGAGTCAATTTGGTGCCTGGTGTCTTGTGATGGCCTCATAACCCCAGTCGAGCTAACCTTACCTAACCTACTCTCATTGAGTTCGAGAAGGCGTTCAAAAGTATAAATAGAAAGTGCATGTGACATACTCCAGACATGATGGATATTCTGAAGAAACTCATGGGTATTATCAGGGCAAGCAACAAATTTGATGAACTAATCGGTGTCCAAAAGGGTTGAGCACTATGCCCCCTACTATTTTTGATGATGATCTGCGAAGTTCTTCGGAGTGTTTTCGTGGTGCAAAGCGGTGAAAGGCATTAGAATTTTGCAATGGACGCCTTAAATCAGCAATTTGCGTGACTAAGGGAGTTATTCTCGAGAAAATTTTCAGCTTGGCCGACCTAAGATGATCCTACTTAGAAGGACATGGGGTGTCTTAGACCCTGTGGCCAGCGTTAAATCGGAAAAAAATCTGTAAAAATTAAAGAACTGAAGAAACATGCAGTGATATGAGGTTTTTGGAATACGGCTCTATGAGGGTATTGCAATGGCCTTACCGTCTGACAGGACAAACACATCTACTCTGTGAATGGCAAGATATTGCCCGGAGTAGACTAAAACACTTTGGACGATACTTCTTTGTGATTTTAAAAGAAGTTGAGTCTTCGACCCAAAATGGTGAAATGGTTTAGGTTTCTTACCGCGAAGGTTCCCAAGGGATTGCGATAGGGCCACTTTGGTGCCCGGTATTCTATGATAGCCTCATAACCCTACTCAACCTAACCCTTTTCATCTGGTGCTTTCCAGGCTACTTTTGTAGCTAAGGTCTTTTAACCCACCTAGCTTAGCACTTTCCACAAGGAGTAGCCAGTGGACGTATCTATTGTTAAACTTCGTAAAAATCTACGAAGTGAATCATTTTTGAATGCATAGATACGTTTTTTTAAGTTCATTTGAATCAAAAATTTCACATTTTGACGCCTAATTCGCTAAGAACGGGTTAGAGTGCGAAAATTATCGAGTATAACACGACCCATTGCAAACGGATTGAAACTTTTCTGCGCCCTTTTTCGTACCTAGTCTGTGAGTATAAGCCAGGCTCCCAGAGACTCATGGTCTCTCACATCATGGCAAAAAAAAATGTGTTTTTTTCTATGAATCCTTGCTAGTTCCCGCTTCGAAATAGGCACTCGTGCAACTGATATCCACTTAAACAAAAAATATACGTATCACCACGGACAGATGACAAACTGAGGACTCTGAAAAGCCAATAACGGTTATTACTTATATTTTTCCTCACTAAATACCAGGACGAAGAAAAAAACTATCCCTCTACTCCCATGATGGAAAATAAAACATCCAGAAGGCATCCAGAGTAACAGGATAGCATATCATGCACATGACAGTAAATGAAAATTCCCTACAAAGAGCACAAAAACAAAACCACACACATATCCCTCGTCAGGACATTTGTTTTTACTGTCACATCACCATCACATTTTGTTACATTCAAGCAAGAACGAAAAATCCCCTCTCGCCCCCACAGGCGAGTGAGAGAGACAAAAAAAAAGAGGCCAAAAGGGACCAAATATTAATATTTAGGAGGCTATGTTACAGGGGTGATAGATCCTTTTTAACTTTCTATACACAAAGTTCCATTGGTGTATGCCCCCGATTCCCATTTTCAAAAAATATATTCCATCATCATCATCATCGTCATCATCATCACCGTGTCGGCATCATTGTTATCCTTTAGTGCGACAGCAGAGGGAGGATACTTTTTATGTGACACATGACAAAAAAAAAAAAACCTCTCGTTCCATTTTCCAGATAGTTTATTGGATGGTGTTCTCTCGATAGATGAACGTGTTTGTCGCATCGAAAGGATAATAAACTACAACGCACACACACGTTGGTAGAATGACACGCTGCTGGTGGAACCAACGAATGAATCGAATCGAATCGAATGAGTTGATAGTCCTTTAATAATGTCATGTACCATATGTGCTGGTTTGGGATTGACTGATCCTGCTGTTGTTGCTGATTTTGATGATGGAGCACAAATATGAATGCTACTCCCTGGCGGGGTTAATATTTTCGATGTGCTACCCGATTTCGTCCTCTTCTCCTTTTTTTTATGGCTGTGGGTGGTTGGCGGTAAGAACACATGGAGAAGAAGAAGCAATTTCTTGTCAGAGAAGTGCCACAGTGCTATTTTTATTCCGATAATAAAATCGAGATGTGCCGGTTTCGATTACTTCAGCATATTTTGTGAGGTGCCATGTCTAGCCTGAGGCATAAAAGAAGGATATCAAGCTCGCAGCTAACTCTCCTTTTTTGGAAACTTTTTCAAGGAAGTTCGATCTGAAAAACACTGCAAAGCATAAAAACGGAAACATTTTACTGCAGACGTTGTTGCTTTAAAGTGTCGCTGTGTGTGGTTGAAGTCCTTTTTCATATTTGCTTCCTTTCGCCTTGGGCCATTCATTATTTATTTATGTATTGCGCATTTCTGAAACAAGGATACAAGAATTTTTCCTTTTCTATTCCTATTGCTGGTGAGGAAAAGCATTTTTTTTTTGTGCTGTGAGGATAAATAAATCTTTAAGGAGACGTACATAGGCGCGTATAAACTTTAATATGCCCCGGGCTCGTGGCACAGAATGGTTCTGAATGGAGGGTGGGTTTCAAGCGGTTTAAGTGGCCTTGTGATTAAATTCATTAATCGGCTTTGAAATATTAAAAATTAAGCCGTCAGGATGTTGACATTTCTTGTTTGCTTTCAGAATTAGAAGCGAAGGAGGTCCTTTCCGAATATGCCTTACGGAAAAGCATGTGTTTCGCTACAAAGTGGTTTCTATTTTAGGCTGGTTGACCTGCCTGGCTTTGGTAGAAGGTTACTAATTCATAACGATTTGCAGGTTTTCCCCGTACTACATGCATTCGTCGTCCAAAGATTTGTGCCTTAGACGTTGTTCACCTTTTGAAAGATGACGGCACCAGGCCAAGGTGTTGGAAAAACCAGCAGCGTTTCAATCCCCAAAGTTGGTTACTGATCTTCAGATTCTCCGATTCTAAGAAAAACTTCAGGCTCAGAAGGATGTGCGTACAAGTGGCGTGCCACACTACGGAAAATGAGAGCATAATTGTGACCCTTAATAGGCCGCGAACAGCTGAGGTCTTAAAGTGCAGATCCAGGAAATTCGACGCAAGGAAGATGAAAGACTCTGACATCTAATTCGCTGATTGCTACCAAGAACTGAAGCAGACCTTATTCAGATGCGAACTTGTCGTACGCGAAAGACTTATGTAAGAGGGCCTAGCTTATCAAAATGTGAGCGAACGTCTAATGACAATCCGACCGATAGGCGCACATGGTCCTTCATTAACCCTGGAACACCAACGCTTGTTTAAACGAGCTTCCCTAATTTATGAGTTTTGTTCTAGATGTGACACTAAAGTTGTTCTTGGCTACTTTGGAGGAAAAATAGAAAAGCGGGACCTAGACTTAGACTACACTACATCACGTCCGGTAATGGGATAAGGCTAAAGCAAGGACACGGTTTTCACAGCTTAATTTTCACAAGGAGACTTCCAGAGACTTGATCGTGGAACACCCCTTCAGTTTTTGGATATCTGAACCTTATGAGCGTCCAAAATCGACTCAGACGATTGCAAGAGGCTGCCAGAATTTTCTCCAAACGTGGGTTTCAACGACTCCTATGCCAATAGCATCAAGTGCTGATGACCATTGACAACGTTGCCAAAATGCCATCAGAAATACTGCAATTTATGTGTTGCATCCGACCACCAGCGCGAAAATCCTGGTGTGATGATGAATGCCGTCCAGCACATGCAGCCAAATTCTAGGAGCATAAAAGGCGGTGATTCAAAGAAGGACGAGGGCTGTTTTCTAAATCTATGAGTAAAAGAGATGAAAAGGAAATCAGCGTCTCTATAAGAAGAAACATAAGAAGCGCGTTTGAAGGAAGTCAGAGATCCCATTCCAAGAATATAGCGAGAGAAAGATAGTGAGATATCCTATTCCAGGATCAATATACAAAAGCTAAACAAAGTATCAAGGGAACGAAGCCCCCACAGAAACCTCGTCGTAAAGTCACCTTCGGTGCTGGGAAATAGAAAAGTCTAGAACCACAGACTGTATAAGTGCGACGAAGGTTGACAAACGTCCCGCTATCAGAAAAAATTAACTATTCAACCAGGATAAACTATGCTAGACAAAATTTTAGACCAGCTGACCAAAAAGGAGTGAGGATAGCAAATGAGCGTAGCCAGATCTAATGGCTTACTAGCTAGGGCACCAAATTGCTTATAAAATTTGGTCAGACGAGCGGATGCCGGATGAGTGGAATCTCAGCATCTTTTGCCCGATACAAGCGGAAGGATATCCGCTCAGTTGTGGTAATTAAAGAGCCATCGGACTCCTCTACATCACATTGAATGAACGTCTTAAGTTGTCCGTCACAAACTTGATTGACTGAGACGAGCTATGTTTAGTAGTGATATCTCTGTCAAAGTCTACGCTACAAATCTGTGAATGTTTCTAGAGCAGCAGTGATGCCAGCGTCAACATAATACGCTCTTTGAGAAGAAACCAGTAGATGGTCCAAAATTAATTAAGATCTAGAGTGAGAATCATAGAAATGCGTCAAAGGATCTGTGCATCATTGTTCCGATGGGGCTCCAAAGAACTTCCAATCAAGTGCTGATGACCACAAGTCGAGCATCAAGGTAGCACCTATAGACCTTTTCTTTTTAACGATAAATCGAAGTACATATGCTCTAAAAAAAACGGAATCTAAGGCAGTCACCCAAAGCACTGCATTTTCTTGTATTTGGAAGAATAATTCCTCATATGCGCTCACAGTTGGAGTCCATTTGGACTCCATTATTTGGAGTCCATTTGAGCGGACCGTAGCTAAGTGGATATTGTGTTGGACTGCTGGGCGAGAGGTTCGAAGTTTGAATCCCAGAAACCCCCAAAAATATTTTTTTTTATGGTTCTACGTTGTGCGACACGATAGCGCCAAATAGCACCCTGTATCGATGACGTAGGGGTACATTACAGAGGGATGGATGAAATGGCGAAAAGAAGGAAATTCTTTGCAGCAGAAAAATGCCGTCCATCTTAAAAGGAACAGAATAGAACAGGGTGCCAGCAAATTCTGAAATCTGCGACAGGAGCCAACCTAAAAGCCGAGCAGCAGCAATCTGTTAAAAATGGGAAACTCGCCAGGAGTAAGTTCAAATAATGAGCAGGTACCTAAAAAATATTGTGGTGAGCCACGCCCATGTTTTTAAGGCGTTTTCGCTGAAAATCCCGGTTTTGCCTCCTTTTCAATGATGATGAGTAAGACTTTGTGAAAATCGCATTTTGAATCCTTAGCACCCACTCCTACAACGAGACAAAGAAGTCACCCTCGTAGTCCTATGTTTATCTCTTTGACTAGCCACAGTGAACGCCTTAGCGGTGACTTCAACTTTTGCTCAAACATGCGGCATAGTTGCAGGATTTAGCGAAATATGCCAGGAGTAGAGCAACATTTTAAAAACTAAAATACTAAGCGAGGCAAGGATACAAACAGTCTCGAGTGTTCTGGACGGTTAACGAAAGTAGCTCTCACCAAAAAGGCAATGAATAAATGAGTTATTCTCTACTGCACACAATACATGGACACGTAGATGTCGCGTCGATTTTTACTGAACACATGTAGGATATTCGTCGGAAGGATCATACAGACGCACAACATACGCGGCGATTAATATTTGGAAACCAAACTCCACGTCGCATCGCGCTTACACCCCTTTAACCAATCCTTCCGTTTGTGTTCCTTTGTTTGTCTAACGACTATAAGGACCCCACTAGTCGTCTCATTTCTCCTCACTGAATCCATTAAGTGGAACTGATAAGCCATTACGATGTAAAAGCTTTTATCCTTCAACCAAGTGACATCTCACATGACAAGTGAAAAAGTTGAGTTTCTCAAGTGTGATTATTTAAAGACGACGCACCTACGTACACTTACGTTGCAACCACCCCAAAGGACTTTATCACTTAAAAACCATCTGAGCAACGAACGAGACAAAAACACCCAGCAACTCACATCAACCAAGCAGACTATGAAATTTCATTTTTATGGATCTCGGATCTCCTTAAAGAAGGCTGACATTAATGCCACATGCACATAAATAACCTATTCTTAGTATGATATCACGATGTAGGAATGATGCAGACACCAACGAAATGAGAAAGCTGTGTATCCTCGATTTAATTCCTTTAAACGTTTGCCATTTTGTTTACCGACATGAGGCAGCCCTCATGAGACGCCTTTAACCGCATTTTTCTTTTTATCGTTTCATCGTTGTCTGCCTAGGACTCGAAACTAGGGCGAGAAAATATACACACACTAAGGACGAACGAAATCTCTACATCCCATGCGCCACTGTGTGTGTGACTAGGGAATTGAGAATTTTAATTTCTCAATTTGTTACGCTTCAGGATTGTGATAAATTTAGTGGAAATCACAATTAAGTTCCCTCATGAGTACAGTCATACAGTCTCGCTTCTGAATCATCTGAATTCCCTTCGCTCGTATTCACTTGAATTTATTGATCCAAGTCCTTAAAACTACTTCCACACATTAACCATTTTCCCATTTCGATTCTGTAAAGTTCTAGTGGAAACGATATCGATGGATATCTTGTAATGAGAATCGAGATGGATATCGATATCCACCTCCTCCTTTTGACAAACACTATTAGAAGAGAAAACAAAAAAAAAAGATACGAAAGTACTCCCGGACACTATTTTCGAAAAACAGACAATCAAAAAGGAGAAAAGGAGAAAAAGACAAAAATCTCTCGTCCTTTGGAAAGTTCTACTTACGGTAATTACCAGCAGAGATTTATGTAATAGCAGATCATTCATTTAATTGAACCCAAATGGATGGATAGAGAAATAGAAAAAAAAGGGATTTATCAAACGCCATCCCTGAACGAAGGAAGGAAGATGGAAAAAAAATAGGGAAACGTTTTGCAGAGAAGAACGTGTTCTTCTCGAAAAGAGGAAGTAGTTGAGTAGGAACGATGAGTACCTGCAATTTTTCTTCAGTTTTTGTTTTGTTTTCTACTGATGCTCGTTAAGCGGATTATCCTTAAGGCTACTGGCTTTAATTTGGAATGCATCCTATTCCAAAGGAGGCCGAAGTTACAATGCTCCATTTACGTCCACGTTTTCTGACCCAAATAATGCAACTTCTGGAGTACCTCAAGGTAGCCCCTTTGGTCCCTTATTATTAATTTTGACAATTACGAATAATACCTGTCTATGGCAGACTGTGTGCAAATTTTCAGGCATATATCGTCCTCTTCTGACAGGAGGACTTAGATAGATTTTTTACAGCAATTTTCTCGATCGCAGTGTCAATAAGTATCCATCAATATCACACAGCCGTAAGCCTTCTCCAACTACACCTCGTACTTTTAGATGAACCCGTTTCCATAATGTGTGGCCTAGAAAATGTAGCATCGTGATGAAAGCCAAACCTTTCCTTGGCTTCAGCAAATGTTGGTCTTGTAGCCCTTCAAGTCGCTAAATCCCTTACTTAGACCGGCGGTGACTTATAAACCTAAAGCCTCTCTGTGTACGGAGTAAAGTTGTCCACATACTTTTGTTACTCAGCTGGTAACACTGATAGCTCCTCCCTGCTTTAGCTTATATGTTTAACCAGGAATCTGCGTAACCCTGACCTTCGGAATCAGTTCCCACCGAACAAATTACGGATACCAAGGGCCAACGGAAATGGTATCAGTATCTCAACAAGCGCCCGCGGTCAGTTGTCGTGTCCTGCAATGATCTCTTAGCAAACTAGGTAGCTGGACCAATATCCCTAAAGTCCACCCGACCAAGACCGAGGGTGTCTTCTTCACTAGGAAACGATAGAAGCGTACATTTTAAATGGCGACTCAATCAAACTATTTTTGTTCTAAATGTACCTTAACGAGGGCCACTTCAAGCCATCTAACCATTCATCTGAGTCGAAAATACTTGTTATGACGTCCAATTTGTACAGCGGATCCTTTACTCGTTTAGAGGTCTAACCTGGCTGCTTACAACTTAATGAAAATATGAAAAACAGAGGAGTGGATGGTGTCCCCATTGCAGGATAATGCCAGCCAGCAAGAGAAATTTTAGATCAATCGAGAGGAAAACTCCAGAACTCAAGGGCTCCTCCAGAAACTGCGTCCTTACAAACCCCCACCCACATTATCCCACATCTAAGCAAAGAAAAAAGTTACACATACGACAGAGTGAAGGATGTCGGCACTCCATCCAACCTGAAACAACAAACTGAGTTTGATTGAGTTCATTTTACGATCCTACACGCTTTGTGTCCAGGCAACAAATCACCAAGCGCATTTCAACTTCTCGACTCTCCTAGAAATTCCATTAAACTTTCACCAACAGAATGAAAAAGGACAGAAAAAAAAAATAGAAAAATAGGAAAAATAGCGTTCAGGATACACTCTGTCAGCACTCGATAAAAACCAAAATTGAATTCCCAATTCTAAAGTGCAATCGATGAAAACCAATGAATCATTCAAACTGACATTTCCAAGTCTCACTCTAAGGACTGAACAAGGATTGAAGAAAACTTAAAGTAATTTTCCTCAACTCAATTTGGGAAGAAGTCACTGTCGTCTCGTTCTCAGTGTCATCTTCTGCTCCTTGGTTTTCGTAGTGTACTCGTATACCCAGAAGCCATCACCTACAAAACATGACATTTGGTAAATGTACGTTAACTTTCCGTTTAAGAGTCTGTCGTCCTTCAAGTCGTACACACATTTCGAGGACGAAAGCAAGCATCGCCGTTATGGAGAATCGGAGAGCATTCCCATTAATTCCAATGGAAACACCAGTTGGACACTTGTTTGACTTTCGCAATTGACATGGTGTGCGTTGGTTTTGGTTTGGTTTAGGGGATCCTTTTTTTTTGCGGGATAAAAAGTTCAATCTTGCAAACAAGAGTTTACATCGATCATTGGGATGAGGGATTACAGATGTTAGATTCTTTTAATGTCTCATCAATCTTACATTAAGAGAGGGTGGGAAATCGTGTGCTCTAGATACAATTTGTAGTGGTCCATTAGGTTCGGTGAAATTGGAAGGAGTACAGCCTTCAACTGTACGAGGAGACAGTTTGAATGTGGTGACTTTGAAGTCTAGGAATCGATTCTGAGGGTATTTTGTATAAAACTGGTAGTCCTGTCAGTTATTCACGAGCAAATATGTTGGTAAGAAGGTCAGCATTTTGTGGGAAAGTTTATTTGGTAAGGTAGTACACTAGAGGTTTATAGCGTATCTCCTCGCATTTATTCGTTTTTAATGCTATTTTTTGATATGCTTCTGAGTTCTTACTTCCTCGGGTGGCAGAAATTCTCGAAAACTTATCGGAGATGCCACTGAAAATCGCAGCTTAACATCCCTCACTGCAGTACTATGCACAAAATCCTTTGTTTACATCTTAGCAGGGAAGTTTTAAAAAGTAAATAAAGCTCATAAAAATTAAGAGACAAAGAGTAGTGGTCCTAAATGACACCCCTGTGGAACTCCATCGATCAATGAAAGTAAGCAAAGTTGCGGTTGCTGGCAATAAAGGACTTACATTGGCGTTGATTTGAATCTGGACTGCTTTCATTTATTCGTGCTTAGGTATCTATTGACTGTTCAAGGCATGCTGTGGTGGTCTAGTAGTTTTAGAATAGAGTTTAGTCAATGGCCTATGGCTGTCGTGGTAGAGATTTTGGTTAAAAATTTAGAGGGAGATCTGGAATGTGATCCCTTAGCATTGTGGAGAAAGTAGGGCGGGCCGAGCATTGTGATTTTGTATGACTTCACAAGTCACTGAGAAGATACGCTGGATTGGAAGACTTTTTGTTTGAGTTAGTTATCTATCCTAAGCTGTAGTGCAGTAGGCATATTCTTGGGAAAGAAGGTTGCAAATTTGTCATTTATCCTTCGAGTAAAATGTCAGTGTCTACCCTGCATCACTTTAGTCCTTTGAGTTATAAGTATATTCCAACACAAAGCAGCGATTTTCGAGAGTCAATAGTTGTCCAACCTGCAAGACAGTGGAGTTCTTGTTCATTTTGCGATGGGCAGTTGGTTTCGTCCTCATTCCCTTTAAGGTAAATCCTTCATGTCTTTTCTTCAACCATCATAAAAATCTTAGTTGTGGTATGGTCACTGCCACGATAATGTCGATGTAGTCTGTATATCTCAACAGCAATGAGGGATGAAGATAAAGGAATCACATGACAGTGCATCTCCTTGACGTAATGGATTACAAGTTGGAAATAGCCCAGGGGAATCCCACAGAATACAGGATACTCTGCGTGATTATTTCCTATTAAAAACGATCAAGTTTGCTTCCTTTAATTTACGATTTGTATGTCGAACTTTGTAAGCAAAATACTATAAGAGTGCAGTCATATACAAACAGAGTTGGTGATAGCATGGATCCTTGAGGCACTCTAGTATTTGCAATCAACCATAATTTGAAGTGATCTAAGGAATCATTTTCCATTCAATTGTCGAGCTGTTGCGACAGTTTATGGTGGCAAGCTTCATTAGTAGGGCTCCAAGGGTTATTTCCAAGCGATTTTGGTTGCTTAAATATGTTAACCGGCGACTGTGAGGGTCACTGATTAGCTTCACCGCCGAAAAGGTCGACAGTTTAATGGCTTTGAAAGCGTACTTTAGATCCTTCCTTCTACATGAAATTTTTGGTTTTACCAGGACTTATGAGAGCAGGAGCAGTAGCGTCATCGGACTGAAGGTTTATGGCAAACATCTCTACGTTGTCATGGACTGCAATTGAGTCTGAAGTAAATCTGATCGAAGACACTATGGCGTCATTGAAAATAGTGAACGGAGGCATCTCTCAGTAGCCCTGACCTAAACTGACGATCTCTCGAAAAATATAAAACAAATGATTAACTCAAGACCTCCAAGGATTTAAGATTATTTGAACGCATTTAAGACTGTTTGAAAAGGGAAGTATTGCTGGTAGATCCCGTAAACTTAGAAATGCGATATGCACGGTATAGATGCGACAGCAGCCCTATTCACAAAACCGTGAAGGAGATTACAGCTCGGTCGAGCATAAAGCTAAGTAGTCCTTCTCCTAAAAACTCCCTCGTCTACAGCTTCATACCCTGTATTAGCAGCTGATAGGGGCACAAGCCAAATTGAGTTATCCGACAGACCGATTCCTCAAATCTACAGTCCAACTTCCAGTCAGTACGAAAGCACTACCATGTTGGGACCTGCGAAGGTAAGACATCACCATGGCCGTCCTCCTAAAGCACCAGATGGCCATTTGCTTGGAAAAAACCTTTGTAAATGTGTCAAATAGAAGGACTTGATACCATCAAGTCCAAGTTTCATAGAAATTAAACCGAAAAAAAAAAATCAAAAATTTATAAGCGACAAACTGTCACGTAATACAACGACGTAGGTAAGAATTTCGAACGACATGCACTTCTATTTCAGTTCACATTCAACTAAACACTTTACGGCAAACACAATCAGGAACTAAAGACACATATTTTCATGTAAAACTGCAAGCATATCCTTTCAAAATGATCCAGCATATGGATACGATACAAGTTTAACGAACAGAAAAGCTACACGTCGCGAAAGTAGTAGTAGCTGTAGTAGTGGTACAAGAATGTATGAAAAAAAAACCCCCAACGTGATATGTACCACACACACACTTAAAAGGACCCATTAAAGGCAAAAAAAAAAACTCAAAAAAAAGGAAACTTGATGGTGAAATGTTAAGCACGTGCTTGAGGAAGCATGTGGTGCCCACACATATATCCTATGCGCTGCAGTTTCCCACTGCAGTTCGCCTTAACTTCGTTAGAATGTGTAACATGTGCTGGAATGCTTTTTTGGGGCGAAGTACTAGGAATGAGGCTAACGAGAATAAGTGCACTCACGCCTTATACACATCTGGTGCAGCAGCAGATATCCTCCTTTCAACATATGAAATGCGCTCCACTGTAACACTAAAGATGAGGAATTTTGACGAAAAATCCTTCCATGTATGGATAGAGTGGAACAGGAAATGAGTTAATGTGAGAAGGGTATCGCATTAAAGTTACGTGGTGGCTTTAGACTTTTCTTATTTCCTTCAAGTTTTCTCCGTGGAGCGGAACACATTATCGTTATGTCGTTGCACTGAAGAAAGGAGCTAATGCCACGCAGAAAGGACACAGGTATGTAATTTCATGCACTAGTCATATGTAAGGCAGGAGAATGGGTGACACAGATAGACAGATTGGAGGCTTTATTCCAATTCAATGGCATTTATATAACCTACTTGGATGGAAGGATCATAGACCCTGCAAATCGACAACAACCCAAAATTGTTTGCTCAGAGTGCGGCACTGAAGCTGGCAACACAGGTTCACAGGAACGTGTAATTCAGGAGAATTTATTTTCCTCATCAAACTATAGCAGTGGCAGGATCAAGTTGCAGTGTCCTAAATTCCTATTCAAGGCGTAAACGCGGTAATGAAGAAAGAAGAGGACGGGTCCAGCGTCATGGAGTGTACAATCAGGTATCTTGTATCCTAGTCGGTGCAAGGTTTGTGGCAAGCTAAGTGCTTAATTAAGACTTCACAAAATTCAGGATAAAGGAAGAAAACTTCATGAATGAAGTAGTATTTGTGAGCAAATGAAATCGTTATTGAAGCTGGCTACCGAGGCAAAATGTAGAAGAAGTCGGACTCTCGGAATTTGTTTTCCAATAAAACCAGTGGTAATTTCAGTCGCCTTAATTGTTGCCCTTGATTCTGCGCCCTACCTAGGCAGCTATGTGCATACAGAAGGTCATCTACGAATTACAGAAGGTCCTCTACGAATTCATTTTGTTGTGAGACTGTTATGTGGATCCGTTAAATAATTCAAAACGGTAGCTGCGTGTATTAAAATTCTGTTCAAAGGACGTAAACACAAGAAATTGTTCACTCAAAAAAAAACAAACAGTAGTGGTCCAACAAAGCAACCTAGTGGAACTCCATTAATTTGACCAATTACTAAAGAAAAAGTCAAATTTCTTTTGATTCACTAAGAGAGTCCTTGTTAAGGAAAGAATTAAATGGCTGTTGACTTATTTATGAAGACAGTTCAAAGTGAACCAGGGTCTCGAGCAACAAGCCTCTCTAGGCAGCACGATTCTAAGCCAATTGCGTACTCTGAGTTCGTTGCAATCGCCCTCCACTTGCACAAGCCATTGCAGATGATGTTACTCCCTACTGCGTTGTCCTTCAAGGGTGGAATCAGAGATTTTTTCGAGCTGGAGCATTGGCGTTCATCCGCTCTACATGATCTAGCGATCTTAATCGTTGTACGTGGATGTATCTTTTTGACAAGACCGAATTTCGATGTACAGCTCATATAGTCCGTGTCTAAATCTTTTCGTCTACAAACCGTCAACATAGGTGGCACCATAAATGGAAAGTATGTCGAGCTTTTCTCTCGAAGAAAGTGCTTGGAACACGCTTGCATCCAACTTTGACAGAGTTATACACGCGATAAGGTTTTTGTAAAGTGTCTCTCTGGTTATTCTCGATAGGGCCTTGCTAAATAGTTGTCTTCTAAGCCCATAGTAACAGCGACTGGCGTTGGAGTGTTATTTTAAGTTGGATTCTCGCGCTGATGTCCTTGGTAGAATTTATAGCAGAGTGTAGGTAGACGAATACCTTCACTACCTTGAAGTTATAATTGCCCATCATAGTGTTATGGCCGAGACGTCGATGATATGTTTGTAGACAGCATGTATTTCCTTTTATCCTCGATAACAACCAGATGAGCATTGACATTCGTATTAAAAATGCTGACTAAGACACTCTTCAAAACAAACAGTAGTGGTCCAACAATGCAACCCACTGGAACACCATGAATTACTACAAATTTCTTTGAACTAATATTCCTCTTAATTAACTAAGTGTCCTTGTTAGAGAAAAAACTGAGATGAGCGTTAACAAAGAGTGAACGAACACCCCCTTTATATTATTTAAAACAAAGAGTAGTGGTCCAACAATGCAACCCACTGGAACACCATGAATTACTACAAATTTCTTTGAACTAATATTCCTCTTAATTAACTAAGTGTCCTTGTTAGAGAAAAAACTGAGATGAGCGTTAACAAAGAGTGAACGAACACCCCCTTTATATTATTTAAAACAAAGAGTAGTGGTCCAACAATGCAACCCACTGGAACACCATGAATTACTACAAATTTTTGAAGTAAAACTACTTTCAATTCATGATGAGCATTGAATTATTCGAAGCCCTTTCAGCATGACACTCTACTACACTCCCTCTGAGCTACCAATCAAATCCGAATCTGACCAGTCATCCTTAAAAAAATAAACAAAAAAAAAAAAGAAAACATTTAAAGGACTTTTCCAAACGACCTGTCAAACTCAACTGCTACTTCAGATGATCGTCTCGCTTTCTCTTCTCAGCCGGACAAGTCTGTAAAAATGTCAATTTCAGAGAATATATCCTTCCTCTGGGTGCTACATTTTATTCACTCCATTATTTTCTGTGGTAACCCAATCCCATTTGCCACAGTCAGTACAACTCGTAGTAGTCGAGTTGGGACTGGTCATCGTTTCAACTAACCAAGGACATCCCAGCTATTACTTCAAACGTACTCTTTGTGCTCAGTTCATTTTGGCAACAATGTCGACTCCTTTCGACGTATGGTCTTTATGCTTCTGTAGCATTTACTGACAATGAAATCTACTGTCACATGAAGGACACACGTAACCGCATATAAAAATTAGGTTTTGCTTTTCTTCGGTTGGGATTTTATTTTATTTTCATCCTTTTCTCGTTTTTTTCTTTGTTTTAAGAATATGTATGTCGGAAGATTTTTTTTTATCAAACTCCTTTGGTCAGGTGTAATTATTGTTACTTTAGATGAACAGAAACAAAATTCTGTGCGAGTACACTTTCTCTTTGTCTCATTTTTTCTTTCTTTACAAGGAAGCAAAAATGATAATAAAAAGAAAACAACTCGAGCCACAATAAAAAAAGAAAAACAGAGTAATACAAGTGCTGTGTACTTATTTGCTAGTCTTTTGGGGCATCCTTTTGAGTTGAGACGTTACTTCTGTTCTATTGCATTCCATCAGGATAATTTACTGTCCTCTAGGATTACTTGGAGTTTTTTGTTTATTTGCTTTTCATTTTCTTTTTTCGGCAAAAGTGAAATGGAGAGGAGTGAAATAGCTCTCATTGTATAGAATGAGAAAAACGTGACTTTTACCCGTAGAGAGTTCAAGTAGTTTCGCCTTTTTGTGTTAAAAGGCTCAGCGAATGGAAAGATATAAACACATACCACGTCCTCCCAGAAGGGATTCCGAACTATTCACTTAGAGTCTAGTAAAAGTAGTGGTTTCACGTCTTTTTTTTTGGTCCTTTTTGCAATCATTTCGGATGGTTTCGGTACTTTTGATTTCAGTTCGAGTGGAATAGGAATAGGCTTTAATTTTGTGTTCGTTTCTTTTGGTGTACAGTGGAGGAAAAGGTTTGCGCGGAAATGTACCTATCTCGATGGGTAGGTATGCACATAACTCGAATATTCATTAACACGTGTCAAACGTAAAGGATTTGATATTCAGACTCATCTCTTAATTTACTAAGAAGTAAGACAGCTGGCACTCAAGTGACAGATGTAAGTCCGGAGGTTTTTACTGACACCTCAAGTTATTGACTTTTCACCAGACATTATAACTATACGACGAATATTTTGCGCAAATAACCTACACAGGGCGTAGGACCAACTCTCTCACTAACATTCCTTTTAGGCGCGTTTCATTATTCGCGTCGAAGAGACCTACACCTGAATGTCGTATCTGAAAGGCATGATTGAGGAGATTCTCATGGCAGTTATTACTCTGGTAAGTTTGTCAGATATCCACGAGAGGTGGACAAGGGCCTTAAATCTCATGCTGGTGAGGATTCAAACTATCCTTTAACCATCTATAGTCGGGATTGGAACTCATTCGAACACGTTTGGGATATGATAAAGCGACGGGTCAAAATCCTTCTACACACAACCTAGCTCAGCTGGAAACTGCACTGAAAGAGAAAAGTGACTAAGAAGTGACTAAGAATCACTAAGCGGGAGCTTAGATGGTTTTGTTGGCACGGAGAAGTACGTAGTGTGTTTGCTTGTGACCTGGCCGGTGTAAGTTCAAACCCTACTAGGACAACAGCAATCACAGTCACCAACCACAACGGAGAAACGAATAAAATCTGACTTTCTTAAGTCTGACAAACATCCGAGGGCATTAACTGTCATGTGAAACTGCTCCATCAAGCGGATATGACATTTGACTGTAGGTCCCCTCAATTTGCGCAATAAAATATAACACGCACAGGAGGAATGATTGCGACAAGCTTAGGTCCTGTCCTATATGGGGTATTCGCGTCTAATATGCATATGTATATCCAGGCGAGACCTAGAAACCTTTAAAGTGACTATAAATTTGACTAAGAACAACCAAGTCATCCTCCACCGTATTTCAGCCTTAAGCTGACAAAGAAAGGCATTGAGCTACTCAATGACCCTGAACACTGAAGACAGTGAATGCTTCTCCCCCCAAAGAATGACCCCCTCCCACATAAAATCGAGTTAACTGACAGGAAACGTAACTATCGGTTGACATTTGAAACAAAAAATCTCTACGTAGATTATGCCGAAACAGTGACTAGATCTCCGTTCAAATTCTGGTGAATCCAATCCAATCCTTTTTTGCCTCAAAAAGCCTGTATTTGGCCACCGAAGGTATCTCAACCATCCATTCTGAAAGAATTCTTAGTTTTCTAAGAGAATCTCAAGTGAAAACTCAGCTCTAGCTACCTCAAGATATAGCATACTAATCCCATAGTCCAAATCCGACATTAAGCCCTCTAACCCAATGAACACTTGGTCGTATCGGCAGAAAAATCAGACAGATTTCAATTGTTCTTCAGGTGACTAACGTGATACAAGTTGCTAGTTGTCCTTCAAAATAAACGTACTACACACTATCAAAAAAAGTATCTCTCTATCTGCATCTGTCTGTACGAATGTGCTAATATTGAGGACCAATGAACAGATTTAGACAATGTTTCACTGTCCCATAGCTCATTCATTGAGACAGATGCAGAGAGACAATGTTGCACGACAAGCTTAAGGCACTCGGAGAACAATAAGATATATGGACATACGTATCCAAGATTATGTAAGGAAGATGTGAATAAATGCAGTACTTTCACAGTTATGCATAAAAGTCATCGTGGACAGAACATATTCAACAATAAGTGAACGACAATTTCTATCTCTTTTTGGAAGGAAGTTATAAGAAAGGCCAGTCGAAGTAGGGCAGGTTCATTGGATAAGATTATAACTTTAACAAAAATTTATATAAAAAATATATTTTGTAGGCTCACCATATAATTTTAGATGCAATTGTTTCCACTCACCTGAAAGAAAATAAAAAAAAAATTTGTTAATAATTGAATTCTTTGAAATATAAATTCAAAAAAAACCATATAGACTGCAAAAATCGGAACCAAAATTTGTTCTCATATCTTAAGGTAGGCATACCCCACATTCGCAGGTTACCCTGCTTTCTCATGCACATCTATATACATTAAAACCACCACTGTTACCTAAGTCAAACATTTTGAACCGTACACTCTTTAAATCTATCAAAAGAAAGAAAGAGAAGTGGACTAACAATGCACCCCAATGGAACACCACGGATTAGACAAATTTCTACAAAAAAAAGTCGAATTTCTTTCTATCTACTGGCAGTCTTTGTTGGAGAAAGAATTAAGGTGAGCATTGAGTTATTGGAAACCTATTAGACTTGACGCCATATCACTACAACCTCTGAGCTACTAACCAGTGACAACAAAAAAGACAAATACTTGGCGCAACAGACCGTCCAGAGATTAGCTTCTAGCGACCATTCGTGTTATGCGTGTTATATTTTTCGCACAGATGGAAGGAGACCTACAGTTTACAGCAAAATTTGAGAAGCTTTCTCATGACAGTTATTACTCCCGGACGTTTGTCAATCATTCGCGAGAGGTGGGACTGTGAAAAATTGTGAATGTTGAGAAAAAAAATTTTCTGAAATTAGTCACAAATAATGTAATCATGACGAGAGTGTTGAGTTAAATGAAAAGTTGTTGACCAATGCACAGTACTTTACACACTTAGTATTAATTGACTCAGAGAACAGTAGTTGCGACTGAAACGTCTCGAAACAACTCATATGAAGACGTTAGTCACAAGTAATGTAATCATGAAGAAATTTTTGAGTTAAATAAAAATTAGTTCACCAATGCACATTGCTTTGCACATCTAGTACTAATTGAATCAAAAGACAGAAGTTGCGATTGAAACGTCTCGAAACGGCTTATACGAATACGTCAGTCACGACTAATGTAGTCATGACATGACTATTAAGTTGCACAATATTAAAAAAGTAGTTCTTCAATGGTCCACTGTGTACGAAAATCTGGACACAATATGTGACTTTTGTTTCTTGTTGTCTATCATTGGTATGCAAAAATTATGTACGGCCTTCTAGGGCTCAAAAAGGTTCAATTAAGAAGGAAATTTCTCAGAAAATCATGCCAGTATAAGCACAATATTGGCATATAGGCATTAATCTAATCTTTATCGCCTTCGAAGTATCTACTTCAAACTTGAACTGCAAGCGTTAATATTTACGACCACTCTAGCCGATATGCGAAGTTATAACTTCCATATATTTATAGGACTTAACCGAAGCCACCCTCTATACGGTCACATGAGGCTTATAAGGATATCATTTCATTTTATTTTTTTTTTTGATGTGAAAGAGGGACGATACAATTTATATGCTTACCACTCATTTATACAAATCTAAGAAGAATTATTGCATAGTAAATGTTAATGGTTATCCTTGCTTTATTGCACTTAAATCCTTTCATAATCCTTACAATGAAATCATCTCATAACTCTAAATTTTATTTGTCTATGTATTTCAACCATAATTATGTGTGCCGCCCTAGGCGATAAGTTGTAATTGCTTTTTAAAATTTATTGTCATCCCGTTGGATTGTATCCATCCCATCATCGTCATCATTTTTAATGACAAACGAAATAGTCCTAAGGGGCACCCGGGGGGGACTATAAATATTCTTTAATTAGTGCCACAAAATTGACTCCATACGACACTTATTTCTTTGGATAAAATATCGACAGATACATACATAGATACATCTACTCGTAGTTCGTCATTAATGTATAAATTAAAAACCAAAGTAACAATCGTTCTTTAAGTCCACTAACTGCGGGTGGTAACAAAAAAAAGCATGTGGGGCTCCATGTATGAGTGTGTACGGAAAAAGGATCATTAGTGGTCTAAAAGTACCCCGACCGATATGGTCCTTAATTACTTACTTTAGCTTAAACTTAATCGCTATTCTCGGGTTGGAATTTATAGGAACACTTAGTAACGATTTTCTGTTCTCGTTTTTTTTTACTAATTTTTTTTTCTGTTCCTCTCTTTTCATATCCTTCTTGGTGCAATCATGATAATGGAAATAAAAACAAAAAATAAATCGACAACCTCACCACCACACACAGTCAAGACAAAGGACATTGAAGCTGTTGAAGGTAAATCGGTGACACTGCCTTGCCCAATAGTGGCACCATTGGAGGATGTTTACATGGTGTTGTGGTTCCGGGACAATGCTGGTATACCATTATACAGGTGAGTGTGTGTATATATAGATTATTTCTAGCATCAACACCAACACCCTTAATGTTAGTCGGGGTTTTATTTTCTGTTTTTTTTTTTTTTTTGTGGTCCCTGTACAGGGTAACCTTCTGTAATCACCACATGAATAACCCCGGGCTCGAAAGGGGGTAGATAATCGATGGCCATCTATTTTTATTCGCTTCGTTTTCACATGTGGAAATATTTTTATATTAGGATCTGAGGAAGGAGACAATCCCTTTAAAGACAAGGTTTACTTTAGTTTAAGGTTAGGAGAGCTTCGATCTAACCTGCATTTACTAATAGCGACTAAATGACATCCTTTAATCCTACTCGATGACAAAACGGATGCTTAAATGGGAAACGCTGAATAGAGTTGGAATGCAGAAGTTGCAGTTTTAACAATACAAAGTGTGTCAGGCATACAGTGCGAGGACAAAAGTTAAATGTTTGCAAATGCGTCCTTAAATTCAAGACTGCTGCACTGCATGTGATTGAATTACTGCCTACAACGGTGAGTAAAAGTAGGTTAATGACTATGCGTAGGTGGATTTTGTCCTCTTTTCTGTTTGAAGGACCTCATTTCATATGTATTCTGATTTAAAGTCGACTACGGCTGAATGTATTTGGAAAGGAAACCAAAGGATGAAAGCGTTTCATGAAAGCAAGTCATTCAATGAATTCATTTGCATTGCGGATGTATTGGGGATGATCAGAGTGAACTGTTATTTGAAATACGAAGATATTCTGGAAACTGTCTTAAGTGCTAAAGTCTGCGTAGTAAAATCGATCATACGAAAGGATGTGCAGTCAATTAGGTGAAAGAAAATGCGAGGATTGTGCACCTTTTAGAACTAATTGGCTCATTGCTGCATTCAAACGATCGCCCTGCAATAACCAGTCAACACGAATGTAGAACTAGAACTCAGTCTGACCACTTAAAGAACCAATTGAAGGTACATACGTAGACTAGGCTAGGTTTAGGTGGGTTGGCTAGGAGAGGAGAGAACTCCTTTATACCGCACTCAGGTCAATATAGGCCTATTGTAAATCCCATTGGTTGAAAAATGTCTATTATCCAGCTCGTGGTACTTTCTAACTACAGATCTTATTCACAGAAGTAGGACGATTGCTACTTAAAGGGGTTTACAAGACCCTAGAATGGAAGTCAGCCAGGCTATTTCAACACGTGTGCTACAATGTCGACTGATTTCATCTCCCAAAAGCGAAAGAACTTAAACGATTTGGCGACCCCAACCAAACAAGTGTTCGTGTTCGTGCAAAGAACGAAAGTATCTCCCATATTTCCCCTTGACAATTAAACTCGTATTTCTTCACCATGCGTAGTAAGTACAGCCTTTCCTTAATTGTTCTCCAATAAATTTCCTTTTCTTTGGAATCTCCTCATTTTCAACATTTCCATACAACTGCGGTCTCTAAAGGCTTGGCCGCAAAATCGCACCAGCCATCTTATAGTTTTCACAGTCACAGATTTTTCCTCTAACGTCCTCAACCTTTTCTATAAGTAGCTGAAGGTTGCTTGTCTTCACGACTTGTTATAAGTCCTAAGCATTTAATTTGGTTGAAAAACAATTTGTTTTCACTGTTTTGGCCACCATTTTGTTTCCGCCATACTAGATTTCTTATTTCATCATATTCCTCATAAAATACTCTTTAATTTGATACCTGAATCATTGAAATCCGTTCAGAAATACGGAAGTTATAGCAAAAACAAGAGTTTGAGTGCCTCTGGAGAGGGTCGGTTTACCTCCTGCTTTTCTGAACATTTCTGGTGGCCTGGTGTTTCGCAAAAATTTACTGAAGAAAATTTTCGGCGATATCTCCGGTTCTAGAAGGGCTAGCGACTTGAAACAAACACCAAAATGTCGGGCAGAGGGTGTAGTTTATTTTAAGGCTTATTATTTTTTGGAGTACAGGGTGGTTCATAGTTTTTAGAGGGTGGGAAGAAAAGCACCAGAAACCCACCCAAATATTAGGTTGGGTGGAGATCAAGTCGAATTTTAAGGCAGGCAGGAGTGGTGGAATTATACAAGGACTTAAGGTTTGGGTAAAGGGAGTCGGTGAAGAAATTATGGAAGAAGGAGTGGGTTACGTAAAGGTGTCTTGGGCGCCACCGTGGAGTGGCGATCCAGTTTGTGGATAAATTGATTTTGAACCTTCCTATGGACGAATGGACGTATAATGGCGGAGACTAAATGCTTCGAGTTTATTTATTGCTTGAAATATTTCAACGGGTATGTATCCTTGATGTGAAGGTTTATTAGGTTCAGGAGAGAATTTTGACAGATTCATAGGACTCACGGTAGCAGTTTTGAATGATGAATGGTGAAATCTGCCGTGTCTTCATCCTCGGTGCTCCTCCTCTTCTTCATCGGTGCAGCTGCTGCAGAAGTGTCGTGCCTGCCGATGATGCAGAGTCTGGTATCGACACCATCTACGTTTGAAATGAGCAACCTGTTCTATCTAATGAGACAGAGTTGGAGCGATTCTGATCCAGCTTCGACCAGATCTATCTAGTGATGAGGCACGTAGTTTCATCTGCCCATCTACTATTGGTACTGTTAGTAGTGTTGAGCTTCAGTAGCATTTTAACAGTAGAGAGAGGCTTGTCGAGATTCACCTTATCTGGCCAAATCGATAGATTTGTACCCTGCTTGGCGAGCTCGTCGGCCATGTTCCTGTACTCCAGCACCCAAATGAGGTGGATATTAAATTTTTTAGCCATCGCGTTAAGAGGCAGGCGAAAATTTAGAATAGTTCGTGAGTTAAAGGCTACGTATTCCAGAGATTTAATCGCGTCTTGGCTGACAGCGAAATTGATGTACTTCATCCACGACAAGAGTTCATTTATCGCAAGGATCTCCGCCTGGAAGACGGTACAGTGATTAGGGAGGCGGAAGGCGATTTTAAGTTGTGATCATTGGAGAAGACAGCCGCAACCACTCCTGATTCTGTTCTAGATTCATCTGTATAAAAGGGCATGGATTCCCTTTGTAACCTCAGATCCCCTTGCCAGTCAAGTCTAGAAAGAATGATTCCTTTAGGCTTTATCAAAAGCCTTTTAAAAGCTGATTTGTTTATGGCCGGCATAAGTCTTAATACTGCTAACCGGTTGTGATTTCAAAATTTATTTGTTAGCTTGCTCGTAAGCAGCACCTGACGTTGGAGTTGAAAAGACGAGAAAGCACCACTTCAGAGACTCCCTACACCGATAGTGAAATAGGATATTCGAATATAATACGGCACAGAACCCAGGGCTTGTCATTTTGCAAAGGCATTACCGGGCAGTTTGCAACTGAAAGCGATATAAACGAGACCTCAACCATCCTCAATCTATCGATATTAAGTTTCGACCTGCCTCAGGGTTCCATACCATCACCCGCTCTATTTTCACTCCATATCCAAACGGGGTATGTAGTCGAAATTTCGAAAAGGAAAAACCCAGTAAAGATGTCGCCCAAGCAATAAGCAATTTAATTAAATTTCCCTCGTCCCAATCTGCTCCAATTTCTCGAACACTCTGCAGTATCCTTTCACCTTAGGTAATACCTGGAAAAAGCCCCTTTGATGTCTCCCAGCAATTAGGTGTAAATAGAGCAAACAAAAAAATTTAAAGCAATTACATTTCCACCTCATTGCAAGCTTCAACGCTCCTCAGATACAAAACGGTTCTGCTCCTTCTACAGATACAATAAATTACATTTCATTTTCGTTTCATGTTTCGCCATTATTATAGATACACAGTGCTACATTACCAAAAACAAAAACAGGAAAAAAAAGGGTTTACAAACGATTGCACATTATCCTTTTTCTCGCTTTTCTTTTACAGTTTTGACGTTCGCGATAAACTCAACACCGAACAGCCACGGCATTGGTCAGCGCCCGAGGTTTTTGGATCCCGTGCCAAATTTCATTTTGATACATCGCCAGCATCGTTGGAAATAAAGGTAAGTCGTCCTTTTTTTTTCCTTAACTTGATTTGCCTCCTTTTTCTGTTTCTAAGTACGAGAGAACAAATTAAAAGATATCCTTGCTACGTCCCTTCTTTGTTTGTAGCAGATAACGATGTTAGAAAACAAAAAATGTTAGATTTGCCGGGGCATATCCTTTTCCAATAGCGGTATCTGATAAAGTTGTTTGGCACGCGAAAATTTTATCAAGTTTCTAATTTATGGGTGCACACTTAATTGGCTCTGAAAAAAAATGAAGAGAAACCCCTTCGACGAATATCCTGCATTCACTTACTTGATTGGATAACCACAAGCCGCACACATGCAGCAAAAGGAAGCAAAGCAAAATGGTTATTAGTATGCGTGGCAGGATATCAACTGAACTCCTGCATTCCCTCTAGGCTATCTCTCTATATCGAAGGTGAACTTCTCGAAATATCCTTGTGCCTTGCACGGCTGGCTATATCTCTCAAGGAAACCATAAATATCTCACAAGAAATCGCTTTCGTTTGGGTTAATCCTTTTGGATTGTTGCCACAGTTAAGGGAATTTCTGACCCACCACCACCACCACCTGTGAGATATTGAATCGACCTTCTCTCTCACCTCTTTCAATTTATCCAACTATCTACACACTTTCATCGAACGATACAAATGTTGTTTACGTTTTTATTTTCGTTTTCCTTTCTTATCGATACAAATGCTTATTTATTTAGGCTTAGGAGTGTGAATTCTGTGGGCTGTTCCTTTGCCTTCTTCCATTCCTTTAGCTTCCTTAGCACAAGAAGAAGTTGGAAAACTTCATTTATCTCTTTATTATTTTTTTGTGTTTAACGTCAGGGAATTGGGAGAAAGTAAGTTGAAAAGGTGAGAGTGTAGAAAAGGCCAAAAGGATCATCGATAGCAACCCTTGAAAGGATTTAAATTGAGCGTAAAACTTTCTTCTGGTGGTTTTAGTCATCTGTTGTTTCTTTGACTCGCAATTGGATTGTGTTTTGTTTTCGATTAAAATAGACTTTGAGTACAGCTAGCGATAAGGAGCTTATTTGAAGGGTTTATGGGAGGACCTACTTAACTTATGATAACAACAAAACATGGAAGTCATTTGAGCACTAAATCCATTCAGAGAAAACAGAAAAACAAGTCCAAAAGGAGATTAAAGTGTGTGCATGGCTTACTGGGGTTACCTTCCATGTGAGGGCGATGGAACAGTGCCTAAGAAAAAGGATGTCGGGTTCTAAATGAGACGCCAACACAGTGTATGGTGTCCATTTGAATGGCCGATATTTGAGAAAAAGGAAGGCTTCAACAAGCCGTATTTATACTTCGTTTAAATTTTAATTTGTATCACCAATAGGACCCAGGTCCACCCCGGATTGTTGTGCCATCTTAAGTAAGTTAGGCACCAATAGGGACAGAACATCATGTTGCATAGTTGCACTATACCCACACTGCAAAATTTATAAGGTGACTTGGCGGTCTCTAGATCAGCAAACCAAACACCAAATTTACGTGAGGCACGCCTCCAGTGTCCAAACCTTCCGTGCTCAATACCCTATAAAGGGCGTCAATATGCAGATTTCCGATCCGAGCTAAGGATCTAGGAGTGACTCTAGATGGGAAACTTCTTTGGGCAAAGCATGTCAAGTCAAAGACGTTCCCGGAGCTCTCAGTCTTCTGGCAGTATATGGGTGCTTTTGGCAAGACATGGAACCTTTCCCTGAAAAAGGTTCTCTGGATCTATACGGCTATGATACGACCTTTTCTATCTTATGCGTCGGTTGTTTGGTGGAGAGGATCTTGGCGTGTCTGCTTTCTGCACTAAACTTCAAAGAACGGCCTGTCTCGGCTGCACGGGACCTTTCTCGAGTAAGCCTGGCACTGCTCTAGATGATCTGGTTAATACGTGTATCATGGGTTTAACTAGAAATCTACCGTCTAAGACGAGGTGGTTTTTGATATCACCCGCACTGGAGTTTCGATGACCTTGCGCAACGTTCATCCTACGAACCTGGTTCTATAGACATGCTCTTCGGCTTCTGTTCAAATTAAGCGTCGACTTTCCCTGTGTTCAGGACTGGCTTCGCGGTCAGAGTTTTAGCCTGGACTGGGCAGGGCTGTAGTCGACTTCACTACTCGTAAGGAAAGCATGCATGTCGAAGCTTAAAATGGCCATTGGTGGTCTGCAGGTAATGGTTGATGCACTGAGCAAAAATTTGGTGTGAAGACCGTCTATTGATGCCCATTTCCGAAGCCCGTCGTCTGGTTGACATTTGAGGGTTTACGTTGGCATCTTCAGCCCGGCTGCTCCGAGACCGGTCACGTCTGTTACTGTCCCATGTTGATACAGTCTCCCCGTGGTGAGGGTCTAAATGCCGCAGTGTTTGCCACGTTAGTGCCGCTTGACCAGGGAAATCAAGGCTTAAATTAACATTGAGCCAAGACCACCAACAGATTATTGTCATTGCCACAATAATTCTGCGTTCTTGAAGGGTATAGCAGTCCGTAGTTAGTCTACTTTTCAAATGTCAAAGTCGCAATGATACAAGACACCATTTGCAAAAATAAGACTTCTGTGTCGCCTTGTGGTAGACTAACTTGCAGAGCAAATCTTTAAGGAGAAATGTGCATTAATTTCTGCCATTCTCAGCTAAGAGGATACATTGCCAAATCCCGCCTCCCTGCAACTCAACGACTCTTCAATTAGCCGCCCCTTTATTACTAAACAAATCGCTATTCAATTCGAAAACTCAATAAGATCACCCCCCGCATCCATCAATGTATTTATAAACAAAATCCACAGCAATAATTTCAATCCTATTCAAAAGCACTCCATGATTCCCTCCTTTCATGGCAACAATTCCAGCGGAAATCATTACAATTCCAATCCTATAGGCTTAACGTCCTTTCCACTACCCAATTGTACAAAAATTCCTCCACACAAACACACTCAAATAGATTTCTATTTCTAATAAAAAAAATGTTTTCTGTTTTCTAATTTTGGCTGTGCCATGTCTGGATCAAAATCAAATCAAAAAAAAAGGACATCAAACGACATGATCAAGGAATCTACAGATGTCGTATTGACTTTCGTACAAGTCAAACGCAGAGCTTTCGATTTAATTTATCCGTAATAAGTAAGTATCCTTGTGAAGTTTTTCTTTCTGGTTTTTTGCTCCTATTAGGAACGAATACACACGTATGTATATCCTTCGTTACTACAATCATCATAATACTACATCATTTTTTAAGGAGCTCCAAAGAAGGATTGTGTACCTGTGTATACAGTCAAAGGCAGAGTTTACCATTAGCTCGGAATTCAGAGAACCTGAAAACCTGAAAACCTCTCTCCCGCTGAGTGTATGGAATTATGAATTAGCTTGCAGGAGGATGAGAACGGTTTTTTTTCGTCGTCGTCCTTGTTTGCCTTCTTTCATACAAGAGCATATAAGTACGTACATATGTATGGAGACGTACATATGTGTATCTGTACCATTGAAGGAGCAAAAATCCTTTCTCTCGTTTAACCTTTAACGTTGGTAACCTCAGTCAATTGACTGAAGTCACAGAGTGCTTTAACGAGATTTCCTGTAATGGGGGGAATTAGAAAAATAAAAAAATAAAAAAATTGTATTATTGTTGCTCTCTTTTCTCGTTTTTTTTTAGTCCTTCCCGAGCAACCAATAATCCTTGATCGATGGGGTCGACAACTCAATGGTACTCAGCTGGGACCAAAACAAGAGGGCGACGATATTGTTATAACCTGCCGTGTTGTCGGAGGTAAGTTGTTGCGAAAAATGTGTGTTTCATTGTTTATCCTGGGGATTTACTGTTTTTTTTTTGGAAGAGAATAGAGGGGGGCTTCTGGGCTTCTGGGTTTCTGTTGACGGTGTTGACAAAAATTTATATTTTTTTTTTTGTTTTTTTTTCGTCCTTATTAAGAGGGAAAGTTGCGCATTCGGTAGCCCTCCGGCTAAGGGCTTACAAGTTGACAAACGAAATTTTGAGAAAAAAAACTACCCATATGCCGTGCCGTGTACGTAACATTTTTTTTTTTTTATCTTTCTGCTCATTTAGGCTTTTCTTGTCATTAGCGTTGGAAAGATGTGGGGGCAGGGTGGAAGGATGCCAGGACAAGTGGTGTGTATTTGAACAGTACTGCAAGACACTCAGTGCGGCATTAGACCAATTAGGTGTAATTATGAGTGGGAGTCCGTAATGCGTATGTCATTAAGCGTGGGCGACGAGGACAGTGGCGACGGCCATTAAATGCGTGGGAAAATAGTTTTGATGTTGACGTTAAATAAGAAATTAGTATTGAATGGGCGATATGACTATTTGGGTGTCCGAGGTCTTAATGCTGATTAGGGAGGGTATAGATATACTTGTTTGTCTATTTACGAATTTATTTGGAAAACAGTAGTGGTTGACGTGAGCAGCGAGTAATTTTAGAAGTTTTGTTGGTGGCTTTGGCCTTACTTACTTGCTCACCAAGTTGGTGCCACAAGACAGGGGGAATCGACGACGAGCGTTGATGCCACGCCAGCAGCAACATCGACACAAGTACAATGAATAGCATAGCAAACCATGGTTGGTCTACGTGTATTCTGCTACTGTTTCCTTCACAAATGTCAAGGTCGCGATGACATTAGACGTCATTTGCAAAAATAAGAGTGTCCGTCTTAGACAACGACACTTTCTATTCCTTTCGGTCCCGCTGCTGCCAGTTCGTCAGACCATACATTCTGGCAACCCCGATTGTAACTGCTATTCGATTTTCCTTGTCATCTCGAACTAAAGGTCTGGTATTTGATGACCCACTTCGTCAAGGCATTGTCATCCATGTGCTCGAGGCAATGCAGTCAACGTGTTTTTGCCTTCCTCATAGACTTCGCGGTTAAATTTTCGCTCCATTCGTCCTCCTTGCATATATCGCCGAACCTAACAGAACCCGACTACATCACATCTACTTCTCTACGCAATCGAAGATTCAATATCAAAATTCCGAGCACGGACGAGTGGAATAAGGGAAGAGTGCGCACCGAGGACGAACCTTACAGACGAATTCAAAATGGAATACGCTGCAGGAGCTGGTGGTTTCTGTGAGGCTCGAGCAACGAAGGTTGCACTGTCTTTCAAGCTGAAGTACCACAGATGAGTGGGATAAAAGACGAGTATGCACAGAGGAGAACATTTCAGGCAAAATATTTCTAGGTTTGCACAGTTTTTTCTATAATTGGGTACTATGGACAGTATGTGTTTTATACCTTACCTAACCCTTCACAAACCAAAACTCCATTTTCCTAGCAATGTGATTCTATTAAAAATTTAACTTGTTTGTTTTGCAAATGGTCACGTTTAGGAGTCGAAATCGCCATTAAACTTTCCTCATTAAATCTTACATTTTCACTTCAATCATTGGAACGCAAATTAGTCCTATATTAATCCTCATAAAATTTCCTTTAAAATGACACCTGAATCGTCAAAATCGGTTAAGAAACAGAAAAGTTACACCAAAAACAAATCGCCACCAAAATCGGTATGCAGCGGACGCTGCCCATCAGCACAAATCGTGTTGCTGTAGAGGGTGAGTGTACCTGCTACTTTCTGAGGATTTCTGCGCGCCTGGTGTTTCACGAAAATTCATGGGAGATTTTCGATGCAAGAGAGCGAGAGAGATTTGCGTGTATCTTCGGTTCTAGATGGGCTAGCGACATGAAACAAAAACCAAAATTTATGTCAGAGGATGTAGTTTATTTTTAACATATTTTCGAGTACAGGGTGGCCCGGAAAATGTGTGTGTGGGCGGTGAGTTTATTTGTTGAACAGATTCTTGGGCTCTAGCGGGCTAACAAAATAGAAGGAGTGACGGAATATGGTGCACAGCTGTCATAGCAGCATATAATTTGCAGGGTGGTCCATGATTTTTGTACAGGGAAGCTTAAACGCATAACTTTGGTTGTAGACGGACTAGGCTCCAATTCTTTTGTCAGATGTCTTGTTTAGGGAGTCGAAGAGGGGTTTACCTAGAGCACGTTATCTGGTTCTGGCTGGGACCGGACATCAGCGAAGAAGAAATTCTTGATCATAAGCATGTCTGCAGCTACGGCAGAATCTGTTATGGAGGATACCAAGCTTGGCTGCATGGACCTCTATTGACCAGTAAGTAGCCTGCACTTATGGCTACAATTCTAGGCATATCTGGTCTTGGTCTGCTTATGACTTGCTTGTCATAGCTGGGCCACGTCTTTGGATAAAGGTGCATCTAGTAAGCCAGATTTAAGACGATTAGCAGAACATTGACCCTCTCTGCCAGATAGCTGCTATGAGCTGACCCTTACCGCAAGAGGTAGATTTTTAATTGAACCCCCAGTTTACTCAGTTCTTTCTGGCATTACTTACTTTACGTAGATCATGCCATCCCTCGAGAGGCATATGGAGCTACCAACGCCTGCCCGCCCAGCTGAACAGTCTCAGCTTGGTTTTGGTTTGCTTTTCCTAATTTTCAAAAGAATTCCGAACGCCGCTGTAGCTTTATATACCTCTCCTGCGCAAGGCTGTCCAGGTAGTATCTGTGTTCAAACTGTCGAAAGCATTTTCAAAGTCGATGAACAGTAGATGAAGCGGAAACCTGAACTCGACGCATTACTTCATGATGCTCCACATGGTATGGATGCCACCTTCGCAGGAGGAACCAGCCTGAAAGCCCGCCTGTTCGACATCGAGTGATGAGTCTAGATGCTCCCTTATTTGCTCTAGAGCTACCCTAGCTAATAACGGCTGGAAGAACGCATATTCCACTCCAGTTCCCGCATTCCATCAAATTTTCCTTCTTTGGCAGCTTGAGGATCATCTACCTTTTCCACTCCTTCGAGACTCGTACCTTGGAATGTGAATGCTGTCACGTCTGCTAGCTGCTTCTACAACGTTCGATACCAGTACGCTGATATTGTGAACGCTTGTTGTGCCTGATGCTACGCTGTTCGGCTTTTTCTACTGCTGAGGGCGCTCCAATCCGAGCCCTAAGTACGATATGCTTACCGATCCGTCTCCAGGTATCTGTTAATAGCCACGTGCTGTGATTGCGTCGACTGCGCAGTCCACTTGAGTTTTCGTAGTTTGTTCGCAAGGAATCACATCCTTCATTAGGGCTGGTTTGGAAGCCATAGGATACGATACGTTCCAAGCCGACTGTAACACTCTTTTTACCTAATTTAAGCAATTCCCAGATGGATATCCTTCGCATTCATTGACCCCATTCAAGGACTCGAAATAGATCTTTCGTGGAAGTTATGGTTTCTAAGCTTCTTTTGATTGCATTCCCAAGCAGTAATCCAATAAAGATTGCATTCATAAGAAAATTAAATTCCACAAGAAGGCATCAAGGATTAAGGATAATTCTATGTTTTCCTATTCTCCCAAGAAAGCGATTTCTTGCATATCATAAGAAATGAAATCATCTGGAAATTATATGCAAAAATTATATTCAAACAACGATTTTCCCAGGGATACCAAATTGTATTTGTGTATGTGTGCAAACCATCCTTTAATTTTCTTTATGTATTCATTGTTTCTTAGTCCTAAGGAGCATTTCCCCCTTGGTATCCTTGCTGTCTGTTGCGCCTTTGGGTGCTATATAGAGAAATTTTCAAACCTTTTTCATCCAAAGACAAGCAACATAAAATCCTTTTTCGAAAATCCCTTGTAAGGCTACTTTGTGTATGCCTTGCATACTCGTACTCTGCCCCTCTCTCTCTCTCTCTCGCTCTGTCTTTTTAACCTGTTTTCCTCCGTCTATTGTCCCAATTGCTACTACTTTTGCTGTTGTTTGGCATTTATTATGGAATTATCCTCCTTTTTGGTTATGATAATGTTTGCGCAAGGATTGCTATTATGAGGACATGGGTGTTGTTTTCTCTTCTATCAGCTTCTTGGTAGGACATTCAAGTAGAGACAATGGACTTCGGGGCACACACATAAGCACAATTGCTTTTGGCCCACAAGAAAAGCGCAAGGATAATCCGTTTACATCTCGGCTTTTATTGGGAAATATTCTACTCAGAGACTCACTTGTAAGGATTTTGTATATAATATCCTTTTGTATCCATTTTACAGGTCGACCTCAACCCCAGGTTCGGTGGCTGGTGAATGGGCTTCTTGTAGACAATCAATACGAACACAATTCGGGCGATGTAATAGAAAATCGTCTGCTCTGGCCATCGGTACAAAGGACGGACTTAAATTCGGTATTCACGTGCCAGGCATTAAATACACAACTGGATAAGCCAAAGGAAAAGAGTTTCCTTCTCGATATGCACCGTGAGTTGACGACGAAAATTTCCAATTACATAGAATTTTTTCTTAAGGACTTTTCCATTTGCAGTGAAACCCCTGACGGTGAAAATTGTGGATCCTCCCAGTTCCATGATTGCAGACAGACGATACGAAGTCGTATGCGAGAGTACGGGCTCAAGACCGAACGCAATTATCACATGGTACAAGGGAAAGCGACAGTTGCGTCGCACAAAGGTAAGTTGCCAGGACGATACCCTTAAATGCCTCCATAAATACAACTCTTTGCCTCCATTTTAAATTTATTTTAGTCCAATGAAACACAAATAAAACCCGATACGTGTATAAATATTATCACAACACGTTGCCTGATTAATCAGTCATTTGTTCGTACACGAGGTTGAGCCAAGGGGTGGAGAAAAAAAAGTGAGGAAAACTTTGAAATACACTCGTAAATACAAATACCACGGAGGTATTTGTAGTTTTCATATTTGTTTCAGATTTATACACGCAATGCCACACATAAGGTCGGAATTATATGCACTTACGTGTCACTAATTATAGTGGAAATGAGTGTTAATTGGTGGTCTAGAAGCGTTTATTACAGATGACCTTTTTGTGGTGGCAACTTAAAGTGGCGGCTTTAGATTCACAGCCGTGTAAATTGGGTTAAAGTGCAAAGTACGTTCCATAGCTTTGGTGTAATTGTATGGCTTTGTAATTGGGTAATATGAGGAGAGTGCAAGGATAATGTAGCGGAATCGCGTTCTTTTGAACTGGAAAGTTTGTTTGATTAAGGCAAGTGAGGTTGAAATTACCAATATTTGGGCTGACACCCTGTATTCAAACTTTTTTGTTGGTTTTATTGCTTGGAACTGTTAATATTCAGTTCAGCAAGCAAATAATTCTCAAAAGCGTGTTCTTGTGGACCCAATGCTTTCAAAGAAACCAACTTAAATAGAATTTTGGCTTAAGCGATTTCTAGTATAAGTTGAGCTTGGAGTCATTATTTACCAATTTCTGTATCTCCGACACGGACTCTCTGCATTTGGTGGACCAGAACCTTACTGTGACATCAACCAGACTGCCGTCTCAGCGCTGATTAATGATTGGGAACACAGACTTCGTCCAGCCCACTGGGAAAATGTCCCGGTGCCTAGACTCCTTTCAACAGCCTACACTTAGTGGTCTCGCCTCCAAGCTGGCCTCTCCTCCCTCGTAGACTAACTGGGTCGCTGTCACCTCTCACATTGCTGCGTTTTCAGACAGAAATTCTAGCGAAGAAAGCCCTGTCCTGGCTGAAATGTAATGTGATATCTGCCAAGGCTATCAGCAGTTTTACCGACAGCCAAGCGTCAATTAAGTCCCTCAAGTCGTTCTCTTTAACTTCAAAGGTCGCTCGAGATTGCCGCCCGTCTCTAATGGAGTTTAACATCCACCTATGCTGCGTGCTAGAACATAGAGACGTTCCGGGTAACTTAAAGGCTGACGAGCTCGCCAGACTTGACACATTCCTTCCAAAATTTCTACCCGAAAAGACAGGCTTTGGCTATGCTTTTCGCTACGTGTGAACTTCTACTCTAGCTGGACGCTATAAGCAAGACAAATTGCAGATGATAGGATGACACGATGGGTCAGGCAAATCTGGCCTAGACTGGATCAGAAGCGCTTAAATGGTTTGACCTTGCTGAAGCTATCAGATATCAGCTGCACTATCTGCGTGCTCCCAGGACACTCCCAAAAGTTAAGGTCTCTTGTCGAACGATTTCTGCAGGAGCTGCTGCAATAAGGAGGAAGAAGAAGCCATTTGCTCTGTACCTGCCCAGTCTTATCTAAAAGAAGACTACTTCATCTTGGAACACAGACGTCAGAAGGACGCTTCGCTTAACACGACGCTTTAATTGATTCTCTTGGGTAGTCCTTGAGTACCCGATTTTGTGCTAGCACTGTTCGAATGAGGAGGCAAAAAAAAACTTCTTCCATTTCCTCCGTATTTGTCCAGACCAATCTAATGATGATTTCTCCATCTTGGAGCTATTCTCTTCGATAAGATTGATGACCTGGCGAACATAGACGTCAAAAGGATCCTTCGCTTTGTTATAAGTTTCGGTTGGCTCTCTTGGGTAGTCGTTATGTAACCGAATTTGTGCTAGATCCAGTGGTGTTGCAAGAGACCTCTTCTGGTCTAGGTGAGTCTGTATCTTGGCATAAACAGCCAACCTAATCTAACGTACTAAATGCGTTCCATTCCGTGAATTGCGCAACTGGGCATATCCGACGACACTGATTATTCTCTGCTGCTCTGTCACTCGTTTCTCGATGCTAGTTCTGCCCAAGTCCTGCAACTTTTAGCAGATATTTCTCACAGACTACGAACCCTCAGAAGTAATAATGAATTCAATGAAATACACGTTCCACAAATAATGGTTTCTGCTGGGAGATTTGTATTAAAAACACCAAAGATTTCCCTTTGCAAGGATCTATGTATCTACTTGAATACCATGTTACCTTCTGTACAGTTTTGGTACATTTACATGGCTTCCTTCTGAGAAAACTTCATGTAACAAGGTGTGGAGCTGAAACTACCAGGAATGCAGATACTCTATTGTGTATTCGGAGATTTTTGAAAATCCATAAAACTTCCGAGTCCTCTTAACAAGATTTTAGTTTTTTTTTTTTTTTAGTTTTCCTGGAAAGTTGTGTACCTAATGAGTTTTTTTTTTTTTTTTACTTTCATTGTTCACCTGCATCAGGAGGATATTCTAAATAATACCACACGCTCAGAATTAAGTTTTGTACCAACAACAGATGACGATGGAAAATCAATAACATGCCGTTCTGAGAATCCCAATGTGAATGGATTGTTTCTGGAAACCCTATGGAAGCTGAATGTCGTGTGTAAGTATAAAAGATACAAAAAAAATTCTGCAAAGTTTTGTTCGCAATACATCGGGATTATTTCAATGAAAAATGAAAGTACGAGTGTGTGCGAGTATCTATTGTTATAATTTTGTAAGGGAAGGGAAAATCCGATGTGCCCTACACCTGCTGTGATGTAAAATAGAATTTCATGCCCTACGGATGTGAATTTAATTGGAATAGTTTTGTTTTAAGAAGAAAATTTTGTCCATGAATGGAAAATAGTTGCAAGAAATACGAGTAGAGGTATGAGTGTATATTGCACCAAGGAATGGGAGGGTTTTTAAGGTTTTTGAAAGTAACTGCAGCCTCGGTTTAGTAGTTTAAGGCTCTTTAGAGCTAAGTTCCATTGCCTTGAACTTAGCCAGAAGTCAGTACTAATTTGCAAGATTTCAGACCCAAATGGCATTTTATTGTATTCGTTGAAGAGCAGCATGTAGTCCTCGAGGGACCATTGTGTTCCGACGAAAGGCTGCCCCTTGCGAGACAGTAGCAATACCCTTCAAGTGGTTTGTATAGTCCGCACGCAAAATCTACCAGAGCGCTTTGCAAAACGCAGGAGATCCACAAGATTGAGCCCAGCCAAATCCCCATACTTGAAGATTAAATTCTCCATGGTAAAGTGTCTGTTTCGTGCAAGGCGACTGTCCTAGTCGTACAGGAAGGGTGTGGCGGTTTCATTCTCTTCCAGGCACATCTCACAAAGACCCGAACTCTGTGTCCTGTGGTTTTCAGATATTCGTTAACGAAAATAAAACCCTTGACGAGCCATGTGATAAGTAAAAACCTGGTTCTCTCTACACTGGGTACCCTTATACACATCTTCGTCTTCGTCTGCCGGCATGTTGACCAAGAAGTCGTCAGTAGTCGACATCCTGTTTGAGTAGCAGCTCAGCCATTGTTTGCTTAAAGAATGCCAAGGTGCAGCCTATTGATGGCTGAGGACCCATGAAGGGACTCATTGATCCCTCGCTTGCAAGAGCATCTGCTCTTTCGCTACCCGGTATCCCACACTATCCTGGAACTCAGACCAGCATCACCAAGTTACACTGCCCGAGCCGGTTCAGCTTAATAATTGCCTCCTTCATGATCTTGGTGGCAATCACGTAAGCAGAACAAGCCCCAATCGCAGCCTGGCTCCTATCTTTTTTTACAGCTGTATGAGCTGCACTTGCGATAGCATAAGCTTCAGACTGATAGGTGGGATAGCCTTGTTCACACTCGCTTCCTCCAAATATGTAGATGCCTGCTTCTGCCGGAAAGGAGCATACGAATCTGTCTGAGAAACTCTACGGTCTCAACTGTTCTTCGGCCTTTACCAAAGACAACCGCCCGCTTAAGCAGCATTTTAATGCCGCGTACTCGATGAGGGACTAAGGCTCAGAAGAGCTTCCGTGGCGGCAGTTCGGAGTTCTTCTCATGCACCAGCAATGCAGGCACAGGCAAGGTGCTGCAATTTACCGACCAGAAACACTGATGTCCTGAGGTATACAAGGCGGCACCGAAAAATAGGACGAGGCTAGCTCGTGAGCTCTACCTAACCTGATAAAACTTCCATTCACTGGACAAGCTCAAATCCAACAAAGCTGCTTGTCCTGATGGCTTACCGGGCGAGGTGTTCAAGGCTATGGATGAATTGGTAGACAACAAGCACTTGAGAAGACCAAATCGATACCCACCACCATTTTATCGATTTTGAGGACATCTACAAAGACGAGCTTCTATAATTCTAATATGCGGCCTCAATGTAGATTTACAGAGGATGAAGGATCATGGTCAAGCCTCTCCGCGGCTTTCGAAGTAAAAATAGGATTTAGGCTGCCAATTGTTGTCTTTGGGCAGAAAAGGCAACTGAGTAGAAAGGCCCTATTCCGAACAACTAAGGAGATTCTAAACAAGGCCCTTACCATTCCAGTCCTGTTTTATGGCACCGTAGCATGGACTCTACCGAAGGTGATTGAAGATATCCGCGGTCGTTTCGAGAAAAAAATTCTTCTAAAGACAATCAACTATGAAGCTACGAGCTGTAGAGCGGAATGGACACCAATGCTCCGGCTCGAAGAGTCTTCGAATTCAATCAAGAGGGACAACGCTGTAGTGGACAACTTCGCCTAAGGTGGCATGCAAAAGTAGAAGGAGTCCTCAGTCAACATGGAGTGCGCAACTATAGTTGGCAACGGACTAGGTTGAAAGGATTGAGAGAAAAGATGTGTAAATCATCAGATGGGTCGGCAAAGTTGAACAAAAATTCAGATTAAGGTGCAAAATAGACGTGGAACTTGACTATTGTCCTTTCCACTGATCATCATATTTTTTGTAACACACGTCCCGTAATGATAACGTTAATTATTCCAATTTTCATATGTCACCTCATTTTCCTGCCGAAAGCAATAAAATTTTATATGACGAGCACAAGACAGTCATACCGGAAACAGGCAAAAAAAACTTGCCATTAACAATTTAATATCCTGCACACGCAATCCTCTTTCGTATGAGAAAAATCCTTTTTTTCACATAAAAAAAATGAAAAATTATGGCGACTATAAAATTGAATTCGCGATTGTTCTTCGCGGAGGGGACTGACTTCATCTGAAATACCGGAAACTGAAGAAACGAAAACCTAACCAACCAGCCGTGACGATGACGAGACACACGAAATGTCGTCGTAACACGCAAATTCCGTGGGATACCGACTGCCACCTGCCTCCTGCCGCCTACCGCTTGCCGCCTGACGAACAGGATTCGATTAAATATTAAAAAACAAAACGCGTGCGACACTGCTGTCATCTTGTCTCTGTGCGTCGTCACCGTCACCATCGTTGTGTCGCTGTCTTGTTTTGCTCTTGTAATGATGTCCTCTGTACTCAATTTTTAATATAGACACCGTTAAAAGTTGAAATGTGTGTACTTGCTGTTCCACATGTGGAGCATGTCCTTGTCAGCACCATGTACACACATTTCCTATCATGTGAATGGAATTCCTGATTACGTTTCGCGGTGGTTTCCTTTTTTTTCCCGTGTGTGTGTGCAAGAGGAAATATGTCCTTTGGCAGCCAATAAACAGGATATGCAATATTAAAAGTACATATTTGAATGAGATTGAAAATTGTCCCAATACAAGGCTGTTATAGAATTCCAGGGAAACAATCTTTTTTTTTTTGTAGAGAAAGTCAAGGGACGTGTCACTTATGCATCACTTTTTAGTCAAACAATTGCCGGAAAAAAAATGTCCTGTCAAGCACCATTTTACGGTCTGATAAAGGCTCGTACGGAGGTACCTATAGACATAGTCTGCCATGGGAAACTCACAACGAAGGAGGGGGGAGAACATTTCACAAACAAAAGGACTCCTGTCGAGGATGTTTATTATTTATGGAGCTCTTTCACAGGCAAAGAGGAAATCTTGAATTACTAGCGACAGATTCCATGCCACCAAAGCTACCGATCCAACAACGACAAACGCTCTTCTATGGAGATGAAGAGTTATGCACAGGAACAGCATTGTGTTCCACTTGCAGGCTGCTGCTATGTGAAACAAAGCCCCTGCGACTGACAGTCAGGAATGGTAGGCTGAAACTTTCTACTTGCCCCTCTGGGTAGCTATGTTTTTGGACACTTCAGCGTATTCCATTGTGTGGCTCTTAATTTAATGGATTTTATCGGTGGGCAGGATGGTGTGGGGTTTGGAGAATCTACTGAACAGCTCTTAATGGAACTGAAATATTCAAGTTCCGCCGCCTAAGGAGTAGTTTCGAAAACCGATTGTCTATGTGCAACGATGGTAGTGGTCTGCTTCTGCTTTTGTTCTGAGCCCTATTGGTCAGGGAATTTCAGTTGCTTACATATTGCCGATTGGAATGCACTGTGAATTCGAAATGTGCCTGTTGGTTGACGGTGGTGGTTGTGGTAATTAACACCTCTGTGAACATTATTAATGGAGTGCAATGGTACACCCCGGATTTTGGCAAAAGCAATTGGACGGTTGGTCAGTTGGCAGATCAAAGATTACGAATCGGTAATTGAAGGATAAAGTTTAGGCCAACATGCCATTAATCTAAATTTTCAAAATTCAAAATGACAGCTTACTAGAGGTTTGAGTAGAAATAATTGGCGCCCAACGCCGGCTCAATACTATAGTGAAATGGAGGTAACGTTGCGGTAAAGACTGGCAATGGGGAAATGTATACCAATTCGATACTCTATTTCACTTTGTCTTAGATATTTTCAAGGGGATTTGGGAAGAAAAGAGCACAGATGGCGTTCAAAGCTTTGTTTGATGATACATTCGAAGGATATTTCTACAGATAGACAGAAAGATGACACTATTTCGACGAAATTCTTTTTAATAATCCCACAATTCAAGACTGGAAAAATTGCATCAGTTTTCCTCTTTCATTTCACGACGTCAATTGGCGCCCAACGTTGGTTCCACACTGCAGCTTTAGCAGGAAGACTTTGTTTTTCGCTTTATACGTTAACAGCGATGGAAAAATGTATTCCAACCACACACTGTGTAAGACTTCTAGATTTTTAGAAGGAAGTTTCGTAATTTTCCAGAAATATAGTCGACTGATTAGTTAATTGGCGCCCAACATTGATTCCCTGTTGCATCTTTAGCAAGACTTTTAGAACCAAATTTCGTATTTTTATACCAGATGGATGGATGGATAGATATTGAACAGGGGCATCACGCATCGCAGCTTTATTTGTGTGCAAGCTTTATTTATACAAAACTGTAATATTTTCATTTACTTTCATCACACAGCACATAATTTACTCAGCGCAACTATCAAAATAATGTAAATTGCATCCGTTTTCCTACTTCTGTCTAGCTGACATAATAAACCAGCACAACAATAGCGAAATCAATTGATTCGCCTTCAATTAATTATTCAAATCTGCTTTATATTGCTACAGAACTAATGTGTGTATACCCGCGTGTTGAACAATTTTATTACCAATGTTTACGTTCGAACGTGAATGCATTAACAAGTGCAAGCATTTTGGAATGATTTCAAAAATACCTTCAACTGTGTTCACCGCTAATTAATGGTCGCTGAAGCTAATGAAATGCTTTTGTAGTACCTATGCAGGTAGTACATTGCAATTTTAATCGTTTTCGTTGTTCGCGAATGATGATGAGTTAAACGAATTTGCACAGCAATAAGTGGGTCAACGTAGAAGAAGTGTAAAAACATTTTCCTACCATGATGAGCTAATTTATTGCGAACGTATTGAATTGAAATTAATTTGAGCATAAATTCAATTAAGGGGAAATTAAATCAATTGATGGGGCCTACATTGACGGACATATTCGATTGCACAGTTATGGTAGTGAATAAAAAGGAAAACGGAAAACGTGATATTGGGACTAGGTTAGGTGCCATCATCTCCCGCTGGTTGGTGTAGTGAATGTCAGAAGGATTACTCAAAAATAGGCCCAAGGAACTGAGAAAATCTAGCCGCAAAACTTGAAAAACCCACTGCGAAAAAATCGAAACTATCTGACAACCGGCGGCATGCATTGAAAGGCCCCAAATCAAAGCTTTTCCATCTACTTAAGATGCTCAAAGAAACCAAGTGGCAAATTGACGACCAGCCCTGAGGAAACCTGTCAATTACTACCCAAGACCTATTTCCCCGACTGCAACCCCCATAGTACTGTCTCCTTATACTTTTGAGGAACCCGCGTTGTTAACCCTTCCACCCGGAGTCATAGCCCATTTGGTAGAATTTTCTCGGACCACCATATAAGATGGCCTCTACCTACTTTCAGTCCATTCAGTCCATCCCTAATGATCTACTGGAGAGAAGGTCCTGGACCACATATGGTTGCGGAAGCTACATACCTGCAACGCTTGAAAGATGTGAGAGTTTTCATGTCCAAACCGGCAAAACAGGCGGAATAATGTCGCCTAAATCCTACCCCGGCCTACTGCCCTGAGTTTCTTTCTCCTTGAAGAAACAGTTGAACACCACATAAGGGATACGTTCCTTACTTTTGATCCTCTGTATGCAAATCCATTTGTCTATCAATCTGAAAAGTCTACTGAGACTGCCTTTCACAACCTAATATACAAGTCAATGACTGCAAAGGAAACCATCTTCTGTGCCTTCAACTTCTAACGAGCCTATCAAGCAGGCTTTGACTAGGAGCGAAATCATAAAGTGGGTGCTCACCATGCCAGATGGTAGACGAATAGAGCTAGAATGCGGAGGATCGCTTAAAACAATTATGACTACCAGAGGATGCCCACAAGGGGATGTGCTCTGCCCTATGCTCTAGGCTTTGGTTACAATCGAGCTCCTAGAACTACTATCAAAAGCTAGTCACAGAGAATCATCAATGTTAGAAGCAAATTTGATGACCAATATCAGAAATAATGCAAAGTGCCCTTAACCTAACTTCGAGGAGGTGCAAGAATAGGGTAAATACTGCGGCGTTTAACCGCTCGCCTCAAAGAGACTGGCACCACACGGGACAGTAGCGGACAGATAACGAAGCAACAGTTGCATTAAGAGTATCGCTCCTGCGGTTGTTTCAAACATCAACTAATCTAAGAGCCACGCATTGGGCGCCAATCTTTACAGCGAATTTCGGAGAAAGACTAGAAGATGTGAACAATTTATCTATTTTCTGAAATGTTTTTCAAGACCACGTACGAGCACCATACATCAGCTCCGTGTAAAGTCCACGCATTTAAAGTCACCGCCCTCGCCAGGAAAATATTCATCGCCCATAAACTCCTCTAAATAAAACAACCTGCGTGTAGCGGCCACATCAATAATGAGATCCTCTTCCGTAAGCTCCTGAATATTCTAAAAGCTACTAGGTCACTATCTCAACAGGTGACGTTGTGGGCCAATGCGATAGTTGAAAGCAAAGCTCTCCAAAAGCCAAAGGCAGAACGCGTTTCCCTCCATGACCTAAATTAAGTGAAATTTAATCCTTTCATGTCCTCCAAACAAATGCCCCATCACGAAAGCCAGAAATAAAGTCACCTCACATTATTGGCGCCAAACGCAGTCATCAATCTTATCTCTAGAGCACGCTTCGCATAGCAGTGAACATGTGTCATCTCCACTCAGGCTCTTTGAATCTGTGCTGGACGATGTTCTATCCGGTCATAGATACAACCACCGACGTGTAGCAGTAGATCTCAACGCCAGAGTATAATCGGTGCCCCAAAAGGTCCACCAACCACGACTGCCAACCAAATCGAATCAAATTAACCAAACCGGACAGTACTCGTAGGGTTCAGGGCTATCGGGGGGTAGATTCGTAGCGAAAATTCTATTTACCCGGGGGCGGCTAATGTCATCTCTCGTTGCCTTGCAGATAATTCCACCGAAACGTGTATAGTCCTTGGGAGATTTAAACTGGCTTGGATGGGTTTAATGACAAAATCATTGACGGCAGCCTTTGGTTATAAAGTATGAATGTGCATAGGATATCCGCAATTTTAGGTCATCCTCTCGCGGTGCATGATATTTGTGCGATGTGGTCGACATACTGCGGTGAAATACACCAGACTGTATCTAGAATTTTAATCAGAAGTTAGGAGTTGAAAATGTTTTGCCAGCGGCAACCAAGTGTAGCGAGTTTATGACTAAATCAGCGTTTTTTTCATTTCATTTACAGATCCACCACTGGTGACATTACGTTTGGGTTCGACACTCTCGTCAGATGACATAAAGGAGGGAGACGACGTGTACTTCGAGTGTCACGTTCAATCGAATCCGCAGTGGAGGAAACTGCTGTGGTTGCATAATGTAAGTAATAAAATAAATTATGGTCGCTACATGATATGGCAGCCGTTTGACAGTTGAAGTAACGTTCATAAAGATGACTGCAAGTTGTCCTTCTGGGGGAGGGACATAGTCAAGCAGGGATGAGTTTGATAAAAATTAAAAAAATGCGTACCTAAAGCGAATGACTTGATCTTTAGTATACCACTCACACCGGAGCCACCCTTCAAAAAGGGTTCTTGGTTTTCAATCATTTCAATGCCTTAGAGGCTTACAAAACCAGGTGGCTCTTGAGTGGGCATTGTGACGTTACTAACTGCTCTCATTGAATTCAATTCAATTAAGAAAATGTCCTTACGGATAGGCGAAATATTTAGGCATCGAACTCAATAGGAGACTTAAGTGGAAGCTCAATGTCAATGAAAGAGAAGACAAGGCAAGGATTGCTTTCTATACTTGTAAGCGTATCTTCGGTAGAAAGTGGAGACCAGACCCTTGGACAATTGTGAAACCTATACTCACATATTGCAACGTAGTCTGGTGATAAGCCGGGGCAAAGGAACATGTCTTAAGGCAACGACAAAAATTCAGACAATGCACAGGCACCGGCAGTGGGATGAGAACAGCGCCAACAGAAGGGTTGGAAACAGGTAGACCTCTTCATTTCTTCCTTTCATTCGGGAAGTTTATGAACAGGATCATAGAGATCATAACCATCCAACTTTCTTGCATCTCTGCTGGTTCGCCTGTGGGGTTCGCCTCTACATGCAGAAATCCGCCGCCAAGAGTGTCTTGTGGATTAGCCAACAGAAGGACTGGAACTTCAAATCTCTAAGCTCGTTGGTAAGGACGTAAGCAGTGACTATACGCCACCATACTTCGACTTTGAAATACTATACTCCTGAATTTTCCCTAGCAGACAAGAATAGAAAGAAGAACCAATAAAGGACAAGTCTATATCCAATTACACAGGTGGGTCAAAGATGGGGGTATACGCCGGCATATTCTTCGAAAAATTGAACTTTGACAGCACAATCAGACTTCCTGGACACAGCATTGACTTCCAAGCGGAGGTCGTTGTAGGGACTGAGGCGGGCAAGATGGTATCAATGATGGCAATACCACGCGATGATATTACCATCTTTAGCAGTTGCCAGGCGGCCATTATATCTGCTTTTGGTCTAAGCTAGTTAGACGCTAGTTCAATCGCAGCACAATATCACATAATCTCTGGTGAGTCCTTTGTTATGGAGACATTTCCGGGAATGAGAGAACTGTTGAGCTCTCAAGAAAGGGGCCTGCAATTGACCACATTCGACCACTTCAATCGATTAAGATCCACTCTGCAACCTCAGAGAGCGGGTTGAGCATAAGATCCTAATGACAGGCACCTAACAGCAGGTAGAACTCCCTTAGCACTAGTGAAATATCAAGGAAACTCTGCCCAGAACCAACAAACTTTTACAAACGAGAAGAAGTCAGTGTTGGAAGGTTCACTCACTGGCCATAATCTTCTAATAATCCGAACAACAAAACCTTAACTCAACGTAGACAATATCTGCAGAGGCTGTGGTGATGAAGAGGCCCTCGAGGATACATCTAACTTCCTCTGCCATTAATGGTTCTTATGACTTCTATTTCACTGCAGATGTCCGCCTCTAGCGAGGCCCAGACAGCGTACTCTAGATAGAAGCCTCTTCAACGACATGAGAGAAATATCTGACAAAAGGATTGGAGTCCTCATCCCCTTCCTGAACTCGCGAGATTGGTTTAGTATATCTCTCATTTCATTGTGGTCTCAAAATAGTGCAAAATAGAGCCTTATTAAGCCGCTATCTCTACCTACCAATGAGCCTTGAAAGAAAGGAGAATACAGGCCCTAGTGCTGGAGTATGCAGACGGGGTAGAACTATAAATTTCACTTGAACAATTTTAAAGGAAATATCAATACAAATGCACAGAGCATGCAACATTCGGGTGACCCTCATACGGAAGAACTATTCTGTAACTATCCTGATCGCGGCGCCGGTCAGTCTACATTCTTGCGATTGAACACGATCAAGCAAACTCCCATTCCTTCCGAAGCATGCGAGTGAGAATTCAAGTTTGGAATGAATATAAGCATCATAGTCATGTCTGTGGGCGTTAATCTATTGAATTCAGTACGAACTGGGCTAACGTGCATGTTCAGAAATGAGAAGCCATCAGATTCCTAAATATCAGTTGCACTCAGTTTTGGTTTTTCGAAGTTAGATCCTGCTTCAGAGACGAGAGACAGTACTTCACTTTCAAGCATCTGCCTTTCAAAACCGATCCTCAGGCTGCTTTATGATCTACAAGCTGAAATGTACGATAAACGATCAAGAGGATGTACAAAAAGATAACTTACATTCCGCAGCTCTACACTCACAACAATAAGATGGAAGAATTATTCCCACGAACTACTTGAAGACAGTCAAAATTAAGGTCAGAAAGAAAGACGAGAAGTCAACCTACACTTCAAAGGTGGATAGATAGAAGGGTGCCTAGAGCATGCCGTCCTAAGTAAGCCCAGCTATCTAAACCCAATTAGTATCTAATTTCTTCGAAATATTCAATGGTTGTTGCAATTGCAATTATCCTCCAGAGTACACTTGAAAGAGTTTCACTCCGAAAAGTGTACTTACCAGCCGCAACCAAATTAAAGGATCTCCCAATTCCATGCACCCGTAGAATTATCCCTAATGATGGTTGTTGTCGTGTGGTTGCATACATATTCGGCAACAGTATCTGTTTGCATGCGGTTTCATGAGAGTGAAGTGGAATTTCAGTTCACTTAAACAGTCAAGTGGAAGTACAGTAGATAGTGCAACAGAAAGGAGTACCTATCTACGAAGCATCATTAGATGTGAATTTTTGAATTAACTGAAAAATTCTGAATGCAACATCGCTGCGAATTGTAAAGAATTCACACTCAAGTGGACAGTACTGCTTAGCTGAATCCTAAAAATACTTTTTCATGAGTCAAATTGGGTTTAAATTTAGGATAACGACAGTTACAAAATTACGATTATTACCCTTGAACGAGGCCTTTAACGGTTTATATTTCAATAGATTGCTGTCGTGTTATATCCTTTTTGTTACCCCTTCCTTCAGCCCAGCCTTCCTCTCGGCTCACACCCATAACAACATCCAACAGTCGAGCTAAAAGGAGTTTCCCTAATAAACTTTCTTGAATTACCATATCCCGCAGAGTTGGCAGTACTTTAAATAACCGTATACCACAGAGCTAAACCGTTTCCCGTTGCGTTTACATGCTATGCTCATGTTACATTCATGCTAAGCACATCCGCATTGCGAGTGTTAATCATAAAAATCCAAAAGAATAAAACGTACATTTTATGTGACAACATTTTTCCTATATCCTTCCAACACGTAAGGATTGTTGGCCCTGCCCTCCCCCTCCTCCCATCACATTCGTACACGACACAAAGGATACGTGCCCATAGGTATACTTGTCGCTACCGAGTAGGTACTGTTCCCCATTTGAACAACTTTTATAATTAGATGCGATGCGATGGGATTGTTTGAGCTCATGTATGTGGGAGTGAGTCCTTTTCCAGTTCCATTTGTCACAAATGTTAAATAATTCTTTGCTGAGAGAGAGAAATAAACAAGTCCCCAAGGACTTTAAATCCGTACGATATACAGTCCTTAATCCTCACTATTTAAATTGAGAAGAAAATAATTATTTTTCTATTAATATCCTTGACAAAATGTCCACTTCAAATCGATAACACAACCTTCGATCCCCCGCTGAGGCAAAGAATAAAATATAATCCCCAAGGGACAAACACAGTTATGTGCGGGAAGGAGGGGGTATTTATTCTACAAAGAGGCAATTTTAGAGACCCTAATCCTCAAGGCGAGGATAACAATTGGATTTGGCTGCCGGAAGCGGAGCTGGAATTCATCTTAATGAAGAGTGGATGTATGTAGTTAAGTTGTGAATTTGCTTACTCAGGGTGAAATCGAAGGAAGGAAGTTCTATTTAAGTGGACTTAAGGGTGACATTTCTAGTGCGTCTATCTCTTTCGCCCACTTGACAGACGAACGGTATGTAGGAAGATATTTATTGGAATTTATATCCATAGCAATGGGATGCGAAGTAAATTTTGGTTTGCAGTGAATTTGCCAGGGTTTATAGTGGAGTGATTTATTTCGGAGGAGTATACATACATACACATGTATGTGTGTATTAACAGGGAAAAGTTAAGTTTGATAAGTGCTACATATAGGGCGACTAAAGCTGCTAATGAAGTACATCGAAATCGTGGAGGGAGAAAAATAGAACCATGATTTGTGATATTCTATTGCAGCAACTATCGATTTTGATACGATCAGAATTTCATCTCAGTTAGTACTTAGCATGTGCAACAACCAGTCTTTTCTTTAAACGTTTAGAGACTTTAAGGTTTCAAAATCTCATCTCACAGCTACGCTTACTATTTTAGAAAATATGTTCGGAGATAGATTGAAGGGAAGTTCGAAAAGACTCATAAATATGAATTTAGTATAGACGCGAACCTTATACAACTCGCACTTTGATCCATTACTTCAAATGGATTTTGTAATTTTTAACATTTTTCCTTAAACAATACTATACGAGAAGAAGCAATTTTGACATAAGCGAACATTTAGATGCCAGAAGACTCCTACAGATAGTCATAAAGTCCAAGACAATAATCATACCGATCCTTTTGCACACAAAATAAGTCCTTTTATTTTGGTATATATGGTATGTGTATTCGAAGAAGTTGTAGTCATCCAGAAAGGCAGTGAAAATTTATTCTAGAACTGCGATCATTCAAGCAAACATGTACATTCCAGACGAGAACGAGGAAAAGGACGAGTGCTTCTCGTTAGCTCTACGAGCAAAATTGACGGAGAGACTGCTCCCCTGGAACAATGTGTGGAAGGTTCATCGAAATGTAAAAACAGCCCAGCAAGACCAGTACAGAAACCTTTAGATATGATGAGCGAAACCTTGTACTTACTAGAGTCATAGTACGTGCTGAGAAAATGGACACAAATTTAGATCAGGAGGTAAGTGGAGATAGTTGGCTAAGAGCAGGGCTAACTGAAGAGACTTCTTGGTGAGGTCAGGATAGCTTCGAGCTGTAGCGTCACCTAAGTAGCTACAACAAATGCTCTCTTAGGTGTAAGGCACGCCAAAACAAGAAGCTACTACTTTTAAACATGAACAGCATATTCTTTAAGGACATCTAAGAATCTGGAATCTTAACTATCCAATGCAAAGGCTTATCTCAGCCCTAAAGAACATAAGAGCCCAAAAGATCAGGCTTTCATATGGTACGTCCTATTTCTTGTAGCGATAAAGATCAATGGTCCAAGATGGGTGCCTTGAAGGAAGCCCGGTGTTGATGTAAAAATGGGTTCCGGTACTGGTGATCCCAACAGGACTTTGTATTGACGGACTATCTAAGTACACCTCCTTGGAAGTCGAGAATGAATCACTATTTTGGTCTAAGAAGAAGGATGATAGAAAAAATGTGTGCTCATTAAGGCAATTAGGATGAAAAGTTTTCGACGAACTATCTTACGGCATACGTAGGCCCACTTGAAAGCCAAGAATAATGCAATATTTCGGTTGAAGAAAAATTATGATCGAAAAATCATAGCCATGTGGGGCATGCAAAGGGAGACTTAAGATAAAGTTAACAAGTTTACAAAAGATAACAAAACTTATAATCTTACCATAACAGTGGATGATAATATTTTGTTGCACGTACCTGAAAAAAAAAGAAAAAAAGAATTTAATCCTCGTGTATTGAAGGTAAAAGCTTGAATGATTTAAAAAAAAGTTCGAAAATTTCGCAGTTTAAGAAAAAGGATAATCAAAAGGCAGCGCTTAGTAGAACACTTTTTAAAAGAGAGTTGCAAGGTTTAAAATACTGCATAACAGGCAACAACCATAATTAGAGTCCAGTAGCGAAAAACTTCGCATTACAGCTCTCTCCTAACTTTGTATATAGACTGGAGGTGGTATGGTGTAGGAGATAGTGTGAAGGTTTTCTGAAATGAAAGGTTATAGGTTCAAGTCCAAGCAGTATACAATAATTTGTCTAAGATCCCTAATAACTCGCAGACTGCCACTCGAGGAGAACCAAAGAAAACCTAACTTTCTCCAACCAGCCCATAAAAAACGAACGAAATGAACAAGAATCCAGGACGACGTGGGGGAAGAAGAACACTTACCATAGGAATGGTTACCAAGAGCTCTTGTCAAGATACCTAAAGAGGGCGAACTCTCATAGTGCAAGAACTACAGAGGCATTATGCTGCTGACAAGAGTGCTACTTAAAAGGAGAAATAGGAAGCTGGACTACACTATCGGTAAACAGCAAGCTGGATTCTGCCCCAATCTGTCATGTGTAGACCAAATCCGTACCCCATGATAATAGTCGAACAATAGATCAACGAACGATTTGCAGACTACAGTACAGGTTTTGACAACGTATCCCGCCAAAGCAGCTGGAACTCTTGAGGTTTGTATATCATCTCACGCAATACGCTTGACCCAAATGCAGCGTACAATTCAATTAGATGCTGTCTACACCGTTCATACCTGCCACAAGTGTTCGATCCCCACCCATCCTCTTTCTAATAGTTCTGCGCTCTCGATGAAAATCGCAGAAGAATCCATCGAAAAGATGGCGATAATTCCAAGCACACAGATATGCAAAACAAGCTTGATGACCTTGTATAGGAAACGGAAGAGGAAGGAGAAAGTGCAGGAGTCAGGAAAATGCCAAAGTGAAGTCATCGCTGAAGACCCCAATAATTGAAAATATTTGATTGGGTCCATATGCTCCCCTAGGAGCCGAAGAAAAGTATAAGAAGACGCGAGATTTTCAAGGCCTTAGCACGCAAGTTGCAGGATCTGAATTTTTAAATTTTAAAAAAACCACATGTATCATATGTAAGGCCTACTTTCTCGCAGCCATTAGGGTTACATTCATCAGTTTAATGCTGTATGGAAGGGTGGAAAAGCTTTTGAATAAAATGCGCGCCATCTGTTGGTTTCCTTCGATGGGCGTATTATTTTGATTTATTGTGCCAATCATCTGCGGTAAGAAATGGATCCTCAGATGCTTGAACAAGAACTGAGAAATACAGAAAAATGACTTCACAAAGTGAGTGCCTTATAAGTTCGGGCCAAAATGAAGCCCCCTTAGCTGGTGAAAGGAAATTCATAAAAACAGTTCGATGAACTGGTATGAGCGCAAAGAAGACAATTGGCACTATTGCTCAAAGCCCATTCCTTACCATATTTAGCGCAACAGATTGAATGTGATCAACGACCTAGCTTCTTACGACCACCCGTGCTGTGCGGGGTTTTCATTTGAAGGGACCTTCAGCAGCTACTACTTTTAGATGTTTGCGAAGGGTGCGACCATTAAGAATCGTATTTTGGTGTTCTCTGGGGTTCGAACTTGGAGTCACTGAGTTACCCGAGGCATAGCCCATCATGAACAAGGCAACACGATACCTTCCTAGTCTTTCCCCAAAATATTCACTGGTGCCCTCTTTCAGACCGCTGTCAGTGCTAAAAGACTGACGTTGATGTAAGCAATTCCGACGGAAGGTTTATGAACTTACAGATGACGGAAAAGATAGTGGAATCGAAAAAAAGGACACCCCAGAGTTGAAATGCAATTTTTGCACATTTTCTCAGCATTGTTCCCTTCATGTGGATGCGTCCTAGATTTTTAGTGAATCTCTTCCGAAAGCACATCACAAACTACACATCCATAGATTACCCAATGAGGGAAAATAAGTATGTGGGGGATAGTGTGTACCACATTTATTGTCATCGTTCTCCCACAATGCTAACCGAAAGGAGGAGGGAAATTATATGCAGAACGCGCATTATGTCCACAGAAATGTGTTTCATTTTTTCTCCTCTTTTTTATTCGTGTATTATTTTGCATTATCCTTAACCGCATCCGCATAACTGAATGTGCGGGAGTGAGCCATTTTTCATCCAAAGTGACGATGGTTGGTTTTTATTATTAAAATGAAATATCATGGCGCAATACTTTTCATAATGTCGACACATATTTTATTCGTTGTGTTATTTTTGATGCAGATTCTAGAAATAAAATACACACATACACACACACAAACATGTGTTTCAACACTTCGCCGAAGAGGAGTTTATTTATCAGCCTGGGAGAGGAAATTCAAAAGAAAATATTTATTTTAACGTCGGGAATCCGTTGAATCCTTAAAGCAAATCAGTGTGGGTTTCAAAGGAAATATAAATTTAATTTTTATTTCCAAGAATATAAAATTCTAACATTTTGACAAGGAAAAGATACAACGGATACGTGCAGTGTCGTGGATGGGGTAAAACCAAGAAATTGATTAGCTTTGAGAATGAGTACATGTGTATCTATGGACACAAAATCTTGTTCTAGAATACCCAACAAGGGTTTAGATTAAGGATAATCTACGCCCAATTCATCCAGTTAAAGGAAAATTATAAGGAGCCTTGCTGTATCCACAAAAATGTAGCAAAAGTATTCGTGAATTTAAGATGCCAACAGTACAGGCATGCTTGGCCGTAAGCATTCCATTGAAAAGCAAAAAAATAATAATTCATCGCTTCTGTGCCTAATTATTTATGCAAATCCAAGAGAATAAAATAAACTCATTTAAAAGTTTCTCGCCACGTGGTAAATACGATCCACTCCCGTTGGAAAAAAAACCCCCCGAATAGTAATAACAAATTATTGCCTAAAGACTCTTACAAAAGTTAGGCCTTTTCAATAGATTAGGCAGAAGTATCTTTGAAATTGAAAATTTTCTACTTATCTACGAGTAATTCGAAGAATTTTCAGATAAATATTTTATTTGTTTCCTTACCTGGAGATATGCCGGGAATTTATTAGCATATACTTGAGAAATTAAAAACTCGTAGAAGATCCTTTTTTTAGAACTCATGAATTATTTGAAAAATTATTTTTCTTTTCTTTGACAATTTTAGGGTATGCATCTGGAGCATAATACCTCGGCACGTGTTATCCGGTCGAATCAGAGTCTGGTCCTGCAGAAAATCACCAAGCATTATGCCGGGAATTATGCATGCAGTGCCATCAATGATGAAGGTGAAACAGTCAGCAATCAATTGCCACTGAGAGTTAAATGTGAGTTCAGATACTTTTTTTTTTGTTTATTTATAGCGTTTACTACCTTAGACCTTGACATTGTATATAAAGAAGGAGGAGTGGTAGTATTAGAGAATTCTCAAGCCACTAGGATGGCGTAGAAGACGTAGGGCAATATTCAGCTTCAAAGAATTTGAAAACAAGGAGAGTGGAGACAGTCCAAAAAGGAGAGGGATTCAATGAGCAATCTCTGTCAAAAAGTAACGATAAGTTCCCTTGGATCTTAGGATTTTAGCCCTTTTTCATTGGCAATTAGTCAAACAACTCAGTTTGGTGTTTGCTTCGGAAAGATACACATTCCCTGCAACAAAAGATACTCCTACCAAAAGCAAAAGTGAAGGATGGTTTTTTGGAGTAATAGAACTTTCAATAAGCAAAACTGTTAAACCAGCTGTCGAATTTGGCAGATGCATTTGACACTTTTGTTCAGTATACTTCGGCAAATCCTCATAGAAAAATGCACATCTCAACAGAGCTTACGTGTCGTGGAAATATATGTCAAAAATTTGTGTTCTGTTTGTCAAACTTAAAGAGCGCTTCCATCACTTTTTGGTGCGATATAATCGTCTTTTGGAGCAAACTATTCGTAGAACCGTTGAAAAATTAACATCCACCCATACGCTAGTGGACAATAGCCATTCAGTACGACCACGAACTCTGCGTGTGGCACGGCTCTCCAGGATACAAGTGGACTAAACGATTGCTCCGAACTTTTTTAAGAAATCAGCTGTCTCTCAGCAGAAAAACTAGATAACTTTCCCTTTGCTAAGCATCTTGGTGCGCTAAGCTAAACCGACGCTTGTGGAGAGGCCAACAAAAATTTGGATCACTTCCTTTGTTATTATCTTCCCTTTGCTCGGGTCAGGTGCCAGATTTTCGGCTGAATGCATTCTCATCCAAAAAAATAAGTTCCTACCCTAGCGTCCACAGTGTCTTTTCCTCAGGATTCCCACAGGCTAAATGGACTTAACTCACAATTTAATATTCACCAACTTATTCAAAAACTTCTTAACTCAAACAGCTTTTATTAGATTCCCAGAAATACCACTGTGATTTTAAAACCTTAAGGACTACTTCTTCGGTCGAATAACCGCATATTTAGACTCGACTTCTTCAATTCCAGAAGTGCACACAGCATGATTTCTCTCGAGAATTGTGTAAAGAAATTGAAAACCACAAAACCAAATCATCAGCTTTGCTATTACATACCATCTGAGGGAAATGCAGGTCACCACTCCCATTAGCTCAACTGCAAAATACACTTAGGCATCTGTTACAAAATGCAAAACCATCCCGGAAGTCCCATTCAATAGAAAGACCAACTCATCTCTCAATATCTCAATTTTATGCGCCTATACACACACACAGTTTATCTATTTTCACTTACACACATATGTATACACGTAGGTAGGACCTGCAATGTTAATGAAATGGAAGTGCATGTTAAAGTGGCAAACACTTGTTTTATTCGATCCCTAACTGCCATGCTTCAGTTTTCATTGAAAATCTATTCCAAGCAAATAGGATTAGGTACTGGTAGAGCTTTGATATTTACTCTTAGTTGTTGTAATGGTCCTAAATTCTATGCTACGTAGAGATCTCTTTATAAAGCGTCCAACGAATATACAAGAAATTAATTTAAACTAACGAAAAAATAACTTCCTTCACAGTGGCCCCACGTTGGGCGCCAATTGGAGTTCTAATTTCACCATAAATAGCTATAAATACCCGAAGCAATTTATTATATTGATTTTCCCAGATATTAATAGATATCCTTATAACTTCTTTTTTCAGATACACCCATCTGTAAGCACTTAGATCGTGTCGTTCTAATTGGTGCTTCAAAAGACGAGACAGTTGAAGTGGCATGTGAAATACAAGCTGATCCACCACCCCGGTAAGCATTACAGACACAAGTACATCGTATTCCCTATGTTTCCTTCTATTTGCAATCATCATCCATCCCGACTGCAATCATCTGCAACAAGACAGGCACTCGAGTACCATTAAATTGGGATCCATGAATGTGCACATCCCTCTCTTCGTTCTATGCAATTTCTTTCACCGAAATCATTAAATATTTAAATCGGAGGATACCAACTAGTTGGAAAACCATTGAATGAAAAATCTCCCTCAAGTTGCATTCTGAGAATAGTTTAGGCAAAGAAATTCCAGGAAACCATTGTCAAAATCTAAAATATCAGCCCAGCGTTGGGCGCCATTTTTTCTTGTAAGCGCGTAAAAATACAATTCAATACTTTAAAATGTCCTTCATAATGAACAGTAATTCCCGATGAACTCCAACTGGATACTTCGAAACACCTCTACACAACATCCGTCTATGAAATTGGAATAAAATTCCAGCGAATCCTGCCCAGGATTGTTAGCTATGTCCTATTCAAACTTCACTATGTGGTTATCGCAATATTAACTACTGTATCTCGATTTAGTTCTACCTCCCGGTGTTACACAGCCTGGTGCTGGTGTATTTGCGTACCTTCAGATTTGAGTGCACTTTGTTAAATTAAAGGAAACAGTTTGCATTAATTAACATTAAATGGAATTGGCTCGTTCAGGATCCTCTTTGGTCTTTGGCCGCAGTCACATTCGCTTTACAGTAATAGAGATAAATGCTATGTACTTTGGAAATCCTGAACTTAGAAATTCTCGTTTCCTATTTGAAGAGGCAAAAAAGGTCCAGAGGAGCCTTTAAGTGCAGCACTCTATTTGAGGTATAAATTTAATTTCAGATTAAAGTCCTTTCGAGCTGTTGTATTATAGTGGTTTCGGTTAATATCTTCATGGGAGGGTTATGGGTGCGTTACAATGGGAATTTTGGTGAATAGATGAATGGGAATACTTTAGTATCCAAACGGAAATGTGAATCATTTATTCAGGTTCTTGGGTGGAGGGTTGTTCTGGCAACGGGTTATTGGATTACGGGTGAATAAATTCCTGTTAGTTGTTATCATTTAAGTTCTTGGGCATATGATTGGGATTCACTTATCTTTTTATGTAATTCCGAAATTCTTGCAACCATTCAGATGTATGGTCTTTAATTTCCTTAAGTCCTTATGAATTGCGATTGTTAAAATCTCTTAATAAGCAGACGGAAGTGTGATTATCTCATTCCTATTTCAGACTACTTACAGGCTACTTACAGGCTGTGTGTGATTCCAAAGTTCTTGTGCTTAGTTTGACTGACGAAGGATGGGTTGGAGGGTAAAAAAAAAAAAATAGATCTGGGCGCAAAATGCTCCATTATCTGGTGTGATGATGATTTCGAATCCGGCAAGCTCACTATGATTTAATTTAAACTTATTCAGAAGGACGGAATGAAAAAAGGCTCTCGGAGACAACCGAGTTAACACATATAGGTATCTAGCTATTGTTACTCCTCTTCCAACATATAACTCCATGGGTTTGGATGAATATTGAAAGAAAAAAGGATTCAAGGGACAATCTGGATCGGGGTAACCAGACTTAGAAGATATGCACATTTCCAGAGACACTTAAGCCTGCTTACACTCATCTGTACTCAGAAGCAGTATTCGGTCAAGCTTACATTCTGTCATGTTCTGTCCTGTTTCTATGTATGTGGATGACTGCGAGTTTTGTAAAGGAGACCAACTTATTGAAAGCAAAGAAATACAAAAGGGTCACGTATCTCACAAGACTAGGCCACGCTCAAGCTTAGTCTGTCTCGATGAAACCTTCATAAATTCATGATTTTTCATGAGCAAGCATATCTGTTCGAAATAACCAGCTAAATTGGGGTCTTCAACTGATTCAGAAAGGCCTATGGCCGCCAAAAGAATCATCTCAAGTAGGTCCGCCATTTTGATTAACGAATAGCCTTTGTAAGCTGGGATTAAACACAAAGTAATCTGGCTTTAACTTAATGGAGCAGAGTTCTATGGAGGACCAGATTTGATTGTACCAAAATAAATTTTTCGCGCAACAAATCGTATGTGGTCCAGGACCTAGCTTCCTTCGACCATTTTAAGGGACCTCCAGTTTAGAGCCATATCCGAAAAGCGAATTGAAAAGCTTTCTTATGACAGCTATAACTCTCGGACGTTTGTCAGAAATTTGTTGTGTTCTTCTAGGACTCGAACTTCAAACCTCCCACTGAGCCGCGGTGCCCACTCCGAATAGCTAGGCTTACAGCTAGGCTGTCACTGCACCGGAGCATTACCTTCTTCTCCTGATCTTGAAATACCCTACCTTGTCTAGGACAAAGGACTCTTGGCAGTATCTTGTTTGATCAGTTGGAGAACCTCCACAATTTTAAGCGTATCATAGCAGCCTCTCTGTAAACTTCTAGAGTTCTCTGCTCTGGGAAGCACAGAATGATGGTTAGACTGAGTGGATAAATTATGCAGGACCATCCTATCAGCTTTGCTTCCTATGACTGGAAGATAGAAGAGATACTTCAATGAAGCTTTACATGAGGTAAACACGAGTACGATTCTCTGCTGAGTTTTCAGAAAATGTGTCAGCCCGTTTGGCGAGAATATGTGCTTAGGATTCCTGTACGGGTTGAATGGTTGGGCAGGTCACAGTTTTGGAAAAAGACGAATTAAGAGCAAATCAATGCTTTTGAGGTCAGAGTAGAATTCTTCCCCTAATACTTTCCATTTGCGAACAGCTAGAATGCTCGAGTTACCTATCCTGTTCCATTACAAATATTGGCTCGATGTCTCTAGAGAGAGCTCTAAAAATGAGCTTCGACAATCCCTCCATTCAATGTGGATGTGGCTGCAATCAACCCAAATTATTTTTTTACAAATTAGTGAACAGAGAACTAAGACACAATAAAGTGGGCTTAGGACGCATAATTCAATCAAAAAATTCTATTTTACTTTGGTCATTACTCAGCTCCTAGATAGCGCATAAGGATGAGTTATGCCTTGAAATGATCGCTTTTTAAGACCCTAACTGAAAAAGTACTTTTCGCTTGAATTTTGAAGATACTTTCATATTTTCTCACTGCGACGTCGCGTTGTTTCATTTGTCAGCTTAATCTGTAAACGTTTCCTGAACGATGCACTGACGGACAGAGAAAACGACTCCAAAGTCGAATTGGTAGCTTTGGATGTACAGAGCTGCAACTCATAGACGAAAACAATTTACTTTAATTGAGACTCTAGTGGATTTCAATTGAACTAATTCTTTTTTTCCTCCTTTAAGATCATTCCGTTGGAAGTTCAACAATTCCGGAGAAACCCTCGATGTGGGTAGTGAACGTTTCAGTGTCAATGGTAGTCGCAGTATTCTCAAATACACCCCTGTTACGGATCAGGTAAGTCAAGCTGTAATTGTCCTCTGTTATTTCTGACAACTCAATGCCCCCCTCTAACCAGGACTATGGAACGTTATCCTGTTGGGCTGTAAACGAGGTTGGTACACAACATCAGCCTTGTTTGTTCCAAGTCGTCCTTGCGGGTAAGTAAAATGATTGTTGCACTACCAAGTCCCGCATAATAATGATTATCCTTTTCTCTTTTTCTTTCTATTTGCATTCATGTCCTTCACCAACAAACGCCAAAAGGTCTACCAAGTGCCGTCAGCAATTGTACTGTATACAATCGTACCGAACTCAGTGTGGACATACAATGCCTGCCCGGCTATGATGGTGGTCTACCACAAATATTTGTCCTGGAAATGTTCTCTAGTCGAACAGGAAGCTTAAGGTAAATACATGTATTTATGTGTGTCCATGAGATTTCCAACCACATGTGCCATATGCACTTAACCTATGAAAATACTCACAATACAGAAAACATAGCCACATGCACAGCAAGATAGTCAAACATTCAAGAGGCAGATGCAATTCAGTTGTGGCCGGCACTACTTTTATCTCTATAGGTCCTGCAGCCGTCAGTGGCAGTGGTACTGTCAGGACAATTTGACCAAAGGTCAGTTTTGGGTAAGGACACCTCAACTCTTCGACCGTGTGTACGAGTATTAAAATGCAAATATCGCAAAACGATTAAGGACGATTCTTCTGAACTCTTCCTAGAAGGCAGCAATGCAATCAGGCAAACAGTAAATGTTTGTGATTTTCACGAACTGAGAGTGGAGCAGCAACCTCATGAGACCCAATAACAGTCCATTGAATATTTTATCGTCTTCATCCTGAAATGCACAGCAGATACATGCTGATCGAATTTTCTAGGTTATATTTATGCAAATCAAAAATACTCTCATCACTATTGTCATCATCGTTGGCTCTATTGCTGTGGAATTGGGATTTTTCTTGTCCTTTATTTATACATATACATTGAGGCTGCATATTTTGAGCAGTAATGGACAATCTTGGATTGAACTTTAAATGAAGTTCTACATTTGATTTGCGTTATCAATAGAAATATGAAATGCAAATGAAAGCAGTTCGGCTCTGTGGAAAAGAAATTTTTGAAATGTCCTTAAAAATTATAGAGAGCAGACGTTCTATGAAATTTCCACAAGAAACTAAATTACGTTATCCAACTTTTGGAGAGAATTCATTCCAGATGTCCCAGTCAGATAAAGGTTCGAGATAGATAAACTTTTAATAATATCTTGGAACGTCTAGAGCGATGTGATTTGATTGCCAAAGTAATGGGTTCTTTCTGTATCCTTTTTAGGATTTTACACCCAAATTAAGTCATTTAAGGGAAAATTGAAAAGAAATGGATGACTTTGTCGACAATGGTTTACTATTGATCCGAATCAACACTTTTGAAAAATGGGTGCAAGGTTACCTAAAATGGGTGCCTCGGATTATAAAAAGCATGTATGAGTCCGTATATGTAAGGCCTCAGAATATGGGGTCAAGAAAGTGGTGACACAAGGATGGCTGGACGGGAAATGAGACTGAAAGATATCTACCCCCTTTCGCCTGATGAGGTACAGCCCTACATCCATTCGAACCGAGGTTCATTGATTCGATTCTATTCGAATCCATAGACGACTGTCTAAGGGGGTGCAACGCGCAACGAACTACGAGCTACACCACACTGATGAAGTTATTGAACTACAGTAGCGGCCAATAATATTTTGGAGAGCTAGGAATACACAAATCAAATCGAAACTTGTGAAGTGCTCTCGAGAAGAGCTTAACGTTCTTGGAACACAGCACAAGGTATTGCTCTGCTGTGTCCCTGGACATGAGGGTATACCAGGTAATGAGAAAGCTGTCGAATTAAAAAGCGAGGGTTCTGCAGCCGTTTCAAAAGAAGCAGAACCACTCGTTCATCCCTCCTTGCGCACTCAAGCTTGATGCAGGGAAATTAACCATAAAAGAGGTGAACACCAAATGGACCTCCTTAGATACCCGCGTAACCACGAGGAAACTATGGCCGTCCTTCGGTAAAGGAAGAACTGAGAGACTTATACGGGAGGACAGAAAATCCCTTTCCATCCTCGTTGGACACAACTCTCTTCGGTATCGTTTGAAAAAACTACATCTGACGGAAAAAGAACCCTGCAGAGGCTGCGTTGACGAGGGAACTTTTAAGGCCACAACCCACTTGCTATGCCACTGCCTTGGTCTCCAACACAGCAGGAACAAATTTCTTGGGAGTTACTATTTCCAAGACCTAGATGAACTCGCCAGCACGCCATCAGACAGGATAATGAAATTCATTAAATCCTCATTATGGTTTGTATGTTGGGTCAGTATTGACCTGAATGTGGCGGGGAGTAGTTCTCTCCTCGCCAGCCCACCTACCTAACCTAACCTAAGTATACACAATATGAACACAATCTACATCCATCAACAGCTACATGGAAAGAAGCCACGTCTTTTCCTCTTAAACTAGCTTAGAAACTGGTAGGGGTGCCGTGGCTCAGTGGCTACTGCGTTGGACTACTGGGCGGATGGATGGTTAGAAACTCGAATCCTAGAAAACCCCAACAAGTTTTTTCACGGTCCCACCACTCGCAAATGTCTGACAAACGTTTGAGAGTAAAAGTCGTCATGAGAAAGTCCTTATTTTGCCAATTTTCTCAACCTAATGAATCCTTTAAATGCCAATCTTGATCAAGATTCTCTTTATTCATTTCAGATTCAACCTAACCAATCCAGAGGAGCCTCAATTTATATTGGAAAACCTCGACACACTCACCTCAATGATGACAACCGAGAATAATTCAATGAAAATTCGCATCTACTCCTTCAATCAAAAAGGACGAAGCTCTGCATACCATATACATGACTTCGTAATTGGTTCGACAGGACACAAGACAGGTAAGTGTGATTCAATGGTGGTCTTGGTGGTGATGCTAATGGTGGCGGTGTCAAAATGTCATATCCTTCCACAAAACTCCACAAATGATTTATGTCATCCTGCCATCCTATCTGTGTGTATGTGACTGGATATGACTGAACCGAATACACCTGTACACGAGAGATTACACATATCTTTGATCAAACTATGCATCAATCTGCTCTTTTCTCTTTTACGCTTGATTATCATTGGATCTCTGCCATCGTCGTCATTGGCAACATGATTTATGACTCCTTGCCATCCTTGGAATCAATGGATGCATCCTGCATATCGAATCTTGCAACACGCGTACAGAAGATGATATATCTTTGTCACTGTCGCCGGTAATTGTTGGTAGTGTGCTTACAATTATCGTTATAAGTCTGGCTATTGCTCTACGGATATTCCTGGTGACGTTTTTGAATAATCTACGACGGAATCGACAGCATGGAACAAAAGCCTCTGTGGTCGGAGGCGTTCAATCGGGTGATGGATATAAGGTAATTGCATGACAATCTGTTGTTGATGTGATGTGTGCTGGAATGAGAAAGCGTTTGAATTTTGCCTCCAATATCGGATTTTGTATCTTTCTTGTTGCAGAAGGGTGGAAACTTGGAAAAACCACGGTGGCAGCATACAGATATTAAGACGAAATCTTCGTCAGAGGACTTGATTGAAGATGAACGGGATCCCGATGTTATTCCTTCACAATTCGGTAAGTGATTGCGACTACTGATGAGGACTTCTTACTGTTGATAGGTTTTTGGGGTATGAATACATTCTTAGAAAGTAATTCCACTAGGTGTTCTAATTAGTCCTTTAAGAGATCAGTATTTTCAAATTTAGGGAGAAGTGGCTGTGAAGATTTGTTCATTTTATCGGGACATTCCTAGGTCACAACGAAGGTTATTGCCTAGCACTGCTTTCCGATTTACTGAAAAGGATTCTTAGTTTCTTACAGGCTAAATGAAGTGGCTTAAGACGATTAAAGCTGAGCTTAATGCGATGCAACGTTGTATTAAGGATTCTCTGATCTAATCACATAGCGAACGGAACACTGCCACTAGAGAACAGGTCAGGAACCTATTGACATAACAATTCGACGAAGAAAATTGGAATGGAATCCTCTTACTCAAGCTGGCAGTACTGGGGGTCGCCCTGGACATATGTATGTACGTGAAGCAGAACGGTTGAAAAGGAGTGCAGAGCTTCGGGAATGAGTTGGAGAGAGTTGAACCGTGTTGCAGAAGTCCGAACACAATGGCGCACAGGCGTCGTAGACACCCTATGCCACTTGATGGGTGGTGGCAGGACTTAAACGAACAAACACGGTGTAGTAGTAGCGTGCTAGCTTGTGATGCGGCCGGTGTAGGTTCAAGCCCCGCCGGACATAAAGAAGAGAGACGAGTTAAATACCAGTTTTTTCAACTTCTACACCTAAAAACGATCAACGACCTGGCAGTCTCTGGCTCTGAACTCTGCGGTAGTTTGATCGAGGCTTGTGAAAATTTGCAAGTCGCTTTTAAAGGAGATATTTAGAGCCAATGCAGTGGCCCTCTGCTGGGTACCATTGCATATGGATATCATACCAAACGAAAGGGCTGATGAGCTTGCAAGAAAAGGGTCAGCACTACATGCTTCCCAGGGTCTACGAATTATTTCCTTAAAGATGAAGCCACCCGTTAAACAAACCGACGCTGGGGTCATCTGAACACATGTGCAACAGCCAGGGCGCTATGGCCGGTCTTTAGCAAAAAGAAATAAATTTCTCTGGTGAAACTTAGACGTCATAACACACTAGCCATTTCGCGCATAAGTACTGTGGACTGTGTCATTAATTTTCATGCGAATGAAAAGCACAGTGACTGTTGCATGAGCACTATTGAATCTGTTCACCACCTGCTGTGAGATTGCCCCATCCAATCCGTCAGAAGAATAAGGACTCTCGATAGGAACTTCTCGGAACTGGATGACTTAACTTATGTTGAGCTGATGGACCTCCTAAGTGGGTGGTGATATACGATATACGTATGTATCTCCCACAGTGCTCCCGGGTGAAATAAATGGATACGATGGATCCAAATTGTTTGTCGAAATGAGCTGAGCACTGACACTATTAGTCACATGGCACACATTTACCTCGCTACTGTGCAGCTTGACTTGTTGCAACTGAATGCTGACTGAACTACTATTGGCTGAAAGAGAAAAGGTACGGAGCCGTAGCTTGGACCAAAGGAACCAGGCTGATTACAACGAGGAAATCCCTTAGAAAAGTACAAAGACTAGCTTGCGTCTGCATAATAGGGGCCATGAGAACTTGTCTCACAGTAGCACTGGAAGTGATATTGGTAGTTCCCAACGGGTTACTGACGGAAACTAGGTATAGAGCAATGCAGAATCCCCTGGACACCTTCTGAAGGAATGTGGAGCATTAGTCTAAAAAAGGGGGAAACACCTGGATGCCTAGCAACTATCAAAAAGTGTCTCACCATATCGTTGAATTTACTCTAGATACTTCGGTTTATCAAGGAAATTGAACTGGAGAAGGTGGTCTTAATCGAGTATGTCAAGGACTAGAGTTCCAAGTCGGGGGACTTAATAGATCTACAAGGTAAGGTGCGCTTACATCCATAAAGTCAATCCGTATAATCTAGAAGAAATGAAGTTTTTTTCCATAATTTGTCGGGCTCAAGACTGTTTGGGAGGGAAATCCTGACTGAAGTCCACCTTTTTCTACTGACGATCTGGACATGACGCGCAGGAGTTAATTGCAGCCCCCCCCAACTATACGGTAGGACATCCAGTAACAAAGCATTACCTCGCTGATTTTTAGAGTGCGAGTAGGTCGTGACAACTTCAAGAACAGAAAATGACACAAAAGAAGGACATCAACCAATCACTTTGGTAGTCTTAAACCCATTCAAATTGGAAGTCTCATTGAAGTCCTGACCCCGAAATTGAAACACGTGTAACAGAAAAGACGTCGGGATAAAGGAATTGTGGCAAGGACACAACCAAACAACAAGAAATGATTTATTTTCCTAGTTTTCATTTGCACGTTTATTTTATTAGAAAATAAAAAGGACTAAATCCGTAAATCATATTTTATGACCAGCATAACCCTTATTTTATATTCCAGTGTAGGAAAGCCACGTGGCCACTAAATGATGTCTTTCCTCTTTTTTTTTTCTTTCATGCAAATCATTAATTTCCTTGTCGTTCGTTTATTACCGCCATTGGTCATGAATTTATAGTCGGAGGAGGATGCAGTGGTGGAGGAAGCGATTCGAATGGATTAACAGATCTACATTTCACGCCGCCACCAATGTCGAAGTGGTCACCGAATGCAAACGTAAGTACAAAGCGAATGCCTTTAAGCTTTTAATTTTGAGTCCTTAGACAAATTGGTACATGACCCTTCTTCAATGGACAATGTGATGCGTCAATCTATTCTCGTGAAGTATCCAATGGGTCAACCGACCCGTTTTCCCCCTCGAATTTTCACAAAAAAATCCAATCCAATCCCTACTAGCGTTCCACTATTAGTTAAGCAAATATTTGCCGGTTAATTGACCAATCCCATGTAATCCGCTTGCCAATTACACGTCCCATCAAATGTAGGGCAACACCCACAGACGAGAGCACCACTTCGCAAGTTAATTTCATCATCAAATTCAATTTTTCCAATGGCATCAGGGGTCAATTTGCATGGCAAATACTCGTAAACGTTAAAAAAGTGATTTGATCTCCTTTATCCAAAGGAGAGACAAAACTCAATTATATCCTTGGAACAAATTTGCCAGTACAATGTTCACCCGACGTGCAAACATCATCGCAAGAGATGAGCTTTTTATAGAATCGGAACCAGATGGTGGAGCTGGTGCTGGTGGTTAAGTCGTTTTCTAAAGCTCTGACCTTTCCCGTTGTCTAGATTGCTTGCGCAAATGATTCCTTTCGTCCTTCCTTGCTTTTGTGGAGTCAATTCAATAAGAATTTATTTTAACTTCCTCTCGTCCACACAGCATCGTCCTTACGATACCCTCCTGCACCAGGGAACAACAACAGCATCATCAACGTCAACATTATCCAATGGTCCAGGTGTTCCGGTCACGTACAATCAAATAAACACACGTTCGCATCTGATGTCCTCATCGGTGATATCACCGACGGCCATGGTGGGTGGTGGTAACACCAGCAATAGTCCAGTTCCTGGTATGCTAACAGGCGTATCTCCAAATGGTCTTGGAATGCAACTCAATGGACCAGGAATGATTATAGCCTCACCAACTTCTTCCGCTGCGTCGACAGCCACATTGCCAGCGACGAGCACGAGTTTAACGAACGTTATGCCAAATGCACTCGCTGCGACTTGTAGTCCTGGAGCGGGTGGCGGAGGTGGTGGTGGCAGTACATTGCCATCTCTAATTGGAGGCACACTACCCTCTTCCGGTGGTGGTAGTCATCTATCCAATACGAATAGTCTCAGTCGAACAATTCTACATCAGCAGCAGCATCACCAGCAGCAACAGCAGCACCATCATCATCACAGTTTAGGACGCAATAGTAATCTGCAGCCGCAGTTTCATCAGTTGACCGTGTTGACGGGGCCACTGGCGGCGACGACGACGACGATGCCGCCTGGAGTGGTGAGTAGCAGCAGTGGAATTGTAAGTGGATGCAGCTCGTCTAGTGATCTGGAGGATAACATCAATATAAATGCGATTAAGGATTGTCTGATGACACAACGAGTTCCGGAGAGTTGTGTCTGAGTAGATGGCGACGGCAATACAGCAAATCGATGGGAAGTCAGCCTAAGTGCTGGTGATATGCATCTGGTACTTGGTGTAATTAGCGGTTTTTAATAATCTTTTTTTCGTCGTCTTTTTTTGAATGGATTTTTAAAAGGACTTTTGCAATTCATGTCATCAGTATGTAGATAGCGGTTTTTTGTAATGAAATGAAATTAATCTTCCAAAAAAATGTTTTTGAATGAAGACAGACTTGCTAAACTTGTCTGTCACACAACTTTTTCATCGAATCGAAATCCAGGATTTGAAAGGATTGCCACTGAAGGGTGTCAATCAAGCCGCAAGGAGTGCGTTTTATATTCAAGCAAAGGTACACTGATGGTGTTGGCAGTGTCAAGTTTGAGTTCGTAGTGTGTCATGGATTAAGGGATACATAAGCCTTTGAGGTTACAAGGATAGCTTTGTCCCTTTACTTGACCATGGAACGCACTCGTGTTATCGTGTTAATCAGCGCTCAGAAATCCATCGCTGAATTTTGTTTGCTTGCTTCTTCAAATCCAACTCAATTCGGTGAAAGATTTGTTCGATTGGCAACCGACAGAGGGGATTAGAGGTCGAAGTACTGAATTTTTGTGGACTTTTTGTGGCCAGATTAACTAAAATTCTGGATTCGAATTCGATTGATATATGGCCTGAGGTAATTATGGGGTTTTTCAGTACTTGAGTCTGTGTTTAGTAAGCCAATAGGTACCGAAATAAATCAGTCAATACTCAGACATTCTTTCTGATCGTAGTCAGGCTTTTTCAGCCTTGGATAAGCCTTCGTTAAAGGATGTCAATTTAGGTGCAAGAGAGTTAATTGTCCATCAGTCAAACTGTGGATAGATTTTTTGCCACTATTCTCTTAAAGATACAGTTACACCCAACACGTCAAAAGAATGTCCGCACTGAAGAAAATATTGCGGCTATAAACGAAAGTGTTTGAATCGAAATTTATCGATTCGTTGTCGCTTCCAGGAATTAGAACATGTTCGTTCACTACATGGAAAATTTTGCACAAGGATCCTGGCCTACATCCATGTAACATGCAGGTGATGTTGAAAATTAAGCGACAAGACCACCATGCACGTCCTTCTTATTCAAAAATCCCCGCCCGGAATGGCCTCATTGGATCTTATTTTCTTCAAAAACTATGCTGGTCAATAAGGATCGTTTCCGAACCATAAACAGGGAACATTTCTTTGAAAATTCATGACTATGACATTGATCCGGGCTAGATGTGGTTTCAACAGGATGGCATCACGCTCCATCGACTTCTTGAAATCATAATTTGACGATCAAATGATTTCAAAAAATGGACTAAATTGTGCTCCATGAGTGTACGATGTGCCTCTCCAGTAGGAAAACGTGAAGTCACAGATTGAAATTTGGCTCAAATGGTAGGCGCCTTCAGGTTATGGCCAAGTCTATTATTTTTTGGGATTAAAATCTCAACCACTCCGCATAGCTGGCAGAGCCACAATTCTGGCATAATTCATGTATTACTTCATCGTAGCCCGATTTTAAAATACCCTGACTTGTCTTAGACAAAGTAGAGCCCTCTTGGCAGTGTCTTCTGTGATGAGTTGGAGAGCTCCAAGTATAATGCTGGTGTACCATAGGGGTCAATTCTTTCGCCCACTCTCTTTTTTTATAAATAAATTGATGTCAAATTAAAAAACCTCGTAATCACCATCTAGACACATCCATCTAAACAAATAAAAAAACCAAAAGAATGAAAATTTTAAAAAAAAAATCAAAATCCTCTGAAATAGTAGAATTAAATTTTTACTACAAGAAAAAGACTTAAAGAAAAATAAAAAAAAACTATAGAAATAGAATTACACAAAAAAAAATAAGAAAATATTTTACCTAATATTAAAAACCTAAGCTAAGACATGTATCCTTAATTTTGTATTGTAAAAAAATATATATATACACATGCATATATCTAACTAATGAAATTGTTACTGTAAATATAAATTTAAAAACATATAGAAAACGAATAAAAAAATAAAAATACTTATAACAATGGAGTGAAATAACATATAAAATTATATACAATTAATCGGAGAACCTTAACAAAATAAAAATTCTAGTTTATTACTATTGAATTTAAAATAAAAAAAAAATCTACGTCTAGATGCATTTTTCTCGTATCCCTGTTGCATTTTTGTACATTGCATTAGGATATAATAGAGTACGAGTATGCATGAGAAAAAGGATAATAATTGCCACTTCTGATGGGTGTCTAACTATTGTTAGTAGAAAAACTATGAAATTAAGGTAAAATATAAAATTATTGAATTTATAGTTGTTTCTTCGTTGGATTTTTAATTTAACTTTTATTTTTGTTTATATCAAATTTAATAAGATAATAAATTTTATTGTGTAAATAAATTTCGAATATTGTAAGAAGGAAAGAAAAATTGGACGAAAAGAGGGTGAATAAATATATAAAAGGAATTATATCAAACACGTTGCGTTTTGTTGTGAATTTTTTTGGTCAGAATTGGTTTTTGATCAGGCACCAGTACAGCATGCCTACAGCAAAGGTAAGGCTATCGAGATGGCACTTCATGACGTTGTAAGCACATTTGAACAGTCCTTCAGTTCCTGCTCACGTGTCCTGCACTTGCTGTCATTAAGATAGCTGTACGCAGGGATGGGAAATGTCTCCCCTGCTTTGGACCCTAGTTGTGAACAAATAATAACGAAACTAAAAAACAGTGGGGTACAAGCCACTGTTCGGAAACAGGTAAGTTCCTCCCAAATATTGATGGACTCCCAAGAAAGTAACTGAAAACATAAATTGACTGGCCCAAGGGATGTTTTCAGTTCGGGCTGTGTTCAGTGCTCCACTTTTCAACTTCAAATTGAAGGCTTCACTGATGGCTGTAGTTGATAGAAAATGAAGGACGTATCTATACCATGGTGTCAGACTGGATGGTCATATCTAACGCTCTTCAACTATAACCTGAAACTTTGTACGCTTGATAGGGCTATATTCGGGACATTCACCTATGACAGGCACTTATACTCGTCTAATGAGATGTCCAGTAGTGAAATTTAGAACATTTATTCGAAAAAAAGAGTCTCTAATGAGAATTTGTCTCCCACTTCTGTCAAAAGTGGGCAGGAAAGGGAAGTAGTCACGCACTTATTGGCTGAAACCGTTTCATCGCAAGCAAACGATTCTCGCATCGCATCGCTTTCTTGCAACACTCTGTGCCTAACCTTAGATAAAGCCATAAACCACGCTTGCGATGAAATGGTTTTAGCCAATGAGTTATGAGAGATTGCAAGCCCAGTCTATTCCCGATGGGTTTTTCGCAAGAGAAAAGGGCTTCTGAAGTTTTTTTTTTATCTTTCTGTTTATGGCATTATCCTTCCAGTAGTCTAGAAAAGTGTCCACGTCTCCATTCTGAATAAATTGAAAATATCGCCATTCTTCATCGAAACTTTGACCGCTATTTTCAAGTCACTATCCTTATCAGTCAACAGCCGTTAAGGCTTTGGACTCTGCGATGACTAGATCAAGACTGGTAAACACCTTCAGAAGACATCTAAATGACGTAGCCAGAGGCAATACGATCACTTATGCTGCATACCAGAGCATATGGATATTCCAGGTAAAAAAAGAGCGGATGAACGTCAAAGGAAGGCTTTCGTTTCACAGGCTCTCCCCTTTGCAGACCTCCCATTAGGTCTTTTAATCGCATCTGGATCCACTTGGATTCATGCTTGGTGGCTAAAACACTATACCCGATCTATGACAAGAAGAGGTCCTTTTCTCCAGCTAAACATCACATCATTCCACAAAAGCTATGATCGAATGAATGTATGGGCGTATGTACAATACGTTAGGGATAAGGTCCTCGCCAATGATCCACAAACGATTCAAACACACAAAGTTAATATCAGTATACTAACAATTGCAAGAGTAGAAGCTATTAGCATAGGACACTGACAGATAGGATACCATTCAGCCAAGGTATACAAGAGACAAGAGAAGAGCTAAAGGATCTTGGAATACGAATTGGAGAGAAGAAGCTTGGAACCTGGACTTGAAAAAGAGTTTTTAAGATACACCCCGCCTTACACACTAAAGATTAAAGCAGAGGTAAGGTCCTAAGGGAGGCAAACAACAGATGGTCCTCCCTAGACACTTGTGCAACCGCAAGAAGAATTAAGCTTTACTGTCACAAAACGGGGACTCTATGCAAAAGGATATGAAATTGCTTAAAACTCTGCAGTACCACATGAAAAATTGACGACTAGAGGAAAAAGATCTCTGCTAAGGATGTGAAGATGAGAAAGTGAGCGAGGCCACAATCCACTGAACCATCTCCCTTATATGGAGCACTTCCAACTCGCTTACCCGCATATGTACCTCACCTATCCCTTACAGCACTTTCTGTCGTAGCTACAGAGATAATGGCGGAAAGGAATTCCTGATTCATTTTCCCTGCAGATATCCGGCCATAGCGAGGCCCAAACAACATTACGCCATTTTTTGATGACCTTTGGGAGCTGTCTGGCACAGAGATTAAAGAATGTCACTGTTTGGTTCTAATATCGTTCAGTTTATACGATTTGTGGTGCCAACATGGCGCATGACGGTACCAATTGGGTTTTCGCGGTACGGAAACCACCACTCCTACCTACCTGCCCCACCTCATAAGGAACTAGTTGAAGGTATTTTGAAATTTCTAAAGCAGATGCATTCACGAAATCTATTAATAGCACAACGTCGACCATCCGCCATAATAATTCCGTGGAGAGATAGCAACTCGATATCCCCGGGGAGCAATTATATGCAATTCAACCGTAACTCAAGTGAACCTGCAGGGTTTGCATCAATTTACGAAATGTCCCTGTTATTGTCCTTATGGTTATCGCATCGCTCTAAGTGGAACACCAACCGCGATAATCTCTCAAGATGAGCTGATAATTTAATTGTTATTCCGGATTGAAGTGCATGATTTCCTAAATTATCGAATCGAACCATTCAATGGGAATCGATTTAAAGCGAAAATACATCGTAAATACCACATGCTTCCTATTAAATCCTTAACTTCTCACACTTCCCTGTCAGAGGATATATGGCTCCATCTTACGCTACCCGAGGAAATCATTATAAATCTTCGGCACCCTTAAAATTCACATACAACACATGAGTGCCCACAATTTGAGGGCGCGTATAAATGTCATTGCGGAGTTGGAAACATTTATTATAAAGAAGTATCTATGTGAATACGTGCTACTCTAAGTGTTTTATTGAGATTAATGACTTGTATGGGGAATATCTTGCTATCACTGTGTGGAAGTGAGTTACATTTTTGGGTGAAATACTCTCACAGTCAGATGGGCACCAGTAGTGGAATTTAAATGCATTTTGTTGGCCTAATTGAGAGGAAGACAGAGAGGGAGGAAGAGATTTTGAAATAGGTAGGGAGCCCTATACTTACACAGTCAATCCTTGAGAATAGCTATAAACGAATGCTACTTTCATGGCGAATTTCATAATTCCACTAGGATCGTGAGTTGTGGAGCACAAGACCTGCGTGTCATTTTCTTGAAACGGTTGTAAAAATCATCAACTTAAGCACCCTTCCACTCCAGCACTCGTATCCTGCCTCGTTCCTCTACCAGTAAATGCCAAAAAAATTATAAAAAGGTCTTAAATTCGATATTGCAACCTTAGGCTATAAAGCCCCTACCTAGTGGCTGGACAATGGATCTACTTTGGTCTAATTGTACATCATCGAGGGCCACATCAACCAAGCAACTAACCAAACCCAAATCAAAACCACTACAAGGACACCTTCGCTATGTAGAATTTGAGTAAATCCCCTTAGCTTTTCTGGCAGAAGACAGACAGTCAGTCAAGTGGAAGAACAAGAGGGGTAAGTTGCGCACCATGCCTCTGATTTGACATCGACGGAAACCTCCTTAAATTTTGGTCCTTACTAGAGATGGCCTGAAAGCACAATTCTAACGGAAACTGAGGACATTGCAACATAAAACCTTACTGAGGTGGAATTTGTGAAACGGTAGTCTTCATGGAAGCAGTCATCTTGTTGACATTCCTATGGAAGGTCTTTGAAACTCACAAACCTCGCATTCCAGTCACAATTAGGTCAACCAATGTAAGATTAAATGCGCTGTTCTAGCCATAGTGTGCAAAGGGGAATAATTTCGAAGTTCCACCTTTAAAATGGGATAGAAAAGTAGGGCTTAGCAACCAAATCCTTGAAGCACTCAGACTTTATATGGTCCACTGTTTTACCATGCAGCAGCTTCTCGTTTGGTGTAATAGTTGGAGAAACTTAGATTTTAATTGTTGTGGTTGGTGGCTGTGATTGATGTTCCTCTGTCGGGGTTTGAACAGCCAAAGCCAATCTCAGGCAGGCAGCTGAGAAGGGTAAGAGTCTCCTGATATCTGTATCTATCCAATCGCCTAGATCGTTGCAATAGAAAGCTACTAAGAGAAGCTTCCTTCTATGGAAGAGAGCCGGGCCGGGTTTCTTCCTCTTTTTCGTTCATACAGCTCCTACAGAAATATTCAAATGTACGCCAAACCTTGTGGCATGCTTGCCTATTAGCCAGTCGCCAGTGATGACACCTAACGCCAAACCTTGTGGCATGCTTGCCTATTAGCCAGTCGCCAGTGATGACACCTACTGTAGGTCCAACATCTGATGAGATCGATGAAATCCTTAGAGCGTTTTAGATCCAGCTTTGGCTAAATCCTCCTGTCTACGTTAGATTTGTTCCCCCGGTGGCACCTTTAATCCTTGATTCTACGTGTAGCTTACGAGTTTCTGCAGTTCAGAACCCAAACAGGTTTAATGAGAAGGTTTTTCAAAGGCTTCTTCCATTGATACTTCTACATTTTCATTCTCGTGAAAGTACTAACATAGATGTACGACCCTGCGGAACACCATGAATATCCAGCGCCACTTCAACTGCTGTTCATTGATACTGAGAAGGGCTTCGATAGTGTCAACATTGGCAAGAAATAAAATTATCAGCACAACAAACTTATCGGCAATATTGCTGGACAACCGTTAGAGAGATTAGAGGATTCTCAGTATCTTGGGAGTATTGTCTCGACCCATCCTGGAACCGAACTGGATATAACCAACAGGATCGCCAAAGCAAAGTCTGCGTTCTGGATGCTGTCCAAAATATGGTGAAGCAATGTAATCAGTGTAAACTTCAAGCTAAGACTGTTCTGCTCCAACGTTGAGTTCTATGTGTGGTATATGGATGCTGCACGTGGAGATTGTCCGTCACTATCGACAAGGGCACAGCATGGTATTTCGAAAATTACTACATTTAGGAGATAAAATCGCCATTGAACTTTCCTCATAAGATCTTACATTTTCCCCTAAAATATCGCAACTTAAAACAATCCTATCATAATCCTCATAAAATTACCTTTAAAATGACACCTAAATCATCAAAATCGGTCAAGAAACAAAAAAGTTACACCAAAAACAAATCGCCTCCAAAACCGATGTGCAGCGGACCCTTCCAAGCAGCACAAATCGTGTCGCTGTAGAGGGTGGGTGTACCTGCTACTTTCTGAGAATTTCTGTGCGCCTGGTGTTTCACGAAAATTCATGGGAGATTTTCGATGGAAGAGAGCGAGAGAAATTTGCGTGTATCTTCGGTTCTAGATGGGCTAGCGAGTTGACACAAAAACCAAAATTTAAGTCAGAGGGTGTAGATTATTTCTAGCATATTTCCGAGTACAGGGTGGTCCGCAATATATTTTTTTTTGTTCCGTGGCACCCAACAGAGGTGAATTTTGAGCTGCTTTGTCATCCCCTAAAGTTGGCGATGAGACCCGGATTCAAGGATTTGATTGCTGCTTGGCTACCCGAAAGGATGCGAATTTCCCTATCGGATATCTCGTTTTCTTTAGCCAAGATAGGACTTTCGTAATCGTTATTATATCCACCTGGACCACGCTACAATAATTTGGGAAACGGATGGAGATGTTTAGATTGAGCAGCCCCCATCAGAGGATACACGTCCATAAACCTCGTCGTTCATATTTTTGTCCGTGCGTTGGCATGGGAATGAATCGATTCTTCTTCCCAGAATGACCTGGCAGGGATCGTGATGGTGAATGGTGTACTCCGGGAAAAATTTAAAATTTATTCTGAGTGATGGCATGGTCAAAACTTTTCTAGGCCACTGTGTGGTTCCATCAAGGCGAACGGCTACACTAGTTACCATTTACCTGCTAAAGATATTGATAGGTTATCCGATGAAACAGAAAGCTCTGTGCTGTGGAGCTGTTTGACGCACTTCGCTGGTGCGCTATTTCGCTTCAAATGATGTCCTTTTGGCTTAAGTTCTTAGGTCTTGCACGCATTATATAGATGCAGATCTTTCGGGAGAATTCTCTGTATGGGTCCTTTTTAAGGCGTCTGATTCTTGTGAACACTTCTTCTCACTGTGCCTTTATTTTCCTGGAAACGTTCGCTACGAGGACGCATGGATGGCATGCTATATAAAGCGCGTTTTGGGGACAACTGTGTGGTGTCTAACTCGTAATTTGTGTTGAACACACAAAATCCTCACCTAACTGAAGACATACTCAAACCAAATCACGAATTTGAATAGGCTTCCCTAGAGATTTGAACTACCTTCCGATTAAATGAAAACTGATCCGGAACCCATACATCTCTCTGAGATTCTGGAACATCCAACGAACACTGGTATCCCATATTAAAACCGCTTTTAAACTTTCCCCATCGATTCCAATTCATAGTTTACACTGTCAGAGCACGTGCCCTAAGCCATTCAAGTGGGTGACTTTCATGAAAGTTCATGAAAAAAATATCTCTTATTCTTCTTGGCTTATGGAATCCATATTATCCCGCAGAGAATTGAAAGCAATGCGACGACCTCTGACGGCAAAAGTACATTATTTTCATTGACAGAAAATTTTCATTTCATACCTCAATGCACACAATATTTTCCAACGAAGTTCTAATGAGAAAATCACCTCTCCAGTAACAAGCGCAATTCCAATTCAAATCTAATTACAAGTCATCAAAACTTTCTCTTTGCCTTTGGTTTCTGGAATAAAAACAGGATGAAAAAGGAAAAAGAAAATTGAACAGGATACTCTACATCGGAGGTACATTAACCGATGTCGTACACCCTCTCAGCTGTACATAGATCCTCCTCCTACGTTGGAAATTTATCACAAACCGTCTCGAATGGAAGAAATGGCAAAAAAGATACGTTTTTTTTTTTCCAGGAAACATTCAGCCCGGAAATAGGAAATAAGGATACCAGCGATCAACGCTGATGCCATAAATCATGATGTTAATTATTTCCATGCGACATTGCGACTCTCACTCTCTCTCTGACTGTGTCGAACTTAATCAAAAAGTCATAATTGGAATTACGCAATCTGGTTGGGATAATGACGTTTGCGGGACGGATGGCGCGTGTGTGTGCAGGGTAGAAATTCGAAACCCTCTAAGGATTTCCAGGAGGAAATAACCAAGTAATTCATTAAAACCGCATTAATGGAAATGCGGAGGCGCGCTACAGCTCTGTCGATAATGAGGGGACGGCGATAATTTTGATTCATTTTGACAGATTCTTCGATGGATGTGATTAAGATACGAGTAGATATGTATCTCATCCCACAGGAGACCAACGAAAAATTACTTTGAATTGTACTGTTGGGCAAGTGGCACCTGGCGATGAGTTATTTGATTTGCGTCGGAGTTTCGTGGCATGGAATGGAAACGGTTGCACATACTTCTGGTGCCATTCTAAACCAAAGCTGCTTTCATCCACATCACCCAGTTAGAGCTCTTCATTTGCAAAAGAGTGATCCTTTTTCACAGATTCCTTTCGTTGAGTGTCAAATGCTCCGCTCAGTACGTCTGTTTCCACTGGGCCATGGCACCCAATTGTATCACAAGGGGAGAGTCCTTCTAGCTTAGGTTATGTTGCCGAACAGGCTGAAGTGTTAACTTCACTTAGACCAGTAAGATTGTGTTACCACAGGATCAGCATATCCAAAGAGTGACCCGTTGAACCAGGAGGAGCCCTATCCAAAGGGTCGAACTAACCTAGTAGAAGTACCCTTACGATGGGTAGTACGTCCTTTGTAACAGAGCTTCTCAACTCCACTGACAATCGTATTTTCTTGTGGAAGACACGTCTTCTTAACGCGGCACGTGTATCACAGAGAATGTGTTCGACTTACTCTTCTTCCTCCAAACGAAACCGGTATCCCGTCTCTGAGGACAGATTTAACTTGTTAAAATGGTACCTCAGGCCAACAGCTTTTCTAAGGATTTCCTTGTAGAAATAAGGCTTGATTAATCGTTTGGATTTTCCAAGCCGCATTTGGACATTTTGCCAGTAAACAAGACGAAGTCTGTGTTCCTAGTCATTAATCAGCGCAGTAGCAGCAACCCAATTGACGCCACTGTCACGCTGCGGTCCTATGAAACAAATTCTAAGCCATCAACGCATACACTGCCTGCAATTCCATGGTGGTCAGAGCCCCAATCGAACTCTACCCTGTTCTGTCTTTCCAGAGATTGCAATCCATCCCAGCAGCAGTTTACCATCATGCAGTCCACTGAGCTGGACGATAGAATGCTGACTACCTCAGAATATTTGTGTTCTAGCGCCTTTAATGCGTACACCAGACCAGCTTCAGCGTGTATAACAACAGGATACGTTCCCATAGGTATCGAGACTTTGGTGTTAGGCCCAAAGACGCCACCGCCAACGTGTTAGGTAAACCCAGGCAGAAATTAATACCGAGACGCTATTAGACCATAAGCCACGTCAAATACTCTTCTGAAACAGCCGGTGATAGTGAAAAACATGTCCCTTCCAGGAATTGGGTACAGACGCCCCCCAAGGTCGCCTGGTTTCCACAGATGAATTGCACATCTAACAGCCGTTTTCCTAACAAATATTTGTAGGAGTAACCACCTTAACTCTGAAGGACTTCAAGGATCATTCTTAAAAATTGCATCACCTCACCAACTTGCATGGAGGATCCAAACCAAACTAAGAAGATGCCTACTACTCCACTGCTACCATCCATCTTCCAGCAAAAACTCTTTAAAGACCATTCCAAGCCATAGAAGCATCTGCACATAATCAATCTGTCCTAAGAAAACATTTGTTTATGCTGACGAGAGTACACAAATTTGATAAATGAAAGTGAAGCAAAATAAACAGGATAGTATTCGAGCGTCAAATTCTATGGTCCCGGGGTCAGGAAAAAGGTAACACGTGTCTGCCAAAGAAAGGAAAGAGCAGCTCTGGAAAAGGTACTGTTTCCTCTGTAAATCTTTTAAAGTGTACGTAAGTATGTAAAGAAAAATGGTTCTCTGGTCGCATGCAAATCGTTTGAATTACAATTTCATTATACGAAGACCATCACCATGGGACTCATGTCCTAGAAAGAGGCAAAAGGCATGAGAGTGTCTCCCACGCACATTTCTGACATCGTTTAGAATTCATTTAGGAATCCATCACAGAAGCAGATGATTTTTTTTTTTATTAGATGAGATGAGATGAGATGTTCTTCTGTACGTGGTCTGTGCTGTTGGAAGCAAGGACTCGTGTGTGGGTGACTCAAGTTTGATTAAATTAAGTTTAAACAATCTTACGGATACATATGAGCAAAGTAGGGGAATGGTGGGCGAGGAATAATCCATCATCCCTTCTATGGGGCCTAAGGGGTGTTGGTAATGAAAGAGGATTTTAAATTCTTCCATTTCGATATGTTTGTTTGCACTGGGAACGGGTGTGTTGGACATTTGGAACCGACATGAAACTCGGTTATAAGCAAACACAAATACGCAAAAATGATGAGGTTTTTAGGGGGCAAATGCGTTGGGGGTAGAGCAGGTAACGATTTGATTGATGACTTCGTATGAAAATAGCTCACTTGAGGCCCATTATGGCTGTGACGGTATTCAATTAGTCATCCCAGCTAAGGGGAGTGTCAACGATTGCTCGCATCTTTATTTAAATTTAGACAACTGCTGTCATCGGTAAGTGACTTAAAGCATCATACACTGGAGGCTTAATGCGAAAAATGTGCCTTAAACTTCAAACCCTTAGAACATGGTAATAAGCAGACTTGAGAGAGCAGGGTGCGGTAAAAAACATTTCCTAAATGTGGCTGGGATTAGGTTGGGGTGTGTGGCTGTACCAGGATACAGATACCAATACCAACGGCCTTTACACTTCTTCTACCCACGGATTAATAAAGTAACCGAAGCTCTTAATGAAGCGGAGGATGCTCATTACGTCAAAGAACCCTAGTTTGCTGAGCTTATTGAAGAAAAGAGCCCCTAAATGGAGCGGTCTTCTTTGGAACAGGGCCGGATAGGCACATAGGAGCTGAACGATGGATTCCTCTTCCTCTTCGTCTATGCAGCTTCTGCAGAAGTCATTTGAAAAGAGGTCCAGCCTTTTAGAATGTTGAGCTGTCAGACAGTGCCCGTGAGGACATCGATTGCGTCGCTGATTTGTGATTCCTTTGAGATGACCAACCCGGCACTACGATTCTGATCCAGCTGAAGCGACATCTGTCCTGAGATATGCCACGTCGAGCCATTTTCCCATCTGTTGGGGGTGCTCACTACTTTTAATTGAACAGCTTGTTAACCGAAGGCAGCATCGCCCTAAGAACGCCATATATCTCGAACACCTCAACAGCTTTAGGGCCTAAACCTGAATAGTGTAAAGGAGTTCCAGGATTATACTTTCTCAACGCGTTGATTTCGAAAAGAAAACTCCCCAAAGGAGCTATGCATCCTTGAAATAGCTAGCGACCAAGTGAATGAAAAGTGATAACACCACAAAATGATTAACTTCAGGACTAAAACTTTCAATTTGTCATGTCAGACCCCAAGAGACTAACCGGACTTCTCTTGACAAATAAATATTTCCAGCCCGTAGTTGTCATCTTTCAACACACCTGCAAGGCCATGTCACTTTAAATTTACTCTCCCTACTGTTGACTGGGTTAGTTAGCACCTTCACTTTATAAAAATAACTCTGACAGACAACAGTGCCATACCCCCATACACTACAGATACCACTATCCTGGTCCTTAATTAAACAGAAAACTTCAGTTTCAAATGGCAGTTTCGTGTGTAGAAAGGACTTTTCCATGAGTTTTTCTCATTTGCCCAGCACCCCCCAATGCGATTGGAGAAAACTTTTGCAATTACAAAATCCTTAAAGCTTGTAATAACATAATGTCCTTGGGTAACTGTTGTAATTGAACTGGAAAATAAAACCACATTCAACATTGGTGTGGCCACAACTCGCTCTCTCTCTCTGGAGCGTCAGATGGAAGAACAATAGGACAACAGTAGATGCGGAATCGGTTTTTGTGACAAGTTTTATTGAAGGTTGTCGGTTAGTTGCTTGGTTGGTAGTTCATTTCTAATCCTGTTCACGCAGGACACCGAGATAGAGGATAGGGCAGTTGTCGTCGCTTTTAAAATGTTTTAATGTGTGCATGTGTAGTAGGTATGAGTGTACAATGTTTAGCTTGAAGGTCCTTGTAAAACTTTGAAACTTTTCTCGAAAATTGTAGTCAAATGTTAGTTGCGAGTTACAGGGAGTTGTGGTGTATCCTGATGTAACGTTAAGGATATTTTAACATTATTTCAGGTTTTTGTGTTCAAAAGTCTGCTTTTCATTGACATTAAATTAATTTCGCTAACAGCTTTCTGGTCATAGATACAAGTGGGACAACAGTTGGCAATGGCCAGGACTATTTTGCTGGTTAAAAAGTTTTACAAGACATCTGAATAATTCTCCAATTTGTGTGGCACTGTTTCCGAATTAGATCACCTCCGACATCGGATCCAAGGTCACCATTGACAGATTTCACGCCACGGGTACCGTTTGAGTGAAAAGTTCTTCCAAGGAAGGAGGAAAGGCTAAAGAAGTTCAAAAATTGCATAATTTACTGCACGTGTCAATCGACAAAACCTCTAAAGAGAATCTTTTCTTCGAATCCGATCCAGCTGGCATTGATTGAGCTAAGCCGAGCGATAGGAATTAAAGGATAGCAGCATCCTAGCCGACATACGACGACTTTCGTTTCGTGGGATTCCCCGAAACAGACTAACCACCATGTTACGGTTTCATGTGGAAATAATTTATTTGTGCTATTGAAGAGGAAAATAAATAATTTAATGGAAAATCAGATACTTTCCCCACCACTACCTTCGATTTTTCACATTTCCACTTCACCGTCCATCAGTTTCGAGTGCGGTACCAGCAGAAATGGAAGGATACAGAAGGAAGTAGAAGGAAGCAGAATATTCCAAGCTGGAGATAAATTAATGTCATTGAATTACGGAAAACACCTTTTCATATTAAATAAGGATAAAGTGGAATATAAAAAGGATTTAAAATGAATGGCTTTGCATTCTTGCCGAGAGCTCTTTCACTGTCAGTCTGTATTATCCTGAGAGTGGAGGAGGACTTTGATGCGAATGAATTCGATATGCGATAAGGATTACGATAGGGACTTGGAGCGATACCAACGACTCATCAATGTACCGTTGTACAAGTGACACTTTTGGGACAGTAAACGTGTATTTTTTCGGGTTAAACTGCGTACTAAATTTCAGGTACGTACAGCAATCCCTTTTTATGGCCTACGATCGTATGCGTAACACCCTAAGAAAAGGTTATGATTGTACGAGTCGAATACTTGATATTTATTGGCCTCATTCGTAATACGCTTTGAGGGCGTATAAGTGAAATGTACTTTGAGTATCTGCTGCACACGTTAAGGTAACTTGAGCACATGTAGAGTTGGGCATTAGTCAGCTAACTTGTAGTCGGAAACTGTCACGATTGAATTAGTTGTGACTAACTTCTGAGCATTAGTCGTTGGTCATTGGATGGTGACTATTTTTTTCTATGATTAAATTACTTTTAGTGCTTATTGCAAACAATAAATTGAGTACTGGCACTGGCATTAGGCACCAGTTGCAAATAGTTAGTCGTTATATACTATGGATGGCAACTCTCTGATAATAGTGCACGTGAATCGATTGGGGACATAGAGCGGGTAACAGTGAAAGTGACTCGTGTCAAGAGCCAATTTCGTTCTAAGTCGTGCTCTATCAGTAGATGTAAAAAAGGAAATAATCCCCCATGGTAGACGTCTCAACTCAATATCCAGAGAAAGAATAGTAGAAAGCTCTTTAATTGGGCAAAAATGACCAAGGAGCTATCGGATTGGGACAATTATAAGAGGAGTCTCAACAACCTCACAATGAAGATCAGGAAAAGAAGTACGTGGCAGCTCTTCTGCTCTGACGTTGAAGTACAATAGAAGCCAGATGTGTCAGGAAGATCCCTTCTAAAGCACCTACTCTATTCGGCTATATCGAAAAACCCGATGGAACAACGACAATGTTGAGTAGAGAATCTTTAGATTTACTCCTAGATGCCCAACCTAACCTAACATAGTCGGATGCTGTCGGTCAGGATGGTTCTAATCTACCTCCGTCAGCAGGTTCTTGATAATTCTTTGAGAGGAAGGAAGCTGGGAAGGGTAACACCCTACACTCATTGATACCGAGCATACTGCTTGCGATTGTTAAGACGAAGCGAAAATTCGGCCTTCCTCGTCGCTTCAAGCCTGGCTACGGGAATTCAAAGATCCATCAACCTACTTATAATCCAGCACTCGGAGCTACACTCGCTAACGAGGTACCAATGAAAACGATATCGTAGCCCAGGAACTGAACGAATTTGCTGCAGATATTGCCTCCCATGTTAACCTCCTCTGCTCCAGCACGAGATTGACAAAGACACATGATAGAGCATCTCCTTACCAGAATCCAGAGTACGGTTGTAATATTTCGGAAGAACCATCCATCGATCCATCAACTTTTAGAGCCTCCGACTATGAAGAACTGGTGGGCATCTTCCGTAAATTTGTTGGATCAAGCCTCAATGTGAAAATGTGGTACATGGTCTGCCCGTTCGAAAACCATTGCTGAATAGTCTTTTGTAGAAACGCTTAATACTTCGGCACAGGAAGCTGGATAGGTCTCATATGCGACATTTAACAGGGATATGTTTTGGAACATTGGTAAAAGATGAAGGCCCGCCATTCTTATGAATGCCATGGTAGTAGCTTTAGTTTTCGTTGAGCCCAAGGTCCACTTGCAACCTGCTTGTCTTGGCCTGTAGGTAATAACTCTCTTGTGCTGTATACAGGAATGGAGCTCTACATTATTTGCAAAATTTGTCGTCGATATAACAGAGAAATACCAATTTTTGTAGTGTATCGTGTTTGCGGATGCTCCTAGTAATTGCTTCACTTTTTCGGTCAAAGCATTCACATTCCCCACCGAATGGATTGGCAAACACTGAATTGTGGTCAATGTATCTGAAGCCGACACTGTTGTCTGAAATTCACATAGCATTCGGTATAATAAACAGTTTCCTTAGAGATACATATTCTCACTATAGATACACATTCTTGAGGTGTGTATCGCTGAGCATTTCTACTGTCCACATCCGTCGAAAAGCTTTTGAAAGGTGAGGCCAGTTACTAAAATTGAGGCTGATTCAAATTAAAAAATTTCTTCAAGCGCAGTTTGTACGAAAAACGGTCGAAAAAATAGTAAAAAACATGACAAAAAAATGCAGAGGGAAAATACAGAATTCTAGAAGTGTGAAAAGCAGAATGGTTAGCTTCGTTTACCCTTCGTTTTCGAGATATGACAGGAAATTGAGAAGCCAATTTAATCCTTCCTTGTGTCCCATTCGGTGCCAAAATGTTTTCCAATCATGAAGTAGTGCCGCTCACATTCAGTTTTCCCCGCTGCCGAAATATTCAATTTTTCGATCTCTTTCCATAACTGAGTGTGTACACGAATTTGCTGCTGACACTCACGTCCTTTTTAAAGCATCGTTGCTGATGTATAACCCAAGTTTATTACTGCACTACCAGCATCATTTCACCTCGCACTTTCGTACACGTGTCTCAGTCGCTTTGCAGCCGCCCACTACAAGCCCCACTAGAAGCCGTTTGAAAAAAAAAGATTTTTCCAATTGCCACCGCTATTTGCCACACCATGTAATTTCCTCATTGATAATCATTTCGGAAATTTGCAATTATGTGAAATTTCCATCGTGTTTTCGGCTGCCAAAATGTATTCAGTTCAGTCCCAACCACACACCGTCCGCGTCGCCCGCCCACTCAGCAGGAGAACATTATCAGTAATCAGTATTTAGTCTCCAGCTCTACACCCGTCTGTCGATCGATTTGAATAATAATAATATTTCAGTTGACTGTTTTAAAATATGCGTGGTATTTGTGGCAGGATAGCAGGGAACCTCCTGAATGTCACCCCTTCGTAGAATATTTTGCAATTCAATTCGTATGTTTACTTGTTTTCTGGCTGAAAGTACAACGCGTTGGCATAATTTAGCTGTTGAAGGGAGCCAGACCCACACTATCGGAATGAAACAATCACATGCGAAACAAAGTTGCAGAGGTTTATATTGCGGCTGCAAGGACATCGGAGGGAATAACCGCACAAATATTTCGTTTATGAATTGATTAATGTGACTGGCGCGGTAGCAGCCATTGCTTGGTGGTTGGTGTCTATTTGTTGGTATCAAGTATGGAAATTATTATCTAAACACCATTTCAGGAATGGCCACGTGGTTGTGAACTTAACAAAGGATGTTTCCATTCGAGGGGGTATGGAAATTGTCATTCATTTGGTGGATGAGTTTTTGAGTGGTTTTCTTTATAATTTTATTGCTGGGTGCAAATGTGGAAGAGCTATGTGGTCCCCTTTCCAGACTGTCGCAGTGTACGGACTGAGTCAAATCAATGATTCTCGGGAAATATCCCTAGATGAATGCAATGGATAGTCAACCTTCTCCCCAAAACGGCCGGATTAGCCTGCTATAAAACACGTGCTAAGAATCAATCTGGCTGAGGGCCCACTGAAAAAACGCTTTACATATCTAGACCTGCGGATTTCCATGCAGGCCGACTTTCACTTTCTCCGCTGCTCGTAGGACGATGAAAAATGCACAAACAGAAAAGCAGACGATGGTCCTCTAGAAAAATCTTCCAACCCTTTGGTTAGCAGCCCTATCTGCACCACTATAGCAGATAATCTTAGAACTCTGGTATCCAAACCTGATACTAGCTCTGCTAGTTACCGTGTACAGAACTGTGAACCCAATCTCAATGCAATTGCATTTGAAATGCCTGTCGATTTACTAATCGCTCGTGGCAAGTTGCTTCCTCTACAACTCTACAACTCTCATCTCCTGGTGAACACAGACATCAGCAATATCCTTCGATTAATAAAAGCTTTCGGTTGGTTCTCTTGAGTTGTCCTTCTGTAGAGTGATATCACAACCGAAACATTCTGGTCTACATGTAGCTGGTATAGGCAGCCACTCTAGCCTAACCTAAAGGTCACTAAGTAGAATGTGCCTAAAGGTAGATGTAGAGGGTTCCAGTTCTTGACTCTGCTAACTAATAAGAAAGAGAAGAACTGCAACACATCCCGTGGGGAGGCGTTTACCAAGTAGATATGAAAAAATTAAAAAAAAATGGTAAGGCTGCGGCACTAAAATGCCCGAAAATAATTCCTGAAGCACTTGACGTTAAAAAAAAACGTGTTCAGCTCAGCCAGCTGGATCTGCATAGTTAGAGTGTAGAGCAGCCTATAGATATCGAACTATTTACGGCGAATAATAGCCAACTACTTTCAGACAGAACCCTTCATGATGATGTGGAAGAGAGGCCTAAAACAAAGCAAAAGCAGGAGTCCCTCAAGGTTCAGTGTTAGGCCCAGTCTTGTGGAACGTAATACTGAGACTGCCAAGGTAGGTCGATCGGAGTAGACATCATCAGCTACCTTGATGAAATTACAGTAATCCTTGTAGTAAACACACTGGAAGAAGTGCCCGAAAACTACAACCAAGTGATCTAAAATGAGAGACTTCGGCTTCGTGCATCAGGCCTGGAACTGGCAAACCAGAAGACGGAAGCGCTTCTAATAAGCAGTACAAAAAGAGTAGAACGGCTTCCCATCCAGGTCGGTGAACATACCAAGAGCAAACAGAGACACATCAAATCTTGGGAATGATACCAAACCTAGGCTCAACTTCAAAGAGCACGTGCTACACGCAGGCGAGAAAGCCTCTCGGAAATAGTGGCACTGTCGATCCCAGTCGTGCTCTATAGAGCTCAAGCGTTGTGAGAATAATTTTTTAGAACTATGACTCTGTAGTCAATTCTGTAGAATTGTGATCAAGATATGCATGAAACGGTTCATGTATCTAAGACTACCTAGCAGAAGCGAATTTAATCTTCAATAGCGTGGAGTAGAAAGGGACGATCTCAGGCATTTTGAGTGAGAAACTGACTACTGTAGCTTGCGAATGGTCGAATTAGAAGGCCTGAATCAGCCAGGATTAAGGAACGAATACTTTCAAAACAAAACTCTATTTTATGGGTGTAGTACCTGGGAAGTAACCAAAGCCGTTACCAGGAAGCTGCAAACCTTTTAAATAGATGTCTTCGCAACATCCTAAGGATCTTTTGGCCGAACCGTATATCGAACGTGATAGCGGGCCAGGAGCCAATAGACGGCAAAATACGGAGGAGAAAGTGGCAGTGGATTGGTCACACCCTACGGCGCGAAAACAGTTCCATTGCGAAGTACGCCATGCAATGGAATCCACTTACCCAATCAGGCAGACGAGTGGGCCCCGACCTAGGTAGACATGGAGAAGGGCAGTTGAGGAGGTATCTAGATCATTGGGGATGGAACTCAAGCGCGTTGCAGAAGTCCGAACACGATGTTTTTGACGCCCTATGTCCCATGAGGGGTCAGAGGACCTTAGTAAAGTAAGTAATGTTCCTTCTAGGTAAAAGAAAAGGACTTTAAAAATCATGCGCTAATAGGTTACTTGACAATATTTTAAAGCACCTGATGAGGCCGATTCTGTAATGTTTCACTACCCACCTGGGTTTGGATTTTTCTTTCATTAAAGATACAAAATAATTGGTTAACCTTGTATAAGTCTACCTTTTTCCACCTTTCCCAATACTTCACTATCACCAACTGAAAGACTTCATCTTTCCTCAGTTCAATAATTCCACTCTCAAAAGGAAGCACAAAGCTAAGGATACATCGTTAAAAAGGTACACATTTTTGCAAGGTCATGTTAAATTCATTCACCCAACACTGGCGCCCAGTAAATCATGATAATGCCATGAAAGTCACGTAAATTTCAATTTATTTCAGTTCAATGAACTTCAAAAAGGATCCCATTACTGGGCACAAAATAAGTCCAGAAAAACAGAAAAACTCCCCAAAGAAGTAATAGTCTTTAAACTGAAATTGAAATCTTTTGAGTTAGTGATGAAGATGATGATGGGTTCATCAAAATATCGATTAAAATCCTGTTATACTCGCAGGATAACAAGAAATTCATTTTTCACACAAAGACACGACACAAACCAATGAATTGATCATTCATTTAGAAACATGACATGTTTACGACAGTCCCACCCTAAATTCATGTGAATACTAGGACAAATTAAATTATTCATATACGAGGACGAGTTTCATGTAATTTGGAGAACAGGACTCGTACCAAGAACACCATCAGATAAATGAGATGGTATCCCCAAATCGAAGATGATGACGCTAGAAATTTTCGTAATAAATTACATCACATTGAAGCATGCGGTTAGGGCTAATTCTGTTAAATTTAGCCACCACCAAGGTACAATGCGAATAATAATATCGGAACTCGTCAATGCATATATAAATTACTTAATTATAGGGAGGGGGAGATATGGATTATAACAATGAATGCATCGATTTAATTGTTTCCGATTTATTGGATGCATGCAACGCCAGTTGCCAGTAATGGAGCGACTACATTCATTGATTTTAATGAACACACACATTCCGTTTAATGAAGAGCGATGGGCATGCGAATCAATTCGATTGGAAATTCGCTTGATTAGAGTCAACCTGGAATTACATCAGTCATCGGAGGGAGGATTGAGGAGATGGCAGAGGGCACACGTACAGCGTGAGTGTGAGATACATAATTTATAGTCTGTCTATGCCAGAAGGCACGATTTAAATATAGATCAATGCAGCTTAATATTAATTGGTCCATTGTCAGTCAGATATGCAGATTATATGAATATGAACCCTACGACTAGGTAGGGCTGGTAATTTAAGAGCCATTCGAACCCATCCGTGCGTCGGTGTAATGCAACATCCACAGGACACGAATAAACGTCATAATTACGTAGACAATGCATGTGTTTGGGATTAATGGATGTATGTAGGAGGGTTTATCGGTTCTAGAGGTCTTTCAAAGGCTTTTAGTTTTGAAAAGTGGACAGTCACTCTTAGAGGAAACAATAGATCCGCTACACGGAACTATCTCTCGAAGCGGAAGCTCCATTGTTACGCAGAAACATCGCTAATCCATCGGCAGTTTACGAGTAGTCCATCCACGGGTTTCGCTTTGAATGAAGACAAATCGAGGTACGAGGGTGGATTAAAAAGTCCGCGACGTACAGTAGAAATATTTTGAACCCACCTTCCCCCTTTTGTTTTTCAATATTCGACGAGTGACTCTATGAAGTTCCATTCCTGCGCTGCATTACCTATGTACGGCTCATTACCTATGGAAGTCATGTAAACCACTAGCAAAGACACCAACCTCAAGGCCATCGAAAAAATCCAATCACTGGCATGCAGCTACTGGTACCATGAGAACCACATCAACAGCAGAATTAGAGGTCATTCCCAACCTGTTTTCATTATGCCTATCGTTACAGGAATCTGCGGTCAGAAGAATCCTGAGAATCAGCAGAAAAAAAAAAAATGACTGGAAGCAATGTACTCCGGGACATACCCAGTTACCTAGGTGACGTAGAAAAAACTGACTACGCATTATCCTAGTCAGACTTTGAAAGACCACTCTCCAGTTCATTTCCGAGCAGAAAAAATGCACTGAAGGCAAAGCCATCCACACTGAAAGGACAAGATGGACATTGGAGTCGGACAGGCCTCACTTAATCAGTCAGACCTGCAAACCAAAGCAGAGTTCTTCAGACAGAGGTCCTAGCAAAGACAATTGGTGCCCATGGCACTGAGATGAAGGCAACTCCACTCGATGATTTCAACCTTTTCATTGACAGCCAGGCAGCTACATAATCTATTTCTGCTTTAGAGGTGGAATCGAAGCTTGTGAAGTGTAGTAGCAAAGTGTTCAGAGTTCCTTGCACACAGCATTAGGTAAGGCTATGCTAGATCCCCGGACATGAGGGTATACTAGGGAATGAGAAGGCTAACGAGCTGGAAAGAAAACTATCCGAAAACTGGACCTAAAGGAAGCTGGGCATTCAGTAAAAGTTGAAACGTATAATCTTAAACCCGAAGTAGTGTGTAGATCTCTCGTAGAAGCAAACAGCAAATAACTTTACCTGAACACCTTCGAAATAGCTAAGAATCTATGGCTAATAAAGCAGCAAGGCCAGATTGAGTGGAAGGACATCTGTAGATTTATCAAAGGCAGAGATATTTCTCCGCGAGCAAGGGATACTTCCCCCCTTAATAGGCATCACAATAGGTAAAGACTTTCAGCAATACTTGAGGGCTAAAACGACCTTGATTTATTTACCCATGGCTCGACAGTCTTGTGGAAGGTACTTGAGAAGAATTATAATATTCAAAGCTCGCCAAGACAGGATCTATTAGAACGACACTCACAGCCGCAATGGAGACCATGGTAAATCTCATTCCGCTGAATATCTTCTGCAAGAAGGTCGTTGTCAAAGAAGAACTATGGTCATCACAACTATCATCCTTCCCATCTCAATGGGAAACTACTACCAGGCTAATAAAAACCGACAAAATGCCTCCGACACTTGCTTTTGACGGGAGATTCAATATCAGAATTCCTATCAGAGACAACTGCAACTAGAACCAACAAGTCATAACCAAAGAGGAACTAGCTTTCTACACCGATGATACCAAAATGAACTTCAGTACTGTGGCTGGGGTGAACTATCAAACTCTAGGAGTGAACCACGGATTTAGTAATATGAACGACTGCAGCTTTTTCAAACCGAGATCACAGCCTTAAGTTAGGCTGCAAAAATTATTTTAGAAGATAATGTCATAGTGAAGCTAATTATGGTGTACAGTCAGCCGTTAAAGCCTTGGACTCCGCGAAAATCAGATCAAGATTAGTAAACACCTACAGGAGACATCTAAATGAGGTATAGGAACATTTGTACGAACTTCTATCAGTTCTTTTAATAAGATCATCGACGACGAAGTTACTAGTATAGCCAACAGGTGCTAGGTCCACTTGGATACATCCGTGATGGCTTGAAATCCGTTGGCCAATATGTGACAAGAAATTCCTTAAAATTGCAATGACACACAAGTCCTCTCTGGCATCACTACGGGGCACGGTCCCGTTGGCATTTACTCGAAAGGCCTCGGGTTTCTACACAACAATTACTGCAGAAACGAAGTCTGAGGCTGTTTGTCACCTTCTACAGGATATTCACTCTGCTCTTGTCCACAGAAGCATTAGCAGTCAGTTTGGAGTTCATGTCCTCTAATTCGGCTCTAATTTGGTGAATTTTCTTCTGTTGTTAGGCTCCCAGGATAATAACTCAATTGAGCACTATGGATCCGACTGTTACTCTAAGAAAGTAGTGGCAAGCAAGTCATTGTGAAGACAAGCTGAAGGAACACTTTAAATCCAACTGAAAAGGCCTCATCCAATTTATCTACTTTACACCCCTGCCAGTAGCGCCGTAACTTAATGGGTAGTGTGTTGCACCACCTAGTGGGAGTTTCCAGGTTCGAATCTCAGATAGCACCAACAAGTATTTTCGCGGTCCCACCTATTGGGAATGTCTAACAAACGTCCAGGAGTAATAACTGTCATGAGAAAGCTTCTCAAAAAAAATAAAGCCTTTCAGATATATGTACATAGCTCTAAGCTGAAGGTCCCGAATACTTGTATTTGTTGGTATATCCATGCCAATCCTCTTTAAAGAAAATTACAAACTCATCCTCAAAAGTGAACTGAAATCGTGAACAACAACTCTTCCAGATTTTTTCTAACAAAACGAACTTTGTGCGTACCAAGGACACTTATGTACCTCACATTACAAGCGATGCTACCTATCTACACGTGGATTTAAGTACAGCTTCTCTTGTCTCGTATCTATCCACCCACATCTGCTTACGAGAAATTGAAATTCTTCAATGTTTATCCTGTTTACTCTTCTCAAAATAGCTCAAGGTATGTATACACCATGAAATTTCCTATCTACATTTCAAATTTACCTAAAAAACAACAGCAAACAGCACCAGCAACAGGGGCTTGAAATACACAACAAATGCTGAAACAAACCAAAAAGCAAACCATCCACAAATACATAAATTAATTTGATTACTTTCAGGGACACTTCCGGTTCTCTTGTGCGTCCAACAAGCAAATAAAAACAAAAAAAAAAAGGTTCCTATCATAAAAATGCTCTCTCTCAGTGTTTATCCACGTGCCTCATAGCTGCATGAATATATCCTTCAAGCCAGCAGTAGATTCCCACAAAAAAAAAAGAAAAGGAAATCACATTCCAGTAACAAAACAATTTGTTAAAGTGGCTAAATGAAATTTTATTTGCGTTCGGGGAGATGAATGACACCCAATAGCGGAACGAGAAGGTCCTTTGAGAGAACACAGTACACGATATTAGAGCTCTATGTCCATAGATTGTTGGTTTTATAGGGCGTGTTGACTTGAAGTGTGCCACGACTTGTGTAATGGCATACAACCAAAATTTACTGTCAGGCAATAAATTTCGCCCAAAGTAATTGTTATAAATTCATCAAGCGAATTAGTTGTCTATTTGACACGTCATCGGCGTTTCACTTCCGAGATGGGTATGGGGATTAGTTTGTTTGCGGAATAACTTACATAAATTAAACCTGCCATTGACTGACATGAAATGGATCCTTTAGAGAGGATTATTTGAGTATAACCAACACGTGTACGTTGTGCTGGATTAACCGCTTAAGGTCTGGCCTTTCTAACTGCTCGTAGGTGACAATCACAATCACGATAAAACCGACTTAGTTTTCAATTATTTTAAGAACTCGGCTACTTTTCCTTTTCTTTAGCATCGTAGAAGAACGCAGTCAACACTGCAAAAACTCAGAGACTTGCGAGTTCCAGTTTGCCTCATCAAAATGGTGACTAGGTACTTCAGGCGCAGAATCTGCACCTACGATCCGGTGGGGTGCCATAGGGCTCAATGCTAGGTCCACTACTCTAGAACATAATATACGATGGGGTCTTACTCCTCCTAATACTTCAATTATGGATTTCGTCGACAACATAGCAATTACTGTGACTGACAAGGTATTGGAAGAGGTGGAACAGATCAGTAATTCCACAATAAGGACAGTAAGGCTTCGACAGAGCTCGGCTGGCCTCACCCTGGAATGGAACACAAAACGAAAGCAGCAAGAAGAAAAATAAAACACTCAACAACACTGTGGATCAACATCAAAAGGTCACATAATATATCTCAGTGTCGTCTCCTTAAAGGAACAACTCAAAGTTACAAGGCAGCGAATCCCAGAGCTGATCTCATGCAAATCATGCTGAGGACATAAAGACAAAGGCTCAGTCGAGGATTTCTTTTAGGAAAGAATAGTAGCATTTATAGTCCTCTACGGTACACGAATCTGGGCGAGGGCCATGACGATTAGGATGATTACTACCTCAGTGCACCGAATTTGTGCAGTGAGGATATCCTGCAGATACTGTAGTATCTCCAGCGATGCAGCCTGTGTGATAGCAAAGATGATACCAATAGACATCCTGGGAGAAGAGAAACGACGAAAATATGGACTGAAGCAGGCAGAATAAGAACTTATCGATTTAAACGGCGAAAACCAGCAGATGTCACTAAGGATGCAGAGCTTATGAGAGTGGCAAAAAGGCTGGAACACTCCCGAAAATGGGAAGCAGACCACAAACCCAGCGACAAATCTAAGATGGCACAGTAAACTAGGGTATCACATAATCCAGTTGCTGGCAGGTTATGGATACGTCCCACGATAACAACCCTTACTGCCCACGTGGAGTATGTAAGGAGTAAGGATGCGTGGAGCGCATAGCAAATGCCAAACACGTTTTTTTTTCAATGTCCACGCTTTTGTGGAAAGAGGGAAGCACTGAAGAAAACTAGGCGTGCCACCAACCCCCGAAAACTCAATTGGTAAGATGCCATTCTATGCTGGACAACTATAGACATTCTATACATGACCCTGATCAATCCAATCATGGAGCGAATGGACACCAATGTTCCGGCCAACAGGGTCTTCAAATCCTACCCAGAAGGACAACCTAGTAGAGGGCAATCTCGCTAATGGAATGCGCAATTGAGAGGTTTGTAGATTGAGAGTGAACCTAGCGCCACCTAAGTGAGTAAGTTAAGTAAGTTACCGACATTCTCGTGAACGATGCCAAGGATTCACCAAAGAAAATCCTCGCGCCAACAAGATGCAGGTGTTCAGGAGAAGAAAGCAAAATCAAAAGCTGTGTGGAAAGCCAATTGATTCCCGCTATCAAGGTCTGTATAAAGCGTGGGCATGGGAATTGCAACTATCACCGCAGCCAGTTCCTATCCAGTTATGGAGTCTATAGCAAATATTTATGTAGATTTGGACACAATAGCCCACTTAATTGTCCAGATGAAGAAGAAGACACGGAACATGCTATATTCCATTGCAGTCACAATAGGGACATAGGCTACCAAGTCCACTGTCAATAATGCAACATATGACGCAGTAAGATGAGGACTAAGACTCTCGTTGCAGACGTTTAAGAGGCGAGCAGAAGCAGCAGTGCAAGAAGCTTACCATAAACTGAAAAATAGTCCCTCAAGGAGACTGGTTAATGAAGGCAAGCTGGCTTCACTCAAACTTGCGAATCGTACCCAAAAGCCCAGACTACTGGTACGAGTATCTATGTGGATAAGACATTGATTGAAGCAACCCAAAAGAAACACCCTGTGAAGTGGATACTCGAACTTACAAAAAACTGATGAAGAAAAATACAGCCCGATGGAAATCATCAATTAATTTTTAAGGAATTTAAGGATATTCTGTACAAAGAAATAAAATAATATCGACTCACCTTAAAGACTACAGTTGTTCTCTGCTTGACGTTGAAACTCTGAAAAGAAATAAAAAAAAAATTGGTTAATCTTGGTTACTTTAATTCAATATGCGGTGTAATACAGTCGAACGTAATAAACTACACAACCCAGGAACACACAAACCACATTCTTTCATCTCCAGATACGGATATTATCTGCCACAGATACAAATCAATAACACTCCCCTGACATAATTAATTATGAATACCAACGACGAGAGACCAAAATGTTATACTAATGTGCTAACACTTGGCCCAAAAATTACTTATTTATGCCCAGACGGGTCAACTGCCTTCAGCAAGTACTTTCGGATGTGGCTCATGAAAATCGCCTCACCTCGCCTGGCCTGGCCTGGCGTGGCCTGGAGGAATAGGAAAACTTTTTTTTTTAAGGCGAAACATGACCATTTTGTGAATGGGGTCAAATAAGTTATTTACGTTGACCCATTAGGTAATTGCACTGTGACCAATGACAGTCAGAGGAAAAGGGAAAAGCTGAGGACGTGCATTCCATGGCGTATACGTAACATTTTTAGATGTTTGTTAATTTGAAGACAAATTGTGTAAGGATATACAGAAGGAGGTGGACTGGAGAGACCATTCGTGTCCATCGTGTGAATAAGAGATGGAAATGATGTGCAACTATCCACTAGATGTAAAGAAATTGATTTGAAAAAGGAAGCTTTTAGACAGCCAGAAGCGTGGAGGATACTTTAAGCTGAGATCCATTCGAAGTCAATTTATTCCATCGGATATAACTGCCTTCGTTGACAGTCAAGCAACCTTAAAATCGACCAAATCAGAGGCGGTTACGAAGTGTCATGATGCCTTGATCACCATCAGACACTATGCGGTCAAACCTTGGTGGGAAGGAAGGTCATAGCAATATCGAAGGCAAGCGAGAGGTGGTTGCTTAGAAAGGATGAGGTCAGCAATAAAGATCAGTATTCCACTATCACCAATTGGTAAATTCTTCAGTAAAATAGACGACATAATAGAGAAAGAGATAAACTCGTCCAGGCTATCCAGAGAGGCATGTGCCACCTCTTGCACGCTATGGCCGTACATAATGAAGAGTCCCTGACACTAGATCCATCGTTTATCCGCACCTCAACTGGAATAATAAGAAGACATTTGGACTCATGATCCAAAAATTGAAAGTAGATTTCAGGGAATCATGCAGAAATTGTGGAGATGAAGAAGAGGTGGAGTTACCTTAAGATTCAGATTTTTCACAACCACCATAGACGAACATTGTAGATTGATTTTAGGAGTGTAAGTGCGCTGCAACCTTCTACATCTGTTCTGCTCTCCCAATTTGGAACTCTAGTCGATATGATATTCGGCTTAAAGCACGGCTCCGAGTCCAAATTTCTTGATGAGCCGGAGAATCTAGAGCAGATTCAATGATGGAAGATATGCATTTTCCTTCTTTCTGGATCTGTGTTCTACAATCCTTAAGAAGGTGCCTTGGGGTTTCCTCAACATCTCCGCAAAGTCTGCAATCTCCGCGTTGCTCTATACTCAGTTTCCTTAGGTGTTAAGCCGGTTTATGTTGATGTTTATACAGACCTTAATTGCTTCACAATTCCCGAAAATCTCGTTGGCCTGTTTTAGCTTTGGACTCACTCACTCTTAGGACTCACTCTTTTTCAAACACTGAAGAATATTTATCTCACAGTTGTTGGCGTATCGTATGCGATGAGTACTTGTCCATCACACACCCTTCCATAACCAAACCTAAATGATTTGTAGTCATTATCGAGTGGCAACTACTTTTTATGACTAAAATGATTCGCGGTTATGTAGTCTACAATAAATAATTGAATCTGGAAGTAACAGCTAATAAATTAAAGTTCAGTTTATTGTTAGTAATCTGGTGTTCTAAAACTAATGTTTTCAGAAGTTAGTCGCAACTACTTGCCGAATTAGTCATGACTACTTTAGTCATGGAAAAAATATTCAGTTGTACCCGAATAATGAGCGTTAACGCAATGACGTACATATCGTCGATACTGACTTTAAGATAATACGGAAGCCTACCTACAAAATGGCTAACAGAATTCAAAATTTCAATTGACATTCATTAGTGCCAAGCCAAACCAAATCCAGTATTGCATCCGTAATTTGGCATATCTTGCAGCTTCAATTAGACAATTCGGCTGAATAAGTAGTTTTGCAAGTGGCATTTGCACCCCATACAAATGACAGATTGTGTCTAATCCATCCTGTGACAGAAGGACTTCAGTGCTATCATTACGGATAGAAAATCAGTTATAATTGGAAAGAGACTGGATGTAAATTTCGGAATACGAAATCATGATGCATTGCATATGCATTCATCGACACATTTTTACCCAAAAAACACTTCATGAATAATCAAACCCGGTATGTTTATCTACAGATACTTTCTCCTTGCCACATCGTTCAAACCACAAAAAATGTTTTCGCACTTAGCTCATATGAATTGTTAATATGATTGTATGGACAGATTAATGCCCTTCCTCTCAGCTTTTATCCTTTCTTATTTTGCTATACTATCAAATCACTTCAGATACATATGAAGGAATGCATTGGATCTACATAAGGGATAAGAGCACTCATCACATGATGATGGGATGGAATCTCTTTTCATTATTCTGAAACCTTACTGTGTAGGTATACCATCCTGGTGTTATTTCAGAAGGAGAATAGAGTTCTTCGTTGGAGAAGAATTACATACACGATTATGTAGGGGGATTAATAAATGGATTGGGAATGATCAGAGATTCTGCTTGGCTAGGATGTGTAAGGATGGAGTAGCTGTGATTTATAAATTATCCGAAAACAATGTGCACAAGTATATATTTGCTTTCCAAACAAGTTGAAGTTAATGTTCGAATATTTGCCAGGGGCGATGGATGACATCACACGGAGCATGAATCGAATAGGTGGTAGGAATAAAACATTGAAAGTGTAAGTAAACGAATGCATTTTATAACCCAAGAAACTCATTAAAATTGGTACAATGGTGGTGCACCAGAAAGAGTGGTTTGACAAAGAACTATTAAAAAGAACCTTCGAAAGGAAATTGCACATAAAACAGGACGCTAACAGAAAACCAATGCTAAACACATTTAAGTGGATTGGAGTGCTTATCCAGGCAAGGATATTCATACTCCTATCACCCTCCTTAGAATCCAAGTATCTACGGCCACACTCTTTAATTCGAAGTTCACAAGGATGAGAAAAACAGAAGAGTGAACGAAGAAGGCCTTATGTGCTGCTTTCTACGAGTACAAAAATGTCTGTGAACGATTGGGCTTGCGATGTATACTGTGACAAAGAAATACAGAGACTAAGACCCCAAACACGGTCAGCTATACTCCTGGAGCGGTTCGTTCACGTCTGACATATAACAACGTTGTCTATTTTCGACTCATCGACTCTTTCTTAACCCTCAGAATGAGTCATGCTTACTTCTAATCTTTTTTTTTGTCAAACTCTGGTATCATCTACTTCTCCAAGAGGGACCAGCGAACTCTCCAAACCATATTCTCACACAAACAACTCTTTTAACACTTCCTTTACTCCGTGACTCTTTTAAAGAGTCGCTTAAGCCTTTCAAATAAATTTATTCATACTCAAAAAAAACAATCCCTCTCCAGGAGTTCATATGCGTTAACGAACGCGGAATCCGCAAACAGCAATCTATGAAATCCAAATAACAATCACACAACGGATTTAGAAGTGGTGCACAGTCTATCTTTGAGAACTGTGGTGCCCTGTAGGCTTTCATTTATCTCTCATCAGGCATTCGGTTGATTTTGGAATTTTCTCATTCGAATCGTTTTAGTTTTGCCTGCTGAATGTGCAGTAGGGCACTTCGTTGTAATTGCAGTCGACCAAATATTTACCCCACATTCAAGTTCCTCTTCTGCATTCGCCACGTCGCGTCGTCATTGTCACCAATCGAAATAACACAGAACAAAGCGCGGTCTTGTTTGCCTTTGAATTGCATGCACTCCACTGTGATTATGCTTGTCCCTTTCAAAGGCACCCATAATCTAACAGACCCAGTCTTGTGTGCATCGTGACATTATGTAGTTTCCGGTTCTCTATTATCATGAAAGTTGCGTTGCGCGCAGCAGGATATGTGTACATCCCCTTGAATACGTTTTACTCTCATCACAGGATCGCAGAAGTACAAACCAGTGATTTACGAATGCTTTGTTGGGAGATTAATATTAGAATACACAGAGTCGCGTACAACTCAATGGAAAAGGATGTTCAAGGAGGGATTCGAGTCCGGAAACTGTCTTTCATTGAATATTGCTTATGCCATGCAATAAGATTGTACCCATGCTTTTCCATAATGCTCTTGTGTATGATGCTACCCGGTGGGTTAAAGAGGTGCTTAAACACAAATAACCCTTTTATGCTTTGTGAGGTATTTTTTTATAGTACTGCTGCCGGGAGCTCATAATTGTCAAGTAGAATAAGCTGGGGGATTATAGCTATGGTGTAGCTTTACTAACCTCGAGGATACCCCTTGCAATAAGCCCTATTAGCTGTACAGAAAATGTATCAGTATCAGATTCATAAATGCTTTACGTAAACGTTCTATTTGTCGTAACTGCTTTGAGTGGTTCCATGTTGCATAATCAGTGCTGCTTCCAATTTAGAAGGAAGGTTGTAAGCTTACTGGTGAAGTGACGACTCCACCTTAAAAAAAAATCAGCAGACATATCAGCTTAGAGATACCAGTTAACGACTCTTTAAAAAGACTCTTTTCAGATGTCGACTAGATTCAATGAGTCGATAAAATGAATTCAAACGAAGTTCCCATCATATTGCCATAAATAGCACTGACAAAATGAAATCAGACAAAAATTTGAGCCGAGAGCTCAATTTTGTTTTCCTTTCTCCGCGTATAGATCGTTTTTAACTGTCCCTCGAGCAATGCTTTTAACTGTAAGAAGCAGTTCTTATAAATAAAAACGAATAAGGCTCACAGCTTTTGAAGATTATTTCTTACTGGTCAAATCGACTCCTTTCTAACTAACAACAAGTACGATATGGACAGTTTAACAGACATTTTTACATCGCTATTGTGGACCCTAATCAGTGATTTCTATCGGGTTTCACATAGCTCGTAAAGAGACGAAGGCTGATAAAGATTTTCCTAAACTCTTGACCACTTTCTAAAACCCGTTCTCGCCTCTTCTTGACTCTCGCGTAGGTTTATCGGCGACTATTTGTCATAAATCAAAAGATTAGGAGTGCAACACCTTTAAATTTTTTTCTGATATGAGACTATTTTTCTCGACTCTTTCCGACACGTTCAAATAGTGAATTATTGCCGATATTCTTTCTTTCTGAAGTTTATTGATCAGTTTCGAAAAAGAGATTCGACAGATCCCCAATATATTAAGCAATTTCCAACCATTTCTATAGGCTTTTCTGTTTCATTCAAACAGTGAATAACAGGTGAAATGAGTCGAGTACAGTTGCTTCTAATACCTACGACTTTCGTTTAACATCTACTATTTCCGGCACTAAATGGCTTACGCTACATCCTCACGATGCTATCCCGAAATGAGTGTTTTTTTTACCAAAAGGTGAACGCTAATATCTAAACCTCCCATCAAGTAGCAGTTACGCACATTTATGACAAAATTGCAACAATACATCCCTGTGCAACCGACACAATGACTTCACATTATTAACGACCATCCATACTCACAATTATAACGTTTCAATTAGTTCAACTTGTATAATTAGACGAAATAATTTAATAATGCTTATCGGCGTGGTAGCAGCTATCCTCCAACGAAAGATACTCCACCCTGGTATTTAACCTTATTAAACTGCGGCAGAGAAAAGGGGGTGGCCATGGCAGTGATATAGTCAGAGCAGCAATAGCAAAAGTTTATCACAAAAACGCGCTACTCCCGTACTTGCATGCACGCCTCTCCAAATTGGTTCGTGCACAAAGGAAAGTTGCTCTTCTATGGCGCATGGATAGCATGAATAGTTGATGCCATAGTTATGCTAACGCATGCAAATGCACTTTGAATGCTTTTTATGCTGCGGAGTTTAATTTTATTCAATTACTCATACCATTTGGTGGGGTGGGGGTGGGAGGTGGCCTCTGTATCCGTCTGTGCTACTTCGGTAGTTGTTATTGAAATTTACGCACATTTCGCAGCTTTTCCTGATAACTATGCGCGATATGTGTGGAAGACAGTGGTTACTGATGGATGGTCAGTAAAATTTTAGGGTCGAAAAGTTTATCACGAGATTGAGAATCGAGCAAAGAATGGGTATCGTTAAGATGGAAAGTGTTAAGACTCACGGATCCTCCAGAACACCGTGAAGTCATTTAGTATCTTTCTTGGAAAGAGTCGATTAAATTCGGCACAAGTCGATCAGTGGAGTCAAGTTAATGTGGGACTTTTAAGTCGACTTGAAAACGTATGGATATAGGCACGACTCGGAGTGAATATGTAATCGACTCTTTTCGAAAGAGTCGACAAAATAAGCATAATTCAATTCCAACCATGGGCGTGAAAATGGGAGTAAAGCTTTGAGTCTATAAGGGCAACAAATGACACAAAATGGTGAGTCCGCTGAATCGTTAAGTTTTTCTTAGAAAATACTTAAAAAGAGTCGATAAGCTAGGTACAAGTATATGGAAACCGAGCAAATAACTCAAAGATGCCATTCGATACTCGTAAGAACCAGTAAAATACGAAGATCAGTTGAACTACTATTTCTCAAAAATATCAAATGAGTCGATGATATTGAGGCCCAGAACGAAATCTGTAATATGCTACAAGATGAGAAATTATTTTTGGAGAACAGTTCTAAAGAGTCTATAAAGTCAGTCACAGGCTTGTAGAGTTCTCCTTAAACAAAGAGTCGACTTCATAATCTACAAGCAGACGTATATGGGAACCAAGAAAAGAGAAACCGAAATGAGTCGAAATATTAACGCCCCGATTCGACTCATTTCTACGGTTATTTTTTTAAAATAATCGCTACAATGAGACAGGAATCAATAGCTCAGCTAGAACTCACGATGACATTGTATTCCAACCACAAATCTGTATAAAAAGTACATATGTTCAGTACTGTTATTCCAACAGTTCCCTCAAACATTATATAATCCCTTTCTCTCTAGACCGCCACCACTGTATTATAGATGCATAGATACATAAAAAGATATCTGATGCAGGCCCCATTTAAATTTTGTTATCGACATTTGGCTGTGCCACCACCACCAACGCAATTATAACTTCTGCTCGATTGCATTCGAGGTCAATTCAACGATTGTTGGTGGATGCCATATTTGAAGGACATAATTTGTGCGTTTGCTGCAATGGTGCGGAAATTTCAATGCAAACGAGAACACTGAGGCAAATTCTCGTAATTAGGAGAGAAAATGATTTTATCAATTTGTTAGCGTATTACTGTTGCCAATAGATGGATAGTATTCGAAATGCATTTGCTTAACGCTATATTGGCTCGCTACTTCAACAAATTTAGTTCGCATGCTAGGATTTAAAAATTTCACTATTCAATAGGTAGTCGTGTATAGCCTGCATTGCCTGGCGTGAATAAGATTTTTTTCCCCCTTCTAAGTGGGTGAAATGGTTGGCGGATAACTCTCCTAAGTTCAGTAATTTTTAGTTTCCCTGTAGTGGCTTTAGATACTGCCACTGATGCAGTATCTAGAGGTCTTAAAAATGTTTTAGATAAATGAACATGCAATTTATGAAGCCCCCTTGTACCTGCCATGGATGAACTTGGGTGAGTTAAGAGCTATTCGTAGGGTGTCACAGCGATATTTCGAAATGAAAGCAACGTGGATGGGAAATTACAGGGAATTTCAAAATGATGGCATGCCTTCCATAGGCACTTCATGCCCGATTTTTTTTTCCTTAGATAATCATCCCCCCAGCTCGTTGTAGGCACTCTTGTACTTAAGAATACGCCGGCCACAAACACTGCAATTTCATCCTCTTTCAAAATAAAACAAATTTATTACTCAAACGTGCATTCCAAAGAAAAGCCCTCTAAACGGCCTCATATCAAGGCAACGCAGATTCTACAAAATTAGACCCAACACCCACTCGCATCCTGATGAAATCATAAGGAATTCCTTTTCAAAGGCGGTACGAGATGAAAAATCGTTTCTTTGAAATTGGATTCGTTTTTGGATTTTTTTTTGATTACTGGGAAAGGATTATACCCACATATGTGTCTCTTTTGTTTCACATCCGTGTTGTAAAGTAAATGAATTGTCCTTGCGGTTGCGGATGTGGCCATAAACTGGGCGAAGGTGGAAGGACGAGAGAGGGGATACCAAATAAAAGGGTTAAGATATTTAACACGAATGTGTAAATGTGGTTTGTGGTCTGGTTCACATTACTATGCATAATTTCTATCATCATTCCTGGAATTCTTTTTGGTTCTTTGTCCTTTGGAATGCAAAAACAAAAAAAGGAGTTTTATAAAGGAGAGGGAACGAAAGAAAAGGTGGAAGATTTATACGAATATACCTATGTGCTGGGAAAGTTAGGATTTGGGTCAAAGTTATTCGCCTTTGGGTATGTGAGCATGATTTTTCCACAAGGTACTTTCATAAGTAAATCCGAATGGAATGTATCTAATGAATGCCAGGGGGGAATAAAGGTAATCAAAAGGACCACGAGGTTGAATTATTTAAGTTAAAAAAGTACACATTCCGGCTGAGATTCAGTTTTAAGTCAGGAATAGAAATTAGAAGACAAAGCGGAGCAGCGACGGATAGAAGCGAAAATTATGCATACCTAAGGGTGGGCAGATATATTTCAGATTATTTTCTGATTCTTTTCAGAATGCGGCCCCAATTTTTCAGGATTCCTCAAGCAGAGCAATCGTTCTATGCAGCAGGAAGCAAATGACAAATTGGAGTAAGAGGAGTGGTGAATCGTGGCCATGACACTGCCTGCTATGAGTCCTTTATTAGATCGCCGCATTGTAAGATACTTTTGGAAAAACTTTACTTGTTTTCAAAGCCTTAGTTGGACAGGTGATATATATTTAGAGTCCATAGAGCATTGTTGACGGCTCAGACTCTTGTTATCAGTCTCCTGTGCCCACCAATTTTTGGCATCGAAATGTGAAGGAAATCAAAGCCTTGAACGTTTCTGAATAACGCGTTCAACTCAACATTGCCGGAGAACAGGTTGAGAAGGTTAAGAGCTTTCTTTATCTAGGGAGTATTATAGGGCAAAGGGTGATGCCCTGAGCAACAGAAAAGGGACTTAAAACTGCGTTTGGCATTTTATCAAAACTCTGACAAAGCAGCTTTATCAGCAGTAAAAAAAGTTCAAGAAAGCAAGTCAATATACACCACCTTTTCGTCAACTTCAAGGTCGCCTGTGATAGGGCTCCTAGAGACAAACATTATAGGATCATGTCTAATTTGACAAACTTGTCCGTCTGTGCAGTATTTCCTTGAAGGATTCCGCTAAAGAAACGCACCACCGAGCCCTTCAGTATCAGAGATGACAAGGCCAAACGCAGCATAAGAAATTTGTATAGTTCGAGTGTCCACCATAACTACTCACATAGGACGAAAAGCGACGACGATGGGATTATGGATGAAAAGGAGGTAAAACGAAGTATGCAGATATACGCTATCTTCGTCTACATTCGTAGGTGCTACTGTACACCATTAAGAATCACTGTATCTTGGACTAAGAAAACTGTTGAATTGGAAAGCTTTGAACAACTAAGAAGACTTTAAGGAAACTGGCAGAGAAGAGAATCTTCCGTGATGTATCGAAGGCAAACTTCTTCTTCAGATTATCGGTCCTTCCTTCGGGAAGGAATAAATTGAAGTGCGAAATTGACATATTCCAAGAAAGTTAAGAAAGTTAGAATTCCTTGCGGGAGCTAGGAAGGACATTAGAGCCAATTTTAACCATCGTTTCATCTACAGACATTACGTCACAAGAGATTGCGTAGCTATTACTACAGTCGCTGAGAAAACTAAATTAAGAACCCTGTCAGTAATCAGGATATTACATAACTCTGATTTATTCTGAATCCCCCCTCAAAAACTTTTGCAAAGATAATGACATTCTAAAGGTCAACTGTCAACCATAGTGTCATAGTAAATCATTACTATGCAATACGAGGGTTGTCATGATGAAACTCAATTGTAGGAGTACCTTTAATTATAAGTGACTATAACGACGAATGGCGGAGGTGGGAAACTGAGGAATTACATAAAAATCCTTAAGAAATAATTGGAAATACGATATAGCCTTTCGAGTATAACAAGGTACTGAAAAAGAAGTTAATTAGAAGGCATCAACGCATCGTTTCCTTGCTCCCAATGCATGTTAACTCGTAGGCAGTATCAAGTAATAGTTTTGAACTCACTTCGCATATTCGTACTTCCTGAAATGAAAAACCGTTTTTAAGCTCCTTTTATGAAATATGAAATCAATACTGATGGTGGATGGGGGAAGTATTGCATTTAAAAAAAAATGCTTGCACAAGGCACAGGATACAAGTGCTCCTTAACTTTAGGTAAAACTTTTGCAATAATCGACCACGTGCTTGACTAGGTCTCTTAACTTTCCTGTTTTATTTGTGGAATTTTAAACTTGGGATCTGAAGAATGCAACAAGGAGTCTCGAACAGGATTTAAAAACAAAAATACGAACTAAAAATAGGCAACAAAATTGGTGGAGTACGGGTTGAGATGTGGGGTAAAAATCTTGATTGAGTACAAAATGCAGACCTTCTACTCATTAAAGCGTTGCGACCATTATAAGATGTGGATTTTCTTATGACACCACTGCATTGCTGTCGGACGATGCCTTTACAGCATAGAACAGTAGCAATTAGTAAAAAGAAAAAAAGGACAAATTTGTAGACGACGAATAGGACAGCATGCAGTTGGTGTACAGTTGCAGTTTATTTCGGATGATTGTTGGAGAGCAGTCATTTTTGTCAGTCACAAGGTTTTGAAAATTTACAACAGTATGGGCAGAGTAAGAGACGGATTTCTTTCCGAAAATTTATGAGTAAAATTAAAGAAAGCAATATAAACCAGATACAAGTAATATGTTTGTCCTGTAGTGACCCATGGAATCACAGAAAATTTTATTTTAAAAAACCCTGTCGTGTCATTTGATATCTGAGTAGAACGACCGGTGTTCCAACATTAAAAGCGACAATCTGCAAGGATGCATTGCCGGTCCTATATTGAAGAATATTGCACTTGAACTCAGGATTCCAAGGCTTTTATAGCTACATAGCTTAGCAAACGTCGTAGTAAAGAATGTAATAGGATCATGCAAGAATGGCTGCCAATACCTGCATCACAAGCGGCAATCCGCAAGGATTCGTGCTAAGTCCCATATTGTGGAATTCTATGTAACATGACGCCCATAGACTCAGAATCCCAAAGTGTTTTGAAATATTTAGCCCAGCAAACGTCGCAGCTACAGGAGGGGTGACGCGATAGTGAATGGCTATCATATACAGGCCTTCAAACAGGAAGACAAAAACGAACAACCAGGACAACTTTGTAGACAATGAAAATTCGGATGAATTGGGACCCACACAGAGAAACTATCCTACAGAGCCAACTATATTCAGAAAAATGCACCATTTGGGTGAGTTGTGTCTCGTCATAGACGCTTTTCACATAACCCAATGGAAAAATCAGGAAGTAAATGAAGAGTATCTCTCGTCAGCCATTGTTACTTTGAGCTTAGAAGGCAATTGAGAAGTAAGATACTATCTTGAAAAATCTAAGGAAACTCTATATCAGACCTTTATTATTCCAATCCTTCTCTATATCGCCGAAGCTTGGACGTTTTCGAAGGTGGACGAAGATATCCTCGTTCGTTTTAAAAGAAAACGTCAGATATTCGAATTTTCGAAATCGGGCATTAGTCGCGTGAGATGACAAGGACATGACAGGCATGTATTGATATAGACGTCATAAAAATGTGAGTGTCTACGCCGAGACAAAACTAGCTAGTCCACTTTAGAGAAAAACTGATTCATTAAACCAGTGGAACAGCCCCCGAAAACCATGTATCTTTTCACATTTCTTGTACACATTAGTCTTCAAAAGTTACACATAAAGTTTCCAAATGTAAATAAAACTCATCGAGCCTAAGTTATACTCCATCTCATAAGTCATTTCGTAGGGAAACCATCCTTCCAGAGAGGCCGCACCCTCGAATTTTCATCAATTTCCCATAAAGTGATTGATCATCGATTATTGTTGAACTGAAAGTTCCTTTACCTTCACACAACAACCACCAAATAGAAAAGTCTTCCTTACTTCACATCATCAATCAATGTGTGTCTACAGATACGCTGGTTAAATGCCACCTACCACTCGAAAATTTACGCAATATTCGAAAGGAAAAAAAAAAAACGTATAAATAAATAAATAAATAAATAAAGACGCATTTGGCAATGGCGGCTCACGCACATTTAACCGAATTACGGATGACAGACGCTGTCAATTATTCAATTTTGATGTGAACGTGTCGAGGTTGTATCTGCGGACTTGTATCTTTCCGTACTATCTTCACCCTCAAACCTCAGCATCTGTTGGTGAGTCATTAAAATCGAATTAATCACACTGTGTTCAAGGATTTTCTTCGAATTATTGACTAAGGACATATGCAACGAGTGGTGATGGTGAGATAATATTTATCGATAGCGTAGCGCGGTGCGGTGGCAAAGGATATGGGGGAAGGGATTATTATGATATGATTTAGCAATTACAAGTAATTGAGATGATGATGAATGGTTACATGTGAGACAGTGTGAGAAGGATCCCTTTTTTTGATTAAGGAAGTGAAATTTTATCCAAAAATTTAGTGAAGTGGGGAGGTTTGCCTGTGAAAATCGATAAACGTGGTTACTAGTGCTGTATATGGGGCCCTATGTGTTAAAAATCTCGGGGCTTCAGGTTCAACTTTTGCTCTACTCCAATCCGCTCCGCTCCGCTCCTGTTCTGTCCATTTTGCTTCATCCAAACTTTGCATGATTTGCAAAAATTGATTGCTCCTTATATAACCACACAGCTGATACCTACTTTTCTGTTCTTCTCCACTCCGCTCCGCTCAGTTTTGCTTCATATAGACTCTCAAGTTGAGAACTTATTAGAAATTTTTAGGTTTGAAATGCCCAGACTATGAGTCGTCCAGGTTTGGGGTTGTTCCCGTTTTTATGAAACGTTTAATTTCCAAAAAAGCAACCAAATTATCGCGAGGATAAAGACATCCACAAATAAACCACCACTGGGACACTGAACGGTACAGCACAGTCTAGAATCACCAAATAACAATCCATTACATAACAACATCCAGTTAGAAATTCCTCTTTTAGCTGCATTCCTTGCAGACAATTCACTGACAACTCTGTGAATTCCACTCGTTATTTGTTCTACGTTCATTTGTAGTAGATTCCTTCGAATGAATCGTAGTAACCCCCACAAGATTAAGACACAACAGGACTCCTCACGACTCCTAACGAAACAACAAACCGTGTGCTTATAAACCAATTAGAGATTCCTTGCACATCGTTTTTCCCTCTGGAACTAGTACACCAGTCGTTGCCTTCGTCTTCTATTTTCCTCCTCCTCCTTCAACTTTCACTTCAATTTAGAATCCAAAAGGATTTCTAGGCAACCAACGCGAGAATAGTTATCCAACGAAATTTATGTTATCGTCCTGAATCGCTTCTGATGCTTTTTTTGTGCCGCAGATACATAGTTGAAGCGCTAATACGTAGGAAGTTGTTGTTACATTTTTCACTCCTTTTTCGGACACTGTGGTAGAGCACAGTACTAAGCTCGAATTCTTAAGGATGGAGAGAAGAGAATGAATTTATTTTCAGAGTTGCTCCTTGTGAAATTATATGCACGTAGGGCAAGTAAAATCGCCTAATGGTAGCTAAAGTGCTTTTATTTGAGAAGAAATGGTATCGAGATGACGAGAAGCTTTATTTACTACTCAGGGCACTAGATGCAGATACTAGGACTGGGATAGAAATTATGAGACTGAAAACTAAGGAAACTACTTAGTGTTCCAAGTCAGCCATTTTGGCATGATTTCTTGACCTTTACAGACGTTTTTTCTTGTTGTATCCTTACCGTCAGCGAATGAAAGTTTTAAGCAATGAGAGCCTCCCAAGAACTCGACCTTTAAAATGGCATCTGGATTAGAGCCCTGTCTTCGACGAAGATAGGTTCAACGGTCAATGTGGGCAAGACCAAGTATATGTTGTCAACAGGAAAGGACAGCCAACACTGATGTCTCGAGCAGAACGTCACCGTTGACAGGTGTAACTTTGTGGTAGACAGATACATCAGCGCTGAAATCAACCGAAGAATTACTCTTGCCAAACATTATTTCTAGTAGCAGAGCTCCCTTTCGATCAACTAAGGCTTCAACCTTTATAAGGTCTTAATCAACCCAGTCTTGCTCTATGGCGCATGTACTTTGTCACAAGTGGATGAGGCTGCTCTTCATTGCTTCGAGGCGAAAATTCTTCGGGTGGTATTCGGTCTCGTCGGCATAGACGCTGAGTGTAGGAGGAGATGCTATAACCAAAACTTTGGCGAAACCGACTGAGCCACAAAAGTGAATGTCCAACGACTGAGATGGCTGGATCATGTAAAGCTCATGGATCTCAATACTCCGGACCGGAAAATCTTCGAATCCAACCCAGAGGCACGGCGCAGTAAAGGTGGCCCACGCAACTGGAAGAGGACCTCAACCTACTGTTCGAAACTGGAAGCAACTACCTGGTTCATCCCGGACTGTAGCGCCGGTAGCGCGGTAAAAAAGTGAGAATCAGTTGCTTAAGATGGCTGCGGCAAGTATGTAGATCAAATGGACACCAATGCTCCGGGGCACAGAGTCTTCGAATCTAACCCAGAGGGACAACGCAGTAGAGGACGGCTTCGCCTATGGTGGCGCGCAAGTAGAAGGGGACATCAACTAACTTTGAGTGCACAACTGGAGGCCGTTAGCTAAGAGCCAAAGTAACTGGAGAGACTTGTTGGTTGAGGCCCAGATTCACCTCGAACTGCAGGGCCACCTAAGTGAGTTAGTGAGTAAGTAACCTCGGTCATGGTTGACCCTGTCTTAGGATTCCCATTGGCAGATGGTCTAGAAGCCCTCACGCCGGAATCTATCAAACAAGGCTGATATTTTCCCTCGACAATTCCATTTTTAGTGATTGACGTCGCCCTGACCCACATTTTCTCTTTCCATACTTCCACCTCGCTACCTCAACTGATTGCAGTACCCAACTTCAAAACCATTAAATAAATTCCCATTGTCCCCAGGCATCACTAATATTCACTCTCTCGCCCTCCTCGCCAAAAGGTATTAAAATTAACTTCTCGCTATTTTAACAGCAAATTTATAACCAAACAACATAATCTACGATCCACACCAAACGATCTAAAGCCCTACTCATGGGAAACACTACACATTCCCCCCCCGTACCTTCGCTGTAGCGCTCTCTCCGACCAAAACAATGCTTTAACACAGGAAATAAATAAACTTTTCTAAAATACGGGCAAAAACTCAAAAAGGATTCACACACACACACACGCGCGCGTGTTAAACACACACAACATCAGCAAACACAACAAGCAGACTGACGTCCTCTGTGTAAATCATCGGGAATGGCCTCATAACACTGACTTATGCGCTCGTAAATAGTAAATTTCATTTTTGCCATACACTTCATATGAACAATGGCAACACCATTACACACGCACCGTTGCTACTAAACCATCTTCATTTTCATTGAGAGCGGTTATGTTTGAGTTTACCCACTCTTGGGTAAAGGAATGCGCAAGGATAATGGAAGAAAAATGCCGTTTGGTCTATATATCACACATGTTGGTTGGTGTGTGGGTGGGGGTTGGGGGTTGTTTGATTTTATTAAGATTTTTTTTTGTAGTGTCCTGGCGAAATGTGCCTGCAGCGGTTGATGGAAATCTTTGTTTTAAAGGAGATTAATGCTGCTAATAAGCTCTAAGGTTTTTAACTGGAAAGGTGTTGTAGATTTTGAGGTATTCAGTTCAGACTTAGGGTAAAGGATACAGTATCTACGTGGATGTACGAGTTACTGAGAACAAGATGAGCGGAGATTCCGACATCGCATAGAATTATCAAGGTCAACACGAAAAGAGGATGCACACGAGGAGAAGTGCTAACTCCTTAATCTTGAGTATAATTTTGGATGAAGTGCTCGGTAGGAATCAACTTTGGAATCAACTGTCAAGCTTAAACTGATGATGTAGTACTGTGACATCATGCAAAGGCGCCTAATAGAATCTCAAGAATGGTGTCACTGGACAGGACTCAACATTAACCCGCCGTTTACGAGAAAAAGAAATTTTGAACTGAAGCCTATGAAGGCTGTTAGGCGCAGTAGTGACAGCAGAAAAAGAAGCGAAATATCGGGGACTACATCTAGACAGTAAACTCTTGTGAGAAAGCACAGAAGAGGTATCCAATAAGGCTGCCAGCGCTTTCATGATATGTAGGACCTACCGGATAAGCCCTGGGCAATCAACAGGAGCATTTTATTATGTGTGATGGTACATCGTCCATTGTGGGACAGATGATCACATACGGAGGGAGAGCATGTGGAAAACGAACTAGTCTAGACACAGTGAGAAAGACACTAAAGACTCACTAAAGTGCAAGGACTTGCATGCCTTTGTATTGAGGCATGGGGCCATGAGAACAGGTCGAACTGTAGACATGGAGGTATTCCTTAAGCTAACTGCGCTTCAACTCGTAGTTGAGATGAACGATCCTAAGGATGGCAAGAGAGGGTACCGGGAGAGGAAAATGAATTAGTTCGAGAGAATATGATGCAAATCTTAAGAAACTTCCCCTTGCAGGAATCTCTAGGAACGATAGGATAAGGAAATTTAATCTCGATAAAAAGTGTCGTACAAAGCAATTAGAAGGATTGGAGTGTCAACCCTATAACGTACGGACTAAGCAACCACGCAATAAGGTAGTATATAGACGGCTTGAGATTTGAAGAAGAAACAGGAGCAAGTTTATTTGAGCCACGATCAAAACCGAGCCTATGGGCAAAAGTACCAGCAACTGTCAAGCTCAAATATATGCTATAGATAGATGTGTCCAACTCAATTTCGATAGAAGATAGAATAACTGTGATACTGCAGTATTGTAAGACAGCCAAGCAGCTATCAAGGCACTTGACTCCCATGTCATCAAATCAAAACTTGTGTGGGAAAGCCTACAAAAATTCAATGAATTAGGTTATAAATACAAGGTAACATCGGTACCCAGCTATGTCGGAATAAAGGGTAACGAGGGAGCAAACTCCTGCGCAAGACAAGGAGCTGCAGAACCCTTCATTGGACCTGAACTATTTAGCGGAATAGGATGAGGCAAGCTAAGAGACATCTGTGATGCTACAACCGGAAAACATTTGAAGCATGCATCTGCCTTAGCAAAAATAACCGACGTATACTAACAGGCTGTTAAAGGAGGCACTGCAGACTCAAGCCACATTTGGTGGCTTTTGCACATTCAATGAGTCCAGCCAGACTAAGAGCATCTTCTGGAGTCTTGTGAGGCATTGACACACAAAAGATTGAAATATTTGGGCGAGTACCAATTATCAGATGAGAATATGCCAGCTTTGACCCACTTCTCGTTCTCAGATTCCTTAGAGAAACCGGAATAGAAAGGGTGCTCTAGAGTGGCCTATTCTCGCCAAGCAACGGTAAACAGAACGTCTCATGGGCACAGCGAATGGGGCTCCGTCCATCCAATACGTGAAGTATATTACACAAAGACCTTCCCTTCACCCGTGTAAGACCCAGTTCGGTACAGGAATGGTGACTTGTTGTTGACATCGTTTCAGCTTCATGGGTTTGTTAATAATCACCACTACACATAGACTCCGTAAACGCAAAGTCATGCAATGATTTTTGCAGAAGTTTGTAGAGATACAGAAGAGGTGGAGGCAATCCTGTAGCACTGCCTCGCCTCGTTACAGGTATTGTAGCTCCAGCTTTAGATTCGAAAAAAACGTTTTCTAGTTCGAATTTTTTTTTATAGACTTCTCAATCAAAATATGGATGTCTTCGGAAATTCCCAAGGACGTGGCACCAAAAAAGTAAGTGTTTCTTAAACGTTTCGCAAAGAACCATTCGAAGCCCCAGAAACTCCACTCGCCTGAAGGGAGGACGATTCCAAGAGAAATAAAAGGAGAAAAAAAAAAAACCCTTAAATGACAGTATTTTCTACATAATGTCTTCTGACAAAATACACACATCCCTCTGAAAGCCTTTCAAACATTGTAAGTACCATCCCTGCTTCTTCAAGAACATCCCTCACATGCTCAACGATTAATTCATTAGGAAATGAGCTCGTCCTCCATCCTTCCGATGGCTGTTAATCATATCTCCGTCAATTTGTCTCTGTCACATTACAAATATTACAACACAAGCGTCAGCTTATCTGCATGTTATTTGTAAGACTACATGAAATATCTATGCACGCCTTGAACCCCTTAAAGTCCCCTGATAAGCCAATCAGTCACAAAGAGTGTAAAACAACTGGTGCCACCCGGAAAGCATTTGCCACATCCGGTTGCTGCGCTGTTAAAATCGCGGGCGTACGCTTTAAAATTTTGAAGTTAATAAATGATAGTCGCAAGGCACATTACTTTCACATGTTAAAACACAGCAGTGTTGTGTATGTAGATACACGTCATCGTGAACACAGAGATGTACGGATTCTTAAGCCATCAACGTGTGTACCTACACAGCCGGCAGCTGTATGGCAGTTTTCCAGAAATGAATTCACGCCAAACTCCATGGAGTGCCATCACATCGACGACGATGGAGGAGCGTTAGCGTTGGATTTACAAAATATTTGGTGCAGTGTGCCCCTTAGGGGTATACAGATACTTGGTAAAACGAAGCCGCTTTGGAGCCACATATTGGGATTATGAAACGGCTGTCGAATTTTGTTGAACGTTGCAGTATGGTGCGCTTACAGCAAGGATAATGACGGTGAGTTGACTAAATCTATGATTGATGAACTCGAAATGAACGAGGTTGTACGAAGGAAAAACAAGGTGTCCAGGAAAAGCGACGTGAGAAAAAACACACGCCTGATTCTAGGATAAATCTATAACCACCTGGATTGGGGTTGAAGATAATTCAGTAATTCAGGCAGTAGCTTAGGAACGGCTACGCATAGTTTCCGATCGGTTTTTGATGCCATTTGGAAATTTCTCAGCGAAAGTCTGAGTCGATTAAACCAAATCCTTCCGACTGTGAGGCAACACTTTCTGGACTTTAAATTCGGATCCAGAAATTCCTCTCTGAAGCATGGTATGTTTCGTCATGAGTACAGGTTGACAGGAATCACAATGGACTGCTTCGGCTTAGGTCAAATCCGCCTAGTAATGAGGCACCCATCTGCCCATATCCGATTGATTGAGTTGAGCTTGAGTAGCAGTTTAACTGCTGCGACAGGCATACCGAGAAATCCAGTTCGCCTTGTCCGGCAAAATCGATGGGATTGCACCCTGCTTGGCAAGCTTATTGGCAATACCTTTGGGAACTTTCTCTGTAGATGCCCTGCCCTTTGTAGATCGTTCACTAGGTAAACACTTCTTCGACAGATTTTTGAAAAAGTAGCTGATATACGAAAGGACTTAGGACCAAAAGCTGTTTTCTATAGAAGTTATCCAAGGACATCTGTTGATATATTTTGGGGCAACAAAGTGGTGTACTACAACCCCGGTCCTTGTAGCCTGCAACACTTATTTAAATTTCCCTTAGGCACCCACCAAAACGTATGCTTTTCCTCAAGAATACCGCGCAGCTTTATTCACTTTTTGCATCCAAATTTACCAAAAAATCCTTTCTTGCTCCACTTTTCCTTGTGACATAACAATATTGCAAATCCAGTCGTTTATTTCCCAACCAAGTGTCCCATCCTTGGACCGTTCCCTTACTCCATCTAATTGCTCACCGAAGAGCATACAAAATCCAGAAATGAATTAATGTTGTTTGCCGAAAGGATCCAAAGAATTTAAGGACACGCAAGCAATTCCTTCCTATTCAGATTCAAGTCGATTTAGACTCCCACTATAATTTCATTTTCTCGTTTCTAGATGAGGATTAGACTATGGGCGAAGGACATTAACTGTGGATTCCCCCAAAATTTTGCGAGAAACTATTCCCATTGTGTTGGCAAGTACATACATTTGTACTATATAGGCATGTATGTACATATGTGTTGGTTCAATCAAAGCATCCTTGGAAGGATTTACATGAGATAAGAGCGCGTATGCGTGCATACTATGTATTTATATGTGTAGGTCGGGTTGCTTATTGAAAGTGATTGATGTGTGTTGTAAGGATTTTAGGGTAAGGATACGTTTTTTTCTGGTCAGTTGATTGGAAAAATGCGAATTTTGCGTGAACCAGGCAGAGCTCAAAGGCGAATCTGAATTGGAGCGGAAATTGATTTAGAATTCTGTTTGGATTGTGAGTGTTGTATCCTTATTGAGGTACGGTAGGATGAAGGATTTTCAATTAAATGCGAATTAGGGTTGGCTTTGACTGTTTATATCGCTGTTTAGTTGGTTTTGCATGAAATTGAGAGCAGAGAATAGCTTTATCGCTAGATTCTGAAATATGGAATGGTGGTTGGCTGGTTCGCATGATAGGAGCTTCTTAAATGCGAAGGCTACATGGGCTACACGTGGAGAAGGAAATGCTTAGTGGAGCGATTGTCGGATTGAGAATGGGATCTGCAGAGGTATGGAAGGATTCGAAATTGCTGTTGGAAAAGACTTTTTGCGGGGGATTCATGCTTCTTCATTCACTGATTTGTGACACATTTTATGGTCGGCACAGAATCGTATTAATCGTATTAATTCCGCTCCTAGCAAGGCTGCGATAGGGATCGTAGAGGACATCAGAATCGCCTTTTATGAGGTGGAAATGTCATAAGCTGCCCGTCAAATTTTAGGAGCAACCCTTAACGGCTGGCATAGGGCTTGGACAGAATGGAGTGCGAGGATAAGTTTGGAGAGAGAAGGCTTATAGCCATTGTCAATTATATTGTGCTTTAGCTTGTCTTCCTGCGGAGCCGATTATTCGAGTCTTTTGCTGACTTTAGATTGGATTGGCTAGCCTCTTAAAAAGGATACCACACCATCTTTCCAAAACATTGTTATAGACATATGAAAGGCAGGCATAAGAAGGCCTCTCAATGACCAATGACCCCATTGTAACACCATCACCACGGAGGTAAATGAAATTACCACAGGCTACAAGGCACTCCCATGAAAAGTCCTTGGTATAATGATGAGCGCACGCATCGGAAAAAGATGACAAAAACGGCATATCTATAGGCGGGGCTTCGGCGGAAAACAAGAGCAGCACGGCAAGAAGACTGGAAGAAAAGAAAGTCCTTCGCAGAAAGAAAAGGGCCTACGCAGCCTCCCAGTTCTGATTAGGAGCATGCATCAAACTGGAAACGTTCCCGACACTAAAATCACCTCAACATCTCAACTCTATCTCTGTCCAGTCTCAACAGAGATGGTCCCTACCCATCAATCACAGTGGAGGAGAGCTGACACCACCCTTAAGCAATCCTTGATGAATTTGGCTCAGCTTCAGTTTCCTAATGTTCTACGAATGTGTTCTGGTGGTAAGCTTGTACATAAGACATTGAAACAGACATTCCTCTCCACATATCGAACGGATTCTTGCATGGATTTAGCGCGCACCTTCCCCAAACGATCTGACGAGATGTATCTGGCTGTGTATGGGGAATGTGTCTTCCAATCGCTCCCAGAATATCATGAATTGATGTCCTTCTGGATTCTTTCTAGTGCCACAATGCGATTCAGTGTTTTAAGCACGAAAGAGAATACGTTTATTTGTTTGAAGTCCTGGGTAAACTGCTGCCTTTGATGATAAATACTAGACAAACCTGTTTCGAGGACATCGCTCAACACAACACAACCAACGGCCAGAACCTCACACAGCTTTGAGCATTTCCAAGCTAATTTCCGACTCCTTCACAGCCAGTAGCAATTTGCATTCAATTACGATTCCAACATCCTTAAAACCCATCAGCAGGCAACATCAAAAAAAACATTTTAATTACCTTCTAATTTACACCGATAAGGCAGTCACGATACACCTTCCTTTGGTTCCTTACCCTAAAGTGTACAAAACCCAAAATTCTTTTGCGTGACCCACTCTCTCAAGTGTCAAAAGGATTGCGACTTCTTGGCACGCGTCAGTTTTGCTTCAAAATTGTTTGCAATAAATTTACCATGGAAGTCCTTTACCCCAACAAAAGTCATAATCATCCAAGACGATGAAGGTTATCAAAAAGAATTTACTCGAGGGTTATGAAAGGCTTCATCATCCATGTCATGAAATCCAGGCAAATAACCATTCGTGTTATTTTCAAATTTACCATCAAGTGGCTGACTGACAGCCCAAAAAAGGACACGCTTCGTAGAACCTTTCCCTCCCATCCAGTCCCTAGGCAATCATAAAATAAATGAAATTATACTTGGACTCTAGCATGCAAGACTTACAAGTCTGCAGCCCTTAAAAAAAAGCAATCCTTGTACTCAAACCAGACGTGCAGTCTGCATGTGGATTAAGGATTATAAGCACTTTACTGCACTTTGAAAAATCCGCTGTATAGGCCAGGCAAACTGCATAATTTTGTGTAGATATTGTGGATTATTTGCATGAAGTTTGCGGCATAGCTCAATGGCATGTCACTGGGTAATCGTTTTAAATTTCAGCTTTAGCTTCAGATTCGACTAATGAAAGATATTCGTGCTGGTAGTCGTTGCGGTATGCAAAACGGCACAATTAAATTAGATTTGCAGATACATTGGATTGCGATATCGACAGGAGCTGGTGAAATGAAATATTAAGAGTTGCACGGACGCTTTGCAACGAAGAGTGTGCAAGGACATGAGGGATCTGGTAAGGTTTCCTTAAGTCCCCGAATTAAAAAGATTGGAAGGATATTTTGAAAATACAAGAAAGCATCCCCTAAAGCTGGCAGGGGTGAGACTTTCCCTATCGGATACCTTGCTATTATGCAGATAGAATGCTAAACTGAAAACTCCACACACAGGAGAGTCCTTCGGGCATACAGCGGGAAAAAGTGGAACCTAAAACTAGCAATGATGCATTGGCTATACAGCAGTCAGACTCAGGCTAACGTATGAGGATCCTGAATGGTGAAAGGCAGTGATTAAGAAGAATGCAAGGGATTTGTTGGTCATGATACAAAGATCAGGTGCTCTGCGTACTACGGACATGGCTGCACTCAAGGTGCTCCTGTATCTTTTACCAGTAGACCAACACAATAGGGCGCCAGATCAATAACGACGGGCTCTTTAAATCGAGTAATGTGGGGGAGAGCTCTATTCATAGAGATCCCTGACAGATCGGATGAGATTCTTGGTAAACTTGGCTTCGATATGCCATACGAAGTGATAAACCCTGTTTGGGAGGAAGGAAGGGAGAAAGGAAGGCAGTTCCTTCCCAAAACGAATGGTTCCAAAAACAGTAAGGGTACGCGGTTGGGTACGAGTATATACTCGAGGGATAAAAGCCTATAGCGGTGCTTGGGACATCTGGACGCATGCAGTGTGCTCCAAGCAGAGGTTCTAGTTGTACTCAAATCTACGGAAATACTAGGAATACATAACACTTACATTCTAGACGCCTTCGTCACCGAATATGAAGTAGTCAGTAACTGACGCGCAATTCTGGTGGACAATAGGAACCTGAACACTACGATATAGAGGGTGACGAAAGTGCCGACGTACTGGCCAAAAAAGGAGCAGAGCTCTCACAAAGTGACCTACTCTTAGTTGGAGGCATAAAACCACCAGTGTGCGGGACTGAGAGAGTCATCGATAGAATCTTCAACTTGGCTAACTTAAGATGGTCCTACTTAGAAGGGCATAGGGTACCTAAGGCCTTGTGGCCAGTGTTTGATCGGAAATAATCTGGAGAAGCTACAAGACTAAGCAGATCAGGGATAAGAACAGCGATAGGGATACTCCCTGGTCATTGCCTCATGAGGAGGCACGCAACGAGACTAGGTTTATCGAAGACGGATCTCTTCAGATACTTCTTGTTTCGCTTGTAAAGACGAGAATCTTTTGAAGACGAAACTAAGCCCGTACTCAGTAACAAACTTACCTCCCACTGCCGTCAAGCATCTTAACGCGAAGGGGGAAAATATGTCTGCCTCCACGCCAATGTCCATCTTGAACCCGTCAGTACAGGCAGCTTTGGACGAAACTGAACATGTTCTCAGTAACAGTGTGGAATTTCCACCCACTTAACCCACCTCCCCTCCTACCACCAGTTCACACGGCACTACCATCAAGCATTTCAACGCGAAGGGGGGACTTAAACCTTAGGTGTTTCACTCACCCATGTTAGCAGCCTATGGCGCTGCGTTTTATTGTCGCTTCTGTCTACGGTGCTCCTTCGAAATGGGTGCCACAGTGTCGCTCCATCTTTCGCGCTCTTCATCGGTCTAGTGATGTTGTCTGGATTTAAGTCCTCACCCAGTTTGTCCACAAGCCGAGTCCGCTCTTCAGAATACCGAGGGAAATGGATCATGACGTGCTCTACATCCTCGACTGCTTCCGTGCAGGTTAGGCATTAGGGGTTGTCATCTTCGTGGAGGTAGGCTCTGACGCATCTATGATCAGAAAGCATCTTGATCAGGTGGAAGTTGAGGTTCCCATGCTTCCTCTCGATGCCAAGCATCTGTATTGTGGATCAATCTGTGCGTCCACTCTCCTTTATCAGAGTGATACCATCTCTCCGGCCATTCTCCAGACTTGCCCTTGTTGACGCTGTTGTCCAGGTGGCAAGGTATTTCTTTTGTACCTCTTTCAGAAGAAGGGCATAATGCCAGCCACTACTCATGTGGCATTGTAGGAAGCTGCTCAGAAGGCGCTGCATGCTCTCAATGCGCTGCTTCTGTAAGCTACCTCCGCCTTTTTCTTGTACGTCTCTTCGTCTTCAGGACACCAGCACATATTTGGGACACGTAGAGCATTATCTACTTTAAAACTTCCTTCGAAACCACTTGTAAACAAAAAAGACTTAAAGCCCCCCACGAATAGGATGAAAAAGTGAAAAGTGTTGGTTCCACCAAACCGCACTTTCAAACCTAAACAGCAACAAACTAACAAAGCGCGCGTCAAATTAAATGATTGCTCCTTATCCAGCTGTGCTCCTTCCAACGACAAACATAATTCAACTTCATGGTAATAAAACAGAAAACAATGTTAAGATGAGATCAGACATGATGATGATACACCACACCGCCAACCCCAATGCGAACAGAAGCAGTTCCGCTGCTCACCAAACGCAGAAAAAAAGGAAGTAAAATGCAATTATCCTGACGTTGCCGTACAATTAAGCAGCTACTCCTGCAATTTTTCTCAGTAATAGTTCCTGGCTGCCGCACGCTGCAGTATAAAACTACAAAAAAGGACAGAAATTAAGGAGAAAAAAAAGTTTTCCTTGTGCACACAGCATAGGGTATGTGGGTGAGGTTCGCTGCCCCAGCAGACTTCATTATGGCTGCCGTTCTTTAAATTTAAAAATTCCTTTTGTCGGAAAAAAGGTTTTTTTTTTGTGTCCTTACAACCATACAATCAGATTAGGAAGGAATCGAGGGAGTGCTACCATAAATGATGCATGCAAGTCGTTTGGATATTGAAGGGATCAAAGGACTGGAATAATAATGGTCTGCGCTAACGTCGTCTGAATGGTTTTCTTAGGGTAGTTTATGGAGTCTCTTAGGGTACTTCCTTGTTGGACGCGGAGAAGTCATGTAAGAATGACTTGACCTTTCAGGAAGATGCGCAATTCAAATTGCATTGGATGTACTTAGGGCAATATGATTGGTTCTCGTTTGAATAAACAACGGTTGTAGTGCCTTTCAAGCCATTATGCAATCAGAATCGTGAACCAGAGTAGCTTCTTCCAAGCGGAGGTCCTTGCAGTGACAATAGCTGCCTATGAGACTGCGATGAAGGCAATAGAACGTGAGGATATTACCTTTTCGATCGACAGACAGGCAGGCATTAAAAGCCCGTGAAGCGCTGTCGAAAAGAGCACAAGGTAAACTTTCCTGGATTCCTGGTCCTGGTACCATCGAAGGCTGCATTTTATGTGGGGAACGATACTAAAGAAAATGTTTAAGAAAGGGCTTCGACGAGTAAAAATTGAGGAAACAAAGATCAACACCAAACTGTACCTTAAGACAAGTCAACGATAATTCCGCAAGGGCGATATTAAGCGCTTAGGGCTCAGTCGGAAAACTCGATAGTGGATGTCAAATCTGGCAGTGATAATGGGGATGACAGTTAGCCTCTGACCAAAGTGATATCCAAGACAGTTCTAAAGGCAAGCAAAAGCAAACAGTGGTGAGAGTGAAAATGAGACTTAAGCTTTCGACGACAGCAGAAATGTGGACGTCAGCCTTTGACTGCGGTCGTGGCTTTACCTCTCTGGTAGCGCTAGAGGCGACTATAGATAGATTGATGTTGAGGGGCGGCTCAACCATTCAGGGACTGTGGTGTCGGCACGAAGACAACTCCATTGCGCAACATGCCATGCTATGGAATCCGCCCAGCTAAGCCTAACTCTAGAACACCCTAGGCAAATGTGATGCAGCGTAGTTGGGGAGGAATTAAGCTCTTTGAGAATAAGTTGGAGGCAGCTCAAATGGGTTGAAGTACTCGGATGGTGAGATGGTGAGCAGGCTTTGTTGACGTCCTATGCCACTCGATGGATAAAAGGATTTAAGTAAGTAAGTAAGTAGGTTACGTTAAGGTGACTCTCTATAGCAGGAAATACACAGACACACTCAGACCAGAATAGGTCCTTTGTGATACCATGGATCTATTCCTCTTGGCTACCCAGCGACTTATCAAACAAGCTAGAGTTTTGATTGAAGTGTAAGACGTTTGTGGACGCCAGATTGCTGAATGAAACAAAAGAGCCCCTAGCTAGAGCAGTCTTCTCTGGAACAGGGTCGGACAGGTGCAAAGGAGATGAAGGATGGTTTCCTCCTCCTCTTCATCCCTGCAGCTTATACAGAAGTCATTTGGAAAGGGGTCGTCAAATTGAACTAACACCGCAACCTATCCCGCTTTTGTTCTTAGAACGGTATGTGTACAAGTGGAGTAATATACCATCCAAGGTGACATCGTTGCTCCATTCCGTGTGAGGAGGGATGCTCGTTCGGAAGTTACAGTCAAATCTCAAGGGAAAGCTTTAGTAGCTCAAGTATCGAGGAGTGACCAACGCTGTAGCTGAACCAGGAGGAGATATAGAGACAAATGCCAGCCCCTTCTTACTAAAGGAGTAGAAGGAGAGCAATTTCTACGTAAGTAATTAAGAGAGTAACTATTTGCCTGAAACAAAGCGCCACAGGGACCACGTTTTCAAAATGCAGCGAGGGAAAATCCTGTCCTGAAATGGAACAACAGATACTTAATACAGAATGTAATCTATCGTGCGTGAAGCCAAAGAAGATATCAAAGTGACGTGGCACTAAGCAATGAAGGATGAACTACAATACAGGTGCTTACATTGGCTTCAGATGAAGTCAAGTACCAAGTGGATGACAGTTTACAAGCTTCTTAAAAAAATTCAAATAGGTTTTCAAAGAGTCTTCCAGTGTTCGAATGTTGTAAAGCTCCTTTACACAGAGGAGGACCTTTTTGACTTTTTTACTTTAGATCCTATTCAAGATTCAAGTTCCGCAGCTTATCGAGGGAGAAGACAATTTTTAACCTGAACTTGACGGCAGAAAAACACGATCTCTTTGAAATGCGTTTTTTAAGTCCATCGACACCCCTCTTCATATTATTTTTCAAAAAAAATTTAAAATCCTTTTCGTGCATTCTGATGTGTGGCGTAGCGAAAATGTGCAGGGTATTGAAGGATTAAACACCGAAGGTACAACAGAATACAAATTTCGATAGATTACTACTGGTGGGTCCTCATCACCTGCAGCTCCACCTGGATATCCTTCTATACCCAATGTTACCACATTCACCGATTTCATTTCACTGAAAGCCCTCGTATACCCATTTATCTAAATCAAATTAGATCACTTTGGTTGTGTATCTAAATGCAAAACATCAGACTAATATCCAAAAAAAAAAAATTATTTTTTTTTTTATTTTTTGTGGTAGAGGCAAAAACACAATATTTACCGAAAGCAAATATTTTTCTATTTGCATAAAAATCCTGTGTGAGTTCGTACTTGTGCACACTTTCTCTTTATTTGGCTCTATTTTTTCCGTTCCACCGCAAAAAGAAATTCTGATGATTTTATGTAGGTACAAGAGAAAAAACCAGCAGCAACGACAGGATACCCAGGGACAACACTCATACAGAGGGAGCACGGATTTTTCCATAGATTTCCATATTTGAATTTCGGAACGTTTTGTTTATTTGCGTCTCGTTGTGGCGCTTACTGCTCCACGGAGGGGGTGGAGCTATAAAACCGTGCACGGTTGAGGTTTTCGTTTTTTTTTGTTTTTTTTGTAACCTCCGGTCATACAGAGAGCTGTAAACTTTCACATATTCCCGTGATTATTTAATGTTTTGAGGGCAGCAGTGGTATTTTATGCGAACTGGTCCAGATTGCGGCACGTTGATATGCAGTTTTGAGTGTGCAGCAAGGAGATTTTATTATGGGAATAGGATTGATGCAGAGAGCTTGTGTAAAATAGGTGCAAAGTCTATGAATAATGAAACAACAAAGTCTCCTGTATGAGTGAATCAGGAATTATGAGAGGAGAAATGTGTGAAACTAAAATTTGGTCGCAGGTGGTGTTTAGTTAATTTTCTTTTATTTGTTCCGCCCTGACTATCCGCTTGGAAACTGAAGGGATTAAGAGCGATTTTTTTTCTTTGTGTACTACAACCTTTGGACCAACAAGCAACTGAATTACGGACAGCACCACGGCGCAGTGAAGTAGGGTCAGGTTGGAGTGAAGTATCAAAATACAGACACATTTGGACCAGAAGAGGTTGATTGTGATGGATTTAGCACAACATCAGCTACACAAGGACTATCTAAACTGAAGCTTTTATAAACCGAAGGATGCTTCTGACGTTTGTGTTCCCCAGGTCGCCAAGCTTGTCGAAAGGAGGAGCTTCTAGATGAAATGGTATTCTTCTGGATAGTGGTGGACAGGTCCAGAGGAAATAAAAGATGGTTAAGTTCTTTTGTTCATCCCTGCAACACTTGCGAAAATTGCCTAATAAAAGACCTCGGCTTTTAGCTTGTAGACCTTTCGGACAGTGTCTTATGGTGACACCTACAGTGGAACTGATGTCTGATCGCCTCACCAAAATCAAGCCATTTGAGCTCTTCTGGTTCAGCTTAGGCCGTCTGTCTGCTGATCCTTATTCACTCACTCACTTAGGTGACACTACAGTTCGGGGTGAACCTCAGCTTCAACCAACAAGCCTCTCCAGTTACCCCGGTCCAAGCTAACTGCCTCCATTTGAGCACTCCTAGTTGGTTGAGGTCGCCTTCTTCTGTAGCTCTAGTGATGATTGCCTTAACGTTCTAATGCCAAAGGCCTCAATTCAGAACTTACTCTCGCTTTATTGACACTCCCTTATCCAATACAAAAACCGTTTTAGCTACTTTCAAAACTATTCTCACAGATGTCACCAAGTACTACGCAGCCATTTTTAAAACTCGAAAATATTCATTTAATTGAGTCCAGTGTCCTTCCCAAAGTTGTATGCATCAACTCCTCCAAGCCAACAAAGTCACATTCCACGGCCAATAAATACCAGATTCATTAAAATGTCATGACTTGTATCAATAAATAAGGATAAAGAGGAGAATAAAAACAAAACAAAAACACGCACAAAGAACAAAAGTAATCCTTCGGTAATAAATCCCTTCAGCATCAAAAAACATATTCAACAACTCGACGATAAAGATCTCCATCAATTGTACCTAAAACAGAGAAAACAAAAAAAAATAAACGAAACGAACAATCTCCAACCCGAGGGGTCCTTAAATTCCATTTAAATTGTACAAGCGCTAATAATAATGTCCTTGGCATAGTGACTGTTTATTGTGAGCGCTCTCTTATCTGCATCGACGACGCGACGAAAAAAAGGAAATTTAAACGAAAAAAAAAAGGTAAACGAATGCGGTGAACGAAAGGATATACGAGAAAAACAAAAGTACGAATACAGAAATAAAGAATGAACGGGTGCGAAGCAATAAATCCTTGCTGTATAGCGAAAATATTCATTGCTGACGTTACCTACCACTACCACTGCCATCGCCACATGCCTATAACTCCTTAGAATTTATTGTCGAGGACACGAGTCTCGTTGATAAATGATTTATGACATTTCATTTGCCGACAGTGTTTATGATGAAATTCCTAAAAGAATGCTGGAAAGCGATGGCCAAATGGTGGACTTCTTATGGACTTCATTGCTGTTTCCAATGTGCAATATTGGTTTGTCAAGCAAGAGATCCGTCAACGTGACTCAATCAACAAATTCCTTACGCGGCATTAAGCTAAGTAGTAGCGGAGTGAGAAGTAGTAGTAGAGACAGAGTGAGGCGGATGAAGAACAGAATTAAATCGAGAAATATCTAAAAAAAAAAAAAAAAAGGGGAACACCAGCGGAATGCAGTGGAATTCTAGCGAAATACAGTCGAGTGCTAGCGGAATGCAGTGAACCGCCAGCGGAATGCAGTGGAGTGCCAGCGGAATGTAGTGGAAGACAGTGGAGAGCTAGCTGAATACGGTCGAGTGCAAGTAGGATGTAGTGGAGTGTTAGCGGAATCCAGCGGAATGCAATGCTTACAGAATACAGTAGAGTCTTAGCGGAATACATTGGAAAGAAGTGGAGTGCTAGCAGGATACAGTCGACTGCCAGCGGAATGGAGTGGATTGCTAGCGGAATGCTGTGGAAGGCAGTGGAGTGCTAGCGGACTACAGTCGAGTGCAAGTAGAATCTAATGGAGTGTTAGGATAATCCAGCGGAGTGGTAGCGGAATGCAGTAGAATACTAGCGGAATACAGTAGAGTCTTAGCGGAATACATTGGAAAGAAGTGGAGTGCTAGCAAAATACAGTCGAGTGCAGGCGGAATATAGGGGAGTGCTAGCGGAATTCAATGGAATGCTAGCGGAAGGCAGTGGGGTGCTAGCAGAATACCTCTGACCTATGTAGCTTTCCCAACCATTCGGGTTGTGCGTGTTACAATTTTCGCACCGATGAGGGGACCTACGTATATTGCCATATGCGAAAAATCTCATAAATGGGGACATTGGTTGGCTACCTCGTTCTCAGAACTTAGCAGCTTCTTCCTATGGGGTTATCTTAGACGAATATAAACGAGAATAACCCCCAGTCCCTTGCAGACCTTAAAAGGAACATTAAATCCCATATATTGCCCTTGACACAATAAATTTTGAAAAAAGTGGTAGAAAAGCTAGTTCAACTTCAATCATAAAACTAAATTCAAAGAAAAATTTAGGACATCAAGGACCTCTCTATGGCTTAACCATTACCATTCGAATTTTTTTCAAGACTCTGCTCTAATTTCTCTCATTAGATACTCGCCCCTGACACTGGGGGTTCTATCTGTAAACCATTCTCTAAATCTACCCAAACAAATAAATCGTTGAACGATAGACATTCCTCGGAAGGATAGGTGTGGTGCATTCGCCACATAAGGGCTGCAATTATAATGTCAGATTATTGGAACAGATAGCTGAGGAGAATGTCTACAACGAATGAACGGAAATTGGGTATTCTTGTTAGTTTTTCTCTGAGTTTGCAGCGCTTGGCATGTAAGCCTCTTGTATGTGTGGCAGGTATGCACCATAATCAAGAGAAGATACCATTCGATGGATATCTTTATGCAGCTGAAGGTGATGAAATATTTTGAGGAAAGGGTAAAAGATGCCAATGCATGGTAAACCGAGTTGTGTAAGGTAATACACGCATGGATATGTGCAATGTATTGATTGGAAGTTTACTTCTCATGATTTGCTATGATTTTGTTTTGATACTCGGAAGCCAGGTTTGTGGGTATGCGAGATGGAATTGATTTACAATGCCACACTCTAGTCAATGCAGTCCCATTGTCATGTCCATGGGGAAGATGTGCCTGCCCCTTGCTCATTGGTTAGCCTTGTTCTGTATCTGTGGTTCGACTCCTTGTTTTCAATGAACTTGCAAACCATCCAGTTGATTTGATACAGTTTAAGATGTCGTTCACTGCTCTACTGGATATCAAACCTCCTTTTACACCATAAACTTGACATCAGCATTGTGTTTCCAGAGAAGCTAGCGAAAACTACACATTCATACCTGACCGATCCGAAGAAAGCGATTGTATTTAACAGAGATTGTATCTTTGAGATGAGAAAACAGAAAAAATAGTTTTGGGACTACTTCAGCAGTCATTGAGCAACAAGTACTTTTTGAAATCTTTACCGATAAGGAGAGCAACCGTTTTGGAATACATGTTTGCAAGAGCCCTAGGTGCTTAAAACAAGTGAAGACACCGATGCCTGACGTAGGAAAATCCCTCAACAGGGCACTAATCAACCGAGTTCAAGTAGTTGGAATTCCAGTCGTACTAAACCCTATTCGACAGAATTACATATTTTCAGAACAGGCTACAGCCGCCTTCGACCAAATGTAGATACTGACGCCTGACGTAAGGGACGTCAATCTGAACGACCTGCATTTTTAAGGGATGTAATTCTCCTAGAGAGTGGGAAGGAATCGATTTGATTTTAAGCCTAAGCTTATCGACAAGTCATACTTACTCACGCGGAGCCAATTAAGATCTTGGGATTGGACTACCTTAGGGTTCCATACTATGGCCACCATTTCTTAAAATATTTTGTAAGCACAGACTAACGTAGAATGCGTTCATGGATATTTGCTATCTCTTTGCGACTCTCTGCTCTACTTCTACATCGGTACAAAATATAAAGATTTATCGTAGCCCTAAAAAGTGGGATAAATAGGTACCTACATAGATATATACGCCTTAATGGCTTATACTTTGCTTGCTTGAGAAGAATTTTTTTATCTAAGAATGAGAGTCTCGACGGTGGTAATGTATTTTTTACGTGCCTCAACTAGTTCTTAACAATCAAAGGTTACAGACAATTACCTCCAAAAAAAAGTTAGATAGACGCGGGAAACACAACAGGCTCAATGGAGAAACCTAAGTCAAGAGTGTAAGCTCTCACCACCCTCCAAAACCCAACTTTTATGGAATTTCAAAACAATACCTACAATCTTGGGCTTTAAAAAGTAAAGAAAGAACGGTTTAAAGTAAAGCAATCACATACAGTGCCCACATTGAATATTTGTTTAAGGAATTCACATCGGTCTTACCATCTCCTCACTAGTTTCATCCTCTTCCGCACGCCCTAAAAGTGAAGAATTGTTGGCAAACATTTCAATTTGTGTTGCAATTTGTGATGGCAAGCGCAATGTGGTGCCACAAGGGACAAGCATGTGAACACACATATGCTTAAACGTATCTAACAAAAAAATAATAAAAAAAGTATCTAGGTACTCGTATTGCGAACGAAAATGTCTGGCACGTTTTGCATTTTCTCCGCTAGGCCAGAGGGTGGAACTTGTTGTAGCTAACGATAGACACCTGGCATTGATTTACGTGCTTCCGGTATTAATTCAGAGAACAGTTGTGATAAATACTAGCGCAAATATAGGCCTCCCCTGACAAGCGATTTGCACTGATGGAGAAGTGGAAAGGAGTGAAGTGATAATCCTTTTGGCTTTCAATTTTAGATCGTTTTTTTTTTCACTCATATGTAACTCTTGGTGCATCGCGATATTTTTTATTTTATAAGGAAAGTGAAATGGAGTAAATTTGATTGGAAAGTCGTGGAATTTGAATGGCTTTTGGGGAGCTAAGTAAACTGGTTTCATCAAGGATGTCTAGTAAACTTTGTATCCCAGTTAAAAATTCTGAAGACAGAAAATTTATCAGGCTGCCAATGACCACAGAGTTTTTCAAAATATCTGACTCGCACTCGAGGTAAATGATAAAAGGTTTTTGAGTACAAGAACAAAACATAAAAACGCCTACGTTTTTGAAAACTTTCCAAAATTTCTGCGCAGATATCTTCTACACAGAGCCCATAGGCACCCTGAGGCTTACACTACCACGATCATAAGCTAGTCTGGCGTGATATGCGGTCACTTTAATCCCCTTGAAGGCAAGCTTGTAAGCGACGATCGGTCGCTGACTAAGACTTCAGATCAAGCCTGTCCTTGTCCAGAAATATTCAGAAATACCAAGTTGGTACCCACAACATAGGGAGGCTTCAGGCGAAGTGATTACACTGGTACGCCGAGTGTGACTACAATTTAACACCGATACATAGGATCTTCGCCTAGACATAGGGCTACAACATCGCTTTGTCCTCCAACCAGGAACGGAATATCCTTAATTTTATGAGCAAAGTAGATTTAGACCTCAGCCAAGTGCAGAAAAATGCACGTATGTATTTGGCACAATGAACCATACATGGTCCAGGACCTAGCTTCCCACGACCATACGGGTTGTGCGCGTTATATTTTTTCGCACAAATGGAAGGGAGCTACAATTTAGAACGATATCCAAAAGGCTTTTCCTACTTTTGTTTAAATTGAGAAGCTTACTTAGGACAATTATTACTCTAGAACGTTTGTGATACATTCGCGAGAGGTGGGACCTTGACTTCGAACAGGATCTGGACCTCAGCCCCCCCCGATCAGTGGACTAACGCTCTAACCACTGACCCAAGGCGCCCTCAGCCAAGTAAGAGTACGAAATTGGACATGATGTGAAGACAAGTGACCAGTGAACTCCCAGTCCTAGTCGTCTAAGGTTATGTCTCCGATATACACCTAGTCTCTATCTCTACTACGTAAAACAGAAAACTAAGGGACCATATCTTACGTCCTTTTACTGAAGCTACGACAGAGGTAGTCCTCTCATCTAAAAATAACTTCCTCTCCAGATAGTGTGATTCAATCCATATCCGCTCTCTACGTTTTCCTACCAAGTAAAAGAGGGGAAAAAAATAAAGAAATTCATGATGTCCTGTCGGCAATAATTCGAATGCTTCCTCCTGTCCAGTGGTCTTGCTTTATTTATTGTCCTGTTTTTCGCAACCGGAAATCGTTTCGTTTTGTTGTTTTTGAAAGCATTTTCCTGGATTTATTTGTCAATTCGGAACCTTTTGGTTGCGTGCAATGAATCCCTTTATATATACATATATCCACTACCGTGGTTTCTCTATTGTACAATATCCTTAATGAGTGCGTGAGTGTGGCTTAGGTTAATGGATTTATATGTGTGTATATGTGTGTCTGTTTGCATGACCGGAAATTGTTGACTGTTGTCTGGTTGTTTTGTTAATTATGGCATTTTATGATTAACTCACACTGGGGAGGGTTTCAAGTCGAGACTTTTATCAGTCGAAGGGCAGAGGTGACAGACACATTTGTTAACAGTTATGCACTCATTAAGAAAACGAAATATATGTAGGTACATGTGTCGTAAGGGTAATAGGTAGAAATAAAAGCGCATTCTCATGGTTATGGAAACATGATTTCAACTACAAAGGAATGCCAGAACGAAGTCCAATTTTCATGTGGGGTACCACAAGATTGCCGACTAGTACCACTTCTGTTTCTTCCGGTATAAATGACGTATTTGGTTAGATATTGTCATGAAAATACATGAACAAAAGTACTTTTAAAAATGAAACTATGCCTTCAGCGAACTCCACCTAAAACAACAAAAGTTCCCAAAAGTCCATATCCTTTTTTGGTTCTAAACAAAGTGTGTCCCCTCAAGGACATCGTTTTTATTTGATGTTTGTTTCAGTTTTCTTTCTACTGAATGAGGAAAAACATTTATTTAGCGCCAATTAGTGTCAGATGCAGAGGACATACATACCTTCGTACCATCAGTAAACAAAAAAATTCCCCGAAAAACGTTACTCTCCTACTTCATTTCGTCCTACATCTGAGCGCAAACAATGCCGACCCTTTTTTGTCAGTTATTCTAACAAACAAAGAATGACCGAGTTAATGCGAAAGACAATCCACAAAGCGCGCAGAAATACATAATGGCATGCATTATCCTTGCACAGTATAAACTCGCAGCATAGAATGTGGTGTTAGTTTTTGCACTTTGATGCGCGTGTTGCAACAATACCCACTGGAGCCATGTGTATCCTTTTTTTTTTCTCCAAGGATATTCCAGTGCGTGATGATTTTCAATTCAACAGAGAAGTAGAACTATTTTCTAAAGCCACATTAACACACTCGCCCACTTTCGTCATTGGGATGGATTCTTTAGCTTGTGTGCAACAGCTTTTCAATATCCTTTTGTTAGTTTTAAGGATAATCAGGATAACAGCTTTTTCTATTGTGAATTGTGTCGTATTTCTATTGTGTTGCGATTTGTATGAATCTATTTGAAAGGTGTCGGTGGCGGTGTCGGTGTCGATGTCGATGTCGATGTTGAATTATTCCTCCGCAAGGTGTGTCTTGTTTGGGTGGCTCTTAATTTTTCTGAGACATTGTACACTTCCAACGGATCGATTTCAATTTGCATTGTTTCTTGCACGGGGAGGACGAGTGGTGTTTCTGTCGTGAAAGCTGAAAGTGTCCCACTTTTTAACTGAATGACTGTAGGCTGTATACAGTCAAAGAGTGTGCTTCATTGTAGCAGGAGAAGTAGTACTCTCTGCCTTCGTATTGTCAGATTGAATTCATTTTGAGGTCACGCATATAGTATCTGTCTGCAGCTCTTTTGGTTTTGATTAGAGAAAGGAAATTGAATAGAGTCTCCATTCGGTGAAGGACTGGGAGGTGATTCTCTTTAGAATACTAAGGACGCAATGCGTGGGTGTACAGGATAATCAGCTTCAAGGAAATTAGGATACCCATTCACTGTCGGGCCTTATAGTTAAGGATCAGTAGTCATATGAATCAAGGATCAGTAATAGACGCTGGTAGGTATAGCTGAACAAAAGAGGCAGGGTAAGTCATCAAAATTGGAATTGCAGCTTGTAAGCCATAGCGATAGTCAACGCCTAGATTCCAGGCGAAGTTCCACAAGGGTCAGTGCCAGGCCCTACGCTGTGGAACAAAACATACGACGGTATGTTGTTGTTTGTTGTAATTGTTGATTATACTGCTAAAGCGGTGTTGGCCAAGCTCTTAAATAAGTAATAAGATAAATATGTAACGACACGAAAGGCCTCCAATAAGAGGACGTAGAGATAGAAGTTGAGGTCATCAACAGTGGGAGAATACAGAAAACCTATCGTATCGAGGAAGCACTCAAGTACTTTGGAGTAATGATAGACACACCACGATCATTTAAGTGGCTAACAAGACAACGAATGCAGTCAGAGTAATTGCAAGGATCATGCAAATCACTGCCAGTCCGAAATGCAAGAGAAGACCTCTACTAGCGGAGGTTACTAAATGCTGATGCTGGTACAAGTCGACATTCTCGCGGGGGAGGTACACAGAAGAAGAAGACTCAAATAGAGTCCAAGCTGTCCAAGAAGGCATTGCTATTTTCACTAGGAGATTCCTGGGATTGCGGATTAGCGAACGGCAGGAGTGATGGACTCATTGAACGAAATGCAGATGTGGACATACAAACTGATCCCCAGCCTCCTCGACTATTGGAACGAAATGGGCGGCGGTTGTTTTCGAGAATACCTGTCCAAGTTCAAGCACGATTCTGCTCCTGACAGTCTAAGTTGTACTGCAGAGCACGTTATTTTCAAGTACGCTGATACGAAATTAAATGGCGGTATGCCTCCGGACAACATTCTCCGAAATATGTTGTCAACAGAAGAGAAGTAGAAAGCTGTAGCTCGTAGCTACATAGTTATGATAGAAAGGCTAGGAAACGCGGAGCAACAGAATTCGAACATCTCTCTGCGTGGGACAAGAGTCTAAGCTGGAGGAGGTTTAGGATTATTAAGTAACACTACAACTTGAAACAGGGTGCCTTTTGAAGGTTCCTCCTCGCCTTAACAAAAAACAAAGCCACCTCCTGCATGTATTTCTATGTACTCGTATGGCCACCAAGCCCTAATCGAAACAAAAATTGGTGTGCGGCCCTTTTTCCTTTGGCTCGACATTCAGCAGACGTATGGTTAAACGTAAATCTCCACATATTTATACCCATTAACCTAGCGATTTCCCTACATCCACGGATGACCCTACATCCTCCGTCGAAAGTGAACAGATACACGTCATTAATTTATCATCCAGTCTTCCATTTACAAGGTTCGCCATGCTCCAGAGCGCAAATCAACAGATCCCTGTACCTTCTTCGTCAAAAGCTTCAATTTCCTGCATCTCTCGCATACTGATTCTTGGAACTCCCCCTAGGCAAGGACAATCCTTTTATTTATCCTAGAATGTGGGACTAACACTGGCCACAACGAAAGATTTGGCATCGATTCACCACAGTTAAGAAAAACCGGGAATCCATGGATCTATTATTACAGATACTTTTCCAGATGCTGAGGTTTTTAGCATCAGTTATTATATGAGATACTTTTCCAACCACTTTGATACCTTAAATAATTAATCTGAATAAATCGCAAACAACCTTAACCCTCTGCCGTTGCTGACATCAAAAGAAACACATTTCAAACTTGGAACTCCGTCATCTAACCCTGTTGGGAATTCTTTCTTAAAAGAGTAGCATCCATTCCAAGAATTGATTTTTTAATGTTCCGCCCGTTATAGTGCCGCTGTAGATGAATCTTGAACTCTGTAGTACATTACTCGTAAACCCGATATCCTTGGAGCGTCGAATTAGAGCAAAAATCGATGCATACGACTATGTGCATGTACTTCGCAAAGAGCCTGCACTTACACTTGTTTTTTTCCTTTCTTTTTGATGCTCAAATATCGTTTCGTTTTTTTTTTTTTTTCATGAATGTAAAGTACGTCTTCCATCTTGCGACGCTGCCTTTATTGCACACGACGGCGTCTAAGTTCCACAGCTGAATTGCTATGCCGCGCCGCTACTGTAGGAGTTTCCTTTTGGAAATTTTACCCACTCGTCCAGGAATATACTCGTATTCATATGAGTGTGTTCTATCCTTGAGATGGATTTTGTAGAAAAATATTTTCAACAGCACATTACATGACGAGAAAATCTCGACAGGTGCAAGGAATCTACGAGAAGAGGTGGTTTTTTGTTTTTTTTTGCATTTGTAGCATGCACGTCCTTGATTTTGTATATTTTTTTGCAACCAGCTGAACAGTTTTAAAGTTCATATGATGAAAAGGTCAAATATTTCTAGTTTGTGTGTTTCAAAAACCACAACAGGTGCAAGGAAGCCCTATCTGTATCCTTTGGTAGATAAGTTTCTAAGTAATTAAATTAATCACCCTCCTTCGTCAGCATAAATCTGAGAAACTGCATAGTCAGTGATATCTTAGCACATCACCACCACCACCAGGAGGGAGAAGAGCAATATCTTATTCTAAAGGATTTTCAAGGACTTTCTTAATAGGGTTCCATGTACTAGGTAATAAGAGATAAGGGGTAGATGATTAATTGTCTTAACGGATTTAGTATGACAAAGCGAGAGTAAGAATGTACTTGTAACCTCAAGTGACTGAGCGGTTAAACATTATTTGAGTGACAGTTTCAAAAAGGATTAATATACGAGATGAGGAACTTGTTAGATTGTGCAGGGTTGTAGGGAAGGGAATAGCATTAGAGTTTCCATTTTGGCCCTTCGAACTGGATAAATATGCATTTTTCGAGTATCTGTGGCTCATATTCATTCAGAATTATGAAAATTTTGATGGCTTCCGCTAAGTAGATAACTCTCTGGATGAGGTTGAGTCATAGTTTTGCGAATGAGCGGACGATAAAACATAGAATTAACCACCTTGTGGGGCTGACGACGAAACTCACATTGGACAACACTCCAACTCAACAAGGCTTCCTTCCGGTATCTGTAAACTTCGACAAATTCCAAACGAGAAATTCAGCTGATAATGCAAACAAACAGAGTTACAAGCGATCACTTCAGGACTAATTTTAAAGCCAATGCAACGATGCAGGAATATCATTCAATTTTACATTTGGGTCCTTCGAACAGGGTCAATATGGATTTCTCCAGTATCTACACTCCTTTACAATCAAAACCATTCAAGTTTTCTATAACAGAAGAGCCTTTCGCTAAGTTTTCCTGTCATCAGGACTCATAAACACCATCAGTGATAATTCCATTTTCACGCATCACAGGACAATCAATCAAATTACAAGGAGATACACGATATCAAATCGTTTTCGGTGTACTAAAGCTAAAGATTAGAGATTAAATTATCGTGATACAATTTCATTGCGCTACCAAATTCGTCCCCTGTAACAAAGGGAATCCATTTCAATGCCCGCCTGTTAATCTGATTGTGAGTCAATGAAAACAATGGACGCGCACTTATACATGAGGGTAAAAAGCTGATACGATTCAACGTAAATCAAAACCAAAAAAAAAGGACTGGTAGATTCCCCAACGATTTTATGTGAATTGCCTTTGAAACCATTTAGAACGACTTAACGTGATTGATGCGTTTGATTGCATTATACTCATGTGACACGAAATGCAATTGTCGGCTTTAAAAAAGGATTATTTCGCGCTGGACAGGTATGAGCTCCTTTCGACTCTCAGACTAATTTAAATAAAACGAAATTAAATACATTTCTCTTCTACAGTTTTGAAGACCGGTTTCGTACTTTTCTGCCAAAAGAAAGAGAGGGAGAAAGAATTAATTAACAAATTCAAATGTTTGTCTTTCTGTATTGCTACGTCTTTATCTGTCTGCTGGCTACGAGTATCTACATCTTCGCTTTTTTACTTTAAAGTTGAGTTTCTTGAATAATTTGCAAGAAAATTTTTATTTTTTTTTTGTCTCCACAACCACGATGACAGAGCAAACAATAAAGTTTTTCTGCATTTCACATCAAGGATAAAGTTTTAGAACAGAGTTTAATTGAAGGATTTATTTTTCATCATCGTGAACTGTGGCGTTTCTGTTGAAATTTTTGTGAAGAGGCAGATTACTTATTTAAATTAATTAATATGACGTGGATTTCTTAGGAAATTAGAAGTTTTTCCCCCTTCCAAGGACTCTTTTATGATGAACGGTTAAATAAACAACAAATTACTCCTTTGATTGGTAACAGTCAAAGCTACATAAGTCTATTGCAAAAAAAAATGATCACATCACTCCTGCAGTCATATCGGCCACTCTCTGTACTACGAATGATTTCAAAACTGTTTAGAAAACTCATCCTTAAAAGGCTCCTGTAATAGAGGATATCATCACATCAGTTCGCGCTACGAAATAGGCATTCAGCGATCGATCAAATTTACGAAATACAAAAAGCTTTGAAGAAAAAATAAAGGAATACTGCATCCTGGACGTAGCTCAAGCCCTTAATAAGGTGTGGCATGAAGGACTTATGTATGTTTAAATTGATTGAGATTGGGTTTTCAGAAGTAAAAGAATTCGAAGATGGTGTACCACAGGGTAGTGAGCTGAGACGTACGCTTTGTTTGTTATTGACAACGAACATACTGCATAGCGAAAACACAACTGCACCACCATTTGCAGATAATACTGCTACCGGCATGGACCTACGGAACACAGCTTTGGGGATGTACAAGAAAGTCGAACATCGAATGCATCCAGATATTTCAGAATCCGTGCTCCATGGTTCGTTCGAAACATAGAACTACCCAGCGATCTAGGTGCAGAGACAGTTGATTCCCAAGAAGTCCGTAAGGTGGCTAGACCTACGCAGAGACCTAGGTGCAGAGACGGTTGATTTTCAAGAAGTCCGCAAGGCGACTAAACTTGCACAGGCTCCTAGTTGCAGAGAGCAACAAGGCATGTAGAACTCTACTTAGGATATTCGTCAACTCAAGAGACTCAATAGGCCTCAAACAGATATCCTTTCTGGATTCCCTCCCTTAACGACCATTGGAGATAGGCAGAACGGCGTTGGTTAAATGGTGCAGTTGAAGAAACTGCATACCACACTTCCTCCATGTAAATGTCCTACCATAGGGTACTGTAGATCAAGAGATTTTAGCAATGAGTTCATCTCCCTAAATTCAAAAGACGTCGCCGTGTTTTGTAAAGTCTCTTTTATCCTGTCACCCCACCCCTCTCAGCACTTATATTAAGTCTCTCCAGATAGTGAAGCTACAAGAATTCGGATAAACTTTTGGTACACTCAAAAAAGACTGCACGAGCTATGAAGTAAAAACATTCGCAGAAAAATTTGTTTTAAGCATGGAGTACCAAAAGTATCCACCATTGGACCCCTACTTTTAAAGAATGGGTTCTTAGAATCCGGATCAGATTACGTCTACGAAACCTAGGTGAGTACGGTAGCTGTTTTGAAACGCAATTGTCGTCCCCGTCACAAAAAATCACTGCGGCTTGTTAAGAGTTAAACCTTTGACACGCAGTCAAATGACAATAATTGCGAAATTATGTACCTACCCATATTCATATATTGGCAAAAGGGTATCCTGTGAACAATATAGTCCCTGTAGGTTGTTAGGTAGGTAAATGAAAGTTTCCAGCTAAATTGTAAAAGGAACTCCGTAGAGAAAGGGCGCTCATTTTACCATGAACCCCAGCGATATTGAACGACATACAACTCCAATCACGAACAGCACTAGTCAATTTCAAAGAGGGAACATGCAATTAACTTTCACTGGAAATCCTTTTTTTTCAAACTTCCTGTTTCACATGAAAAACTAGGCCAACACATTGTGCATCCGCACAACTATACACCACTCGATGCCTTCAAACAACAAAACACGGATGACTTCTATCTCCAATTCCCTACCAAAACGCACATACAACTCACGGTTGTTGCCCCAGCAGTCACTTCAATATTTGTTTCCTTATTGCACCTAGAAAAGCTTAACTAAACAAACTACCCAACCCAACCAACTATTTTAACAACAGCGATGAAAAAGTTAAAAAAAAAATAAAAAAAATTTTCCCCACAGAACGATACCACAACTAAAACTCATTCCCCTCGCTGCAAATTTTCAATATCCTGGAATTCATTTCGTTCAACTCTTGCACTTGGAAGGATCTCCCCCTTCGCATTTTTTCCTACAACCATTGACATTCGTAAGCAAAACAAGTTCCACGAGAAGGTTTAGTTTATGTAATTACGCTGGAACAAGCGCAATTTCAAAGGACATCAAATTTAATTTTCCATTATTAGAAAAGTTCCTCTAGAGCTGCTGTGTACAGGACGATTGCTTTTGAGAGGCTCATTGCTGAAATTCGAAAGAGAGAGGGAGAGAGAAAGAAAGACAGAGTTTAGTATAAAGGTGTAGCAGTAACTGTACGTTGCTCCTTCAAGTAATTAAAATAGGAACTTCGGCGAGGACATAGAGAAGAACAAGATGATTTCGTCCTTTTTTTAATTACAATAGTCAATGTTTGTGAACTGCGTGGTGACGGAATTTAAATATTGACTTTGATGGTTAAAGGAATTCGAAAGCAAGGGAGTCCCCTGGGGATGGACAGTAATTAAAATTTATTTAAACATTCAGTGGTGGTACTGAAAAGTTAAGAGGACTCGCTTAGCAATTGGTGTAAGCACGATTAATGGTTGTGAATTCTAATAAGTTCCAAGGACAAACGATTGTAAAATTCCTTCGAAATTGCATGTTAAAGTGCTAAGGTAATTTTTAATCGATATCTCGAGCTCTAGATCATGAGACAAAGCCAGCAGCAGAAAAACGTCTTTCAAGCATGGAGTCCCACAGGTTTCTAGTGTAGGACCCTTACTTCTTAAAAGTGGCCACTTCTGTGAACCATGGGGCTTACTAAACTAGAAACACAATTATCTTCGAACTCAGCTTTATCCCTGGAGTAGAGGTGGAGTAGGTGTAGCACTGTAAAAGTTTGCAAAAAATGTGGAAGAAATGAGTTTAAAACTCGTTTAGTACTTAAATAATTCAAGACAAGCAGATACCACGTTGTCAATGCCGGTGAATGAATATTAAAAGGAGTACCACAGGGATGAATACAGAGACCACTTCTTTTAAATAATACAAGACAAAAAAAAAATTTTGCGGTATAAAAGCAAACTGTGCTGTGGGCGCTTCGGGTGCGCTCTCTTGTAAAAGATTGAGTTACTGTCTGATATTGAGAAAATCCCCAGCATTTTTACTCAGTGAAAAAAATCCCTGAACTTGTCATCATGACCCCATACGTAAGATTAATCCAAAAACTACACCCACCAATCCTCATTATTTCAGCAGATGAACAAAGGTAACAAACGTTTATCAATCCATAGCCAACATGACAAGACAAATAAAGAAAACAACAAAAGTGTACATCCGTCGCTCCTTCTTCATTTATGATCCCTGAGAGACTTCTGTATTTAAGGATAATTACTTGGCACTTAAGTTCCTCTTCGTTATAAGTGTGTGGCACTGTGTAGCTATACAACGATGACGACAAGTATACACTTCCACTTACATACAACACGATGAAATATCTCCACATAATGGTACTCCATGGCAGAAGGAACAACAGACATCCTGAAAGCAACTTCCAACTTTTTTCCCGGCATATCCTGTACAAATAAAAACAACAAAAAGAAAACCAACGCAGCAATGTCTTTCAAATGAACTATACTAGTACACTGGCCAAGGATATGAGTCCATTCATGTTGTGATGCACTTTTCTTTTCTTCTTTTTTTTTACTTGTGTCCCAAAAGGACTCTGAATTTAATTTTGCACATGAAACGTCTCCGGCAGACCGTAGAAAAGTTGTGAAAGTTTGTGAACCGATTATTTCAATAGTTGTCATGGAGAAGTATGTTCAAAAAACAAGTTCAATTGGCTGTCGAAATTGGTTATAATGTCCTGGATCCTTGTTGAGTATACCTCTTCATGTTGTTTTTATTAGCAGCGCACATCAATTTCGTTAGTAAATATCAATAGTAAGGACATACATATACATAAGTGGATAATTTCCAGTCCCTTGTCATAGTAAAATTGTGAGTGTAAACACTAACCAACGCTAACTGTATGCATAGAGTCCTTAAACTCCACAAGTTATTGGTGGTGTCACCATTATGTGGAAACTATAACCGCGAGACGTCGCATTTGTGGTGGCACAATCCATATCCTCCTCACTCCTTGGAAGTAAATATTGCCTTTCAAAAATGTCACAAATGTACACACTACGGGGGAGTGGTCTTTAGTGTCCTTGTACACTTCCTTTGGATTGTTGCGGGGCACTATTTCTATATGTGGGTCAATATTTATTGAACATTCAATTTACTTTATCGTTGTTGTGCAGTTGTGCACAGTTGGAAGGATTCCGCACGACAGGAGGTAACGGGGAGCTATTCCATAAATTCAATTTGTTGCACACAATTGTTCTGGAGAAACAATGTCACGGGGAGTACCTTACCAAGTTCTGAGTTAAATTGATTTCGAAGTTGCCGATTGATGTTATGCGAAAGGATTCAGAGGAGTGGTGGAATACAATGAAAAGTTGTTCATGAAAATTATTTCCATGATAGTTGAGTTTTGGTTAAGGTAGAGGTCCAGAGGTAGCTCAACTAGCTCAAGAGATAGTACTTGATCCTGACATCATTACATAAAGCGAAAGTGATCCCCACGAATTTCAGCAAGTCCTTCGACAAGATCTCGTACAAAATTAAAGGCTCTTGACTTGTATCCGAGGTTTATTACTTGGATTGGATTCAACCAAATGTACGACTGTTTGGGTTTATGGTTTCTGAAGCAATTAAAGTCTCTTCTAGAGCACCTCAAGGTAGCCACCTTGGTCTCTTATTATTTACTTTGATAAATAATGCTGTTGATCGTATCTTACTCATACTCGACATACTCCTTGCTCACACTTTTAACTGGTAACATTGATGGCGCCTGCCTACTTCAGCTTTTCTCTTTTAGCACGAGTCCACGTAATCCTCACCCGAATTGATTCCTGCCGAAAAAATTACGGGTACGAAGAACCATGTCTAAATGGTACGACAAGCGATGTTCAACCCATCCTTTAAAAAAGTCCCTTACTTCGCCCAAACCTCCCGTCTCTCGTAGGCTTTGAGGGGGTGTTGAATCCTAGTAAACTAGATATCAATATGCTGGGCCGAAACTTATCAAAACGGAACAACTAGGGCGTGGAACATATTCAAGAGCATACGTCATTTAGAGGCATACTTTATTCCCTTTTAGCAACCTAGTTTGGTCGCAGAGCATCAGCAAGTCATTCATATCACGAAAGTACAAAGGTTACCGTGCACTAAACCTACCAGAGGAATGAGAATCACATCAACGGCAGGACTAGAGCCTCTCTTCAACCTAAATCAGCAGCTGTATGTGCCCTAAAAATTAACGAGTGAGATACTTGGAGGTAAAACTGAAGGGAAAAAAGGTAATCTGGCAACCTCAGACTATTGCAACACCACACTAAGGTTTTGCAGGACGATGTAGAAGTAAGCCATCAATCCATAGTCATTTTTGCTGACAAGTCCAAAATGGACACTGCTGCAGAGGACGGTATCTTTTCAGGTCCGCTGAACATGTCCCAATCAATAAGGCTTCCGGACTACACCAGCATTTTCCAGTGGGTGTCCTAGTAGTAACAGCAGCTGCGATGAGGACCACAATACAAGAGGCAATCACGTATTCATCGATAGCCAGGTAGGAATAAAAGTGATATCTGGGGCAGTGAGCACAGTATAGTTTGTATCCCAAACTCAGTAAGTCCAAGGCACAGCGAGCCTTCTTTTCCACACAGCGAGCACCACAATAGGTGTCCGTATTCGCCCTATCCACCTGCTAAGCATGCCCTATACGATCCCTAAGTTAACACAATCAAACTGACTAGAAACGTGCCTCATCAAACAGAACCTTCGAACAGGAAATGCAATTTCGCCTATGAAATCTAAGAAGCAACACTCAAGGCACCAAAGTAAATTATTCCCCCCACTCCATCGCCCCATCCTCGCATTTATTCTTGCAAATTATTCATAACTTTAGAAGTAGACGTAATACACACCTCTTTATGCATAAAAAATGCAAAAAAAAAAACTAAAACAAAATAAAAGGACTCGTGCAAGAAAATTGCAAACATAAAAATGTAAATGCCTTCCCCCTACATGCAATAATAACCACCCCTCACATCCTTACTTGAAGTACAACATCTAACACTCAACCTACCTGTCCTTAAAATGTAAATATTTAAAATAAATGCGAATATAAGCAGGTACAAGTCTTGTGCATGCACACAATATATGCGCGCAATAAAACTAAAAAAAGGAACACATAAAAATGTCCTAGTTTGTCGTCGTCGCATAAAACGGCGAACACTCTGCTGCCACGAAAGGATGTGTTGCATTGCGCTCTGTCGATTTAATACTAAATTCGCCGCCAGGCAAATGTGTTATCAAATATTTTGTGAATGCAGCGCATAAAATGCATTAGTAACGATAGCACAGAATTCATTAGGCGGTGCACATAAAAATGTGTGCACGAGGAATACATCCTATGTGACCGGGAACTCCAATATGAGACTCAAAGAAGGCAGTGGGTGAGTGTACAGAAAACAAAGAGGAGTCTAACCTCTTCTGAAACAAACCGTATGGTATCCTATCCCTCATCTCTGCAGCTCTAATAAAGTGATCCTGGCATTGTGAGATTTACGACTATCAACGAATCTATTTCTTCGAATTTAAGGAGATTCTATAAAAAAAAATTCGTACTTCGCTTCCTGCTTTTAAGAAAAAGTGGGCGTGGCTATCACTGCTTTCATGGTCAAAATTGGTTTTCTGACAGAATCTTCAACAAAAGGAGGTGGAGACAAGGCACTAATAACCACCGACGTAAACAGGTATGTATCTAGTACGATCGATCTTCATCTTGCAAAAAACTCATGGCAATTATTACTCTCGAACGTTTCTCAGACATTCACGAGAGGTGGGGCCGTGGAAAAAAGTAGGTTATTTCTAGGATTCGAACGTCGAACCAGTAGTCAATCCACCGCGGGGAACCAACGAACTTTAGATACATGACCGACAGTACAACACCGACTGTGGCCCTAATGAGTACAAAGCAACAAGAGAAACCACAAGGATCAGCGTTGGGACCACTACTGCTGAACATGATGTTGTTACACTGCTCCGTATGTATGACCAAAATGGCTGCTTTACAACCCTGCTATTCACAGTCTAAGGCCGATGGTTGCACCCTATAGATACTCCACTCGTTTGTCGGATATAGATTTGCATACAAAACTCAGATGCCTACAAAACCACATAGAAACAAATATTTTCAAAGAATTCTTACCTCTTAATTATCCTCTATCTATCCATCGCCAATTAGCTTATGAAGCACAACCACTGAAAAAGGACTATCTGCCTACTGCAATGGCTCCCTATAGACATAATAAACACGCAATTGTTGGAGACAATTGATCTAATTTACCCGACCGCTTTTATCACATCCACTTCATACTTAGGTATGTAGATGACTGTTCCTATAGTTGTGTGTGTGGCTTTTCAATCTAGAGTGCCAACTTGTGCATTTGGCTTTATGGTTATGATGGCCATTATGGCATAGTACCTACACAAAATGGATAAATCTCTCTTATAGTGGTGGGGGTGCGTAAAATCAAATGTCTTTTTCGCTTGCAAGCAATAAAAGTGATTTTCCAATTTATCACTGCTTTATGCCGCAGGGGGATTTTAGAGAGGAACTTTGAAGGGGTGCTTTGCCTTTAAGCGTATGAAATTCAATTAAAAGGACTATTACAGCCCTGATACTACAGGTAGAGTTAGTTGAATATCAGTTCCAACTACAACTGGAAAGCCGTTATCAATCATTGAAGGGCAACTATTTTTTTTATGAATAAATTAGTCTCTATTGATATGGACGAATAACTTTTTTAGTTGATTTACGAATAAGCTGGAATAGCAATGAGCAAGTGATGATTTGGAACGCAATTGGTGACTGGCAACAAGCAAGTGATGACTAATAAGTAGAAAGTAGTCTTAAGGTAATCACAACTAAATTAATCACACAAAATTTATTCATCTGTGAATTTAGTAAGCTGATGTCCTACACTCATTATAACTAGGAACTTCGACGCTGATTAGGAAGTTTGCTTAAGAGCAAAGACAACAAAAATCAGGATATCCGGGAAAGTGGAATGTCTAGAAATATACTAGGATTCAAAACTAATGCGACATTATAAAGCTGAAGAGAAAAGGAAAGAAAGAAGGCGAATAGTTATGTGGATGCAGGTGAAGGATATTACCACGGTCAGAATACTATTTTAAGAGGAAGACAGTACCCACATCATACGTGCAGAGAGGCCACAAAACTTAGACAAACACAAAATCATAAGAAGACGCTTAACAGTCACAGTAAGCCTGTTTAAGGATTGTAGATGTAATACACTGCAGCTGGTCTTAGTTATTGTCTGGCAGAATTTTTCATAAAAAGACAGCAGAAATGAAGCCAATGATCCAAGATTACGAAGCCGGATTTTCCATAAAAAGAGGGTGGCACTCACGGCTTTTCTTTTGCACCGAAATGCTAAGTATCTTAAGCAGGCGCAAGGGCAAGGAAAAGCTTAAATCAGAGGCCGAGTATGGATGCAAAAAAATAGAACGATAGAACCAGCAAAATTATCAGAATTTCGTTATCCCAAACTACTGGCTTACTTACGTAGGAAAGGGGCATTATTGGAATGATCGGGAAGTGAGACACTAAAGAACACAAAAATGGTGGCAACATTTCTGAAAGCATAAAGAAGATCTAAGCACAATGCAAGGAACCCTCAATCGCCCGACAGTGATATCCACTGGACATGGTAGCTTTAACTAGAATGAGACTTCTAGAAGATATCAATCATAGCTCACATGTAGGGAACAGCAACAATTACACTACGTCAATGCCTAACAATAGGTAGGAGAAGGAAGGATATGAAAGGCTTTTACTGGCTCAGGATAGATACATACAAGGGTTGATAGAGTTCTTTATTATTCCCCCGACAACAACATTAGATATCTCAATCCTCAGAAATATTTTGTTAAATTTACTATACAAATGCATGAGGATAATAAATTGCAATAAAATAGAAAAAATAATACAAATTGAATTCACTCACCATAATCGTTGTAAGCAGGATGTTCCGATGGTCTGTTTGTTGAAATCTCGTACCACTCGCGGACGCGACGCGAACCGAACACACACATAGACAACACACAAAAGCACAGCAGACTTGGATCTAAATAAGCACTTTTTACACTTATAGCAAAAATGGGCAAAAGGGACTTTTTTTTATAGATGCAGAATATTTACACTGAAAGGCTGATGGCATTTTAAACACAATAAGAAAAGGGGGATTTTTTTATAGCACTATGCCAAGACCAGGGGATTTTACAGACCACTACACCTTAACCACTTTTCTTAAAAGCTTTTCTTAAAAGCTGGCACATTTTTAGCAAAAGGGGCTTTTTTATGGCTTAGGCCTTTTTTGATAACTCACTTCACTGCAGACCAATATGGGCTTTAAGGGGCAATAATATGGGTAACAGCAGGGGATCTTACACACCACTACACTTCAAACACTTAAAAAAAAAAAAATAATAATAATAATAATAAATGGCACTATAAGAGATTTTATAGCAAAGGGGACTTTTTTTTAGTAGACACTCGCGTATTCCTTTTTGAACGGACACATTAAATGAACAGGATCAGGCTCAGGCCTTTTTTATAGCACTAAGGGGATACTCACTTCACTGCAGACTGAAATATCGGCTTTAACGGGCAACAAAAGGGGATTTTTTTCGCGGCTTTATAATAAGAACTTGATCACGTATTCCATTTTGGACGGACACATTAAACGAACAAATATTATGGGAACTATTACGCGGACTTAAAGGATAGCAATGGAAAAGGGGCATTTTTATGGCCTTAAGGGCAATAATATGGGCAGCAAGGCGAGATTTTTTTCGCGGCATTTAATCGCGTACTCCTTTTTGGACGGACACATTACTTAATTGATGATTTTATGGGAACTACTACGCACACTTATAGGCTAGCAATGGCAAAAGGGCTTTTTAATGACTTAAAGGGGCAATAATAAGGGCAGCAAGAGCGGATTTTTTCGCGGCATTTAATCGCGTATTCCATTTTGGACGGAAACATTAAACGAACAGATATTATGGGAACTATTACGCGGAGTTAGAGGAGAGCAATGGCAAAAAAGGCTTTTTTATGGCAAGGCGGGATTTTTTTAGCGGCATTTAATCGCGTACTCCTTTTCGGACGGACACATTAAACGAACAGATCTTATGGCAACTATTACGCGGCCTTAGAGGATAGCAATGGAAAAGGGGCATTTTTATGGCCTTAAGGGCAATAATATGGGCAGTAAGGCGGGATTTTTTTTCAAGGCATTTAATCGCGTACTCCTTTTTGGACGGACACATTAAACGAACAGATATTATGGGAACTATTATGCGGAGTTAGAGGAGAGCAATGGCAAAAGGGGCTTTTTTTTATGGCAAGAGGGGATTTTTTTCGCGGCATTTAATCGCGTACAACTTTCTGGACGGACACATTAAACGAACAGATATTATGGGAACTATAACGCGCACTTATAGGCTAGCAATGGCAAAAGGACCTTTTTATGAATTTAAGGGGCAATAACATGAGCGGCAAGAGATGATTTTTTTCCCGGCATTTAATCGCGTACTCCTTTTTGGACTGACATATTAAACGAGCAGATATTATGGGAAGTATTACGCGCACTTATAGGCTAGCAATGGCAAAAGGAACTTTTTTTATGGCTCAGGCCTTTTTTAAAACACTTGCAGACTGATGTGGGCTTTAAAGGGATTTTTTCAAACAATGATATGGGCATTAATGAGTTATATGGGCACTATTACACAAACGAATCAAGCGAACGAATATAACGATATCGAGAAAAGTTCTTTCAAAAAGTTTTATACGATCACCGGCGCCGATCGCAATGTTCATGTGTGCTATTACGGTACGTACATACGATATTGTGCGCTGTTTGCCTTGCATATGGAGTGGGTGGTTGCATGCGAGATGATCAGCTTATTCCGGTATCCTGCCGAAAAGAGAAAAAAGGAAATCATTTAGACGAAAATATCTAAAAAATAAACTAAGTTTTTCAGTTTTTTTGACGTTGATATGGACATGGACATGGACATGGACATAGATACGGACGTGGGAACGAACATGGATATGGGTATGGACGGGGACATGGATATGGGCGGGGACATGGATATGGACGGGGACATGGATATGGACGGGGACATGGATATGGACGGGGACATGGATATGGACGGGGACATGGATATGGACGGGGACATGGATATGGACGGGGACATGGATATGGACGGTGACATGGACATGGACATCGGTATAGATATGGACATGGATATTAAGCACGTCGATATGATAAATATTTATGATAAGCCAAACAAGGAGCCACAATGATGCTTAGAGAACACCGTCATTTATTAAAACCCTGAACCCTGAACTGAAAAGTGTTGGAAACCTGCTGACTTCTTAACTTGGAATAATGTGGTTGCAGAGCGGTCAAAACAGAGGCTGTTCCTACACTCTTTCTTCTAGATAGTAGGCCAAAACGGATCCGCTTGTCCTAATGGGATACCACATAATGACTTAGACTAACCAAAAAGGGTCATTCAACCCCTGAATAAAATCACGAAGAACATCTTTAATCACAAAAGGGATGATGTGCGAAGGCTTGCTGGCTTCCTCGTCGGACACTGCAGCCTCAAAGGTAATTTCCTTTGAGGGAAGATCTGATTTGAAAATGGCATCAACAAAACCTGCAAACCTGCCTCTCTTTTCACGAATTTTACTTTTGTAGACGAACTTTCCCATGAAAATGATTGCAATATTCGAAACTCATAATTCAGTTTAACCTCCCTTTAAGCGATGAAACTCTTAAGGATTTCTTTAAGTAGCTAAATACAAGTAAATCTACACATTAAACAGAACAAATCCCTTATTTTGAAGTAAGCAATAAAAACTCGATTTCTGTAACAAAACTGAATGTACTCGTCCTCCTTATGCCAAAGAGAGGAACACGAGCAAATGGTGGGTACTGGTGGGTGCACAGTAAGGTGCCCAAACCATCTGTGTTCCCAAGAAAGTCAAGGAACAAAACAAAGTAATAACGAATCAATAGCATTATAAATAGTGTGCATAATCCCAAGTGCTTTTTAAAATGTCGTCCTTCTCCTTTCACAAGTCTAAAACAGGCTGCGCTGTCATAAATCATTTCCCCAGGACTTTCGGAAAATTTGTGAAAATAATTCCTGCAATTTATCATTCACATACACACCCACATGGACTCAAATGTGTACTTAAAAATTACCATATGTGCTCTCTGAATTTGCACATTCATTGAGCAAATACCAAAATTATGGATCCTTCTACGAGACCTAATGATGATCCCTACAAGTAACTATGATTTCACAGGACATCTCATGTATGAATGCAATTAATAGTATTTGCAATAGCCTCTCTACTGCTGCTTCTTGTAGTTTCCTTGTGAGAACATGAATTTATTCGATTGTGTTTGATTTTTCTGACATCCTACCGCATAGTCCTTGAAAAATAAACGAAATCCTCTGAAAATCCTCTTAAAGTCTTTCTGGATTTAAATTTGCTCCCAAAGTGCCGCATGGAATGTCTCGTTAAGGAATGACTAAACGTTGAAATCACAAGGATCGGCAGAGAGACATGAAAGGTTGGGCACAAGCATGACTTTCCTCAAAAATTCTCCTCAAGGATAAATATTTATGCTGCTCTTGTGTTGATTTTCTCATCTAATAATTTTCACATATTATTTTACGGACACACTCTTAGGCAAGGGATCCATGGACAATTGAGAGACGAGCATGCCAAGTTAACACATACGAGTATTGACCCCTCTCCAGCTCTCCGGAAAAGGACTTCGTTTTCTTTAGTAATCAATTATTCTACCCAGCCCGGGACTACGAACAAACACAAGTCTGATGCAAAGATATGCAAAAGATGATTGTATCTAATGCCTTGGGGCTAAAATTGTAGACGGTATCTCTGATGTTGGGATAGTGTTGGTGGTGGTGGTGGTGGTCATGGTTTGTTTATGTGATGAATGCCACTGAGAGAGATTAATGCCAGTGACCTGAATTGATGAATACATCGTTGTTGGGTGCGTATGCAAGGCATGCTCTTTAGCTGTGGACAGGATTTATGAAATGTTAACAGAGCTGGATACTGCTTGACTCAAGTTGAATGAAATATTCAGTTGAGGCCTTGAGATTTGTATTTAGAGAATCCTTAGAGGACGTATGCAATTGGTGATGTCAAGTTGTGAGAGAGATGATGATTGCTACTGACTAATAGACCGGGCTTAGGGATAATTAAGGTTAATGGATATTAATATAGATGAGTCCAATGCCTCTTAGCGTGTGCCTAGGACATTAACACATTTTCATATCGAAATTCGCTCGAAATTAAGTCAGAAAAACTTCAATTTATAACCCACGCTGTTGGTTTAGTCTGATTCTTGATTAAACTTTCGGTTTATCTTTAAAGACATCCTTTTCTCCGATTAATTTTAAAAATCCATTTATCATCTAAACTGCCAACAATTCTAACGAATCCTTGAATGGAATCCAATGCTTTCTCGCATAAAGGCAACAACATCACCTTTCAAGCATTTCATTCAGCATTGTCTGTCATAGCCCAAAAGTATCTGTATAAATCTCGTCCTTTGCCTTTCAGTCGGTGTGTCTCCATTCCATCACTTGAGGATAATAGAGGAAATACAACACTGCCTATAGCTCCTTTCGTGTCCCATAGTTACACGAAGACCATTAAAATTAATTCTCCATTGTGGTGTCTCCTGCATTCAAACGAATCCAATGGGAATTGGATCCATTTGTATCCTTTTGTGTTCGCTCAATGGCAACCGCCGGAAAAGGTAAGGGGCCCTGTGGCATCGAGATTTGTCCATTGTTTAAGTAATAGAAAGCCATAGTGTTTGCCACAATGTTGGGCTTTTGGCAATTAAATATCTGAGAAAACAATTTTTTTTTCTTGGTTGTTGGTATCATTTCACCTGTCTGTCATCGTCATTGGTTCGTGACCTTCTTTTGTTAGATACTCGTAAATGTCGCCATGAAAGATGAGGAGGTGGTGTTGTAAGTCGATTGGTCCGGGAAGGTTAAGTGGCTATTCTCAGAACGGATGGTTTCGGAATAATTGCAGATAGTCTTGTCTAGTTATAGCGGTTTGGGTGTATCTTTTGTCGTCTGAAGCGGATTTTCTAATTTTGTAACTTAAATACAAAATGCGTATGCTTAAGTAGATACATCTATGGATGGCCTCCTTAACTGGGTTACATTTCAGAGTTTTGATGTGAAATTAGAGTCGTTTTTACACCCAAATTGGGCAACATACAGACGCCAATGACTACAGATACCAAGGACTACAGACACTGGAACGATGAACATTAACATGCACGTTAGAGATGAAATTGGGAATAGTTACTTATCGACATCACATATTGCCTACGTAAAGGCTGAATCAATAGATCCTGTCATCCATACAGTAGTACAAATAATCGAAAGGGTTTTCAAGTCAAAGAATACACTCTGCGTGCTTTCGTCGACATTGAACGTGAGCACCGACGCAATAGAAAGCAGTCTACAATAGGCCCAAATCAACCAGGGAATCCATTCTAGGAGATATGAATGGCAGGATGAGAGTCAACCAGATCGCCCCTTAAGGTGAAGTTCTCTCGCCACTCATATGGCGTCTACTAGTCGACGAGATTGTAAAACTTTTAAACCCAAATTGCTTTCACGTAGAGGCATATGCCGACAATGTTGCCATTGTGGTATTGCTCGTGGTAGTCAAACCAAAGAAGGGATACCGAGTGTATACTGCAGTGACAAAACTCATTTTAAAATATGGCTTTATAGCCTGGTGAAAATCACTCGAGAAGAAATACAATCTTGACAGCGTCACAAAAATCCAAAGGACAAGCTACCACAGCTTTGGAAACGATATTGTGTCTTCTTCCACTAGACATATGTACTACGCAGCCTCAGCAACTTAAACTGCAGTCAGACTATGGGCTGCTGGTCTCTGGACAGCATTCTCTGTGAATACGTTTCTATTCTTAAGCGATGGTATATCCCGAAACTCTGGACAGAACCCGACTACATGATACCACTTTCTCAAACTACATGATACTTCTTCCTTAACGCAATCGAAGATTTAATATCAGAGATGAGTAGAATAAAGGAAGAGTGTGCACCGAGAACAAACTAGCTATCTACTCTGAAGGATCCAAAAGGAATTACAATGTAGAAGCTGGTGGCTTCTGTGCTCAAGATGAGGCTAGAAGATCGCCTAGTACGTTACACAAGGAATTAGACATAGAGTCTCTCGAAAAGTTAACAACAATTAGGTGCATGAGCTGTAGTAGATCTTTGTGGCCAGTCTACGAAAAGGAAACTTTTATCCATCAACTGAAGTTAGGCCGCAAGGACATTAGTAGCAAAAATCGCAGCATGTAGATATATGCACCCTGACAACACACTCTGCAAAAGGCAACCATGACACCCAACTAGGACCACCCAACAAGAGAATACTCTAGAAGCTGCAGAGACGAACAACAAATACAATCTATTTGTCACCTGCTATGTGACTGTTCTGCGTGGCCCATAAAAGAAAAGTAACTCTTGGCAGTCATTGCTTCTCAGAGCTACGAAATCCTGAAATAAAGAAACTGCTGAGATTCGACCATTTTCGACCGTTGACTAGGTCGATACTACTGTTAATGTTGGATTTTGAATTCAAGGTTCGCAAGGCCTTTTCTACGATTAGACACTATGAACCTTATGTGACCTGACTCTCAGTCAGCAGAGGCTCCCACATACCTAACCAAATCCAACCTATGGATCTATTGGTTTTACAAACCAAAACTCCATTTTCCTAGCAATGTGATTCTATTCAAAATTAAACTTGTTTGTATTGAAAATGGTTACATTTACGAGTTGAAATTGTCATTGAACTTTCCTCATAAGATCTTACATTTTCCCCTAAAATATCGCAACGCCAAATAATCCCATCTTAATCTTCATAAAATTACCTTTAAAATGACACCTGAATCATCAAAATCGGTTAAGAAACAAGAAAGTTACACCAAAAACAAATCGCCACCAAAATCGGTACGCAGCGGACGCTGCCCAGCAGCACAATTCGTGTCGCTGTAGAGGGAGCGTGTACCTGCTACTTTCTGAGAATTTCTGTGCGCCTGGTGTTTCACGAAAATTCGTGGGAGATTTTCGATGGAAGAGAGCGAGAGAGATTTGCGTGTATCTTCGGTTCTAGATGGGCTAGCGACTTGAAACAAAAACCAAAATTTAAGTCAGAGGGTGTAGTTTATTTTTAGCATATTTTTGAGTACAGGGTGGTCCGGGAAATGTGTGCGTGGGCGGTGAGTTTACTTGTTGAACTGATTCTTGGGCTCTAGCGGGCTAACAAAATGTAGGAGTGACGGAAAATGGTGCAGCTTGTCAGCTTAGATGAAGTTTGGCGGTGGTTTTAGACGGACTAAGTAAATGAAACAGTGGATAGGAAGGGTAAGTAGGTAGAGATGACGGTTGGAAAGAGAACCCTATAAGCGCGCTTTTGCGCCATTTTGATACCAGAGCTCATGTTACTTGGTTATGTGGTAAAGTTTTCGGTGATGAGAGATATCGAAATGTCGAATTCAGGTAGAGGATGAGGGTTCCAATTTTTTTGTCAGATATCTCTCTTAGGGCGTCAAAGAGGGGTTTACCTAAAGTATGCTGTCGTACGTTTTCTTTTGTTAGCATGCCTGCAGCAATGGCAGAAGGCGTTAAGGCGGATGCCAAGCTTGGCTGCATGGTCCTCTATTAACCAATGGCCTGCACTTATGACAACAATATCCGGTCTAGATCTGCCAAGTAGCTCATTTGACATAGGTTTAGGCGTCTTTCTTGATAAGGGCGCATCCAGAAATCGTGTTCCAGCCGAAGTTGAATGATACACTTAACGACTCCTAGGGAAGCATTACCTCTGCTTGCCAATGGTCTAGGTGGAAGCCCAAATTCTTTAAATATAAATGGCTTAATGTAGGCAACGATCATCGGACCCACACGTGCAATGTTCGGACCCTTAACAGGCAACGTAAAGCGTTTCTACGAGCTCGTCAATAAGACCTTTGATCAATATCCCAATTTTAGGAAAGGATGACATCTTTAGCTGGCAAGCTAGCCTATACGACAACACGCCTGGAAACGAACTTAGGTTAAAGACTTTGCTGCGGGACTAAACGTCACCGTAACAAGCAAATGGCGGTGTATTAATCGTGATCGACGCAAGGCATGCCTTCAGTATTCTCGATGTCCGACCAGCCAACCACCAGAGGCTTGTTGGTCGAGGCCCAGCTGTAGCGCCACCTAAGTAAGTAAGAAATCTCTGAGATTAAGCTATAAGGCATTTACGCTACACCCTACACCCCTTCTAAAGCCTTTCCTATTTTTTTCCTGTATCCTGTGAATTTGATCTATCGCTGAATGCTTATTTCGGAATCCATCTGATGCGATGGTATCACTGACTTTTCCTCTATGACAGGTAAGAGATTTTCGTTTTGAAATCGTTGGTAGCAAGGATTTCGGTCGATACGTTGTGGCCTCAAAAGGCGGTTTTCCTGTCTTTGGTAGCGTAAGCACCTCCTAGTGGGAATCTAGCAACAATATCTTCAAATTTTGTGGTGCTCCTTGTAGACTTTGTACATTTAGGTAACACTGATCCTTTCAGAGTATTTCTGAAGACGCTCACCTTTTCCAATTCGATGGAAAGTGGTCCGAAACTTACAGCGTAGACACGCAATCTAAACCCTATTAGCAGCGTCTTGGAACCGTCCACTCAGCTGAAAGTAGGTTTTTGACTTCCTTCGAACGCTCAGTAACTTCTCCTTAGTAAATTTTCTCCGCCTTCAGTTCTAAATTATTTTTTTTTAATTTTAAAACTAAATATTTGCATAAATTTGTTTTTCCAAAAATTATACATACTGCACAGCTAGCAATTATATTAACCGGAGTCCCGTTCAAATAAACGCATTTTTAAATAAACAAAATTTAAATATTAATTTTAATTATTAAATGTATTAACATTCTATTGTTGTTTATGCAAATATTTATATTTAAGTGCTAAAAATATAAATTGCCCGGCTAACATGGATTTTATTAATTGAGGCAGAAAATGAAATAGTCTGAGCGTATAATTAGGCAGATAATTTACACAAAAAAAAGTAGTTTTTCTGTAAAAAAGGTTCTCGATTTGTTTAATTTGAATTTGATTCACTTCAAATTATAAAAACAAAAAAAAATGAAATGCAAATCGCATTAATTTTGATTCCATAATCAATGAAGCAATCAATTTCCGATAGAAAATTGTTCATTAATTAAATCCATCGAGAGCACAAAATAATATTTCAATCTGTGCCCGTAAGCAGAGTCCATTGGACGTAAATTTAAAAATAATACAAATTAAAAATAAAAAAAAAATCGCCAGCAAACATAAGGATACAAAATAAATATCCTTTTCGAGTACTCATGCATTTTTTTATTTTCTTTTTGTTTATTTTCGTCTGTAATAAAATGCAATTCAGCTGATTGATTTCAACGGACAAGTCTTCGTCAAATGCATTCAGCAGATGCTGCTGTCAAATGATTTAACGCGCGCGTGTTGGGTCTCCATGCGGTGCTTAACCGGTAGCGGTGTCGGTGGTAAGCTCATTTCGGTTAATTGCATGATCATTCGCAGGAACGCCACTGTTTGCTTGCATTTTTAATCGAATCATAAAATTTTATTCCGGAAGGCGTGCAACCGTGAGGTGTGGGCCACAACCAGCAACTTCTCCAGCCACTCTAGAGCCACGACGACATCGAGTAATTATGTTTCCCATTGAATAATTTACATGTTCTCGCAATTTCTCATATTTATGCTAATTGGTAGTGAAATTGCTATGTAAATGTGGCAGGAATTAAGGGTCGTTTGTAAACCGGTCACTTAAAAAAAAAAAAATTTAAGTTTTAACGGTAAGCACAAGCACAAGCAGAAGGAAAACGTTCAACCAGATGGGGATGTGAATTTAAGTTAGAGAAAGGAAGCTCTTTATGCGGATGTTTAAATTCGTTAATCGACTCATGAGTTGAGCTAGAATTGGTGAAAGGTCTGGTAGACGCAAATGGTTCCTAAAAAAATGTGTGTGCTAAGCCACATCGGTGTTGGTGTGCTCTCAGCAGTCTGATGTCAACATTCTTGTTGGAAATCTTAAATTTAAATCTGGTGGAAGGTACTTGAGGAGCAATACCAGCTTTCAAACCTCACGAAGATCCAAGAGACAGCCTACATCGGAAGCATGCGAATAACATCCACAGCACGGCGTCAAAGAAGGCAATCCTAGATGCTGCTGTAGTGAACTGGAAAAAAATTGCAACTAGACTGAGAGAAGAGGAACTGTGGTCTTCAGCTCCGGATGATGACGCCTATGTACGTGTCATCTCAGTGGGAGACAGAAATAGGCGGATAGAACCATGTCGTCAGAAACTGATCGCATATACATCCAATCACATCCAAGCACTCAGACTCATCTCGGTCCATTATAGAACCAGGTATTGTAAATTCTTTTTATCCATCGGGGTTCGAACTTGCACCGGACACATTACAAAAAAGCACACTACAACTAGACCGTAGACACCGATGCAGATACTTGACAAAAGGCTCGCAGTGTAAATATACTGCCCTCGCTGATTGAAGAATCAGGATCCCTGATAGTAATTTTTTCGCGTAGCTGAAGAACCTACGTAATACTGAGAGGCATCCTGAGATTCTCACTCCCATTTGGCCGCCAATAGATAAGAGCAGTGGACTCAACTGCCTGCCTCCGTGAGAAGTGCGTAATGTCTAAAGGCAAATGGTCACGGTGTAGTGCACGATGGGACCAAGCTACGAAACAGTGGATCACCTCCATTCGTGCCCAAAATACGATCGCCTGTGAGAAGCTAGGGCAGACCTTGTGTCGGGCGCCAGATATTTCGTTCGTCTTGTTTTCGGGTCTAGTTCCTGTTCGATATCGGACAATGAACACATTTGTGTCATAAAAATTCTTCCAGATCCCTGCATAAACAATATTCTCATACGTTATACAAAAAATACGCATACGCCATGTAGTGCCGATTGGATAGTGGTTCAGTCACTAGTGTGTTGAGTTACTGAGCGGGAGGTTAGAATACCAAAAATATATTCCACGATACTACCTCTCGCGAATGTCTGACAGACGTCCGAGGGTAATAATTGTCATATTTGCACCCAAAATACATCGCTCACCCCTAGTACAAAGTACATCCACACATATCCCGCCCGACTATGTACATCGTAAATGAAATCCTTGCTTCCGTCTCATCAGTCGATAGTAACACTGTTAGAATAAAGTTTTCTAACTTTATCACACTATACGAAGGAATAGATTTAATCCCTGCAAGTAGAACTTCCGATTTAATCATGCCGCCTTGAGTGGAGAAGAAAATCAATGAGCATACTAAGGATTCCACCTCCTTCTGGTTAAGCTCAATCACGATCCAATGGAGATGTGAAAGGATTAAGCACTATCTGTATTTTGCTTGTAGAATACACTTTTGCATTGAAGGGAGAGCACATTTCTTGTGAACTCTAGAAACTGGATAAGGAAACCTTCACGTTCCAGATGCTTAATCATTTAAATCTTTTAATTAAATTTACTGATTTATTCTTTGTTGCTTTTCTCTATTTAGACGGGGGATAAAACAGTTTGATTGGATGGTTCAAGTTGAAGGATTCAACTAGAGGATGGCAGGGGGATTTGTTAGGTTAACTTGATTTCTTTTTAATCTGTCTAAAGTGCTACCATTTTGTTGGAATGATTCAAAAAAGGGGGTTACCCTTGCTTACGCTATGTGTACGCAAAAACAAAAACAGCTACAACAAATCCTCAGTACGGCAAATAGAGTTGTCGTATGAAATACTTTAGTGTGGGGGTCTTAGGACGCAACATTAGTCCTACTGGGTGGATTCAGGTGCAATATTTCAGGAAAGTCCCTGATGCTTAAATCATCAACCGATTCACAACCTTCTTGAGCTAGATGGAAAAGTCAACACACACAAGGAAAACTATCCTACCGAGCAGATTCATTCGCTTTGGCGCAGGTCTATCGTGTTTCTTGGGCTGATAAATATAAGTGACTACCTTAGGAAAATCGGGTAAAACTTGTCAGTTATAAGTCTCTTGCCAAATTTTGCTGGCATACTCTTCATTCATGGGCGCCAAGAAAAAGGGGAGTGGTAAGCCCGTTCTACTTAGAGCCCTTTAACGGAGAGTATGGAGACACTATCCGAGAAAAGATACAAAGACGCTGGTCCTTAAGAACCCGCCCCGCTTAAGGCAGGCAAGGCCTATATCACACTCTGTAGCCTATGGTCCTAGCGACCTACAATTGTTGAAAGCGTAAGACCTGCATCAGCTTAAGTAAAAGCAAGCTTTGCAAACTCCAGAAGCACCTCAGGAAGGTAGATCTACAAAGCAGTGAAACATGCAGACGAGCCCAGAGAAACACCAGATCCCGTCAATAGGTACTATCGGGCAACAACTCATATAAAAATCTGTCTGTGTGCTTCCCAGATAGCGAAAGAAGACCTTCCATCCCTGAATCCAATAGAGAATTTCAAATTCTTGACAGCAAGGTGAATGATGTGAGTAGAGCCGGACAACATCAGGAAGAGAAAGGGCGCAAAAGATCTTTCAAGTCACGATGCCGTAATTTACCCCTTAACAGGAACCACAATGGAAGTGGCAGGATCCTCTATGCAGCAATTCTTTCAACTTAACCTGACCTAGAAATGATCCTCACTTGCCGAACCTTGTGTGTATACCTGCGACCTCATTGTGAGGACAATTTTTTAGAGAGCTAAGCAACCCTTTCAACTCCGGTTTTTTACAGACAGACTCCCGTACAGTTCCTCCTAGACAGTCATATACATATGCCCACGAACTTCAACTACCACCGCCCTTTGCGGGAAACAAAGTACCTTTCCAACAGGAGTCCGTTGGACATACTTTTGCTACATTGTTCACATCCTACTGACATGTTACACATTAAAATCCCCTCATGTACTTCAGTGGATAAAATCACCTTGAAAACTGTAAAACTAAACAAAACTAAATTTATTGCCGACGAGAGTTATTAATTGGCGTGAAAATCTGAATCGCTTTCCCACTTCAAAACAAGAAAAAAAAAATTCAATTCAAATTCAATTCAACTCTGCTGTGCAACATTTATGATTCATTTTATCCCTGACTAATACACGTCGAAGGAAATTTGCAAAAATTTTGTTGTATTTTATTGAAAAACTCTTGACGCGTATCCTGGCGCATCGATATTGAAAAACTTTTCCCTCGAAACAGAATTGGCGAGAGCAATTTATTAAATTGCAACATAGGTTAATGAAGTTGTAACTTTTGAGTGTGAGTAGCGTACGGATAATTCCGACTGTGCGGAGTGAAGTTTTTTTTTAAATCAATTTGTATGGCGTACTTCAAATGGATGCACAGGATTTTTCATCCACATTTATTCCATCTGCGTTACTTTTAGTGCAGACGAGTTCGCATATCAATTTCACATGTTTGTTGGGTTGAATTTGGATTTGTTTGGCTGTTTTACTGCGAAGTGAAACATTTGCATTTGGAAATTGAAATACTAAGAGAATTACAAAATGCTTAGCCATGCTCTTTGGCTTCATTTGTTTAATGGAGTTTGAGAGAAAAAAAGTCCTCGCTAAAGGCGGGCATCTACAAAAAAAAAACTTGTGGAAACTACAATCATGGACGACTCACCCAATTAGTTGTGGGTTCACAAGGATGTGTCACTTATGTGGGAAGTGCGAACGGATAGGTTTATCCGTGACGGCACAACTAAATGAGCCATTGAAGCAAAGTTAACAAAGGCACCCATATACCTATCCTGACAGAGAGTTTAAATCAATCAAACCATCTTCGAAGTCGACCGTTAGATGCAATACGATTTCTAAAATCCTTGCGTCGACAACTTCGCTTTTATAGGAAATTTAATTTCATTGGAATTCGCTTTAAGCAAGCTGATACTCGAAAAGCGATTTAAACCCAACTCAAGGTGATGTCAAGAGTGACTATTGAAATTCCTATTAGTCTAGGCCTTAAGGATTATATCAACACTAGTAAACTGCCTCTAGAATAACCCCCAGAGGATGAGTCTTACTGCGGCGAAAAGCTTCATGGAACTGCTACGATTAAGCCAACAGCTGTGCGATCTCAGAACTTGTTTGTAGAGATAGGCCACCTAGCATTGTCGACAAGTCGAAATAAAGGAAGTCTGTTGTAGCTAATTATCCTACAACAGAAGGATGTTCTTACTTTTTGGCACCAAGATGGAAACGGAGGGATTACCTAGTCAACGATGGCATCCGCAGATCCAGTAACTGCTGGATTGCTGCCAATAGATCAATATATGAAAGAATTTGCTCTCAGAATCAGCCAATGCGACAGCTGGAAAACAAAGCCAGCCGGACATGCTCAGGTCCTAAGCGAATTTGCAGGAATAAACCTCAGTAGCGAGACCTGAGACCAGACTCCTCTCCTCTAAGTAGAGAGGTATGATACAGAAGAAATATTAGAGATCAAATCTTTATCCATCTACTCAGCTGGTCCGAAAATAGAACGAGGCATAAGCGCGGGTAGGGAATCTTCTCGAAAACCATTTCCCTCGATAACCAGTTGGGTTTAAAAGCAATATCTGCTGCACTGAAACTTGCCAACTGAAATTTGCCAAGAGCTGTCATGAGGAGTTTGAGAAGCTCGGAACGTGTCGCAGGAAACGAAATAACTGACGAGTTGGGGAGAAAGGGCTCTACACTCGAGATTAAACAGGCAGCTCTGCACCCTGCAACCTCAAAGGAATGACGAAGTAACAAATCCTAAAGGCGGCAAGCACCAGATGGAAATTACTTCCTGCCTGTGAAATATTTCGTAAACAAACTCCAGACGAAAACCGTAGGCGTCACAATGTGTCTACATGGACCTTAGCGTGATCGAGCAAAAGTATCTCCTCCGTCAACCCACTTACCTAACCTAACCTAGATTAAACTTCTACATACATAAACACTTTATATCGGCTACATTGACATAAGAATCATAGACCAAGGAGGATTTGATTACCCAACCACTTCCAACAAGGGATCCAGCAAGGCACATATCAAATATATAACGGAACAAGGTGGTCTGAGCTGATTTGAGAAGTCTTCTTCGAAAAAAGATTTAAGAATCACGGAATGGAGGACATGATATACGGAGGCTTTGCCAAAGGTTAAAAGAACACGCCAAGGTAATAAAGCCTATGCAGCAGCCTGTAAAACAGTCACATATTCTCACAGCAGAGGATATGGAAACACTAATTCGCGATGTCAAGCAGGTGAAGATAGCAATTTCTCAGCTTAAGTCCTACAAGGCTGCCGGATCTGATACCAGCCGAACTATTCAAGGCAGCAGGAGATGCCTGACTAAAGAGTTTACACCAAACCATTTCCAAACTTGGTTGGATGAGTGTATACTAGATGAATGGAATCTCAGCAAAGTATCCATAAGAAAGGAGACACCTCAATCGCATCAATGTCAGTTGCATCGGACCTCGCAACATTGCGTACTATATATTTTGTAAAAGCCTCATAGCCCACGATAATAACCTGACCCTAACGAGTGCGGTTTTAGGTCAGAAAAGTCGATTACCACCATCCCCTCATCGCATTTACAGAATCTTTATCCAACTCGATACTCTGCACAACATGAAACGATGGAGGTCCTTATTAACTTAGACCAGGAAGAATTTAGATGATAAAACGTGCTGTCATGGGGCTTATTTACCATCATCCTTGAAGGACTGTATGAAACTCAATAGAGGCTTTTAAAAAGTCTGTTCTATTACTTGCTTACGCTGGCAAGTAACCGTAAGAGACTAACACTACTACATCTAACAACAAGTCAAACGACGATCTTGCGAATCCCTGTTTCATCGGGTTTAGAAAAATCAGGAAGACTCTAATCGCCACAGACCTACTCTACGTCTCTAAAACTTAAACTATATCGGGGCGGATAAAAATGTTTTTGTAGGTTTTAGGCAAGATATTTGGTCCCATTTGCGTTGACGGGCTTTGAAGGAGAAGATTCAAAGACGGACTATACAAGCTGCCAGCAATGTCAACCTGGTCGAGAAAAACAACTGATATGGCTACGACATATAGAGTGAGTGCACATTAACTCTCCGGCCCGCAGGGTGTTCAAATCTAACCTGGATGAACAACGGCGTGAAAAAAGGGCTTCGCCTTAAATAGATTGCACCAACAGGGAGCGATCTCTACCAACTTGGAGTGCATAACTGAGACGATTAGCTAAAGACCGAAATAAGTGGAAGGCTTACTGGTTCAATCCAACACATATTCATCCCGATTTGGAGTGCTACTTAAGTGAGAAATGCCTTAAGTTGTATGCCTTGCCTTACGCATTCAACCTGCCCTCAGCTCTCCCTCTACATTACTCCATCCGACCCATAATAGCAAACTATTCACATTTTCTGCGCCAATTGTCTTATTCCAGCTCATAGCGCTGTAAATCAACCCAACTCTGGTAGAAAAAAAAAAAAAAAAAAAAAAAAAAAAAAAAAAAAAAAAAAAAAAAAAAAAAACAACAACAACAACAACAACAACAAAAACTCCTTGAAAGTAATTAAAAATTGTCCTGCGAAGGAGGTCAGTAATTTTCTGGCTGAGTGAAAAGTGTAGAGTTCGCGCGTGCATAGCCCAGCAGGACAGAGTAACAGAGTAGGCAGGCTGAGCCGAACAATAAAAGTCACTCCCCCCTCCCTTCTTGAGGCAAAGTTTTAAATTTATTTGCCAAGCACTTAACCTGGAAATTTAAAATTCAACTTTCAACTGTGGGAAGGACAAGAAAGTATGTTTGTTTCCCTTAAGTTGTGTTACTCACTGCTGCTAATGTATCTACGTGTAGAAGGCGCATTATAAACAAATCAAGCAAGGAGTTGTCATCAAATAACATAAACACAAGGGATAGTCGCTGGGGTTGAACTTTTTTTGTAAAATTTCTGAGGACTGGAGGACAGGAAAACCGCATTCGAAGGAGAGCAAGTTGCTACGACAGTCCTTAGCCAAGGTTGTCGCCAACTAATAGATATCTACTCGGACTGTCACGGCAGCCTTACTACCGCTAATGATTGCAGACTAAACAATTTTTCATCATTTTTGACGAAAATACCAATTTTTAAAAACTCTGCGAAGTTCAACAAAGATACTTCAAAGCTAAATCAATGGTGAGTGCACTGCAGAGTGTTGTCGGCGCCTCACAATAATACTCGCGCATGCCCCATCAACAGAGGTGAAAGCCGACGACACTAAAGATAGATTCTACGAGGTTTGCGACGAACTATACGAGCAGTGCCCTAGCTAGGAGAAGAGGTCATCTTTGGAGGCACAGTCAGAAACTACAGCCTACGTGACACCACTTCCTTTCACGGATTAAGAGTGATCGACTTTACTGCGGAGCGTAACCAAATTGCCATCGATGCAAGGCACTCCTCCAGTAGTATAGGCCAACATTGACTCGAACCACTACCTTACTGTAGCCAAGGTACGCTTCCGGATATCCCGAGTACCGGCAAAACAAGGAAATACTGTGAGTCCTCCAAGGTAGCACTCAAAGGGGCACACGTGTATTTTGTATGCCGTTCCACCTACCCAACTCTACAGCGCACTTATCTTTAATGCAAGCCATCTACAAACGCAATCAGGTGAAGCTGATTACATATTTATAATTCACGAAAATAAGCCAGAACCGCATCCATTAAAGGTACTTAAAGGTACTTTACTTCCACATGCCATTACGGTGTGCACTTAATGCTTCGTGTGACATCCTTGATGGCAAAAAAAAAAATCAAAATTCCAGCAATTTTAAAGCGTTGCAGCTTTCCATTTACCAGTACGGTGGGAGGGGTGGGGGTCCTGCTTTGGTGATAGTGATGGGTGTAATAACTCACAATGTAACTTTGTTGTTCGAGTCTATATGTCTGTAATTTCAGACTGTTCGTCCAAGGTATAGAAGATAACCTGAGTTAAGGATATAAACTGCTTTATGGCTGTCACTTTGGTACCAATCGACATGGCCTACAGGCTAGGAAAATTTGATCAATTAGACGACCAATCCTTCCTCGGAAACCACCCTCCATTAGGCCTAAGGTGCAGTTAGCTGCATTTTGCCAGTGTTGCACATAAACTATGAGACCAACTGACATTCCGAACTTTGAAACGTCAAAGTAAGTATGAAAGACGTCAAAATTTAAATCTCAAATTCGTATGTCAAAACGTTAAATTTTTCTTTGCTTACTGCATGAATTAAACAATCACTGAAGCCTAACTAACCCATTTCATAGATCAATTCCAACTGACAGCTGTCAACTATTGGAATGTCAAAAGAATTAAAAGTTTATTAATATCCCTTTCGAAGTTTTGTCATGAAGAACATCTGTTTAACTTTCAAAATCACAGCAAACTGTCAGGCATATGTACCCACCTTAATGACAGCTGTCACAAATCAGTTTGTGAAAATATCTTACCGCTATTTCGCTTGAATGCAAAACAAACTTTTCGCTGAAAAAGGGGATTCATACTGTGGTTTGCTAGTAAGCATATCCTGCTTATATTTAGAACACTGCGCGAAACGGTTTTTTGAACCGGGCTGTCAAGGATAACATATGTACGTACGTACAATGACCCTTTTTGCCTCAAATCTATTTCAATCACTATAGGTTCTCGGCTAACAGAAGGACGAAAAAGGGGGGGGCGGACATAAAGAAAACATTAAACCATTTCAACCCCATATGGCTGGCTACTGTTTCATTCTGTTTATTTCGTCCTTTCGGTTAATGAAACGTAATGGAACGTTTGCATGACAATCGGGAATGAATTATCTAGAAGGCGGACAGCAGTGTGGTATTCTGTTCCGGAGTTATATGTTGACATCTGTATTTGTGGTTTTCTGATTTCTTTCCTTGTTTCGATGGGTGTGAGAGATACGTAGCTAGCTGTGAGTTTTTTTTCACGGTTTCTCTTGTCAAAGGAGTACTGCGTATGAATTTTAATGGATTCATTAAAATTGAACTTGTCAGGTTGGGAGTGCGCGTGGTCGTCTGTATTGTGTAATTTGTCAATTAGTGAAGCGAGTTTGATTAATTGCCGAGGGTTTGGCTGATTGCGATAATTATTGCAAGGGTGACAGGTATGACGCAGAAAGATTAAAGGATATGACGAGGGATAATGGTTTATTTCTATGAGGCGATCGGATTGGACAGGAAAGTATCCACTACTCGTTGGGTTAGACTACTCAACGGAAGGTTCGACGTTCGAATCCTGACAGATGTCTAACAAACGTAAGAGAATATGAATTATCATCAGAATTTTCTCGAAACTTATCACTTACACTTATTAAAACGAAACGCTATTTGGCACAATGGACCCAAATTCTTCGTCTAAGTGCGTAGTGACTTCATAAGTCACAAACTATCCAATTACCTATCCTACTGGGCTCAGATGAAGGCCACTTCTAACTCCAGGCACGTGCAAATGCTCTACATCCTAGAAATAAGCAGACTTGGGACAATAAAAATGAGGGCTCCTGTCATTCTGTATCACGGCAAAATGGGAAGGTTTTACTAAGCAACGATGGTCATCCGACAATTCAGGACTGAATGTAGACAACGGCTATGATAATTACAGTTTCAGAAGTGTTGTTGAGCCTAGATTTCATGACCACGATGGCAGCTATGAAGGACTTTCTGTATTTTTGGAACACAAACAGCCTCAAAATAGATGGCGCAATGCATGATGCTATTGTCTGGAAAGATCTGAGCTGGATGTCCATTGAAAAGAGCAATACTTTGAAAGGAACTCCCTAAGTTAAGGCAGACCAAAGAGTTTCAAAAACCTGCTGTCCATTCTTACTATCTTCCTAAAGGACATCTCTAGACTTAAGGCACATCTCAGGAAACTGGGTATATAGCAACGCGAAAATTGCAGATAAGAATATGCTGAGGAAATACTCAGGGCACCTTCGCAAGACATGTTGAGTACCAATCCACAAAAGACAGAAATGCCTGGATACCTATCAACTACCAAAACAAGAACTCCCTTCGATGGATCCACTGTAGTCGAGTGTGTCATCAACTAGAGCCATAAGTCGGGGGAGCACAATAGACCTCATCAAAAACCTAAACATGGAATGGAATCTGCGGGAGAAGTGCTCGAAGGCGAAACCGGTTTTAAACTCCACCTGAAAAAGATGTTTCGCAAAAGAAAGCTTATCCCATAGCAGCAAGTACAACGTCTTAAAATGGTATCAGAAGCCATCTTGTTTCACGCGGTACTTCTCCCACAGATGCCACGTAATATAAATCAGGGGAGAAGCTCTTAGCAAAGTTTATTAGAAAAACATTTCCTCTGCACGCTAATACGACCAACTAGACTATGCTGGAAAGACATCTGGCTCATCTATTTATACGGACCCCTAAACTCCAAGTGGACTACGTCCTAAAAATTCTGAGCATGCGGGGGAAAGGCTCCCTAGGAAAGTACAAAATACAAATACTTGGCGCAACAGAGCGTATGTGGTTCATGGCTTAGCTTCTCGCGACTATTTTTGTTATGCGTCTAATATCGACGCATCGACGCAGGAATGGAAGGGACCTACAGTTTAGAACCATATCCGAAAGGCTTTTTCGTCTTTAGAAACTTTCTCATGACAAACGTTTGTCAGACATTCGCAAGAGATGGAACCGTGTCTTCTGATATTCGAACCTTGAAACTCACGCTCAATAATCCAACGCACTAACCACTGAGCCGCGGTGAGCCCACCCCTAGGAAAGAAGCCCTAAGAATTAAATTCAAAAAAAGTAGCTGGTACAGAGATTGGATGACCTTAGCTCAAAAATGAGGATTGGAATTGGACCTGCACGTAGGGAATTAAGAGACCTGGATGCTAGTACTGCATCAATTAAAATCGAATGTTGAACGTTTTTGGAAAAGGCATTGGGATCACTGCATAGAACTGTGTACATATGGGAGGAGGAAAAACCCAGGATGGACAGCTTGAGGAGAGCGTTGCTAGGCCTGAATTATACTCCGCATAGAGAAAGACCTTCGGAAAATATGAACTTTATTTAGACTAGGAGAACGGTAGGACACCTCCACTTTCTTGGGAAGTACACGTCTTTCTAGATGCGAACAATGGATACTGCTGGACTGTATATCCTCAACTAAAACAGGGTTCATCAATTCAAAAAAAAAGCGAATTCAGTCAGAAGAAGCAAACCAACCTAAAGCTAACCATCTTCGACTATAGACAAGTGGACTGCTTAACGTCGGTCGTACATTTCATTAACTATTCTGCACTCATTACCCCGAATGATTATACACTTCCTTTATGGAAAAAGCTTACGTTTCGCATACGTTAAGCTTATTCCTCTTTAATAGCTCAACAGCCGCCATACAAATTGAGCTCACATCCTAATCGAGTGCATTCCATGAATTAAAAATTCAATTGCACACATGTGTGTGTGGGTTCATGGCATGTAAACGCACCTCACATTCATTCACACAAATATTCACGTAACTTAATCCCCAGGATACAAAGTGGTGGCCTGACGACTTTGATGCCAGGATAAGAGAATCATAGCACGCGATACCAATCTAAAAATAAACCCAACTCGACGTCTATGTGCGGTCATTTTGTGTACACATACATACACAAAGTACTCGTAAACGGATGAATGAATGAAAGGATACGATGGCGGACTATATGTGGTTACCCAGAGGGGCTAATGCACATTATGATGGCGATAGTGGTGAGAAAGCGGTCTGTTTGTATTTCCACTGACGGTTCCCTTGTTTCCTCTTCTTTTTTTTTTCTCTTTTTCAATTTGTTCATGTCCATGTTTGTCCTGGAAAATTAATGGTTATGCCTTGTACGTCCAAACTTTATTTATTCAAGATGAATGGATAGAAAAAAAAAAACGTAGAGGGGTTCACAAGTTCACCGACGCCCAATGAAAGTGAGTACGAAAGGATCCCCCCAGCCGCTAATGAGGGTGTCGATAACGTGACTATAAGTCAAATGCCATTTTCGTGATACTGTCCCTGGTTATGACAAATCAATTGATGTTAAATACCTAATTGTCCTGAAACAAATCGCGTTGGAAAGAGAAATTAAACGACGTCGTATGCCGTGAGCAACAAATTAATTTGTTTTTTGGCCGACGGCTTTGATTTATTGACTGCGGCGAAAGTAGTTCCTTGGCGCGGTTTATTTAATCTCTTTTTAAGTGCTGCTAGCGAAAAGGTATAGGCTTACATAAATTATATTAATTAACCCGTCGTAATGGCTTGCTGCTGAGGATATGCTGACTGGACGAAACCAGGTCACGAACAGTAAAACTGTATTGACCCAGATTGGGTGGTGGCAGAGGACATGCAGGGGTTTGATATTTAAGAGCAATACCTTGGAAAGTCATAAAAAGTTAGTGCTAAGCAAAGGGGTTACATATGTTAAAGGCTTCCTCTAATTTGCATTCCTCTCGCCATCAGGCGACAAGAAATAAAAAAAAAAATTCCAAAACAAACCCCCACAAGGCACAACCTACTTTGGAAACTTTCAGGAAGCACTCTGCAGACATGTACATACTCGCATATGCAAATGTGCAAATAAGAATGCTCTTATCCTTTAATTAGGCATTAAGAGTCGAATCAAAATAATCAACAAGGCAAACTTTAACTCGGCCCTGAAGAGTACCTACCAACAGCAGCACCCTCTCATTAAAAGTTTCATCCATGATGAGAGCATATCCCATCATCAGGATCCTGCATACGATTTAGGACTTTGTTCTTCCACTTTTGCGAAATACATTCCAACAGACGATGCCAAGAAGGATTCGATACAGAATATTCCCCTAGATACAGGGTACAGATACAGATACTGCTCTCTCATCTAAGATAAGCATGAGATAAACTTTTTCGAAAAGAATAAAGCGACAGACAAAGGGAAAATATTTATTTTGCAAATAAATGAAATGCATTCGTAGGGATGTGTACATCCTAGTTTAGGCTCCAACATCTACATAGAATCTCTTTCTTAGACAACACTGGCAAGGATCGTTCTAAAAACCGTTCAGCAAACGAATGAGGAAGTGAAATGACAGCAAAATGGGTAAGAAACATGAAAGTCATTGCAATGAAAATCAAGTTGAGAACGACGACATTGGATGGAACGGTGGGTAGTAATGGAATCCAGCAAATTGTCCTTGTTGTCATGGTTTCGAATTTCGTCGTCGTTTCAGTAGCGTTACCTACTGTTTAGAGTGACTCCCTCTACTCTGTTTGTGCGACATTTGCCTCGAGCAGTAAGTGAATTTTCTTCTGTGAGAGAAATTTTGAATTTTTTTTTTCGAAACGCTGTCACATGGAAGTTAAACGCATAGTTACGTATACAATTCATGCAACAGTAAATAAAAGCAGACACAGGGAGTTAAGAAATTTTTCATTTCAGTTAAGTGAGCGGAAAATTATATGATAACATGTCATAAAATGGATGGAACGCTTGGCAAACTGTGGATTTAAGTGCAATAAATCAGACGATCTATAGGAAAAAAAGGATATTCTTTAAGGTCCTCATACGAGTCATGGTAGGGGTTTTGGTACAAATTTAGACGACTTTGTGTCCGCTGTCAAAAGTATACAGATACGCGTCAGTAAATTAGGATCCAAGCTGATCATCGTCGTCGTCCAAAGGAAGATACATATTTGTTCAGACTCAGTTGTAGAAAGAGATCGAAAATGTGGGTATTTTGACAGAAAACCGAGGCCCCCTAGGGATAGTGGAGTTTTCCCCACGGGCCGATCATCCATCGATGTATTGGGCATCACTTCAAATGGGGACTAATGGTTATGAACTGTATTGCGAGGAATACGCGAAAGGGTACTAGTATCTACATACGTCTGTAGCGACAACGCTTAAGGCCGCCCTCAATACTATATCCATTTGCATAATAGTTGAAGAATACAGTCGCAAGACTGAATGCCTTGATTTTTCTCTGAGTCCCAAGACCCACTGGAGTCATGGGGAATAAGGTCTCTGATGAGTTTGCGAGACAAGACCCAGATACATTGCATGACTCTGCAGAATGCAGGCAGACTACACGACTGGTACCAGATATGTAAAAGAAATCTTCCGCATTCTTGCTATTTCTCAGTAGAAGGCTGAAGGCAACTTTTTGGAGTCACAGTGGGGCACTTTTGAGAAGCATGTGTGAGGCTTAAGTGAGACTATAATTGCAATTAGCAATGTCCTGCTTTCATTCGTATCAGGTAGCAGATCTTCGGAGCTGATGTGATGACTACTGCTATCGTAAGCTTATCACTAAAGCGCTTACTCGGCGGATTCAAAAATAAAATCATTGCCAAAAACTTCTTTCAAGACTTGGAGACCCAAATCTCGCTTGATATCCTGAGCTATTGCAGCGTTTCCCAGGCCTAAGTTCGTCAAGATGCTGCCTGATTGACGATTAGAACTGTATCGCAAATCTTTTATCACTGTACACATCAACAGTTCGACAAAGAATATACAAGGCAATAAAAAACGCCTTCAAGAAAAATTTCTTAACGAGAAAATTGAAAAATACTACCCCAACCTGGGCTGGATCACGGTGGCATTTCAGGAGATTACCTAGCTAAGGAACGACAAAGCAAACGTCAAGGGCCTAGTCAAGGCACCCAAAATGGTTGCTTAATGAGCCAGCGATGACGAAGTAGTAGATAAGGCCAACCATAGATGGCAGCCGCTGCAAAACTACTGGGCTTGGCTGGTTCAGAAATACCAGAAACCTTTCCAATCAGAGCAGAATGCAAGACCGGTAAAGTTATCAAGGACTTTGGTAGAACCATCTATAGGGAAGGATCATATACTGCACACGCATTTTCTCAGTCAAGATAAACGTTTCGAAACCATTCCGCTTGCCAAATTTTGGCAGTGTCTTTCAAGCGGAGCTTCTCGCGATACAGGAGGCCTGCCGCAAACTGAACACTTTCCCAATGTCCAACCTCAATCTTGCTATCTTCACTCATAGCCAAGCTGCTATCAAAGCCATTGATTCAGCTACCACATTACTAAAACTAATAAAGCAGTGCCAGAAAGAACTACACAAACTCGGCTTTCAATCAAAAATTAACCTTCTCTGGGCCTCAGATGCAGTAAGTTTGAGGGAAACAAGAGAACAGACGATCTGGCCAGGCAAGTGTGCGTCCTTAGCGGCTCTCTGGTAGAAAGATTTAAAGTTCCAATAGGAGTCGCTGAGGGTTACATTCAGAATTACTTCATAAAGCTGTTCAACTTGGGGTGGAACAAATATATCAAGGAAAGGAATATGTCAAGAAAGACATGGCCCAGCAAATAATAATTTAAGCTACTAAGCAGATCAAGGTTGAATATTGCCAGCATTGAAGCCCTAACTAGAGGCCTAAAATAGAAGAATATGTAGCCCAGCTAGGCATACCCTGAAATATTCCCGCATTCTGCAGAAAAGAAACGGTTTTTGAGGTAATGACCAAAGTGTAGAAAATGTAAATTAGTTAAAGATACATATTCAGGACATACATTCTCCAAAAGCACCGAAAATGAAAATATTAAGGAACCCAGAAAATTAGAATATCAGTTTCTCACCAGCCTCACAGCAGGAAACCCAGATAAAAAGGCAAACCTCAAGGATACAGTAGTCAATCGAAAGTTATTTCCTGTCTGAAAGGAGAAAGAAAAATCCCATCTGTTGCTCGAAAAGTTTCATACCAAAGCCTTCAAATCCAAGGGGAATTTAAGGATAACGTGGATATTTTTGTTATTCCTGAAACCATTTGGCTACACTGACAGCTATGATACACAAACCCTGGTGCAATACCGTGAATCCGTGGGATAGGTTTAGATTTTCAATTCAGAAAGTAATGAATGCTGATAGGACATACTTTAGAAGGCGAGAGGAAATGCGAAACGATTTTTATACATTCCATCCATGTCCACCACACCCACACAAAGGTCAGTCAGGCTGAAAATAATTCTGCATGTGTGCTATTAAAGAATTTAGAAAAATCAGCGATTTCACTAATACCAAGGATGCCCCCTAAATTGTTAAAAGAAGAGCCATTATCCTATAAAAATGTGCAAACATAAAAAAAACAGTACTGTCACTTCCGTCAGCTTCCTAATAATTTGAATATCCATCGTAAAATTTGTTATACTCGTACCTTCGTAAATCACTTCCGCTAAATTGGCCACATACACTCTTCCCAGACACCCACCCACAGGATATGCGTTGTTAGCCTACACTTTTATATAAAAAAAAAAAAAAGAAATAAAAAAATATTTTACCACCCTCGCTGGCTGGACTGGATTGAACCGATTTCTGTGTGATCTACTAAAATATTCATTTAAACGTAATATCCATTCGATAATTTAGAACTTTATCCTTTGGCTCGGCATAAATGAATATATTTCAATCGCAGATCCATTTTATGGTCGTCAATCTCCCGCGCTGGTTATTTTCAGCTGATGTCGATGATCCAGAGTTATGTGTTGTTGATGCGAGTCCTTTCAATTTTTTTTGGTGCTGATATTCTGACGATGATTCAATTAAATTAGTTTGAGTGAATTTAAAGGACATTTATGTGGGGATTGGATGGATATTGAAATAGCCATAAAAATGGAGATTTTTTTTATTGACTTGTTTTGCTTTGTAGAGTTGTATTTATGTCGAATTTATGTCGTATTTATTAAGGGAATGATGTGGTAGGCTCTTTTTTTCGGCAGAATGATCCATGTGTGTGTGTAACTGAAGGGAGTAACTGTAAGGTAAGGTGGCTTTCTGTTGTAGTTTTATAAAATGATCAAGGAAACCTACTACTGCTAGTAGATGCTATGATTTCCTGGAGGAATTACCAGAAAATGGTAGTAGCAGTAAATGTTAATGCTCGGAAATGGAAGTCCTAGTGAGAGAAAGTAGCAGTAGGAGCCAGTATCAGGAAACACCAAGACCAGTAATTTAGTGTTTGTACGTGTACCAGTACGTGCTTTTACCAGCAACTGCATGCACAAGTAGCTGCAAGTACCAGTAAGTATTGGAAGCAGTAAATGTCTTTACCAGCAAGTTCAAACAACAGTGAGAAAAAGTGGCCAGGATGGGAAGGACCAGTAAAGGCTTGTACCAGTAAGTGTTGGTGCAAATAAGTGCTTGTACCAATAGGTGCTTGTATTAGTAAGGGCTTGTATATCGATCGTATGGTGCGAAAATGATTATCAAGCATACTCCTGCTCCGCTCTACAAAACCTACGCAAATCGGTGTGTATAGGTATTACGGATGCAATACCTACTCTTGCTTTTGAAGCACGCCTAGAGGTGTAGGAGATGGAGTTTTCACTCAGCTTCTGTCTTTCAAGCTGAGGTTTGTGCTACCGACCTCTGTGCCAGACAGTATATCAGAAAAACCTCTAAGGATCACACAAAAACGTCCTAAAGAACCCAAAGTAACTCTCAAAGCTATCATGTCCTTTAACTTTAAGTCTACGCTGGTGTGGAGTTGTTTTCAAACTCTCCTTCAGCTATCTGTTCACAATAAAACCACACTCACTTGGATCCCAGAATATAAGAGTATATCTAGCAATGAAGCCGCTGATAAACTTGCCAGATCAACTAGTTGGCCAGATAAGGAAAGCTAAATCCCTGGGAATATGTAGAAGAGGTTCTCTCACTGGAACTTACAAACTGGCTTAAGACATGCAAGACATTCATCGAAAGAATATAGCGCTAAGATCCTAATCGACTTCCTTACTGGTCATTGCTCTCAAGTACCACCTCAAGAAAGTATAAATCACGCGCTTGTTACAGTAGCTGCACCAGGGAGAAACACTGAACATGGTGCAAGTACCAGTAAGCGTTGGTACCAGCAAAAATTAGTACCACTAAGCGCTTGTACACGAAGCGTCTGTATTACCAAGTGGCCATGGCAAGTAAAGGTCGGTATAAGAAAGTGGTGAAACAGTAAGTGTCAGGATTAATAATTGCCAGTCTAAGTATAAGCAAAAGTAGGAATTTCTACTGGTACCAGTCCACTACAATAGGTGGCAGAACTTGCTTTCCCAGAACCTATAGCTGCATTAGTAACTAGTAGTCAGGGTCAATAAGAACGTACAGCACCAATCTTATTCGGTTTCCGGTACCATTTTTAATAACGTGTTGGTATCTCTACCAAATTTTCATTTTCCCTTTATGCGAAGAGTTTTATTGGAAATTTTGAAACTTAAACTTCCACTAATAGTGCAAGACAATCTCCCCAATTCCTGCAACCACTCTCACTTCCGTCCCCGTCCATCGCTGTGCCAACATTTTATAGACAATGTCTTCAAAACAATTACACTTCCTTACTAATTTTAATCAAAAGAACAGTTTTAATGGACAAATTATGTTCGCAGAAATCAGCTTGTCTTTGTTCCACTCCCGGCACTTCCATCCAGATGCTATACGTTGGCAAGTAGAATTTTCAAAAGTAAGCCTTATTCTTTTAAAGTAATGATTTATAATTTTATGGAATTCAAAATGCCATAAATCAAATTCAAGGAAGAAAAAAAAAAACAGAACGATTCCCGTATCCAGTTGGGATGGGAAGGAATATTACCAAGAACAAGAGAAAGAAAATTTTAACCACCCGTCGGGCGCCATTATGTTTATGACTTTGATTTCCCCTGAAGAGAAAGTTTTTTTTTTTTTTTTGGTAAAATTCCATTTCCATGTTGCGCGGCGCACTGGTTGAGAACGAGTGTACGTTGCCACCCGCTAATCATTATGGAATTATTATCCTGAAAATCATTGAATAATTGCTTCAGGGAAATTCAAAGAAATTCCCTTGGGGGCTTTGTTTTTGGGGTGGACTTTATTTTTTCTTTTAAATTTTCGTTAATAATGTCTATTGTTGTTGATGTTTAATAATGAACTGATATTTGTGACAAAAGATGAAAAAGGAAAAGTGAATTAATGACTTGAAGTTTGGATGACGAAAAGGTTTTGAGTAATGCGTTCACATTCACTTTGCGGAGTTTCAATTGAACTTGAAATTATCTGCGGGATTTTATTTATTTGCATCAATTTCGGGCTCAGAGGATCCTCAGCGAATTTTTTTGTATGTTTCTTTTAATTGGCGCCCAACGAAAAGCAGTTTTCTTAATTTAATGCAGATGTGTATGTTAAAATGAACATGAACGAACTTAATATGCTTCTCCTTGTCAATTTTATTCTATTCATGGCCCACTTAATCCCTTATTAGGCGCAAAATAGTCTTCGAATCTAACCCGGAGGAACGGCGCAGTAGAGGACGACCTCGCATAAGGTGGCACGCTTAAGTAGAAACCGACATCAACTCAGTTGCAGTGCGCGACTGGAGGCAGTAATCTGAAGCCCAGGCCCAGGCAGGTATTTGAGAAAGTTATAGAGGAACCTCTGCTTGTAGGATTTATATGCTACCTAAGGTGTAAGGCATACCCACAGAAGAAGATACCACTTCCCAATATTAAAGCATTTTCTATAAGAAATACAGTGAAACTCCTCTTGAACCTAAACTCTTAACATTTCCGTGACATGATAATGACTTATCTCAACGCGAACATAAGAGTTCCGAATGATACGTTCAGCATCATTTATCTGAAGGATAAAGATCAATGGTCCAAGATAGCTGCCTTGAGGGAAGCCTGTTGTTGCCCTAATAGGGTCCTATACTGCTGATCTAAAAGGGACTTCGTATTGACAATCCAGATTGGTCCAAAGTCGAAAGAAGATGATTGCTATTCTTCCCGGTATGTTCCCACTTGAAGGTCTTAAAATCTGGAATTGAAGCAGGAATCGCCCAGGCGTCTTTACTTTTCTTAAACCTAAACAGAAACTTTGAATTCATTTAATTTAATTCTTTTGGCATAGAGATTACTCTCATCTTAGAAGTTTTGAGGTACGAAATCGTCCTGATGCGCCACCTAGAGCTAAGCACTTAACTCTCCTTGACTCAATAAAAATAAACGATTTTTATTCAACAGCTTCTGCAGTCATAGTTGAGGAATCATTCAACTTTTGACACAAGTATGGCCAGTAATCTAAATCTGAAGATAACCCCTGTTCTATGTTCAATGGTAAGTAAATCTTGGATGAATCCTTAGAAATCTGATTCTTTCTTTTCTCTGAATGGGTTCTTGGCAAGCCCTTCGAAATCGCCACATCCACCAACTTAACCACCATTAAATGGACCAAGCTTTCTAAAACCTTAGCCATGCTAAAATAGAAAAACTACCTCACTTCCTCAAAGAATTTTCAAAGCGGCTCCCCCGAAGAAGGATTCCTCATCGCACTATCGATCCCGCGACTATTTGTGAACTACCACTATCTCCCAATGCCAAAGTCAACGTCAACACACACTAAACCCTTCCCCCTACCACCGCCCACATTTTCGCATTCAAACTTAACTTTTTCTTTCGAAAATACACCTCGATTCGATTGCAACGTCATTACCCAACTTAAATAAATGATTATCCTGTGAACTTCCACTATCGCCATCAGCACTCCCATTCACACACAGAATCATCAATTGTGCATTTAAAGGATAATAAAAAAAAATCCCTTTCTCTCTCTCTCTCTTTCGCCAAAGTAAACATCACCGTAACCAACTGGAACTGCATTCCATTTGATGACTTCCCTTGAGCGTTGGTGTACTTCAATCTTTTCAAATACAAACCGGATGTCACTTTTGTTGACATTTCATTTATTTTCGGTCTCCATTCTCTGTGTTCGGTTGACTTTACTCTTTTGTCTGCGTTTGTTAAGCTCTCATCCCCGACCCACTTATCTTTGTTGTCCCATGCAAAAAAAAAAAACGAAAAAAGGAAACCAAAGGTAACAACTCCATAAGGACGACATTCATTTGTTTTAATTTCCGGAAATGATTGTTTGGCTGGTCTGCTAAAAACAAGAACCCATGCATGGACAACACTTCATTTAACAGATATTTTCAATTTCCTTAAAAGTCCTTTAACTCTGGATAAGAAGGCCAACATCCGGTTTCGCTAGTATAAAATTGATTTCCGGTTGGAAAAAGAGAATACACAGAGATACTTTAACAGCTGATACAATTTATGATGGACATCATTTAAAAGGACACGATCCACTCTGCCGCCATTGGATATGCATGAGGATAGAGAAATGTAATTTTCGGAACATTTAAGAAGTGTCACCAAACAATATTCACACGGATGTGTGTCGTTGAATTTTATTTCTCAGGAAGGAATCTCTTACCGCACAGGATTGAGAAATATTTTTTCCGGTCTAAAGGGTTGGGAATGGATGAACCTACGTGGCATCGAAAGGGTTTTCTCAAGATTTTTTGTAGTCGTTTGCATTTTACTTTTCATTTCGAACTTTTCGCGATATTTTAGCGAATGTGAGGCCGCGCTACAGGAGGGTATTGTGTAGCTTGGATGCTGGATGTCGATGACGGATAGTGGAGGAGAGTTGCTGTACCTATAGGTCCTTCAACCGCGATGCATGGTGGTACGACGGTATATCAAAAAGTTAACGAATGGTAGCGGTAACATCCTTGAGACTTGTTTGAACATTTTAAAAATGGTCCAAAGCTCATCTGTAAGCCTGTTTTAGAAAACAAATTTAGACAAGTTCCGATGGAGTTAATGCAGTACTCTCAAAGATTCAAGTGGATCAACCATTTTAAAGGAGGCACAAAGGGGCTTAAAGACAGTCAAGGCTCAGTAAGACCAATCAGGTCAACCAATGGGTATACGTGGATGATAACCTACGAGAGTTTATAACGAAAAGCCACAGCAAACAATTTCTATGGAGGAGCCTATCAAATTTGACTGATTGTTTGGAACTTTTCAAAATTTCAGCACGATGTATCCTTAAATCAGCGTCATCCAAATGGGTCAAGGAGCTGCAACTGCGGTATTATTTTTTATGAGGATTCACGCCAATCTTACTCGCATTATAGCTACGGATGAGAGCTGAAGATACTAGTAGATCCCGAGTACAAAAAGGATTACTAAAGGGAAGCTTTGGAACTAAAACTGGAAAGCAGAAAAGTCAGTCAAAAGGCCCCAGTATTCCAGGATACCTAGGATGTCAATTCTCCTGGTAGATTTTTTGGAGAATAAGAAAACAATGAAAAGAACGTATCACATTTATAAACGGTCTATAAAGCCCAACGGCCGTCTTTGCTGCCATCACGAAGCCTCAACCTGTTCTTAAAAATCCTAAAGAAATCGGTTAAATATACAGCAAGAGACTGGGACTAGTGGAGAATTTCTACGAGGAAAAGGAAGAGGAAATCACGGATTCCGACCGGATTATGCATGTACGAATCCAAAACATCCAAACGAAGTAGAGCAGATGTAGAAGGGCACAGAACCAAGAGCTCGAAAGCCAACCCCAGTATTGTCCAAACAGAGGTCTACTCAATCGAAAGATGAGTCAAATAGGAAGCATCGCAATACTGTTGGATAGCCAGACCCCTATCAAGGCGTTAAGCTCTTATGAAATCAGGTCCATACTAGTGTGGGGGCACCTTGCCAAGATAAAGCGACTGAATTACACTAACAGAGTCACCCGGTATTGAATAGCGGCACACGTGGGAGTAGAGGGAAATAAAACGCCTGATAAACCAGCAAGAAAGACTCAGAGATCGCTTTTACTGATCCAGATCCAGAACTACTATATGGGAAGAGCCAAGGAAGGTATTAGAGAGCAACAGAGTGAATCTTTGATAGGAACTTCCTAAGCTAAGATAGATCAAGGAGCTTCTCGGGAACTACAATCGGAAAAGAAGCAAGGTCCTGTAAGGAACACCTCGTGAAACTGGGTATAGAACCCCCCAAAGACTGCACCCCCCAGGAGACCTTCTAAAGGGATGCGGAGCACTGATATATAAAAGAAAGAGACAACAAGATACCTATGAATTATCTGGAGAAGACCTCCCATCGTTGGATCCACAACAGGTACTCCAGTTCAACAACGATATTGAACTGACTAAAGCTCCAAGTCGGGGGATCACAATAGATCTACAAGGGTAGCAGTGCGGCTACGCCCCTATAACCACTAATCCACTTCCAGGTGCTACAAGAACTATCTGATGTTTCACTTAGCAATCTGAAAACCTAGTAAATTGAGGAAATCTCAGGGGACACCTGGATACCTCCCACCCAGAAGAATATCTACTATCGTCGGACTCAGAACAGACAGAACAGTCAGAGTACATTCACATCGCAAAATCAACCTACAAAGTATATTTGAATTTATACGGCACTACGAAGATATATCAAAGAGATCAGGTTGCTTGGCTGTAAGCCTAGCCAGTTTTTAGGCTGACTGAGTGGATTAAATGAACTAGAACAGCAGGGGTTGTGGGATTGTCTGTAATAGAATCGTCCTTCGGGCGCTACACATCACTTTTTAATCATTTTTTTAATAGGTAAACAATAGAGGGGCTAACACTAAACCCTGAGGTAGACCATTATTCCATATGGAAGCGGTTCTTAATATTTTTCAAATGGACCACCGGTGAAGGTGATTAATGACACTTCTTGGTCAGTGCAATTTTTGCCACCTTTGAGTCTCTCTGCTCAGTCGGCGGAATGGCTGTTAATCTTAGCGTCAATTCGATTGTAGAAACGCACACAAGTCTTTCAAGAAGGCTGCAGGTCTTATTTCTCCTTTGTATAACCCTAAGTGGTGAATCTCATTTAACTGCATCTTCCCTTAAAGTGGATGGACTTGGATGTCATTAAAAAGCTAACATCTTAAACATAGTTCTACAGGGCTCTTATCATGTATCTACTAATTCTTATCATGTTTATCAGATTTGCATGACAATACTTTCGGTTAAATAAAATTAAGTCTCCCCAACAACCCTAGCTTTGGATCACTTACTCGCGAATTACTTTTTCGAAAAACGAAACGAGTCAAGGCTCATTGAAATTCGAGGAGGCAACAAAAATCTGATCCCAACCTAAATTTTCATCCTCTATTTGTCGAGATTTTTCTAAATAGAAAAATATTTCAACTCAACATAGATGGGGCTATAAAAACCCATCATTATCCCCTACAACCGCTGCTTTTGACCCTACACACACTAATGTGAGTGTAAAACTTTTCCATTTACAAATTCTTATAGGGCGCCATCAACACAACACAGCGCCAACCATTCAAAAAGTTCAAAAAAAAAAACGAAAAAGATATCTAACTCACAGCAATTTGGGCGTAATGAGGGATAACAAATTCCAAGGGTGATTATAGGGTTTAAACTTTTTCCTTCGCACTTTGTCTTCTGGTTCGTGGTCTTAGAAGAATGAGCCAAAGTATCGTCATTAAGGTCTTTCACACTGGATAAGAATACTCTTAGACGGGAGCCGCACAAAAGATAAGGAAGCAAAAATGAATTAAATTGTTTATCATATTTTTTATTTTTTTTTTCATGCCAAGGAATGAACTAGATTAAAGGGCAGCATCCATAATAAAAAAAAATTTGTATGAATGGCAAGAAAAAAAAAATTGCAGCAATAACATTGAAGAAGTTTTTACCATCTCTAACGAGGTCCTTTTAGGAAGAACTCGATCACAAAAGAAGGGAAAACTCGAAAGAATGGGATAAAAATGCTGGCGAATGATTGATGATTCCGTCTGCGTCAATCTCACGTAATGAAGTGTCCTGGAGGGTGGGGCGGCGGCGATTGTTTGTGAAGATAGAAAAATTAATGAGATCCTGTGTTGCGGGACGAGAAAAGATGTTCTTCAGGAATGCAGATGATTTGCCAAACAATGCAATTATTGCTGAGGAAATGGGCTACCCTGGGTCCATGGAAAGCGAATCGTCAATCCCAAGTTAACGTTTGCTTGTGAATCGGCTGGTGAAAGTTCGAACCCCTTCAGGGGAACTGTAACTACCGTCAAAGGGTATTAAAGAGAAACGATGGAAATCTGGACGCTAGGTAGCAATCACCATCCACCCCGGACTACAGCACCATGGAGAGTACAGTAAGTGTGTACGTAGGGCAAAACCTTGAAAGGACGAAGGTCTATGCGTAGCGTGTTGATGTTCGAACCATCAATCACAATTCTAAAGTACATACATATGTATGTGAAAAGAACGATTGCTGGCCACTCGGCCGGGGAACAGCAATCACAGTCACAAGGAGAAATGATTGAAATATTAAAGTCTCCACAAACGGGGTAACAAACTGGTAGCATAATGGAACGAAAAGAATCTGAGCTTTCTACAAAGCCACTCATAAAGCCAACAGGCGCTGGGTCCATCATAATTGATCTATGACAAAAAGGGATCGCTTTCTCTAGCTAACTAAATCGCAATAACACACGAGTCGTCTCTGACATCCTTATGGGATACTGCAGCACTCACATCCACGCGCAGCGCCGGACTTAAACAAAATCGAGCTGAAAACCACCTGAGATTGATATCCTTATCTTGTTGGTTCTAATTCAGCGTCTTTTTAGGTTCCCAGGTTTAAAAAATTCAAACGACTAAAGTGGACTCGCCTGTTCGTCTAACTGGGCAGTGTCAAGCAAGTCACAGGTCATCAACCCATATGTATACCCAACCTAACCTATCCGGCAAGATATGAAAATAAATTTTCAGTTCTTAAAAAAAAATGCGCTGGAGTATCGCAGGGTAGTGTCCTAGGCCCAATCCTGTATCTACTACTACTCTAGCAACATTGGCATACAAAACAGTCGCTTGACGATTGCCGACATCCATGAAGCAGCAGCTACTGGATCTAGAAAGTGGAGACCAGGAACATAAGACGCTGCAATAGCAATAAAATCAGCAGAAGTAGAAGAAGCTGTCAATAAAATGGCGAACAACAAAGCTTAAGGACTAGATGTGGTCCCCGCTGAATTATGGAAGGATCTGGGGGCGATAGGAATTTATTGTCTAACCAAACTTTTTAATACGACCCTCGTCGACAAAAATCCCTAACAGCTGGAGAGACGCCTATCTTATACCAATTTATAAGAACGAAGGATCATGATTGACTTTGCGAGAACTATAGGGCTGGGCGATCTCAACTCCGTCGGACAACTAGTCAACAATGGCATAAGAAGAACAGAAGTAAATGAAAGGACAACCGAGGATCCTAACACCTAGCGATTTCGCACTAGGGTAGGTGGCCCAAGAAGAAATGAAAATTAAATTTAAAAAAAAACCTATTTTAAAATTTTAATAGACATGTTAGCATAGCGAGAATAGTCCCTTTATGGTTCCAAGATTTGCCTATAAAGTGGGTGGAATTGCGAGCCAAGCACCATCTATTTCAAGCAAGACAAGGGCCCCTCTTAGAAAGCCATCCTGGACAACATTTCACTTTAATGCACACGTAAGTATTCCTTTCTCATTTGAGGCACCACAGCACTTAATTTTTGAAGAAAGACGGTCCAAATTTAAGCCCCAGTCATTTGATTCACACCACCTATCCCAACCACCACAACTTTTTCTCAAGCCATCCTTACAGCCCGAGATAATTTTATCCCTTTAACTCCGCTTAACTTCTGCTCTGACTTGGTAAAATTCCATACTCTACTCTCCTCGCACATATTTGTGCTGCTTTGACACTCAAATAGAATTTCAGGCTCTTGTAGCCATTTCGTAGATAATATAAATTGTTTCGAGGACCTTCGGGCGCACCAATAAACTAGGAAAAACATTTCCTTTTATTGATTTGCAATTTATAAGCAACATTGTCCCGCGTATCGTTCCTCAGTACATCCCACATTCATGGCTTTTTACTCCGCCCTGAGGATGTAAATCAATTTTTATGAGAGTCCTTTATGGATTTTTATTGTTTTCCTTTAACGGTTTTTGCGCAAATATTTATTGTATCGAGTGGAGGAAATTTATTTTTTTTTTCCCATCGCCATTGTCTCCTCTGACTACTGCACGTGTGCGTAATATCGAAAAGGACGAATAAATGATTTTGTGTGCATTTTATGTATACAAATTTCCAATCAATTCAAAGACAAAAATCCTTTTTTTTTTTCTCAAATACAATGTCCATGAAAAAAGCAGGAGAAAGGAAACCTTTGGTCGTCTCAAAACTGATACGTTTGGGAACTACGCCTGAGAGTTGTAACAATTCTCGACCAACTGCACAGCACATCCTTGTAACGCAATCAAAATAGTTTTCCCCTGTTCATTTGCACTCGAGTAGCCTGAAACAACAAGAAAACAAAGTCTTCGTCCTCCCAGGATAAACACAATTCAATTTGGCATGGATGTGCGGAAATCTGTTCTGGCAGCTAGAAAACCGTCGGCCAAAAGAGAAAAGCAAAAACCCAACACAAGATGACCAGGCCGCTGGCACTTCAGCGCAGAAATAAAAGGATTATAACACAGCAGATTCTACCATTTTTGGCGTCGTGTTTGTGGCTGCAGTGAGGCTCTAAGTTTACGCCACCGAACATCCTTTGGGCAATGTGAGCTCTGGTCTCCCGTTGAGGTCACAAGAGGAAGAAATTTTTTTTTTCCATTGAAATCACGAAGTGGTTGGGCGAGATTTTACTTCCTTTGGCAAAGGATTTGTTTTTCTTTTCTATTGAGTCCTTGCACAATGTAATTTCTGAAATTATCTGAATCCTTTAGTGGTATCGTTCAAAGGGCAGTACTGTCATCGATTCTATTGCATTGTTAATTGATTATTTTGATAATGGCATGCTTTGAGAAAAGGAGACAAAGGACCTTACAGTAAATGGACTTTCTTGATTGTTTGATGAAAGACCTTGTGCTTTGTATAAACAGGATCAACATAATGAGATCAAATAATGGGAGTTCGATGATGATGGCATGTTCTCTGGCTGATAGAATGCAAGCAAATCGGAGATAATCTAAAAATAAAGGATAGAGGCGTAGTAGGAACCATGATGCATTCTGTATCAATATTGACCTATTCAAACCTAGATTCCACGGCAGATCTAGATTCCAACATGCACAGGATTCCTCCATATGTCAAAAACTATGACAGGCACTGTAGTAGCCAATGCGAAAAACACATCCCACTAATCAAAAGGTCACTAAAACAACTCAATGCTGCCTCCTCAGAGTCTTCCCAATTCTCTCGAAGCTTCACCATTCTCGAGCTAGAAGTTATTGCCGAGTGCAAATCTAGAAAACCTGCCGGACTAGATGGAATCTATCCCAAATTCATAAAGAACTGGGGAGCGAATGCCATAGCCTGGCTGTGTAGATTCCTTAATGGCGTTCTTCATCTGGAGTTCTACCAAAAGTATTCAAGAGATCCAACCTCGTTGCATTATTAAAACCAGAGAAACCAGACGACAACTCTTCAAACGACTTATTTACAAAAGAATGGAGGAGACTCTGAACGAAGTTATTCTTAGAGCAAACCAGTTTACGACCTCTATACAGCTGTACGGACCATGTCTTCTCCTTAACATAATTTATTGAAAACGATTTTGAAGCTCTAACACCCGCTTAAGACACAGTATGACGCCCTGGAATGATGTTTAATTTACTCAAAGTTGTACGTTGCAAAGTAACGACAGTGTCAGCAAACCAAGGCACCTAAACAACGGAGTACCACAGGGGTCAGTACTAGCCCCTCTACTTTTCAATCTATCGTGCAATTTTGCTATTTTCACCCAAATTTCCACCACGTCATACCTTTTATACCCTTAAACGTCAATTTGCTTTCGAAAATTAGGCATCACGAGCTCTCACAATATCTTGCCATGAATTTTCATTAAGACCTACCCGCCCTAATCTGCTTTCATTTCCATTTGCAACACTATTCATTCAAAGCACTCAATTTCCACGAAGCGAAAACGAAAAGAAAACATGACCTCCTCAAATCGAAATCTTTCACTATAGCAACACACCGACAGACAAAAACCATGAGCAACAGGGACCCCACCCTTCTCATTTACAGCAGCACTAACAGGAGCAGCAGCACAACCTCAGACATGATGAATTAATTTCCATCAAATAAGTGTAAGTGGCTCGGAACTGGCGCTGCACGAGCATCTCTTCTCCGCGTCACTCCTTGCTGCAGCAACATCTCAATCACAGTCGAATCCTGCGAGGCGCTGCGCTGCCGCTACAGCGAGTGCCATGTCGTGTCCTTGTGGTGAATTTAACATGCATAAAGGGTGAAAAACAATTACACAAATGAGTTCAAATGGTGACTGGGGGATGAACGAGAGAAAGCAGTGAGTCAGCATTTTATTATTCATCCCTTTTGGCTGAACTCAAAAGCCACCGTTTACTTGAAACTTGGAAAGAAAAGGAGGATTCCAAGTGTCTCCGTACAGTACCCACCTCGACACTGCGTCGAGAAAGTTTCTGCTCCTAATGTCACATAGTAGCACATATGTCACACAGCACCACACTGTGCCAAGGCTTCAAGGGGAATTTCAGAACCAAACAAATTTCATTCATACTCGTATGAATGTGTTGAACTTTTTTTTTTATTCTCTTGAATGTGTGAAGCTGATGTCGAGTGCAGTTTTGCGTCCTTTTTTTGGGTTTTTTTTTCTGCGGCGAAGTGCAACTTTGGGGTTGAATAACCGCCCCCAAGAAGCACTTATGCAAATTAACATACTCTTACGAACGGTACTTCATTTTGGAATTTTAAGTTCTGGGTTTTTTTTTTTTGCAGACTTTTTGGGGTTTTTCTCTGCGGGTGTGTGCCTTTCGGGAATTTTGTTCTAAGACGTACTTTGGGGAGAGAAAGACCCATAATTGGGTTAAAAGTTTTGATGCATCTAAATTTTGTATCATTTTTAATGCAATGATTGCGAGATTGACTTGTTGCACTCGAGTTAAGCCGATTAAACGGGAAAGGAGGACTGGCAATTGGAAAACTAACCAAAATCGGCAAAGTAAGCACCCACAGACAACCACATGCATGCAAATGACAAGGTGTAGGTAGACACAAAAACACAAAAACACGTAGTCTCGGGTGGTGTGCCACAGGGTACAGTATGAGGACCGCTACTGTGGAATATTATGTAAAATGGCATTTTTCTGTTACCAATAAAGAAAACATTGTAGGATTCACTGATGACATCGCCATTGTCTTGGAGGCTCAACTTCTAAGAGGTCACACTAATCAGACACTACTAGGATAGTCCAAACAACTACACATATCTTGGACCAGATGGAAAAGAGGAGAAAAGACGTACGGCGCTGTAGTAACCCCCGACGTCAAAATTGCGTTCAACTTCGCCAACTGGAGCTTCATTACGAGAGTGCTGAGGAGTATACAAGTGGCCAACTGCCTTCTGCGAGCAAATTATAAATAAAAAAAATTAAAGAAGGAGTCACGCAGGCATTCTTGGATGGGCCCAGCCTTCTGGAACTTTATATGCGATGGAGTACTAAGAATGTGGAGACCAAGAGAAGTGGACATAATCGGATACTACGATGACATAGCGGTAGTTGTAGTAGCTAAAACCCTAGAGGAGGTGAAACAATACTGCAACAACACCATCAAAGACCTGAAGATATGCCTTTACTCATCAGGTCGAGAATTAGCAGATGACAAAAGGAAGGTTGTTCTCATTAGGAGTCGCAAGAAAGTTGAGCGTCTAACCATGTAGGTGGTAGGTGAACACATTATCGAGTCAAGGCCCTACATAAAGGAACTAGAGATACTGCCTGATCATAGGCTCAGCTTTAGAGAGCACCTAATCTACGAAAGCGTGAAGGGCTGTTGCCAAAATATCCAGGCTAATACCAAATTTTGGTGGACCCCGGTTCGTTCACTTAGGCACCTGCATCATCTATAAATTCGAACATGAGAAGGATATGCTGTGTGCATAGAAGAGCATCGTTCAGAGAATGGTATTGAGGGATGTACAAACGGCGAGAATGCCTTTCGAACTGGAGGTCAAAGTAGCCCAGAGACAATATCCTTTAGACCAACTGCTAAAACGGAATGGCAACGGCGATGGAAACCTCGGAAAAAGGTCGATTGACATACTTACTACTACCAAACCTGAGGTAAAATTTTACCCTAATCAATTACTAATGGGACAAAGAAGATACCTTCACAAATATGACATCACAGATGACCCATCCTGCTGCCATGGTGAAGACAAAGTCCTGAACGCTGTGCACGTGCTGCTGGAATGCAAAAAATACACAGCTACCAGAAATGACTCAGCAAAGGGGTCGTTTGCATCCACACATAACCCTATTATACCTGACAACCTTTCTGCATCAAAACTTATCCACTTAAAAAGCTTTTCCTTTCTCAAATATCCTTGCAGTTCACAAACCTGACAAAGACAAAAAATTACACACAAATGCACGTATTTAAATGGAAATCGCAATCATAAACGAAATTCCGTACAAGTCCTGCCTTAAAATTTACATAAATTTAACTCCTAGATAAAGGGGAACTATGTACCTAAAAAGTTTGACCGAGTTAAGTATAATTTATTTCAATTTTAAAAACTTTTACAACCAATTTGCATTAAAAACTCAAATACGGTGACTTTTTCCCTTCTAAACAGCGAAATTCACTTTACGAATTTTTAATCTTGTTCGCAAAGCGCTCTCCACTTTGGAGAAAAACTCAAAAATTTCCAAAAAAAAAAAGTGTCCAAATACCAATGTCTACACTTTTTTTTTCTAATTCTCGTGTAACATAGTTTTTGAAAAGTTCACCCTTAAAGTTGCATCATCATGAGATCAAAACAAAAACCACCACAGGGGAGCAAACATCCAGTCCTACGAGTATCTATCCTGCAAACAGTGGTGTATCGCATTTGGAACTTTAACGTTCCCAACTATTTAGTATGCAAACCCAATGACCTAATAAGGGGGCGGGAGGTGGAGAAGTGACTTGTGTGTGTTTGTTTGTCATTTGTAGACATCCTGTTGTGTAACAGAGAACTACTTTGGGGCAATAAGTAACCATGGCACGTAGCACTATGGTTGAGAGGTGAAAAATGGTTACGTATACGCCGTGCTTTAGTGCTCCTCTAAGAGAAATCTCGGCTTTGGATTGGAAAAACTCGAAAGGATAAGTCTGTATCTGTGCAGATATAAAAAATGGCTTTTAGAACGTTTTTGTCAACGAAAATTCCAAGTATTTCATAAAAGGAATCGCGTTCCATTAATTACTGAAACTGTAGACAAAATTTTCAACGAAAATTAAAGATCAAGGACATCACCAAATAAGGAAACTAATTGCTGAGTCTATCCGGCAAACTTTGCTCTGGAAACAAGGCTGATAGATTATTTGAATTAAGTTTATAATTTCCACTTTGAAGTTGAAGACGCTGGTATTCGCTAATGGACCTACGAGCCGGCAAAAATATTTCGGGATAAAGATCAGTTACAATCTGCCAAAAGGACAAATATGTATCCACTTATACTTTTCGGAGAAATATCCCTTTGGACGTGGTAAAGTGAGTAAAGTGTTGGCTTGTTTGCCGAAAATAATGGGTTTGGGCACCAACTGGGGACAGTAATTTTGTTACAACCCTTGGGATACTTAAGGGCACCCTTATTCTAAACCGAAGCGTGTAAAAAAAATAAAAGGAAGTGTGTCGCCTGTAGTTTCTTTGCAGCAATTGAAATACAAAGATGCTACTACCCGACGAGAAGCTATATCTCAGGAAACTACACTGCACTCTCGAGTCTCCAATGATAATGAAATAGCACTGCCCAAGGATGATGGATATACCGAATAATCCCCTCCAAAGATACATGGATAAATCTCGGATTTACTTACTAAGGTGGCGCTGCACCGGTCAGCAGAGTCTTCGAATCTAACACGGAGGGACAACGCAGTAGAAGACAACCTCGCCTAAGGTGGCGCACACAAGTAGAAGGGGACGACAACCAACTTGGAATGCGCAACTGGAGCCAGTTAGCTAAGGACGAGGCTAACTGCAGAGGCTTGTTAATTGAGGTCCAAGTAAGTAAGTAGGTCAGACTGTATAGGCTGAGACCGAACCAAATCGCGTCTTCTTACAAAGGACGGAGACTTATCTACGACTTCGAGCTCGCAAAAAGGAATAACAAGGTACCAGAAAAACAGCCAAATCTAGTATCCGCTCTCGAGAAGGAATTATTGATGGCAGTTCTGCGGAGGACTAATAGTTGAGAGGGTTGGTAGTTTTTCTAGCTACATACTGACGAGAGCACATTTTCGCATTATCTATGCCAGATTTCCACCAATCTATGAGGCAGGAAGAGACAGCCAAACAGAGATTGAATTCCCCCGTAACTGGTACATCAAGACACATGTTTTGAAATCCGAAATTAGAAACCCTTCAGCGTATACAACGCACACTGTGTTCCAAGAGAAGAAATAAGAACTGAGGACTGAAATCAGTTAACTTAATTGAAAAATAGTTGTCGATAATAATTGATAGCAAACAATTAAATATTTATACTTAAAGCTAAAAAACAAAATCGCATGCAAGGGTACCTTTAAAAGTTACATATGTCCGAACAGTTCGTCCGTTTGTACATACCTGAAAATAGAAAAAAAAAATTAACTTTAGAAGGAGGTAAGTAAAATAACATCCACAGCTGTGGCTAACAATAAAAACTAAAATTTGTTAAATAATCATAAAATCATGCAAAGAATTTTGAGCAATCGTTATCCCGAGGATATTCGAACAATAACTAAAGGCTGACGTGTTTAGAAGAACGAAGTGCAGCATAGTATTAGACATGACAAGTTTTGACACGTAAACTCATAGGCCTCGAAGGGTGGAGAAGCAGGTAGGTGGTCTACAACTTACTGGTGCTCAGAGTCTTTAACAACACCCAGTGGAAAGCTTAAATGGTAGTCTGCTGATTTCGGATGAGGATCAGCTCAGCAGATGGAGGGAACATTCCGCATCGGTTCTAAAAAATTCCCAACAATACAGAAATAGAAACTGCTGTCGGATCCGTGAAAAGAAACAGAGAGGTAGACATTAATGGTATCTCTGCCGAGCTTATTCAAGCGGCGCCAACTACACCGGCGAAGCTACTTCAGCAGCTCATATTTAGAGCTTGGGAAAATTAGAAATTCCAAGAGGAGATAAGAAGGAAGGATAATTATCAGGCTGCCGAAACAGGGCAATTTAATAGAATCTAGGACCTAGGGAGGAATATACGTTCTTCCAGGCGCAACCAAGATAACAGCTAGGCTCTAGAGCGGATAAGAAATCATCTAGACTGCACACGCGATATCGAACAGGCGGGTTTTCAGGCTGGATCCTCCTGTGTAGATCATATCAACACTGTGTCGAGTTTAGGTCTTCGCTGCTTCAGACAGTTTGAACAGAACCTGGATAGCTTTGCGCAAGAGTGTTGTACCAGAAGAACTTGTAAGCTACATACGAGGGGGTAAGTGTCACGTTCTGCACAATGTTGAGGTGCCAGATGACTTTTAAGTTCATAGTGGAGTACGTCAAGGCTCCATACTTTCACCGCTTTTATTTCTGGTGGTCACTAGCAATGTAGTGTGGACAGCACTTAATGAACGGAACCAAGGATTGAGAAGGATAGTGAGACCTGCATTACTCTGACGACGTCCTTCCACATAAAATAATCGACTTCAGAAGGTAAAATCAGAGATAAATAAAATAGGGCTTAGGGTAAATACGGGAAAACCAAGACCCTGAGCATTGTAAACTTCGACACGAATCGGGAAAGCTAAAGCTGTGTTCGGAATGCTTTCGAAAATTTGCTACAAGCCTTCGTAAATAGGTGCCTACGTAAGATGTTAAGGATATTTTGGCCGAACCTTATCTCCAACGAGCAACTTTATTTGAGAACGGATCAAGAACCTGTAGATGTCACCATATGGAGGAGGAAGTGGCAATGGATTGGTCATACTTTACGGCGTGAAAACAGCTCCATTGCGAAATAGCCCATACAGTGGAATCCACTCACCCAATCAACTGGAGGACAGGGGCGATGAGAAATCGTGATTACTGGAGCTGGAGACATTGCAGAAATCCGAACAAGATGGCGGGCAGGCGTTGTTACTGCCCTATGTCCCAAAATCAAAAATGTAACCAACCACTTATGTGCAAGTACTATTCACTGTCTGCCTTTAAAGTGGCATAATTTACCGTAAATGTACGAATTTATTATACATAAGCCACTCTGAACTATGATGGATAACGTTCGAAATAATAAAGCAACCGATTGACCGCATTTATCGTCATTAAAAACCAAAACGATTGCCAGTAAATTCATACAAAGAAAATGGCAACTTCCATTGTCACATGTAGGAAACAGAAATTCCCATGCAATCATTGATGGCGGATTGAATAAACATCCGTGGAACGTTCTTTTTTTTAATGAATCCTGTTTGCACTTACACACGTATGCGTGGCTTTATCTGAATATTTTCAGAAAAAATGAAAATATTTATCGCCATTCATATGTTTTGTTGTTTTTACTGCATTAACTCGTTACGTTCGAGGAAATGATACAAAATTGTAATTTTTTTAATAGCTGATAAATGCGAGTGAAAACATCATCTGATGATGGAGATTCTAATTTTCAATTATGCCAGGAATCTCAATCGATTACTCAATTCAAATTAAACCATAATTGCATTGCATTCAGCATTTTGAGTGGGTGTGGGTGTGGGTGTAGGTATGTGCATAAAAGTAAATATAATCAAGCTGGCTATTGCTTTGAAAATGCAATTAGAACTGTAATTTCGACTTTCCCGCCCATCGGACTGCGTCCAATATTGATAGATACGCTTCCAATTGAGCAATTATTAATTGCATTTCCAATTGGTAGGATGTCTGTCTCTATATACACAAACCATGGCTGGAGGATAATCAAGGGTAAAGCAGTGAATTTCATTTGAGAGTCGGCAAAAATTAAATTTGCATTAGAAAGTCAATAAAAGTGAAATATAGGCAGCACATATTTGAACAAAGTACAGAAAATGCAGCAAAGAAAAGGGAACAACATGTCAACTCAAGAGTACTGGTTTGTGTACATACGGAGACAGCCGAGCATTGTGTGTAAATATCCTGTTATGACTCGCAGCAGACTAAAACATTTTCACAAGACGTTAATACCACAAAAACATACTTCGAGAACTTGATTTCAGGACACAACTGGACCACAACTAACACAGTCTTCCATAGAGGATAATACAAACGATCTTTTGAAGGTCGTTGTACTTTGATGGGACTCTCTAACCCCTCCACCGGTTCAAAGTGTCGGCTGGACTTCTACGGTCTAAAAACCACTTCTCCATTCCTGATCCTCTTTGCTCGTTTCACTGCCGTCAGAGATTGCAGCTAGAGGAGAGCTTCAGTGTTTTGTTGACTCATACATGTTTGCAGTTTGGTATGTCACTCTACTTCTATGTCACGCAGATTCCTTAAGAGGCACCTATCTCTGAAGCCAGAGCAAATCACAGAGTATTCATGGCCTTACCACCTCATTCGGGGCTCTAATGTGGTGCACAGGAATATATGAAAATCTTCTAGGAATTTTAAGAAAGATGCGAGATATTACCGCACCGAAATGGCTAGTCAACTGGAACAAGACATCCAAGACAACAATACAGACGGACGGATAGAACCAGTCGAAGGAGTTTACCTCTGCAAAATCAGTGGGGAAGGGGACAATACAAGCCGCAAGAGACCACCTCAAAGTCAAGCAAATGCCTGTCTGGAGCCGGAATTGCGGCACAAAAAAATTCCCCACTGAAGGGAAACAGAACCCCCAGTAGGAAACAGCAAATCTCTCAAAAGGAGCACTTGGAGTTGAGGTAAAGAAAACCTCTCAACTTACCAGCCCTCGATTAACCGGGAAGTCTAGATGACCTTCCGTACTAAATTGCCAAATCTGGACACAAATGTTTTCAATTTGGAAAATGGTTGCACTGGTGTCGGGGTGCTTGGTCCCAGTCAGAAGTTCATGTTAAGGAACTACGTATGTATGATGCCTACGGAGAAGAGTTAATGGAGACAGAATGTATGTACATCGTTTCACACAGTCAAGCAGCACTATTAGCCCTTAAATCCTGCATGGTAGGGTTTTAGCTTGTTTGAGACTGTCGTAATCTCCTTTAATGCCCTCGAAAATCTTGGGTTCACAAACAAGGCTATCGCAGCCTAGGTTCCAGCCGATGAAGGTTTCGAGAGAAGCGAAAAGGCTGTCTACCTGGCGAGAAGAGGCGCTTGTTGGTCACTCGCTGGTCCTGAGCCGCATTTTGTGGTACCAACTAACCGCTCTAACTTCAAGACAAGACAACGGGAGATTGACAGACACGCTGACTATTGGGCCAACCTTCAGAGCATAAGGCAAGTGAAAGAGCTCATCAAACCCAACCGATATAAGGCATAGACTGTACTCGATCTTAGCAAAGATGGCTTAAGGACCTTATCGAACTATCCAGGGAAATCTTGTCCACTTAGATACCATCTGCACAAAGTGCAATTTTCAGATACTGATATAGACCAGCTCTGTGGAGCGCAAAAAAGAGGAGCCACCAAGGAGCCACCAAGGAAAGGATTACTCCACTTGACTCGGGACTCTGTCAGTCCAGCAGAAATTAAGAACCTGGAACCTAAAGTGCCCACTAAGGGCCCTCATGTAGTATAACTATGATTACCAACATACGACCTAGACATCCAGGTTCTAGGGTATCTATTTAAAGCGGTTTCATGGCGGACTGGTTGCTTGAAACCAAAATAAATCAGTCACATTCTCCAGACAAAAAAGATCCTTTTTATGGTCAACAACCCTGCGATTCACATCCCTGTTCACAGCTTTTTAAACAGTATCACAAAACTTGTTCAACTTTAATTTAGTTTCCAAAACTGTCTACGAAATTCGTTGATTGGAGGCAAATAAATTAGTGCCCGTTGCGTGAGTGCCTACAATTAAAAGAAATTTTTGCACACTATAAATTTTTATCGTTTCCAGGACCTGCTTTTGTTTTTGTTCGTCCCTCTGGGCGCCTTGGCCCAAATTAAGCAATCATGAGTGATAAGGCGCGGTTTGATTTGTTTTTTTGGGGGAGTTTCGTATCCTTACGCTGAATAACTTGATGAAGGATACGCTTTGTAGGAGGTTTATTCAAAGGAATTTCACACAGAATTGGATTTGTATCGCTAATATAGTCAGCCTGGTGAGTCTCTTCTTTTAGAAGGAAAATCGAATGTAGCAAGGACATTACAATGACACCCAACAATAGACTGATGCTCAACAAACCTAAATCAATCCTTCACCCCAGCGATGAATGAAAAAAGCGCTGCAAAAAAAAAAGATCCTTCAACAAATTTATAGCCACCCAAAGTACCTTAAAATCGGTGTGCATTGAATTCGATTGAATGACGTTTTGTGCTCCATCAGCCAGGATACTGAAAGACTACTCTCTTTTTTAGACAGACGAATACAAAAACAGCCACGCGTTGAACACATCACTGGCCAACGAGGACATGTATCTGTATCTCACCGCGTACGGATGCCACACTCACAGTCAATTCCAATTCAAATCAATTTCGGGACATGTCGGCCGCCGCATCGCCATCATCGAAAGGTTCACACTGCTGGGCCATTCCCACCCGAAGTGCCAAATGGAAATGAAATCACCATTAGGGCGGGTTGGACAAGAACTCGACGTATTTTTTCCCCCCTTCGTCCTGTTCGGTTGGTCATTTTTAACAAATGGATGCAAGAGGTCGACAGTGAACAGGCCTATTGGATTCCATTATCAGGTCGTGGATGAGAAATCAATAGAAAAAGGATTTTTCGTGACAGATTCGGATCAATAGATAAACCCACTCCCCATCAAAGCATCATAGATTCATCATCGTTGATAGATATTTAAAAAACGATTACCAGCAGCTCATAAACAATGCAATTTCCTGCCTCGGAAAAAAGGACCAAAAACCAGGTCTGTCCATCAGAAAATTTGTCTCAGAAAGTCAAAAGCAACCCCACACAGGATACAGCTAGCTATACGTTGGAAGCAATTTCTCATAATCTCCTCCGAAACAACAACGCAATTTGACGTACCAGAGTCCACTATAGTCGTCCTGTGGAGCATTATTAAAATTCATTTCATTGCAGGACACTTGCAACTGTATGCATCGTCTTCTACCCCGTGTGTGTGTCTCCTCTCAGTTGCATAACTACCGACTAACGATGATATTATTCATAATTGTAGCCTGGCCATTAAATCATATTACTTCGTCCTTTATGCGGTTGTAGATGAAAAATCCACTCATGTGGATCTCTCTGAGTGTGTGTTGTAGTGAAACTGTAGAGAGACATCATAAATTAACATAAATTTGTCGCCGCATCCTTATCCGATTTTAATTTTTTTTTTTTTAGACATGCTGAAGTCTAGTCTAGAAGAGCAGGATTTTATATTTTAATCGAGATTAGAGCAGTGTAAGCAAACAAAACACAGAGAGTACATCGAATACATACAACTCACGGGTGAGGATATGCAACCAAAAGTCGACAGAGACCACGGCTGTCGGCGGGGATTTGGCCCCGACAGGGGATAGGTCGCCAGTTTTAACGACATAAGAGCCGAAGCAAGAAATGATCGAGAGCCTAAAGACGCATGAGAACCAAAGAGAGACAGGGGCAAGAGGAGAAGGAGAAACGCAAAGAAGGAGACAATCTGGAAAGCGCAGCGAGTCCAACTTCCTTTCCTCTCTCGGGTAAAAAACTCGAAGGACAGAGAAGATGGTACTAATCCCGCAAGGAGCTGTAGATACTGACCCAAGTCAACTTCTCCGGAGGAGGCATTCTAAACGAGCCCGAAACTCCTTTGAAATGAGAGCCATCGACACAGGAACCAGCGGAATCAAATCAAGGACCAAACCAGTTGTACTAGGTGTCTCTACCATAGGTCCTAGGAAGGTCAATGGTTCTTACACTCAAGGCCTTAGGACATTTCAACAAACGGACCACAACGGAACACAGGACTATCTGGAAGGAAGTACAGGCAGCCTCTGGACTCGTAAGGCATCCGAGCGAACTTTTTAAAGAAGAATTCAACTTCTACACTATCCATACAGTTCGACTTCCCAAACACGTGGAATGGCAACAAGCCACCGGCGTGCCAGCCTCCCCCAGGTCAACTTGCTTTGGGTGAATGATCACTGCAATATAGGGACGAAGCCGCGGATAAACTGGCGAGGAAGGGAGCGGGAAACATGGATATGGCCACGGTTGGAACCATAGGAGTAGCCTTAAACGTTGCAAAAAAACCAGAAAAACATGTGGAAAGGCCTGCAAACCTGCAAAGCTGCCAAAGCCATGACTGTTCGCCCCTGCTTCCGTGAGGCAAAGAGGGCGCTCGATCTAGGCAGAAGAAAATTTAGACAGGTGATCGGTCTGATATAAATATGTCTACAGACTGGGAGCACTAACCCGGGATGCGAAGAAGAGGTAGAAAGGCTCGGAACTTCCTCTACATATATCCTGTAATAAGGGCGCTAAGATACAAACACCTGGGAAGACACGTCCTAATCGGGCGGAGTTATATTAGAGCTCCGGAAAAATCCTGGAGTTCGTCAGAAGTACAGTAAAAGGAAGTGAACCCCACCCCCAGTGAACCCCACCCTACTCTCCACCCCCAACAATTCAACCACCCACACCAGCGCAATGTGTGGTTTAAAAAGGTGCCAGGACAACACATTAACTTCGACTTCCTTTCGCAGGATTTTAAAACACTCAACGAGATGCACGAGTAATACTCTCTACACGCACTCAATGTCTACACAGTTGCGGGTAATTCTCATGGAAAACCCGGTCCTTTTCAGTCGCGGTCACATTTTTCTTTCCAATTAAACCCCCCACCCTCCTGCGCTCCACCGGTGGTGGCACAAATTGTCACGAAACTGTTATTAAAGGCGAAAGAAATATTTTTCATCGATTTTCGCAAAAGTTCAACAAGTTGCAAGGCTCCACATGCATCCCTACAGCTACAGTACTACAGCAAGATGCGAAGCTTTTCAAACTCATCAGAAAGGACATAATTCCTGTTTCTTTCTTTTTTATTTCTTTCGTCCCTTCTTTTGAATCTTAATCCATGCAACACCAACTGCCATTCAAATTAAAACAGTTTCTAAACCCACCCCCCACCACCACCCCAGGACGAAAGAAGCAGAAAAAATTTGTTGTTTTTTTTTACGAATATTTACATAATAGCGTTCAGAGCGTTCCAAATTCATTTGGGGGGGTGCTGCTGCTGCTAACAAGGATTCCTTAGTTCGTTGGCTTCGTTCACGTGCCATCAACGTTGTTCGGCGGCAGTCAGCCACGAATGCTCGCGGTTTCGGTTGCGGGCGCACACGTCTGCTTCCATGCCTATAAAACATAAAACAATGACGCTACACAAACGCCCCAGGCGTTGGAGAGTTGGAATTTTTATTCGCTTCGCGGAGAGTGATTGCTGATGGATATGGGATGTGGCGACGTGAAGGGGATAAATGTGACGGGTGCGGGTGCAGGGGGCTGGTAGAGTTGCTGCTACTGCTGGTTGACGTGTTTCATTAATTACTGTCTCACATAAATAACCGCCATTAGGGGAACAGAGGGCCAACAAGGAAGCATCAGCTGGACGAGACGAGAGGAAAGTGTGCCACCAAAACGACGAGCAAGGCACGGATGGTCGCCGTATGGGTGGGTGGGTGGCTGGGAGGATAAAGAGGCTCGGCTTTGTAGTATGTAATTACTTTACGCCATTTTCAACAAATGAAATATTGAGAGATTAATTGTTGTTGATTGTGGAGTTGGGTGGATGGAGAGAGGCGAACAGAATGAAGGCATGCTGCATGAACATCTTAATGGGCTGTGCGATAGCGGCGGTGATAGTTACTACCATGTGGTGGACGACGATGTGGATTAATTTGAAAGTGTTTTCAATTGGGAGTCCTTGTCCGCAATTTGTGGTTGCTGTCTGATGGTCCGGTGAATGTTCGCAAATTGACTTTTGCTGGTAAACTAATGGAGTAGATTGAGGTAAATTAAAATAAAGGTGAGTGGTGCTTGGTGGCATTCACTTGGCTCACATTTGGGCCAGGATGTTGGAAGCAATTGACTTGTAGTACTGATTCAGAAACCAAACGGAGTTATACAATTTAGACGAAGTTATATGGAACCATCTCCACAGCTAGAAGCACCTGTCTTCCCGTGACTGGTTGCATGACACTTTTATCATCCATCAAAGCGATGAGCGTACGTACGGCTGGGTATACTGAGCGTATCTCAAACTTTTCAAAATAAGCATCGAGGAAATGCAGGATAAATGACCACAGGACATTGGTAAAGCTAGTGCTCACATGCATATATCGGCGAGATATGGACTGTGACAGGCACTGACGTACTTAATCTGAGAATTTTTGGAAGAAAAATTTTGCGAAAGACCTTTGCCCAAACGTGGAACGAAATCTGGGATTTTATAGGTAAACAATGGGTTGGAAACGAACTATTCGATGTGAAGTTCTCGAAATCGCAACAGCTACAATGGCCTGGATATGTTCCCAGAATAGGTGCAAGCCAACCTCAAAGAGCAACGTTTGAGTACACATTCCTGCACAACAGATGTCCCGATCGACCAAGAATACGTTGAATTGACTACGTCTGTGAAGATACATCATAAAACTGGCATAAGCAACTGAAAAACCATGACCGGTTACCGAGAAGACTTGAGGAGCACGGTCTCGAGCGTTATCTCTCTCACAGACACGTAGGAAATAAAAAATGGTCTTCAGGAGCACATAGAGCATCTTTTTAACGGACATAATACCAAAAGAGTTATATGGTAAGGAAGGAAGCTTCACATAGTCAACAAAGATAACTACATATCAAATGACGAACAAGCACAAACGGCACTGTCTCTGGGGGCTCATCCATACTAAGCTAAGGTTACAGGTACCCCTAATCAAGTTTTCCAACGGGCCTTCACTAGTGTGTCTCTTCCCTGAGAGGCGAAAGCCACCTATTGTAGCCTAAGCTGTGAATGAAACCATCAAAAAATTTATAAGGACGCCTTCATTGACCTCTGACCGAGTACCGAGAGAGTTGGTATGACATTCCCTCAGAAGGCAGTTCATTCCAGAACGCATTATAGGTCTTGTACATGACATACCACCAAGTAACAACCCAAGTTAAGTGCATCTGTGGACTTATGGATAAATTCGAAGTAAAAGTAGGAGTCCATCAAGGCTCAGTCTTGAACCCATTACTGTTCAATCTGGTGATGGATCTTCTGACCCGCGAAATAAAGAAAAGGTTCCCGTGCAAGGGCATCGCCCTTTAAACAGACGATCTTCCAATAAAGGCTTTCCTTATACCTACATATGTCGATGTTCCCGAGTCCTATGGTTGAATGCCATTAAACATAAGGGTGCTGACAATATGGTAAAGATTTAAAAAGCTAGTCACTCACTTGTCAGCGGGGGAGGGTCACAAGAAAAGTAATTCAAACTTAGAGTTCAATGTGGTTGGCAAGGATGGCTGAACGGGTCAGGAACGTGGTCCGCGAAAAAGATCAAACAGCAGCTAAACGGCAAAATTTATAAAACATGTATCAGACCTGCAACGATAAAGGCTTTCGAGTGCTGGGTCGCACCTAAAAAACTAGTATAAAAACTTCATATCACTTAAATAAGCATGCTGACATGGGCAGTCGAGCGAAGTTACTTGAAAGCAAATAGGTAGCAAAGTAACACCTGACTGCAAAAAGCTCTAAGAGAACCGCCATAGCTGGTACAGCCATATTATGCATGCACCAGATGACCATGTGGTAAAGCAAGTCCTAGATTTGCTAAACGCGTGAAGATGAGGAAGACCACCCAAAACCTGGAGCAAAACCAATAATGAAGGAAGTGATATAGAGGAGTGTTGACGACCAACGACAAAACAGCCTGGCGACATCCTACAAGGAGAACCGACTACGGCTAGGACGAAAGAGGAGGGAGTAACTCATTTCAAAAGTAGTTCACCTTAATATAGACAGAAGGTGAGTTTTCCGAGGCCCTGAGAACCATAATTTACCCACAGAAACACACAATTTTTGAGCTCATAAAACCAAAGTTGCTGGCTCATTACGAATGCATTCGTTCACCTTATCGGCTGTAACAACATTTTGTTAACACCCTCCCTAGCAAAGCAATCAAAAAGTTCTTGTTCCCCTCTCCCCCTTTTTTATCATTAATTTGACACCACAGTCTTTGTCAACAAATTTTGTCATGCGCTCGTTTTTAAATTGACCATAAATGTAGTGATTAACCACACACATTGTCCTGTCGTCGACAACCCTAACTGGTGGTGGCTGACCAAAAAAAAAAAAACAAAATACAACTCAAGGGAATCTACACCGAAAAAAAAAACAAAACCCTGCGTGTACAACCCAGGGGTCATCTCATAACCAGTTTGTTGAAAAATTAAACACGAAGTGTTCACCCGTAAAAAGGACCAAAAAAAAACGCACAAAAAGATGGAAATTCATTATCATTATCGAGTAACTACGAGTACACTCATGCTATTGATGTTGATTTTTGTAATTTTTCTTTTTTTTCTGTGTTCTGCTCATCCTGTACATCCTTTTTTTTTTTGGTTATTTATCCACTGCTTCCGCAAATTTTTTCATAAAAATATTTCCCACCGTACACATAAATTATTCGCAGTGACAGAAAAACTGAAAAACAAACCCCAACCGACCTGGACAAACAGAGAACACAATTTAAAAAAAAAAAAAAAGGATATCCAGAGGATGAACAACATTTACCTCAGCACTGTAATAATTTTCCTGTCATACACCCCGGGGGGATGCGTGGGGCGGCTTCTGTAAATCTACCAGAGAACATGAGATTCAATGCAAATGAATATGAGTTTTACTATGCCGAACTGAGTGGCCAAAACGATGCAATTGGAGGGTGTAGAGGTCTAGTAATTGCACATGGGCCACCACCAGGAAGCCACATATGCATATCGCCTCCAGAATGGCCTCACTTTTCGATTGACGAATCCGTCAGTGCCTTATATTTATGGTAATTACCAGCGATTATTATTTTTAACGGATGTTTGCGGTTGATTTTCCAGTTGATGTCCGGATTTTTTTTGAATCCATTTTGTATCTGATAAACTGTTGCCAGAACGGATGCAAGTCATTGATGTGTAAACCAAAATTTTCGTACATTTTTTCTGGGGTCAACCATTTTTGATTGGCAAGTGTCAGACGGTGACGATGACATGATTCTGTGTTTGATTGATCAGCGGAATTCAGGATTGAATGCAGGCCAAGGTCAGACTATCAGAATCACAAAAAAAGGGTCATAACTACCGCAGATACACATTTTCTGGGACAGAAATGCATTTCAAACATCAAGTCTTACTCGTTTTCGAAAATCGAATTCGTCTGTCGGCAATCGTCAAAATGAAACACTGGATGGAATCCACCGGCCTAACCAGGCGACCATAAGATGGAAGCGGAAACGAGTCGGAATCTAGATCCAAGAATGCTACCAAATCCTTCAGAGTTATGATCGACAACAGACTGCAGTTCAAAAAGCACATAGAGTACACTACCAAAAAAGCCGTGACCCTGCAAGCTATGCTCTCTAGGATACTACAAAACAACAGGGGACCTTGGTACGTTTGGAATATCTTACTATCCTGACTCGTCAGCACCGTCCTCCTTCGTGCATCTCCACTAAGATGAAGGCTCTTCTGAGCCTTCCTTTCTTGCAACTTTTCATCGAGTACTTGGCCAGGAAAGCAGTGTTCCGCATTGGAACCGTGCATGAGCAGCCGGTACTGCTCCCACTACGATTCTGCAGATTACGTTTGACATTCTTAGAGACTCGTCATTTTAGAGAAGTCTTCAGCTTGGATTTAGAAAATACGAACTACGTCATCCTACTCTTAGTATCGAAATACTCAATATAAAACAGGGATGAGAAAGAGTGTAATTCTGAATCTGATAGCCTGGTTTAAGACTAGCGATGGGGTGAGAGCTAGCATATTCTCGATATCCCTGTCCATAAACCAGTTTGTTTAGTCTTAGACTCCGACAATTTATACCGACAGACAGAAAGGCACCCCAACCTCGTGGATCTCTAAATGAGATATATGTACATAATTACTGGACCCGAATCAAGCTAACAATTCGTTAGCCATGGAATAAGGAATAAGCTTGTATGTATTTACACAATGGTACCTGCTCTACAAACGAGCTAGAAGCGAAAGACTTCCTCTCCTTTGTCAACCCATTTACTTAACCTAATTTTAATTAGGTCAATGTGTATGCAAATCGAGGTCAAAACGCGACAATCAAGGAGAAGGACGACGATGAGGAATACAGCTTCTTATGTAAGTTTCCACTCGTAGACATCCAGACACATGTACACTCCGTCTAACGCACAAGTTCCTTGATCCTTCGAAAGATAATTGATGCATTCGGATGCAAATCGCCTTTTAAAAAAGTCTAGAATGCAGGCAAACAGCAAAAGAAAACTCCACCAATGACCTAATCTCAAGCAAAAGATATCCTGAACAATGGATGATGCGGACATTCCACAAATTCAACACTCTTCCAAACTTGACTATGCGCACAAGGAGGTAACACCAAAAAAATATCCCAAACTGGCCCGACAGAGTTCACGAAAATATCTCAGAGAGAGACTGTGCACCAAAAAAAATGGGGGAAAAATACCTCCCCGCCCCCGGTCCAAAGTGTCATTAGTGAGTGTCCTGGAAATTCTATACAAATTCAGTTTTAACTCATTCGCCGAAGTGTAATGTGTTTTAAAATGATGATAAGTATTTAGCGTTGGATTTTATCAACGATTTCGTGTGAACTATCGTGAAGTGGAGATTTTTGACGAATGTTTTTCGAAGGAATTGTGAATTGGTGTGTGTGCACTGAAAGTTAATTCTGGTCGCCGGTGAGGCAATCGAAACAATTAAAAAAAAATTTAAGAGCAACATCCGACATGGATTTGTAGGTAAGAGAGCCTATACTTGTACTTGAAATAGATCCAAATTTTATTGCTCAGGGTAGGGAATCCCGGCCGATTGAAAATACAAAAATTATTCTCGTCCTTGAATTCCGAATTTCTATGCGTTGACAACCACCTGCAAGGTATGAATGTCAGTACTCGGATACCAGTTTGTCCAAATGAGACGTGTCTCTAGGAAAGTGTTACCCGCTACAAACTATTCTAACAAAAAAGGTATAAAAACTTCCACAAGTGCGAGAAGTTGTTGTAGCCATTAGTGTTTCCTTATCAGAAACAGCCTAGCTCGTCCACCTTTAAGAACCACTGGCGAGATTTCGACAGAATTTTGTTTGATTACTTGGAAGCCGGGTATGAAAAAAGGGACTTTAACACGGCTTTGCCGAGAATATGTAAATAAATTCGATATCCAATTGGAGGCGACCCATTTTCTTGAGATGGTAACTTAGTTAAGGTTTTAGCCTAATTTTTGTTCATTGCTAAAAGGTTTTTGATATGATCTTTGAGAAGTTGATGTGTGTTCCAGAAGGAGATCACACTTCCAAGAAAGTTGACAACTTTTTCGACTGCCTGTTCAGCAGTGTAGAGTTAAGCGCGCCGGGTATTAGAAGTGCTCATGGTTACTTTGTTTGCCTCAGCTTCTATATTTTGGGCCATAAGATGAAGGTCCACTATCCAAAGTGAAAGTAAGCAGAAATCTTCAGCCACAGTCGAGACCTTTAAGGTAAGATGTCCACCAAATTCTATGGCCACCTTCCACCAATGTTCGCGGGGTACATCAAGAACAATAGCGGCGACAGTGTACACCCCTGACGTACTCCATTTTGGACTTCAAAATCCTCCCAAACCTCCTTACCATTGTGTAAGACTTGACACTTACTTCCCTCGTATGTAGCCTTGATGATAGAATTTTTCTGGGATGCCTCTCCTGTGTAAGGCCAACCAGATAGTATCTTAATTTGAGCTGTCAAAGGTCATCTACCAATACTTCCGAGCATCGAATTCTGTCATATCCCCAAAATGAAATTCTCATGGCCCTCTTACAACACCCTTCTTTGCCAAGGTTCGAGTCTTTGATACTGAAAATAATTTCAGTAAACTCGATCAACGAATTCCAGATACATTTTCTCCACAATCTGAAGCTGAATTCGGCGCTGAATTCATTTTTTGAAACGATTTTAAAATTACCAATCATATTGAAATCTTCGCCTCGATTGCGGCCAAGGGCTTACAACTTTTAAATAACGACTCATGCTCAGGATTAAATTTAAGATTTCCGGTGCTTTAGACATCACTGGAATGTATCGAAGCGATTTTTCATTCCACCAACCTGTCAACCGTACAACTTAAAATTCCAAAACCATTTCGCTAACAAATAAATCACTTTGATCAATATTCTCAATAAATTTTAAGTCCCTCTCCTGCAGGGACCCTATCAAGCAAAGGAATTCCATCATCTTCTAAATTCGTTTAGCGATTCGGTAACTTGTTATTCCATTAATCAACTACGTTTCCTTCATTAAACACGTAGAACATATCATCAGACGAACACACATCATTCAACTTTGGAATTTGACAATAATGCCAGCCGCACATATGCGTGCGTGGGTACATTATCGCAATAATTCACACAACATTCCAGGTGGCATTCCATCGTCACACAAGCAGCTCGACTCCCCCTCTCCACTAGAACCCAATAACGTTCAGTTGAACGTGAAAAATTTCCGATTGCGAAAAGCGAATCGTAGGAGGATGTCATTGCCTTCACTTGAATTGAGTGGCAGAGATCTCACAACAAATCGTTTAGGCACGGGTGCCTCAAGCTCTGTTCCACCACTTCTCACTTCATCCCTGCAGGCTATTCGAGTTCATGGATGGAGAAAATCCAATTCCCTGTCAGAGCAAGTTGGCAGGAAAGGAGTTGCACAACTCACAGTTATTTGCTTGGTTAGATGGAAAGCAAATAATGGGGCTTGTTAAAAAGACAACATGAAAGGCTTAAGGACAACTTGAAGTCATCGTTAATGGAGTGAGTGTAGAGGGTGTGGTAATCCAAGGCTATTAGATGGGAAGTCGATTCATTTAATGAGTGGAACAAATAGTTTGGGTTTTCGTCAACGATGAGCTGTCCAATAAATCGAGGAATCCTTAATGCCAAGGAAACTACACCGAAAAAATAGTAAAATGTTCGACCCCATTCCACTAATTAGTGGAAGGTATTTTCTCAATGATGGGACATGAGGGAATACCAATAAAAAGTACTAAGTGTCCTTAGTGTCTGTGAAACTCCTGTTAACTGTTTTTTTCTTCTCAATTACCGGATGAATATTAAAAGAGAATAGAAGGGGGGCAAAATAGAGGGTACACTCAAAGGACTACTGTCACAAACTCAAATCAGATGTGGAGTACATCAGATGTGGGTACTGTCTCCGCTATTGTTCTTGGTGGTCATCAACGATGTACTCCGTGCAGCATGAAGGTAACCTTGGAATTCGGTAGACTACGAAATCTTACCTTTAACACCTCGCCTACGACGACGATGACGCCTACTTTTACGTCGGACAATGGACATTCATCTGATGGCCTTAAATGTAGAAGCTGGGGTAAATAGGCGGTGGAAAAAGTTACCAACTTTCCAGGAAGAGTGATCTCGTCTAACCACGGTGACACCGAACTAGATGCATGCAGCAGAATCGGGAAGGCAAAGGCTGAGTTCAGAATTCTGTCCAAAGTCTGGAGAAGCAATATTCTCAGCCTAAGAACCAAACTGCGACTGTTCTGCTCCATCGTAGAATCAGTACTGCTGTATGGTTGCAGCACTATTACACGCAAACTGCAAAGCTCTCTTAACAGATGTCTAAGAATCACCTTGAGGATCTTTTGGCACAATCGTATCTCTAACGAACAGGCCAAGAACCTATTACCATCACTATACGAAGAAGGAAGTGGCAATGGATTGGACACACACTACGGTGCATGGACAACTCCATTTCAAAATATGTCATGCGATGGAATCCGCTTACCCCCCCTATGCAGGCAGAACTGTGGGACACCCTAGGCAAACGTGGCGCAAAACAATCGAGTTGGAAGCGAGCTCTTTGGGAAATGAGTTGGGGGCAGCTCAGAAGCGTTTCAGATCTCCGAACAAGATGGTAAGCAGGGGTTGTTGACGTCCTATGCCGTCCTATGCCCCTCGAATTAAGCTCTTTAAGAATCAATTGGAGGCAACTCAAATAAGTTGCGGCTCTTCGAAGCAACCGTTGTTGACCCCTTTTAGAGGTTGGAGGATTTAAGCAAGTAAGCAAGGACACGAGCCACTAATTGGGTTTCGAAAAATATTCGCCACAAAAAATATTAGGCTCTCCACATACGAGTAAGTGGGGAGAATGAGCCAACTGATAAGGTGGACTTTGTTGCAAGCTTGTAAATTTAAAAAAAACTTAATCAACTATGAGACAAAGTACACCGTATGTACACACATTTCTAGCCGAGAGGTGTGTACATATGTACATAAGTGTAAAATGAAAAAAAAAAAAAACTGCAACCTTTCACGTTAGTAACTATTTGAATTATTTCGATTTCGATTTACTAATTAATTGAAATTTATTTATTTTTGTTTGCCATTAAACAAAACACAATTTAATAACCGTAATGAGTCAATTTTACATGAGAAACTCCTGGTGCACGCCCCATTTGATGGTATCACTGTAATTAAATGCAACGCATACATTATCCCCCAGGACGAAGGGCGAAAAAGTAATATTTACTGGCACTGCCCTCTGCCAGGAAATCACATAAAGCATTTAGCACCCACTCTCTGTCAAAGAGGGCTTTAATTAATTAACCTATGATTCTGTTTAATTGCTGCTATTGAAATAAAAGCTTATCAGCAACTATATACGTCCCAAATGTATGGGTACATAATGTAAATAAAATTTGAATAGCATGCATCCTTGCATGTACAACGGAGACCCACTTCTGGGAAAGTCACATGAGAGAAAGCAGGTCTTCTCGGCAAGCTAACAACAGTGTCTCGCAGCCAGAGGACATTCGAGAGATTTGCAGGAATTTTCATCAGGAAACGTTTGCCCTTAAAAAAACAAAATAGGTATTTGGAGCAACAGTCCGTACGTTGTCCAGGATTGTAACCCGGGCTTAAATATGGCTTTGCTGGTGATCCTAAAGTAATCCTTGCGTACACTGATGGTTCCAAAATGGTGGTGTTCTTTAGACCCTTTGAAAAAATTTGAAAGCTACTCATAGGATTTCAAGTGCTTTCACTCTATCAACTTATGAACCGATACCAACCTAACCACAAAGAAAATAAAGAAGAGTGAACGCCTAAGACTCTTGGTCCTATGAAAGGACTTACGAGCGGTTGGGTGCTGTGACAATATCTTACAAACTCAGTGTCTATCGATTCACAATAAAACCAAGCCTAAGTGGTAACAGAGGTATTGAAGACAAAATAGATAGAAGCGGGTTGATGACAAGGCCAGTTTCTAACGACTAGATTAGGTTAGGTTAGAGTGCCTGTCTGTATCGGGATAGAGACACACTTAGAGCAGAAGAGATTCATTGTGATACAAGTGGATCTAGGACAAAAACAGTTGCCCAAGGATTTTCTAAGAAAAGCTTTCTATAAAGTGACAAATGCTCCTGACATCAACATACATTCGCCAGGTCACCAAGAGAGAGGTTGCAAGATGGAGAAAGGGCTGGACAAATTCAGAGAAAGTGGACGATGGTTTCTTCTTCCTCTTCATCCCTGCAGCTACTGCAAAAATCGTTGGAAAGAGACCTAGCCTCCTGAGGTGATAACTATAAGAAGAGGGAATTCAGGTGGAACTGTTTAGCTAAACCAGACTTAGAAAGCTATCCGACTTTACGTAAAGGATTAAGAAAAAAAAAAACTATTTAAAGTATGACAGGAAGGGTATTCGAAGGCTTGTGGCTCTACCAACTGTGATCCAAAGTACCATCGAAATATTTTTGTTTAAGGCTTGACCTGGCCATTAGCTGACACTGTGACCCATAAGGCATGTACAATTCTATCATCCTAACAGAAATTTAAATCCTCTACAAGGGTAGAAACTGACAACGTTTCCAGTAAAGCAGTAGACAGAATAGAGAGGAGAGTTTTCAGCGAAGAACGTGATAAAAATATTAAAAAAACATGCTCAGAGGCTTAGCTTGCAAGGATGATTCATCAAGCGACCATTACCCTAGCGGAATATCATCGGAATCCATATATGTACACTTAGTGTTCAGTACGAGAGGTTCAATGTCCGATGGCTCAGAAACCATCAACAAGTTTTTTTCGCGGCCCTATTTGGGAATGCCTAAAAAACGTATTAAAATGTAAGTAGGTCCTTACCGCTCTTAAGAAAAATTGTACATGCAAACTCGAATGGCTACAAGAAAACAGGCCCCAGACCCCAAAACTTTGTTTATAGTTCCGTTAGTCGACTTTAAGAGGTGGCCACGGAGTAGAAGTTAGCGTGCTTGCTTGTGAACTGTCTGGTGTAAGTTCAAACCCCGCTAGGGAAACAGTAATCACAGCCACCAAGTACAGCAAAGAAACGAATAAAATCCGAGTTTTCTCCAACTACTACACCAAAAAAAAAAGATTTGCTGCCTGGTAGTACAATGGTCCTTATAGAATCTGAGTACTTCTGGAATTTGGTCGTCCTTTTTAATAAAAAAAAAAATCATCTGCAGAACCCTTTTGCCTCCTAGCTCCTAAGCTACACTACACGATCTCTTAAGGGTTAAGAGGAACGACAGATCAGAATCGAAAAAACATATTGCGTGAATGAATCTAACCGAAAGTCCCTAATCCTTTCTGCAATAAGGCTTCCACACTTAGCAGCAGTTAACTCGTAATTTACGCTGTGTGATTGCAAGTCATTTGCCGATTCATTAAACCCCAAAAGTGCTCCTCAACTTTCCACCTGATAGTGCCGATAAAAACTTTTCCATTTAACTGATACCCAATGGACCTCTTCAAAAACCTCACAACCTCCTCGTACTCACAAAAACCCTCCATCAGAAAACAAGCGCTCACCCATGAAAGTAAAAAACCTTCTTTCGTCGAAGTGAACTTTTTGAGAACTCAACCACCAACTGTATGTCAATAGTCTAAAGTCAAACAAGTGTCCAACTGGTGTTTACCTTCAGAATTACTGGCAGGATTCTCCATCTTCTGTAATAGAAATGTCCTTGCACTGCCAGACCACCATGTAACGACTTGGAGAGCATTGCAGACACAAACTTAAAGTGCATTTACCAATGTCACGTTGCTAGGTAATGGCTTCTTGGTGAACGTCTAATTTACGATGGTACACTCGCTTTCAAAGACTAAAAGGTGAAAAATTACTTTAGTCTTCCGACTTCCCTCTATCGACAGGACCCAGAAGAAACGTCAGTTGGAGAATGATTCATTGGATTTCAAACGAATGTGGCGAGTGTGGAAAAAATCAAGATGTTGTACTGAATGCATTCCCTAAAGGAATTGGTTTGTGTGTGGGTGTGTGTGTACAAAGTCGAAGGGTATTTCTTGATAGGAAAGAAGTCCTTAATGAAGTAAGTGACAAAGAAAAGCTGAAAAGTCGATAAGGGGAATTGTGTTCATTACGACTGATGGACATTAACGACGAGGTGATTTTTATTCATTGTCCACGAGTGAGTTGGTCTTAGGATGTTGTGCAGTGTACAGTGAATGGAAGCGGAGAGATGTCCTTCAAGATGAATGAAAAGGGGGAAACTGGAGGAAAGTTGAGTGAAATACACGGCTTTGGTTTGAGGTTATAGTTGAAGAGCGTTGAGTATGACCCTTCTGTCGTCGTAAGTTGAACTTGAATCCAATTCAAATTGGAGAATAACTATAACTTCGTTGATGGCTGTATTTGATAGGATCTGCAGACGTATCTATACCATGCTGTCAGACTGAATGTTCATATCCAACGCTCTTCACCCATAACATGAAGCCTGGTAAGCTTGCTTCACCTATAACAGGCCCTAATACTCGCCTAATGAGATGCCCATTAGTGAAATGCAGAACATTTCTTGGAAAATAAAAAAAAAATCCTCTCAGGAGGATATGTCTCCCACTTCTGACACTATGTGGTCATTACTTGTTGTCAGAATTGGGCAGGAAAGTGAAGCAGTTAGCTGCCCATGTATACGTTGCTGTCTTTATATGTATGTCATCAGTGGAACTTTTTGTCATAAAGACATTACCTTCGGCTTGAATTCCACTAGTGTCAGAAGTGAGCAAGATGGCAAAACTTTAACTTTACAGCACCTAGTAATCTGGAGATAAAGACAGTTGGAGACTCGAGCGTAGGTTTGACTCAGACTAAGCAGTCTCAGGAAAACATCCCAATGCTCTAAGGGAACTCTTACAAAACGCTTCAAACAAACTAACTATGTAGATGGGTGGTTCCTTGAGGTTTGGTTGTGAATCCGCACTAAACTGATCTGATGCCTTCCAATATAAAAGTCCTTCGTCGACCCTCCGTCTTTTAACGTTCCTTAGGCTATGCCCATAGTGATGCAAGGAAGCGATGCGATGAGAGAAGTGTTTGCTTGCGATATAGCATCTGTAGGAGGTCAAGCCATTGGGAAATTTCAGAGAGTTGTAATGCTAAAGGACTCGCCAGATATGGAACAACTATTCACATCCTTGGAAAAGTTCTTTAGATATACCGATCTCTGCTTGCAAACTCAAATTTAAGCTGAACGCTATCGAAAGGACAAAGCTTAGGTTGACAATTGGTATATCATGTCTACAACAAAACAGATTTGGCCAAAACTGGATCTAAAACGCTCTAAGGATTTGCCTGGTCTCAGCGGATTTCATATTGCAGTTACAAAAGCTGTCATCACTAGGCACTGTCTGATAGATTTTCAAATGATTTTTCTAGAAATTGTAAACCCTTGACACTGTCTGAGAAACGTCCGAGAGCAATAACTGCAATGAGAAAGCCTCTAAAAACAAGCCTTACAAACATGGCTCTAGACTGTAGGTTCCTTCCATCAGTGGGAAAAATATATCACGCACAGCACAAGCTAGGCCCTGGACCACATACGGTCTGTTCTATTTTCTGTGAATAAGGAAGAGAAAGAAACCATTCATCGCGCCCTTTATACCTGCCCAGCTCTCTCCCGCAAAGGGATCTATGCAAGGCGATAAGTACTTTATCGATAGCTGGCAGTCACTTCAGCAACCTAACCTAACCTTGACTCAGACTTCTTATCTCCAAAAAACTACCAGTACATGCATCAGTGGTGTCAGAAGTGCCAAAAAAAGGATGTTAATTCAAAATATTTCCACAGGACACTCACGTAATAAGTTGCTTTCATTTATTTATGTGGGAATGCTGCCTCAATTGAAGTCAAATTTTAACGCTTATTTAAGAATGCGGCGAAAAAGGACTCTAGCATGAGTTTGACTCTCACTTCTGACACCAATCATAACAAGTCCTTACGACAACAGCTAGCTTTTTCGGACTAAGGTACACAAATCGCATTTTTTCACTTCAATTCTCGACTTGGAGTCCAAAAAGCCGGCCCCCTTTCCACACAGATATGACGGTCCTGAAAGTTCAATTTTCTGGAAATTCCTTCCAACGACAAATATCCTTATTCTTAAAGGAAAATAATATAAATAAAAAAAAAAAATCATCAAACAGTGTCTGACTGCCTTCTATCAAATATCACACAGCATCTCAGGAAGAAGGCAAACAACCGAACGTGCCGTACGTGTCCTACCATTTCCATTTCAGATCCATTTCAGTGTCAGCCATGAGGCGTTAAAAAAACACATAGAAAAAAACAACAACAACGACAGAAAAAATAAACAAAACCAGCAATAAACCACTCTTCCAGAAGACTGTGCTGTGAATTATCCTGATGGAGTGCAATAGAGCAAAAGTAATGTTTCCCACTCAAAAGGACACTGAAGGATAAGTACTCAGCGCTCGTTTTTTTTCCCTTCGTACCCTTTTTACGAATTTTATCTCCATGAATTCGTCTTATTTGTTTTATGTCTTCCTTGTATCCTTTTTGCGTTTGCAGAAAAGGACATAAATTTACAATAAATCTAAGTGAGCGTAAAGCAAAAAAAAAAAACGACGAGAGGACGAGAAAAGTTATACGCTTTTGCCAAATTAAGAAAACAATAATCACACCTGACCCGAAAAAGGATTGTCCATCGGTGCTTTTTGTAGTGGTTTCCCTGAAAGGATTCCTTATTTATGCTTATGACTTCGCTTTGAGGAAGGAAACAAAAATAAAATTGCAATTGTCGCTGAGAGAGAAATTTTTTATTTTTATTTGAGGCAGGGTATGGCTATCACTTCTGTGTATTCCTTGATGTGACAGGATACTTCCAAAGTGATTGAAGAAAAAATAAAGTTAAGGACCACATACATGTGAGGAGTCAACTTTATTGTACAGCAAAAAAGAAAAGGATACAACAATTGAATGGGAAAAGTTATTGCAGATCCTTGGTGGTTAGGTCAGTGCGAGGATAATTTGAAAGTCTGTACATAAAAAAAAGCCAACAAAAGCGGAACAAGTTGAAAGGACACCTTTGAAAAGGTTGTGGTAGTTGGATAAATGATCAAATTTCTGCATACGAAGGATGATGGAATTTAGTTTGGTCAAGAACGAGGGTATTTTCACAGACAAACCCTTGATAAACTCTAAGAAGGACATGTAAGCAATGCATCCTACAAAAATCGAAACTAATTCTCATCCCTCTAACTACGCAGTCACTTCCCTTATTTCTTATTCCTCACGCACGTCCTTAATCTCTTCCCAAGCTCTACTATTTTCGTTTAGCCTTTCATTATGTAATTAATAGGACCCCCACTCAAGGACATTCATTTTCTTCTCATCTCAAATGATGACTCTCATTATCCACCTCATTTCAACAAAAATGTCGCTTCAAAGGACGAAGTTCTCCATCCCAGTGCCGATCGAATAAATTTTTTCCCAAAAAATATTTCATCATCAAGTTGCCTAAATAGTCCTGGACACATACTTATGCTCATAATTTGACCTTAATTAAGGCTAAGAGGCCAGGCAAAACCAGTTGCTAATGTGTTGTCGTCTCAAATGATAACAAAGGCATGGCAATGTCCTCTTTTTGGAGGAGAGCGCAACTTAAGGAAGTAATGAGTTGAATGAATTTTCTTTTGGGGACCTTTTCTTATCGTTCTACACCTCTCTCGCTCTCTCTCGTATATTAAGGACATCATTAAATATAAATTAAAACTAAAATTTGGGATAAGGAAGTGTATTTTTTGGCTTTTCATTTTCATTAGTTTAAAAGTAAGGACGAATTTAGTGACTCTGTGTGATGGAGGTTCATTAGTGGTTTAGATGGAGGAGGTTTTGCGGTTAAGTCCTTTTTTGTGCCCTTCACTTGAAGTTTTCTTCTTTTAGCTTCTATCATCATTTCGATCTTAGCAATAAAAGTCGACAAGAAAATACTCTTTGACCATAAAAAGGACATACGACTGGAAAGGGTTGGTGGCTTTGTCTAGGAGTGGAGTTGGAATTTGTACAAAATCTACCATCAAACGTTTCTACAAATCCTTCTCTTAATATGCGTATGTGCGCCATATTTAGTACTCTTATCCCATTGATTCCCTTTTTGTATGCCTTTCTTGTTTATCGCACTACGACTTTGGACGCATTGCAACCTATTCATTGACACGGTCATTATACCAGGATTCAACGCGCGATAAATTGGAATCGGATTCTGAAGGGCAACACAGTAGAGGAAGACCTCGTCTAAGGTGGAGCGCATAAGTAGAAGTGAACCTGAACCGAATTGGAGTGCGCAACAGGAGGCAGTTAGCTAAGGACCGGGCTAACTGGAGAAGCTCTTTGGTTGGGACCCATGTTCTCAACGAACACTAGCGCCACCTAAGTAAGGACGTAGTAAGTAAGTAGTAAATCGAAACTTTCGATTCAAAAACACAAGATGGCGTAAGGGTCTCCAAACTCATTTTTGCAAATGGCGTCCTATGTAGGTAAACCGTGGATTGCTATACACGGAGCAGCCGTTCGGTGGAGAATATCGCTGCTGTGGCTGCAAATATCCAAGAAGACCAGACCAGGGACCACGAAATGATGATCCCTACCGCGAATTGTGGTAAACGACATGAAGATGTATCCGTTGAAAATGCAGCAGCCACTGCCTGCAAATAGCTTATCCCATGTTATTTATACCCAAGTCCTTCTAAAGCTCGATTGCAATGGGAATAGCTTTCCATTAAAAATCATAATAAACCCAGATAGTATGTCGATAAGCAAAATTATTGCCTCTAAGCCCTGAAAATCTGTCCGAAGAGCCATTACATCCCCTCATAGTCACTGCTTTGTGGGGCGTTTACGGACGAAAGGTGATTGGCCTACAGAACCATGATCAACGACTGCGAATTGAGTTTGGAGAACATGTGGTCACAGCAAGACGGTGCCGCACACCCAATCTGCAGTGGACAATCTGCAGGAAGCGTTTCCTGGCCGCTTTATCTCTACTTTTTACGATTTGCAGTGCTCAACAAAATCGCCCGATTTGACAGATGAAGGCTTTTATCGTTGAAGTCGGTTTTAAGTCACAGGTCTGTAGGAACAAGCCACAGACCTCGGTAGCCCTAAAAGAGGATATTCGACAGGAAGTAGAGAATTTATCGCCAAAATTTTCAAGAAAGTCATGGAAAATGCTGTGGAATAAGCACGAATGGGCATCAACGAATAGGCTACATTAAGGTTGTTCTTCTGGTGCACCGATGGTTAAAAAATGGTTACTGTACTTTTAGATCACAATACTTCGATCTTGCAAGCAGAAGTCTATGCTATAGATATACGAATATGTGCCAGATAATGCAATGTAGAAGAAATCCCAGAAGATCGCACTTTTATCAACCCTTAGGCTATGCGTACAGCGATGCGAGAAGCGCCGCCGAAAGTCATCAAGTCCTACAGTCTTGAGTCAAAACTAGCTTGGAATTGTCTCCTTACCCTTAAGCAGCTTTCTGCACACTATTCTCTATCACTCATTTGGGCCATGGTCACAAAGACATCGCTGATAATGAGTTTGCTGATGATGTAGCCAGAACTGGCACCGAATTCCTTTTGTGTCTTACTTAACCTGAACCCTATTGTGGCTTAAATTTTACCGAAAAAGAGAGAGAATTCTATTGCTGGCAACAACGTGAAAAGCACTCAGACTGAGACTCACAGATGGGTCTTAGACATGCAAAGAAATTTGAAGATTGCTAGAGCAGAAAAGATCGAAAGAGATTCTTGGATGTGCAAACGTTATGCAAAGTTTTGGACTGACTTCCCTCCAGGTCATTGGTCTCTTAAAAACCACTTTAAGAGAATGGGCATCTGACACTTGCAAAATATTTCTCGAGGACTTTGAAACTGCCGAGCACATTATGTGCGAATGTGCCTCCCTGGCTAGTAGTAGACTATAATAGAGTTCACCACCCCTTCTGATACAATCTCGTCCTCAGCCCACATAATTCAAGAACCTGATTTGAACTACGACACAACTAACATAGATGACGTCCCCCTAGGAGATAGCACAAAAGTTCTTCTGAAGATCGGAGTGTTTTGACGGGACAGCCCTCCATCACCCCACCATGTCCTTTAAATAAAATATAAAAAAATTATTCTCTGCGACTACGAATTTCGAAAGTGAGTCCTGCATTACTTTAATTATATAAGGATGCCCCGTTCATGTATGAATAAACTACATCTCATATAGCTTTGGTGACCACATCGCCAGAGTAGGGGGATCACAGCGGAAAAACCTTAGCGAATATCCCTTTTTATAGCTCCCAGGAGTGGTTTCCATTTCCTATAAAAAACATACTTCAAAAATCATTCCAAGATGGATACTAAAATAAAGTAAGTGACCATAAAATTTGAAAGATGCAACTGCCGGCACAAAGATCCTTCTTCCCAAGGACATGCAAGTCTCTGCATAAGTATGTACGACTGGACTCATTTGGGTCAATTTTATTTCCCTTTTAAACGTTTTAACGTAAAAACTTGAATTTATTGTTAAATATTTTTTTTAAGTTTAATTTTTCTTTTTTTATTCTCTCCTTCTCGTTTCACTCAGCAAAAGGACGAATAAATAAACTTCCATTTTACCGCTTATTTCAACAAACATTCCTCGTAGGAAGGGTAGAAGAGGTGAAACTAAGAAGGACCTCTCCTTATTCTGGTTTCCCACGTTATTCTCTGGGTTACTACTAATAAAGTTGTGTTTGGCACGCGAAAAAGTTTATTAAGTTTTAGATTTATGTGTACACTACTTAATTGGCTAGGAAAACTGTACAAACAAACGGCTAAAATGCTCAGATGAGGATAGTTAGCCAGTGAATTTGGAAGAAAGGAAAACCAACAGAAGGGTTTGTACGTGGGAATCCTTTCATTAGACGTAGAGTCGCACAAAAATATGCGACAAAACCGACAAAAACGATGTTCAATTGTAATGACTACGGTTGGACAAGAGCCTTCGAAAGGACTGCATCGGGGATTTGGATGATCAATTAGATTTATGAGATTGGTGTGAGGTTAACACCAAGGATGTACACCCAGTAATGGAAGAAAAGACAACGATTATGTCCCAATCAATAGGATTTTCGACACCTCGTTTGTAAGTCCTCGTCATACTACCTGTATAAGCATGATATGACTGAATTATTGCGGGTACACCACCACAAACTTTCATCTTCGGCCGTCTGACTAAATTATGAGGAACTAGCTTGCCGACCCTACAATGATTTCAATATTAGAATACTCCTATCCCAGTCCCACTTTGCAGCCCCACTCTCCTCGGCTCGTTAAAAAGCGCAGTCAAAGACAAAACGATCCCGATCTACAATGAAGGCTCGAAAATAGGTACAGGTACGGGAGGAGTTTTTTTTTTACTCAGAAAACAAGAATCCCTCAAACTACCAGAAGCAGCAGTATTCCAAGCTGAAATCCTGGCTACAGAAAAAGTTGCAAGACGCTTTGCACTCATCACAATCTGCATGTCTTGTGCAAATTCAACAAGGTTACCCTCTACTGGGACTAGACTCGACAAATCGACAATTTAACGAAAGAAACAGCTCAAGAGAGGGGAGTAGAAAGAAGGATGCTCTTTAGACCCTTCTTCGAGGTATTTGGACAGAGAGCTGCAGACTCACGAGACGTTGTTAGCTTCCCAAGTACCAGGAGAAGTTACTTTTAGAAAGCATAGGGACACGCAGATTTTGCAAGAAAACCATTGGAAAACCGGATCATACTGTCAAGACTTGTGGGGCATTAATTTGCATCAGGCTAAGACGTCTGAAAACCTACCAAATGGAGGACAGAGAACTCACCCAATTATAGATCCAAAATGGGTTGTTGAGTCCCAAATGGAAACCAAGTTGACCGAGGTGCTTTGACCACAAATGACCTCTTCTGGCACCACCAGCGGCCGCAATAGATATCTTTGGATGCAGTCTATCCCATATTTCGGCGAAATTGATCCCTTTCAATACCCAAACAAATGTTATTGCAAAGAACATAAAAACAAAAATGTCCTTTTTCCGAAAAAAAAAGAAGAAGAAAACCCAAATTTATCTACAAAGCCATACCAACTGCGTTTATCTCTTTATTTTTATGTTCGCCGAAATGCTTTTCAAAGTCAAAACGGTCAGGAGGGTGAATCGAAAAAAGAAACAAAAAGTTCATCGATAACAAATCCTTGATAGGATTTAAATTCAGCTCCAGCATTTAGAATTCATCATTCGAGTAAGGAGAAAAGTGTGGATTATGTAGTTTATCGCCAAATGTCCTTTTCCCCAGAATGGTGAAGGACCAAAAATTTTTTTTTTGTGAAAAACATTAAAAGTGCGAAAAACAGGATTTTAAACCTACGAACATCTAGGAGATTTTGAGGCTTAAATGTAACCATGATTTCCTTTCATCTGGCGGTGAGGTGAACCTTTTTTTGTTATTTTTTTTGATGGATTTGAGATAATAAAACGAAAGTTTTTCCAAAACAGAGTTGTAAACATTGAGGATTTAACGCAGGACTAAAAATAATCTATGTACATCTGCGGAGGAGTATCCACTTAAAGAAAAGGTCTCGCGAAGCACAGCGAAACTTTTTATAGCTTGGACTACAGGGGAAAGGATAAAATCTAGTCTGCAGTACACGACTGTTTTGAAAAAGGACATAATTTTTGAAAATATCCCTCCAACTTCGATGACAGGTTCCACATTTTTACTGCATTCCACTGGTGTTATCGAATCTTTTCTTAACCGAAATTCACGGAATTAAATTAACTTTAAAATTTAATTTTAAATTAAGAACGTAAATCCAAAATTTTGTTTTGTAATCGCATTCAAATTTTTTTTAAGTTCCCTTGATTTTGGTTCATTCATAACGAGCCTCCACTGGATTAAGTGCTCACGGTGTAGAGTTGGGGTGCACAAGGACGACTCATTTCATTGATGTAAAATACGGCAGGATAAGCTGAATGGCATCAAAAGTAATCGAATCGAGTGACATTTAGCATTTTAAGTGGTTTTGAATATGCAAGGACAATTGGGCTAATTGAATTCGTCATTTGTGAAGGGTGACACTCGTATTTTGGAGGAGCACGCTTAATTAGTTTTATTTGTGTAGATAAGAGGAGTGCTCAAGGACAACTGGAATGTCGGTACCTTTTACTCATGAAAGCAATTTGTTTGCGTCTGTATGATGGGGTTCCAAATGAATGCAAAGTAGGGTTAATCAAGTCCAATCACCATGGACCAAGTTCGGAACCATAGTCTAGTGGACAGCACTAGACAAAGTCAGCCATGTCAACCTACGTAATAAAATTCAAAATGTGTTTGGGTAGCCAAAGCTATGCGTACCAATCCCAACGCGGCACTGGAAACCATGGTGCACATCATCGCATTGGGTATAGGTAGTATATGCAAGGAACACATCAGAGAAAGACATTACAATGGAAATGTTGTAGACGTCAACAACGCGTTCAATACAGCCAACTGGAACTGTATGGCAAATAGCAAGGAACCTAGAGATACCGAAGCTACCGACCCCTCACTACGACAGAAGAAGTTCAAAATCAGGGAAGGAGTTCCTCAAGGTTCAGCTTTTGGCCCAGTACTTCTTCTATTTCTTTTTTTCGGCGAGGTTAAGATCTGGATGATAGGGATCATAACTCTCCCACTTTACAGCATCCCTCTGGGGTTCCTGAGAATACCCAAGCCGAATGGAGTAAACATCGTTGGATACGCTGACGATATTGCAATAGTGGTTGTAGCAAAAATGCTGGAACAAGTTACTGAAAAATGTAATCACGTGACCCGAGCTGTCAGACCACGTCATCAGACTAGGAACTGGCAGACTCCCGAGCAGAAGCGGCATTATTCAGATTAATGTCAAATATTGGAGGACCCAGACAAACAATTAGAAAACTTCTAGCAACGACGAGCAAGTCAATACTTATACATGCGTCTTCTCGGTGCAGAAAATCGCATCGCTTAGGGCTGTGCTTTTAGAACCTTGTCCGCGGAAGCCATAAGAGTAATCTCGGGCAGAATGTCTATCGACCTAGAAGCCAAAAAGACAGCAGCATAAGGCGGGATAGATCCAGAGTAGAGGAGGACCACAAGCGAGGCCAACCGGCCGGGTAGGAACGCAGATGAAACATTTAGCCAAAGGAAGATGGACACACACACTGATGCCCAACATAGTGGACTAAGAGAAGTCATGGAGAGGTTTGCTTGTACGTGACACAATTCCGGTCGGGGCATGGATGCCTCCGGGAGTACCTCTGCAAATACAAGCACGTAGATGACCCATACCGCCGCAATGTGATGACTGGACCCAGAACGCAGAACATGTTCTTATGGAATGTCGAAGATACACAACAGCCGGAAAGGGAAATTGGTGCAATGATGGCAACGAGAGAGCTCACAACTTTCATGCTAACGACAAGTGATGCCTGGAAGACTGCGAATGAAGTTATCACAGCCACATGCCTGGGTGAACGGGTGGCATGAAATTAAGAGTCTTTGACCCCGGCAATCAACACCCAAATACATATATACAAAATGCCAAATGGCGGTACCTTGGGAAACAGGGATTGTAGGCATGGGCGGTCTTAGTGGATTGAAGTCCTACACGATCCCTTTCGAAGCTTTCCATCTTCCTTAAAAAAAGAGGGGCTAGGCTTCACAAGCTAAAAACTTAGGTCCAGCGATTTCATAGCATATTTCAAGGCTATAGCTTTGACACGCCTCACAGGCTCGAGGATAGCACACTGCTTAGCACTTTGAATAGGGAGATAGGTAGAGAATCCAACGAGGTAGCTAACAGGCTTTGGTATTGTTTAGATACATGCGCCATAGCCAAATCATTATTGCCAGTGTATGACAAAAAGAGATCCACAGATCTCATGAAACTCTGTCATACGTGTCGTGACAGGCAACCATGTAGCATGGGTGGGACTACCTCAATAGAAATAGAATTCATTTACCACTTGCTATGCGATTGCCCGGAACTAGCCACCAAAATCAAAAACTCTCTTGAGAGCTACTTCCTTGCGGAGCTGGATGATCTAAGAAACATTGAGCTGAATAAACTCCTGAGATTCATACACACATCTGGGTGGTTAAGCTGAGCCATCTCAGGTGTCTGCTATTGGACACAACGGACTCATCGCTAGTCTAAGTCTACCAACTAGGCCACCTACTTGCCTAACCTAACCTAACACAAGCAGTCGTCTGCACAGTCAATTAAATTTCTACCAAATTCCATACTTTCCTAAATATCAACAAAAAGTTTTACAAAAATCCTGAAAATAAGGACATTTCCACAACCTTTTTCTCTTTAATTAGCAAACGTGACAACGAGTTGATTTAGTCATCAAAATTTCTAAAAAAAATAAGCTCCAACTTCACCTCAACCAAACTACACATATACTTCAAGCAATTTCTACTAGTATCCTTCAATCCTGAATGACCATACTCGACTCATTTTAAACACAAAAATAATATTCAACGAAAATCCAATTAAAACTTTAAAGGGTCCTCATAATTAACATTTCAAAAAAAAATTAACTTTTCCGTTAACCAAATTATATGAAACGAGATGGTACGATTGCCAGGATTCAAAGGATCGACTAATGTCAAGGATATGCTGCAAAAAAAAAGTTTTCCCCTTCCAATAAAATTTTGACTCTCAAATCGATAAAATTTTAGAAAAAAAAAAACGTTCAATACCTCCACAAGTATGAACTCTCGTCCTTCGAGTTCATTAGCTTGAACTACGATTAAAGAAGGATATTTTACGAGAGAGAGAAAGTTGTGCCCAATTTCAAAGAAAAAAAAAAAAAAAAAACTTTAATCCTTCAGCAATTTGATATGAGAATCGATAAAGTAAAGGAGAATAATTTATCAGAAAAGGATTGCCAAACGAAAGTGCTGTTGGTCATATCAGATGGAAAACTTTCCAAGGAACCTAAGTGGATGATTCACAGAGTTTTGGGTTTCTGGACGCACACAAGTGTTAGAAAGTCTACCAATTGTTGGTTACTTTGCCTCGGATGATTTTTGAAGTAATCTGTGAAAAGTTTTCAAGTCAAGTTGGATGAACTTAGCTTGAGGGTTTATCGGAAAATTTGAGAGGTTTCATGAATAAGTTTGTAACGTTTGAGAAAGAGACAGAGGGATGGAAGGACATTCAGGGAAACTGGAACAATATGTCTACATGTAGCAATCAAGGAAGCATATAACTCCTGTAACCCCTTGAATGGAACCCAAGACATCCTATGCTCCAAATAGTAACTAAAGTTGGAGAAATAACGGAAAGAAAACCTCATGATGCATTCTTTGTTTCAATATCAAATGTCGGGACAACGTCACTCACCCACTCGGACCCTTAAATGAATTCCCGGGTTTCCTCTAAAAATAAAACTATTCGGACGTAATTTCAAAAGGCTGCCCCTGAAATTTGTGGTTGACGGAGTCACACTGAATTGTCGTTCGTTTAGGTGCTTTCTTGCCTTCAGAAAATCCTGGCTGTTTCTGACATTCTTGGCGTGTTTAGGTGTCCAACATTTAACTTCTCCTCTTCAGACGGTCGCATCTTCCAACTGACAATAAATCCAGTATCGAAACATCCTAAAACAAGTAGCAGAATGGAGGATGTGTAGGGAATTCAAAGAAAACATCACGAAGTATGGTAAAAAAAAAAGGAAGACAAGAAAAGAAAAGCTTAAAAGAAAATAATTTCCAAGCTCCATCACCATTACCGTCATTTACGACCCTGGTTCGAAAGATTTGCCGTCTGACACAATGACACCGGAACTTGGGCTGCTGTGCAAATTTAGAGTTCACTTTCCTTGCTTACAGGACTGGCTTCGGCCAGAGTCTAAGCCTGGACTGGGCTGTAGTCGAATTTTCACAGATTGCGTTTAAAAAGCGCATATGCCATGCAGTGGCCGGCCTAAGCAAGGAGGAATCGAGATTCCAGGGGAAGAGCTGAAGAGAGCTGAAACACATTGCAGAGAACAAGATAGCGCGCAGGTGCTGTTGAAGCCCTAAGCCCCTCGAGTTCATAAGTAAGTAAACAACGCGGAAACTGCAGATTTTGCGGAGATGAAAAGGAAACCTTAAGACACCCAACTAAGGGATATGGAGCACTAATTGACAAAAGATGGAAGGTAGAACTCTCACGAGAATATCCGCCATCGTCGGATCCACTCCAGATACTCCGGTCCATCGAGGAAAGTGGACTGGATGAGGTGCTCAAAAGTACCCCATTTTGTGGCCTCTTTCAACCAGATCATGACTCAACCTATTTGAATGAAAGTTTTGCTGATAAGAGTATGTATCTTCACATGTCTAAGCGTCGTTTAAGCAGCCATTTTTTTTTGTGCATCATCCAAACAGAGACCGTTTAATGGCGAATTTCAAAGTTGCAGCAAAGAGTGTGGTGGGCTTTGGAATTCAGATTCTGAATGTGATGTTCGAATAGATTATTAAAAAGAATGATTGAAGAAATACACAATTCTGTTGGAAAAATCCCTGCAATGCTTGAAAGAAGTTCTACACCGAACGGCTTAAAATTTAATCAGGAGGACATTTTTGCCTCGAAAACGTGAAAGATTACAATACAATGCGGCAATAAAAGGTTAATTCGAAGCTCTATCTCGTTGTTCTTAGATAATAGACTTCGTGATTTAAGCTGAAGTAAATTCAACTACCTAGGAGTCCGAAAATATTATGAGTCGAAAGAAATGTATTTTTAAAAAGCCTACTTTTGGCTTCCAAAGGCATTTGTATTGGTAGAGCCTTTTACTTTAAAAAATGTGATTAAAATTCAAGTAATGTGGGTACTAAAGAATAAGAGGTCTTTTAAATATATGTACAGGTACTTATTTTAGTAAGAAAAACTTAAATAATTCTAGTAAATAATAAATTTAAAAAATTCACTCACCATTTAATAATCCGTCCTTTGCAGTCGTAAGCATGTTGGGCCGCCGGATTTTCACAAGAACGAACGCACTACCGGATGAATACGAATAAAACGATTCGATCGAATACGGGGCTTAAAACAAATTTTTTGGAAACATTTTAATTTTTTTCGCGATGGACCACTATGTTACGAATGGGAACGCAGGACTCAGGAATTTTACGTTTTCCCATCGGACAAAGAATATTTAAAACTGAACTTTCGGTTTTCGTTGAATGTACAGAGCAACACACATACGTATTGGAGCAATGGAGTTTCTTCCCAAAAAAAAGTCCATAAAAAAGGAATTCAAAAGGAAACTATACAAGTTAGATGGAAAAGGTTATTTGCGACCTCTTAGACCTGCTCTATGGTTGTGCTATAAAAATAAATGGTAAGCTCCAGCATTCTACGTTATCTAAGACCTTCTCGACATTGGAAATAATACAATTCAGGACCCAAATATTCTTTGAAACAGCCATTATTTTGGAAATTGAGAATTCCACTCCTTTGATTCCTCTGCAAAGGCCATCCTAGTACTCTTCAAAGTTTAAGGCTATCTAAATGTCCCGGAATTTTCAGTGGAGAAAAAGAAAAATAACAATTTGCGCAATCCCCTGAGTTGCAAACATATGTATGTTCCTTCATTCCACCTTCTCCGTCTAGAAAATATCAGCTTTCATGTGGTCCATAACCCTGAACTTGAGAGCTGTAAGAAATACATAAGGAGATACAAAGAACAAGAACCATACAGCACCCTGCATTTGAAAACTGTAAAAACAGCAACGTTTTGTTCGCGTGGTCAGCACTATTTAAGTCTTCAAAACGACAGCTTTCCAAAAAATTCTGAAAAAATACCTTACGCAACACCCAATAAAGCAAAGAGCAAGGCGGAGACTACAGATTCAGCGGGGATGTTGACGAAACCCTTGGGCACCCTCCTAAGGTATTTGGAGCTTTAATCGACAGAAAAAGGAAACACCTAGATGCCTAGCAACTATCAGAAAATGATCTACTATCGTTGAATCTGCTCCAGATTATCCGGTTCAGCAAGGAAATATGACGAGAGGAGGTGCTACTAATTGAGCGATCATCGGCTGCAACAGATCTAAAACGGGACACTTTCCTAAGGAATGTGGAGCACTAATCAACAAAAAAGGAGACACCTAGATGCCTAGCAACAATCAAACCAAGGTCTAGCATCGTTGAATCCACTCCAGATACTGCGGTTCATAATAAAAAAACTAGATGAGAGAGATGCAATAGATCTAAAAGGTCGAAGTGCCCCTACACCCTTAAAATCATTATTGAACATCCCAGAAATGGATACTACAACAAATCAGCTCCATTATGCTTCTTCATATGGTCTGTACCTACACTTCACACGGAAGAACGTTAAACTCTCCAAGTCATCCAGCGGCTTTCAAATTATGTATGAGTAAGAGGAAAAGAGATTCTGCACGACACCCTGTACATTGAAAACTGCAAATTTAGTCCCATCAGCTTTCTCCTCGGTGTAGATAAGTTAAGAATCACCTTTTCCAAGTCATCTATGGGTTTTTGAATGGTCAAAGAAAACTGAAAAACACTTGCAAATAAAATCATAACGACGGCAATGGAAGTTCAAGGACCTCCAGCAGGAGTACTATGTTGCTTTGTACACTAAGTAGGGAATATTTAGAAATTTAAGGATTTTGGGGAAATCAATAAGAAAAACATAAAAGCAGGGAAATCATTTTTTTTCGAGAAGGGAAAACAAACGAGATACAAAAGGGCTCGAGACCCACTTCAAGGAACACTGGCGGGTGAATGCATTTTTATCACTACACTCCGCGAACTGCACTGCAAAACGAATTAACAGATATTCACAAGATAATACACCCTTGGAACCGACGTGAGAGGCATTTTTTTCACATATATCGCAACAAGAATACGCGTCGGAAATCGAACAGATAAAATAGAAACACTATAAGAGACGATAGAAAAACTAAAAAAAATGTTTCGATATTTTTTTCGCGAAGGACAACCAACTACCGAATTTTCGAAATTTCACGAACTGCACTGAAAAAAAAGGATAAACAGATTTAAGGGGAGATGGGCTAATTGAATAGAGATCGCGGATAGGAGATCGAGAATTGAGGATCGCGGAACGCGGAACGCAAACCGCACTAAAGAAATAAACACCAACGGATTTAAGAACAGATCGGCTAATTTAATAGTGATCGCGGTTTACGGATCGCGAATTGCAGATCGAGGATCGTGGATCGCGGATCGCGGATCGTGAATCTAAGATCGGGTATCTCGGACTGAAGACCACCGTTCACGAACCGCACTAAAGAAAAGAAACACCATCGGATCTTAGTGGAGATCAGCTAAGTGCATAGAGATGCTGAATTGCGGATCGCGGATCAAGGATCGCGTTTTCTAGATCGCGTAACGTGATTAAAGCAATGCTACTATAAGGCTTACATATTGTTGGTAATTTCAAGTATTTTTCTAGTGGCAAATTCGACAATTTACATTAATTAAATCGAGAGAAATACACGAATCGAACTACGAAAAATGAGTATACGGTCTTCGAAACTAACATATGCATCAGGAGTCTCAGATCCTTAATTTTTGTTTATTACTGCAAATAAGCGAAAGAACTTAGTAAACCCAACTTCTTCGTGAGCTTTTTGATTAAATCAAGCAAAATTGTGGACCGAAAGTGTTCCCTGAGTCAAAAAATCCAAAACGGATGTCAGAGCTTCAAAATTAAAAAGAATCGCTTTCATACGAAAACTCAAAACTCTCACTCTTAATTCTTTGAAAACTAAGGATAATTTGCGCTCGCGAAATCTGAATCCGAAGTCATGAATTTAGAGTTAAAAAGGCAGCCAAAAAATCGAACTAAATCTGCGAAACTTATTCCAATTCGCCTGCCTAAGGTCACCGAATCCAAAGGGAATTGCTACTATGGCGTTGCAAAGTGGAAACACACTCAGGAGTGAGAAGAGATCAAAGAGCCAAAGAAGACGTGGGTATATGTAGTCACCAACCTAGAACTAGAGACGAAAGTTAGTGGCTGGGAACCAGTAGACTTAAGGATAATAGTGGTACAATTTGATGTATCAAGATGATCCAAGATAATCCAAGTATATGCGTCGACAGAGGACAATTTACGCTGCTAGATAAAGAAGAATTCTTTTCGAAATTGCGAAATAAATTTGAGAAAGAAACCGTAGGAGGAGGATTGCCGATCATCGCAGGAGACCTATATGCTAAAACTGGAAAAGACAGGAGAATCCATAGATCCTTGGGTAATCACGGAGGCGAGACAACACTTAATGACAACGGCAGGCATCTTATCGAATTCTTAACCAAATGCTCATTGGCAACTCCTTTTCCCACACTAGACACTACTTAAAATCACCTTTCAAGCTGACGAAAGAGAGGCAGGATCTGAATTGGGAACTGACTATCGACTGCTAATCGCAGATACCCGCTTCCGAAAACCTCCAAACTCAAAACACAAAGGTTTTGAAACTATGGAACTCAAGGAGTTAAGGAACGAAACTAGGAGAGGAGACTGCATATGTATGTCTGCACTACACAGAACTTCTGACGATGGCGATCTAGAAAACGAATGGAAAGGGTTCAAATGAATTATCCTGCAAACAACGGTGGAAATCTGTGGAAATGCTAAAGTAGACACAAGAAGAAAGAAAACTGCTTGAAGGACTGAGGAAATAAAGAAAGCGTTGAGGAAAAGGAGAATGCATGGAACAAATATGTGCAGACCCGTTTAGCTACTGACAGAGAGTCTTACCTAGAAAAAGAAATTAATTGAAAGCAGCAGTAAAGGAAGACAAACGGAGGTGGAAGAAGAAGAAAAAGAAGATGACGAAGAAGAAGAAAATGATGGAGAAGAGAGAAAGAAGATGACGAGAAGAGGAAGAAGGAGACGACGACGACGACGACGACGACGACGACGACGACGACGACGAAGAAGAAGAAGAAGATGAAGAGTAGTAGTAAGTAAGGGAGTAAGTAGTAGTAAGTAAGTAAGTAAGAAGAAGAAGAAGAAGAATAAGAAGAAAAAGAAGTACAAGAAGAACAGGAAGAACAGGAAGAAGAAGAAGAATAAGAAGTACAAGAAGAACAGGAAGAACAGGAAGAAGAAGAAGAATAAGAAGTACAAGAAGAATAAGAAGAACAAGAAGGACAAGCAGAACAAGAAGAACAGGAAGAACAACTTGACTCAATTTCTCAGTTTTTCTTTCTCATTTTTTTCTGGCTCCACTTTTGGTTTCCAAATTCTGACTTCGAATACGCTTATGAAAAATTGAAGTCGTATATTCCGGATTCGGAATGAACGGCAAAGAAGAAAACACTTTGGATCCCTGAATCTGGCCTGACTTGCTTTAGACGTTTACGAAGGAGTAGGATTTATTTCTACTCTCAACTTGCTTATCTGCAGCGTTAAACAATTACCAAATCCTTAAAAATTCTTAAAATATGTTATTTGGGTATATATGTACATATGTATGTGTATTTTTTAAGAAATTTAGCAGGCACTCCGAATGATGCTAATAAATGAAAAAATGCAAGCTTTATACTAGTATTGCTTTGAAGGTACCTCTGTGTTTGGAACAAAGATCACATGTAAACCGTCCCGAGAATATGATATGTAACGATCCAGCGGCAACACTACAACCGTAACCGTAAAATGGCAGCCCAGATGCTCTGAAAAGATACAAAAAAAATACAAAAATTAGAAATCAGTCAAAATATGTACAAAGTTTAAAAAATGTTGGCGATTAGTGGGTTGAACTACTTCTACAATTAGGTATTCGGATACCGACGGAAGCGACATGCAGACGATCTTAGCAGAGTCGCCACTTTGATTGTTGACATCTTAAGTTACCGAATCAAAGAGGCACATATGCAGGATCCTTGTGTGAGAGAGAACAGAATGAAGTTCAACACAAAGATCACATTAAGGAGTTAAGCGTCATACCGACTGCCTTAGAAAATGAGGTCATCGAGATTGCACACCGGCAGGGACACTTCTCGGCGAGGAGTACGGAGGAACTCGTTAGTCAACGAGGTTAGGGATGAAGCCAGGGACAATATTCAGAAGATCCAGCAAGAGAACCTCGACAGTTTCAACCGGAAAAGGAAGGCTACAAGAATGTATAAGCTTGGTGAACTGTTGGCAGTGAGGAGAACTCAGTTCTTGGAGATCATGAAGAACTGAATGCTACAACTGGCGCTGCATACGGAATCAAGCCGAGGAGACGTACATCCGACACGCGGATGTCTTATCAAAGTCACCAAATGTGGAATGTAATTCCCGAACATGCTTCGAGCGTGCCTTAGTCTTTCTCTCTCTCTCTCTGTCATACTCTGTACAGGAACAAATCTGTATGTATCTCAAATCTGGAAGGTGGCTGAAGTTATTATAGCTCAGCTCCGAAGTCAGGGAAACTATCTACATTCAGTGAAAACAAATCAGGGGCCACTGAGGGTGGCTTATAAAATAACAATGAAAAATCCCGTATAGCTATCCTATTGGTGTACTAAAATGGAGAATACACCTTGAAGCAAGAGTAAGGATCAACATTTCCCGGACCGTCAGCGGGGACTGCGTCGTATCTCGCAGCTTATAGCAAAAAAGGACTGAAAATCTTTGGCCAACTAGAACCAATATCGTGATAAATGTACAAGCTTGCCGCCAGAATGGACATCAACTCAATTGATTACTGCAAGAACTGCTATGACACAGTAACTATCGTCACTTCCTCTACATGGGAAACAGACTTCTAGAAGATCTGGAGGATCTGACGCAAGTTTCGCTCTGGAATATGTTATGATTCATCAAGAGTTAAGATTGCTTTGATCTAAGATTAACCGAACTGCAACCAGGTCCATCCCGGACTTAAGAAAGGCAACTAAGTTAGAGAGGGTACCCCAATCTATAGGGAAGGCCCCATGTAAGCACTCTCTAAGATGCACTCCCGTCACACCATACCAAGTCGGATATAGGACGGGCATCACATTGCATTGCACCTCTCAAAAATTAGATAATTTCCTCTGGACCTTATCTGTTCATCCTCTCGATTTACTTCGCAAGTGCCGTCTTCCTCTTCATGAGGTGACGAAGCTCTATGACAACCACAGCGTACAATTAATTTCAGATATCCTCGAAATACTTTTTTGACACAAAACTAATCAAAAGCAAAGCATCCAACCCGACCCATAGACACACTATGGAAACACGGAAGACAACCTCTTCTTCATCCCTAGACGGTTAGGGGGTATTTTAGCCACACAACCACACATCCTTGAAACAAAAAAAAAAAATCCCTTTTGCATACAATTTCCATCAAATTCACTTCCTTGCAAGACAAATCGATTTCTTCCATGTCAAAAAAAAATAAAAATAATTTGTTATTTCCCCAAAAAGGATTCTTTTATTTTTTCTTTCGAAAATCTAACATGTGCCCCGTATCCTGGGGTGATGAACATTCAATCATCCGTTGAATATTCCTTATTAAGCTTAGAAATATTCCCAACCTTCAAAACAAGTTTTCAAAAAGAAAAAAACAACTCCATTATCCTTTCAGTAGTAAAACAAAACGAAAGTCCATTTCTTAACTATCCCTCCACTTTCATCTGTTGCTAGGATAACAACAGAACGAGATTTCCTACAACTTCAACAAAGGATTATACACGAGTATAAAAAAAAAACGAAGAGAAAATATTTCTCAAGTAAAACGAAAGCAAAGTGAATAGGGTAAGAAACGAGGGCATCCTAGATAAACAGGACGAATAATAACAAATTTAAGTAGCAAAAAAAAAAACAATACAAAAAAAGGACGGGGAAAAACTTATGCAAAGAAACTTCTTCCATAGTAATTACGAAGAGAACAAGGAAAACTTAGCAGGAACTACCTACCTAAAAGCCTGTGCTTGGCAAAAAGGATAATTATAATGCAACATCAGTGCTAATGCTGAATGATAATGGTGGCAAATCGACGCAGACGAAAAGTTTTATCGCATTAAAAAATTTTTCGCTGAGAAATATGCTCGCCCTACGGCAATTATGCCACTGGGCAAGGACAACAGTGCGTGAATTTAAATTTCGAGGACGACACAATGCAAAGAAGTGGGGCGTTGTTAGCTTTCGGGATAATACACGATCTGGGTCATTCATTTTTTTTGGGTCATTCAGCAAGTTATTTGTAATTGCTGAGTTAAGGACGAGTTGCTTACAGTCTGATATAAAATCAGTATCACCAACGGGAAAACGACTGAACGAAGAGGAACTACTGAAAAGTGATTGTGTAAGTGGAAGGTCCTAGAGAAGGGTATTCAGGGCATAAATCACATCGGATATGATTTTATTTTGCTTGGGATTTGTAAATTGTAATCCACAGTCACACAGTACGACGTCCTTCCTTGAGTGTGTTTTGGAAGCGTGAGGTGTCCTGCATTTCTGAACACCTCGCAGGAGCCAACTTGCTGGTTATCCATCTGACGGTTAACAATTGCGATGCAGCTCGTGACCTACTTACACAGATGGTCCGAGGGTACGATGCGGATATCGCAATACTCAGTGAGCCCTAGAAGCAGCTGAATGGGAGCATATGGTCGGCGGACACTTCAAGCAAAGCCGCGATAGGGATATGTGACCAACGAGCATTGGAAGAGAAAATGACGACGGGCCAGGGAGGCTGGCCTTCTGTAATGACGGAACTTATATACCTAAGTGGGTCAGCCTCCAAGTGAAGTGACAACAAGCTGTGGAACAGGAAACAGGAAACCCGCTGCCGCCAGGAACGAGAAGATTGCCGGACTGCGCCCAAAGTGTCACAGGTCGTAGCGGTTGTGCCTGCTTCAGCAATTAATTGGCACCGACGCATCTTTGCAGAACTATTCAACACTTGCCTCAAAAAAGGAGTATTCTCCGACTAGTGGAAGAAACAAACACTGGTCGCCCAACAAAAAGGTAATAGACCACAGCAGGACCCTTCATCACCCTTCATCAACAACGAGGAGTAGAAATTACACTAGAACACCACAAAGGACAAGTCTGGAAGAATGGGAGGAGACATGATGTTGCTAAAGACGGGTAGACGCATCAATTGATCCCCAATTAGCAAGAAGCATGCGGAGCTCAATTTCTATGGATGCTTCAGAGCCTACCTCTTCAGGTTTGGACACGACGACAACGCCTAATGCATCCTACATGGAAGCAGTCAAGGATACATCATGTCCCCAACATTATGAAGAGCGGCGTCAGCTGGTGGACGGGGAGAGCTTACAGAATCAATGGGAGGAGTGGTGGTGTCATTTTGACATGACGCCAACTGCTAATGCATTACCTATATAGAAGCAGTCAAGGATGAGGAGCACGTCATGTCCACGATATTATGAAGAGCGGCATCAAGTTACGGACAAACTGAGTGAGGGCTTTAACTGGAGACAACGTCAGTAGACAGCCATTATGAAGGACCAGCGCAGACAGGAGCGACAACGAAATGCAGCGCAGCGGCCCTCCAACAAAAGTGAGCCTAAAACCTTAGACTTAAGTAAGACTTCGTGACGAAGTGCTTGATACCAGTGCCAAGAGGACCAGGAGTAGGAGGAGTAAACCAGGATGAAAGTGAACAGGATGTACATTTTACCAACGCAAAGCCATACTTTGCGACTGCTTTTAACTATTTTTTGTTGCGAAGCTATAGGCGGATCCAAGAGAATTTTGTTATACTGGCAGAAAAAACATTCATCGCAACGTCTTTTCAGCAAGGAATTTGAAAGGAACATATGCGTACTTCCATCCCATTACGTTACTACACCACACAGGAAGCTTATAGAATAATATGCTTTCAAGCCGGCGCGGCGTATTACTCTCGCACTTAAAGGATTTCCATCCTGCGTTGAATATTGCAGAAACTTTTCCACGAAAAAAAGCATGAACAAAACTACGGCACTCACATTCACATTCACAAATGCGACGTTTTATGTCCTTTGCCAATGGCACGCAAGACGGAAGGATTTGAATAGAGAACTCGGTCTCTGTATGGGCATTGTACACATTGGAGTCTGCAGGTACTAATTCAAGACTTTCATTCCTTTCCGTACACTCACGCTGATGGGTTTTTGACTTTGAATGGATTAGTGTAGAAATTTTTCCGTCAAAAATCATGCATCGACTCAACAGAAAATAAACAAAGAATCCATTACAGAACACACAGATTCAAAAATTTGAAGGACTACTCCATTCAGCAACACATCCTTCCTCCCATTACCTTGATGTTACGCAGGACAGACGTTCCTTTTGCCATCCTAAGTCTACGTTTTCCATTGTCAATCGGATTTAGCGGTCATTAAAGATTATGGTAACACTCAACACCGCCAAAAAGGAGATTGCCATAGGAGGAGATTACCATCGGAGAGTTAAGGACTCGTCGATTTGCTTGTAGGCACAAAACCGAAAGTAGCGATTTGGTTTTGGTGAATTTTCGGCACCATTAGCGGATTAGTCCAGGTCCGGAAAGCGTCGTTTTCATGGGATTATGGTTGTTCTACTTATGTTTGATAGGATATGCTTGCTAAAATATACTTGTTTCACAGAAGTGTGTTAGGAGTTCTGAGGATGCCCCGTGAATGATTTTTCAAATTTTCAGTATTCATTTGAAGGTAATGATTGAATGGTTTATTGGGGCAAAGGGGCAGGGAACGTTCAATTCAGGCTAATTTAGGATGAAATCAAAAAACTTATCGGAATATGTTCGTCTTTACATAGATTAGTAGCTAGCTTATCAAATAACCATTCATATTGGCGTTTGATAAGTGTAAGCGACAAGTGTTTCACAAGACAATGTTCATCACCCAACTTAACCTAACGTTTTCAAGAGACTCCTCACCCAATTTGTGAGTTCTTCTATATTCTTTGATAAGAGACTTTTTGCTAAGTATAAAGGTACATTTGCTATACTTATCAAATAAATTTTTGATAAGTGAAGATTAAAAACATTTGGAGAAGCGAAGCAAATAAGACTTTGAGAAAATAATTTAGTTTACCACTTTTTAATCGGGAACTTATCAACCAAAAACTTCCTGTTTGATGCAACAAAAATTGGATAAGTTGAGTACTAAGCAAAAATTATGAAACGCCAATAAATAATCGGTAATAAGGCGTTGAGGCAACAGAGCCTAGGCTGCATGAGAAAATTGGTTCAAGTATAAGGGTTTTATTATGGTGGAAGGCAATGATCAAAAAGTCAATCAGGGATGTGTCAGTCAAGGTACAAAGATCACCCTATATTGCTACGAGTCTTGGAAAACACCCACGGCTACACTTAGGGTGTTTCTTAATCTTTTATCATACCTACAAATAAAATTACAAGCATGCTTCGGCTCACTAGGACAGGGATCTTTAAAACTAATAATCTTGGTCATAGCGCTCTATTCTTAGGGAATCATTTCCCAAATTCCCTGATAGAACAGTTGAAATCCTGGATACTCTTGACTTCAACGCACAATATACACTGATAGAGAGGAATGGCAAAGGAGGGCAATTCCTTCTCAAAATGAAATTGCAATCTACATGGATTACATGGGTATGCATATATTCGTGGGATATAAGCCTATAAGTACCCTAAGACTTATGCAGTGTGTTGCAAGCTGTACCTTAAGCTGCGGAATAACTAGAGATGGGATCAATATCCGACAAGAATATCGCCATCTACATACTTCGACAGTAATGCAGCTATAAAGGCGCTAGAGTCCTACCTCACAAAATCTGAATTCGTCAGGAATTGCTACGCAATGCTTATTGAATTGTGTACGCAGAACGGTGTCCGATTATGTTGGGCACATTTAGAGATCGCGGTGGGCCCACTATGGTGCCTAGTTTTTTATGATTATCCCATAGCCCTGTATAACCCACCAGAACCTACACGTTTAGGACAGAAAGACAGGCCTCTTTACAGCTCTTCAATAGATTCTTCACCTTAAATGTAATAAATGTTAAAGTTACTGCGTTGAATCTCATGAAATTTCAAGGCAAATCCTAAATCTTAAATATTTGTCAATGCAACTGAGCTCAATGCTACATCAATTTAAAGTTGATCGACAATGGCGCCCAACATGGGGCCAACTTGATTAAAGAAATTACAGAATTTCACCTGAAACAAAATAACTTACGCAACGAGTGCTCAAAAGATCTCTATTTCGTGTAATTACTTCCAAAATTTTCAACACCAGAGGATATTTCAAAAACCAAGTAATTGAATTAATGCCAAAACAGCCACAAGGATGGTAAACTACAAGGACATACGCATATCGATACAGCCCTACATCAAACTGGGTACGATTTCAGTCGGTATTAATTTGGTTTAATTTGGCATAGAAGGTACCTTCTACATTTGGTTGAAGGAGAACTTGAGCTTCATGGACTTGATTTAATGGTAACAAAAAATACAGAGCTCTCGTACGACTGTTGTGAGTGGCAAAATACGTTAGAGTGTTTCATTACTAACTCAATGGGGGAAAATGCTGATAGGATTTTGTGTGGCTTTCATTAAGAAACACTAACACATCGTATTGGGTTGGGAATTTTCGGTGAAATGTAACTACCTCTGCAGAAGTCGGTTAAGTCAACCAGATAATAACACGTTTGAACAATATTCGATGACTAGACATGAACAATATGTTTACTGTACTCGGCAATAAATTGACGAGAAAAGGATGTTATTGTAAATCGAAAATGACATTTTGAAGTTCGCATAGGAAAAGCAAGGGAAAATAAGTCCAAAAACGCGTTGTCAGTCCCACGCACCAACCACTGATCCACGGAGTTCCACGGAGTCCAGATATCAGCAGAGAGTGTTAGAAGTGAAAAAGGTTAGGCTAGGTTAGGTTAGAGTGCCTTAAACCTAGACCAGAAGAAGTCTATTGTGATATCACAGAATCGTGTTCAAAACAGCGACACGAGGATATTCTAGGAAAACCAATAGGAGCGTTTTTTTAATGCGAAGGATGCGTCTTACGTCTATGGTAACTAGACCACAAAGGGTTTCAAAGAACGGGGCTCCAATATGAAGTAGTTTTCTTTTAGATAGGCTGGAGAGAGGCTTGAAAAACGCTGCAGTAATCTGGGAGGCGGAAGAAGATGCTCGGATTGAACATTTCGGAGAGTGCACCACCACACCACCCTGATTCCGGTTTTGGATCTGCCTGCCTTGAAATAAATCGACCTGTCTTCCATCCTGGCAGTGTTTTCCCACTCATTTCGGGCAGGGATAGTTGCACGGAAATTTTTAAGACCTAAGCTGGTGTTATGGAGTGCAGAAGACCTACCATCGAGGAATAGCCTCCTTGGAGACTAGATCTTTGGAGGAAGTGTGTGGAAGAAGGCGATGCTTTCAGATGTGAAATTTAGTAGACCTAGGATCGGTAAGTGATGACCATCCACACTAGTAGTCATCTGTATACCGAAGTCGAAGTGAGCAAAGGAAAAAGTTTTTCTAAAGAAAATAGTGGCAAAGGAGTTGGAAAAAAAATATCAAGCACTGGTGACGACTAATTAGAGAAGAGACTGATCCACTAAGGAGTTCCGATGGATCTTTAGGGAAAATACAGACCGCAGGCCCATGTTCAGGATTTAAAAAAAAGCGATTTTCCTAAATTCTGCACAAATGTATCTCCCGAGAAATTTGGAACAGTAATCTGAGTACAGATAGTACCTGATGTACGAAGGTGCATTGAACCGAAAGCTTGTCTTTACGTTCCAAGTGTCAGAAGTCGGCACACAGGAATCGCAAGGTTAACCTCGTAACCGAAATCGAATACATTTTGTATACAAATTCACTCAAATGGAAGAAAATTATAGAAATTTAGTGACTTTTTTATAAATCTGCCCCCAGATACTCGTAGAAATGATACAATGGCGTGCGGTTATAGTGTTCAGTGCGATGCTACTCAAACTTCTCACAGCGGAAAATTACAATAAAAAAAATAAAAAATTAATCTAAAATATTTTCATCCCATAATTCACAGATATTTATGAATAACTATCCCGCGAGGGTTTCCTTTATTTATAAATCATTTTCCAGCCGGCTGACTTTAACGACTTTTCATTTCATCTGGGAGGCTTTTCGCTGATTATTAAACGCCATAGTTGTGTACATACATATATTCGAAAACTCATCATCACAGAAATATTCTCAAGGACGCAGTTTATATAACAGATGTTCATGGAATCCCAATCCCCAAATACACATGCAGAGATACATAGATACCGCTTCATCACTCTCAGTAACCTTCAGCGTGCCTTTAGAGTGGAAAAAGTAAAATCACCGTCATGCATTCGATAAATCCTAGCAACCACATTTGAATCAAATTTTTTTCACTCATCCATGCAGAGAGAGAGGGAGAGAGAAAGAGGGAATTCTCTCCCCGAGAACACGAGGAGTGCAGATACGTTTTGGTATATTTCAAATCCGATTAATGCTTCTGCCAGATGCAATGACAGCAACGGCAAAGGAAGACTTAGTGAAGGTTTTCCTTTTTTTTTTTGTTAGCCTCCTCCAATCTAGGAACTTGCACTCAGCAGCAGCTTTAGAAAACCGAAAAATCATAGAAAAAGGCGGGTAAAACACGCTAGGTGTGGAGAGCTACGAGTATATGTGAATCCATTTACCCGGAAGCTTAGAGTTTCTTTTTCCTAAAAAGTCATGCAGATTCGGCGAAAAAACACAGAAGGAATCCGAAAAGGTGAGAACATCAGCAAAAGAAGGAAAAAAGAAATGGAAATTGATGGCAAACACACTGCAAGGATATGGCATTAAATTACCATAATCGTGGTTTTTAAATCATCGTTATATCCTTTGCGCGTCCTTCGTCAACCGAAACCAAGAAAATGGATTTTTTTTGTTTTTCTTTCAGTGTCAGGAAGTTGGGGGTTGGTAGTGAAATATTCGTAGGACTACGCTGACGGATGTTAGTGAAGAAAAATAAAGGAGTAACTCGTCGTCCTTGATGAAATAAAGTGAAAAAAAAGAGGAATCGTCGCCGGGGTAGAACCGGGTATAAAGACAGATGGAGATGTGGCACGATTTCGATGTAAATTACCTCCGTAAAAATGCATCGTAGGTTAAAAGTAGACTTTGTCAGGTGTCCTGGATGATGGCATACCAATGATTCCATAGGGTCCTCCTGGGTGGTTAGTTTATTTTTGATTTTTTTTTTGTAATTCAAGGAACCCATTGGAAGTCATGATTATGTAGACATTATGACTTGAAATAGTGATTGTACCAGGTAGGTACCGTAAGGGAATGGGAAGGGACTCTTTAATTCGTGCTCCAGATAAGGCTTTGGTACGAAAGGGGTGAATACATGTTTCTAATATATGTAAGTAGATATCTACTGATGGAGAACCTAGGGTCACAAACCGAATTGAAATCGAAGAGCAGTGATCTAACAATGCGTTAAGAAGTGAGTACACATCGGCGCGGGGTAGACTTGTGACTTTTACACTGCACTGTTCAAGTATTCAAGGACTGTATGACAAATGTGCACATGTATCTACATATTTCACAAGAGCCTTTCCAAGATATCCGGAAAGATAACCCTTCGAAGCAAAGAGTAAAGAATTGAGTTTCCTGACTAAACACAGACCTCAATCCTTTTTTTCTCGATTCCCTCGAATGGACCATCTCCACACAGAAGCCACACAAAGAACCTGATTTTGGTGCTTATATTTAGATCGAGCATTGAATTTAGCTGCTTCCCGACAGCTTGGAGAAAAGTCAACGTAGTATTCATACCAAAAGCTGGCAGCAGGTCTTCCTCAAACCCAAAGGCTCTTGAGCCTATCGGTCTCACCTCAGTGAGAAAAATGATTCGTATTCACACTATAAGTACTGGCTTAAAAAGAGCCCTGAACGACCATCAATTCAGGTAAATCGACAGTAACAGCTTTATGACACAATTGAGAGGTCTCTATCAAAGAGAGAAATCACCCTCTAGGCCTTTCTGGACATTTCCGGAGCCTTCAATGCCATTACTATTCCAACCATTAGAACTGCCACTGGGGCCAAACACATTGTCTCACAGAATACAAGATGAATATGCTCCATGTAAAGCAGCAGAATCATTTCTAAAACTATTAAAGGTGTCCTATCCCCTTTACTGTGATCCATTGTTGTGGATGACTCAAGGCTTTAGCTTTGCAGATGACTTAGTCATACGAATAAGAGAAAGAAGAATCCAGCTAGAAAAATGAAAATGCCAATCACAAGGGCTAGACTAGGTTACGTTATTGTGGCAGGCTGCAGCAGATGCAACCTCACTTAGGCCAGTAAAGTCCATTGTGGTAGCACAAGATCAGAATCTCCAAGGAACTGCCCACTGAACCAAGAGGAGGAGGCTAATAATGCTTACATTAGCCAGTTGACCGAGTTTGTTAAACAAGTAGGCTCCTAAATGCAGTTTGCTATGAGTGGAAAGATGTGCAAAAAAGATGTGGTATAAGTTAGCAGGACTAAAAGTCAACCCAAATAAAGCAGTCCTTATGCCATTTAGCAAGGGGAGAAGACCAAACCTTCAAACGCTAACACTAAGTGCTGACACATAAACGTCCTATCAGTAAGCCACACAACCCTGGAAGCTATCAGATCTCTTCAACTTAGACCCTAAGCTGGCTTGGAATCATCTTCAAGCACTCCCGCAACTAATCTCTACACAAAAAAAATTACACTAACTTGGGTTGCAGGACATGAAGGCATATCTGGCAATAAAGCTGAGCTAATGAATGAACTTGCTAATGAACTTGCCAAACCCGGTGTCTGAATGTCCTGGTAGTACTCAAGTTAGGCGCAGACAAAGGCTTTATATCGCCTCCTGATATCACCTCCTCCTCAGCTCAAACAATCCTAAGCTTCATCCATTACCTCGATTTTTTCCTAGAAGCCAAAACCACATCTTGCGCTGTTTTCAAAGGAATAACACAAAGGATCCCTATAAGGTCGTAGTGCATCTTATCACTTCCTTAAAAATTAAAAAAAAAACGACTTTTCGCGTAAATAAATTTTAAAATAACGACGTGAATGCGCAGTGCTTGTTGAATCCTTTATTGTGACTAAACTTAAAGGAGAAAGTTCACATTAAACACATCCGCAATGCGTGTATTGAAGGAAACAAAGGGAAACTGCCTACATGCGACAGCCTTTCCCTTAAATACCTCGCTCGACGCTCAAAGGATTTTTTTTACCCTCATTTTGCCATGCATGCCGCATTAGTGTAATGAATAGCAACAATAAGTACATTCACTTCATGTGTCCACAGTTGTTCTAAAACAAGGACCTTCAGCTGGCGCTATAAAATCCCATCGCAACCCATGTAGGAGTTTTCTAATTGCAAGTCCCAAGGGTAAGACTTCGTAGTGCAGTGGAGACATTTTCAATGCTTTTGTAGCCTTTTTTTGTTCTGTTTTTCCAGTGCATATGCGAGAATGTCATTCATTATTTGCAGCAGACGTTAATGCAGTTAATCGGCAAAAAAAAACCTCTCAAAGGACATTGACATTAAAATGCCCGCATTGGGGAAATGCCTTCTTAAAGCGAATTCTGTTCTCTACCTTCGTTCATTCTGTTCTAATTAAAAACAGCCTGTAACCCGATTTATCGACAAATGTCCTTTGAAAAAGGATAATTTTCTAGCATTGAAATCGATAAATGCTGTTGAAAGCATAAAATAACTTTGTCTCTGGCAAAAGTTTATCCTTAAGGGAGAGCAAAGCAAAGCAATCTAATCCACCAGCTAGCGAAAACGAAATTTTGTTCGGGGGTGGGGGCGGGAGGACATTTATTATCCAGGAATGCCCATTTAAAACCATCGGCTACACTGGAGGACCTTTAGCAAGGATTACAATTGGATTTACTACCCTCGAAAACAAAATGAAAATCTGCTTAATGAAGAAAAATGTATTTTGATGGTAAATTTTGCTGATCCTGATATTTTCACCGGGAAGAGGTGGAGACATTGAGATTTCTTAAGTGGACTTATGGGAGCAGCTTTTACTGTTCTCACTTGGATTCGGAAGGGATATAAATCGAAGGATATTTATTGCATGTTAGCAGGTAAATTTAGATTTTTTTTTTTGTTTTTATTGTGACTGTGATTAAGTGATATTGTCGTTTCATTTAATTTTGCATAATCGTAAATCCTGTAAAAGAGGTCCTTATTTTCAACAAGGTGACAAGAGGAAAGGGATGCCATGCAGACGAAGTGGTATTCGACGGAAGTTCAGATGGGATATTTCGTTTAAGCGACAAAGTTAAAGAAGAGCTTAAAAGGATTAGTAAAGTCCTGTTCACTATATTCATCAGTTGCTGCTTAATACTTGGAAGATAAATTTGAGTATTACGGTGTCTGAATGTGTATACATGTCTGTTCATGTTGCATTTAAAGTTTGATGAGGAGTGGACGTAGAAAATGTTTAAGTAGCGAATGTAAGCTTAGGGACATCGTAGCAGAAAATTCAAAGGAAAATTAAAATTTATACTCGTATCTCGAGCCATCACATGCTAAACAGAAAATTCAACATCAAGAGCCGAAGCACACCAGGAGGAACCCGAGACTGTAGAGGCCGATTGAGCGAGAAACTCTCCACCATGCCATCACCTTCCACAAACGCCAACAACCAATAGCCCCATTGTCGCACCATCATCAAGAAGAAATCCGAAACCAGCATAGGCCACAAGGCACTCAAGAAAAAAGACCGTGGTGTGATGAATACACACATCGGAAAATGGCGACAGAAGCGACATATCGGTCAGTGCTGCAGCGGAAAACAAGAGCGCAGCTTAAAAAGTACAGAGCTAAAAGGCTGAAGGAAAGAAAGCCCTGTGTAGAAAAAGAAGGGGGCCTACGCAGACCCTTAACTCAAGGATATCGAAAAGTTTCTCGCAGACTTCAGACCGGGAACACAGGCTCTGTAGAATAGTAGAGGACACCGACGAGCAGGGAATTGTATTAAGGAGCACTTCCAGCACCAACTGAATGGGAATCAAACAAAGAGAGTAGCAGCTCTAGAAGAAATACTTTACCCTCCCAATTTGGAAGAGGTTGACATAGCTAATATAAGGCAATTGCACCACAAAGCCACCACCTGCGATGGCTTTAAATCGAAACTCTTTAAAAATGGAGACAGTGTTCTGATTAGGAGTATGCATCAGATCATTAGTTTGAGAGGACGAAAGTATGCCCGACGGCTGGCTTTAAGGCTGCGTAGAACATCATTCATCGCTTAGTGCTCCACAAGACAACGGACCGATTCGAGATCCCGAGAATACTGATTCAGATATGCCGAGTTATCTTGGAGATCAGGCGGTATGTAGTGCAGTTAGGAAGCATCACCTCGGGATATTGGTCGGAAGATCAACGAGGACAAAACTTAATACAGAAGCAAACCAACATCTGTCCACCAAAAAATACAAATACTTGGAGCAACAGATCGTATTTGGTACAGGGTCTAGCTTCTCCCGTTTAGGGGTTCACCTACCTCGGAGTAAATGCTAACTCTACGAACGACAACTTGGTGGAGATTTGGCGAAGAATCACCCTATCAAACCACTGCTACTTCGGCGGGCAAAACAACTGGGTTCACAATTCCTAAAACGATGGAAAACGATACTATATAGAACTTTAATCCTGCCAGTGCTACTATATGGCGCCGAGTGATGAAGGATAAGCAGGAAAGTAGAGAAGATCTTGGGCTCAAGAAGAGTATTTCATCGAATAGTCGGAGTAGAAGATTGAACCGCGAGCTCAATGTGCTGTACCAAGGTGTGGATGTAGTCCGGAAGGCAAAAACACGTCGACTAGAATGGCAGCCAAGAGAGTCTTCGATTCCAACTCAGGTTTCAGACTACTACTGAGATCGAACCTTCCTCTTAAGCATCAAGTAAACGCGGATGCCAGACACACTGGCAACAACGTGCCTTGGACCGAAGAGGATGAATGGTCGCAGTGTCTCAGACAGGGAATCTTCACGGATCAGAAGCCCCAAAATAAGGATGAAGCAATCGCAGATACCAGGGTACTTGCCTTGATCCGTCGGACCGAAAGGAATGGAAGCTTGCAGTGTCTCAATCAAAGACACTTCACGGATCGGGAGCCCGGTAAGTATGTTGATGGAGAGCTTAAGGAAATGTCGGAATAACTCTCTGTCACTGCCGATTTCAAAATGTCAAAATTCTTTCAACACATACTCGTAGATAGCCTAGCTTTTCAAGGTTGTGATTGCCAGGCGTCATGTGCACTCGTTTATATTGAAAGTTAAGCTTGAAGTCTCTTATGAGAGCTAGATTGACCCTAAAATTACTTTTGACTCTATATTAACCGAGTTTCATTCCAAGCACACAGCCTTCTCAAGTTATTCATTCAAAATTATTAAAAATCTTTTTTGCCCAAAAATGCATGCTTATACGAAAACCCTCTTCAGATGTCAAGTTCAGTTCAAACAGCTGTAACACGTGTGAGCAAGGATATGCCACTTCTAAAGGATGGGCGGTTAGATGAGTGTAGTTTCCTATCAATACCCCTCGCCTCCCAGTTCTCATTTCAAATCATTTCCTGCCACCCCAAAACAAGTGTCTAAATCTGTCTCGTCACATCCCACTCCTTCACAAGCCATTACCCACCCAGGGCAGAGGAGTACTTAATTGAAACCAACACCCCCGACAATGATTTTGTTGAAATAGTTGTCTGTGGTGCAAATTGGGCGAGAACAACATCGCGCGCCTTCTCCTTGCTTCATTTTGAATCGGTGGCGAAATGTTTTATCCTTATTACATATGCAGTGGCCATCCTCTGGAACAATGGAAATTGCTATGCTGCCTGAATTCCACAGCACTCTTACCCGCCACTCCATTTGGAAGGAATTTAGTTACACATGTGCCCCAGGAATACGCTTGAAACACTTGGCAGGAGCACAACAGAGAAACCGCAATCAAATTTAAGTAAAATTTGCCAAATACACAGTGAATTATCCTTAATGACGGTTGTCCTGTGGCTGAGTGCACTTCTGTGCACCACACCAAACTGTTACAGACTTGGTGTCGAGGGAAAGGTGGCAAGGATTTGCCATTTGGGTGGGTGTATGTGCGAAAAACGTGGTTCGGTGCTACAGCTCTTGTGGAATTCCCCAGATGTATGTAGATTCAAAGTCATTCAGTGAGATTAGTTCATGATATGAATTGGTTTGGTATTATATACTCGTGAATTTTATCACGGGCACTAGATTTCAATTTGCTACGAAGGAGGTTGAGGTTCAATTTGCAGGTGAGAGTATCGCAAAAGGAGTGCTGTTGTTCCATATACAACAGAAAGGATCGCATTTAAGAAATACATATCAAAATGAATTGCAAAGAAAAGGTCGTGCTATCTTAATTATGAGCACATATGCATACCCCAAGGATGTCAAAAGGATCAGAAGAGCAAGTTCAAGGTATGGTCTAACACTACGACCGACGTAAAAGGACACATCACACTTTTTTCATGACAGATGCACTCACTATCGTGATAAGGTACCACAGCAAAAGGTAGTGACTATCTCGCCATGTTGTCTGAGAGTCTAGATCACAATTTGGAGAAAGAGACAGACAAACTGATCCTAATTAAATCCAACAAACTCCCGGACCATAGCAGAGTTCTTCAAGCGGAGGTAATACTATACTGGATCCCTGGATATGAGAGTCTACCAAGGAATTAAAAAACTGATGAAAGCATCTGCGCCATAAAAGCACCTGCGCTGATCATTCAATTAAGTCCGACGTGTAAGCTGAAACACGAAGAAGGGAATAGGTTTCACGTGGAAGCAAGCAGCAGATGGTGCTCACTGAGGACCTGCAAAGTAACGAGGAAGCAATGGCCATATACAACAATCACGCCGAGTGAAGAGCATGAAGCATGCAAGAAGATAAGTGACAACAAAGCCCTGGTCCCGACGGCATCCCAAATATGGTGACTGAAGTGGCCATCGAAAAGAGACAAAATCTTTATATAGCAACGATAGAAAGGTGCCTTGAGGAGGGGATCTACCCTGTACCATAGAAACTCTAGCATCTGTGGTTCGGAATATTTTGCACTCTAGATACAAGCGTTTTTAATCTTGTCACACACATGGAAAGGACTTACAGCTCAAAACACGGTTCGAAGGGTGAATTGAGAAGCTTCGTTAGAACATTTATTACTCTTGGATGTTGGTCAGACATTCGCAAGAGGCGGGATCATGCTAAAACTCCTCCCAGTCAGAAGTCCAACGAATTAACCACTTAACAACAACGCCAACCGATAGATACCTCCTTAAAACGGTAATTGAAGGCAAATCTCCAGTCGGCTATTTTCAGTAAGCCCAAGAAGGAGCAAGCCCAGTTCACTACCCACCAATGACAATTTTGAAGCCAGCAAATTACAGGAGTTTCCCGGCCAATTTTTTAAAATTTCCTTAGAGAAGGTATTTTAAGAACCTGCGAAAATAATCCGATTCAGCATCAGAGCAAAACTTAATGTGTACCACGTATAGTTAAGAGATTGGCTAAAGCCTTCATCTTCCGACTATAAATAGCGAGTAATCGCTCATCAAGACAAACATAAACACAGGCATGCCGCCTTCCCAAAAATTGCTTAACCATCCCTAACCAAACTTTATATAGCGGGAATTATAATAAACAGTAAAACTGGAAATACAAAGCCAAACATTATCAGCGAAAAGCCCTATTCTCAGCCCTCACACCAAACGCGTAACACAATTCCATGTCCTTTCCGCGGGGATTTGCTTAGAAAGTCATTTTTCCTGACCCTCAAACTCATCACTTTCCAATTCCCCAAGTGTATTGATGACCGTTCGTTGTTATGACTTTATTTATGCTGCGTGTGCGAATATCCTTTGGCAAGATATATTATAAAACATTTTTTATGTTTATTAATTTTTTTCTGTTTTTTTTTTGCTTTATTACTGTTGCTCGACGGCCTTACGCTTCTTCCCGAGTTCATGGCCAAAATGTATGGCTGTATGGCTGTATGGCACATGTTGCTGCCGGGGGCTCCCGCCATATCCTTACCTCACTCACAAATGAATTTAATAAATTTCACATTTATGAGCAACTTTTTTACAACTCAGTGCGTTGTTGGTATATTGTACATTTTCTGTGAGCTCTTTAAAGGATCTTTGGTTGGTCTTTACTTCCTTAGAAAAAAAAAAAAATGAAAAAAAAAGTCCTGTGATTAAATAATAAATTTTGCGGTGAAGTTTTAATGGACGGAATGCTCTCGTTTTGCAAGGGATAATGCTGCACAAAGTTTTACTGCATAAAGGCAGAAATATTAAGGACTAATTTTTATGTGGAATTATTTTCGACTTTTTGTGGGTTTCCTTTATTGTATCGTAAAAATAAATGCTAAGGCGAGTGCGTGGATATTGTGTATTTGTTTTGATAATATGATGGGTTCGTAAAAAAGCAAAATGTGTCATGGTTTCGTACATAAACGATTTCTCAATAACTCTACGAAATTACTTTGTGAATGTAGTCGTTACGGTGCAGGATATTGATGAAATTCCCTTTGAGATCCATTGAAAGCAATGAAATTTCGCAAATTAGACGGTGGAAAAGGCTGCTCCATTAAGAGCTTTCGTTTTAAATTTCACGGTATTTTTGACCTTTCAAACTGAGAGCTGCCCTGTCATTCCTTGACAGCTGTCAAGTGGAAACAATAAGGTACAAGAAAATGGAGCAATATATCCGTACATACAAGCAACACATAGAAATTGTGAAAATTCACTACAAAAGTGGCGAAAATTTCGCGAAGACATTTCGTAAAGTTCGTACGAAGCACCTTATTGCCCAGCTGTGAACCTATGTAATCAAAAACTTTGAGGCAAACGGAGAGGTGAGGGATATAAAAACTTCAGCTCGTGCTCGTCGGAAAGTCACGAGTGTTGTGACTGAAAGTGTCCCTGAAAACCCATATGGTACTTCGCTAACTGCCTCCGGTTACGCACTCCAAGTTGGTTCGCTGATTGTGTCTTCTAAATGGAGACAGCTGATGCCGATCCTTTAAAAGAAAATCATCTGAGCGACGAGGCCCATTTCTATCGCCAGGGTTCGCCAGGGTTTCATAAATAAGTAGAACTGTCGCATCTAGAAGTACAAATACTTGGCGCAAAAGTTTGGATCCATTGTGCCCATTTATTTAACTCGGGAGTACTGTAAAAGGGGATATATCCGCTGTGGTAGGTATATGAATGCCCTGGAACTTGCTTGTCACTGCTCACTTAGACCAACAGTCGGGTCTGGTGATTTAGAACCACCTAGATAGTGATACGAATCTCAGAAGGTCCATCAGCTCAGCTTGCTAGAGCCCTCCAGTTTCCAGAAGAAGTAACTACTAAGAGTCATCATTCTTTGACGGACAGCGTGCGACAATCACACGTTCCTGCAGCTTCTGCAATAGTTATTGTGCTGTAAGCTCCTGAGGCGTTCCGTGTGAATACCAATGGCGCAATGCCCAGTGACTATGTTGGAGATGACCATTGTTTATGACGACTAAGTTTTACCAGAGAAATAGATATCTTCTTGCTAAAGGCCGGCTATAGCGTCCGCTGTTAGAAATGTGTCTATATGAACCCAGCGTCGGTTTGCTCAACCACTGATATCGCTGCCAGACCCTGTGATAAATGCAGCGCAGACAACTTTCTTGCAAGCTCCTCCGCTCATTTATCCATACGCGATATCCATACGCCCTGGTACCCAACAGAGGGTCTCCGCATTGCCTTTGGATATCTCCTTTAAAGATTGGAATGTCCCTTGAGCCTCGCACATTGATATCCTCAGCAAATGCATAGTGTCGCCTTAGGATTCCAGTAAGTTGTCTGAAGTCTTTTAACTCAGATTTGTTACAGACGTCTGCTGCGTCCTGGAGTCGCACACGCACATTCGTTGGAAACCCATTCATTGATGGACGTCCTAACCTAAGTCGTGAGAAATTCAACGGAAATCTTTAGACTTGGGACATAATCAAAGAGTTCCGCCTTGTGACTGAATTCAGAGAGTTCTTGAGCAACATCTAAGGTGCGTGCTGACTACCAACTATTCCCCACGATATAGTTCATGATGGTTACGATTGCATCAGTCTCCGCTTAAAATATAGACGAATATTTGGCTGCCTATTGTTTTCGTCTTCCATGAAGGCACCAGCATTGACTCCAATCCGTTCAGTTTGAGTCCGTCCTAAAATTTGCGCAACAACAGTCCGAAGCCGGTTTCAGTCTTTATATGCCACTCTTCCCAACGTCATCATGTGTCATCATGACACATTCTAAAAATAACCACAAAAAGACAAATTGAAAATCGCTTCTTGGAACGCCCCCTCCTTTATAATCCTTAAACGACTTCAATAAATCACTTTCAGTCGTTTTTAAAATGGCAATCGCTTGAGAAAAAAAAAAAGAAATTCTTCCCTTGTTTACTCAAAATACCCGGGCGATAATAATTTTTCCATTTAAGGATTATCGCCTTATCCTGCTACTCCACCTCTGACCCAATTCCGACAAAGCCTACTCTATTCCACTCAATATTCGCTGAGCGACTCCTGATTTTGCTAGAAAACTCAAATTGATGTCAAATTTATTGTGCTGTGCCGGTGGTGGTGGCGGTGGTGGTATAGGCGGTATATGACGCTCCTAGTGCCACTCTGTCCCGCTTCCACGCCAACTAATACCCATAAAAATTTAACGGCCGCGACCGTAGAAAAGTTTCAAGCTTCAAATGAAAATTGGATTAAAATCGACAGCTCCGCCAATTTACATAATCCTTGGGCAATTTATCGTTTTTCAATGAGACTAGTACTGGGTGAAGGCGGGCAGGCTGGCCATAGAGGAAAGGGACATTTCGCAAGGACACTTTCTGTATTGACTCTGGCAGGGGTGCTGGGAGTGATTTTATTTATTTCGAAAATTTAGAAATTTATCGCCAAATGCTAAGAGGGTTTTCAATAACACAGCCTGATTCCATTACGCAATAAATGGATATTTTGTGTTTTGCTTATTTTATCGGTAGCGCGTCGGTTGGTCCTAGGTCCTTTGACCGAGTGAAATTGATTAGCTACTTGTAGATTGGAGATCGATAAATTTTGAATAATGACGATGACGATGTTGTTGTTGTTGTTGGTGTTGTGTGATGTTTATGGTTGAGAAAAAATTTTCTAGCTTCGAGGGCAAATTAGGGGCGCGATGGGGGGTGGTGAAGGTTTGAGATATAGCGGTACTGTGCTTTGAATGGCATTGTTTATGGGAATTTGAGATGAGATATCTAGTATCTGCAAGATGTATGGCGGATATAGAAGCAACGATTATTCCCGATGAGGTATGGGATTCCCATATCACAGTGCTCACAAACACAAGGGGTGGGGAGAGGTTGATATTCAAAATTAACCGAGGCTTCAATTTTCAAACAGTCTGGCATATGGAGATGGGATGTACGTAGAGGCATTTAAAAATAAAGCTAGGGTATGTATGAAATAAAAAAAATAAGTATCTGAATGAAGAACCCAAACACCTATTTAAAAAAAATAAATTTTGAAGCTGGAGGTCAGAGAACCACGGATTCGCATGACATTCCTGAACAATATGGAGAGAAAGCAGGAAAGCCTTCCGGCATCGTCCCCTTTATGATTAAGGATTTTCCTAGTGGTTTTTTCAGGGGTTGGATGACATTTTTGGCCTGTCAGCCCTCTACCTAAACTCGTTCTACACGCGGAATTAGGAATACCGCAGAATGTTTCGGCACCTCAAATGTTTTCACCTCAAACGACCAATGTTTCAACAATTTTCAAGACAGCCTATATATATTTGATATCTCTTTTTTTACTTCATTACAGCATCTACAACGTACACATGGAAATTTTGACATTCTACAAAGGACTGATTGGAAAGAAAAGAAGTCTGAGAGTAAGATGCCAACAGATTAGTGTCCGGTGCAAAGTGGAAACATTTTGAAATTGGAAAATCGGTTGGAAACAGTGCATTTCGGAATCAAGTAAAGCTGTGTACACATGATTACAACAGTGCAGATGTATATATGTAAATTTTGACATACTCACAAAATGACATGAGTCTTTTTAGAGGCAACGATATCCTTCGGCCAAGAACCATAACTAAATGCAAAAATCCTTGCTTTGACTCTATTTTATGTTGCCTCCCTTAAGAAGATAAAACTCAATCAACACACAATTCTCTAGAAAACTAATCCTAACGACGCGACATTTGGAAATCTTTTACAAACCGATTAGTGTCCCAATTTCCATTCAAGTATCGCTACCTAAAGTAAAAATCCTTAAAACAATAAACCGAACCACAAAGTGCACTAAAAAATGTCTAATCAAAGCCAAAAGCATTCCTTCCACCCCTTTCCGTCCTCCACACATCCCCTACACAGCTAATTCCTTTCAATGGTCCACCTAAAACCCCAAACATACACAATAAATGATTCAAACAGAGAGCAGTGGCATTTCATTTTAAGTGCACCCTCAAGTGTGTGCAATTTTGTGGGGCTGCTTGCAAAGATTTATGACCATTTTATCGTATTGAATACGTACCAGCATCCGACTAACAGTCACGACCAAAGGCCAGCAAGATAAGGATCCATTTCACGAATTTATACCGAAGACCCCGACAAGATGTATGTGTATATGTCTGGCTTGATTTTCCACCTTAAGGACCCAAGAATGTCAATTATCGTTTGAGTCGAAATATTTATTTAGATACTCGTGATAGTGGGGATTGTGGAGATGGTGGTGATGGTGGTGATGGTGGGAACGGTACGGGAGAGTACTGCAATCAGATGGTGATGGCAGTTTCGCGGTACTTAAAGCCAAGTACCGTCTCAATTTCACAGAACTAAGGCGTTGGTTAAGTGTTTGAATTACCCAACTCAATTGCATCTTGGGGTGAAGATTATTTGAGGAGATATTTGGAGCGTGAATTGTCGCATGGGGATTGTGGATAATGGTGTCTCGCTGTTTATTATGCGGCAGGCTGCGATAACGTGACTTGCGAGAGAGAGGGAGATATTGATTTGGTACCTATATATGTATGTGTGTATATGTGCAGGGTTAGTTGGGACTGTTTGAGGACTTCATGTGGTGTTATTAATCTGATGTTTCCCCAAGTGGATTGCAATTAGATTAGGAAGACCATCGTGATTCTCGATGATTGAATAGATTTGCTTCAATAAAAACACCACTAGAAGCTGTAACGACCCTAAAGTTAATTAAGTGAAGTAGGTGGCACTTTTTTGAATATTTAAACATCAACGAATCAGACAGAACGTACAATTTACAGCTATAACTTGGAGGCGGTAGAAGACTGTGTCTGCCTTGGCTCTTCTATAAATTCTAACAACAAAACCCTAGCAGACACAAAGAACATCTCTTGCCAATCGCCGTGTTTGGGCTGGCAAAGCAATTTAGTAGTAAGTTCCTATCTCGAACAAGTGCGGAGATTCTAAACAAGACCTTAATGCTCCCAGTGCTGCTTTATGAAGCTGATGCCTGAACTCTATTGAAAGCAGATGAAGGTATCCTCGGTCGCTTGAAGAGAGAAATTATTCAGACGATACTCTGTCCCATTAGCGTTGACAGGGCTTTGGAGGACAAGACTCCACGACGAACTTTACGAGTTGTACAGCGACATGGATCAAGTCAAGAAAAGGCGCATCAGTCGCCTAAAGTGGCTGGAACATGTAGAGGGAATGGACACCAGTTCTCCGGTCCGCAGAATCTTCAAATCTAAGGTAGAGGGACAACGCAATAGATGAGGACCTCGCCTAGGGTTACGTGCACAATTAGACGGGAATCTCAACGAATTGGAGGGCGCAACTAAATAGAAGCAGTTAGCTAAGGACCGGAAAAACTGGAGAGACGTTGTCGTTCTCATTACCTTAAGCATTTTTAAGAGACCGCCTGTTAACTACTGGGGCCTCATGTTATTTTCTGGGATCTCATGTTATCTCGCGGGACCTCAGGTTATCTGCTGAGACCTCATGTTACCTCCTGGGACCTCATGTTACCTATTGCGACTTCAAAATACCTCCTGGAACCTCATTTTATCTCCTGCGACCCCCTGTTATCTCCGGACACCTTATGTTACCTCCTGGGACTTCATGTTCCCTCCGTGGACCTCATGTTATCTGATGCGACCTCAGGTTATCTCCTGGAAGGTTTCGCGTTCCTGTAAACATCATGAAACTTACTAAGACCTCACGACCTCTCTTAAGACCTCAAAACAATTTCGGAGACAACAGCTCACAGGACTGCACTGCATTTCACAAGAGCTCATTAGACACCTCACAAGTATCCCCAAAGTCTCGCGACCTCTTATAGGCTACATACATCAGCCATCTGAGAAACAACGTAGCTCCTACCTACACAAATAATAGCTCAGATAAAGGCAATGACACCTACATCGTCAGGATATCAACTAAACCTTAGCTAAACGTCAAGGATTGTTAAATATTCAAGTTTTCTAAACTTCCTTTAGTCACTCCGTACAGCTCAGTCGATGTTTTTCAAATATTTACTCTCGTCATACATCCTGCCGGCGTCCATATTCAGCACCCATCATGTCAAATTATCAAACTCATTCAACATGAATGTATTTATCGACCAAACTCCGCCTAGAGCCCTGCCAAAAATTAGATTTATTTGAGGTAATTCCTTCAAATTTTCCTTAGGCCTCCCCGTCTATGGTTTAGTGTTGTCCATTAATTAATCAACCTGATTGTGGGCTTTCGAAAGACATAACACACACAACCGGGAATGTATACCCAACCATGTACTATATACAACAACGTAGTCAAACACATTTCTAATTACTACCGACTTCTGCGGCTAGGCGATATATATGATATAAGAGAACTTAATTGGCGCCAGACCAAGTTCTTCGTTGTGGTGAGTGTATACGAGTATGTGTCAAAGGATTCACCGGTAGCCATATCAAATTGACTTATTCAGCGTAATTGACTGCTTGTGGTTTCTGCTTTGGGATTCATTATCATAACCTAAAGAATGACAATTGTTGTAGTTATCCTCCGTTGGGCATAATACTTATGTCAATAATGAATGTCCAGGGAATGTGTAGATTGTTTAAAGCGCACGAGGCGTGAAATCCTTTGTTTGTGAATCACGAAGTGAACTGGTTTTGCTTTATTAAATTTTATTTATTTTTTCGGGACGTTATCCACTCAGCTGCAACTGGTTTCTACCTCACGTCATTGTCAAAAAAAGTAGGTGTATCAAAATCACACCTTAAAACGCCGAAAATCAGAGAAAAGGACGACTTAGTGAAAGACCAACCTCTATACGAGTAAATGGAAAACTCAGATAGCAGCGTAAAGTTCTGCCAAAGTAACTTGAAACATCAGCCTGTTTTAAGTCCTAAATAATTTCAGCCGCCCCTTTTTGTAGTTCTGTGGCAGCCCCTAATATATTTCAAGACTCGCCCTTATTAATTTATAATCCACTGTTTAAGTCTTCCTAGCCATTTCAGACCTGCGTTTAGTATCCTTCTCCCCGAACAACTAAATATACACGGCTCAATCGGACTTTCTAACCACTTTCAAGTGCAGGTCCTGGCAGTAACAGAAGCAGCCAATATGCATCAAAGCCGCCCCGAAAACTTTAGGTTCTCTCTACTGGATCCCTGGTCAGAAAATAGCTGACGAACTTGCGAGAAAAGGGTCTGCAATAAACTACAATCGAGCGCTCAAATGGTTGTAAAGTGTACGATCCTAGTGGAAATCAAAAATAGGTGGAACTCGCTGACCACTAGCGATATATCAAGGAAGCCTTGGCCAAAATACGATAAAGCCAGCGACAACAAATTCTTAAAAAACCGTGGTTATCTTAGCTAAACACATCCATGGTATACTACCACACATCCATCTCGAATACTACCACACATTAGTGAAAATGGATACGTTAGACGAACCAGAGTTGTCAGCTCAGTTCTCCTATATGCTGTCTCGATTTGGACGGCGGTGTTAGCGACAATATAAAGACGGAGAAAGCTGTGGGTAACACAAAGGCTGAACTCAATAAGAATAATCTGTAGATTCTGAACAAGGAAGAAGAAGCAGGTGCAGTCAGGAGGACAAAAGGAGGCAAGATCACATCTATGGGAGCAACCAAAAACCAAAAAAGGGACGACCACCAAAAGAAAAGTTACAACACTCGTTGGAATCGAATATTAAAAAAATTTCAAACACAGGTTTGACTCCACACCTTTAACTATCCTAAGTCCACCACAGTGCCCAGCCTTAAAAGAAATGTCAACAATTGATGCCAAAAGTTCAAAGTCGTATCTATTTATAAGCAAATTACAGGCTAGCTATCGCAATCATAGTTAAGGCTTCCTTACACCAACAAAAATTAAATAAACGTTACGTATACACCGCCCATGCACTCCGTTTATTTTCCCCTCAACTGCATATCTGTCACCGTAAACACACGATTAACTGGATTACCTGATACGTCAAATGTTACCCCGTTTAAGGCACTCGCTAGAACCCCAAGTAGGTGCAAATAAATTATCAGAAAAATAAAGACCATGTATGTACACAGGTCGGCTGTACGACAACCTAAAGGATGTAACCCTCCCTAATCTATATTTCATTACCGCGGGCATGGAAAGTATTATTGATTCGTTAATTGGATGGACAACGTCTTGGGTCTATTTTTCATAGTATGGCTCTCATGTGTGAGGGAAAGTGGGCCTGCTATTCGCATAAGGAAATGCGATTACCAAAATAGCTAATGAAGTGGATTAAAAGATTAGGAAATCAATTAAAGCAAACTGTTTGGTATTCTGGTGCGATAGTTAAGTTTGTGTGTTCATGCATGGGCCAGAGGCAAAATAGTTTCATCCGTGGATGTATAGGCTGGGTGAAGTGCCTATAAATGGCCAGTATGTACGGAATATCTATACTTATCGACGGCTTAATAGACATGAATGTTTATTCCAAGAAACTTTCTACATCCTTAGAAAATATGCTGGGAACCTCAATAAATTCATGAAATGTTGGAAACCCCTTCATATAACTCGTTTGTGTAAGTTCATTATTTGAGCAGATTTAAACGTGATTTACCGATTCAATCCAGAGGAAGATAAACCCTAAGCTAAATTTCAGTGACTAACTGAAGAGAGCTACCTCCAACACGGCTGCATTAACAGTCACCTTCTATCATCAAAGTCGGCTAACCAACTGGGACCATTATTTAAAAAACCTGTGGTACAAACATACATATGTACATATATTCGTACTTAATCTTAGTTGTGCCCATTCTGTCATGCATTCCTAAACACCTAGCGTCCTAAACACCTACCACAAAAGATTAAGATTAAGATTAAGATTAAATTTCAATGTGCATGCATCCTTTAGTGCAAGAATATATGCATGTACATATGAATATAACAAGACATAAGGTTACTGCCAGATGCAGTGTTAGAAGAACTAGCCCTTGTCACTTAGGAAGATAGCTGAACATATAAAGTTGAATTCTGCTGGGCATACACAAATTCATTGCGGCGCTCTCAGGAATCATAGAGGAATCAAACAAGTTAGCAAGTGGAAAACGTGAAAGAATCTTTGTTCCTTGCCAAGTACGTATATGACTCAAGCTAATGAAGGCAAATTCCAAACGAATAAATCTAAATTACTGCAACACCACTAGACTGCTATGACTAGTCCTTGATCCAAAGAGGCCTAAGAGGCTGATACAAGAAAAACAGGCACACCGTACGTAGACAGAATCTATGAGAGGTGGGACCGTGAAAAAACTGGTCGGTGTTTTCTAGGATTCATACCTCAAACCTCATGCTCAGGAATCCCGCGCATTAACCATTGATCCATGGCGCCCCTCGGTCTGTAAAATGGACTTTTCCGTACAACAACTTTTAGTTTTCAAGTACATAAGCCAAAAACTAATGAAACAGAGATAACCTCGCTAAGTCTTTGCATAACTCATCGCATCTACTTCCTTTTCTTAGTGAATTAGGTACCAAGTGTAGAATAGACTCAGCAAAGAAACAGTCTGGTTGTAAAGATGCTTCCCAAATCTAGGTCGACTTCTCCAGCTACCTTTAAGGATACACAAAAGAAAGGTCTGAATTCTACCTCATTTTCATTATAGTTTTTCCCTCTGCTGCTTTGTTCTTCCATGCCGTCATGTCCATGCGACGAGAAAATCATTATTTCAGATAAACTTTATCACTTCCAATTGAATGATTTATCATTTTCGTGTTCGGATGCAACCCACTTTGCTGCTGCTGCTTCTTCATCATCCTCGTCGTCATTGTCATAATCATTTCTCAGAGAGATAAAGAAAGAGAGGATTCGCTTACAAAAAAAGGAAAAATTTCAATTTTTATCGAAATCGATTTTTTGTGTGCTTTTCTTAGATTTTCTATGTCCTCCCATCATGGTGACAGTGCCGTTGGTAGTTGATACATATATCCGTCTTCAATGCCATTTTTCATAAACGAAACTAATACACTCCCGGCCATATTTTCTAGGTTCATTTGATATTCAATGGAAATACACTATTTGCGGCCGGATGAATGCTGAGATTGGCAATCGCCTTGTGAAATAATGTGCATCACGATGGTGATAGATGCATTTTAATGGCAAATCTTTATCGTCCTTGTACATGCATGTACGAGAGTAGAAGGAGAAATTAGAGTTAGTCACCAGGATTTTTGGTTTCATTCTGCTTTTGTGTACACGCAAGGAATAGACCTTTATTGTCAGCCAGCAAATTTAATAGTACCCCCTCCATCAACAGGCATCCACAATTAATTACTTCAGACACCATTTATTGGCAGTTCACAACGACATTAATGTCAAATAGGCACCCTCCCAAGTCAGTCTATCTCAATCACTATCGACGACAAGATGCATGAAATGAAAAACTAGTAATTCAGCAGATTAATTTATTGTCCTTTTGGTGCAAAAGATTGCGGCCGTAAATTTGCCACGGACCAAAACATCCCAAAACACTCGAAAATGGAACGAGAACTTTATAGTTAAGTTCAACAATGTCATTGTGTCTCAGAGGATCTTAGCACAGATATTGAACGTCCTTCAGTCTCTGGGGGTAAATAAAATTTCATTTTAGCACTCAAGCAAATTGCTTTGTCTTCGGTGTGTGATTTTTATGCAGACCTTCGCTCTATATGGCTAGGGTTTACGTTCTTTTGTTGTGGGTGGACAAGACAAGAATTTATATAGCGGAAGTGATTTCTTCAAACACACTGGACCGAAGGGACGACACTCTATAGCACGGATGTAATCAAATTAATTTATTTGCTTCTTTTGTTTTTGTTTTGGGAAGTAGACTACCAGTAAAGTGTGATTGTGTTTAGGTTTGATTTTGAAAGAAGTTTAAGTGCGACAAGTAAATGATCACGATTACAAGTGAAGAAAATGAATATAGTTCAGTAATCTATTTAAAACCTCCTTCAACTTAGAAGGTATTCAACGATATCAAAAATGGGGCTGATATTTTGAATAAATTTTAAAGTCAACAACAACAACTAATGATACGTAAACAGCGTGTACCAGAATTCCATCGGCGCAACTGCAGTTTGACTGCTGTTCGGTGTCAATATCAAGTAGAAGGAACGACCAATGTCATGAAGCTTCTTGAAAGTGAAATACAAGCAACATATTTGGAAGAACAAGAAAACTAAAGAGCGAAATCCAGTCTTTGTATTTTGAAAGCACAAGATTCCCAAGGACAAAGGTATAATAAACGACATAATATGACTACGGAATATCAACTTGGCGAACTAACGCAGCTATCAAGAAACCAAAATTTAGTCAACAAACGCTTCAAGTCTTTTCTTATCTATTTTTAAAAGCAGTCTTGTGGATCCTATCCAAAAATATTGATTTTACCAAAGCACGACAAGACAATTGATAAATGAATTCGAGCTTTACCGCCAACAAAAACAAGAAACGTGCAAGAGTACAAATAATTTTAATTTTAATTTCAATTTGCATTGTGTGTCTTCTCCTCTCTGAGCAAACCCTCCTTTCAATTCAATTACTTAGCTAAATCATATCAATCAATTTCTTGTGGTAACGTTGCTACAGCTTCTTTTTTAATATACGCCATCCACAGTCCTAGATATAACCCCCACGCAAATCCAATGCACATCAAGATGACGCCAGAGACGGCTGCTGACATGAAATCATAATTCAAGACCATTTTTCATTTTCATCGTTAGCATTCCTCGCTGTGCACTGCTCCTTCTCAACGACCACGGCTGATGCATATCATTTTTCAATGCCATTCCGTGAGTTTCCTCTTTTCAAGTGCCGACGACGACCACCGACTGCAAAAAGTGTCTGTTAAGCAGCCATCATCAGTGTCATCGTTATCACCAGCACAGCATTGTAAAAATAAAAGTGTAGACGATGAAGCAATCATATCAGCAAGTGCAGACACCAAGAGATTCTTTTTTATATCTGAAGACAGTGAATAAATGGAAGGGTTTTGAGACTCTGTAATAACCTTCCGACCCTGAGCTATTTGAAAATAGGCAATAAAGGTTATATTTCTTGTTGAATGTGGCCCGAGGAGTGTCGAGATGGAAAAGTCGGAGATGAGTGTCATTCCATTGCTGTCTTGAAGGCAATAATGAGGCACTGGACGAAGCAGCGAATTCTATAAATTTAATAGGAAACTCAAATGGGGTTTTATTGCATCGTGGAGAAGATTATTGGTATCTGAAGATAATTTACATAAAGTAGCTATCAGTAGCTGTGAGTAGTAAAAAGAATTTAAAAAATAGAACTCGTACAAAGAAATTTAATGAGATCGCATTACAGAAATTAGGTTCCAATGCTTTTGGTTGCCGTTCATTTTACTGTTTGGACAATTGTCTTGGTCTTGAAAAACCTCCAAAGCAATCTACTGCACTGCCTTGTCCCCAAATCGAACTTTTTGTGGAATTGTTCTTCTTCACAAAGCTGGCGAATAACAGTGGATCTTATATGATGATGGAATACAAAATACATAAATAGTGATCTAAGTGGGTACGGTATGGTGACCTTTCGCTGTTCAACATATCGGAGCATACAAAAATCTTTCAAAATTAGTTCTAACAATTTTATATGATATTATAAGGTACTCATCTGTTGGAAGATGCACTGAAAGACATCACAGTACGAGAGAACAAGTACTCCTATCGAGATATGCACAAGAAAACCTGCCACTCAATGAGCGAATTTGTATAACTTTCCTTAGCTTGATAGTAAAAATACATAGGATAGTGAATCTAAAACCTCTATTTAAGGCCCATAGTCAGGAGAGAAGCTAGGGAACGTTGAATTTTCTTCTCTACACTAAGGTAGAACAAACTAGACTTCCCATCATACAAAGAATCCCTTCAAAGCAACCAACCTTACTTTTATCCATTTTTGTCAATTTATGGATGTATGTGCTTCTGTGCCATATCCCATTACTGATATAATGACCGTCTTATACACATAGAAAGTCCTTCGTTGTTCTTGACTGCATTTTAATTTTCGTTTGTCTTTCTAGCCTAGAGAAACATTGATTGCCATCGATTTCCTTTGTTTGATTTCAGTAAAATCATTTTCGAATTAACAGCGGTTTAACTTTCATTTCCTGAAATACAAATAGTCCTGTACACTGCAAATCTATCTGCGTTTGCCACCATGGCGCCACCACTGTATACACCCATTCGCATACACTTTGCACTCTCAAATGTAACTTAACATTTTCAATTTTAAAACTGCAATTGAAAACCGAAAAAACCACCAGCAAACACCACTTCAACTACTTCCGACAGATATTCCAAATTTCAATTGAAAATGCTATTCGCCCAAAAGCACTTGAACATTGGTTTCCTCCTGTGTACTCGAACAGATTAAACAATCAAACGACACAAAGTATACTTCCTGAAAAGCCTAGTTAGGATTAATTTTTACTGGAAACCAACCAAGCAAGGGGCCCGGTACAAATATTATGTTTCAGTACTAATTAATTTGCTCGCCCGCTACCAAAATGTTTGGCATTCATACTGAATGCGATTTCTAATTTGCATTTGACACCCTCTCAGGTCCCTCGGTACGCAATATGTCAGGATCATCCAAAGCATTTAAAAAGGACATCTCTTGTCCTCTTCCTCGTACTCTGCATATCCCTCCATCGATGAATATGGAAATGGCCATTCAATTAGTATTCGACTATTCATTAGAGATGAAATTTTGTTTTTTTGTTATTTTTTGTTTTGAGGCAATTTAGGAATGCGTATGGTAGACATGGGTGTATAGGTCCAACTATTGTCAAATGAATACAATGTTTGGTCACAGTTTTTGGATTTCAGCAAGTGGTTGATGAATTTTAATCAGTGATGTGCCAAAAGTGGTCTACCACTGTACAATTGTTTTAAACGCTGCGGTGGAGTTGTAATTATGCAGAGGCAGGCAAAACAGCAGAGTTTGAATTTCGATGAATTTTATTTTTAGAGAATCAAGCAAATAGAAAATCAGAAATGATTTCAGAAAAATACTGGTTCTGTTTTTCATTAACGTTGTGGTTGTCTTCCCGTTCTCAAATGATGATAGTGGACTGCTTTGGAATACTACGTATGAAAATCGAAAAGAATCCAAATTTAAGATTTAAAATTCAGCACTTCGGTAATGGCATTATTTTTTTTGCACTGCACTGGTGTACAAAATATGTATTCCAAATTAGCTGTTGCGAACACGATGCTCACATTGAAGTTCATATAGAAATTATAGGCTTAAGAACATATTCGAAAATTTTAAGGAAATTCCATAATATCCGATGATAATGGAAACTAAATTTGAGTGCGAACAGATGCAAGGCGATGAGTAGTATGAATTAAAATTGAACGACCAACAATAGAATAGTTTCTGTGCCAAAGTATCTCCAGAACTTTGCATGCTGGACAAAGCATTTCTATAAGTCATTCAGAATTGTATCACAAATATAGGATAGTAAACCATAGAAGACGTGCCGCATTTTTTAGGTATCTTCATCATAATGAATGAAATCTAGGAAATGCATTTCATTTTACAATAGAGAAACTCATGTCTGCTAAGTTGCAAAATTTGGAATACTAACATTATCTTCGTCTCTCTTAGTTGTCTATTTGGTAGGGAACCAAAAAACTTGCAAGAATCCTTCAAATTTTGAATAAATCCCTAAACTCTTACTTTGTATCTAGTAATTCCAAAAGCAAAATCTTATAAAATCAAAAACAAATGACAAAGCTATTGCTAGGATCATACTGATTTATATTTTAAGATATTTCCAACTCCTCAACATTCAAAAGAATTCTAGTCATCACCTGCCATCTCATACATAAAACCACTGAAAACATAGGAGGAGAAAACATGGGTGGATGGCACTTTCTTCAACTTCTCTTTCCTCTTTCTCGGCAGATAAAAGGAATATAAACTCGCCATAAGAGAAAACTACCTGGCAACCCCAGCAACAAGTGAAAATTATTCTTATTGACAGGTTAATTTCATTTACCACCACCTCTACAGCACTTTCAAGGACCTTCTGCAGTTCCTCCAATTTCTTACACGTCATGCTCTAACTAACAGTAAAAAAATGTCAATAAAATCCACAGAGTACGATTGGATACGTCTATGAGTACAAGTTGCAAGGCATACTCCCATTTATTCTTTCGAGAAATGATACTCTCGTATTATCAAATCGATTCTACGAGTGTATGCCTTCGCGGAGCACCCACAAGCTACCGCTACGTCGGGATGCCGATTGAACTTCGCTACTTACATACATAAGTACCATCCTTGTCGTCGTCCTTGCACACAGGCAATGAAAGAAATGAACTGATATTAAACTGCATTAAGAGCAAATCAACCGTAAGAAAAATAAATTAGAACCTGAGGTTGCAACTGAGGGATACCACTGCAAATTTAGATTGTCTGCCTTTGATTTGAGGTTTGTCCCACTGTGTGTCGTGTGGATTCCAATTTCATTTCTCTCACTCGCGGTAACTTAGTTGGGATTCTACTCTCGAAATCAGATAGCAAGCTATAATAGAATTGCAGAACCAATGGAAAACTTTGAATTTAATCTAGATACTGACAGCTAAAGTAGGAGTAGAGTAACTTTGATTGGTAATAGCAAGAGGATCATGTGATTAAACGATGACAGTGGAATGTAGACGGAATATATTGTAAGCCAACGATGATTGTAGACACGATTTATGCTTGCTCTGTGCAACAAACACACGGGACTATCCTGGTTATCATCGATTATCATTTGGCTGATATCCTTGATGCTGCTGGGTGAAATAAGATGAATTTAGTTCATGCTCTAGAAACGAAAAGAGAATGTTTGAAAACCAAATCCATTTGAAAGCTTTAAAACTCACTCAGTTTAATTTTGGGGTTTTGAAGATCATATGATAGCACCAAAATTTAGTAAACAAACGATAACCATGCCTACTAGTTCCCTTCGATGACATAGAGTCCAAGTATTGTTTCCTTTGGACGTCAGTTCATTTTAAACAATTACATCTTTGCAATCAGTAACCCAACAAGCATTTCGTAGTTAAAATTATTATTTTCCAAGATCAACTAGTTCCCCAAACAGGTGCCCTCAATTCCCCTTAAAGCAGCATCAATTCCCGTTACTGACAAAGTTTCACCCCCCAAAAACGTTTAATTTAAATTTTAGCTATGTTTACTTGTTTACATATCCCTTTCAAAAAAAAATGAAAAAAAAAACTTTATAATAAGTTTATGAAGGCGTAAAATTATCATAAAAAATAGAAACGGAAGTCTTTCTTATCTTTGGAATCATTAACTGCAGGTTTGACCGTTTTTAACGTTCAGTAACATGTTGAGGGAAATATCGCCATGAAAGTCATTATAACGAAAGTTTATTATACACAGTTTGCGCGAAGGGAAACTTTTACGTTTAGTAATTCAAAAAATCTGTTTTCTAAATTTCATCGTTAATGCGCTTTTTCAAAGTCATAAAAACGAGGTTCTTTTTTTTCCGAGAGAACTTTTTAGGCTAATGAGATGCTATCGAGGTTAGGGTGTTTTAGATTTTGCAAAAGATTAGGAAATTTGGGGTGGATTTTTTTAAATTTAAGTAAAGAATCTTCTCTGTTCGTATGAGAATTGATGCAAATTGAGAGGTAAATAAATATGTGCATATGTGAACGCAAAGTGTAAAAAACGACAACAAAAATCACAAAACCACTTTCCGCTGATGTATTTCGATGCAAGTCCTAGTCCTACAGAGAAATGTTAATGGAAAACCGATCACACCGACTACAGGCATTGCTCTCCAAAAAACCAACACTTTTGCACTCAAAAAAGGGGAAAAAGAAAAAATGCAATAATCCTCTGAACAACACACACAAATAAAAAACCTAGGGGTAGAAACAAAATTCCCCAAGTGCTCTACTTCGCCTTCAATGATTACGCACACATTTTCACATTGCAACGATCAATACGTTCGCTTAAGAGGAAATAAGACAGCCCTAGTGGTCACTACGCTATTTTTTAAATATAGACAAAAGCAAGAGAAAAGAAGGATTATAAAGAAATGCAAAAAGCTTGTTTACTAGACACTAACACCATTAGGATGAGCCTTTGACTTTACTGAGATTTCCAGGTGGAATAAGATATTTTTTCGTATACAAGTGAATACATAGGTGTAGTTCCAAAAGGGTAAAATCTGGAAGTGTTGGCGCTGAACTTAGTAAATGACTTCTGTCTGCTGTTTTCCAAATTTATTCATGAGCAAATCCATTCTGTGGAAGCGGATGGGATAGACAGAAGAAAGAGTTTGCTCATGCAGTTGGATTACATACTCCACGAGAGTTTTGTAAGATCTTGAATTTGAAATGTCTAAAAGTTATTTTATTTCAGGGAAAATCCCTCCAACGAACTGGGCATTCATGTAGCAATGTTACAACAGAATTACCCAATTGATGTCGTAGCGCATGGATGTATGAGATTTCCTCGATGTAGGTGCCTTTTTGAAATAAATGGAGCAACTCACATAACGCATTTCCATGGTGCTTACGTAGATCGTATAATAAAGACAAAGATTTGATATCTTAAACACCGAACAAAAAGCTTTGACTAGCCATACACCAGAACGGAGCTAAATTCAGTAAAATCCTAGGTAGATAGAAAGTAGAAGTGAGGTAAGTTACTCGCGAAACCTGTAAAAATGTACGATTTCATGATAAAATGCTTAATTTAAGAAGTGCAGGCGTAACTGAGAACATTATCACAATGGGTCGTATTCTGGTCCAAGTGTATCCTGCCGTGAACGGAGGACAGCCACCTAACCTAACCTTACTGAGAACATCAAAACCATTTGAAAGCGATGAGATACATCAGTTCCTTTGACAAGAGCAGAACTTGTGCAATGAATAGCTCTATCATTGTAGAGAATGACCCGCCCTTCGTAATCATGAGTAGTGTCTTACTATGTCTGCCGAGGTAGACTATGTACTTGAGGAAGTATGTACATATATGAATTAGCACATCGATGTTGGTTCAACCTGCGCTGTGCGTGCCAGAGAATTTCTATTACATATTTACAATTCTCTATGATGTCACTATAAACTGATACCCATATCAAAGAATGAGGTTCTATTCTCCAGCTATGTAAATGGTATGTATGAACAAAAATAATGATATCCATCAATCCCACAGGACTCACATAACTTTACTTTGTGCCGCTTATTTTCGAATTTTGTTAAAAACTGCATGTTTCAGATGATTCTCAATAGTTTCATCTTACGTTCGTTCTTGCGATGTTACTCCTATATGCCTACACTTTTTTAGGCTTGTCCGGAGTAGAGGGGAGGGAAAAATCAATGTGAAGATCATTTCTGGGGAAATTTATTTACAAAAAACAAGCTTGTGCGTATTCGAATCCTTAAGTCACTAGCTCTACCCACAACTGATTCCAAAAAAAGGACAGGGTACAATAATCCACACAAAGACAATTTTTCTGAATGTCTGTGGTAAAATCAAAGTCCAAGTTCAAGTGCTCGTCACAGTCGAAGATTAGAATCTCTCACATCAAGTTGCAACCAGACGAATGAATCAGATATCGGGTAAAATTGGCCAGTTATTAGGGAGTACCACGACCGTATGTACTGTCAAAAGCATCTTAGGGAACACAGTTTACTTTTCACACCCCCCCTTAGTCTTAACACGAAAGTCGCTGGCAACAGAAAATGTCCAATAGAAATTCCAATCATCCGATTTTATTAAATGAAGACCAAATCCTCTAAAAATTTTGCTGAAAAAAAATACTCGTACCTCCACCAAGAATAAATCAATAAAAATCGTCACTAGCATTTCCATTTCCCATTCATTCTAGCTGCCCACACTTTCGTACATACATATATTCCACCACGTAGGACTCAGCATAAGCCCATAAAACACTTTTCAATCAACAAAACCTGAGGACCCTACATGTTGGCGCTGCAAACTTTTTATGCCCATATCCTTCTCACTTTTGGCATCACTCGCACCGAGGCGAGTATAAATTTCCCGCATCTGTCAGCGAAAAACCGCCGTAAAGCTACCGACGAGTTAAAAAGATATAAATTCTGTTGCCAGCATCCAAAGGATATTTAAAATTCTCTCCCTCTCTATGTAGTGTTGAATCAAAAGCCTGAATAATGTACAGTACAGACACACAGGTACTATATACACATGGAAACGCATCCTCAAAACAAATCCGCAAAACCAAACGCCCACTTCTAGCGCACATGTGTACCCTTCAAAGTAGAACATTTTGCACCCTTTTTTGGGCTGTGAGGAGTTTATACGAGTGGATAAATGTCTGTCAGTGAAATGGGAGCTAGGCTTCTGTTACACCCAGAGTGGCGTAGCGGTAGCATCAGGTGCATTCTAGCAAAAACAACATCAAATGCAAATATTGAAGGCCATAAAATAATTCATTGCAATTCAATATGCGACCGAATAGCCCAAACCAAAAATGTTGCTTTTAGGATAACCACGGTGAGTTTTTGGTACGAATGGCGCATTTGTTTGTCAAACAGATGGTTGCATGGTATCACAGATGCAATTGATGTGTGGACATGGATGTTATTAGTTTTTGAAAGCGCGTCATGCCCGATGAAATGTTGATCCTGTTGTAATTTAAAGATTTCTTTCTACAATTTTTTAGTAAACTTCCGCCAAGTAATTCGAAGATTGGTGAAAAAAGAGACTTGGGACCTAAACAAAGAACCTTAATTTACTAGAGCAGCATATTATCCTTACAATACGAACGAATTCTATAAGCCAAAGCACGTCAGGATTAAACTGTACTAAAATAGAAATATTTGCGCAACAGACCGTATGCAGCTTTCTTTTCAAGATATCAAGTCCAAAAACTCAAAGCAAACACAATTCAATTCATAAAATGAAAAAATAATTTAAAGATACACGTCGGGTTTAAAATTTGAAGACCAATTTGCTTTAAATTTCAAATTGAATTTATATTTAAGGCAAAAGCTCGTTTGTAAAAGTCTCGTAGGCTTTATTCTATCTTGTCATGTAGGCAATTTTTGCTCTTTCTTAATAAATACAAAAAAAAATTATTCATGCTTCCGCACATGTCATAAGGGTTCGCATAACTTCAGAATTACTCACAAACTCGTATGTTCACATACCTCTACAAAAAATAAGGAATTTTTAGGGACGAGTCAGCTTCCTACCACTTAAAAGGCTATACCAACACCTACTATGCGAGTATGTTTCCCACAAGAATTCCCTCCAAAAATCTGGCATTCTATAGGTACTACCGTAAAGAATTCTCTTTTACAATCTAAGCTCTACTCAAGCTTGCACCTTCATTTACCTTCTGCCATTGGATATAGAAAACCTTGGCCACTCCTTCCTTAGAACCAACCACTAGCAAATTCCCCAATTTCCTGTCATTCGTTTAAGTCAACATCGGGCGCGTTATCTGACAGGATAATTGCGCTTGTATTTTCGCAAAGCAACGATTCCTTCCTTGTTGGGACGGTGGCGCGGTTTACATCACACAATCCCGGGAACAACCTTTACTCTATACACTCAGCTTGACCATTCTGATTTCATACTCCAATATTGGTTGGTTGGAAAATTTAATTGTAGATAGTGATTTATATGTGCACATGCCTGCTGTGCGATATCCTTATTATTTTAAAATAAAACACCATTGTCAGCATCTTATTTAATTTCGATGTGATCCTTTGTCTTTGCTTGCAAAATGTCACCATTCTCGTCAAAATAATGATATGACAGTGACTTAAGCCCTCTCCAGCGCCACCCTTTCCTTTTTAGTGTTTTATGGCTCTGCCAATGGCAGAATGGCGTCGAATGAAACGCCATAAATCTCATATCAACGAGACTTTTGTCCTCGACAATAAATCGCTTGTGACCGGAATTATGGCAAAAGACGGGACAGGACGACGTAACAGGAGTTGGTGTTTGGGTGGTGGTCGTTGTTCGTGTTGGTATGTAGATGGGGGTGCAAAAATGTCAGCAATGAATATTTTTACTATCCTGCACAGATTTATTGTGTATTGTCCTGCAAACTCACATTCACACACACACACACACACACACATATATACAGAGTTTAACGCTTTCGTTGGACCTTTTTGCAGGACACAAGGTTGGTTGATTTCCTTTTTCGCTCCTCATTCGCAAGTTGTTGTCCTTTGTTTTTTATTTATCCCCCACCATGGCCACCAAAAACCAGCACCACCACCGCTACCACCATCACCCAGGACTATGGTTGGGTTATTACGACCATAGATAAGAAGCGCACACAATAAACAGTTACTGCGCCAAGGACATTATTATTAGCGTTGTACATTTTAAATGGAATTTTAAGGGACCTAAGGTCGACTTATGTTGTGTGCGGTTTTCGAGGTCCTTTTAACTCCATCTGTCTCTTTCGCACTCTTTCTCTTTGTTTCAGATTCAAGTGATGGCGATTTTTATCGTTGCGTTGTAAAATATGCTTTGCATTGTGGAAAGGATTTATTACTGTGGAACGTTAAGCAGCATCGGCGCGCGGCAACGAGGCAATGTCGGGTAGATGGATAGCAAGGATTATGCTTGCTCGTTTATTTGATTCATGGATCTGTATTTATTCCTTGTAATTGTTACTGTGATGATTGCGGTTGTTGTGAAGAGGATTGACGATAAAAGATTATATGGTGAGGTGATTTTAACGACTTGAAATTGGAAGGGATCACAGTTAAATGTTTTTTTTTTTTTTTCTTAATTTAAAATTAACGTCTTCTCACACTTTATACCTATTACAGAAACCGCTGTATGTTTCCTAACCAATTGGCTTTACTGGAAAAGATTTCAACAGCTCTAGCAATACATTTTACTGAAAAACACGAGTGCTCTCCTCACCCACGCTGTATTTTCTGGTGGGGACACAATTCTTGAATAAAACAACCAATAACACCAGAGTTTCAAATCGTTGTAACCTTTTAAACATTTCACAGCCACTATGCTGAAGATGAAAAGCAACAGACATTAGAAGGAAACCTAGGATATTCTCAGGTTTGATGTTGTGAAATTTGGCAGACACTGGCGTAGGTTGAATGACATATACTCAGCTATCGATAAATGAATAAAAATTGTATCTTTTTAGGAATCCTGGAGTGGTGCAATTCGCTATTCACCCACTTGAAAGGAACTATGGACGAGATTCTAATATACATGACGAGTTTTCGGCTTCAGAAACCTCAAGTTTGGAGAATGCAAATACTTTTCAGGACAGAATATTGGACTTCATGTATGTATGTACATTCTTTTATCGTGTTCACATTCTGACCGACTGCCTGGTCCACTGCTTTATAATGGGTCCTCATCTACGATCAGATTGCATCTTAGTCAGATAATTAATTTTTGTATTTTTTTTAATTTATGTTACACTTCCGCATGGCCAACTTTGGCCGAACTATTTGTAATTTACTACCTCAGCGTTATTTTCTTCGACTGGTAAACCAGTATTAAATGAAAGTCTTAACCATAACCAAACATAGCCGTAATGGAATTTTATCATACCCATTTCACTGTCATACAACTGCAGAATATTCATATCCTCAGTAAGGACATTTCCAATGAATACCATAACGGCATAACCCATACTCTGCCTCCAATTGTAACGATGACAAAACCACCAGAAGTGCTTTCCTCCGCAGTAGAGATTCCGACCTCATAGCAATTTTCATCTAAGCACCTCTAAGCAAACATTACAGTTCAAAATACAATGGACGTCATGGCAGTGTCCTTGGCATATCCTTCCATAGTGGATACCGCATGTATATAAATCACTGTTATTCTCGTGAAATATCCGGCTGCAATGGTGGATGTGCACCAGAAGTACTTGTGATCCCTTTGAATCCCGTATGTATGCATGAGGATTTTCCCTAGGATATCCCCCTGCATCGTGAGTGTATTTCCATCAGAGTGCAAATAACGAAGAGGCAACTCTATGAAGTCTCGGTTTTTGTTTGTTTGTTAAAATGAAATGCGTCCCAGGCCGGGGCTATGGCCCATGTATTCATTATCGCTTCAGAGGCAACAGTCACCATGGGATGGACACGAGGGCAAACAGAGGCTCGCTTTGTTTTTGTAGTCGTAGACGACGATGATGTTGATAAAAGTTGGCCCTACTCTCTCGTCATGGTATTGCCTTCGTCGCCGCGGCGCAATACACAATGGATAAGTGCAACAATTTAGGATTTCAAACAGCGAATAGTCGCCTGGAATCTGATTTTCGCTGCAGGACATGTGTCCCCCTTACATGCATACAAGCAGTCAAGAAAATAATAAAAAAAAAAAAAATAAAAACAGTTGGAATGATCAAAGCAAATAAAACGACCACTTCGAGCGGGTGATGGGAACCATTCCATCGTGGTTAGATTGCCTTGGAAATCGTTGTCGGAAGTCCTTGTGTTGCTTTGAATTGTACGCATAATTGGAGAATGTGACTGTCCTGCTTTCAATTTTAAATGGCGTGAGGATTTCAATTGAAATTCGAGAGTAAAATTGGACCTGGGGCTGATAGAAAAATGATTGGTTCTTAACGGAATGCACGGATGGTAGACACAACTACTTTTGATGATAAGAGATCGTTTTTGAACTTAAATGCTAAAATGCTAAAATTAGCCCCAGAAAATCAAAATGAAAAAGACCAGGAAACTATTGAAAAAAGTGTTGAATCTAAACAGAATGAATTAGACATATCTATATGCGTAACCGCGGGATACCAATTTTTAAAGCAACCCTCATCCCTGCTGCGATTTAATCCATCAACGTTAAACTAACTTTAGCTGGCAGGAGGTTATTTTCAGAAATTATTTGAAAACAGCTTAAAAACCATATAGAATGTTGGGCAAAACTATGTTGTCATGATACCTCTAAGGCCTCCTGGAATCTGTGCATGATAGACATTCGATCCAACACACACCACCGCTTGTGAATGCATAATGAGATATTCCCTCCCTCGTCGTTATGTTTATAAATACATACATATGTATATACACTGGCGGTTCTTGTATTATTAATGTTCATCCACAGCGATTATAATGTTTCTATTAGTCGAAATAATTGAATAATGCTTATCGGCGGCATAGTAGAAGTCAACCCATGCGATAATGCAAAACATGCCACAATAACAAGCCACGTTCAACGATGTTTAACATTTTCACTGTATTTGGTCAACGATTGTGTGGAAAAGCACACTTAGTATGTAGGTATGCGCAAGGTCAGTGCAAAAAAAATATTTGTCCACCTATCAGTAGAACGGCACGGGTTTGCCAGAGTTTCTATTGCTTTTATAGCGCCTTTAATTAGTGCATTTACTGCAATTCCTGTCGGACTTGCTGTACTTTTGTGTTAAATGCGCGGCCTCCTTTATGCACCAAAATATTATTAAAGGAAAATGTCAGGATAATGAAAATGTCAACCATTAGGAAGAGGAAGATGGGGTTTTTGAATGTACAAATTTGACCGAATGTCTTATGGATGCAGACTGCCCGAAATAAGGTTAAGCTTAGTTAAGTTAAGGCCCACGGTTGACACTCTATTCTCTTATTTGGAAGGTTTATCTGCAGACAGAATTTGAACTTGCGCAACGTTTAGAGCCAGTAAAGCACTGGTATTCGTACTTTTTTTAGGATACGCGTATTTCTCCTTTACAAGAAGGCAAGTACATATCTTCTAATTTGGGAGTCTAAAATGAGCAACCGCCTAACGTACTACTTTCTTGAAGGCATAATCTGAAACTAATGACTGACCTAACCAAACTACGAAAATGGAAATTAATCATCACCCAAGGGCAGCACGGAATAAGATGTCAAGCATTAGACTGGAACCAGCAAAAACCTGTAAACAAAAACTTGAAAAAACTTGCTCAAGGAGTTCGAAGATTCTGCTAAACCTTTAAGCAAGAAAGAAATTTTAATTCGAGACCCTATTCTCCTGGAAGAGAAACAGCAATTTATTCTTCGAGAAAGAAGAAGCACAAGAAGAAGATTCAAGCACAGCTCAGTTAGTAATGACTAAATATAGTATCACACCTAATTGGCTTTGTTTCCTAACAAAGTCCAGTGACCTCTCTTGGTTATAATTTACTCATCATTTGTTTAAAAAATTTTTAGTTGCAATTATTACAAAGGCGCATATACATATTTTCCAGCCAACTTCCATCCCTCTTCCATATTGAATCTCAACCCCCTTTCCAAGGACGAAAAAGTATCACAAACTTTACCAACTTTGATTTGGTATGAAATTGCCGAAATCACAGGTGAAAATACGATTAATGAAGCACAAAAGTAAAACTTTTCTTACATATTGCGCGCGCCATATGTCGGTATCCTTTGGGTTTTTCCTGTCATTGCCTTAGCTAACGTTCCTTCACACAATTTCATTTGCAAAAGGAAACAGCCCAGATACCTCGCCAATGTAATAAAAAGGGAAATAATTTCATATTAGACGTGATGGGAGAATACATAAATCAAAGGATGAGGAACGACAGACGTGTGCTACTCTTAGAGGACTTCTTTTCGTGATTTATTTCATTTTCTTTGTTTATTGACAAGATACCGAAAGGAAAAGAGAAATAAACTCTTCGTGTGGATAGCTTGATACCCCCCACAGGATACATCTTTTCCCTGTTTCCCTCTCCCCCATCTTTTCTTATTTTAGACTAAATAATTTTTTTTTTTTTGGGTCTCTTTTAAGAGTAAATTGTACGGAAAATATTTTGGATATTTAGTGTCAGTTTTATGACTGACAAAGGCCAATGTTTCTCAAATTTAAACTTAAGTTTTTCATTGAGTTCCTCCCAGCGATGGGCGGGAAGGGGCTCTGAAATTCGACTACATAAGCCTTAAATTCAATTTGTTCTCGAGACAGTAATGTTTACTAATGACTTGAGGACTCAGTACACCATGTTTTCCCCCATGGGCTTTGCAACCATAAGCCATGCATTTCGAAGAGGATAAAACAAATTATATTCACTTTATCCTCAATCGAATTCCCTTAGCTGCTTGGTTTCTGGCTGCTCCGACTCCCATACAACACTCATGCATTCATGTGGCTCGTGTAACAGAACAACCACCGTGTTGAGGGTGCAATTCTTGGCAGACTTGATAACAAACAACGTTGGTGTAGAAATAAGGATATATTATGCAGAACATGAGTGGGTTTGTTACACCACTGTGATGAGAGTTGTATTTCTTGCGGACACAAAGCTGTGGAGGCAATTACACCGATGGATGTCTTCACCAATTTACTATGTAACCAGGCATTGAGTCAGTTCCGAGCGAAGGCATTTTTTGAAATGTCGAAGAGTAAAGGGGGAATTTGTCTTAAATTGTGAGTCCATATAAGGAAAAAACTAAAAAGTGGAGAGTAGCAATTAATTTCAGAAAACGAATTGGTGGAATTTATCTATGAAGGCTAAATGGTAGGAGGTTACTGAACACGTGCACCATGCATTCTTAATATTTGGGTAAAACTCTTCCAAAATAATATTCTTTCCTTTTGCATGTTGAAAACCTTTTTGAATAGAAAACGTAATTCCCCACAATGTCCTACTTTGGCTGGAACTTTTTGGAAATCACTTTGGAGTGAGACTAAAACCCCAAAAAAAATTAATGAATTCAGGATAACAGCAACAGAAAAATCCACACTGGTGAGTTAGGTCCCAAAGCCAGCACACTTCACAAATGCAACCCCCATTCAAACATTGTTTACCTTCAACGATTGTGAAAATTACCGTAAAATCGAAAAGTGCAACTATCAACATCCGCCAGCAAATTGCCGCTGTCTAGGATCTTGTACCCCGAGCACACAAGTTTTTCAAAACTATGAAACATATGAAACAAAATTCACTAACTGAACGGTGAGGTAAGGCGGCAGCTTTCACTGACGGTTATTTCCACTTACAAGTTCCCGAAAACTTTTCTTCAAAAAAATTAGTATTTCCGCCGCTAAAACCTAGTAAATTGCCAAAAACTACATTCAGTTTGCCGTAATGGCAAATGCAAACGATGAAACCAGCCGCAGTAAAAGTTGCAACAGAACTCATACAATTCCTACTCATAGTTGTGTTCGTTGCTGTTTTACACATTGTTCCCGGGTTTGTTCGGTTTCTTCATATTGCACCTGCAAAATCGGATTTGCAACAACAAACCAAACTATTCACCAAAACAACGGCAATAATAAAACTTTTCCCAGCCGAAAACTTCTTCAAGTGTGCAACTTTTCAATATCCGTGAATTTCATCGGGGCGCACAGTGCCCTTATGCACTATTGACATTGCATGCAGGCACATAGATTGAAAGGAGTTACAAAAGGCTGCGGATTTGAATTGAAATTGTCGAATAGAAAGTGTTCCTTCAAATGGGAATACTTTCTATTGAAAACTTAAGCAAGGCATCTCTTTACAGGACTCAGAATGAAAAATCGATTCCTACTGCAATGACATGAAATGAGAATGGGTTTGGGTCATGTTATTGAACTTATTGTGTCTCAACTATGTAGATTCTAATTTGACGTATCAAATTTTTAAGAATTTCGCTTTTGGAGGAAATCTTTTCTCATTTCCACTGGAAGTTCCATTCCTTTTGCATCTAGCTACGTACGGTTTAAGAGAGACAAGGCAAAGAAATTTTTAAAAAATGGGAAAAAAAATCGATCATCGTGGTGTTATAAAGTACCTTTTCAAAAAAGCGGATCCATCAAGATATGCTGACAACTACAAAGGGAATCTTCCCTATCGAAAACAACAATTTGGGTAGCCGGATTTAAACTTTAACAAAAGAGGTGTGAAGGCAAGCCACGCTGTAAAAGACCATTGACCTCAACTCCAGAGAAAAACATAAAAAAAAATACGTGTGTAATGTGACCATAAGAGACCGTAGATTTAAGAGAAGAAAGGTAGCTGAATGAGGCCAAAATACCAATCAAAACTAATTTGGCTTCTTACCTTCATACGTAAGGTGACGCTGCAGTCCGGGATGGACCTGACCCTCAACCATCAAGCGTCTCCTAAACTGCTTTCAGTGGATCAAAAGCTGTTTCAAACCTATGCAGAGAATTTTAAGGCCAGATTTATGATGACAGATAAGACCTATGTAGGTTCATCACAATACCCCTAGGACCAAATAAGAGTCAAAAGACTGGGAGCGATCTGAATCACCAGTAAGAAAGCTAAAGTTCAATTATCAACGGATGAGGTAATGACACTGGTTTTTGACATTTCAAGCGAATAATGACGGCTGATTAATTTGCCAAGGATATAAATGAACAGCGTTCAGAAATGATAAGAAAAAAAAAACATTATTTTAACAGGAAAATGTGTAAGGCGTGACTTGGAAGAAATTTTTAACTTATAAGGAGTCGAAACTGTAGTCTAAGTGTTTTTAGAATATATTTTTTAAACAAGTATAGTTTGCAGACCAGATTGGAAAAGCGAATTGAGTTGAGGGATATAACGTTGAAAAATAAAAGTAACTTTAGTAAAAGCGCCTTAATCTAAAATCTGTTGAAATTTAAAACAATCCCTGCTTTTAATTCAATTATTCATATAAAAAAAAAACTGTTTTATTGATTTCTACACACATTTTCACAAAGGATCTATATATTTAAAGTATAAGCTAAATTCAAACAAAATGGTATCAAAACAGGAGTAATTGGGCCAAACATATGGTATAAAATATTAACTTAATCAAAAATATAGCACAAAACATAGAAAGCTGACCAAACTCATTGAAATTTGCCAATTTTGAGTTAAAAACACAGTCAAATGCGTATGTTTAAACGTCTATCTTTTACTCTCACAAATGGAGAGCAATTCATCTCCGATCTTATTAAGGAAATATTACCAAAATAGTTTTATTTTCTCGAATTTGATCTACTTTCTATGTTGCGTACGACATGTATTCTCAAAATAATTAAATTTTCAAAATATATTCGTTTACCTTAACCAACGATTGTATAAAGATTGGCCTCATTAGAGGGTACACTCACCTGAAAAGAAAAATTTAAAACAAATTAATTAGTTAGGTATTGCATAGATCTTGAGGAAACAGACTACGAAAGGAATGATAGCAATTATTAAACAAGGGGACACCGAAGCTAGTGATACCACAAACAATTTCTTACTCCATTTACGGATATTCAAATCTATGCGTCCTAATTTTGTAATGTTATCCATTGAGCGTATTAAACCTATTTTAAGTGCATCCTACTAGCAATTGTATGCGCTCAACATATGCTCCTCTAGTATTCAGCCGCAAAAGCCTACCGACCAACCTGCATTTACCGAGGGCAAGCAGGTACGAATATTTTCCAATAAATTCACAGACTAAAGCCTTCCAAAATACGACCAGGAACAATTTTGGTTTTGTGTCACTACGTGAGTACCAGTGCACACAGATCCTGCAACTTAAACGAAATGGGCTCCGAATGTTTGTAACCAAAAACCGTAATTGAAACCGGGTGACTTTGCGAAGTAATTTAAATCATTTGGTCTTAATCCGATTTTGGTAAGTTAATAGCATTTCTGTCCTAAAACGGAAGCAGTTATAGTAGTTGTCATTGGATAAAGGCAGGCAGGTACGAGTATAATTGCCTGGGTATTGAGGTCATTCTAAGACCGCAGCTAATGCGTAATGCAATGTTATCGGCTTCGTTATTGAATGTAGTGAATGCAGATTGCTTGTAGAGGATTAAAAAACTTTATTATTCCTTATTTTGTGGAAGAAATTTTCAATATGATCGATAGCACCACACAATTATAGCCAACCTTTTAAGAATCTCGAAACCGTAGAAAGAGAAGGAAGCTATTATTATGATCATTTCAAAAAACAGGCCTGAGTTATGTCCTTGCGGTATACAAACCATTAAATCATTTAATTCACACCCAAACCCATGGAAAATATTAAATTGTTGAAGGTTCAAAAAAGTCCTGCACTTTTCATTGTTAAATGGTGTTGTTTTCTTTTCTCCTTTAAAAATTCTTAATTCTCATTTCTCTCTGGATTTTTTCTTCCATTTTACTACTACTTTACATAATCTATTAAAAAAAAGCAGAATTGAACGAGTGTAATGCATCGCTTATATTATCACATCATAATGGTACTAGTGACCAGAAAACTCATCCAGGAGATGAATAATCCAGATTCGCATTATGAATATTTTAAATGCATTCTCTTTTTGCTTTTATCCACCCTCTTCCTGCCTGCCTGCTAGCATTTCCTTTTCCCTCTCTCTCTCTATATCTCTCTCTGGACCATGGTCAATTCATTACCTCGACTCAAAACAAAAGCGGAACATATGTATGTACATATGCATGTGGAGACATTCTTTAAACGAAATGCAGGCACGAGGACAAATCCAATTTTATCCCAGGGATTTTTCGACATTCAGTTCTTTCCATTTTCATTTCGTGTTCTTTCAAACGAATTTCATATCGTTTCTCTGAATGGAAAGGAATTTTTGTTTTTTCTTCTTCTTTTTTTGTCATGGACGCTCATTGAGGAATTAGTGTAATGTTCAGGAGGAGAGGCACATATTTGTTTTGCTTATGAAAAAAGGATTTAAATAGCAATCAGCGTTTATATTTTTTTCGCTTAAAGCATGCATTTAAATGATGAAATAATGAAGGATTAACATGTCTAAAGAAATGGTAGACACTGATAGCAACATCTATTAATATTAACAACCTGTTAAAATTTTTTAATGTAGACATTGATGGCCACAACTCACAAGGATTTAAAGAAGCTACTGAACTCCACCCTCTTGCTAAACTTTGGTTTTAAATGTAGACACTGATGGCAACATCTCACTGGGATGTCAACAACCTATTGAATTCTACCATCGTGTGAAACTTTTTTAAACTGTGATAATTCCCAATCCAAGACCCACTCCTCTGAAAAAGTCCGATAAATCACACATTCCTTAATATACATCTCCAGACCACCTGAAATATAATCCTCTCCATCGTTCATTACCTCGATCAAGTGCAGTAGAGTATGGGAACCAAAAAAAAAAACTCGAAAATGGATTTAACCGGCACAAAACTTCCATCCTAAAAATTCAACAATACTCGTACAATAACTTCTCCCAGTTTTTTTTTTTTCACTTTTTCTTTGTTATTTGTTTTTATTACTTATGACGGGTGAAAAACTTTTGTGCACTAAAAAACAAAAGTCGCTCGTTTAGAAATGGTTTTCACAGAAACTCTTAATTCACACTCCACCTCTCTGGATAAAAAAGGAGTCTTAGATGCGCGGCCAAATGCACGACAATACGAAAAAAAAAGGGTTCCGCGCGTTGGCCCCAGAAGGATTAAGAAAACTGCCTTTATTCTTCTTTTTTTGTGTTTTTGTCCGCGCGCCGTGTTCCTTGTTTTGCCATATTGAAAAGGAAAAGTTACGAACTTGTTTATGAAATCGAAAAACCACTGCCACTTGGAGAAAATATTGTACGGATGTGTGCGGTGAAGTTTTCATCATAAATAAAAATATTTTATGGTTTTCTGCTTTTTGCTTTTATTTGAATACAACAAGAAACAGCAAAAAAAAAATGAATGGCGGGTCTGGAAATTTAATATATCCAACAAGAAATTGAAAGTTTTTTTTTTTGTTTTTTATCTTTAGAGACCAGAAGTAAATGGCACGGTATCCAAGAAAGTTCAAAATCGACTCCTGCTGTGTTTTATGTCTAGAAAGCTGGATTTTTATTTGCTTTTAAATTTTTCTGTACTTTTATTGAGTTGAAATGTGACACTCACAGTGAGTGAAATATGTGCCTTGTAAGAATTTTGGAAAGCTATTTTTCTTAAGCATCGTAGTATTCAATATTTAAGGTGTTTTGTTCTAGAAAGATTTTAATTATTACTTGGAATAATCTCTTGTAGTGGCGGGTGTCCGCATGCTTTCTCAATCGATGTGACACATAAAGAATTCTTCAGAAGGAACCAATGATGTCGGTTATAGTCTCGGTCATGTTGAATTGCACACGTAGTTGAGTTACTTTGAAATATTTAGGGTTCATGCCTATCAAACCTTTTTTAAACAATTCATCATTCTAAGGAAATCGGTAATGACGAGTGAAATGACACTTGATTGCTGAAATTCAGTAGAAATCCGTTTATAAATTCGATGTATACAGATTCTTTTCGTGGATGGTAAAACTTAGGAATTATTTTGACAGAGAAAATATTATCCACAACAAATAGAACGTCTTCCCATTAACCGCATCTTACAGTGCAAAGATACGCAAAAATAAGTTTGCCAGAACAACGAGGATCGACTGATCGATTGCTTTTATGATTTAGAAGTATGTAAATATTCAGGCGGGCAACTCTCCAAGACACCTTTGCCCTCACTAAGCCATCGACCTCTAACAAAAAAGGTACGATCATGAGGTAGAAGGCGAGAAACAAGGCAATTGAGCCAGGACAAAATGTCTATACAAAACTTAACCTCTCAATGATTCACATCTCAAGAGATTTGCGACAAGAATAAATGTTTAGCGATATCGAAGGAAGACCACCCAAATGGCGAACAAAATATACAACCTAGGCGCTATTATCTCACACGATGGTAAAAGGAAGGAGGAAGTGCTAAATCGCACGAAATAAGCAATGTGTTCATACTTCGAAATCAGCAAAACACTAATAAACAAAAGAGAAAATTACGACAGAAGTAAAGACAAATCTATACAACAACATAATCAGGATCATAATTCTCCTAAATTTTTCTCATTTTTTTTTTAATTTTTGTCCGAACAATGACCTATCGCAGAATTGCAGTGAAAAAAAAAACAATTTCTAGGCGAAAATAACACTATTAGAGCAGGCCCTTACATGACAAGATTTCATAGCGCAAGATTCAACAAATCGTTAAAATAGTTTCCAAAGACAGACTAAACCTTCAACGCATCTCAAATTCAAATGAAAAAAATCGACCGCATACGGCACTCATAGTCACCATCGTGTTTTGAAGGATGTATTCACTCAATAGTTATACTGTAAAGTTAAAGTTCCAATGTACATACATACAAATGTATGCATTAGGTCAGATGCATCATAGAGAGAAGAAAATTAATTTATTATAAAACTGACGGCTATACATTATCCCGCAGCAGGTGGGTAGCAGTTTTGTGGGGAATCATAAACCAGCAGAGTCCATTATACGTATCCTTCTGCATGGCCACCGCAATGAATGATAGTGAATTTATATGTTTCAATCAAGAAAATTAAATTCCAGAGGTACACACATATATATCGCGCTATTCCGCTTTCAACCATGTAAACTAAATTTATAAACAAATACAGAATGGTAAGCAAACAAACCGAACAGAAAATATGAATACTGATTGGAATGAATAACTCCGCTAAGTTTTTCTCTCAGTTAGTTTCATGGCAGAAAGCATAAGATATACATACATACATACATACTGCCACAAAAATTCATGTGTTTGCATATGGTATGTACAAAGTGTAATATTTAATTTGTAACTGTTATACAAATGGTAAACATGGGCTACCGAAACGTTAAAGTCACGGATAAACTAAACTACACGCAAGGATAATATCAATATAATTTTATAAAACAAGTGTTTCACTTATGCACGTAAGCAAGACTGACAATACCCACGTACTGCTAATTAAATTTAAATCTGTATTCCTTATAATTCATCAGTTTACAGCGGTTCCCCCCGCCAACATTTTAATGGCACTTAAAGACAGAGAAATTTTAATGAAAATGTCGCTGCTAAAATGAGGAATTTACGAGATCTTTGGAGGAACATTTCAAAGATAAAAGATAATTTCTTTCCCAGCGGAATACGTGAAAGTATCGTTGCTTATCAGATTGCACTTTTCGTGGAACGTGACGCGCAATACAAATTACATTTTAATATCAAATATATGTGCATGTATTCCGACGACAAAAGGCATTGTCCTTACTCGGCGGAGATCCTTTTTCAAATGACGGATTAGACGGAGAGATATCTTAACGCCGAGTGAAATAGGTGGCGGGCATAAAATCTGAGAACAGAAAAACAGTATGCGGAATGGTGTTAGGGATGCTGTCATTTTGAGTAAGTTTTAATGTACGCGCATAATGACCATTTAATGAAGGCTATGTACGTTATGCTGTGGATAGAATCTAAGCACGCAAAAAAGCGATGTCAGCTCATGTCAGATTGACACAACTATCCATGCCCATATCCACGTCGACTTCCACGTCCATATCCATGCCAATACTCATATTCATTTCTGTTCCCACGCCTATATCGACACACTCGTACTACATCGAATCCTATGTCTTTTGTGGGTTATACCGTTTATTCATCGATTCTGATAACATTTTTAAAATAAAGACAGCGTTAGTAGTTCGGAAAATGTAAAATCGTACAGAGCTTTACTTTAGAAAAAACAGTCCGTGAAGTGTATAAACGATTCCCAAACGAATATCAATATAAACATTTGCAGTTTCTTGTAAAAAAAATACTGAATGCACGCCATTCGTTTAAAAATACTGCTTCTGGTTCCAGAAAGGTTTCATTTCCTAACTCAAGTCCAGGGCCAAAAAGGAGTGACATTTAGTTGGATAGACGAGGTATGTATCAACTCAATCGACTAGTTGGGTGATAGTGAAATATGAGCTCGTATGCATATGTTCTTATGTCGTCTCTTGGCATTTCTTCGCTATGTTGCAAGCTACATATGTAGGTGCCTCGTAGTAATTCAAAATTACATTGAAATTCAATTGAGTTGAAGCATAGGCATTTTGAGCGTGAAACATTCTAATTTTGATATAAATAGAGTGGAATATAAACCTATCCATAAACCCTTTCTAAAAAATACCCGCCCTAATGCAATCGAAGTCCACTCAGCCGTTTTCGAATTACTCGTACGAGGCAACTGTTGAAACAAATACTATTTTATTTTATTAAAGTTATGTTCTAGTGGACGCTCTGACGCAATGGTTAATGTGCTGGGCGGAAGTTTCTATGTCTATTCGACATCCTTCTTGATGGGGCATTCATGCCAAAAATATATAATGCTCAGCACGAAAGAGGATCAGACCACACTACATGCTAGATGCAGCCACTGAATGATGGTACTCCGAAGTACGAATAAGAATAAGAATTTACACATATAAAGTAAAATAGCAGGAATCGACAAGAAAATAATGTTAGAGACTATTCAAAAACCAAAAAAAAAAGCAGTCTTTATCGTAGAAAGGAGCTTGATGTCATAAGATCATCATTAGGAAATCAGAAAATCAGCAAGTAGTAAGTAAAGTTCTTCTCTTTAGCATAAAAGACTGCTCCTTTTATCCAAATCCTTTCAGACATGATAATAGTCAGCTGGCTTCACGAAGAATTAATATAAACTGTCTCAAAAGTAAGCAATAAAATACAGCTCCTCCTCAGTCGTAAAAAAAGAAAATCAGAAATTCAAAATTTGTAAAGAAATTCACTTACACGCTTCCTTTCACTTCATTTCACTTTAAAACTTAATTTCTAATTTCTCGAAACAGTTGCATTCAAAGTGTATTCTTAGGATATTGTATCTTCCTCTAATCTCCACAGTATACTACCACATTTTAGCGATTTGAACACACACGAAAGTTTAACATTTCGCAAGCGAGGATAAAGTTTAGAACAAGTTAAATTGAAAGTGCCTTCTATTGTTGTTGTGAAAATGTAGAAAACAGCAGGGATATGTAGGAGTACATACAATGTAGTGCACCACCTACGTTTGCTGTTTGTACCAAATTTGTTGGGAAAACCGTGGAATGCATGCGAGTAGGGCCTTTCACTTGCAATCAGAAGCACGTATGTGCTCAAGTTACTTGTTTCAAGTGGAAATATTATTATTTCGGGTTGAAATGAGGTACATAGATGCGTATGATTTAGTCATACAGTCAGATGCAGACCTTGATATTTAGTTATACTACTTTTGGCAGAACGTTAAGGAGTTTGTATGCTAAAACCACTTTGAAGAGGATACAAAAAAGGAAATTCTAACCAACTTCATTCTAAACTAGTTGAATATCGCTCCCAATGTAATGTGAAACATTTGGTGGCACTTTTCTTGATAACCAGTATTGTCCCGAGCAACTCACAAATGGTGTTATTAAAATAAAATGTAGAGATACGTGCAAAAAGAAGGAAATCCTTTTCCAGAACTCCTTCAATACCAAGAAGATATGATCTGGCTGAGAATCGCTTTATCTCCTCATGGATACAGGGAACTGGTGCTTTCACGAAATCGTTTTTTGCTCCGAAACTCATTCAATATGGTGAATGAGTGAATATACGCAAAAGGTGCGTATGGTTTTGTCAGCTAGAAATGAGGGAATATAATCAAGAAACGATGCATTCGATTTTTAAGCTCAAAGTAGCAAAAGTACAACTTCCAATTGATTATGGTTGACCTCGTTCTCTCATCTGACAAATTCCAAAGCACTACTGAGAAAAATAACACAGAAGAGGCATCTCTTGCCATTTCATAAGAAATCGATTTAATCTCAATTTATCCTGAAACCCTTTACCCCTGAGTTAAAAACTAGGATTGCAGATGTCGAAAGTAATGTTAGTATTAGCATAAGCCAGTGCTCCTCAGAATAGTAGCACTAGAACGAAGCTTAAGTAATCACCGATATATTAAAGCAAAATGTTAGAAATATTGGTCCGTCTAACCGGACGTGTAGGTGCCGACGATTAAATTTAAAATAATGTTTAGCAGCCTGCATTGAATCTTAAGAAATAATCCTTGGTAAAGGTGTTCCAAACAGTAGCTGAACAAATGCCAACGACAATGCTAGAGGAAACACATAGTATTAATTCCAAATGGTTAGTAAAAAAAAAAAAAAATTTTTACAAGTTTCAATTTAATAGTTGAAGCAACAGGTATCCGCAGGCAGCCCGGAGTGGTATCTCAACGTTAAAAAATCGTCTCTCCGGAGGAAAAATAACAACCAAATCAAGTTTCCGTTGATGATGTATCATCGTTCTAGTCCTGCAACACACATCATGATCCTATCATCGGTACTGGAGAATTTTGGACTGAAAACAACTTCTACAGTGAGTGGGAAGTGAGGAAGTGAGTTAACCTTACAATTCAAGAATGCATGCAACATTTTGGCCTAAGAAAGAAAAGAGACAACACTTGTGCTCTGAGCACAATTTTTTACTGCCTGCACACACTTATCACTGCTCACCAGTACCCCTTAGATGCGTCACCGACTTTGATGAGTGTATAAGAGTACATAAGAAGCTCGTTTTTAAGGAGAAATGAAAAGAGTTGACCATGTATTAGAACAACGAACGTTTTTTGTACTGTTGACCATGTATTGGAATAACGAATGTTTTCTGTTCTAGTTGAGCCATCAACAAAGTTACCAAAACTATCCAGGCACACCTTCGTTAAGAATTTGTATCGATGCATATTATGATGTGGAAACCCATCAGAAAAGACGGTAACTTTTCTAGAATTAAATTTTAAGCAGATACTTTCTACTACCGGTCCATTTTTTAGACCATTTCCATAATATAATTTCATGTTCCAGTCCCTTTATGCAAAACAGAGAATATTTGTGAAAAGCAGGAAAATCTGGAAAAGAAGGCGAACTCGAGTGGTTAACGGTTAAAATACTAACACCACCTCACTTCCAAAAGGGGAAAAATAAACATATTCCAAATATTCCAGAGCGCAAGAGTAACAGATGCAAATGAAAGATCTCCCCCTGCCCTTTTTTACTTTTGCTTAGGAGAGAAGGAGAGGACGCTAGTCTCACTGCACATTTTTTAAATGCATGCAAAAAAAGATAGGAATACAACCACTGAAAGAGGCACACTACAGCTCTGAGATGCGCGGATGACTTTTCATTTTCTTATTCGCATAAAATTCTTCCCTGTGTTGAGCACGGTTAATAAAATATTCCTTTTGCTTTCGTGAAAGGCAGAACAAGCAAAAATGTATCTGCAGACATAGTTCCAAAGTAGATTCATGAAAAAAAAATTCCCTTTAAATGCGAATTAAATGCATAGTGCAACTGAAAAGATTTCTTTCCTGAGAAACTTTTGTTTTTGGGAATATTTTTGTAATTATAAGGAAGGGATAACATCACTACACTCAATGGCCATCTTAACTGGCATATTTCTACTGCTGGCGGTAACAGTAGGTGCTTCCACTGGTAAATTGCTTGTCAATGCGGTTACTTTATTTAAGATAAGAATATTTCTAGGTACGTCATAGCCTATTTGTAGTCAGAACGTGGTGAAGGAAGGAGGTTATAGTGGGTAACAATCTCGTACCCTAATTTCACCTACTCTACAGTGATTTGCTAAGTTGATTTGCTCTTACAAGACAATTTTGTATGATCCTGAAACGAAGACAGAACATCAACTAGTCCTCAATGATGCCTGGAATAACTAGAAATATATCGGGTAGTAGAAGGACTTCTTATAGTGGGCACCGTGGCATAGTGCTTAATACATTGGAGTACAACGTGAAATGTTCGACGACATCCTTTCATCCTTTCGACATCCGTCTGAACATGGCATTAACCAAAGGTCCCTCACTGGTGCTAAAAATATAACAAGCACAACACGAATGATACAGCTACATGCACGCTGCTTGTGCCAAATATTTATTTTTTTAGAAGCATTTCATAAAGCATTGTACTTTCTAAAAAAAAAAATAATTATACTTCTTATCTATTTAACAGAATTCACAAATGTAACAATGACACTTGAAGTACCTGGAAATAAGTCAACCGGTAGAAGGACTTTACAAATATAGGAGAAGCTGATATCAATTTACAAGGTTCATGAACAAAACTCTCAACAATCTACCCACAAACTACATAAAATTTCAACGCATTTATCTTTAAATCCTTTCACACAAAATTTTCCGACAGTTGACACAGAAAAATGTTTGTTAAAAAATGGAAATATAATCAACTGTCTCCCATCCTCCTTCTATTGTCACTTGAATGGACTCATGTGCTATTTGAATAAAATTTATAACAAAAAGGACACATTCCCCATTGTGTGACTTAATTCTGCTCCATTAGATGACAACGTCAATGTGTTGCGCATATCCGCAATGCACAACGACGACGAGTCAATGAGTCAACAATGAAATTTTGCAACAATACGTCAAGCAGGCAACAAAAAAGTTACGTATACGCCTCACTGAACAATAGTTTCCACACCCGCATTCGTTCCACACCACAGTAACGATTGTTAGTTATTTGATTCAGTTGTTTATATTTTGGTTATCACCGGGGAACAATGATTTTTTTTAGTACAATGAGCTATATGCTAAATTATTAGTTAGAGATTTATTCAAGCGAAATAAATCGCTTAGCAAAATGCTCTTTTACAAAGGCTTACCAACAAATATGCTCAGCACAATTTGGTGTGAGTATTATAGGACCTCCACTCCACCATCCATACAGTAAATGACGCAACAAGTCGCCGAAATATAAACAAAATTAAGGAAAATCAAAATTATCCAAGGCAACTGAATAATATATGCGCACTTCCAACTTATTTTTATCCTCCAGAGAAATACATAAATACCACAACAAAACTTGTCTTGCTGATACCTTCATATGGGAAAGGTCAACTTCCAGAAATATTCAGAGGCTGTTGTGATAACGTGGGAGTGTGTCAGATACTAGTACTTTGGGGCAGAGAGCATTATTCGCTTTCGTGACTCATTAGGGATTCATTTATCAAGATTTATTTATCCTCCAGCATAGTGATTAGTTTATTGTCGACTTGTAGGCGGCGAGCGTGTCAAATTTAATTCTATTTCTCAATGTAATCGAATCGAATGTGTATCCATCGTTCTTCTCTCAATTCTGTGCCAAGTGTCACTTTCGCATAGTATCTCCAAATCGTTGACAAAATTTCCGACAACCTTTTTGTCGACCTTCGCTTCTTGTGTCCTTCCTGCTTTGTTACTTATCTTACTCCCCCACCCATTTAAGATCAGTCCCATAAAATAGGGTTAAAGAACACTCGACTAAACACATGTACTCATTCAACAAAGTCATCTTCCGTATGTCATCGGATGTCGTCCCTGTTCCTTTTACTGTTAACAACAACATAGGTCAAGTTCAGTTTATGGCTACTGGGCTTGAAAAGAGAAATATAATCTGTCGATTCCTACACAAAGTAAAAAAAAAACAGTTTCCTTTCTCCCAAGTAGTCCACAGCTGCCAATTCAAACTTTTGTTGCACTTTGCTTTGAAAAATCACATTTCTTTAGTAACGAAAAAGAACATCCTTCGTATGAAATTCAACATCCTTTCCCTTCATTTGCTTTCCTTAGCAGCATCGTCAACAATTTGATATGCCCTTTCATTTCTCCTGTCTATCTGGCCTATATGCACATGTTGTTGTTCTGGGAAAAGGCTCCTTCAACATGCACATCCTTGATTGAGTAGCATGTTTTCTCTCTGTTGCATTGATGATCTTTATTGTCATTTGCTTCTCATTATCTTCCACTTCAGTATCTCAATTGAATTCAATTCAGCTCAAGTGGAAAATGTATTCATTAAGCACATGTTTTGGGAGAGAATTCGTTGGCTTATCTCTTGTTTCTGATCACATTTCGCTTCGAGGAATGCACCACATAGTAAATGCATTGTTTGAAATTAATTATTTAATAGCAATTAAATTAAATTGCCCATATTATGATCTCGAAGTAAAGTGCTTCAATTAGTTGGCTCTCCCTTCTGATTTCCGATTTCAATAAGAATTTAATGTCGCTCTGAAGACTAAACTTCTTTAGGGACATACATATGTACATACATTTCCCTCTTTGGTGTTTGACAATTATTACTGAATTTATGTATGGTTGACGAAAAGAGATGGGAGCCGGTTATCTGAATGCCTTCTAAGTTTTCCTATCTATGAAAATGTTTTACAGTATCCTTGAAGACATTATATGCCTTGAAAATGCGGCCTTCAATCCCTAAAAGACTGAATTAGTACCTTTCACAAGCAAATAAAAATAATTCCCTACTACTGAGCCAACATCCTTCAAGACCCCTGATAAGGCGAATAACATAGAGCAAATCCTCGAAATGAAATTGAACTGAAAAAGAATGTTTAATGAGAGAGTAAGTAAGAACCATACTGCTTTCAAAATAGGAAAACTCATTATCGGTAGAAATTATTGACTAAACCCTTATTTCCTCTCTTTCTAGAGCAATACTTATGTGCGGGCATATGATAACTTAATCTGGTAGCAGGACCCCGGCAACGCTATAAATATCACAATCAATGGCAGAAATACAGAGATACGTATCATCAAAACTTATGCAAACAAAACAGTGCCAACAAAACAATGCGAAGCCAAAAAACTATTCTACTTCCTGTCTAAGGTCTCTTTCTCCAGCGAAAACACTTCCAGAATAAGCCAGATTAACACAAATCTTGAACCTGACTATTTTTGCATTGCTCAGACTTTGTAAAACAGTTTCCTGTATCGTTCTAGGAATATATAATTAAGGAAGCGAAGGAAAGTGGGAGGCTAAATCTTTGCCAATCTGCAGAGCAATGGGAAACCAAGGAAATGTGAAATACCAAAGTATTTACGCATCTACGCGAAAGGCTCAAAAATAAAAGTACTCGTCAGTGAGACCATGGTTTATTTTCAAGGATGTTAAATCTACAGACAGTTCTATCAACTTTCTTCTAAGCAGGGTTCGACCATAGCGAAGTTAGCTTCAATGATGTCAATACAACAAGTCAGTATTGAAATTTTTGTTGATAGATCAGTCGCTCATAAAAAAAATTTCTGCTATCAGGATAAAAGCTTAAGTAGCTTAATAGACGATGATGCGAAGAGCGGCCCTTGCTAAACAGCACAGGTAAAATTGTCGGTTGCCGGTTCTCTGGCCATATCCATGTTACAGCAGCTGGTAAAAACTAGCCCCCGCTTACTCAAGTGCAAACTAGTTAATCAATTCAGACAAAAGATGGAACAAGAAATCCCAACATTAGCCGACGTCAGATGTGAATCACACTATATATATACAATAAAACTAGTAGCAGAAATCCATAGAATTATATTCTGTACTGATGAATGCTGATCAATTATCGTAACCTCCTTTATAGCAATGCTCAAAAATAAACCGAAATAATGAAGACATCTGCGAACTGTAGCGATAAAGTGGTCCACTATGAGGCCCCACTGCATTTCTATTACCACTACTTAAGCCTCTATGAAACAAGACTTAAGCCTACACCTCACTCTCTGATTTATAGGGATACTTAGAGACCAGCCTGACTGAAAACTTCTAATAGAAATCTACATGATGTCCATCATTTACCAACCCTCAGATGAGTATCAAATGAGATATGAAAATGTCTTGAGTATAAGATTGTATTCTCGCTCCTTTTCTCTGAAACTGCAAATAATTAGAATTGACTAAAAGATTCCTGTTGTAAAAATATAAAATGAAAAAAAAAAACGTCACCACATTCGGCAGAATATTTTCGTTTTCTGTTCAAAGTTTAAAGATTCTCCTGTATTATCCCAAAATGCCAACTAACCATTTCCTCAATAAAACCACGGCACATAAAATATGCAAAACAACAGGACGAATCTTATGATCATAAAAATCGTCGGGGCCAGCTTAACACGATGGGAGGCATGAAAAGGTTTTTTTATTGTTTTTTTTTTTTTTTTTTGTCTACAGGTATCACGTTTTTTATCCCTCCGTTTGCCTTTTTTAAGAAAAAAAAAAAACGACTTGATTGTCCTTTGAATCAATTACCGACCATCTGTAGTCGAGCCAAGAATTCTATTGCGTCTTTATTACATCCTTTTACGCCAACCCCCTCCCCTATCGCATTGGCCAAGCAATGTCGTTCGCTGCTTTTCGACTTCCGTTCTCTTCTTGTTTTATGATAATAAAATCAAATCAAATGAAAATGAAATCCGTTCCTTTAAGGATAATGAAAATAATTTTATTAAGGACATAAAAGCGCCATGTTGTTGCTAGTACTATACTACAGTTTGTTTTTCGTGCGAAAATGCGTAATAGGGAAACCATCACAGCCTGGATACAAGACATAGAACAGGATAATCTATGATGGCAGGCAACGCAAATTGAATTAGCCAAAGCTATGGTATACTACATATATATTGGCACAAGTAGAGAGTAGGGCGCCTGGTAAAGAAAACAAAACTTTTCTATCAAAGTTGCTACATTGGCCTTCGCCGCTCGGTTTGCTTCTACTGATTTCAATTAATCCCCCGAAAACAAACAAACAACAGAAAAAAAAAAAGAAGAAATTTCGGGATTATTCAGGACGGCATTAAGAAAAGATTGCCCTAACGAATGAGCTGAGAGAGCATAACGGACCTTTAACGAAATAGTTCCTCGTGTTATACCATGTTTTGGGCTTTGTGCTCAAGGCTTTCTTTTTCGGGCTGCGGAGATGCTGGGGATATTCAATGGAAGAAATGATCATCTAATTAGGTTCGTTATGAGTTATTGGTGTTATGGAACGAAAGGAAGGATGATGGCCAAGTTAATGTTTACTCATCGGCACTTTTTTGCTTTATTTTCACTTGTTAGGATGTGATAATCGGCAGATGACGGAAGGATGAAAGAATTTTGTGTGGGGGACGGGTGCCTAGTTTTATGTCGTACTGACATCTCTTCGGAACACACGTGTCAAGCAAATAAATTTCCTATTTATTCGATTTTATTTTATCGTGTGTATGATAGAAATGAGCTCTCGCTTATTATTTTTGTTTTTTTTTTCCCCTTAAATTCATATAACGCGCTGGGTATTATGAGTAATGAATGTGATTTTTGGTTTAATTGTTGGAACCTCGGGTATTGTTTTGTTTCAATTTACTCAATGTTCGGTGTTTATACTCGATAAGAATGAGGATTAGCTTCCATGAAATGGTTTCAGACTCGTGAATTATTTTAGTTGAAACAATCAGTGGTTTGGATCCAGAGAGAATTTTTCCGTCTCGTAATTTTCCTATCGCTCAGAAAATTAAGGAGATAATTGCAACAAATGGAAACAGCCCATCTCACTCAAGTGTCCTTTTATTTAAATATACTCCACGTATAGCTGCGCACTAGTCTGGGAGCACTGTTTGAACAGGAATTCACTTATTTATGTAATTTTATTCATTATACCAAATGTGGTCACTTCAACACCTCCGACAAGGAAGTATAATAAACGTACATAACCTAAATCTTTCTGTAGCTCTTCAGCACTTTTGAGACTTCCAGAGTGAATCCTTTCAACTTCGTGGCAAATACTATTTAAACAGTCCCATGTACCTCTCTTAGGTCCTTGGTAAGGACCTTAAAAACACTTTTGCAACTCCCCAACCAAGTGTAACGTAAATAAACCAAATGGACTAACTCTGTAAAACAAACTGTCTCTTGGTGTATTCTACTGCGTCCTCTGGGAATTCTCGTCCTCGGTCCTTGTGCTCTTTTCTCCCAAAACATTAATTAAACAAAACTACAAACTTTCGCAAAGAAATTGCATTTAATGTGTAATTCGTATGCAAAAGTGGATGCGACAATGACTCCTCCACGGTACCATGGTACCACAGGACGTATACGTAACATTTTTCAGCCACATGCAGTGTAATGAACAAAAACGACGACAAAGTGAGGCGAGTATTTACCACCCCGTAAATAGTTTGTCATAAATGTTGGAATATGTTGCATTACAGGACGACAAGAGTGAGCGAACAAGTACGCTGGGAATTTTGGAAAAGGACCAAACTTCCTCGTAAAAGGTGGCTATATACATATATGGATCAATGCTTTTGCATACTAATTACATTGTAACGTTAAAGTTTGACTTTTGTTTCTCAATGTTTGCACTGTGGTGGAGAGGTGAACTAGGGTTGACAGTATATTAGGGTATGATTTGGTGTTGATAAAACTTTAACCGTACAGGCATGTGTGCGTAAGGAAAAGTTTAATGAAAGACAGTTTCGTAAGAATATCGAATGCTCGATTTTGAGAGTGAGTTATGCGAACAACTTTAATGAACAGAGTTGCAACTTTACGCTTTTATGCAACAGCATTCCTTGTTACCTAACTTGAGTATGCAAAGTGATTAGATGCCTTACAAAATTGATTATTACACGGTACAGTTTTTCTGATACTGACGTGAATTACATTGTTCACTCTTTATTTATTTAACGAGCCTTCAAGAAATTACGAAGGCTAGTGTGCATTGGAGCAACCAGTGCAGTGAGAATAACATCAATGGCTGGACTTGAGGCCATTGTCAATTTACTTCCACGACTATAAGCGCCCCAAGAATAAGCTAATCAGGCAGCTGGAAGCCGTACACATCAGGTCATACTATGATCCTATAAGAGTATGCAAGCAAAGTAGCAAAAACAAGTTACATAACGCGATATCTGGATATTATATCAGCTTTTAAAAGCCTCTATCTTAGTAGAGTAGAAAGGAACAAAAGGAAATGCTCAAGCGCATTAGCTATAAAAGTTTACATTGAAGGGTTCAAGATCGACATTGATATAGACGCAGGTACCTTTTCAGATTTTGGCTGAGCATGCCAAAAATCAGTCAGACTCCCAAACCATAGCAGCGATTTCCAAGCGGTGGCCAATAGCCACTCGTGATGACTGATGAACTGGCTAGGAGAAGCTCAGGATCTAACCCGGGCAAGTCGACAACACAGGCACGAAACAGGAAATAAATTTCCAAAGGCAGATAATAGATGGAGTTCTCTGAGCACATGTGCTAAATGTGGCCTCTATTCATGAAATAAAGGAAGAACCAGGCAGGCAGACTTATACCCACAAAAAAACAGGAAACCCCTATCTACTCTTATGGTACGAAGTCCCATGAGGACACTACCCACTTTCTGTGCCATTGCCCCAGCCTCTGCCTCCAGAACATGAAGGATCTATCCACCATATCGGTGAACGACATTTGTAGATACATCAAATCGACAGAATGGTTTGTACTTCAGACAAAATACATAGTATACTAGATTATAACTATTCGATAGGTTATGCTCCACGAGCTAAAGGATACACCTTTCCCCCAATGGACATCACAATGGATCTACATAAGTAGGTATATTGACCTGGTGCGGTGTAAAGGAAGCTCCCCTTCTAACCTGACCTATTTATTAAACAACTTTCACTCATCATTTATCAACTTATCGTACATATGTACATAACTTCTTTAATTCATAACCGGGCAAAGGAAAACAATTCAGTTGTTATTCATCGCCAATCACAAAATGTGACAATGAAAACAATTTTAAAATTCCTCTACTTATCACTTTTCAATAGTGAAATCGACAAAAATCAAAAATTAGCAAAGAAAAAGGATAGTTTACAAGTTTTGTGCTACTACAATAAACGTGTCCAACAATCTGCCCTTATTTACAAAACAAATGCCGAGAAATACTTATCATTTTAACACTTAGTATAAACAATTTCAAGTGATAATTGAATGGAATTTTACTTCTATTGTCGACAAAGAGTTCAGATAAGTTAACAAATGATGAGCGATAAGTGGCTGGTGGCATAGATCCATTCAAAGCAAAACATTTTGCCAATTACTCCATTTTGAAAAGATAAAACTTTCCATCTTAAAAATAAAATCTTTCGAATTATTTTCACTTATGTACATCAAACGATCTAAGAAATAAGTTTAATTTAAACTTATTTCCCGTGAAATGCAAAAAGCAATGAAATAGAATAACAAATCTCGAGGAAAAAAACTTCTTTGATTTTCTTTCGAGTTTCTTTTTTTGCAACCCTTCCAAGGGAAATGAGGAAAATTCTTTCCAAACAATAATATTCATTACTATCAAGGAAAGTTAGAAAATATTTTTTCTTACCTTTCCTCAAGATTCTTTTTTTTTCTTTTCTTTTCACCTTTTCTTTATTTATCTGCTTTGAAAGTTTCTATTTTTTATTTTCTCCCCTTTACTTTCCATTTGTGCTTCAAAATGGTTTTCTTTTGGTGGATAAAATGGGGGCGAGAATGACTTTTAATTTTTACGTTTTGATGTACATAGTAAGTAAAGAACCCTTCGCTATCCATTTTCACTTTCAAAGTAATTATTCAATGCAATCACACCTTTAGTGTCCGTTTGAAATATGAAATAGAAAACTTTCTCTTTGTGAAAGCAGCTTAAATGAAAACACTTAAAGAGTACACACACTTTAAAGCATCGCCAATAACCAACCGTGGTTGATGTCATTTCAAAAACAGAAAACCCTCCCAACACATGATCCCACACATTCCTAACCCGGATGTCCTTGGCTGTATGTCATAGATTCAAGCAGATATGCCACCAAAAACACGCAAAAAAAAACACATCTCATGTGCACAGCCAAATGTCACACAGTATCCTGGCAAAAAGAGGAATATGTATGAACAAAAAAAATTGCTGCTTCGAAACGGAAGGAAAGACAGACGAGCTGAAATTGGGGTTACAGGAGATGCCCTCCCAGAGGCATTGTATACAATGGAACACATGAAAAAATCAAAGAAATAAAAAAGAAAAATGTTTCTAAAAATTTCTACGGTTCAGTGAGTCAAGGACCAAAACAGGGGCTTGCATTTTGTTTGGCCGTGTATGTTCTAGTTGGTTTTTGTTTTATAGGAATTTCAATCATACCTCACAATGGTTCAAGCCAATTTATCTTAAAACGAATGATTGGACGGGACAAGACTAATGGAATGTAGCAAATTAGCTTGCGCAACTAAAATTTTGACTTGTTTTTCTTGCCACCGAATACCGGTCCCGAAGCATTGGCTAATGTACGCAGAGGAATAGTAAGGATATGAACGAAAAACCATAAACGGTGGTCAAGTGTGACCAAGTGTAGGCAAGCCAAAGTGGCTGTGAAAATGCCTGAAGTTTCATAGTTTGTAGTGTGAAAGGCTTAAATGGTTAGTTGCGTTGCTCGAAGGACTTACAAGTCCAGGACCAAGCTTCTCGCGACAAATGGAAGAGCCCTACTCCTTAGAGCCATATCCAAAAGGAGAAGCTTTCTCATGGCAATTTAAGAGACAACAGGATATGTACGTACTGTGGAAAAAGAATGATCTTGGGGTATCTCTGAGTGAAACGCAAATGATAAACAAGATTTACTTAAGCAATTACTAGCATTAATCCGGAAAACTAAAATCTTCCAAAGGGCTTTTCTGGCTGAAAATAAAACAAAAGCAACCGATGTTGACTAAATTTAACATGAACCTGTCAGTTCTCATGTTTACTTGTCTGTGCACATCCTTTTGATATGTTGTACCTCCTCCATTGCATGATCAACACCACCCATTCAAAGCTCTATATATACATACATATATCACTATTTCTTTCCCTATTTTAGTAGGCATTGCAATCATTATCAATGTCACTGTTACCGTCGTAGCCAATGCCAACATCGCCATTGCTGTATCTATCACGGCCACCAGATGTACCTATCACCGCCTTTATCACTATTACTATCACCATCACTGGTATACCAGCGCCACCGTCACCGTTCACTATTATATAAAACGTTCCAATCTACGCTCATGACCTTTACAGACACTAACCCCAAGCAGAGCATCATACCATTTAAACTATTTTCGCTTCGTCCCTCTCCAACTTACTCAAGGACGTTACCGACGAGGATAACTGAAGAAAACAAATAAACAACGCTCGTCAATCTCATTTTCTTCGCTTCCTTTTCATTAGCCAGGCTTAGACCATTTCTCACCATCAGTCTATGCGAACGGACTATGGACTTGACTTCAACAAACGACCCAATTCACCACTCATGCTTTAGTTAACTCGTTGACCCAACTTTAGTGAACTTTCCAAAAATGTAATTCAACCCAATTCAACTTCAATTCCATTTACGAGTTCTGTCAAGTCATATGTTTAATTGACTAAAAGCTCATAAGGAGGACAACAAGGACAAAAATAACACAATAATCCATCTACCCTACAGAGTACACCAAAAGCAACCTATTGTATTGACCTTTTTGGAAAATATTTGTACGTTAGGGTTACACTACTGAAAGGATTGCCTTCTAACAATTGCATCCAACATGTAATTTCATATCCTGGCTACTCTCCCGACCAACGACGAATACAGCACAAAACCCACTAAATCCGATGAAAATCAAATTGAAGAATGGTAGCTAGGTAGGTAGGTAGTTACAATTGTACACACATTGTGTGACTACTTGCTACACACTATAATCGAATTGCATTCGTTTGGTCAACGGACTGAGGATGAAATCAACGGTGACATCATAACTGTGATAAATCCATGAAAGAATCTCTACTTTCTACGAAATCTCTATTACCAAATGGGGTTAAACTTTGAACACAATAAGGATTGTGCAGTTTTATTGGACAATTGAAACGGATCTATGCGGTTTTGATCCGTCTAAGGGGACAATAAAAGGATAAACGTTTGTTTGCGAAATGATATTTTTCGTAAATACATACTACCCTCAGCTCTATAGCTTTTAATGATGTCTTAACTCTTGACAATTTACGGTTGATGCAATCGAAAATAGAGTGAATCAATATCCTGAGAATCACATGCCAGAGAGAGTTATTGCCTAGAATAAAAAATAAATAAAAGATGATTGGTGAAATGATACGTTTTGTCAAGCACCGCTTGCATTAATCTCATTAAAGTTGTGAGAAGAGTAGTCTGCTTCGTGATGTATTTTATCTCCATTGATTGATTAGTGGTCAGGGCACGTTACTCCCATCAAAGTCACGTCATCAGGTGAGCGAATGTGGTGAGCAAATAGCTGATTGTTGCTGGATTGGTTGGTTGGTTGTTTCTCCGCTTTTTGATTCCTTCTATGAGAGGCTAGTCATTTAGCTTTAGCTTATGTAAATGGCATAGATTTGAGTTCTATCATTCTTTCCAGGCTTTCCAAAATGAGAGAAAGGATCATCTTTTCTAGCCAGCGTTTAGCTCTACTATAACCGATAAACTGTAACGTGAATCTGATATAATTTCTATCACCTCCCGAATTTCTAATCATCTGAAAATGCATTTCAATGCACAATGCAAATCTAGAGAAAGCTTAACATCCTTACGAAAAAAAGAACTCTCCCATAAGCAATTTCTTCTTCTTTTGTCATCCCTATCATCCCATTACCATTAACATGCAAATTAATGGCAATTGAAGTCAATTAAGAACTCATCCAATGAAAATGGGTGGCGAGAATGTCCTTCAAATTTCAATAATTGTGCAATTTAAATTCCGATTTCGAATTCGGAGAAGAGGTTCATTAGTTTCTCAACTTTTGGCTTACTTACAAACTGTGTATAATTGGCATTGACAGCTTATCAGTACATCAGCAGGACTAACAAGGATTGCCCAAGAAACGTGTTCAGTTAAGTGAAGTTTGACTTTTTGTTCTCAAAAGGGCTGGAAGCCAGACAAAATACATTGCAATCAGATGGAAAAGAAAGACGAAAATCACTAAACTACGAGATTATAGGATTATTATTCGCCTGGAAAACCTTTTATTTGACTTTCAAAAGTATATTTAAAATCGAAAACGATTCTTTTTTTCTATACATAATGGCTATGCGATACCACAAAGAAGATAAGTACCCATCACGTTCGCTATGCATCTCAAATTGTCAATAAACACACACCAATAAACAGGACAAATCGACAAAATATTGGAAAATCAGCATGAACGAGAGACAGAGCTAGAGATAAATCCAAAATAGCACTCAACGAATTTAATAACACCTGGATCTGTCTTATTCTTGCTATCGTTATCCGTCTCCTTTCCATCGTTAGCTTTGTAGACATTTCCAATATCCATCTATAAAACGGCAAAAATGCATTTCTTCCTTGTCGGGACGAAAAGGGATGGCAATGTGAAAAACAACAGATGGACCCAACATTCTACTGCTCTCTCCAATCCAATACAATCCCTACACTGTTCAGGACACAACTAAGAGTGGTCGTTGTGTATTGTACTAACGTTATATCATAGTATTTTGTGTACACGAATACATACTTATAGCAGCAGTAGCGACAGATCAGGACTTCTGGTATTGTTTTGTATCTTTTTATGCATTTAATGTGCAACACAAGCAATAGGGGGCTGTATCGAGAAACAATAATAAAATATCCTTGTTATTCCTGACCTTTTTATTGGAAATTAGTAGGAGCTAAGAATTTCTCTTTGGAAATTCGTGGCAGGAAGGAATCTCATTGAATCGACAAACAAGAATGCAAATAAAAATGCACAACTTTGCATTGGTGTTGTTTTAGTTGAACTTGCCGGAATGTTGCTGTTATTTGAAATATGTATTCAAAGATGTAGAATAGGTATTTGTGGTTGGTGAAAATGACCGTAATGCTGTACGGCAGGGATCCTATTTACGACTTTTAGTCCAATACAGTGCAAATCAATCTGGATGAAACCGTGCGCCGTCGAGTGTAATTTAAAGACAAAAAAATAGAAGTTAAAAAGTAAGGATAAGATGGAGTTAAATGTTTAGATTTAAGGACACAACATTGGTGAAAATATGACGGAAATTTCATCGGATAAACAGAATTCGTGCTACGACAACGACTTTGAAGTAATTTTGTCTCGATTTTACAACTATTTTTTTTTAAATAAATTTGTAGACTTCTACATTGAGAAGTCTACCGCAACGATTTCCGTCAACTAGATACTTTGCACTTGTCGGTCCATAGAATTTATAAGGCAAGTTATCCCTGAATATCGTTCTAATAAAAAGTAAACGTTTAAAGAATTTTCAGCTAAGAACATTGTCCTGTTTTAAGAGCTCCACGGTGTAGTGGTAATATGCTACATGTGACGCGGACGGTGCAGGATCGAACCCCGACTGGGAAAAGCAACCACAATCAAGGAACATAGAAGAAAAGCAAATAAAATCCATGTTTCTCCAACCAAAAGCCCTAAAAAAAATTTTACTGCATGGTAGTGCAAAGGATCGAGTGTCTGAGTGTCTGAGTGTCTGAGTGTCCGAGGATTTGGTATCTCATTTTTTAAAAAGAAAAAAACACAACAGTGTTACTCAACCCGCTGCTTCTTAGTATATTCTTAGCCTTCTAAAAGGCTTTAGAAATGTTGTGTTGCTTGCAAGCCCTACCGCTACATAGGCCAGGCTACAAAGTTGAAACAATCTCGCAAGAGAATACATCAAAATATAAATAAATTTCAGAGAGCCTGGATGGTTCTTTAAAAAAAGAATGTAAAATTCATTTTTAAATTTCCTAAAATTTCTTGAATATCTGCAGCGAGAAACCCTTAAGTAATTAAAGACTTTTTACAGTAACTGACTGCACAGAAAGATAAAATAAAAGATCGACGTAATTATATGTGCCTAAGTACGGTTTTATGCTGGCTAAAGAGCACTACCTTAAAAGCATGACACCATGTTTTCCCAGACTCAATATGAACAGCTGTTTTGTAACATACATACACCATTCGATTTTTTTTTAAAAAATAGGACAACTTTTCCTATTCCACTCGACATCGAAGGCAAACATCGTTTCAAACGCACCCAACGCATAGACACTTAAGATGTACAAATGCACGTGACATCGTTCGCGGTCACGATGAACGCAAAAAAATTAAACAAGCACCTTATTTAGTCTACCATGTCCTTCATCGATCGTACATCGTGACGAAACACCAAGACTTATAGCCTGTTGGCCTTTCTAGAAAATCAGAAAATCGATTACGATGACAGAGCAACCTACTATATAAAGCAAAGACTATACATCATCTCTCTAACTTACAATGGATTTTTAGCGGCGTCAACATTTCGTCGAGCGGCATGAATATAAAGTTCCTAGTTAATTTATTATTCCCACCACAGTTAACAACAACAACAGAATACTGAACCCAAAAAAAAAGAACTTCTGTCCTCTTTCGCAAGTTGCCAGCAAATTTCAAAAAAATGTAAATCTCGTCCGCAAACATGCGGCATTCGCACGTTAATATTTAAATAACCCGAATGAAGTGCACAAAATAGAATTCCATTTACCCTGCAGACAGTACACACCTGTGTATCCTGTGAATTTCCTTTTAAAGTGTACCTTTACTCAAATGTATGCATAATATCTGTGCTTTACCTACATATTTACATACTATATGGCCTATGTATGTATGTATATATGTACATAGATTAACTTCGCAGCTTGAAAAGGGCTCTTCGCTTCTTCGCCTCTGTGGCGACCGCAGTTAATGTCCAAATTTCTTTTGCGAAAATCCTGTTGCAAGAGAAAGCAAAAAATAAAAGGAGCCAAGGACCATCACAAGTCCATCTCGTGTCAAAGGCTTAAGTCACCCCTAACTGTGCTACACGGGGAGCCATTCTGATAATTCACAGAAAAAAAAGGGCATTCCGCACTGTCAAGAAGGAAATAATTTGAAATTCTTATTTGCGATTTCGCACAGAATAAAAAAAAAACTACATTCATGAATTCCACTGAGGGATAATTCACATTTACTAGGCACAGGTTCTGACACATAAAGTGGAATACAGAGAGTCAGATCGACAAAAATAACTTTAAGGACTACGATAGCGATAACTTACTTAACTCTATAGAAATAGATTTAATTTGAATCATTGCCACAGCCGCATATGTGTGTCCATTCAAGTGAATGAAATCCAAGATGGTATCAGTAGAAAAGCAATTCCAAGGACAGAAATTGAGTTTGAATAAGGATTCCTTCCGACGTTATTTTCTATTGGTATTGTGACGGCGCGTTTTTTTGTGGTATCGGACGCTCGTGTAGGAACGTGATCCTTTTTTTTCCATTTAGCCATCGAAGATGACGATGGGAATTTATTTATTCAATCGTTCGTGCGTGGAATCCTTTTGCATTTGTTGGGGAGGATATTCATCTTGGCTGCAGGCAGGACTCTGCGAATAATTACTTCCTGCTATTTTCCTGTGTTTAAAATTTTTGATTGGTGGCAATAAATAAAACGGAAAAGTGCTGCTTAGAAAGAAAAACACATTTGCCTGCTAAAATTTTCTAAACAACGATTTTTGTCCCTCTAATGAAATGTGTGATTTTCTTGCAGTAAAAAATAAGCTAAACGAACAAAGAACAAACACTACACTTTATATAAGAAAGACTTGGCAATCTTTTTCCTGCATCTGAGGCACTCATTTATGATCCTTCAGACTCGCACTTATGTACGTTCTCTCTCTGCTTTGCTTTGCTTTTCTCCTCGTATTTAAAGATAATTACTTATCACTTAAGTTCTTGTTTTCCTTATAAACGTGTGTGTCGTCTGGTGGGTTGTTTGCTATTCTTGAGGAAAATAATACGATGGCACTTTAGAGGAAGTGTAGCTACCTTCCCAAACCAATTGTGCACACGAAGAAAAGTACAATACTTCGTAGTACGGTGCAGTGTCCTTAGAGTAATTTGCTCGTTTCGATTATTTTGCTAAGATTCGTTGCAGAAAACAAATAAAACCGAATTAGGAGTAGAATTCGTTGCAGAAAACTAATAGAACCGAATTAGAGGCAAATAAGGACCAATTTTTTCTTCAGATAATCGTCGTTTCTTTCATGGTTGCGAATTGGGTGGTTGGTATTCTGTTTTAAATTTAGAAAACTAATCAGTGTTAAACTTAAAATGTTGACTATAAATGCTAATCTGCAAGTGCACTTTATCGGCTTTGTGAGTGGTTTTATTTGTTCTTTGTTTCGTCTGACCCCTGTGACTGTGGATAACCATCGACTTCTCAAGTTACCACTAAGAGAATTTAAGAGAGCTTTTAATACTACTAGACAGTCGTATTGCTCGGATCACTTCTTGCTTTGGACTAGTGCAATTAACAACCCATCAGGCGTTCGAAGGTATAAGTAAGACCTTCACTACCTAAAAACTGTGTAAATTTGTAGTTTTGTTAAACTGCACGGAAGCATCAGGGTATATCTCTTCATTAACAAATATGATACCTACGACTTACTAAGCCTAAAATTATCATTCGAAGCATGAGTCAGATAAAAATTACGATCTTGAAAACCTTTCAACTGAATTAAGAATTAAAAAAAGTAAAACTTAAGAAAATGTGCTGCAGCCTAAAACTGTTTTGAACAAGGATACCTGTTGCTGTTATATAACGGCAAAATACGAGATGAGCATTTGTTCTTAGAGATTGCAGCAGCACTAACGATCATAGTATTACTTGCAGCTCCCGTGAGATACTGTCATCAGCGAGATGGACCAACTCCTAAAAACAACAGACAGATGACTGCAAGATAGAATCATTAAAACACGAGTTGTGGATGAAGGCATTTAAAAATCGCTTCTCTCTACCTCGAAATCTATCAAATCTATGAACTTGTTAAAGAAAAAGATTTCAAAATGACTAAGAAAAGAAAATCGAATGAGTTTTGCACGTTTAGAACCCCAACTACCAAACTAATGAGTGTGTTTACACAAGAAAAAGTGCGATCATAAAAGCGGAAGGTGAACAGGTGGTTATTTGGCCAAATTTCCCTTGGGCATTAGAAAATATAGTGGATTACAACTAAAGAGAACAGTTCGCTATTGTGTGTGCTAATCGATTCGCCTATTACTCGATTTCGCTGTGATTCATCAGTTGTTTTGGATGACATAGTACAAAGGATATTTATAGGAGTTTTAAAGAATTCGATAGATAGGCAGAAAGAACAGATACAAATTTTGCCATTTTGACTACTGAAACTAATTAAGCGAAAAAGTTAAATTGTAACAATGTTTATGGAGCAGATCCACTAAATCTTTGTCAGCATCAGCTAAAAATAAATAGAAACCAGATTATTTTACATTACATACACAGTACATATGTAAGAACTAAAAACCTACAAAAGCAACCAGGATAACAACATTTTTCATATATCTACATATCAATCCAAGTGAACATCCATCCGTAGTCTGAAATTATGACTTGGACCTGCCTAACAAATGCTCAGCAAACGTATGCGCAGGTGCAGAAAGGCTATAAAATAACTAAAAAATTCCGAAATAAAAAAATCTTTTCAAGAAGTGAAATATCAATAGGTACCTGCACAAACAAGATTGATTTCGAAGCAATCAGATTACCACAGTACCACAGAAACATTTGATTTCCAATGTGTTTTCGTTATAAATTGATCTTCGAGAACTCCACCAAAACTTTTGATCAGTTTGGTTCAACTGGGTTAAAGCAATTTTTCTTTCAAATTAACTAAACCACATCCGAAATATAAGCAACCAACCTTGTACAGCATAAGACCGATTAAAATATCTGACCAATCTCAGAAATGCAACAAAAAAGCCTCAGAATATTGCCGAAATTTCCAGAAAAATTTACAACAACTGCAAGAACTAAGGATTTCAAATACCGTTACGTATGTATGTCACGCCATGTTCATGCAAGCACAGAAGCTACACACACACACTCGATCGCGTACCCCCAAGCTTACACACACCTACATCATCGAGTAGTACCAACCACAATAAAAATGGATACTGAAATAGGAACTGCATAATCATGAGGAAGAAAAATTCCTAACCAATACCAACAAAAACCCCCTAAATATTGTCAAATAAAATTTAAATGCAATTTAAAAATCGAAATTTATAGCAAAATATGCATTAAAAGTAAGAAGAAATCATTTCACGTACCGTTAGCTTTGCAGTTGCCCATGTCACGCCACGTCCATGCAAGCAAAGCAGCAACACACACACACACACTCGATCGCGTACCCCAAGCCGATACACACCTGCATCGCCGACTCGTACCGAGCACACCAATACTACGACACTCCCGGCAGAAAAGAACAAATCGTAAGTAGAAAAAAAAAGGGCTTAAGGAAAATAAGTTTCCAGAAATGCACTGCCTTTTGCCGAAAAAACGGCTTACTCACACATTTACACACTGCACATAGCACTTTGCTAAGGAGAAAAAGAGAAAACACTACTTAACTACCCTACTCTACAACAAGGAAAAAAGAGAACTAAAAAAAAAAACGGATCGGCTGGGGTGTTCGAGGTATAAGTCGCGCACTTAACTTTTTCACTTTTTCACTGCACAAGACACCACTTACTAATGACACTAGACGAAGCCTCGCTGACAGGTTACACCTCAAAACTGGCGAAGAAGGACTTTTTCGAGTGAAATCCAATTTGTGGGAGGCAAGTTTAGTCAAGCTTCACTCGGATGGGGTGGTGATCTTTTCTATTTTTCGCATTTCTCTGCTTTGTGGATGCTAAACTCGTTTGCGCATGATTTTTGCATATTTCGTTGGGAACGAAATTCTGTAGAAACTCGAATGAATCGACTTTGATTTTGCTTTGAGTGGGTGGTATTGGGAGTGATCTCTTACTTTTTCTTCTTAGTTTTATGGATTTTTTGGATGGCGTACGTGCTGAAGCTTGCTCTGTAGCAGGTGGACATGTTATACTTCGGGAAAAGAAGACTTTTTAAATGAAGCTAGAGATTATTTTTTGAGTGAGATGGGAGAGATGTACCTACTTACCATCCACTTGGAAAAAAGAGATTTTCTGTAGAGTAGAGAAAGTTTAAGAGTACTGTAAAGAATGTGCCGCCCAAAGACAAATCAGAATGGAGGAATTTCAACAAAACTTGGCATTTAGCTTGAACTTTGATAAATTCTGTACAAACTGGAGGAGACTTGGTGGCATGAATTGTAATTAAAACATGTACTTTTGTTTTCTTATTGAAATTGGGCCTTTTGCGTTTCTGTACCTACGTACTTCAATTCGGCCATTTTGTAAAGGGTTCCAATGTACTTCAATTTGGCAATTTTGTAAAGGGTTCCAATTCGAGATTCGATTGGGAAATTTCTTTCTTTCGAGTTCGTGGTGTCATTTCGTTAGGTACATAAAAGGCCTCGTAAATAGTAACTCCTCTGCGCACATCTAAGTGCAGAACTTGGACTAACGAATTTCCCTTATAGGTTTTAAAACCGCTGCATATAAAAACAGGATCGAGAAATAACTAATCGCCAAGTCTGCATAATCATGAGCAAGAAAAATTCCTTACCAATCTCAGAGATGCTACAAAAACAACCTGAATTTTGTCAAAAAAAATGCAGTGCGCTTTGAAAATGGAAATTTTCAGAAAATGAAGCAAGAAATGTAAGAACAAATACCGAGAAAGTTGATGCTCATCGACTTTGTTAGGAAGGATCTGATGCACCACATCGCATGCGAGAAGCGTTTGGAATAATAATTCCACAGAGGCTACAGAACTATGAAAATGGATATTGAAACAGAATCAAAAGATAACGAAAAGTCTTCATAATTATGAGCAGGAAAAATCCCTAACCAATATCAACGACAAACTCCTGAATTTTGTGAAAAAAATTGAAAATACAATTTAAAAATCAAAATTTTCAGAAAAATATAAGTGAAATATAAGAACAAAGGATTTCACGTACCGTTATCTTTTGCAGTTGCCCATGTCGCACCACGTCCATGCAAACAAAGCAGCAGCACACACACACTCGATCGCGTACCCCAAGCCGATACACACCTGCATCGCCGACTTGTACCGAGCACACCTATACTACGACACTCCCGGCAGAAAAGAACAAATCCTAAGCAGAAAAAAAGCAAAAAAAGGCTTAAAACGAAATGAAGTTTCCAGAAATGCACTGCCTTTTGCCAAGAAAACGGCTTACTCACACATTTACACACTGCACATAGCACACAGCACTTTGCTTAGGAGAAAAAGAGAAAACACTACTTAACTACCCTACTCTACAACAAGGAAAAAGAGAACTAAAAAAAAAACCGGATCGGCTGGGGTGTTCGAGGTATAAGTCGCGCACTTAACTTTTTCACTTTTTCACTACACTAGACACCACTTACTAATGACACTAGACGAAGCGTCGCTGACAGGTTACACCTCCAAACTGGCGAAGAAGGACTTTTTCGAGTGAAATCCAATTTGTGGGAGGCAAGTTTACTCGTAAGAGCCCACATTGAGCTTCACTTCGAGAGGGTGGTGATCTATTCTATTTTGCTTTGTGGATGTTAAGATGGCTGCAAAAGAATTTTTCACATGTCGGTTGAAAAGAAATTTTAAACGGGGAACAGGACAGATGGAATAAATTGTGGGAGACTCGAAAGAATGAATAATGATCTTCGATTTGCTTTGGGTGGGTTGTGTGGGGTGTGATCTACATATAATTTTTTTTTTTTGCTTAGTTTTATGAATTTTGTGGATTGTATGCGTGCTTGCTTACATAGGTGGAGTAGGTGGACACTATAAACCTCGGTGGAAGACGAGTCTTGAGTATGTGTACAGCTTGGCTGCATGTGTAATCATTTCTCACTCCGTTTGTTTGAAGTGATTTAATTCCCTTCGGAAATTGAAGAGCTTCTGTAAAGTAGGGAAAATGTAATTTAAGAGTTCTCTAAAGACAATGTCGCCCTGAGACAGGAACTTCTTGAATGGATTTTTGAAATGTCAAAATGGAGACATTTCAACAAAAACTGGAATTTCGCTTGAACTTTGATAGATTCTGTAAGAACCGGAGGAGTCCGAGATCGTTTGTACCATGTATTGTTACTGAAACATATCCTCTTTTTATTTGGCTGAATTTTGGTCCTTGGGGTTCTGTAACTACTTCAATTTTACTATGCTTTTAGGGGTTCCACATGCAAATTCGATTGGGAAATTTGAAGTTTTGCGAGCTCTTAGTTTCATTTTGTTAGGTTAGGTTAAACTGCTGGGTTGAAGAGGAGAAAAGTGCCATTTTGTTACGAAAATAATTACTGCCCTATAAACTAAATAGGTAATTAACTTAGTTTAATACAAATAACGGAACTAAACACATGGAACCTAGGAAAAATGAATATGATTTCTCACTGCAGTAAAAAAGATATTAAAGTCGACCACACGAAGCAGTCATCTGCCGCAATTCCACAACTGTTACTATTACCTCTTATGTACTTGAGACTCGTCTTGGAAACCTGATACCCACCGACTTTGTTGGGATGAGACTGCTGCGCATATTGTATACAACTCTCATTCCATTCAAGTTACAATTCCTTTTAGACAAGGTCTCATGTGATTTAATGAATTTCAGCAATGGCTTGAATAATGTTGCTCACCTGACTCTTGTTTGCTTATTGCCGAATCTGGAGCAATGGATACAAAAGTTTCATCAACTTCCATCCAGAGAAACTCAATAGATTCGAAGTTATCTTCTAGAACATAATGGTTGGCTTAGGTTAGGGTGGTTGTTTGTATTATGATACAGACATACTTACTTAGACCAAAAAAGATTCTTTATGATGCAATGGATCCTTCCACTTTGGCTGCCCAGGGACTACATAAACCAACTGAAGCTATTCATGAAACGGAGAATGTCCCCAAAGTCCAAGGACGGCAGTTCGCTGAAATCGTTAAATGAATGGAGCAGTTTTCTCTGGGACAGGGCCAGACAGGTGCACAGGAGGTGTTTGGGACAGGACCGGATATAATGGTGACAACTCATGTCCTTATTGCAAGAACTTATAAAAAATATTGTTCTTTGCTAACAGGAATCGCTCTCTTCACACACGTCCCCCTACTCACCACTAACGATCTCTCATATTATATTCCTGATGGGTGCTTCTTATCCAATTTGTCAGTTCTGTGGTCTATTCTACGACAAATTCCCACATACCAAACCTGGAAACAAGTGGAAACCTCGTCACATCTGACCTCTAACCACATGATACAATATTACTTACCCCATTTACCAGCACCCAATTGGTGTGTCCATCAGTTCATATCATTTCCAACCAACCTCATATTTACCTCATGAATTCATCCTTGAAACCGTTCATCCATAGAAAAAAAAGGGACTCATCGATATTTAGTTCCTTTCCCGTCGGCTCCTTAAATGTCCTACCGATCTCAAAACGTCAATCATTTTATCTCTGCTAAAACGTCACGTACACGATACCAAGTAAATATTTCGAACTCGATTTAATTTCACTCTCCCTTACCAGGAACGTGTCAGATTAGATTCTCCCATCGAAATGGCCAAGGACTTTTCAATTTCATAAGGCTCACAAAAAAAAAAGAAAACTGTGAAAGGAAATTAAATTTCCTTGTACAAATGGAAAGGATCAAAACATTATAGAGGCGATTTTATGTTAATTAGATTTAAGCGATTGGGACTAAACAACTAATTTTAAAGCCATCGCACATTAATTACTAGAACAGGTGGTGCTGCCTGCGACTGAACTTAACGAGCTGGACACATAAAGGACAACAAAAACCAAATTACCATTAATGAAAACTAAACGCAAGGACAGTTAATTTAGGAAAGGGATATTTACATTTATTCGTTGTATCCTGTATCAAATGGTTGGAAAGTTGGAGCGCGTCCCCCCATAGACTTTAATTTCCAGTTCATTAAATTTAAAGACAATTTTAAGGACAATTGAACTTGTTGTTGTGCTCTGTATCCTTTTACCCCAGCCAAGGAACCGTATTGTTGTCAATTCTTCTCGTCGTATGTGCCTAGGGCTATATCTACCTAGGAAAAAAAAATCATATTCACACTTCAATGGTTCACATTTTTACAAAGGACAAAGAGTGGTGGTGCTCCTTTTGTCATGCTTCTCCACCCAGTAATAAGCATGAAGGTAAACCGCTGCTTAACCCACATCAGCATGAAGCAAAGGCAGCAAACAACTTTCTTTTAATATTCACATGATGTTTTGAGCAAGGACAATGAATGATACTGATACATGATATCACTGCGTACACGACAATTCTATTTTCGAAAGGAATCAACGAATTGATTTCGTTTTGTTTTCTGTTTTTTTTTTGGCAGTTTCTTTCGTGCGTATGCCGTAATGTATGTGGTAAATAATAGGATTTTCCAAAGAGATACATTGCGAAATCATATCTAATTACGAAGGACGAGAAAGAAGAAGGATTGGAGGCGTTTCAGAGGGGTTTCGTGTTTACATTTACCTTCATGAATAATAACTGGAGGTAAATTCAATCGTAAATATTCTTGTTCTATATGTTTGTCACGCAAGAAGGGAGCAGGACGTCGGACGTGATTGAAATTTTAAATTGGTTGACAAAATATACAGATAAACAGTGAGACGGGAGCAAGATTTATCTATGTCTAGTGAGTACAGAGAAAGTCCTTTAAAGACGCATTTTTGTTAACGTAAATATTTCAACAGAAATAGTCTTAAAAGTGCTGCACTTGTATGTTTCATTCAGTTGTCTAATGCAATGTTTGCAGGACATAAGCTAGAAAGAATTTTGGTGACTTGAGTAGGTTTCCCAATGTGGACATATGTACATATGTAAGCCATAAACGATAATCGAAACCGGGATCAAATCCTAAAATTGTAGACAGCGAGTCCCCATAATAAAGTCAACATCAAATAAGGTTACAATCCAAAGGTGTTTTAACGGTTCTACGATGAATTAATACAGCTGGTACCATAAAGGCAGGAAATTCTAAACATGGTTCTTTAATTAATTTTTGTGTGTTTCATTTCAATTTCACATTTTCACGCTTCAAAAAACACCCTTCCTAACCATGGCAATGTGTTCACAGTTGATGCTTCCATCTATCATCCGGTATGTGTGCGTATCCACAAACCTTAAGTCCAAACTACATATTGGAAGGGTTGGATAAGATGTCTGATGACCTATTTAGAAAAGGGTAGAAGGCACATTGCCCCACTTTCAACTTCAACAATTGAACTCAGTATCCATTTGGAGGCATTGCTAATAATTTTCGAAGCAGAGGTCCTCGTAAAGCAGTAAAGTTATCGACCAAACACTCCATCGAATGGAGGCAAGCGGATATCTATATGAACAGCAGGATAAGAAAACAGCCATAGGCGCACGAATTCACTTAATGCTGATGGTGCATCAGTTTAAATAAACATTTATTCAGATGTGAGGAAGAGGCTAAAACTTGAAGAACTTTCTGTCACTGCAACAGCAAGGTTGTGGCAGAGACATCGAGCCTACATCAGAAAGGAGTTGGTCATATCCTAGAACTCATCAGAGAAACAGAACACATGACCACTATTTTGCAGATTGTTTTTTTTTTCTCCAGTCATATATGCACATTCAAGACCCCCACAACCGCCCAAATTAAGGAGGAAGTAAGTATGAAGCTCCTTACGTAGGAATATGTGTATTTTAATCCAACATCGAGACGCGGACATCGCTTGTCAAGACGAATCCCTGATCAAACCCTCTCCCCAGTGTAACACCGACTGATTACTTGGTCTACTCCGGATTAGAAAAGATTTTACAGATTTCCTAAACAAAGGCTAGGAACCATTTATACAATAACTAACGTCATAACCGGTATTGGACATACGAAGTCTTGGCATTTCTTACAAAAACTGCTACATAAGCGGCAGAGATGCTGAGAAGTAGTGCTTTCACATATCAGAGAGGCTAGGTGAACCCATTTCAATGATCTCTGGACCAATAAATGGTTATAAGTTACCATTTAATTTCGATAAGTGGCTGGTTTCAGGAGTAAGTAGATCTACTTTTGGTCGTGCACCTTATTAAGTGCCACTTGAAACCAGTCAACTGCACAGCATCCCTTCCCTGTTTCTCACAGATAGCAGATATTCCGACACATGTGGAATTTTTGGGGCCATGTCAAGTGCCCTGTTACAGATAAGAATAAAAAGAATTTTAAGAATTCCATTTTCAGCCTAGATTTGTAAGCCATTTTACTAAGTCTTGCCAAAAGTGACATTTTTAGACTTTCTCTGTATTGAACACACTCATGAGAAATTTCCCAAGCTCCAATCGGAAACAAATCATTCCGCGGCGGATAAATGCAATTTTCCATTCCTGAAAGGATGAAAACCTATCAGTTAACCATCTTAAAATAAAATATAAACATTTCTTTTCATTATTTTAACATTTCCATATCGAATTGCGATCAAATTAATCGTCTTTTTCTAACATTTTTCATGTGATTTGAAAACATCCCTTAATAATTTGACATCTGTGGTAATAACTCAAATAATTCCCCTTCAAATAGGTTTATTTCTCTTTGTTTTATTTTTTACATTCCACTAAAAATTGCACTTGAGTCAATATCCCATTCCACACACCTGTTTCTGCATACACTTACCCAAGAGAAAAAGTCCAACGACCCACATTCTCAAAGTTCATGGTCAACTCTTTAAGTTCGGTGAGTTTTAACTCAATCTATGAAAATTCCTAGGCGAAGTGCTATAAAAGCGCAGCGCGCAGCATCAGTGTAGTGAGTAGTGTTTAGTGAAGTGAAGTGCTTAGTCTAGTGCGCGGCTTTAAAATCGACCACCCCAGCCAATTCGGTTTTTTTTTTTTAGTAGTCCGCTCTTTAATTTTGTTCTGCGCCATAGTGTTCATTGTGAAGTAGTGTTGTCCTTTTTTTTTCCTAAGCAAGTGTTAAGTGTGCAGTGTGTGTGTAGTAAGCCCTTTTTTTTGGCAATGCAAAGGCAGTGCATAAGCCTTTTTTTGGTCTTTTTTGTGTTGCTTAGGAGTTTTTCTTTGCTTTCGCGAGTGTAGTAGTGTGTTAATGTGCTAGGGTTGCGGTGTGAATCGATGTAAATTGGCTAGGGGTACGCGATCGAGTGTGTGTGTTGAGATGCAGTTTTGCCTGTCCGAACATGAACTGACTGGAAAGAAGATGATAACGGTAAGTGAATTTCTTTGTTTTTCTTTGATATTTTATCGCATTTAAATTTTATTTTTGAATTTAAAATTCTTTTAAAAATTTGTGGGAATTTTATTGGTGCAAGGACCAATTCTGAATTTTATTGATTTTATTGAATTTTATTCTAAGCCAAGTTTCTTTTAGATCCTTTGCGCGTCGACCGAGGAGTCATATGCTTACATTTGTTCCTTCAGTACTGCAGTTTTTTTTTTTTTTGGAAATAACCGATTATTGCATTGTGGTCGGAAAGTATATTTTTACCTTCTGCATTCTATGTCAAGGTTTTTTTTTCGTCCTTTAGCGATAGTAATAAAATTGAAATTGAAATTGAAATTGAAATTGAAATTGAAATTGAATTGATCCTTGTGTGGACCTCTACATACATATGTATATTTTTACTTTTACACAGCTCTGCGTTCCTTTTGTGAAAATTATTTTCCTTGCAAGGCTTTTTTGCTCTTTTCTTTTGTTGCTTAGTGTGTGTATTCGTTGCAATTTGATCATATCAGTGTGCATGGGGTACACCATCGAGTACATAGGTGTGTGTGTGAGTTGCAATTTTCCATTTTAACAAAAAAAAAACGATATAACGGTAGATGAATTTCTGTGCTCTTCTTTGTTTGCTGTTGTATTGCATTTAATTTTGTGGAGGCTTTGGATTTTGAATTCTTTTGAATATGTTTGGGAATTTTATTGGTACAGTACAGGTAACTACATTCTTATTCCACATTTTGTTAAAAATTTTCAACTTAATTTCTTTTCGATCCTTGTGAACCTGGAAGTCTATATTTTTCATCTACCCCTTCAGCTCTTCTTTTTCTGGAAATTATTTTCCTTCCAAACCTTTTCTGCTGTTGTAGCGATCATTGTAACGTGCACCTGAAAATCTATTTTTACCTTTTCCCCTACAGTTCTCCCTTTTTTTGTCGCTTTTTCTTTGCTTTCGTGAATGTAGTAGTATTAGTGTGGCTTGGGGTACGCCATCGAGTGTGTGTGTATTGAGATGCAATTTTGCGGGTTAAGAACATAAACTGACTGGAAAAACGATGTAACGGTAAACGAATTCCTTTGGTCTTCATTGCTTGCGTGGTGTTGCATTTCATTTTTGTGGTCATTTTATTTCGAATTTTAACCAGCTTCGGTAGTCGCTTTTTATTTACTAAAATCCCATTGGAGTGGATAAATTATTTCAAGAAAGGAATACTCCTGGTCTACGTTTTGTTTTTTCCACTGTTTTACTCAATTCAGAATCAATAATAATTAATATCAAGGAAATATTAAACATATGTATAATAAAATAAAATCAGATTGATTGAATTATCCCGACGCACGGCTGGATGTGAATTTTAATCGTTTGCTGATTCCTTGAATGGGCATCATAACGCCAAATTGATTCAAGTAAATGTATTATCTGCGGGTATTTGGATATCCTACTCTCAGGTGAAGAGTATCGAAAATATTTGTTTAGAATTTTAAGTTTTTCCACTTAATATTTCAGCCAACACCATTATTTTTTTTTTTAAAGAAGTTCAAAAGAATTCTCGGTGAAGGACTATGTTCGTGGCAGGCATACAACTGGTTTGTTTGGGATACATAAGTGTCCTGGTTTTATTGAATTTTATTTAATTACTAATTTTAATGCTCACTATTCACTATTCCCGTGCCTTGGTAAAAGTCGCCCAAAAGTCAATACTGAGCGTTACAGGCATTATTTTTTGTATGGATACGTGGTATGTACTTTTTACCTAGTTAAATGTACATATTTAAGTGTCAAGTACAAGCTATTCGTTAGTTTGACTTGCAGAGTGACTGCAGATATCTGTCTATTGTGCTATGTCAAGGAGCTAACGCTTGAGTCAGTTGGTAATAGTTTTCAAGCGTTTCGGATGCTCCACTGCATCCTCGACACATCGCAACAACAGATAGCTGGATCGCCGCCCCTTCCTTAATACTTGAAAAATAACAAAATTCTCGTGTTTCTACTTCTGTCTAACCAGAGAGTTTGCCATCGTGTTTGCAAGGGACCACAACTCTCAGAATGACGCAACCTAAAGGCACGGGAATGAGTAAATAGCTGCTCTGTTATTTGAATAATATTATCATGAAGATCCCACATACCAAACATAACTTTTACAACTGGTAGATCGGGTGAACACTGCCTGTCGATTTGCTTCATTTAAATATAGTCCTCTCGTTAGATAGTTCACTTTCGCCGTAATGTGAGCGGTATGCTTTATGCGAGTAGGAGTTTTCGAATTTTTAGTTGTTGTACAGTAACGAATCTATCTTGCGAACCTTAAAAGAAAAAGTTCGCTTTTCTACTTTTTAACTACATATTCTTTGCAATCGCAATAAATAAAATTGCTTCTTACTATCCATTTATCTTAAGACCCATCTTAATCAGTAGACAACTCTCTCACCTTGACATATCTCACTAATTCTTTAAAGTTGGGGTAGTTTTTGTAAAAATGTTCCAAGGACAGTGGGATCGATCGTAGTTGAGTTGTGATTTGGTACGGAAAATTATTCAGCACCACTAATAACTAATTTATTAGTCATACAAATATTCAAAGTAGGCAATCTTACGAACAGCTCTTAGTTCTTAGTTCTTAATTCAAAGTTTTTGCTCCTCATGACTTATTTCAAGTTGACTGACCCTTAATCTTGTGAAAGATGTCGCCCTTTTCAAAAGCATGAAAAGGAATATAACTAATATATAAATATTCCAATTCATTTATTGAGCCCATCATCGACAGCAGACATTCTCCGATGACGACGACAACCAAAGTATTCTCGCTGATATTGATATAAATTTAATAAATTCCCGACTCTTGTCGTCTCAAAGCATCTATAAAGGACATTTGTAATATTCCTTGATTCCCGTTTCATCGGTTATCTTCTTGAACCGATGGGTTATTATTTATCGGAATTTTCTCATCGTTTAAGGCAAGGACAATGATCCTGTCGATGATGAGCATAACGCCAATGATGATGATGATGTAGCCCATTTCAAATGTCATCAAGGGGAAATTGATTTTCAATCCCATTATTAATTTAGACGAACATTAAATTTATTCCCATGAAATATGTCATTGAAATCAGCCAGAGAAACGAGAAGTAAATGCGAATAAAAATAAAAGCAAGGCACAAGACACAAGGCTCTAAAGGATCAAATTGCAACGAACGAAAATTTAATTCGAGTAATGAATTGATTTGAGAAATCCAAAAAAGCAAGAAATTTTTTTCTTTTCTTTTTGGGAAATATGTTAATGGGTAGGTAGTGTCCCATGGGGGAAAGACAATATTGCTGATGTCTGCTCTGCAATTGTTGTCTAAGGCGACGACGAGGACGACGACGTTGGGATGAATGGATAATTTGGGTTTCAATTAAGGTAGAGAAGACAAGAAGGCACAGAAGCAATCAATAATTTTTTTCTTTATTATTTTTTTAATTTGATTTTTTTAGCTTTCAATGCTAATTGATTGCACAAAGGAATGGGTGGGTGATTGCGAAGGAATTCTTGGTAAAATCAAAGGACAAGAGAAGGATATTTCAATTAAAAAACATTAAACATTGGAGAGTAGGAGATTTTCTATCTTAAAGGGTTGGTTCTCTGGCTGATTAAAAAGTTGGGATACTTCGCTTGAATAACTTTGCAAGGTCGTTGAATTTCAAAAAGGTTACATTTTGGGGTTTGAAAAAAAAGAAAACATCAGAAGTTTTAAAATATCGATCCTTCGATTTAGGGTTATCCAATAATAATTGTTAGTTGGCCAGAATTCATGCGAAAGAGCCTTGATGATTAAAGGTACAGGAATCCAAATCTGCCTACTCGAAGGGATTCTTGGAGATTACATTTTTATTGATTTAAGAATATAAAATTTGCTGAATTTCGATTCGATATTACAAGAGAATAATTGCGGAGTAAAGAATGGTTGGATGCGACCAACAGCTGAAATCTATGGCTGTATCGACCAGTAGATATCTTAGCGTTGGGCAGTAATTGGCGTTTCTAAATGAGTATAATCTGTAGGTACCATCCTTACAACTAGGTCATCTATATTAAATGATACACCAAGTCCAGTAAATATAGCTACCATTCTTTTGGTAGACTCTATCGACTTTTTGACTTTTTTTTTTTTTTTCATTTCTCCATATTTGCTCGTAGTATACAGTAGTGACCTATTTGATAATAACGTCCTGAAAATGGTTCAGAATAATGCTACTTCAAGGCTGTCTGTACGGTGGAATAGGATGCTAGTTACAGTGCTCTATCAACCGCATTGCATTCTTTTACATCGTCTACACCATCACCTTTGTAGATACCCACTTCCTCAATTCTGTTAAGGGTGCTTCTTTTTTATAATGTGTAAGTTGATATTTAATTCAAATGAAAGTGTGTGAGAAATTTTCAAAGACAGGCGCAGGTTGGTTTTTTTTTTTCTTATGCAAATGAATAAATGGTTCTGAGTCATAAGGGTCCCATCATGGTGATAATATTCATCCAGCTCTTGTTATATGTATTTGCCGACCTATCTTCTTTTATGTTTGTAGCTTTCGAATTATATAACGCGTAGAAGTACATCTAATGCTACACACATAATTCACCCATTTTTACTGTGCCTCTCATAAGGTTAGCCAAGTAACAATTTCATCTCTGCAGCATTCATCCAACATTGAGACCCCGGGCACACTACTGTTAAATATGTATATGCAGTATGCCGTTACGCTTAAATGAAAGTTTTCGATCGCAAAATATTGCCGTGTTCGCTTTGCATTTCATCCACCCTAGACGTTGTGCGATGTTGTCCCAGTTTCCTTGGTCGTTAACTGTAGAGCCTAAATATTTGAATTTTTCCCAGTTAGGGAGAACTACACCGTCCAATGTGATATCAGGAGAAGGACATGTTGCATCAGAAAAACGACAGTGTAAATGTTCAGTTTTGGTGCGACTGATTCTTCGTAGCTGTTTAGTACCGTTTGGAGGGCTACGGCGTCATCACTCACGATGGAGATGTCGTCTGTAAAGACGAGGCAGGTTGTCCCGGGTTCTTCAGCGTGTTGTTTCATTTATCTACCAATCGTTTCTTTAATTTCTTGATCTTGCCTAATCCATACTAATTTTTATTTTCCTAAGAATGTGCTCTTAAAGATGCTCAATATCTGCGAAATTTGTTTAAAAGGTTGCTCGATCTGCTTACTACCTTCAGGCAATCCAAGAGCTATTACAACAAAATTTCTTACGGGGATACCTTTGAACCTAATGTTTCTGGATACGAATACACGTTCATACATACATACATATGTATGTACATAGGTACGACACATATGTACATATGTATGTAACTTGCTCCAAATTGATATTCCCTCAACGGAACGTCAATACGAAAGGTGTATCTTTGTTGATTTTGTTTGGTGGTCAGATAAAAATGGGGGACTCCTGCGATGAGATGTACAAGATGTTTAGAGTGGCCTCCAGAAAGAATTTGGACGTCGCATTTTTGGCATTTCCCATAGGCATTGTCTTCATTGGGGGAAGACTTCAGTGTTCTCGTCTTTCTTTTGTGTTCTTAATTCCGTTCGTGATAGGTCGTATTTTAAATTAAAGGCCTCCCAATTTTACACCGGAATTGCAGGATCATAGTAGATGTCGCAGGATTTTAAAGAAATTGTTTCATTAAGAAAACTTTCGTCTTTTTAGTATCTAGAACACATCCACTTGTCGCACACATTAGTCTTTGACAAAATAATTTCTGAAACTTTTTTTCATCCTGGATATGTGCCATTTCTCCTATTATTACGTATTACTTTGATGATCTAAAGCAATAGATGATGATGGTATGCGATGCTTGGGTATAATAATTTCATTATTTTGTAAACAATAAATGTTATCCAAATTTAAAATCTCTAAAACACACGCGAATATGTCGTGAAAGCAGTAACTATGTTCATTTGTCTAAACTGAGAATGCAACATAAAATAGTTAAGTGTAATTTTCATCCTTCAAAGTAATCATTTTTATCATGACTACTCATCTCCCATCAAAGTAAAGAACGTAATAAAACATTAACCTTCAAAGCATATTCTGCCAGTGAATTGCAGTTTGTCGTAAAGACCACTAATTGCGTCTGTAAAGTTTGTCAAATGGAACTCATTAAAAAGACATGATTATATTCCATTGTCTACCAAGCATAAATGAGTTTAAAGGTAGCTGGCGTATTCCCTTGGATGGATATAAACTAAAACCGTTTGCAGATGGCGAAAATATAAAATGTAAATGCCACGAACCAACGCAATGGTTGTATGTGCCTAAAAAGTTACTGTCGTTCATAAAAATTACCTCCTTTCACATGGTCCGAGGTTAATGGGATGGAAGGACCAAATGGAACATGATGTTTATGTTATGAAATAATAATCGTAGAGTTATGTACTTGTAGTGTAGTGTACAGAGTGTTTGAAACGATAAAACTATTTTCTGTGAAGGAATGGTTTTATTTGACATTTCCCATAACCTCCAGCTTACAATTTAATTATTTTAAAGTGTATTTTAAAACCAAATCTAAATATCCTATGATTGCAATCGTTCATTGCTACATTTGTGTTACTAAAATGTACTCTGCAGAGTACTTTCATCTGACCGACAAAAATTCTGAAATACACATTAAATTTTAACAATTTTTTATCTGGACTGGATCTATTGGTGATGGATTTATTTCTAGTAGTTAATAGACTCTTCTGGTAGTTGTTTTGTTGGGTATTATTTATCAGCTAGGTAGGTAGAGGTGGTATCTTCACCGTTCCACGATGAGGCTTAATAAGCACTTTAATGCCAATTTGACACCACAACTAACGTGACCTGATTTTCAATGTTGTAAAAACCTACACGAAAAGAGCAGAAATCCTCTACAACCATTCTGTGGCATTTAGGAAACTGACTAGTTCGCTTATCTTTTCTCCGAGATTTCATTAAGGTTGTCAAAGAAAGTTTTGCTGAGTATTCGATTTCTGTAACGGGACGTCCGCAGAGGAGATAAAAACCCTGTTCCTTTCTCATCTCATTGTAGCTGTGAGAATGTACGTTGAATGGGATGCCTAATCGGGGCTCGTGTATTCCTGTGGGCCAGTGACCCGTAGTAATCGCTATGATCCTTACGAGTCCCGTTTTGTAGGTCTTGTGTTCTGGACCAGTTGCAGTTGGGTTACATCCGCCTTGGTATGATCAAAAATCATATAATTCTGCATAATTCTGCAATCCGTGCCACCTGGTGTTGGTCGAAGGCTGCAGCGCACCTCGTCAGCTCATCAGCTCGTTCTTTCGCCTCTATGTCACTGTGCCTGTATAAATTGTTGTTTTATATTCTTTTACCTTTTTCCCAATCCCCCTTGAAAGGGAAGTCTTTCCTAAAGTTCAAATTGAGGACAGTGTAGTCGATAAGGTAACAGATGCAGAATGTTGCTATAACCGTACGGTTTTATATACCAACACTCTGCTTCTCGTAATCTAACCGCGGTACATGCTAGTATGTTTTAATATATACATACATAGATCGCGTAGTTCCGTTCCATCGTAGAAAATAAGCTCTGCGATCTAGGCAGTTCTTCTTTTTTTTAAAATACAAAGTCATCAGAGCTTTAAACGCTCTGAACAACAGAGAAATGCATATTCTTTGGTTTAATTGTTTAACAAAACCACAAGGTTCACTTCCCTATTATTCCACCATTCTACTTGTATACACCTCAAGCCAATAACTTTTAACTTTGATACTCGACTATCAGGTCAATTAATCAAAATATGACAGCAACACCCCACCCGATAGCTCACTTAATGACACGTGTTATAATATTTCTGACTTAATACGTCCAATTATGTGTGTATTATATCACACCCTAGGCGTAGCCAATTAATTAAGAAAACATGTTTTCCATCTTCGAATGTTAAGTCGAATTGTGGAAAAGTTTGAAACGTGTCAGTTGCCTACGGCCAAATATAACCACATATATCCACACTAGTCTTTGACTTTTTCATTTAAACAGAACAAATTCTGAGTTAAACTTTTCTTTTAACTCGAGAAGTCAAGCCAAGTAGTCAATTCAACCCTTGTTTCGTCTCCCAATTTAATAAAAAAAAAAAAGGAAAAATCCCTTTCTCTCATAACTTTAAAAAGAAGCCTAATCACCTAAACAAACACACTACACGAGCAGTGGAGCATTTTTGAGCATGCCCTTCCAACTCCCCCAAAACGTAAACTTATCGAATGCAGAAAAAAAAATAACAACACGTTCATGTAAACCCTAAAACAAAGCAGGAAAAAAAAGAAGCGAAAAACACATTCCGCAAACAGTCCTGGAAAAAATTGCCTCTGACAGAAGAACAGCAGGGGAACAAGTTACCAGGACATCCAACTTAACAGCAGGATATTATAAATTACTTATTCCGTTCACAAATCCTCTAATCCCATGGGGGTTATCTTAAAAGTCTGACTACATGGCTTTTCCCATCTCCCCCTTTACAGGCTAGGTTAGGTAGAGTGGTGAAAGTTTAGTGACAGGTGTCAAACTTTGACCCATTGCAATCTAATTTTGTCAGATAGTCAGATAGAAAGAGAATTTAGGGTGAAAATGAAATCAAAACGGAGGATAATCGATTTGATGGTATAACATCACAACTGATATGAGCGCGGGAGTATTTGTTTTGTCACAATGAGAGGTAGATATTCACCAAACGGTTGTTAGAGTGGTGAATATTATTGTGGCAGATATTTTGGGATTTTTATCTTGGGAACAAAATTGCGCATGCCCTGCATAGATGAAATGAGAACGGAAAAGGATAAATTTTCATGAGAGTGTATTGTTCTAGGTCATGGTGAGAAATTTCGAAATTGTGAGAGAGCTAGAGAGATGTGTGATTCGAAGATTAAGCTATAATTTCCCGAGTTCAGTGGATAAATAATGGGATATTTTAAAGTCAAGTTGTTTCGAAAGGCGTCTTGCTAATATTCAAATTTTACGTTAAGAATATTCCTAGAGTGGAAATAAATATAAATTTGGAGGAGGTGTAGATAAATTATGAATTTGATTTTTGTCATCTCATTGTCTGGTTCTCGTGACTATACATCAATATCTGTCTGAAACCACAGTTGACTGTCTTTACGTCTCTCCATTTGGTACTTATTTATTCTCTGAAGAGTCTTCTGTGATTTGTCGAGTAGATTGTAACCTGAAATCCTTTCTACATTTTCCTCTACAGAGGCAGGCTGTTGGTCTGACAACAGAGTAGTGGATGGTGATAAAAATAATTAGGGTTACCGCACATGAACGAGTCCAATTTCAAGCTGAACAGTTAGATTATGTGTAACGTTTAGCACTCTTGCTTGTACATTTGTATGTTCGGTTGCAAATGGTCGTAGTTCGAAAGTCACAGTTGGCATTTTGGATGTCAATAAGAGTTCTTTTTTTTCTTTCCTCGTTTGGTACCTGAATCTACAATCTTCGGGGCAACATACCACATCACACTATCAGAATCATAAATTTCAAATATTAATAGCTCCGCTTTGGTCATTCTGGTCATTCACTGTAGAGCGCGCTAGAAGAGCTCTTGTGGTTTCTCCTGGTCCTAATATGAAAGTTTTTTTTGTTAGCGAATCCGTTTATTCTAAATTAAGCTTCGTGGTCCTTTGCCGTTGGCTTTTGGCGAACAGAAAGTCAATTTTGCTTTTAATTAGTACTAATTTCATGATTTTTTAGCATTCTATGCTTCATTAGTGAAATTATTTCTTTATGTTAAAATGCAATTTTTTCCAAACGTCCTCCTACTTCGATAGACAGTTTTCTAAGTCAACCACCCTCACTCAGATTTCCACCTTTCCGTCAATAGCATCATCATTTTAATTGAAAATAAAAAAAAAAATATATGTACATACTATACATACATACATATGTATCTATATGTGTATGTATAATCTATGTCTATGTATAATATTTACTTAACTACTCCTGTCAACATCAGACAAACAGAAATGGTAATAGCTCAACCAAATAACAACATTTTTAATTTGAAAGAAATATTGGACTCAACTTTCCTTGCGTCATATCCTGTTGACTTTTACCACCCTCGTTAGCTACGGCATCCCCCTCTCTCGTTGCACGTCAGTCATCCATCACACATGTCATGTTTCCCATTTTCTTTCATCACCCTGATGTTTGTGTGTTGAAAAATATCCTTCGCAGAAACAAAATAAAAACAACAAACTCTACCAACGCAAAAAAGTATAGACTTCAGTTCAAACGGGAGAAAAAGAATTACACCCAACCCACACAGTGGAGAGGCGCACACGGTACACATGCCCACATACACGCCCATTTAAAGAAAAATTAGAAAATATGTCTGAGAGAAAGAATAAGAAATGTTTATCTAGATACAAGGACAGTAAAAAGAACAGAAAAAAAAAATAAAAAGCAAAAAGCAAAAACGACAAGAAAAACAAACACGTTTACACTTGGTTCTTTTTGAGTCACTGTGGCTGTCAATGTACTGTTCTAGTAGGAGGACGTTGATGGCATTTGATGAATTCCCTTGTTTTAAATTATGACTACAGCGACAGCAGAACCAAAAAAAAAAAAAGAGTTTACTAGACTTCAAAGCCTTTTCTACTGAGTGAGGAGGCGACTCAAGATGGACATACATACATTTGTATGTACATACATATGTATGTGTGGTCAGAGTAGGTCTTCTGAATTGCAATCTCAAGGATATCCAAGCCTTTTCATTTCCGAAAGCCAGACAAACCAGTCAGTTCCTCCAATCATCTTCATCAATCACTTTTCTTCGATAGCTCACGGCAAAACTACTTCACCATTTTATTTGCATGTGTGTAAGTGGCGGCAATGCTAAAGTTAACTCTCCAACAAATCAGGAAACAAGTACATCATCATCATCTTTATTATATTCCAAGCTCTGTCACCATCATAACCCAGAGGGAAGTGGTATCAATGGAATGACTTGCTCATTTTATCGTTCCACCCTTCTCTGAAAAGGACAAAAGGATAACAACATTCATATATCTGTACGTGGCAAGCTCCTCTGTGTGTACAAAGACATTTCCGTCTTTTATCCTTGACTCTGGGCGCTCACACTTAGTTTTCTTTTGTTTTTAAGCATAATTGACAGTATCTCGCGGCGGCGGCGGCGGCGGCGGCGGCGACTATGGCTGCCGGATGTTGGAAACAGAAAAGATACATACATGATGAAGCAAAAAAAAAATATTTCTCCACTTTTTTTTTTTCAATAGATTACGATAGAAGATGCTAATACAAGGTAACAATTTTGATATTTTTCCCCACATAAATTCTTTTGTGGCTTCAATCTGTGAATATCCTGATTTTCCTACACCTTATCTACTATGTATCTCCTGTGGAGCCGTGCTGGTGTCAACCGCCAATTGATGATACAGAAAGGAAAATTCGCAACTTCATCCTTTTTGATAGGTGGGGTTTACTACGTTGGGTGACTAAAAGGTACTCGTACTTACTTACACATTCAGTTTTGTATCCTTTTGTTACGACAGAGCACTACAAAACATCCTTTCTTACGAGCACGCGTGTTCCTTCCTTACTGCAAGGATATTTTTTTTGTTTTGTCTTTTTTTTTTGCAACACTTTTCGCTATCACAATTCAGTTATGTGAGCGATACACATAGAGATGATGGTTTAAGCGGCGATGGCTTATCCTTTGTGGCATTATCAATGAGAAAATTTTGCACATGACTTGGCCGCTGCCAAAGTGAAGAGGATACTGTACTCTTTCGTGTTTTTTTTTTATGAAGCAGGATGTGCCGGTTTCCTTGCAACCTTATAATGTGCACTTTTAAGTGATTCCGCGCTATTGGAATATGATGATGTGCAAAGATATATATACATATGCATGTAGGGAGATGATTTTTTTTAATGGCAAATCAGGAGATCTGTCATTGAAGTAAAAGGATTTCATAAAGTGCATTGCATTTAGAAGGATCACATTGACACATTATAAATGGCTTCTGAGTGGATCAGAGGAGATTGGTGCTCTTTTTTGTGTGCTTTTGCCTGTCAATAGATTGAACATAGAGTGTGATAGAAGGAACAAGTTTTGCAATTCAAGAAGTTATCGTTACAAAAGGAAATCAATCAGATTTTTTTTTATATGGTAGTAGACGTGCCGTTGGGATTAGATTTGTTTGGCTTAAGCTATTTTGAAAAAAAAGAATTTGCATCATGGACCATGTTGTTTGTGTAATAAGCCTTTAAAAACGGATTCGTGGGACCATAACGCCTAAAAGTGGCAATGGTAAAGAAAAATAGCTGAAACACGACTTGTTGTTGAAACTCGTTTCGCATTAAAGAAGTTTGTTTAAGTCGCGACAAAGAACTACTTCGATATCGACGAAAGGAAGAATAGTTCTTTGTTTATCGATAGCTTGTAATTGATTTTTTCCTCGTTTACTTCAAGAGCAGCAACTCTGTTTGCTTTATTTCAATTACATCAAAAGGTCCTATGGTTTATAGCATCTAGACAGACGTGTAGAATATTGTACTTTAAGAAATGTTCCGAATGGTACCTGTTCTATTATGTGATTTAGTTAAGGTAGATTTAGAAACATATGACGTCTAGTCGAAGACTTAAGCTTAACTATGGTTTGACAAAAAACGATTTTACAGTCCGGTTTTTAATCCCGTTTTTGCTCCGTAGATCGTATTACTTTGTCATCTCAGGCATGTTTATGAAAAACTTAGATGCTGTTGTGCTTATGCTGTTATTAAATTCCCGTGAGCTAGGGGTTAAGCTTCTTACAGGTTTTGCTAATTGATCAATCCACCAATTTGGGTGCTCTACGTTTTTTTTTTTTGCTTCTTTATTTCAGGCACGACGGGGGACTAGTCATAATCCTTAGCGATAATTGTGACTAGTGTACTCTCAGTTAAATATAGAAATCTGTGTATCTCCTTAGTTGTGGCATGTACTTTGGGGAAAATATTTACTAAGTGAGACCCAACACTAGAAATTATTTCGCCCGGCACTGAAGATTTGTAGGCTAAGCTAGTTCCTTTCCTATTTTTCTTTAATTTTCTAGGTCTTGGCTCTGAGTGGTCTTAACTTTAATTTTTTGTGGAATCAACATGATAAAACAAAAGTTGTTCAACCATGTTTAGATGTTTTTCAAAGTTCTCGGGTGGGTTTACGAGATAATGCTTTACTTGGTAGCCAGATGTGGTGTGTGACTAGATTAACTGAATATCGGGATATGCGGCTAGAAGGGCCAAACTTAAGACTCTATCACTCAGTCAGTTTTCGCAGCATATAGCTGTTCCATAAATTTGTTGCTCTCTACTTGCTAGAGATAAAAAATGGTCTTCAACTATAAAAAAGAGAGCAATAAGAGGGTTCAGGAAATAATTAAAAGCAGACTATGGTCTGTTATATTCTACTGTGCGTACCTGCCTCGTATATTAAATTCTTATTTATCTTGTTTCCTTATTAAATCCGATTTCCCCCAGAGTTGTAATTTCTAGAGTTTCCTCTACTATGTTGGACCAAACCCCTCATTTGCCAAAATTAAACACCATACAGTCCAATTAGGGCGTTCTTTATCGAAGTTGTTGTAGTAGCATGAGTCATCCTCCACTTCCGTTCAATTTGTGTCCTTCATCCGAGCTGAAAATGCATCCAAAATCTCTCCAGCATAATGCCAACCATTGACTGTGCTTTTAGTAAATGTTTGCTTTGTAATTAATTGCGAAGAGTGTTGAATGATGAATGATGCATCTGATGTCAAATACGGACACTACCAGCAGCACTAGCGGTAGCTCTCTGCTTTGTGCACCCTGTTGATGAAGGGTGAATAATTGCTGCATGACAGAAAATCGCTTCCTTTTCTGTGCTTCTAAGTGGCAGCGTTCGCTCTTCCTCAAATTTTCCAAATGAATAAGCGTTTTAATTATTTACTCAGAAACGGTCCAATATCAAATGAAAATCGACTGATTACAGTGTCAACGCGAAGCGTACTCACATCATTAAAAGCGTTGCGGAAAAGTAACAACAGGAAGAGTGTGAGTTACCTTAAAGCAACAAAATCGAGGTTACTCATACGCCTCGATGAACAATAAATTATGCCTGCGTCTGCAATTTGTTTACCGCAATTATTTGCTGATGTTGACTTTTCTTTCTGTTGCTTGTGAGGTCCTTCTCCTTGTTGAAATATTATCCACAAGGAATATATGTATGTATGGGGATACAAAAAAGTTATTTTTTTTTTTTTTTTACTCCGTCTGGAGTTGGAGTGGTGGCACAAACAAACAACTCGTGTGAGAGAGTATTTGCCTCATCTGAGTTTTTCTTTTCACCCAAAGTATCAGAAAGAAGAAGGAAACAACAGAAGAACAAAGAAAAAATAAATAAAATTAATTGGATTTTCGCTTGGCTTCGAAAGCATTGCGAATTAAGGCGAAATTGGTGAATGAATCGAATTTTCTCTCTCTCGTCTTTAATTTGTTATTTTTTTTTGTCTTTTTTTTTTGCTGTTGATTTGGGTATTCTTTTAGAATTCTGAAAAGCAGGCAGCGTGTGCGGAATCGTACATATCCTTGCTGAATCGTTAATTTCGGTTAAGTTTTTTCCTTTTTCAAAAATATTTATTAACTGGCGATTCAAGTTCCTAGTTAACTATGCTGTGAGTCTATATATGATACATTTTTATTTCCTTCTGGCTCTCAATACCTGGATCCTGGATCTTCTAAACAAATCCTTGAGTTTATTAGAGATTGCAGCCAGGGGTATTGAATGTTGAGTTCATTGATTGCTGGTGTCTAAGTAGTGTTGTAGTATTTACTCCGGCACGTTGGCCATTTGAATGCATTAAGAAATTTGCTAAATTGGACGGAGGTCTGATAACGACAATTTTGAAAACAAAAATATGTATATAATCTTGTAAGTTCTGCCTTCCCTAGTCGAGTATATGTACATACATATGTTCATCGCCTTTAACGATCGCAGTACATTGCTGCTCTATTAAACCCATTCCTATTGATCTGTTTTTAGCACTTCCTCATTGCTTTGCGAGAGGTTTGCCTCTTCTGATGGATTCACTAAGTGAATTTAACTGTCTTGCACATTTCGTCACGGCAAATTCTTCTGTTGTGTAGTTAGGAATGACCAATCTATTGATACTTTCTTCGACGCAATTATTGTCAAGACGTTTCCGACCAATTCTCATTAGAAAACTTGTCGTGTAAGATAAGCTTTGTTCGGGAAATACTTGAGATGATTCAGATCATTTTAAAGCCTCTCAGGTCCTAACTATTTAGGCTTCGTTTAATCAATTGAATAAAATTATTTCCTCTCTCACACTTAGCACCGTGGTGTAATTGTTAGTCTACGGCGCGGAATGTGCGACGTTTGAAACGCAACCCGTATATAGACTGTGTACGCCAAATATTTGCATTATCTTCTTTTATCTTACAATGAATAGTTTTCAGTACTCAACGAGTATTCATACATATAAAACAAATCCACAGACATGATGGTTAATAAAAGGAAAGGCACTCCATGCATTCTTCGCTGTCACTTGCAATCCTGTACGTAACTTATAAGGATTCTCTTAAACGCAGATGATTTATGGCGTTACAAATAATCTCCTTCTCACGGTTCAGTTGCGACATCATTAAATTAATCACTTTTTCGGTTTTACTTGGCTTAATCCCTGATTCCCCTTTTCGCCTTATAAATGAGTGGGCAATTCAATTTTATGACCACATACCACACACACACACACACACACACACACACACACATACCCTCAACAGTGAAAGTACCTAACATACACGAGGCCATGAGGCCAAAGTTGCTGGTTGGCCTTTGTTGAACGCTTTTGTTAAACGCCTTTGTCGCTTAAGCAGAATTAGTTGCGACTACACCAAAAGGGGGTTGAGTGGTGATGCAGAAACCAGCATCACATGTACCTCGTGCGATCTGCAGTGGAAAATCTGCAGTATGCAGCAGAATTAACCTCTTTTTTTTGTTTTTCGTTGGCGCCTTGGCGACTTGTTTTAATGCGCTCGTAATAAGGACATCATCAGTAATAAAGTCTTGATTAATGCCCGAAGGGCGGTCAGAGAGATTTTCTGGGGATTTCGGCTTTCTGCGAAAAAGTTATAGCTGCTGATGATGCCCACATTAAAGTTTGCTTAAGGATGGATTTTATTCTCCAGACAGCCATTGGTGTGGGATACATGCATCACGGAGACAGACAGAAGGACAATATTTATTTTCTCTTCTGCGTAATTAAAAGCAAAGAAAATTTTCCTGGCTCTGGATGTGAGGGTGTGTACATGTGCACATAAAAATGGGGTGGAAACAACCCTTAGTCTGTGCGGTGGAACTTTGTACTTGTATTATTCCCTGAGGACCATTGTGCGGCGATTGTTTGACATCATTGATTCTGCAGTCCTTGCAAAAATCCTATATGGCGCAAGAGGGGGCATGATGGATATCATCAGAGAAATTAAAGGCACGCGCATTCGATGGAAAGAGGAATTGAAAATTTTTTAGCTTAATTGCACTTTGAATGCGAAGTTGGCGTGGGTAAATGCTAATGACGGCAAATTACACTTCGGAGTGAGTTGTAATTAGTTGGAGTATTTGTTGAAAATCTTTGCTTACCATTTGGATTTAATGGGAGAAACGCTTGACGACATAGTGCGTTTTGATTGGTTTTATGGGTTCTCATTTATGGTTAGATCCTGGCCAGAGTTCAGTAGACAAGAAGTTTTAGTCTAGAGCAAATTGTTGTTAATTAACAATTTTTTTTTTCGTTAACTAAATTTGCAATTAAATAATTTTGTCATGAATGAATGAGTAGTAACTAATTTCTGTTAATTATATATGTACATACATATGTAGCTTCTACTCAGAGGGGAATTGTTTGGGGCTTTGCACCTCTTCTTCACATCCCGGGCAAGTGCTCGAGATCAGCAGTCCCTGCCTGTAGGCGTGTTTTTCAGGTTGATGTGTCCGGTGTACAGATCGACCTTTGCCTAGATCGAGTGCCCATTTTGCCTGGCAAGAGCAGTCATGGTTTTGCAGGTTTGTAGTCTTTTCTACATGTTTTTTGCGCTATTTTATGAACGAGCTGCTGTATGAGGTTTTAACAACCTCTAATGCTACTCTTATATTTTGGTAGCGTGGGTGTATCCAAGTTTTCCGCCCCTTCCTATCTAGTTCCTCTGTGCCATCGTTCCCTGGTATAATGCAGTGATCAGGAACCCAAAGCAGGTTGACCTGGGAGGAGACTGACGAGAATCACTGTTTTTCCTTGCATTCCTTTACCAATATCGAGTTGGTTCTTGGGTTTGATAGTGCCATTTGGGCTGCCTGACTGTCCGAGCAGATGTTGAAGCTGTTGCTTTGGATTTCGGTACTGAGTAGTAGTTTTAAGTATAGCAAAAATCTCCGCTCTCGATTTTCTATTGACCAGTGATCCATCTTCCTCTACTATCGGTAACCTTACAAAAACTCCGTAGAGTACGATGGGCCTAACGATGCAAGTGCAAATCCAGTTGAAATGCTTCGGTTTCAAACCCCACGCCATACCAAAAGCCCCTGTTGATGAAAGTTGAAGAAAACCCAAAGCACCTTGGAATGTTGAGCACTGATCCATAAAAGAAGAAAACCTCTGGATGCCTATCAACTGTTAGAAAAAGATCTACCATAGTTAGGTCCACTCCAGATACTCCGACTCATCAAAGAAATCCGAGTATATCATCGACTAGACCAGCAAGTTGGCGTAGCACAATAGATCTATAAAGGTCGCATTGCGCCTACACCCTTATAACCAATCTACAATCTATCGATTAGCACACTAAACATTAATGTAATAATAGTGTGAAACAAAGTTTATTGCCGTTAAACATTAAAAATCATATGAAATAGTCTAAGCCGCTAGTTGTCAATCATTAAATGGAATTTAAGTTCTTTGTTGTCATTTCAATTAGTCTGGCAGTTGTTTTAGTTGCACATAACTTTTAAGCAACAATCGCTGTCGTTTATCCCTGCTTTATGTTGTATACAACTTTTTACAGCAGTAGTCCCGTGCTCATTTTATTTCAAATCACAAGGCAAACCTCTGACGCACTGAAATAAAATCAAACCCATCAACCTCCTGATTGTAATCTCATTGGCCTCTCCAATTCAAGTAACATATTTCAAGTACAAATTGGAGTTTCAATGGGGGATTTATATCTGTTAAGACCCCAATTTGCTCAGATTCGTAATCCCCAATTTCGAAAATGCTTAATGTAGTTGTTCAAATCGCATCATATCGAGTACCCTCGCCTTTTACCTCCTAAGCCTATTCCTGTAACAGCCCTTCAACTTTAATGCAGGAAAGGGTACGTACATACTCGTATGTATATAGATACATACAATGTATGTATGTATATACCAAAGGCGACAAATTAACTGGAATAATCCTCAATTTAAAATTTTACGCGCTTCAGAGAATTGTAAAACGAAAATAACAACCAAACCAAAACCAATTTGTTCATATTAAGTCCCTTGAACGGAATCCTCATGAGAGGTATTAAACACATTTCTCCACTGCCGAGTAACTCCCTCTCGAATAATTATCAAATGACGTAGATACAATTTTTCGAGCGCCAACTTCTGATTCTATTTTATAGATGCTTGTGTGTATAACATACGACACATGTGGATTTTGGGACTACTAGGATACCTTTTTGTATGTTTCCTCCTCCATAGTTAATGAGTATCATCAAATCAAACATAAAAGTACTTATAATTTGAATGTCCTTGTTGAACCCGAACTCATTAAAATAAAATCGCAATGACATGAATAGGGAGTACTCGTATGTTGAAGCAGGATTTGTTTTTATTTACCTAGCATTTTCGATACAAAAAAAAAATATCGAAAACAAAAATTTAACATTGACATAAAATCATGTTTGTCCTCTTTTATTACATTAGGTGGGCACAATACAGTGGTGGCAAACCAATAGCAACCCATTTCAGTGTTCTTTTATTTGAATAAAAAAAAGAAAAATTATAAAAGAATTAAAGAAATACTTTCTCCTAGCTTATGTACGTTAAAGTGGCTGCCAGCTAATGGCCAACAAACTTAAATCAAAGATATGTCCGTTGTAATACCACGTGGACCATGGAGCTTGCTCGTTACAGCAATTTGAGCTTAAGTTAAAGTGCTAGAGCCTCCTAATATTTAGCAGATCACCTAGGTCTTTGTAATAAAAACTCTAAAGAAGAAAAAATGTGCAAAGTAGATGATAAATTGTTTTTACCTTTTTCTTCGTCCATGCAGCTTCAACAATAATCTTTCGAATATACACCAAGCCTTGTTGTATGTTTATATAGATTGATAGATAGACACTTTTATTTCTCAATAAGTACCTTTTTCTAGAAGGATGGTATAGTTGTTTCATATTTGGCGAGTTTGTCATCTTTACAATTCCCTGGAATTACCCCTACGGAATATCTACTGCCGTCAGGCATTTCATTACAGGAGTGGTTTTAAGCTTTTATGTACATACATATATATGTATAATCAATAGCCAACCGCAGTAGCAAGGCAGATATTTGCGGAAAATATGTAACGCGTGTACGTACGCGTTATACATATGTATATTTCAACGGTTAATAAAAGAAAAAGAAGATGTACTTATAATCAAGTTCCGCTCTGAGTTTCTCACACAAACCTGGTTGGGCTCATTCCTTGCTATTAGTGACTGCGTCTAGGCTTTAAAGAATTTCACCAAATATATTTTTGGTGGTTGGTTTCTTATGGTATTAATCCCTTGTGGCCTTGTCTCAAATAAGTGAGACTTAACGAATTAGCATAGAAATAGCAGTCTTCGACTATGTTTTGATCCTCCAGTATTGGACATGATGCGTGCAATTTTTGAACATATTTTTTGTTTTTTCGAGTATTAGGAGCCCTAACACACCAGATAAATTATTTCTCAGCAGTAAGATTCTGTGCCTAAAGCAGCTTAGTAAAGTTAGATGGTAGTAGCCTCTTTTTAGTTGCCTCCTCTGGAAATCAAGTCTACTTTCTTCTAGCTTTCTTCTGCTCTCAGATTTCACATATAGAAAATTAGAAACGTAAGCATCTCAGTTGTTTGCTATTTAGTGAACTATCTGGAGTTTAATCCTTCAGTCTGGTAAAAGCCCTTTCGCTGACCGCTACTGTATGTTAATTTTATGCAAAACTTAGATCCAACATTTTGTGTGAGTGTATTTTAATCTTGAAAATATGTATGTCACTAGGACATTACCTGTGTTTGGTTTAATTTTGTGTTCGAATGTAATTTTAATTATAAATTTAATTTGAAATGAAGTCTTGTTTTCTGAGGTCGAGTCCTGTTTTCAATTAGGTAATTAATTTGATAAAAGCATGTACATAACTTGTAACGGACGGATGAGATGGAGCCATTTTTGTAATATCGTATGTAACAGCAGGAGTCTGTGTTTAAAGGTATTCGTAGTTCTAATGCATTTGCTTGTTTGAGCATACTCATGTTGTTAAATTTTTTTTATGTCGTTTAAACGCTATTACTTTTTGTATAGGCAACTCCGTTATGACTACTAGTAGTATTCACTCTTAATCATATTTTTCTACTCATATAACAAGGATGCACTCGTACATGCAAATATACATATGAAGGTAGATCCAGGTTTTCTTTTTTGTGATTTCAACGGTTTATTTCACTCATATTTCAATTACATTCAAATCCTCTTTTACCGTACGGTGTCGAGGTTTCTTATGTTTTCCACCTTTCTTTCGTTGACAAATCTCCATTTGGTTCTATCTCTTGCTATTGTCTTGCTCGAGTTCCAGTTTATTCCCGCTGTTTATGGAATAGTTTCAACCGTCCTATTCCACGTAGTTTTGTACATTCCTCTCCTGTTCTTCCCTGTAGCTCTCGCCTCCCAAATACTTTTGACTTGTCTGTCTTCGTCCATCGTTACGAGGTGTCCAAACCACCTTAGCTTTTTGTTTTTCATTATTATTTGGACATATTCTACTTTTAGTTCATTGCGTACATATATCTTTGTTGCTTTTTTACCGATCCTCATTACAACTACGTATTTCATTTCCATTGCTTGGATGTTTTCAGCTTGTCTATCTATTAGTACCCAGTTTTCTGTTCCATGTAATAAAATTTCAAATACAAACTGAATAAAATCTTTAACGTTGAAATCTACAACGGATGTTCAATCTTGAGCAATTTGAAGGTCTTTGGATATTAAAAGCCCTAAAGATGTGTCTTTTCTGAACCCCTGTCGTTCACAGGCGTCTTAATTCTCAAATCGCACTCCTTTGAGAAGAGCTCCAAGTAGATAACAAAGTATCAACGACTGTACACCCCTTCTATAAGGAGCTATGGATACAAATCTTTACCAAGGATACATTTTCAATTCGAGAAAGGATAACAATAAACCTCAACAAAAATACGGCGCTCTCTTACTCAACTACGAGTACCAGGACTGTATCCTCGTGTACCAAGAAATTCCACGACTGAATTCTTTTTTCTTTTCTTTTTCCTGAATTTCCTCATCCATCTTCGTTCTCCTGTAATTGTGTGGATTGCTAGGATTCTTTTTTATTTTTTATTCGTCTTTTTTTTGCGTATCCTACCAATCATCCAATGCAGCAGTAGTAGACATCGAACGAAAAGAAACCGCTTCCATTTCAATACAAATGTTACATCCGAGAATATTCTCATACAGAATTGTATATCTCGTAGTAATTTCGTCCTGTCGTCAAGACTGCTTCTTCAACACAACTGCCACTGATGTTGTATGGCAGTGGCAGCAAAGGGAATGTCATCCACCATTGCCTAAAGGATGATATGTGATCAAGAGAAAAAAAATTTATTATGCGGATGAGTGAAATTGATTGGAAGGATTTTCAGGAGAAAAAAAAATCCGGAATCTAGACAGAATTTCACTTAAGGAACCTCAGTAGTAAAAAGGGAGTTATCCCTTCTTTTGTGCAATGTTTTCGATTTAAAAAAGTTAGGAATGTTTGAGAAATTTAAAAAAAGAAGATTCTTTTCAGGCAATCCAACTGATTGACACTTTCATTTTCTAAGAAAAATCTCACCTACCACCTCACTTCCGACTCAAGTACTCGTGTCTGTGGTATTTTATTGAAATTTTTCAAACGTCCAAACAGGAAAAATTAAAACGAAGGACGCAAGAACGATAACTCTCAAGGGTATCGCTTTAGAAAAAATATTAATTAACCTCAGCGAATGACTGATGCCAAGCAATTAATTAATTGTGGTAATGCTTTATGAGCTCTGTTTTTCTAAGCACAGAAAGCACACACTTTACCGCAATGATACCTTATTTGTAATCGATCCCTCATTTCAAGATTTAAAAACTTCTTAGAAATCTAAACCTCTGTCACCGAAATAATTAAAAAAAAAATAAAACTTTTCCACAAAGTTTTCAATCAACTTTTTGGAACCTTTATTGTGGTTGTGGTATTGGAGTGACCTTCGTCCTTTTTGATAACAATTTAAGGAAACGACTGGAATTTTATTTAGTTGGCCACATGTTGTGTCCCCATTTCACAATAAATAAAAAAATAATTTTGTGAGTTTTTGAAGTTGTTTACTGTTGTGTATTGCGTCCGCTAGATGCTTTAGTTCACTATACGAATACTTTATGGAAGAGTTGAATTTTTAATTTCCGGGTTAAGTGCAAGGCAAATAAATTCAGAACTTTTTAACCAGAGGATGAGAGGGCGTGTATGTTTTTTTTATGGGTGCGCCTTGTAGCAATATTAGGAGGGTTGCTGTGCTGTCATTTGAAAAAAGTAAACACATGCGAGTATAGCGCAGGTTGGCTAGAGTAATTACTTTTTAAAACTTTGAAGAGGTACACTGAGATGTGAGTAGTTATTCCAATTGCATATCCAATAAATTTCAATAGCGATACATTGTGACAGATGCTGGTATGTAGATAATCATCAGCTGAGCATTGTGCTTATATGCAGAAGAAGAAAATTTCGAGGATGATGCCGGAGGTGAATGCTGCCGGTGACTAAGACTTCACAGAGATTGATATCTATTTTTATCGAAGAGTAGAAACAGCGTTACTGCAATTGCACACGTGCCGAGATTGGTGCAATTTATGTTCGTTTTTGTTTGGTTTTATAGTTAATTTTTTGGTAATTTAGGATTTTGGAAATCTAGAATAGAATAGATTGTTTTATAATCCATTGCCTACAAAGTTTATGCACTATTCCCCTGACGAACTATACATTTAGGTCACCAAACATACATACGTACATATGTACATATGTAAATGCTCACAAATTTTTCATTGCGTAGTATAAATTTTGAAATATCTTTAAAACAAATTGTTACTAATATTGTACATAATTGAATAATCTTTTCGACATTCTATAGCATCAAGTAGTATGTGCGTTACCTGAGTCAATTACAGAGCTACTACAGGCACTTAATATAGAGAAGAATTCTGGGGTTACATACCTAATTCCTTATGCTGTGGTGACCTTTTTCGTAGTTTTCACACATCTCCATACTTGACTAAGGTTTCCCAAGTTTCTAGCAAAATAAACGATATCAACTAATCAATGTGCAGTCTTTATAAGTAGTGTAAGCGTGTTTTCTCGCCTTTGTACGCTTACGAAAACGACGGTTTTGGAGTTCAAGCCAATTAAAATTGTCTCCACAAGATTCTTTCTGAATCCTTCAAGACGATTTATCTGTTATTTCGCATGTATGTAATTGTTGTCTGCTTTGACTGTTGCTAGAACTTTTTCTATAAATTTATCATATTCGAAGTAATACTGTTGTCGGGCTTTCTACTATTCATCATATCTAACTACAAAACGCTTGTATCTTTTCTGGTAGATTGGCAATGGAATCATTTTTAAGGGTTCTTTGGAGATCGGTTTATCTTGAGGGAAACTGCGTACTGCATTCCCACTTGGTTTTTATTCTATAAAAGTATATGTAATTGAAGATGGCTGTGTCTACGTACCAGTAGGATCTTCCTTAGTCACATCAAACTTTCTATATTGGCCTTTCAACAAGGCCTCTGTTCATATGTAAGACCCTTGTGAAGGAATGGACTAGGAGTTCTTTCGTATTTATGAATGTATCAGACAGTCATGTGTCTATATTAAACGTAAATAAAATGTCCACTTCTAGATTTTTGCTTTTCTAGCTCCTTCTAAGCGATTAGACGTTTTTTCGGTTCGTAACCTCCTTTCGTTTTCGTCTGGTGTTTCAATTTGCACGTAATTTTGTTCGCACAAGCACGACTAGATAAATAGGATCTTTCTTAACAGCGGCACAATGTCAAAGTAGGGCTTGTAAACCATGTTTTATTATTTGTCCCCCATTTGTTCTTTGAATAATTATTTAATGTAATGACTTTGGTACATGTTTTTGGACAAATAGCTGCCACCAGCTTCTGACCTGTTCCCTTCAAGTATCCTCACAGAAAATAGTGGGAATCCTTTAAATTTGGGGATCGAGGGAGCCTGCCGATATTGCCATTCGTAGATGTTATTCTTCGCAATATTTCCAACGGAGCAGGAGCTGTTGCGGCCCAAATGGCTTACCATACGCTGATTCTCATGTTGCAGTCTCCACAAAAAATTGTAGTCGAATTCTCTTTAGCACCGCATCAATCCAAAATGGTGTTCAACGAACATGGAGTTACATAATAAAATGCACCCTATAGGTGCAAGTTTTTCTGGCAGTATTCCACCACTTCCACTAATATAGTCCCAGCACTACTTTTTGAAGAGAAAGACTGAAAATTTAAATTGAATTAAATGAAACAAAGAATACTACGCCTCGCAGACAATTCTTATGAATTTCTGCAATTTTCCGCCGTTCATTTCTAAAACGAAATTCCTTTATTTCACAATTAACATTTCTCGTGAAAAGTTAATTAAAAGTTGGCAACTTTACCAGTTATTAAATTCTATACTTACCGTCAAGACTCACACACATATTCAGCAAAGGTAATTAATATCTTTCCGTCTTATTTCCCTTATAACCGAAACTTTATGCCTTCAGAGATACCGTTAAATAATTAACGGAAATTTTAATTGCTCTGAAGATGTGGAGGGAATTATGGTTAATATATGAGCTTAATTGTTCACAAGATAGCGTTATTGGCACCGGAATACTTATTTAAATGATAATTGACTCAAATGTTTCCAATGGGAAATTAGATCGTACATGGAGGCACTCCCTCCTATGGCATGTATTACTTTTTAATATACGCTTCAGAGTACTTTCGTTCTTGCATCTAGACTTTTACACTAGGTTGTTTGGTGCTCTTAATTAAAATTCACACTAAAAGGAAATGCGCAACTGGAGAAAGATATTGAAAGAAACTTTTTTTTTTTTTGTTAAAATGCCACAGAAAGTCATTTGAAGGGAAAAGTAGTAATTGAAAAAAAATAGCCTCTTCTAAAGGGAAAGGATGCTGTCGTGATGCATTCGTGCAATGCATAAAAAATTCAACTCAAAAGTTGCTCTGTTGGATGTATCTTTATTCTCTACGACTCTATTGTTGACACTTTACTATCACGACACATTACTTTTGTCGACATTCCGACTTCCGTTGTGTGCAAAGTAATTGTCTGCAAGTGAAAAATATATTAATGGAAAAAGTTTAGAAATGTGAAAGACACAGGACGTTTCCCTATTCTTCGCACTGTAGAGACCCTTCATTGAATGGAATGTATAGGCTAGGCATTTGCAATATTTCCTATTTCTTGTCCTTTGGAATAAAATTATTTACGTACTACAATAGGTCAAACGTCGGGCAGTACAATAGCCAAAAAGTGGTTTACACTCTGAATGATATATGTTTTTATTCTTAGAAACATTTCACATGACTCCATCGTGGGATTTCCTTTTACATTGTCCGATTGTTCTGGAAATAATTGATGAAGCATACCCCGAAGGCCAAAGCCAAAATAAATTTCATTCAAATCGCTCAAGTTATTCTGAAGTTATATACTTGGAAGATTCTGATTTTGGGAAATAAAAAAGTTGGTGTTGAACACACTTGTATGGGCTTAAATGGATCCTAATAGCACTGAAGCTATGTACATACATCTGAAACAAGACTTTCGAAGGCGTCAACAATGCGATGCAAGAGAGCTTCTCCATCTGCGTATTTTATCTTTTATGAAAGGAAATGAAAGAAGTCACAGGGGGTAAAGTCCAGACTGAAAGGCAGATGAGGTATTAACTCCACGTTTGAAGTCGTGAGAAACTCGATAGTTTAACGTACGGTGTGTGGTGGTGCATTGTCATGAAAGTTAAGAATTCGTTTCCTTGGTTGTCTTTAACGCAGTTTTGGAAAAATATCCGGTAAATGAAAGGTGGTGTACCATTCAGCATTGAGAACGTACACTGGTCCCCTAAAAGAGAAGTGGCAACATAACCCTTACGTCTCAAGAATGTGAAAACACTTCACTTTCGTTGATTTATTTCCACGTGGGAAAACTCATTGGCTTGACCGTCTAATACTTAATACAAGTTTCATAACCGTAGTAAATTGTGCAGTATCCATTGATCATAAATCTCTCCGACGTCGAGATGATCATGAAGAATTGTTCTAATGCGGGTCGCGGATATTCCAAGGATAACTCTATATCGGTTGTCCTCAAAAATATTTGCTTTTCGGGCTGAAGTAGAAAGTGAATATTCAATTTCTTCAATCCTATTTGCCGCAACCGCTAAATACTTCTTCAAGCAGCGACTACTGTCGACTTCGAAATATTTTCCAATCGTGGTTTAATAATTTAAAGTTTTTTCTATTTGCAATTTATGAGAGGCGGCTGATAAGTGAAAGAAGAGAGAAGAAGAGACCCTCGAGTGAAGTGCATTTCCCACATCGGGCATACAGTGCCTTAATACGACCGAAAAAATATTCTTTTCTTTGCCTTCAAAATGACTTCCTACGGCCGCCTTGATCTCGCTTTTTTCAAATTGGAAAAAACGAAAAGTCGCTCGGGGCCAGCCTTGGTTGTAGGGTAAGTGGTCTAGTTGAAGATCCTGTATCTTGTATCCTGTATCTCGAAACCTGTACCTGTGTTTCTCCACTTCGCTTCTTCGGAGGCCTCTCCCCTTTTTTAATCCACTGCATAAACTCTTGTTTAGACTCCGGATTGTATTGACGAGCCCAAGTCCTATCTGCAGCTACGATTCGTTTACAAATTTCATCGAGATTGTCTCCAGCTAACTCCGAAAAATCTTTGCTGTAGTCGAGTCTCCGTTGCTTGTCGAACGGAACAATTTTTCATGTTTAAATTCTCCAATCCATTCTTTGCTGATGTGCAACTCGTCCACTATCTGCCATATTTTTAGTCTTCGGTCAGCCAAAACTCATTTTTCGACTTTTCCGACGTTTTCTTGAGTAACCAACGACACAGAACACCCTCTCTCGCCGTTGTTAAAATAAGCGAGCCAATTTTTTGACCATGGTATACAAAGGCCCAGAATCCTAGAGCCTTCGAAAATTTCCTTAAGCGATTTTCCTTTTTTACGAGGTGCTTTATCACTTACACTAGTAAAAGGTACCGCAGTTAGTGCTATCACTAAAAGAAAGATGCCTCTTTGTTGAGTATCTCTGGCAGCGAACTTGTCAGCCGCCCCTCGTATATTAGACATTGGTTTTTATTGGAATAGATTTTTATATGCAGACAGCTTGTAATCCTTTTTTTAACGACAGAACTCCTTTTCATGCATCTATTCTTATCAAAACTATATTCAAACAAAAAATAGAACTAAAGGCAATCTCTTTAAAAAGTACCCAGTCTCTTCTCTAATACATGAATTTACTATAAGCGTACATGCATAAATCTACAATTGAAGGCCCGCAAAATGAGAACAAGACTCCTTTTATTTTCTACACAGAACCAGACCATACAAAAAAATATCCCTCAATTTTCAGCACCTGCCACACAATATCCTATATATCCATTGAATTCATTCTCCGAATAAAATACCCACATAGAGACAGCAGCCACAGACAGAAAAAGCACGTTTCGCTGTCGAAATTTAAAATGAGTACCCCTAGCAAACGATGCTTCCACTCGTGCCTTATTCACTGTGCCAATATCAGCCTTTTCCTCCATGTTGCATGTATGTGCCATACATAACTGCACACGAATATCCTTCAACACTAACTTGACAACACTGCTGCTAATGAATTTAATTACAACATCATTAACTCCATACCGTACCACAGGAAATTAAACTTTTTCTTTCCTTTTTTTTTTTTTTTTTAAAAAAAAGTTTTTACAACGTTCTAGAGAGGGAACATAGGAAGATACTTTAAAAAGAAACGAAAAAAAGTACATGTAACACCTCCTAGAAGTAAAACCACTAAAATTTATGGATACCCTTAACTTGTAGTTTTTGGCAGGTGAATCCTTGTTAGCGGTGGTGCTCAACTAAGCTCGTCCTTGAGTGGAATTTCGCCCACCATCGAAAAATTGAGAGGAGAACTATTTCTCTTTCTCCATGGAATGAAGTAATAAATCGCATGAGGAATAAGGATGCGCTAAGTGATGAAGGAGGATTCGGTAGTACCTACTTCCTCGGATTAAGGAATTATAATCATGTACATATGTACATATATGTATGTAGAAGTCTGTAGAAGTTGGTATTCCCCATTGCTGGTGTAGTGTGAGAAAGGATTCTAGGTTGTGATGTCTTTGAAATCAGGCGGCTTTGGGATTTGTGGATAATATTCACGTTTTTGATTTTGCACTCTGCTAGTAGGCACTAATAAGATTTAAATCTAAAGTTTCTAGCAACAGGAATCCCGTTTAAATCCTGAAGAGCTATAATCATCATTTATTCAAGAGTAGTAGGCATTATGTAACCACACTTGTACTAACTTCGGTAAACATCCAATGAATCATCTCAATACACCACACAGGCATAACACATCTAAGAAAACTTCTATTAGGGGATATCCTATTGCACGGCTAGGTGCACATCGAAAAGGATAACTTAATTGCTGTTAATAAGTGTAAAACTTTTGGCTAGAAATTTGATTCCATGTGGGACTAGGGGTGAAATCGAAATATCTGGGGCTCAAAGTGGATAAAATTTCTGGTGTAGAATTTTGAAAAGGATGACACAACCCTTTAGAGTTCAATTAGTGGTGGTAATGGCAGAATGAAAGGGAAAATCTGGTTCATTAACAACCATAGAACTCAGCCTCACGTGCGTAGGGTTAATTACCAGGGACCTAGGGGAAGCGAATTACTACAAAAAGGTGCAGGAAAATACCAAGAAAAGTTTTTGATGTCAACTTAGAACCGAGATTTAAATTTATACATATGTATGTATGTGTGTATGTATAGGAATGGATGGTGATGAAGAAGGATTTAGTTGCGAAATTGTCCTTACTTTAAGTAATTTAAGCGATTTTACATACATATGTACATATATATGCCCCTAATGACTAGGATCTTTATTATAATCAGTAGAAAAATCGCATTGAAAACCTATTGCCTTTGACTTTTAGACTACGCGCAAGGTGATGCGAGAAAGCAATACGATACGAGAAGCGTTCATCTACGATAAAACCATTCACATGTACGTACGCACAGTGAAGCGATATTCGATGCTATGCGCACGCACACAAGACTACATGCAAACAGTTTTATCGCAAGTAAACGCTTCTCGCATCACCATCCGCGTAGCCTTAGAGTTAAAAGCATTACCTCTAAGGTACAGAAATTCTTTTTGTTATTTGGGTTTTGTTCAAAAAATCGGGATAAAACTTTATGCTTCGCCTCACAGCTTAGTCTAGATGAACATGTGTACGTAACCTAGGTAAATTTCAAATGAATCCTTATCGTTGGAATGTCTATTTTGCTGTGGTGTTTGCATGCATTCTATTCCTCTTATAGACTCTCTCCCAACGCCTCTTTTACATCTGCCCATAAAATGAGCACACAACACTTTGCAAAAATCATTTCCCTTCGATTTGCTCTAAATACAATTTTACAACGTAACATTTCCTTCCATAGTTCGAATCATTTGAACCAAACTGCTTACGCATTACCAAGCATTATAATGCAGAGAAATAAATGCACCCACAGTACTTGGAATCTTGCATTACATTTTCTTCCTGTTCTCATCAAATTGGATCAGAATACGTGTACTCGAGTCCTCTGTAATCTCGCTTTCCTCGAGTCATTAAACATTATTTCACTTCTATGCTACATAGCAACACCTCAATTCCAATAAACTACAACATTAAGAAATATTGCATTACAGGCGGGCAGAGAGAGAAACTGAATATCCTTCATCAGTTTCATTGATATCTGTAAATCCTGTGAAATGGAGTGTCATTTTGAGAAGCAAGGATCCTCGAATCTCCTCCGGCATCATCATCATCATCGGTGTCAGCAGAATTATTTTGTGCAATACATCTACTGTTGCAGGGCATTTCGTTCAGTGAGACATGCATTTAGCATTGCAAAATGCAAGTAGTAACCAGGATTTATGCAGACATAAACAATCCTTGCACACGAAGAATTGAGGTGTGTAAGGAAACAGTGCGATACCGAAATTAATAAATAATTGCAACGTAGTTGGATAAACAGAAATGGTCGGGGTTAAAGGGCCATCGTTTAAATGATTTTAATGAATGACTCGGTTGTCTTGATCCGTGATCGGTCATTTTGAAATGTTGGGTTGAATAAATTCCTAATTTAATCAATTACCCAACATTTTTTGAAGAAGTCGACTTTTTTCATAAGTTTTTTGATTGAAGAATTAGTATGTATTACTTTTATATAACAAACTCCTATCAGAACGTGCGGTAAACTCCTCAAAAAGGTTTTTACGTTGGAATTTAAAAGGTTTTTTAATCGATCATATAAACTGTAGAATGTTAAAACGGTGGAACTTATGTGAGATGAATCTCAAAAGATCTCGCGACGCCTTGTTTCGGAGTGTTCTCAAGCAAATGTATAAGAGGTTTATGAGAGAGATTTGTTGCTTAGAGAAACTATGGGAAAAACCCTGTCTGTGAATTAAACACATTCCAAAGCATAACACAAACAAAACAAGCGTTCTATTTATTTTATTTGACTTCAAGATAAAATGTTATATTCCTTTTGTTCTTTTTTATTTTTACTTACTTACTTACTTAATTAATTACTTACTTACTTAGGTGGCGCTTCAGTTCAACAAGCCTCTCTAGTTATCCCGGTCGTTAGCTAACGCACTCTAAGTTGATTGAGTTCCCCTTCTACTTGTGCGCGCCACCTTAAGATCGTCCTCTATTGCGTTGTCCCTTCGGGTTAGATTCGAAGACAGCTGCTCAGTTCTGATCGCATTTAGGTATATGATACATGAAAATCAATCGTCCTTCATGTCCTTTTTTTCTTATTTGCTGCCATTACAAATTTAGCTGCCACAAAGTTGAGGAGCTCTTCAAAAGTAGCACTGAACAAAACCATTTTTCGTAAGACATCGAATTTATCCTACCAATTATGTGGCAGGTCTATCCAGATACAGCGACTGTAATAACAAAATTTACCTCAAACCGTAACCGCTTGGTGTCCATGTTTTCACATAAAACAGCGTTGTTAATAAAAATCGAGAGGCTACTGCCATGTCTGAGTTCTAAAGGTTTTCAATTTACACTTTTTAGCTTTCGAACTTAAAAGATTCTTTATCCAAATAACAGATTTAGAAAGAAGCAGTGAAACACACCCAACTAATTCCTACGAAAGGTGCTAAAGCCAATCAAAGTAAATCTACTTGCAAAAGAGGGTATATCTGCTTTCCATTTATCCTCTTCACCAAAAGAATTTCTTTAAAAACTGGCACACTTGGATTTATGAGCTTTCACAGAGCATAGAAAAAGACGCAACGAAAGTAATGACATCTAATTGAGTTTGCCAGGTTTCCTTACATAAAACAGCTCAGCACAGGCAGAAGGACTCAGCAAAAGTCCTGGATAACGAATGATGAAGGTGTTTTCTGAATGAAATTCTTGCATAAATAAAATACACATTTTTCCACATCCTCACTTTTGAATAAAATTAAGTTTTCAGTCGTGATTGTACTTTTAAAGAAGTGAAAGGAAAAGTAAGGAAACAGAAAATATCTATGCGCCCAAACATTAGACTTCAAAATGCATTTAAAACGAAACTGTAGATCCCTAAGAAATATGACAGTGAAACTAATGAACTACTTCTGTCGTTATGCTTTCAAGAGAAATGGTTTCTCCTTCATAACTATATTTAAAAGGAGTCTCTCCAAATGCCAACTAATTTCAAAGACAGAACTCTACAGAGGTTGTAGAAAATCTGCAATTACCTGAGACATACATAAAATTCTTATGCGTGCATCTTACGAGGGAGTATGTAGTACTCATATGCATGATATTCTTCGTTAATATTATGAAAATGTCGTCTCTAACATGGATATAAGTTAGACGCATTGTGTTCCACTGGTTATGTTTGGTTCTGTGTTGGGTAGGGTAATGTAAATTAAAGATACATATGCAATGAAACTATTGCATGGCGTAATCGAAAAGGCATTTCGTTCGGTTGTGATATTAGTGATTGGCGCATAGACTGTATAAGACCAGCTATGGATGCATATCTGCTGAAATTTAAACGATCAACTTTCACTATTTATTTTCATATTCTTGTCGAAATGCAAATATTTGGCTCAACACACCGTATGGTGGCGTCCACGTAAAATTGTGAGATCTTAAATGCCAAGTTAAATTTTTTCAAATGCCGTTTTTTTTTGTTCTTTGTCATGTAGCAAGTGCATTCGTTCAGCTTACCAAGTTTTATATTGACCCAATTGAAGTGAGCGCACTTGAGTAGTGAAGTATGCATAAGTATTTCAAGCAGTATACACACATTTATCTCATCTCCAAATGATGACATAGAAAACATACCTCGAGCGAATTCTGGCAGGGGCCACAAGTGCATTCCCTTCGGTCTCGTAAAGAACCTTTAATTCACAGCGTTTAGTTTGTAGGCAATCGCACCACAGCATTTCCGTTTGTGGCATTTGCTTTCTATAGGAGTAGTGGGCACATTTTCTTGTTAACGTAATTTTTTCAAATGCCATCCTAGTTCCACTTTGAGTAAGACTTTTTCATTGTCTATTGGTTCACGGTCTCTTCCTAAATCTTCAATGGTTATGTTGTGAAAATTTGTGTTCCCCCACTTAGTTCCTCCACCACAATACGATGGGCTATCATCCGCGAGCCATAACGTGATGCTCCGGAAATTTCAAAATTAATTTTAATGACTGTCAGACAAAGTGTTTCTTGTGAAATTTTTATTTTGCACCACAAAGCACTGCTTAAAGCTACCCGAAACCAAGTAATTCATAGACGTTCACGAATTTTAGTGGATACCGTAAAACCCCTTAATTATATTCAAAAAGTTCACCGAAGAGATTTTAATTACATTATTTTCGTAATTTCGCTTACTAGCATTTCTTTAATCTTCTACTTGAAAATGCAACAGCATTCCTTTTGAAAAATACTCAAAGGACACCACAAAACCTCACTTCAAACCACCAGTCGTCGTCCAAAAATCCACCAAAATAATTTCACACTGAATAAGTTCTATTTTAAAATTGAGCTGTGTCCTTTGTTTTATTTTTTGGTTCTCTCGTGGCATCTCCAAAATTGTGTGAGAAAGAGAATTTACTCGAAGGGAATTCCATTGGACACAAACGAAGTCATCTTGGTCTTAATTTACACTTGTATGACGGGGTTTTGCGGGGAAGTGTTTTAATTTTAAATGCGCACTCAAATTGTATAAGAATTCCAGCGAAATAGTGATGGGCAACGAGTTCTGCTCGTAGGACAAAACAATTCAATTTGGCAAAGAAGTGAGAGAATATCTGTATTCGTTGCCAGAAAGGCAGCCCATGAACAGAAGGCTGGAGCAACCACCGAGAGAGGAAAATAAACGCAAGTTGGATGACCTACGGGCTGAACTGGAAGGGTTTAAAGAGGGCAACTTCTTCGTATTTCTTTATGATGAAATCCCGTCGGAATAGCTTTAGGGGGGTGGCGGTGGTGGGAAATAAAGTGAATATAGCTTGAGAAGGATACGCTGTATTTGATAATACGTTGTGTGCTATATTCCACGTTGTTGTAGATTGCATAACTACAGAGATTATATTGTCTAATAAAAGTTTGCATCTTTTCAATTAGCTGCATTCTTGTATTTTTGACTTGCCAATGATATTCAAAATAAAAAAGACCTTGCATCGAATAATAAAGCATTCAAAAGTGAACTAATCATCGCCTAAATTTACATTCCACTGGCTTTTCATATTCCTAAGTCTACTGAAAGTCTTCATTACATTTTCGTTAATTTTCAAACTTCTTTTATCTCAATCTATTTAGAGCGGATATAGTTTGTGTCTTAAATTCCCTCGATTCCAGTTTTGCAATTCAGGCGCCAAAGTATCCGAGAAAATGAATGTAACCGACATTTCAATGTAAGCTCTGTCGAAGGCACTTATTGGTGTAACACACTTTCATTCCTTTTGTAGCATCCTTTTTTTATTGACTCTTTTCAAATTGATTTTTACAAAAGAATAACATTTTAACTGATTCTGAAACTAAAGTATCCTTTATGGTCCTTACGTCGCTTTTTTCCCCACCAAGTGCATCCACTGGATATTTATAACCCTCCCTTTCATGTGTGTATTGCATAGCTGAGATGGGTGAAATAAAAAAATACCCACACTCACTTCAAAGTTTCTTTAGTCCTTTCTAGAACAAATAGACAAAGTTTATTGTCCTGTATGTGCATGCATACATGTATATGTATGTGCTGGGCACTTACTGTGTACAACAACGACCGGAGAGAGTATCCCATGTCAAGTTAAACAGGGAAGAGACTGCTCCTCGAAAAGAATTTATGTTCCATGGAGTATCCTTTATTCAGAAAATTCTCCCATAGAGTTTGGCTGGTTTTTCACCAGCTGCAAGTTGCATTGTTATTTTGTTGTAAAGGATATCATTTAAGAATAACAACAACAAAAAAGGGATACGCTGGCTATAGAAATGGCTTAGTAACGTATCGGCCTGATATTGGCACAAGTAGTGTCCTTATTTCCTTCTTCACGAGAGTATAGTCGACAACAATATATTACGGAACAGAATACCATAAAAAAGACAATTTCAAAGTAGAAACCAAATACATTATGAAATTTACAATTTCCCCCGATGTCCTTTTCTGAACTCTGTTTAATAGCAAATGTGTACACAATACAAGTATATACTCAACTCGAAGTGGAACAGTCTTTTAGTTCCTGTCTGTTGCATTTACTGATTTTTCTTGAGGCTATTTTTATAATTTTGTTGTCTGTTGTATAAAAATGTTCGTTGCTATGTAGACTTGTAGGGCAAAGAAAATAGAATTTCAATTGAAAATGTGAAATTTTTTTTACAACATTTTTATTCAAATTCAATAAGGACTCTACAACTTAGATCGATAGTACTCGTAGTCATATTTCTTTTTAAAGCATTTTGCAAATTCTAGTGGCCTCCTTTAGTTCATTAAATTGTTTGATTTCCAATGAGCCAAATCAATACACGATTAATAATCTACATCTACACCCTACTTATTAATGCTTTTATCCCGTCTCTGATAATGAATCAATAAAGCCTACGGTCCATCGTGTAGTGTCTTTCAAGTTCAAGTAAATTTCGTGAGAGCAACTAAAATGTATTCCACAGACTACAATTGATAAAAGATTGCAGTTTTTTGTGAGATTGTTGAGCACGAATAATATAAAGACGACTCGACTCTTCTACTACTTTGCACTACTACAAATTTCTTGACATGGGGCCCACCGTAATTCGGCACATTACTTACTGAAGGTGGCGCAACAGTTCGGGGTAGACCTGGGCCTCAAGCAATAAAACACCACCAGTCCACTTGATCCTTATCAAGCTGCCTTAAGTTTCGCAGTTGGTTGAGGTCCCCAAATGCAAATGGAGCATGTGCCACCTTAGTTACGGTTTTCCTCTACTGCGCGGTGTCCTCAGAAGTGGATTCAAAGATTTTCCGGGTCGGAGCATTGGTGTCCATGCGCTCTACACGAACCAGCCACCTAAGCCGTTGGACCTGGTTAAGTCGATGTCCTTGACCAATTCGTCATTGTAACTTCAGAACTAGTGTCGTTGTCTAAATTAATTCGGCGATTCGGTACCAACAAAGTAAAAAAAAGCGTTCTTCTGTAATCTTGCCATTTTTAGATTCTTCCACTCACATCAAATTCGGTTTTGTGTTCAATCGACGTGTTGTCCGGCAATATTTATTTTTGACACCGAAGGTTTACTTAAGAGGAAGGTTTTATTAAAGGAAGATAGGTTGAGCATATTTCATTGGTCCGGCTTAGTCGAGATGTCAGACTCTATTAAACCCGAGCGTTATTCACACAAAAATTACTGCGAAACATATGTACGTAATCAATAATATTACAATCTTTCCTTGTACCACTTACCTGGAAATGTAATTTAATGTTGAATATACATTCATATACATACATACATATGTATGTGACTATGGGCATCTCATCATATCTTTGTGTAACTCTTTCTACTCTCTATAGCTCTGTTAAGAGTCAGGGGCTTTTAAAAATTCGTTGGCTCAGTAAATTTCTTTTAACGCTATGGGCTTTCCTCATCTGCAAACAGTACTAGGGTTATATGAACTACATTGTAAGTTTCAATTCGTTAGGTTTGCTTACAGTGGACAATAAGGAAGACTGCGATGCATCGATAAAACTTTATTCTACCGATACAATTTGGAACACACAAGTGCACTTTATTTGTCTGCATGGTGCTCCTGATTATGGATACACACCTTCCTTTCGCAGCATCCTTTTTTTTGTTGCTTCTGTTCAAATCAATTTCACAAGAGAATTTCAAATGAATCTGAAAGTTTGGTGTCCTTTATTGACAGCAACAGTACGATGTATGTACTTTGAGATGGGGAAGTCGTTCGATTCTGATTACAACTTGTCGCCTCTATTGGATATTTAGGAGACAGTTTCCAAACACTTTTTTGATCGCCGTACGAACAATTTCATTGAAAATTCTCCCTCTACATTATCCCCAATTTGGGCTGAATTAATAACTCCACCGCACTGGCCCAAAGTCATTAAGAAAACAATAAAATCTAGAAATGATTCTTACCCTTACTTCTTTTCTTCATTTTGCTTTGAATATTTTTTCCGCACCACAGAAAAAACCAATAAAAGTACCTAGGTGTTTACCTTGCCTGTAAAATATTCTATTTTTTATTCAATTTTTAACCACCCATATGGAAATAAAACAAATATTTTCATTCAGTTTATTTCCCCACACATATGTACGCATATTATGTGGGATGTACTTTTGTTTTATTACATATTGTCTTTGTGAATATTAGGGCTCTTACAAGAGTTTGTATGTAGGTTTTAGGTAGTATACGATGGTTATTAAACGTAATTTGTTCATCTGTTCTATGTTCTTCTGACAAAAAAATATAAACGTAAATATTTATTTTATCGATTACCTGGCTCACACAATAATATTACATTCGTATTTCCTTTATAAATAGAAACATATCTTCACACTCCATTAGTTTTAATTATATAAAAGCAAACATTAAAATTAAATGTTAAATTAAAACAATAAAATATGCAGCTTGGAACGTATGTGAAGAATTAAGTAGTAAATATATAAACAAAATATTAATAATTTTATTTTTATGTATAGTTGCTCATTTATCAATAGTAGACAGCTGTGAATTTAATCGAACGGAAACCCATTTAGTTATTTTTTATGCAGTGCTAATTGCATGCACTTGCAATGCTTACAAAATTTTTCACCGTATTTATCTGTACAGTACCATTAAAAAATCTATAGAATAGCTTTGAATTTGATCGGTTATGTGCTTACAAGGAAAAACTTAATTTATATGAAAAATAATTGAATTTCTTATGGTTCTACTCATAGCTTAATTAGTTGTCGCATGTGCTTACAAAAATTGAAAAAAGCTTATTGTTATATTTGTTCATTGTTTCGTTATACATACATACATACGTAATCGGCTTAAAAATAATTTGTGAATTCTTTTCATAATGGAATGATATGATGAAAACTTAATGATGATTAATACCACAAAACCAATATAACCATATAAACACGTAAATGAATCATAACTTATTGCCAAATGTCAGTAAATTGGTCGATGACGTTGATAGCATATTGTGAGTTGGACGTGGCGAACGATACACCGGCGAATGGACTCGATTAGGAAGGCTTCCGCGCAAGTGAAGTGGAGCGTGTGACAAATCCGAACGACTTCGAGCATTCTTTCGTACAAAGTTGACAATTGCCGAGGGAGTTGGAGAGTTACGTCCACTAGATACCGGCGTTCGAGTAGTCTTGGTCACAGCCGGTAGAAGAGTTCCAGGACCAACACGAACGGGGCTATTGGTAACGCTACGTAACCTTCGTTTTGCAACTTCCAAAAGAGCGCTGCCATTTGTAGTATAAGGTGTCGAAGATGATGATGATGATGGTCCCATAAGTCCAAGAGTTGACGAAGACAATCGTTTTAGAGAGCTTCTCATTCTCGGACTGTCGCCGTTAAATTCCCCATCATTCGTTGAATTTGTTCGCCTTAGATCGGCCATTTGTCAGCTACTATCCAGTGAACATTGCCGCCGGAGGGCGTTCGTGAAGCGCCACATGCGTACTTTCCCATCACTACTTGATCAAGGTGTATGCCCACATACACACACAAATGATGATTGATGATGAGTGATGACAGCACCGCGAACGACGAACACAAGAGACGCAAATCAAAAGATGATGGTGTGTATACATACATGTTGTGTGTATGTGCACGCATATCACAAAATAATCGTGTGAAAGAGACGAAAACAGGAGAAAAAGAAAAAAAGAAAAAAACAGAAACAAAATAACAACAAAACCGAACATAGAAAAAAGCATTTTATGTCAAACAAATTTTCATTAAAAATTTTTTTTTTTACATTTTTTGGAAAGAAGCAGACTTAGACTAAGTGTGTAAAGAAATGAGGTGAGATGAGATGGCAGTGGGAAATGAAGGATAGATGGAAGTGGAAAAAGGATAAAGAAATTATAGATTTTATTTTTTTTTAAATTGGATGAATTTTAGTCGAATAACATTTTTGTTCTTTGGAAGAAATAAAAAATACATCATGCGAACCAAAGAGTAATTGAAAAGCATTTCACTGATGACAGCTGAAGAGATTTTGAAAGCGGACATCGATTGCACCTACAAACACTTTTGAGAATAGGGGTATATGTAGATATGTCGTAAAACATGTAGTCCTACTCTTCTTAAAAATAGGTGTATGACCTGCATAGTGTTGACTTGGAGGCACTTATTAATATAAAGCTTAGATTAGCGCTGAAAAAGGGGTTTCTCTCATACGCATCCGAATCAATGGGGATATACATGTGTAAACTTGTAAAAATTATTAAAAATCCAACTCAGGAAAATCATAGAAATTCAATCTGTTAAATTTCGACATATTTCGTTGTAATTAACCGAATTTTTTGATGTGCGTACGCATCATTTCGTGCATTGTTTCGAATATAGCTATCGCTGCATAAAAAATGTATCGTTCACTTTCCTTTCATAGATTTGTACCTATCATTTCCACTTGTAGTATCGTTAACAACACTCTTATCGGTTTCGAATTTGTATCGTATTTAACATTTGTTTTGGTCTCGTATCATTCCCCAGCAATGTGCGCATCGTGCACACTGTAGGTATCATTTCAAGAATGTAGTTTAACATTTGTAGCATTCCCAACATAAGAATCTTTGTAAGGATGTCTAAGAAACATTTAACAATCGAATCAATTTCAACAGTCAGTCGTACGAGTATAATTGTAGACATTTACGTATGTACATATGTACATCGTTCTCAGCAATTGTACGATACACAAGGTTAGTATCATTTCCCCCATCTATGCCATGGGTGTATGTGTATACATACGACTACGTATGAATCTCTGTTAGCATTCGTTCTAAGGTGATATTGTAATCATCTTATGGCCATTTCTCAAAGCTCGTCTTACTTCGATTTACTCGTTTCTTTGTCCGCACTTCTCATCTTTCTGTTCGAGTTTATAGATTCCGTCATTAGCTTAAGAACACGATGAACATACTGTACAGAGTTTTCCCCGAATTCATTATAAAAATCCCCTGCGCTTAGTTGCGAAATACCCCTGATGTCATTTTAACGCCATAGTTTGTTGCTCAGTTCCAAGGACCACCTTTCTCAGTACCCAATTGCATACCATTCCAACTCTAATTGCCACCTACCGCTACCTTTTCACTTTTACTAATCTCAACATCTACCCAATGCTGAATGAAAATCAAAATTTTGACACACAATTACGAAAGCATGCCTTTAAGCAACAACACACATCCATATGAATACAAAGTAAACGTCAATAAAAGCAAATGTGATATGTATGGGAATGAAAGAGACTGAATGGATGCTTCTGGTGATGGATGCAAGTGATAAATACAGATAAACAGTGAAAACATCTATGAAAAGAAAAGAAAAACAAAAAAAAAACTTACATCGATTGAGAATAGAACACCAAATAGATTTTTTTTGTTTTGCTTCCCTGAATAACCACATAAAATGTTTTTCAAAAGCTTGGTGAAAATTCATTTTTAAAGATGACATTCAGCGCACTTATCACATCATCACATGTGCGTGTGTTTTTTTTGATTTTATGCGTGTTTATGTGAAAAGTAATACAAGAAGCCCCCAAATGTATACCCATCCCTCATCTCTTCCTATCACGTGAATGGAGATGATGGTGATGTATGCCATGTATAACCGTGCTGGCATGTACACGCGCAATTGCATTGAGAACGCGGACAAAATCCACGCAAAATTAAATTCAGCAATTTCAACAGCAGCACAAGAATAAGACTCCATATGATTGAACGTGGCCAAAATCTAGAGATGCGTGGGGTGATTTTTATCCAAAAAAAAAAAAAAACAAATACAAATTGAACACAATGAAAGAAATAAAACAAAATGCGGTTTTTGCTGAATTTGATGCTGAATTGAGAGGTGAAGACGATAAAAAGCGAAAAATATAAAGTAGGATATATTCTGTACAAATTGCTAAAGAAAATATTTGCAAACGAACGTGTACGCTGAATTCAAATAAATATAAAAGTAAACGCACAAAACAAAGTCGGTGTGTGATAGATTGAGAAGTAAACCCGCATGGGAAATTGGTGTAGAACGTGCAGATTACAATGATTACAAGATAAATATAAATATATACCTTATATAATATATGCATAATGTTTAATCTCCTTTTAGTGTTATTCTTTTGTTTGTTTTTAAATAAATAGTACGTAACTACAAGTTAAGCTGAATAGGAAGGTTAAGAAAGCGATAAGTTGGTTTAGATTGTAGCTGAATTGATCATTTAGTAGTGCTGAACTCGATAGTTTGAGTTGTTTATATAGAAACTTTGATTGTTAATTGAGCGGCATAGAAATTTTAACTTTTAAAATATTTGCTTTCAACTTTTACTCAAGCAGAGATACATTCAAATACATGCAGAAAGAATCAGTTGGATAGATTAATATTTAAGCATTTTATAAATATTTCTATAAAATAAACTAAAATACATTCAGCACTCCTTGAAATGATCATTTCACCTCCCTCGAACTACATATTGTTAATCTCTAACTACATTAGTGTAGCTGAATAGCATATAATTGAGCTGAATTAGGAGTTTATTTTTGCTTGGTAATTAGTGTTCAAGATTATTTGTAATTTATTTCTTTTCAATCGACGTTGTCATTTGCGATGTTGGGAAATTTTCTTGTGGTGCAAAACGCCAAATCCGTACTTCACCCGAGCTAAATTCATGAAATTTATTTAAACAAAAAAAATAATGAAAATAATTTAAATTAAGAAAACATTAAAAAAAAAAAGATAATGGTTGAGGTTTTTTTTTTTAAAAAAAAAAAAGAAAGAGAAAGAAAAAAGAGAGAAATTAGATTAAAATGGGGTTTTCTGTAAATTTTTTTTTTTTTGTCGAGGGTGGAATGGAATGGATGGCGGATTTGAGATAGGATGGGATAGAAAACTCGGTTTCTTGCATAGAAAATTGTTTAATAGAATAACAAACAAGGCGCGCACACGAATAACTTACCTTGATGCAGTGAAAACACGCTGACCAGACGCAACAATGTCATTTATCATTAAATCAGTCTTCAATTCAGCTAAACTTTCACAAGTCTTAACATTCCATAAACGAATAATACCACCGCGACAGCTAGAAAGCAACACATCGCCGGAAATGGCCATTCCAGAAACCCATCCCTTGTGGGCATTATTGAGGGACTAAAGAAGAAAAAAAAATGAAAAAATTCCATTTTAGGTGAATCAAATTGTGTATTCCACCATGTGGAGTGGATTCATTTTAATATACAAATAAAAATGTAGTCACTGAATTGGGAAAATTTAAAAACACCCCCGCTGTAAATTGCTACAAATTTTGGAAAAAGGAAACAGTTTGAGAGCTCAATAGTCCTTAAACCTAAAAGAGTAATAAATTTTTTTTTAGACGACACACTTCCAATTATTCCCTAACCGCATACGCTTACAAAATTTACCCAAGCGTTTTACAGCTAAAATTTAGCATCAAGAAACAAAACAAACCAATGATAACAGAAAAAATGAGAGTTAAATTCGATTACAAAAAAAAATTAATAATTTAATTTTTAGAACCATTCAGCAAAGTGCGAACCTCTTCCACAGTGCTGTTGAATACTGAATTTATCTTGAAAGCACCAAACTTTTTGCCTATTGTCGAAGGAATATTAACAGAAGTGAGCTTACCTGCTTGAGTTCTCCGCTTTTAAGGTCCCACCGTTTAATACCGGAGTCTCTACTCCCTGAAAATAACTCAGCATCAGCTCCTAAAGCGTCTTGGGCAACAGCCAATGCTTGAACGCCATCGTAGTGCGGTGGTTCAAGATTCAGCAGCGGATATACGACTCCACCTGCTGTCGGAACTTCGAATACTTTTACGTAGTGGTCCTTGGAACCGGTGGCAACAAAATCTGTACTTCCGCCTGGACCTTCCCAGGCAGTTACACACATTACAGCTGCTTGATGGCCACCAGAGAGTTTTCCAAGACAAGTTAGGCTAAAAAATGCATAAAATGTTGAGAAGCTGAATTAGTTGCATTTGGGACTAAACTTACTTCTTTAGGTCCCAAATTCGAACTTTGTCGGATGCCGCGACATAGAGATTGCCCGATGCACCCAAACAGAGAGCAGTAATTGGAGATTCTCCTGGTATTGTGCCACTTATATTGGCATTGCCAGCCAGAATTTGTCCCGAGGAACTAAGAGTTTTAATTGGTCTTGAATTACTGGTCCTTAGGTCCCAGACTCTAACAAAAGGTCCTGAAGCTGAAAACAGCAATCGGGTACGACGGTCGTTTTGAACTGCAATTACTGGACCTGGATGTGTAGAAAGGCAATGCTGGGCAGTCTCTTGGTTAAGATCCCAAACTTTTACAGTCCTGTCCGCAGCCGCAGTATATAAGATATCATCGTCAACTTTGATCGATAGAACGGAATTATTGTGACCAGAAACGGTGTGTGTGCAATAGAGGGGTACTCCAACGCGAATCTGAATAAAAATTAACCTTGAATGATTGACTGAATACAATAAATTTTTTTTTTTTTATTTATCTTACCTTTCCGGTGACCTTTTGAATACTGCCTCCTGGTGCTGGATCTTGTGTTCCCGCACCCAATCTCGCGAAAACATCCCCTCCTCCGTTGTTATCCTCGCGAGATATCATCTTCCTGTAGACAGGCGGCGATTGTGGTGGCGGTGTGACATCTTCCTCCCTTTTTTTTAGGTTTCGTTGTTTTGCAAGCGTTTTTGTGTATATTTTGTGTCGGTTTTTTGTTTTTTTTTTATTTTTTTTTTTTATAAATGGTTTGGGTTATTGTTGTTAAGAGAATTTGTTTTTTTTTTCGTTTAGATTCAAATTTGATTAGGAGTACAAGGGGTGGTATTTTTTTTTTTTTTTGGGAATAAAAAAAGAGACAAAGGCAAAAAATCAAAGCATTATGGTTAGCGTTTTATAAGCTTTTATATTAAGTATTTGTTAATAGATATTTATATGAATGTAATTGAAAGCGATACAAAAAATACAAAAAAGCCAAGAGTTAGTACAAATAAATCACAAACAACAAATATAGACCAAAGACAAACTACATAAGTAAAACGAAAAAAAAAATAACGAATTTAAATACAAAGATGAATTTGTCTTGTACAAATGTAAATGAGCGCCAACAGTGCTGAGTTGGAATGAAGATGAATATGGGAATAAAAAAAAGAAGAGAAAATAAGTTTAAGGTGGCGTAAGGGATGATATTCATTTGCTTTGAGGTGATTTCCATTGTAACAGAGACTGCATACAAATGGAAAAATTATGAGTTTGTCTTACACACTTTCCAGGGTAATTCATCGGTGATGTGCTGAATTTATTTTTTGTTTTCGATGTCTTTTTTTTCTAATGAAAATTTTATTCAAAAAACTGATTCAATGTAAAGCATTCGTGGAGATGTTGTCAAGCTAAACATTTGGAGCATTATGTCATAAGCATTGATCGCATTGTAAAAGTGACTATTTGCTTGCTGGGCGAGTTAAAATCGATCCATTTACAAACCTTATTTTTATCTTAGAATGATGAATAGTTGGTTGTTTTATAGATTTTGGGACTTTGTTTAACTACATATTTAAAATTATTTTTCTCTTTCAACATCAAAGACTTTCGTCTTACCAGTCATTGAACAAAAGCGACTGTACAAACAGGCATTTTCTTCTCATTTATAAGCTGTGTTTAATTCTGATACTAGTTCTAGAGCAGGCTGTGAAATTACGAGCTTCGTTTAAGAAAATTCGTTTGCACTTTAAGTGCTCCATTAGAAAGAAGATGCATGGTTACAAATTCTGACTACTTGTTGGTATATAAAGCTGTTTCGGGGGTTATGCCAACCGTTTTCAAACTCAAAAAAATTGTTTAAATTTTGTATCACAAACGATGTTCACTGAAACCTTTCCACCTTTTGGGGCTACCTTTGTAAGACGTTTGTATGCAAGTAGAATGTATAGCTTAGGAGTGTTAGTAATCGGATTTTTCTAGTTGATTCAAGGAATATCGGCCAAATAGCCATAGTGATCCTTAAGGGGAAATACATCTTCTTCTTTTCCTTTTATTCGACAAAGTTATGATCAGGATCATAGGGATCATAACCCTGCAATATCCTACTGGTCCGCCTGTGGAGTTCGCTCAGAGAAGTACAACGAGTAGAATAAATAGCTACGTAATTATTGTTTGGAAGTTTAAGCTGAATGACTTCTTAAAAACAAGCCTTTCGGATATAGCTCTCAACTGTGGATCCCTTTCATTTGTGTGAAAACATACCTATAACACGCACAACACGATAATCTCGAGAAGCTAGGCTCCGGTTTGTTGCGCCAAGTTTTGGTATTTGTAACCTTAAACTTAAAGCTAAAGTTTCTATCAATTTATACATAAAAAGCTAGAAGAAATTGTGTGTTTCATGGAAATAAAGCAATTCAATTGGAATAAGTAGCTTCTCCGATGTTAATCGAACGTACATACTAGTATAAGCTTGAACTTAAAGTTCGTTTTAAGCGTCTAAGGGTTCAGCTGAATAACTTAACATAATTCATTTAATAAAGGTTACGTTGTCTTAAAACTTATCAAAGAAGCTGTGAGAGTGTGAAAATCCAGATCGAAGAAAATGGGTGACGGGAAGGAGTGGTTTTTCAATTTCAGGTTTAAACCGCGTCGTAAGATCAGTCTTCTGATAACTAATATAAAAGAAGGAATGAGAATGACGATAAGAAAGAAATTCAGGAAAATAACGTGACTAGAACGAATATTTAAAGTAATTGCGTAAGAATTTGTAAGACCCCCAACTGATATTGACGACGACTAGGTCCTACTTTCAAAGTTACACCAACTGACGTACATTACGACTAGGAGCTACTTTCAAAACCTGTCTGTCCCTCTTTAAGCTGCTCGGAAGTTTTGCACATAAATTGATATGGTCGCGGATCTGGTTATAACACAGGTTAAACAAAAATTGCAGGCACGGGGATAGCCAGATAAGCAAATAATAACATAATTTTAGCCATAAAATATCACACTGCAAAATAGCTGACACTCTGGGGAAGGGAATACATACAAAAAATAGTGTTTCTCAGTTGCAACGATCACTTTATTATTAAACAAAACCTATTTCATAATAATTCTTAAAAAAAAAACTAAATGCATAAATTATTCGCAGTTAATCGATAGAATAAATATCAAAATAACATAATAAATTAGTAGAACAACAATATTTCCTAAACATATCGATAACTGCCCGACAAACGCATCGTAACTTAACGAAAAATAATCGTAGACCGAAGACGATTCTCCAATGATTGGTAGTGGTGTTGGTGAATGATTGACAAATGACTGATACATATTGTTATATTCACTTGTAGTGTTGTTAATTAAATTTAGAATAATTATTTCATTATTGCAATCATTATGTTTATCATCACTTTCATCATCACCTATATGATGACGACGGCTACGACGACGACAAGACATCATTGATAAATCATAAAAAACTGAAAAAATTTAATTCGAAGAAGAAAAGAAATGAAAAACGAAGAAAAAAAAACATGAAACAAGAATAAAAAAAAAAACAGAATCAAAGAAAAGATAGGAACCAAGAGGATAAACGGAAAGGTTATTTTAATACCGGCAATTTTGAAAATACATTTTTCGTTTCACTATTCATATTTTTTTTTTTTGAATGGGCATGGAGTAGGAAAAGTGTACAATGGAAAAAAAATGTGGATTAATTACGGTCAATTGGAAAAAAAAGCGCACTAAAATCTAAAATTACGATCTAAAGCATAAAAAGTGGAAATGTAATATATACAAGAATCATCTTCATCCAGTTTAAACCTCTCAATTTTACAAAATATATTCATAAGAAACGGATACAGAAAATATTTATATAGAGATAGATACGTTTGCATAATCTGTGTACTTACAACCCTGGGGATCCTTTGCTGGGAAATGCCCGCCTGCTAACGCGTGGTGAGACTGGAATTGCTGTGGGATTGGCCCCCGATTCGAGAGACTTACGCGTTAGGGATGGTGAATTGAGTGATTGTCTAAAAGTGTGGGGAGAGAGTGTGCACGAATTTAGACAAACACAGTTTTGTAGGTGCGACACTTATGGCGACTGGGAAGGGGAGGCATTCAAGTTAATTACTTACTTTAAGGATCCTGGAGCGCTTGGCACACGAGCCAGTGGAATAAAGCTACGAGTTATCGGCTCTTGTTGTGTATATGATCGTGTCATTGCATCATCCTGTGGAAATTAAAATAGCAGAAGTAAACAAAATGAACCAAAGATATACATATGTATAAGAAAAGATAAAAATCGTGGGTGGAAAAGTGAGGACTTGGTTATCATCCTTGAAGAGCTCTTGAGTGAACCGGAGAGTACGAGAGGGGATACCTTAAAATATTGCGTTTTGAAACCACGATCAACTCGGATCATATAGCAGAGTATAGTATTTCCACTTTATTTTAGACGACTTTATGGGGAGGGACTCGTGCGATTGGATAGGAACCGTCACTGGATAGGTGCAAAACTTTTTTTTTTTTTTTTAAATAAATCAGTAAATTATATCTTGATGTGTGCGTTATATATGGTGTTGCTGAATTCGTAAAGCAGATTAAAGCACCTCCGTCACGATTGGCGTAATAATATCGCTCGATGGTATATAAATCTTTATAAAGATTAATTAAAGATATTTTCAAACCTTCCTCAACAACTCGACATTCTTGAAACCTTTATTAATGTTAAGACATGCAAAAGTAAAAAAGAAATGCACGTCAACAGAATGCGGTAATTGTAAAACCTATTCGCTTGAAAGTAGTGCACTTGCACGGCCTCTATTTCACTCCCTTTTTTCTTGCTCACAATACTATTAACAATAAAAATAATTTGAGTTACTATGCAATATACATCTTAAGAACTTCAGTAATACTTATTAATATTCTTCTATTTAATTTGTATTCTCCTTTTTTTTCCAGGTGAGTGAACCCAGATCAAGTCCATTAATGCGTAAGAAAAACTTTAAAAAATTATTTGTTTACATATTTATTTATTTGTTTACTTAATTTTGTGCTTTGCTGTCTTAAAAAATGTCCTTAATGCCCTTAGAAATTAAAAGAATATTTTATGAATAATACTAAGCTGAGAAAAGGTCTTAATTAACTTATGTTAATTAGTTAGTTAGTTTTATGTTAAAAATTATTCGCCAGACGTTAAGAAATTGAAGAACCTAATATTTCATCAAGAAAAGAGAAATGTACATTGCGCCACGCTGTTACTCCTTTGTGAAGACAACCCCGTGCTTAAGTCTCTGATTATGTAAATTTTAAATTTTCCGATACGTTGCCATAGGGTGGCTTCTGTAGCGACTTAAAAATATGCTTGCACGTTTTGAAATTGCATATAAGCATATACCTTTGGCTATGGTATCTGGGTCTAAAAAGTTTAAAGCTTCTTGCTTATCATAGGGCTTTTGGAGCACACACATCACATTGGAGTGTTGAATTGGAATGAAAAAAAAACATATTCTGTACACCACGCACCATTTCGAACATTACAAATACGGCTGCCTAGGTTCCTTTCTTGTAATTCATATGAAAGTATGCCAAGTTTTAGTTTTCTAGATCAGTCAAGAGCCTCAGTAGCAGAAAGATACCATTATATGTGTTAGAAAATTACATGTTTTGCCTTTACATCGACCTGCACATAAAAATATAGAAATTGGTTTCTGTTAGATTCTTTTTCATTTATGCTACTCGTATATTCATAGGTCTGGTTCTTTACTTTTCGAGATTGAAATTTCTCTGTAAATACTTATTCACATAGTGGCGAAAGTCTTGTACAAATAGTGGAAAGCAGGTTTCGCTTTTCTAAGCATTACGCATACATGCTGAAATTAGGGATTTTTCGTGATTGATTGAATATATTTAAGGTCAGAGAAGAAGTACTGGCTTCTTTAAATTTTCTGTGATCCGTGAGAACTACATCCTGTACGAAAGCATTTCGAGTACTTTTCAATTTACTCGGTATCTGTTTGCGAATAGACACTTTTTTTGCCCCTTAATTCAGTTTTTGTAGAGTAGGCTTTATTGTATCCCATTGGTAATTTATTTTTTATATTAAAATTGGCTTTTGTCTCACTTACCCCGTTATGACTGACTTCAGATTCTCCGAATAGCAAATCCTGTGGCTGAGCTGTTCGTCTTCTAATTTTCGATGTTCTGTCAGTCCTTCACAATTTCAAGAAGAAAAAAAAAGAAGATATTTAACTTTATTTCTATTATTTATTTTTATTTTCATTTTTTAAGATATTCTTAAGAATTTTTCATCGAAAAACACAGCTTCAATGGAACAGTTATTCCGGACGAATTTGTGATTCTTTTTTAGGGGAATTTTAACCATTCTTGAGGTACTTGAGGTAAATGAATGATTTTGGGGTGTACTTTGGAAAGAAATGATGAGGATAAGGATCAGAGTGTAGAAAAAAAAAACCAAACAATACTTACAGATCGATAGTTGGCGCCGGTGATGGACTTCTGCTAGACGACCGATTGTGGCTAGTCAATGGACCGGGCATCGCTGCATCCCAAAAGCTACTGGAATTATTCACATCGGACGACGGAATGTCATAGGTGCTGTTGCTATTTAGTGACTTTGTCGAGCCACTCATGTTATTCGCCGATAGATTAAGGGTATCGAATAGATCCGTAATCTGTACGGACGGATTTTGGGCGAGGAAATGCTGCAACAATTGCTGCTGAATACCACTCTCTTGTTGGACTTCTTTGAGGAGAGTTTCATGCTCTAGCAGACGACTTTGCGTGAGGGCGGTATCGCAGGTTTGAAGGATGGTATCAGCGGCTAGTTTTTCTAGCAAAAATTTGGCCTCTTCCATACTATTGACATTCTCGATCATGGCCTGCAACGATTGGAGGTCGTTGGGGGAATCCTTACCCTCTTCGAACTCCATAATAGCCTGTTGGACGTGAGCAATGTTATCTTGAATGTAGTTGAGATTTGCTTTGAGGGTGTCCTCTTCACTCGCAAGCTCGGCTGATTTTTGTTGGCGCTGGCGATTTCGTACATTAGCGATGTCTTTGCTGAGCGTTTCGCGTTCGTGGATCAGTCTTTCAAGTTCCTTTTCTAATTGGACAACGACTTGTTTATTGCGAGCAGCACGATTGATGCTGCGATGGAGTTTATCCCATTTGCATCGAGCTTGACGAGCATTAAAGACAGATGACTCTTTCTTTGGCGGAACTCGCCCTGATGCTTTGAGGCTAAGCATTCCCTTTTGGCTGCGACGTAGAGCGGTCACCTGCTCTGTTTTACGCTTGAGAATTTGATCTTTGGCTTGGACTTGTGCTTGTAGCGATTTCATGGTGTTTTGCTGTTTGCGCGATTCCTTGCGAAGTTGTGCAATTTCGCGGGCTTTGCGAGTCTCCTCCTCTTTGTGGCGATTTGTTTCTTCCTGCATTTTACGGATCAAGCGGGTCTAGAAGGCAATAGGGTGAAGGTGGAATGATTTATGAACACATCAATTGAATCTTACCTTGATGCTCTTCAACTCGGCCAATTCGTTGCGCAAAGTCCTCAGTTTAGCTTCTTGGACTTGAAGTTCTTTCTGCTGTCTAAGGTGTTCCCTTTGGGCAGCCTGCAACTTTTTCAATTCTCGTTGCATATCGTTGATTTTTCTTTCATACTCATCGCGAACCTTCTTCATTTTATCAGTTGATTGGGTTGATTGATTGGAGCCTAAAAAAATACTGTGAGCACGTAAAAGTGGGAGTAGGACCAAGCTTTACTTGCCTAAATTGGCTAGCACTTGATCACGTTCCTTTTGGGTATTCATGATCCTGTTGTTCAGTACATTGAGCTTCTCTTCGTAGTGCTGTCGCATTAGTTGCATCCTCTGCTGGGACAGTTCAAGTTGCTCAATCAGTTTTGTCTTGAGCTCTATGTCAGAGCTTATATCGTTGATCTCTGCTTGCATCTCCACAGCTGTTATGAAATTATAAATAAAAATTTGAAAAGGAGAGGTCACCAATCTTACCTTTATCATCAGACTCCGTATCACTGTCGCTTTCAGAATCGTTAATGTTTTCCACATTTGAGTTGTGAGCGTCTTCATTGAAGCCTGGCAGCGAACGGGACATAAGCATTTCGCGATTCTTTTCTAGTTCTCTTTTGGCTACGTTAATCAGGGCTTCTGGATCTAGGAAGAGAAAGGTACTAAAATAGAACACAAATCTGTTGGTTAGGTTTTGCCAACTCACTGTCGAAGGATGAATTCATTTTTGTGTTGTTTCTTGGACTGATGCCAGTTGACTTCTTTAGCTGTTGATACATCTCCTGGGATTCAATTAGCTTCGCCTGCAGCTTTTCAATCTCTCCCAGATAACCAGCAACCATATCTGTAACTGATTTATCGCCATCGGGTCTGGTCCATCCATTCGTGGTTTTTTCCACCATCAGTTCTGTATTTTTCTCGGTTAGAGCATTAACTGTCTCTTGCATTGCCTTAAGCCGTTGCTGTAGGCGCTTATTGTCAGACATAAGCATTGCATTCTCATGGAATGTATCCGAGATTGCCGTATTACCCTCCGCGTCGATACTTCGTTTGCCCTAAGAGGAGATGTCAGAAACCGGTACTTTCAATGTTCCCATTAATTTCAGTCTCGGTCTTACCTGTTTATACTCCACGAGTTCCAATTGCAAGGCTGCAATCTCCCTTCTGAGCTGTGAGATTGTCCTTGAACTCTGATCTTGATTGAGTTGAACTTTGTTTTTGATGTTTCGGGCACGATTGGCATATTTTAAGGTATTTAACGTCTCCATAAAGTCCCTGTCACTTGGGGAGACACATGCGATCATAAGCGTCTGACTATTGCCTAGATTAAATGAAAGTAGTCCCCAAGTCTTTCTACGCCTAAAGTAAGAATACAAACCTCCCAACGAATCCTGCAACAACCTGGTTAGCTTAGAATCACGATAGGGTACATGAGATGCTTTTTTCGACTTATCACCCAGCGCTGAGATGACATTACCCAACGCCAAAAGGCCACAATTTATAGAAATGCCCTCTCGGGCACGTTCTCCAGTTGCTCCGGTCCGCTTAAGTCTCTCCGAACCGGCCAAATCGACGAAATGAAACTTAGATGTCAATGTTTCTAGATCACCCTCAGGTAGTCCACATTCCTCAGCAGACATTACCCTCTGCCTTCGAATGAGTATCGTAAAGAGTGCATGTGATCGTGAGGATTGCTCATTCATCTGCGTCGAGGCTGTGGTTCGCGCTAAAGCACCCTGCTGCAGGCACTTTAAAGCGTCTTGAGGCCCCCCGATTGGCTTAATAGTTGCGCCAGCAACTGTTATTCCTCCAGTTCCATCTTCGTGGATTTTGAAAACTCTTCCCTTATTGTAGGGATCAAGTAAATCTATTATGTCTTCATTATACAGCTCCATGAACTGTGCTGCAACACTAAACTGAACTCCCCCAAGATTAACACCATCTTCATCGCACACATTCCCTTGCATACTGTCGATTCCGTCAAAGATATGCCGCACAGCCCGGGGTATGATACCCAGCTGCGGTTGGGCGAGCTCTCGATCGAATCCTGTGCCCATTGTGAAAGTTTTACCTGACCCGGTCTGACCGTAGGCCAGAACGGTGGCATTGTAACCTTTGAGTGCTCCATCTACAAGTTTTTCTACACAGTTCCCATATACTTCGGCCTAAATGAGGGAAAGCTTTTTAAGTATGCGACAAACAAATAGGTTATCTTTACTTACCTGTTGCGAATTTATATCAAACACGTAGTCAAATGTGAAGGCTTTATCGGTACCTAATACAACATGTGGTTCTCCAGCGGTAACGGTAGTACATATACGACACAAATCGATGACTTCACGAGGAATTTGCGGTCGGATTCTAAAAAAGAAAAGCAAAATTGTTAGGCAAGCATTTCACTGTATTTTATAGGCTTATAAGCTAAGGCAGTTGTTGCTGAGATAATGTTAGGGATTAGATGAATCCACATTCCATGGAAGCGAAAAGTAGAAGCAAAGCTAGATTAGACTATTCCACTCCGCTTCCTTCTTAGTGAAGATTTCGGGCTTAAAGAATTTATTCACTGATCCGGAATGAAACTTGTAGTATAGATATTGTTGGTTGAAGAAACTAGAAAAACTAGAAAGCACACTGTGTCATTCGCCACTAGAGTATTACTAAAATTATTTTCCGCCCAGAGAGCGCGCCTTACGACAGGCGCTTTCTTTCCAGACAGGACAGCAGTGATAAGGGATTGGATCCCGACTCTGCTCTAAACATATCCATGTAATGGTTGAAGCTGATTAATGGGAATAAAAGAGAATAAAGAGAAACCGTACTAACTTTCAGTCACTGGTTTCCTATGGATAGCTAAGTGCTACACGTCACATTAAAAGTATTTAGCTAAATAGTAACAGACAATTAGACATGCAAAACCTGTTTCTAGTTAACAATGGTTTCACCTGTAATGAAATTTTAGTAATGAGAGTTATAACTCTCTAATAAGATTATTATTGCTCCTTGACGTCAGTGAACATGTAAAGCTATCGCTCAACTTCCTTAGAAATCACAAATGTTAAATCGTTATCTCGTATTATTCTCTACATTTCTAAGAGTTTAATTTATTCCTCCCAAGTTATTTATTAATAAACAAACTCATCAATCAGCCGACCATAGTGTGAAAAGCAACGAGCAGGAAATGAGTCATTTTTTTCTATAAGAATTGCAAAAACCACATGCGATTGTGCTAGATTATCGGCATCTGGATGTTATGTGCCCGGGTAGCTCAGTCGGTAGAGCGTTGGACTTTTAATCCAACGGTCCAGGGTTCAAGTCCCTGCTCGGGCGGACTTTTTTTTTATTTTTTATTTTATCCCACATTTGTCTTTGATCCTTGCAATCAATTTGTTTTTGTACTCTTGTTCACTAACAATAATTTTATAACCCACAGCGCTCATTACAAACAGAACAAGCACTTCTATTTATTGATACCCGAGTGTGAAATATTTTACAAGAAGAGATAACATCGGGCAATTCATTCTGCTCTACCTTGCACAAGATACACAAATATTTATATTGTACCAATGGTGGTATAGCGGACACATTCAGGTGGGGTCAGTAGGTGCGTTTTTTTTTTTTTTGGAAACGAGATAAGCGTTCGAATTTATACCAAAAAGCTAAATCCTTGTGGCAATCACTGTACAGGAAACGCTGCTTTGGATACATTGTGTAGATACATAATTCAAAGAGAGTACTGATGTCATGCAATTGATACATGATCGAAATTAAACGATGGCTTTGTAGTTCTCTTTTTTATTGCGTTAATTATTTTGACACCACAAACCTAAGCTATTATTTCTTTAGGATTGCACAGATCAGATTTGTATACTTTCAACATTCGTTTCGCAAATTCTTTGGCAGATTTATGGAAGTCTTACAGAGAGCGCCGCGTGAACAAACACTCCCCATAGAAGGAAAGAAGTCACAAAAAAACCAGAAAGACAACTCTTCTTCAAATTCATTCCACTTACATACTCCGAAATTCTCCTGAGCCAACTATGTAGTCGTTTTTGACCATTTTTTCACCAAAAAATACCTTACAGATTCTCCTAGTCGTTGCATTAGTAAAATATTGCTCCCTAACATTGAGGTTTTATCTATCTTGCCTAAGCTTTATGATTCTACTTCGATATTTCAGATCAAATAAACTGATAAAATACTTCACGAATCAATAAAACTGAACGAGGCGTCCTTCTAAAATATCAACCCTGCATGCTTCAACGCATGTTCCTACCACTTTTGATCTCCGTATTGAAAAATCAAGCGAAAGAACATTCAATCTGTCTGTCCTGGCCTTAACAACTGCCTGTGGCACATCGATGTTCACAGAAGCTTTCACTCAAAGACTTTGTGGGAAAAAGTTGGAAGGCGTAACATAACCTTCAGTGCTCAATACTCCCACGACCACCACACTGGCAAGATTTTTACGCCAGACCAGAGACATCAGAAGATTCTTTTTTTTTACGTAGGATGGGTTGTATGCCCAACTCTATGCTTCGTATTGCATGTTTGCGTGCTAAAATTCACCACGTATTTTTCTACCTTGATCGTCAAGGCATTCCTTTGTAGGTTCTGGTTACATTTGAAGGCTCTGCGCACAGCCATTTCTCGTTCCTTCTATTGACCTTCTGGTCCTCATGGAAATTTTTGTTATTGCGAAGCTTAATAACAACATATTTCGAGATCATGGTGCCTCCAGACCCTGTATATAATATTTTTTTTAAATATATTAACCTTCCCTTGACCATTCAACCATAAAATTTTACATCATCGCAACCTAAATAATTTTACTTAGTTTTTCAAAATTAAAATGTCAACCAACAAACTGACAATAAATTTAAAATTGTGGTTAAACTATGTACAACAGTGAACCACTTTTGTCTCCACAATCACCACCAACGCCACCTTTACCGCCAACATTGCCTTCAATTACTGAAAACATTGGATGTCAAAAGCGGTGTACTTTGACATTCCGGAAATTTTCATGTCACTAACGTAAACAAGTGAATAGGTTCTGAGCCTACCTTTGCGCTGTGCGAAAAAAAAGCCCTCTGAGGTGTACCACCACTGAATGTGAAATAGTTCCTGGAAATACCAACCAAATACCGCACACCAGTGAGAGGTGAGAGTATGTAAAGGATTGCAGCTTTTACGCTATTTAATTTTATTCAATAAAAATTCGTTACAGAGGCCTTCACCACCGCCCACACTTCGGAGCACGTCGAATAAAAAATTCTAATTGAATTAAACTGTCTGCAACATTGTTGAGGTATTGTACATGTGTCCTGTCCTGATATGAATTTACACATTGATGGGATTTGATCGCAGAATGTTTAAAAAATTACGCATATCGCGTATTTTGTAGTGCATGGGGAGTGGTGTCACAAAACGGATTATTTCGTCTCCCTGTGTAGGTAGTGGAAAGATTGTACGCTACCGTAACTAATGGTTCGTCTTAGTGGAATCCATGTGAAATGAGAGGCCGTAAAGATGCTGCGGATGAGTGAAAGGTTAGGCGATGGCAATTAGAAAGTTGATTACAATGGATTTTCGTAATTGAAAAATTTAAAATTAAAAAAAAAAAAAAAATACAAAAAAGAGCATTGGAGATGCCGGGGATCGAACCCGGGGCCTTTCACATGCAAAGCGAACGCTCTACCACTGAGCTACATCCCCTACCTGAAAATACCGTGCAAAAGTTTCCAGTTCAGTATCCACTTAATTTTTAAGTTCCACACAAAATTTAATTCAATTTATAGTAGGCTTAGAGCATTGGCTCTTGAAGTCAGAAATTTTATATTTTGCTGAAAACAATACAAAAAAAAAACTGAAATTTTTCACAACAAAATGAAAGCACCAAATACGAATTTTCGAGACGAAAGCCGGTGTACTGTGGACATTCTTCACCTGATCGTTCTACTTCTATTGCCGGTGATATGGATGGGTGATTATAAAAATTTAATTTCTCTTCTCTTCAAAACGATACGCTCCAATGAGCCTTATAATATGGAAATCTCTGAGACGATGAACATTGCAATCAGCACTTTCGGACTGATAGCATATATTTTCCATCGATTATACCGCAGAAGGGAACAGTATATCCGCTATGAAACCCTTAAACGAGACAACGCATTTGTGGATACATACGACCAGCAGGAAGTGAAAATCAAATTGCTTAAGAAAATTAACGAATTGATTGAAACACAAGATGTTGAATGGGATCAGACTCATCAAATTTACAAGTCATCTGCAAATTTGACAATAAATCACACGGATGTTAGCGAAAGAAGTTGCGATACGCAGGGTATGGCCTCGGATTCATCTAAAGCAATGAAGCCAAAGCGTCGTCGTTGGAATGCAAAAGGAATATTTCGAAAATCACTTTCAGATGTTGAAAGTAATCGTCAACGTCGAGACGTTTTCTAAATTTATTTGATTGAAATTAATAAAAATAGCAAGAATATTATTGTGAGTAAAAATGGATGTTTAGATTTATGTTACTAGTAGCGTGAAGCAGCAGTTATTTAGCTAACGGAAATCAGAATGGGGGTGGTTGTATGTAGTCCTCAGTGGTATAGCGCTTGCCTCCGGGCACTTTGCGTCGAACTGCGAGATGCAGTCTCTTCTTTTTCTTCTTCTTGGTGCACGTATCCTTTTTTCTTTATTTTTTCCCATTTGATTTTTTTCTTTTTTGTCTTTTTCGGTTAACATTAAACTTCGAGTTAAACTGGGGCAGAAGAATAAGCAGGCTGCTTTTATAGTTAGAAAACAAATCTGGATTTTCAAAAAAATATACTAACTTCAGTGTCTTGGAAACATTTTGTACAAAAAATTTAATATTTTCGTTTTACGGTGGGTTTTTCATAAGTTAATGGTGATTGCAGTTGTAATCTTGCTTTGGGATGAAATAATGTCTACTATCACTCCCAACAGGATTTGAAAGATTTTTTTTTTCATTTGGGTCCTGCACAGGTACATAGATGAACGTGAAGGGTGATTCAAAAATTGTAACTAAAGCAACAAAAGTCAAACTCTAAACTTATTGATCCTAGGAGTGGGGCTAGGTTTAATTCCAAAGAGTTTCTATGATTTGAATTAGAATTCAATACAATGCGTTGAACACAGTCAGCCATAAAATAAATTTAGGCCCATTACATTTTACAACACATGCAGTTACAGATTTATGTACACCAACACTGATACTGAGACTTTAAAGTTGAGTTTGTTACTATTATGCCATGCCACCCCCAGGTCTTTTTATGGAATTCTCTTCGTCATGCATACCTGCCAGCTGATGATCTATTAATCTCCATTTCTAAAAAATCATTCAAATGAACCAGATGTTCAACGTGACATCAAATCGAATGTTCGTAACCCAAGAGTAAACATATAAATCTATCAAAAGCGTTTGCTGCTTAAGGTGCAACCTCACGTTACCTCCATTTGCACTCTGTCAACGTGGTGTTCGCAAAAATTAGCAATCCATGCTCGTGTTTTTTTGAAAATTTATTTTTGTTTACATAAATACGAAACACAAAAATGAAACTTGACAAATGTTAAATTTCGAGATACACGTTGTGGACATTACATGATTTTTATTTTGGCTTTAGGGGTAAGGTATAGCCTTGTAGTTGCAATCAGTCCGATGTAGCTCTTTGTCGTCGTAGTCGGTCATGCTGTGTCAATTTTCATTTTGATGTAAGATGTTTATCGGCTATGTTTTCTTGTTTGCAATTAATTTTTTTTTTTTGTAAACAGATACATTTCACTTTGTGCTCTCTATGGTAGAGGATTTATAAAAGTACTAGCTATGCATTCGGCGTTCTCATCAATGGGTCAAAAACACGTTTAGTCACCGCGTGCTTCGCCACAAACAGCAGTCGCACAATTTACATAATTAAGTTGTTTATTTTTTCTACTTTTATTCGAATATGCTTTATTGTGCTAACTTTGTGCTGCGAGAAACGCCAGAATGACGTTGAACGATCATGTAACAATAAACAGCGGAATGGGGTGTAGTAGAGATAAAAACAAAGTGTATTTCCATGTTTAGTCAATCGAAGCGGTGTGAATTGGCGCAGACTTAACGGCTGCAAGTTGTGAATGGGAATGTCTACAGACTGAAATTCCGGTTCGGCTGGTTTTAGATACGAAAGATGTGAGTTTAGAATAAAGAGTTCTTACTTTTGCGCGTGCAACTTGTTAGAAAATTGTCCTCATTAGCGGAGATTAGGTACACATTGTATTGAAGGTGTTACAAGGTACTTAGAACCTTACTTATCATTAATATTATCTTTGTTTTTTTCAAATGTTTTATGAAATTAGCTTCTAAGAGAAGTTGTCTGTTCGTTGTCTGTTAAAATCAGGTTAAACCTGCAGGATTGAGCACAGTATTCTTTCTGTTGAAATTGGGTAAGAGAGAATTATCTTAAGCAGCCTTTGATGTTCCATCTAGTTATAGAACTTTCACAATATAGTCAAAGTGCAGTTTCAAAGTTTCTAGAAATATATATGAAATATATGGGCTACTCCGGTCCGGTAGTTGGGGGTATTACTCGGCAGCTTGAATAATCTATAATGCAACAACAAAGAAACTTTCCAAAACCGTCAAATGAGCAATATACCGATACTTTAGCTCCATATAGCCTTATAGACGTTGCAGTTAGACGCATTATTACCTGCTTCGAGCCGTGCCCTAACAATTGTATTCAATACAACTTCCACATACTGATCAGATTGCGCGTTTTGCTTCTGATACATACAAATACAAAATACAAATACTTGGAGCAACGGACCATATATGGGTCAGGGGCTAGCTTCTCGCTGGTTTAAATTAAGTTGGTATTTTTCACTTCATGTTTTTGTCAAAATTTCATTACATTGAATCATGTTTTCTACGCCGTCTATAAAAACCAACAAACCTACGTTTTTTCAACGCCTTTGATCCAGCATAATAAGTGCTATGACAATTGCAGATGATAGCAAAAGAGTTTTACAAACAAAGGGACAGCAATTTTCTTAATTTCCACCTTCATTCCCTGGGCGGAATTCAAAAATGAAGAAGCAAATACTCTCCCGAGGATACAGTTCATAATCTACGTTGTCACAGAAAACCCTCACTCTGAAAGGACATTTTTAAATTCAAAATACCACACTATGCGGGATGGTGAATTTTTGTAGACAGTAGTGGTTGAAAGTACCACAATTTGGATGAGACAAAGAAAAGAAGAAAAAAACAACAACTTTTGACTATTCTCAATTTAAATAATGGTTATTGTTTCCTGTGGGGGATTGTGTTGTTGTGTCCTTCTTCTTTTCATAATTATTTTGCTGTGTTGAACATCCCCGAGGAATAGAGTAATCACATTTTACGACCTTAAGCGGCGCCGTCGGGTTGGACAGAAGCAAAGTTTTCCTTAAATAACCCCTGCAGGTTGTTAGAAGAGGTGGTGAAATTTACATAGACTCAAAATTAAATGAAATTATTTATTAGAAATATTTTTTTTTTTTTTGAAAAAAATTAAGTGGGCTATAAAGGAGTAGAACTTTTGCAGGGAACTATGATACTTTGGTTTAACAGGTTTTTAAAAGTTTAGTTTCAACCCACAGATTTATTATTAAAAAGTTTGAGTTTCGAACCAACGAAAAATATTTTGTACCTCCTCTCTCCACTCCGCCTGATTTCTTATTTTTTTTAATGATGGTGAATTTATAAAAATCCAATTGTATGTCTGCAGTGAAGACATGTTTGAAGACAGGTCCGGCGAGATGTCTGGAACAATAGGCGCAATTTGTGCCCTGGACAAACCGCTTGCTTTGCAAAAACACAAAGAGTTTGCGATCGGGATACTCACCAGTGAACAAAAAGAACATCCGGGAAAAGCTCGCTGCCATATACAAAGAAACAGAAAATAACGTAACGATAGAGAACAACACAGCTCAGCGATCCAACGCACTAACCACTTCAACCATGGCGTCCACATTTAGTTATTAGTTTTCAATAATATATGTACTACGACCAATCTAATTAGTTGTTAGTTGCAATTGCAACTAAAGAAATTAATCACCCATATCAACTAAAACTAGTTAAAGCATTAAAATTATTTGCCCTTCCTTCCAGGAGTATTTACGAATTGTTAACGATACGCGTGATTTTAATTAAAATTCAATTACTTTAGGGATAGAAGTGGAAGTAAATTTATTCAAGGAACGTGAAAAAGTCAACTTTCTGAAAATAAGAAAAATTACAAATATTTCGATTTGCTCTTGGAAAAGGGGAAATCAAAACAAAACTTAAGATCACCCTCCCCGATGGAGCACCACATTCTTTTTTTTTTTTTTTGTTTTTTTGTAATAAGCAATTACTGCAATTTCTATGCAAGAAAATCCGAATTGATTGACAATTTACGACTCTTCTAGAGTACTTTTCACTCCTGCCAACGGAAATCCAGTGACAAATGACGGTCGAAAATCAGTGCAACAAACGCAACCGGTTCACTGGTTCTGCAGACGTTCTGCTCTAGTTTCGTTGCCATTTAAAAAGTAAAGGAAAATATTTGGTTGGTGCTGTGGCATTTATTTACGTGCTGTCGAATGTGTATTCACATTTATGCAAAAACAAACCTAATAGTCTATGAGCTAGAAACCATTAAATATAGAGGCACCGTTAATTCTGTCTATGTTTTACACACTTTTTGTTTTCACATGCATTTTTCTTTATTTTCTCAGATAGTACGAGTATTTGTCGCAACAATAAAAAATCTCTCTTTGGCTTAGAGAGGGCAATAACACAATTCGAACTGACGAAAGCATACAATAAGTTAAATAATGTGGGTAATCACTTAAGCGCTGGCTCTGTAACGAAAGTATGACGACTCAATTAAACAGCATCCTGTTTTGCTAAACTGTTCTTGCAGGCAGTGCGATTGCGACTTCGAGAACTTAGCTGACAATGACGGTTTAAAAGGAATATAAACTTAAATTGAATGATTATCGAACCGATATGTAAATTACTACTAGACAAGTCGGGAATAGGTTTGCAGTTTGTCTACAGTTTTCTCCATGAGCACCTATCTTCCTCTGTCACCTCTCCTTTAAAATAGTTCTTGGTATTGTATAGATATTCAGCTCTACTAGAGCTAGGTTTTCTGTCTCTATATCCAAACTAGTCCAGTCGTCAAGGTTAGGTTAGGTTAGTTAAGGCTCGAGTGGATGCTCACAGTTGTTCCCAAAGGCACATCTATACCAATGAAATGTCTATTGATACCACAAGGTCCTAGCGAATGGCCCCATGCTTCACGTGGAACAAGCTTGAGCTTATAGTAGGAGCAGCTTGATATAAAAGTGTACTGTACAAGGTCGGCAAGATGAAGTAAAACAAAGAAGGTAAAGTATCCTCCTCCAGGTCACCTCTACACTCCCAGATATCAAAGAAGTTTTAGTTCCCTAAATTTACTTGGAGTTAAAAAAAGTTGTGGACTGTGTTTATTTTCGAGATACTGCCTCACTTATGTAGCTTCGTTCATCGGTCCTTCGCTTTTTAGCAATCTTTAAAAAAAAACTTCAACAACAAAAGCTGACTGACTTTTTTTTATTGAATTTATTGAGCAATAACTCCCACATGCTATGAAGGGCTTTCCAAGAGTACAGTAGCTCTTCTCATAACTCTTGAAAAAACATGACTGTATAAAAAAAAAAAACGAAAAATCAGTAGATTTGTTGTAAATCCCTGCATACGCAGAAAATTAAAAACCGTTAATCGCAATTACAAACATCCGTGCAGTGTTTATTTCTCGTTTTTTTTTTTCTGAAAAAAAAAGTAAAAAAAATATCTATAAATATCCAGCGCAAAAATGCAAACAATGACTGCAAAGCGAAAAATAAAAATGCATCCTGGCACAGAATTCGCGTGCACACAAAACCCTCAAGGGGCGTCGTCTCATTGCAAGGATCTCGTTAAATGAAACATTAAAGTATGAGAACAACAACATCATCATCATCATCAGCACCATTGGAGCGTAGTGGAGATTAAATGCAGCAACTTATGCGTCGTCCAAGGATTAATAAGCGACAATGAAAAAAAAAAAAAAAACTCCACCAAAAAAGGGGGAAAAATAACACAATGAAGAGCATCGTTCGCCGAAAGGATTTTTTAATTGCCTCGTTGTAAATGTATTTCATAAGGGAAGGGGAACCTTTTCTCCCCCCATTTCCGCACCCACCTTTCCGATAAACATAATAAACGCGACAGAGTCGAAAGAGAGCACAGTAAAAAAAACCCATTAACTGGAAACGTTCAGAAGTAATTCACGTTACATAGGGGATAGGAAACGGTATGAGGATAATAAACGGTACGCCTGAATCCTTTTATCATCACTTGGCTCTTTTCCTTCTTCGATTAACAACGAAAATCGATCTGTAGAATACAATTTATTAATAATTGCCGTAATGCAATTTTTAAATGATTTTTATTTTAAATAAAATGAATTTTTTTCGAAAATAATATTTTTATTCAATTCATATGGAAAAGGAATATGAAAGCCATTCAATTTCATTTATATTGCCTACGGATACGATCAAAAATTATTTTTTTGTTATTCTGTTTATTAATTATTTTATCCCAAACGCATTGACTCAGATAGGGAGTTTTGTCAGCTTCGTTCTTTTGCAAAGGATTTCCGAAAGACACCATTTTTGTTTATTCATTTAACGCTCTAGGTATTATGAAAACATTTCCAAAGCATTTGCAGTTAATTTCGAGCAACAGAAATACATATAAGAAGGGGGATGAGACTAATAATCACCCGAAGACTTTTTCTCTCAAAACAACCAAACTACACTAACCCAAAACAAAATATTACGGGCCACTAAGAAATATTCTCGAAATAAGCACCCTCTGACTTAAATTTTGGTTTTTGTTTCATGTCGCTAGCCCACCTAGAACCGGAGATATCGCAATCTCTGCTGCCCATCGAAAATTTGCCTCGAATTTCTCGTGAAACACCAGGCGCACAGAAATCCTCAGAAAGTAGCAGGTAAACGCACCCTCTACGGCGACACTTTTTGTGCTGCTGGGCATCGTCCGCTGCACATCGATTTTGGGGCGATTTGTTTTCGGTGTAACTTTTTTGTTTCTTAACGGATTTTGATAATTTAGCTGTCATTTTAAAGGTAATTTTATGAGGATTAAAATAGGATTGATTTGGATTGCGATTTTTGGCCTGAGAATGCAAGATTTTACGACGAAAGCTTAACAATAATTTCGTCTCTTGTGAGAACAAAATCAAAACAATTTGCGAATAAATGTGTCGTAGTATAGATATATTCTCAAAAAATAAAAATAAAAATTGAAGACCAAGATTGTAGATTTATTTTAAGGGTGTAAGCGTTCGGCGACCTTGTAGATCTACTGTGCTCCCTCGATTTTGAGCTCTAGTCGATGGTAGATAGTATTCTGATTGTTGGTAGGCATACCTCGACTTGGAGCTGTAGTCGATGAAATACTCGATTAGAGTAATTCAATTTGCTTTATGAACCGAAGTATCTGGAGTCAACGATGGTGAACAATTTTCTTGTAATAGTTGAGAGGCATCTAGGAGTTCACTTCTTTTGTAACAGCGTTAACATTTTGCATTCTTTTATAAATTCTTAACATCTCTTACAGAGCAACAATCTTCCGCTCAACACCTTTGTAAACGTTAATTCAAAAAGTGGTTTAAATTATCTCTTAGCTACTTGAAACGGATAAAATAATTTTAAACACAAAAAATCACTTTACAAAAGCAAAGCCACACATGAACCCCACTGAGCTCAATTCACAACTTTAAAACTTGCAAGGTAAAGTCATCGCCCCTAAACATCCTGTTCAATTCCGTTCGGATAATCCTCTTATGTCAACTAATGAATCAAATTCAATTGCCCGCTCACTACCAAAATAGTACCTATCTCACCAGCAGTGATGTGTAACCGCATGTCAATGTGACAAAATCTAAAAATAAAAAAAAAAAATAAAAATCTCACTCAGTAGCTAACGAGATTGTCACATACAGCAGCAGTAGAAAAAAAAATACTGCAACTAAAAAATCAATTAATCCGATTGGAGGCTGTCCCGTTCCAAAGTTATTGTCTTGTTCACTCCGCTTAGTAACGCCGCTGCCGCTCCCATAACTTGCCTTCTGTGACAATTCTGTTCTAAAATACAGAAAAGTTTCGAAACTGGGTGTGTATACGATACAGTTTAAAACCAAAACAATGTTAGACCTCTCCTCCCGCCCGACCGACATCAACATCAGTCTCTGTAATCTCTGCTCAAGCGGTCACGGACAGCAACAAATTCTAAGCCAGATAATTAACACCATCAAATGTATAGCGTTTGGTTTTATTTTTATTTAATTTCATGCACGATTTGTTACGATGCTTCGATGGCTAATTGATGTGGCAAAGAGTATCAGACGCTGTAAAGTGTCAAATTACATATGTATCTTTGGTGCGTATGTAAGGCTTTTTTGCATGATTTGGAAATCAGACTCATGACGCTATAGGTTTATAAGCTTACTTCAGCTCCCATTTTGGATTTTCCCTCGAAATTAAATAGTAATTACTTAATTAAGAGATTTTTTGCACTCTTCACATAACCGAGTGAATTAATTCATTACTCGCAATGTCATCATCGTACCCTTTCCAGTGTATCTTTTTTTTTAAGCCCCAGATAGTAGCAACAGTAGTCCTTGTGACACCGAAAACCATAACCATTACCATCTCCATATCGCGTCCATCTGCAACCCTCCAGAAGAACCATGTTTTTTTTTTTTTTGTTTTCTGCAAATTAGCGCCAACCGTCGTGTATCATTCACTTAAGTATGTTACAACATACAAAAGTTGACAAGCAAATACACCGAGGGATGTTAAAAGACTAAATTACTGTACAAAATTGCTGTAATTAAAATCAAGGGGACACACATTAAAGTTAACTTCCAATGGAGAGCCTTCTCTATTTTTGTTTATGAGCCATTTCTTCTTTTTTTTCATGGACTGGTTGTACTTTTTTTGCGATGAAGCGCCATCATGGTGTTAATTGACAATTAACACATTGAGTGTTCCTTAATTTTGTTTTAAATTAATTCGTTTAAGAGCGCGACCGATGGTACGTGGAGAAGAATAGTCCTTCAGTTTAATTACTGTTAAACAAATTTAGAGACAAATTTAAAGTTTTTTTGTGACCATGAGTTCATGTTTTTTTTGTGTTTTTTTGAAGTGTTTCATTCATATACATTTTTGACAGCATCTAGTGGTGTATTGTTAAATCGTAGACAAAAGTTTTGGAGGACATGCTACAGCCAAGAGCAGAACAAAACAGAGTTTTTATAATGTTAGCAAAGATTTAAACCACTTGCGGTGAAAAGGACGAAATTTATTCAAAATCCTTAATCCATTCACATCTGTAAAGACGTTCAAGAAGCTTGTTTGTACCATTTACGATTCGTTACCACAGAAAATGGAGGTGACTGAAAAAGAGCTTTTTGTACTTTATACCAATAGCACATTTCAAAACCATTCGTGGTGAAAAGGATGTATTTTCGAAATTCTTTAAAGAGCTTAGGTGCTAAATTTACTGTAACATAAAAAAAAATATTGCAAATATTATATCCTGTGACAAAAATAGACGTAAACGAAATTTGTAAACTTATGTAAGCTTAAGAAGATAATTCTTAAGGAATGCATCCATCAAAATCGATTTGAGGCCATTTTTGTCGAAAGACAAACTGCTTATGAGCTATGCAACCGGTCAAAATTATTATTTATGATTGAAATCAAACTGAATCGTATACTATCGATAATCTGATCGAAAAAAATTAATTTTCAAAACGATCAGTTGGGTTGATTATAAGTTAGATTACATACAAGACTGTGAAACAGTGCTCCAATATTAAAGGATTCTTCAAAGTAACCAATTTCAGCGCAGAACTTGATGAGTTTTGTGTAGGCTATAGCTTCTAAAGGGTCTTCAAACGGTATTTTTTTTTGGATACACATCTGTCTGTATATAATCTTCTCTCGCAAGAGACGAACATACATAGATATAACGGTGAGATTATAAGTAGGGGAAGAAAGTTGTCTCATTATCTAAAGCATAATAAAACCGTTCACATGTATTTTTAAGTACGTGCACAGTGTAGCGATATTCAGTGCTGTGCGCACGTTCATAAGACTACATATAAACAGTTTTATTGCAAGCAAATACTTCTCGCATCCCTTACGAGCAATTCTTTGGTGAAATAAAGAGAAAGCGAATTGAAATGTGAGAAGGTTAAGGAAGCGAAAATAACTAACGCCTTGCTGCGTTGTTACTCTATAACCACACTCACATTCAATTGAATGTTCACTTTACATAACATTAATTTATAAATAACTACACAAACTCAAAATTAAGTACAACCTCTGTTTGAGAGTCACTTAACAACAGCCCACCTATGCAGCTATCCGACATCGGTAATTGCCAACGATTATAGCTAAAACCGCATTCGACTGGTAAAAAGGAAAATTGTGTTTCCCGCCATAAAGCCTCGTCCAAATGCAGTTTTCTCGCGTACATGCAACTAACGCAGTGATTCTATCTATCTCCCCCAACACAAAGTGACACTTGAATCAGCATTAGCCATGTTATAGCGAAACGTATTCAACTCCACGTATGGCCAACCACACAGCGCTAATTCAACGTCAAAGATATCTTATGTATTTCAGATCAAGTGCGACAGGCAAGATCAATCGAAAAAATCCAATTCGTCGTAACCCGTAAAAGGGTTAAGCCACTTAGGCCGCATTGCAAGACCGTATTCAGTGATTCTGATTCATTTTACAACCCATGTAGAACTCAAGCAAAAAAAACGTTTATCTCCCACTCAAAAGAGATGATCAAGTTGAGAGATTTTTTTTGTATCTAAATGAAATAACCTTCGGGGTTATTATGAATGAACTATTGTGTATGCTTTTCTATGCAAAGTGCCTTCTTAATGACAGTGATATATGGAGGGGTTAGGCTAACAAATTTTGTAGGAAAGTCAGGTAGCAGGTGAAGCCAAACGAATATTTATCTAAATGCGCATCTCAATTCCCCTGTAAATTGGTAATTTCATGTCAAAAAGGTGATTTCATCATGAATTTTAGCTGTAAAAATACGTGTTAAAGCACATTCGCCTTTCGGTCGAGATCAAAGTTGAGTGCTTGGAAACTGGACATTGCAATCTAATTGCGTATGCAGAAGCTTATTTGTTGTGCTGGAGCTTGAAAGTAGTGAAACATGCAAATTTCTATTATCACTTACGTACGTGACAAGTACATACAACGGTTTTAGGCGTTACCTTGAATTTAGATCACCTTTTCTGCAAACAAAAAATCTACGATGAGAGGTATTTAGAATTTACTCTAAAGGTGTGCTGATAATGAGTTTAAATACATAGTATGGAAACAAAAAGTCATAAAAAGCATTCCTGGGTACAAGCATTCCAAACTCTGAAACACGACAAGTCGTCCAGACAAGGAATAATTATAAATACATATAGAAATGTGTTTTTTTTACAATTCATAAAATTTTTTTTCCCATCTGTGTTGTGAGATGGGTAGATAGATAGCACAAATCTTGCCAAATCCTACAAATCGTTCCAGACAATATGTAGTTTCCCAAACTATTGATTTTGATGCATTGCATTGGGGCGAACACCTAGTTTCCTTAGATTAGGAATCCTGTTGGATGCGTAGGTTATTTTTGCTAAGGCTGATGCATGCTTCAAATATTTTTCTCTGATAGCTCTAGTTCCTTAGCTTGCCTCAAAGTTCTTAAAATATTTCAAAGAACTAAAGTCTGAAAATCTTTACCCATTGATACATATCTACTTTGTTCTTAGCCAAAAAAGATCAACATAGTAAGCGACTTTTACAGCACTAAAGAGCTACTCTTATTCCTTTCCCTTTCGCAGAATGGTGTACCGCACCGCCCTATAGCTTTTGTTTTGAAGTCCCAAAAAATGGAGCCAAAAGTCAAGCAAGCAGGGCCTCCTCTTTGATTTTTTAGTAGATAAAAATATTGGGCGCTGCTGAACTTCTTATGTCCCTTATGTATTTGAAAAAATTTTGAATATATTTACACGTTTTCTTCCTTATTTACGAGTATATTAGTCATCCTTACAACATTGGATATTTCCTTTGCTGGCACATTCCGTAAATCAGCGCGCTACCTTCCACCCACTTTATCGCCTCAAAATTAGTAATAAATCACCTCCAAATAACTCCAGTTTACACTCAATATACTCCAAAACACCATATGAAAAAAAAACACCGTATCGCCCACCCATTTAGCTTGGAAACGATCACGATTTTCCACATTCTTGAGCATTGACACATATCCGTGGATATGCAAGAGTTATATCACGTATCTATCTGTCTGTGTTTAGACCAATTTTCATAGTCCACCTACGACATGAGTATGTATCTATACTCGTCTGTATACAAAATATTTTTTCCAGTTGGACGGAGAAGTTTTTTTTCTTAAATATTTTATCAAAAAAAAAAAAACTTGCGTCACGCAGTTGCCTTTGATTTCTTGGAATTTTCTTTTAATTTTTTTATTCACTTGCCTTTATTTACAATGTCTATTATTTAAATACAATTATGAACATAAAATTAAGCACCCATGAGCAATTGGGAAAGAAGAATATATAATTATAGTTTTGCTGGCAATTGTGAGTAATGAAACCACCATTACGGCGTTAGAGTGCAATTTAGTCTTGACATTAGTTTTACTCGTAATGATTGTTTCTTAAAATGTACCTACGAGTGCACATATGTACATGCTCGTACGTAGTAACTGGTTTTGTATCTACCTCAAAACATCTTATGGTTAAGGATTTAAGCTTACTAACGTAGGACAAATATCCCCTAACCATTACGCTACAACCACCGTGTTTGACCGTTTTTATGGTGTTAGTTGATTTAAAGTCTTTGTTTGGGGCCTTCTAACATAACACCGAGAACCATAACTAGGAAACAGCATGATTTTTCTCTCGTCAGACCAGAGAAGGTTCCTCCACTTTTAAACGTTTGAAATAAATGCTATGTTGTACATACATATGTATGTGCCTCAAAGTAGCAGGTCGTGCACGAACCACTTAAATTGTTTTTGGGAGCTTTGGCATTCAGATTGAGTAGTCCACATCGTGACTAGACTTATCACGGAGATTGGAGTCTTCGAAGTAGTTGGGGTTATCAGCATAGTATAATTTGCAGTATTCGTCATGAAACTGTGATCAAAGTTCTTGGTTGGTGAATTTAATCCATTAAGCTTAACTAGAAGAATATTGTTTCTTTCGTTCCATTCAGACTTTGAAGCCTAGTTGAATTCTATTTCATTTTTCTGAAAAAGGGCAGATCATTCTTTTGTTCAGTCGATTTTATTGCGAAGGGCTACCCCGAAAGTTTGCGTATCAATTGGTTGTGAGGATGTGCAACCACTTTCTGGATGCATTTAAAATAAAGTTTGAAGGTTGTAAGAAACGACTTTGGGAGGCCTATTCCGATGTTGCTGGACCCTGTCATTTGGCCTTTGATAGGGCGATATGTTTAACATGTGTACATGCATTCATAAACTGATCTTTTTCTACACTTAAGGTGTCAACTTTCTGTCACTCGTTATTATCTTCGTCTCTTTGGAACCTCTCTCTAGTTGATTCCATCTCTTGCCGTTTATTTTGCCAATGTTAAGAGCATAGTAGTTGGGTGTGTTGTTTGGTAGTAGGAAACATCCTTTTATAAGAAAACGTTTGTTTTTTTTTAAGATTGAATGTGTTCAGAATATCCCCTCACATGGGTGCAGTAATTCGTAATAGACTTTGCAGCGGCTTCATATGAATATCTTGTATTTAGCTGAATTAGGCCTTGTGGCGTTTACTAAATTTTTGGACGTTGTCCACGAAAAAAGCGTAAAACTTTCTTTTCCAGCTTAATTGAAGCTGGATGAAGAAGGAAAGGTTGTAAATATACTCAACAGTAGAATAGTTGTTTCTATACGCGGCTTGAAATTAGTTTAGAAAGCGATTTCCTTCTACTCGTAAGCCTATTCAAGAAACTTTTACGTAATTTACGTTTTAGTTTAGTGTAGAATTTTCAGGATAGCGTTGTCCTTTTAGACAGAGTGATAGGCTTTTTTGTAGGTTTCCTTGCAGCCATTTGGATGTTAATGGCCTTTTTTGTATTGGTTATTAAATTTTTAGTACACTATTAGTACGAACAAAATGTGTTTACGAGACGACACTTTTTGCATTTATCATTTACCTAATCTCTAATTAGTATTCACCTCATGTTGTGCCTTATTTATATCAGATAAGCTCCACGAGTTTGAATTAATTACAATTATAATTAGAATGAACTTGTTTGCTAATTTATTTGATAAGTAGTTTTATTATGTTGAATAGGCGGAATAGGTGACTGTGATTGTGATCTTAGATATTTGGGTCTGTTAAAGAAATTTTACATAATTAAGTTTTTACGACTCTCGAAATAGGTGAATATGTAATGAATTAAATTAAAATTTTGTCAAAGGCTGTACATACTCTCATGTAGGTCTCTGAGAGCCCTTTGTAACACCTCAATTTTAACCTTCTATGGAACTGTATTCCGGACAAACTCGTCAAAGACGGCACGACTCTATCGATTCTACCGCAAAATGGGAATCTCTACAAGCTGTCACTTATATAAGACAAATGCTACTAATATTACCAACCGTTGGTGGGCAGATGGCAACACGCTGCAAGCAAGAAAAGAAGACGATACTTCAACTCCTTTGTACGCGCAAAAGTCTGTCTTTTATAGAAAAAATATACCCAGAGGACTATTTCTCCGATAACTTTGACGAACTGGCAAATTCCCTCTAGCGCTTCATAACAAGCTTCAGTTGATTTTGCTGGTAGCTTTTTGGGAAACATTCACATCCCTTTCAAAACTGTCCTGAAGTTTAGCGACATTGAGACGCTTCTAAGTGTCAGAAATTTTAATTCCAAATGGCGGGACACAGTAGCAGTATAGTTTCACCGCTACGTTTTCTAAGTTTTCGGTGCAAAGTAGTGGAATCCAATGGAGTCTTCAAACTATTTGTAACATTTCGCTCCTATCGTATTGTACTTGAACCAAATGTCGACTGGTTTGTTGCCAGTTTGACGACTAATGTTACATAATCCTTCCCGAGATCCTTTAACTCTTTGGTGATGCTTTGTAGTAGCATTGTACGCCATGACCTTCTGTTGTTATTTAATATCGATTTGTCCCACTCGCCTACCCCGTCCATCAGAAAAGCTTCTAGGAGAATTTCTAATAAACCCAACATCCACTTGGAAGACTCAAATATTTATGATGTCAGCAAATTCCTTTTCTTTTGTCCCCGAATTTGTGACGCCAAAAAGAAATCAATTTTAGGACATGCACACCCGCAAAAAAGGAAATCCTTATAAATGGACCTGTCTGCCAGATTGTCTCGTCGAAGACATTTTTGGATAATAATAATACGCAAGTATACTCTTACCTACCCACCCAGACACCATTATCAAACAAAATCCCCCTTCTATTGCCAGAGATGGTGAACAAATTCCGTGACTTCATAGCATTAAGTTTCCATCTTTCACATTACCAAAACCACTGCCATGCATTACCAAATACATACGTATTCCTGACGACGTTGCTGATTCACGAAACCAATTGATAAATAAAACAAAAATGCCAATAATAACGCCCATTGTTGTCACACGAGTGTCAGTCTCAGTCTCAGTCCCAAGAAGAAGTGCGAAATATTGGTCAATCGAATTGATATTCGACATCATACTCGAAATTTATACGATTTAATGCGAAATTCAACTCTCGTCTGCAGCTCGTATGTATTCTTTGGTTTTCAAGAGTAGCGTATACAAACAGGTGCGGTTTTAGCGAGTGGATGTTATTTCGCACACTTTTTAAAAGTCGGCTGCCTTTTGGCCGAAATTCAAATGAAAACGAAAATCAAGAAACTAATTTATGATTGTGTGTGATTTTGTTTGGGGGTCTTATGCTAAAATTTATGTGATTCTTTATTTTGTTGCCAAATTTTCTGCGGACTGAAGGTTGAAGTTCTGATTTCAAGGTTAATCCGAAAGTGGATAAAATTTGTTTTGATTTTAAGGGAAATCTGTTGGAAGTATGTATTCTAATATGTCGAATGGAAGTATGATGTAACATTGCTGGTTGGTTGGTTTTAGACGGCGAGCTTATGCTCTTCGCTACACTCCATCAGTCATTTGTATTATGTAAAATTGTGTGGATTCAGGGGAGTATAAAAGGGAAGTACATCGTTCATTGACCGGGAAGACATCTTGTTCGCCTATCAAATTCCAACATGTCACCGGTTCCTTTCTTTCTTTGGTGTGTTAGACTCGTTATCGTTGAGGACCATAGTATCTACTGTCTTAACCTCGCTGTTCCAGGACAGTCGCAGATCTGGCCACTTTGTATGCATTTAGATTCGTTCAGTAGTTATTTAACTCCAGCTCATGTGCTAATATGGCGTTCGTTCGAACATTGCTTTAAACTGCAGGTCCATTCTATTTGTCCGGCAAAATATAACACACAACACTAATGGTCGCGAGAAGCTCGTTCCTGGACCACAGAGGTCTTTCGCGCCAGAAATTTGTTTGTGTAACATCCACAAATTGGTCAAGTGTGACTCTGTTAACACAGTAAGGGTTCCGAGTTAGAAAAATAGTGTTTAAAACCCTGAGAGGGAAAATTCGTGCGGAATACTGTACAACTGCTTGGTTGAAAGATGGAATTTTCTGAGATTCGAAATTCAAACCACGCGCACTAAGCGACATACATACACACATAGTTCAATGAACACTTTATAAATGTTTTTCTTGTTTATCTAGTCGTAAACTACACGCATAGGGTGTAAACAAAGTTGTATATGTCAACAAAAGCAGGCATCTAATTATGCTCATTTTTTATTGTCGAATTGTTATGACTGCCAAAGGGTAAATCTTTCGTTAATCTCTCTAACCCCCCGCACAACAGTACAATTAACTCATTTACAACTATGACGCCCGTATATCCGTTATAGCTCGCATGACTCACCTAGCCTATGGGCAGCTCCCCATGGAGAGCACTATATAAGACCAGAAAGAAACACAACAATAATGATAATCAACTTAAATAACGTACAATATCATCAACATCCACCCCATTTACTGCCAAGGCACACATGTACATATGTATGTACTCGCCCTCTTTACATGCAAAAAAATTAATTCCAAGAGACTTTAACGATTGAAAATTACTTGTAGGGGTCAGCACGACGACGACACTTACTCATGTATGACTTCATTACACATGACATTTACAGATAATCCACTTGCTGTTGATGCACCCTGTAATGGCGCGCAGTGTAAAGCATTTAATAAAACGTCAAGATAGGTTCCACTTTACTTTATTGATCGGGTTTTCTCCACATGGAAAAATCATTGACTTCCACTTTCCGACACAAAGTGTGGGTTCATGCAGCAACAATCTGAATTCGGATTAAATTACTATTCGCTGTGGTTGTTTATGTCCAATTGATTGTGGAAATTTTTTTTTATAAATTAATTAAATGCATTGTGACATTAGCTGGATTAACCATAAACGAAAGAGGCAAGTCCAACAATTGCAAATTATGGCAAACTAAAGTAATTCTTTAGAAAAAATGTTGACAAATGCAAATATCACCTGAGCGAGGGTGAAAAAAGGGTGCATTCAACTGACAGTGTTAGTAGTTTTTTTTTTGTCGATTTCCATGGAAATTTTCATGGTCGACAGAAGGTCGAAAGTAGACAGTGGGCAGAGTCAGACTGACAGCGGCGTCCATATGACGATAGCAATTATACAACAATAAATTACAAAACTAAGCGCACAAACAATAAAGGAAAGGAATGACGAGGAAAACACGATGAAACAGAGCACATACACGATGGTGACACCAGAAGTTTCTGCAAATTTCTATGGAAATTATGACAGATGTCGTTTTGCAAGTCAGAGTTGTTAAGTGACATTGTACTGTTGTTGAGAAACTTGAACTATGAGTGGTTTTGGCTTCATTGGAAATTCATTAGGTACACAAAAGATGATTGTGTAAATAAGGAATATGAGCTTGAAAGAAAGAAAGCAAATAAATATAAAACCATTAAAGTGACCATAAAGTAAGGAAATACTTTGAAGTCACTAACCGGTATTATTATATTTATGATTCCATTCTTATGACTATCTTTATGTCAACCCCCCATTCATTTATTGATCTTGCACAAATGTTTTTGCTTTTTTAAACTCGGAATGATTGCAACCGGCTTTTAAATTAATAGCAAATCCAATAAAATAGCAAAATATTATGTCTTCCACGTAATTTGGGACCAGCCAAGCTATTCAGAATGTTAAAACTTTTTTATTACTTTAATCAGAAGAATGGTGACATGTGAAGCTTAGAATAGACTTAGTTATGATTCTGCTATAAGCAGAGCAGAGTTAGTTGATAATTTAAATTCGCTAATTATGCATGTAGATACTACATACATATGCATATTTAATTCCCCGGGTACCGAAGGCAGAGGAAAATAGAATAAAACCTTCCACAATGTTGGCGATGATGACATTCTGAAATAGAGTAGAGTGTGTTCAAGAGCCCGTATCAAAGTTATTTATTTGAACCTTTTTCACTACTATAAAGTTTTTATCGTAGTATTTTGATCGAGACATTGCTTCGCTACAGTTCGGGGTGAACTTGGTCATAAACTAAAAAGCCTTTCTAGTTAGCCCGGTCCTTAGTTGCCTCCAGTTGTGCACCCCTTCTACTTGTGCACACCAAAGTAAGATTCGAAAACTCTGCAGACCGGAGCATTGGTAGCTATCTTAAAAGACTGATGCGAAGTTTATAACTAGATCTATGTCGCCGTATAGCACGGGCCGAATATCTTACGAAGATTTTTCTCTCGACATAACCGACATAAAGCTTGACTGAGATGATAAGGGGCTTGTATAGAATCTCCTTAGTAGTATCGCCAGCATGTTCTCATTCCATCTTATTTAGATGCATCAGTCGCGAAGACGAATCAATTCGGTAGGAAAGGAGCTGTATCGAACTTCAATAAGCCAAGACCACTCTGTGGATTACCAAACACAACGTTTTAAAAAATAAGCGCATCATTACTGGACAACGCCTAGAGGTATGAGACAAGCCAGTAAGTTTCGGCCAACTATTTCACACAAAAATAAGCAGCTTTTACCACTAAATGGAAGTCAGATTGAAAGTCACAGAATACCTGAAAACATTCTTATGAGAATAACACACTACAACATTTGTAGAACATACTGATCAAGAATATACCCTTCAATCCATGGGTCATGACGGATGACAATTGTTACTATTTTGTTCCTTACATTTTTCTTTTATTTGCATTTTTATCATTCGTTCCCAGGAATGACCAGTACCCTGGCAGCCTGCTTCCTTCCAATTAAGCCTATTAGACTCGAAACACTGAATTTTACTACATTTCCAACCAACATTACTGCATTCGAAAACGATCCAAGATCGTCACGTTTGTTTCCATATTTTATGGAAAATATCTAACATTTTGGCCAATAACCGCGGAGGTATTTTCCTTCCCATATTCCATACCATCGTCGTGATCACAAATCACTGGGCTAAGTCTTTGCTTCATTCACTTCAAAGACCTCCAACAAAGCCGATCGTTGAAATCATGGAAAAATCGTGACCACTTTATCTTCTTCAAGTCGAACAGCACACTTCAATTGCAATTATTTCCATGAAAAATCAGAAAATAATCACAAAAAAGAAAATTGTTCATTTTCCCATGCGCATACTCGTATGTATGTACATCGTAAACCCCATTGTCAATGGTCAGTCATGAGATCATCTCATGAGAGCAATGACAGTGTACCTACCCTCGCACGTATGTAAATTCCAATTTGGTAGGCATCATCGCTTAGTCAAAAGGCTACCGCTCGCGCGAAACATCTAATCGGCTTCAAGTGGAAAAAAAAAACAAAAAAATTAATTGCAAGGCAAACAACAACAACCAGGAAAAGCCATGAGATGTTACTCAAACAGCTGAATAGCGAGAGGGAAAATCGAACCTGAACGCTAATATCGATAACCTGTTCAAGTCAAAGATTTTGCGGAGCACACTCAAAGTCGAGGACTGGCTGAACACAAGTAAATCTGACCAAAGGAAGGGGGGGTTCGAATCAGCTTGTAAATATTTTCATTTCTACTGAACATTAATGGGGATCTATTGGTGGTCTTTTGAAAGCCTACGGACCGTTGCTTTGGTAAATAATTTGCGCGACAAGGTAGAGGTGAGGTTGTTTATCTTATAAGTTGTTTGGCACTGGTGGTTAGATAGTATGGTTAACATTTGAAAGGCAAATACTGATTTTATTGACTCTAGAGTCGCGCGGAACTTAATAAATTTATTAATAGAAGTAGTGTTGTTCGTTTTGATGCTCATAGGTATATACTAATACTATTTCCAGTTGCATTTGTTTAAATTATTAGGAGTGCGAAAGTAGGCTGTAAAAATAAGAAAGTTTTGTCGCTTTTTCACTTTACTTTTTTTACCCACATCCTGATAATTGATCTCATTCTCAAATCATTCTCTTGAAGTCAAGAGAACCCATGAGTTCGTCCGACAAAATACAAACACAAATACTGGCGTAACAGGCCGTATGTGATCCAGGGTCTAGCTTCTCGCACCCATTCATGTTGCGCATGTTATATTTTTTTCACGCAAATGGAAGGGACACACAGTTTGGAGCCATATCCGAAAGGCTAATCGAAAAGCTTTCTCATGACAGTTATTACTCTCGGACGAGAGGTGAGACCGTAAAAAAAAACTTTTTAATGTTTCGAATCTCGAAACCCCCACCCAGTAATCCAACGCAATAAGCACTGAGCCACGGCGCCCAGTGTTCGAAATTTGTCCGACCTTTCAGGGATATTAGAAAATGAATCTCTAAGAATGGAGCCACATAACTCGTTTTAAAGAGCCATGCATTAGTAAGCCAAAGCGTCATTTTGTCCGCTTACAATTTTATTTGTAGGTCTACTGGAAAAATAGATAGGAACACCTCAAGTGAAACTGTGGGCGTAGTCCGCAGGGCGCCTTTGCTGACAATACAGGTTGACCTTTGTACCAACCTATCATTCTTTTTTGCAGACCTACTGCAAATACAGTTTGGTTTTCATCCAAAATGTTTCAATACACTTCCTTAAATTTTTCACAAATCGAATAAAATTCCCAAAATTCCCAAAATAGTTTGCATTGGGGACGACTTAAAGGACTCAGGAACACTAAATTTTTCTTTTAGGTTTCTACTAGGTTTCTATTCCCGGTAGTACCACTGTCTCCAGCCAATTGCTACACACTTAAAACTCGTGACTTTGATGACAGCTTAACAAACACCGCTTCACCCAAGCCATTCTAATTACTTCTTCTAACGCCGGCCGGTAGATAAAACGTGCTACGAATTAACGATTGCCAATTAAAAATTCACCCGCTCACTTTAAAGATCGATATCGTCATTCATCAAAAAACCATATAAGAGACTATAACAACTCAAACGGAACTCATAAAACCAACCTACGTCCATAAATAAACAAATTTTAAAATCTAATAAAAAGCAAACCTCCGGGGGTAGTCATAAAAAAACGAGAAACAAAACAAAAGCCTTTGCACTTACCTCACCGCAACTCGTACGGAAGTATCCTTATCATCGCCACCGTCCGAAGACATCTTTTTCTCGAAATTTGACGCTGTTGACCCTCCACTTCCTAGACCGCCCTGTGATGATGAGCCCGGCGTTGAACCCACTGATAGTGATGGTGACAAAGGGTTATTTTGATTGTTGGCGGAAACAATTGTTGACTGAATGCTACCGCCGGACTCTTGGACTGCATTAGCAATGGCTGCGTTTATATCCTCTAACACATCAATTTGGATATTTTTTGAATGCACCACGTCTCCCTCTTCGTCCCCCCCTTTGTCCTCCGCCTCCGTGGATGCTGGGGTGTCTTCTTCCGTTTCGGACGCCGTTATGAAGAATTTTCCAGGAATAACAAGAAAAAACAAAAAATTTTCTCAATGACCCGTGTCACCTGAAAGAAAAAACAAAGATGAAATGAAAATCAAATCAAAAAAAAAAACAGAAAAACAAATGAAGACATGTCGCCCCTAATTAATTTGTAAAGCATTTCCATTTACTGTCAAAAAAAGACGACCGCAGTAAAACAACAAACCTCTGAGTGCAGTACGTGCGTTGTGCATGCATGTGCGCGGTGCCTAAATTTAAGCGATGCTGCTATATTTAGCAGTCATAGCACGCACACGCATTTCATTGACAGCCGCCTGAGTGCCTCTGCGTTTTGACGATCTTTTGGATTCATGACAGAAATCTCGGGTGTTTGTGTAGGAAGCAGGTGAGATAGAGGCAAGAGATGATGATGATGAAAAGGCGGCTATTTCTGTCTTCCCTTTCAATGGAATTGAAATAATGACTTTCGTTTGTGATTTCTTTGAGGTTTACACAGGTTTTTCGAGTAGCGCGTGGGTTGTGTGATGACTGCTAGGTAAGGAGTTCATTGTCTTCCTTAGCCTGACCTGATCACCTCCAACATTGAGTTGCAAGTAAGACAGAAGATTGACTGACTGGCCGAAATGACTGACTTCCTGGGTTCAGGTGCGAAATGTGTTTTTAATGTGACTCAAGTTGGGTGGCGAACTTGAAATGTCTCACTTGACAGATGTTGATAAATGAAAGAAGGTGTACATAAGTGTATATCTGAGCGTCAAAAAAATGCGGAAAAATTAGAACAAGCAGGCTTTGCGAAAATGGAAGAGATTTCTATACATTTAACTGGACATATGTATGTACATCGAAAAGTATTATGGTGAAGAGCCTTCCGTAAAACATGGGAGTTCAAACTAAAAGTGGGTGTACACTACGATGATGAGACCCATTATAAAATAGGGTTCGATAATCTGGTGGAAATCGCGTGAGAAGAAAGGCAATCTTGATAGCGTCTCTAAGATCGAAAGGACAGGCTGTTTGGGGGAGTGACGGGGTCAATCAGATCAACATCAACACCAAAAGGTCTAGAAACGATATTGTATCTTCTCTCACTACACATGTACTGCGAAGCTCGACACTTAAAACTGCACTCAGACTAAGAGCTGCTGGTCTCTGGCCAGCGAGGTCCTATGGACACGAATCTGTTTTAAATCAGTGCTTATCCCGAAACTCCGGATGGAAGCGGACTACAGAACTTCTAGCAGAGATGAGTGTGATGAGGGGAAAACTTTGTGCCGAGGACGAACTAGTTTTTTATACTAACGGATCGAAAATAGATAGCCGTACAGCAACTGGCGTTTTCTGTCAGGAAAAATCTAAAAAATGCTCTTTTAGATTTAATGATGGTTGTAGTGGCCTTAAACCCGAAGTTACTGCAGTCAATAGTGGCACCCATATACCTGACCTATCTTAACCTAATCTAAGAAAAAAAATATTTAGAAACTTAAAAAACCTTTAAATTATAGCAATGCGCTCATCAGATGCCTAAGTATTTGATAGCACATATGCATACATACGAGTATCTTACTGCACTCCTATGTCTCTTTGAGGCCATAAATTAACTACACGATTTCTTACATTTATCTTCGCGAACCGCAATAAAGCGTCTTTGTTTTACAGAAATATTTGTCTGCTTTTCATTCTTATTTCCAAATTGTTAACCATAGTATGTTTACCATTACTAATGCCCTTTTTTTCTTTTTTTCTTTTCAGGTATGTACCACTACTCTTATTTTTTCCAAATGGATTTTAATTTTTAATGGTAAAATATAGAAGGTAAATTCTTAACCACAGAACTTAAACGTGGAATAGCTTATCCAGTTCTATCCTAGAAATTATAATCGACATCCATTTAATATTATCTATCGATACCTAAAATTTCAAAATTGGATGAAGTGCATCCTGAAAATAGATATTTACTTTGTCCTGTTAAATTAAAGAATGTGGAATTAACTAAGTATTGCCTATGTACATAATTAGCCAAAGCTAGACATCGTGCACTGAGCATCCCGTTTTTTAAAGACCTTTCGGATATCTCAACGCCGTCATTGACTTCCAACATCACAGACTGTTTTAAAGCTTTACTTTCACTTTTCCTATTTACAAAATTTATAGTTCTAGTACTCTATAAAATCAACGTCTCCACTTTGATAGAATTTTATTATTTTAAACTTTTCATTATTTATTATCTTAGTGTAATGCACTAGTTATCCAGAATAGGTGCTTTCCGGCTTGTGTTGCGAAGAATTCTATTATTATTATTATAGTGTGATCCAATAACTGTACTACACATCGTTTGAAAAATTAGGAGTTTCGTGTTGCAAAGACAATTAGTTTTTTGACTTTCAATATCGTCTTACTATGATAATGACTGAAAGAAAGTCGCGTGATTCAATGTTTCTTAGGAGATAAAATAATAAAGACTACCAATCAAACGATCAGGAATTGAACACTTTTGATAACCAATTTTGCATTTATTTGTATTCACGCTTTTTATCAGTAGAAAATAATTGTTTATTTCTGTTCTTTTCCTCTGACCACGAATACATAATTCACTTTTGCTGATAAAGGTTAGATTAGGTTTTTAAATTGACGTAGAGGATAGGGTCCTACTACGTCACACTTAGATCAATTGTGTACTCGTAAACCTTATTGGTTCTTAAACCAACCCGACGTTTTTACAAATTTGGTTATCGCACCAACCGATTTGCTTGCTAGTTCTTCTATGTCTTTGAAGAAATGATTACCTAGTTTTTGAAACTATGGTGGTAGAGTCCTGGACTGTGGAAGAAAGTGAGAAAGCCGCAGCGATGACATCCATATATCAAGTTCACTTATCTTCATTTTCGCTGCATTATAACGCAACATGTTTTGCCCGGTTATCATTCCTACTAATTCAGATTAGGAATATCTGTTTGAATGTAGAATTTGTTCGTTACGATTAAGTTTTTTTTTGTAAGCACACAAGATTCCAGTGAACTCATTGTGTGCTAGATTGATCATTTTGTTCGTAAGTTCTAATATTAGGTTACAAGGTGAGATCTTATCTTAATTCCTCACCAGTTCTTCAGCCCTCTGATTTCCTGAAACGCCATTTCATCCGGGCACCCAGCAGAACTTTACATTGTCCTGCATGCCAAGCACCCATAGCTTTTCACGACAGCAACGCACAAGTTTTCGATGTTATTTATATGGCGGAAACCGCTTTTATTACTGCCCTGCTGTCAATGAAAAACGTGATATCATCGCGTGTTATTGCCATCATTACAGCTTCTTGGACAGCTATTGTCATCGCCATTGGATATGGGAGTAGAGCAGGGATAGTTTCTGGAAGGCTCAATTTGAACAAGTAAATATGACTTCCAGACTACAGCAGTGTTTTCTAAGTGGAAAACATATTCGTGTATGTCCTCATCGACTACAACAGTGTTTTCCGCTTAGAAAGTCGATTCTACTTGTCCAAATTGAGCCTTCTAGAAACTTTCTCTGGCCTACTCCCATATACTTCTTGGATCCATAAACATAGATGGAGCTATCATTCAGTGGGATACTAGTTTCCAATTCTTTTCGACTAGAAAATGAACTGGAAAACGTCTTATGGAAATCCAAATAGAGTACCATGTTGTCTGTGCTAACATCTCCGCCCAGATATTTGCGTGAAATCTACGCATGCACTGTCAAGCGCTGTTATACAGTGAAGTAAATTACAATAATTGTTTGCACAAAATGTTGGTTTATGTCGTTTAAACAATTTAAAGTAAAAAAATCAGACGATTTATTTAAACAAACCATAGACAGAAAACCATACTTTGTCCATCGTCGCTCTAAATTCGATAACAATAGACATCTAGTTAAACTGTTTAGCACAAAAGATAGCCAACACAGATAATTTATTAAAAATTACCAAATAATCGAAATAAAAAAAGCAATAAAAAGTGGAAAACAAATGAAAAATCCGCGGTCAGATGGTCGTTTTTATGTCTTTTATACATATTATCTCCCAGTCACGGATGTCTTACTTGTTTTTCATTTTTTTCCACTCTTTTTAGTCGTGGTTTTTTGGCTATTTTCAATTAATTACCTTGATTTAATTTGTTGTCTTTTTTTTTACCTTGTAGCATCACACAGTGAACGCTCGATATAGTTAACATACAATTTAATGGCTTTTAAATTCGTAGTGCACATAATGTGTTATTTTTGTTATTTTTGTTGTTTTTAACAAAAATTGGTTTATTTTTAAATAATCGGTCAAAAAAATGTACATTCTATTTTGTTATCGATACATTGTATGAACAATCTCATTTCAGTGAACTGGCCCACTATAATGAGCGTCTTCTGTATTTATAAAGTCATGAATTAGGCTGGGTTGAATGGTTGATTGGGTGCCGCTTAGGCAGGGACACACAGAGACCAGATGGTCGATTGTGATACCACAAAAGAGAGAACTGTATTACCAACATGCAAATTTCCCATTATGAATACAAGGCAGGGTAACCAATTTCAATATGAACCCATGCCGTGCCGGTAATGCCGTTCAGGCATTCAATAAATTTGACCCAGAGACGAAATTGTTGATCTTGTTTACGTCGAGGCTGCCTAGATCACTAAGATGATCGAAGCAGGAAAACCCTTGGCGATCCTTCTCAAAGTCGATGTTTCTTCGCGAGAGTCAGCATCACTGTTTCGCTAATGACTGCTAACATTCGCGTTACTTATACGTTCTAAGCGTCTAAGATCGCTGAGAATTCTTTTCGCGGCGTCGATTTCTACAATACACTTTTCTTCACTGGAGATCTCGCTGTTTATGTACTTCCTATTGCACTGATAATGCTAATGAACCCCAATTTCTGTATCTTCGTGATAGCCGTTAAGTTGGTGGCCTTTCTGGCGGTCTGCCACGACCGTCTTTGGGTTTATTCCCCAGGCTGTTCCAAATATTCTAATGTATGCATATGAGGCAATTTCAGCTTTTTTGATCCTTTCATTTGTCTCCCATTCGCGACAAATGTTATCTTTGTTTGGCCGATTGCTCCTAACTCTTTCAAATTATTTCCTAAGCATTTTCTACGTTTTCGAGACATTTCGTGGCAGGTACAGAGTATATGTGTGATATCCCCTACTACACATACTCTAATGTCATTAAAGTATTTGCTCATGCATTCATCCAGTCTGTAAGTTATACTTAGTTTCTTAGCCTGATCTCTCAGTGGCGACATAAAATTCGTATGGCTGTTCTCTACCGTATTCTCCGGAGTTTAAGGATTTAAAAACAAAATTGGATTTGGAAACATTACAAGAAACCCCAGTCTGTTATACAATTAGGAAATCTGTTGCAATAGAAAATAATTGCACACATTTCCGCAGCAAATATCCGAATAACATGTCCCAACTGTGTTGAAGCTATGCTGAGAGAAAAATCAAAATTTACCTTCTTTCGCTCATAAGTAAACAAATTTTTCTGGCCTTTGTTTTATTTCCCGTATTCAAGTGCCAAATATGTCAAATTCAATACATTTCTGACATCAAAACTATTGAGAATCTTTTTGAATCTCCTAAGTACACGCCTACAGGCTGTAGCATTCTTCTAGAAGGTCGAGTATTTGACGGATCTTGAAATGTAATCTAAAAATGACTGCGTGAAGTGGTTGGGTTTTTTTTTCACTTTATACACTTTTCTTGTGTGTTAAAAATATATTTTTAGTTTATTATAGAGACTAAAGGTCGAGGTTTTTATCCCTCGGCAATGGATGCGGTTTTATGTTTGTGTGATTTGAGAGAAAGGTAAAATATTGACTGACAAGAGTAAATGGCTCCCATATTTTGAGGATTTTATGAATCATTAATGTAGTTTTTATTGCGTTTAATCTATGAAATTAAAGAAATAAAAATTACAGCGAAAATTCATAAGGAAACAATATAAAATCAATGGACAGACTGACAAATGAGGGCTTATTGAAATAGATGTGTAGATACATACCAAACACGGCGTTCTTATTGGGTGGCTAACATGTGACGAGACACTAAAGTATAAAACTGAAAACTATTTGCTGAAGATTTTGTCTTTTGGTTTTTATAGCATATCTTGACAGCCTCATTCATATTCAAATAAAACGCTGCAGGCAGCATGCGAAATCCCACAGCTCACGAGCAACCAATTAACTTCTTGCAAAATATTAACACAATTGAGCGCAACGATAACTCAAATCAATTTTATACTTGAACAAGTCTTCCATTCGAATCTTATGCAACACATTCCATTATTCTATGCAGATTTAGATACATTGTGTGTACTTACAGTGCACTTTCCCGCACGAGCAATTGTCCGCAGACAATGCACTGTGTTGCCTAGTCAGTCGGGCATAGATTTTTTTCTATACAGCGTTATGTAAATATTGAGAAAAAAAAGAATAAATAAATAAAATTCTGCATACGCGAGCAAAAGCTTTAAACTCTTAAATTCTATCGAACAATGGCTTCTGTAAGTCTTCGTCTCTTCTCTCTCCTCCTGGACGGCATTGTTTTCATGTAGTTTTGCGCATAACCAACGCTCAACCGTCAATCAATAGAAACTTATAAAAGAAAAAAAAATTTATACAAAAAAAAAATATCTAAGCATCATGGTTTGTATCTTTCCATGAATCGACCCGTCTAGAGTTTCGATTTTTCACTCTTAAAACTGTAAATTTTCTGAGAATAAATAAAATAAAGAAAATCAATCTTTGCTTTGTATCTTTGGCTAATCCTACTCTTTTCATCGTCTCCCATCTACGTATGTATGTAGGTACACTGAGGAAAGTGCATTCATCTCGTCCTCCTTTGAGGAAAATTTTCCACGGTGACGTTCCTTGTTCGTCGTGTAGGCGAAGAGATACTTGCAAATAATTTACCATGACTTACACGAGTAGGAGAACTACCACGCGATATCTACTGGTGTATCTACCGAGACTATGTAATTAAGGCAACCCGTTTACGGTTCATTCATGAAAATGTACCAACTTTAAGGTTCCTCTCCATTCATTTCTTGGTTATCCAAGCCGACGAAGTGTCTGCCTGTGGGGGACAAAGTCAGGACTCCTACGCGAGTAGTTGTCGTTTCCTTTTTTCCCATTTTCTTGCTTTGTCAGCTTTGCCTCCTATGGATTTTAAAATGCAACACGACACCGCTGTACTTTGTTAAGTGTATTGCTCAGCTCGACTGTCATGCACTGATGTTTTGTGCCAGATGGATTGTAATGTGCATTTGAATGGATTTGTGTTTTTTTCTACTCGGGTTCCGAGAGGAAGTGAATTTCCAGTAGACGGCTAGACAATTTCTATTTCGTCATGATAAATGGGTTTTTAGTATGCACTGTGTGGCAGGAAAGGGATAAGGAATTAGTTGTGTACATTGTTTATGATGAGAATAATGATTTTTCTTAATAGGTTTTCATTAAATTGAATCCAGTGTTGATGTTGGTTTAGCTTTAATTGAAATTCGTATCCCACCCTTTCCTGTTACCCGGTAGTAAATAGACGCTCTTAAAACGAATGAAATTCAGTGCTATTACCGTGTGGGTGCATCGTGAACTGTAGAGAACCAAACATGGGACACGAAAGTCTGCAGGCGTTTTGCTTTTTTTTTATGATCTTGATCACTGAGTCCATTTGATTGCGATCTTAGCCTCTTTTTAAATCGTTATATTTCAACTGATTGCTAAAACCTTCCTACTTTTTAATCTGTTTTCCCAATCAACGATTCGATTAGGAGACGTCGGCGTCGTAAACATTCGAATCGAGAAGTTTAGTATTCACGAAAATTCGAAAGCTCATATTCGTATTTTAACACTTCCGCAGTTTTAAACTTAAGGATTTGGATCACGGGTTCAAAAATCATCTCTCAGATTGTTTTATCAGCTAGCCCGAGTCTGAACGACTAGTTGTTTGACTAATGTGACCTTTTATAAGTCCTAGCACCTCTATTGTCTTCTCAGGATTCAGTTCTCTGTTACTAGCTCCTTTCCAGGTGCTTTTTCGTTACAATTTCATACCGCGATACTCACAAAAGACGAACCTTATTGGGCCAGCAAGTGAATTCAGTTTGATTTGCAATCCCTAACTATTCGCGATTTCAACATGGGATTTGCAATTACGCTTATTGCTGCTTTGCTGTCCGAGTAGATACCTTTGTTAACATCTTCTGAAAGTGTTTCTATTCCTTTCATTATTCCTAAGACTTCTCTATTAGATTCATCTGTGTATACCTTTCACCCATTAGAGTTATTTGTCGTTCTTTCGTTCTTCCAAGATTCTCCTGTGCGGAAAAGTAGATACTGGGTCTACAACGATACCGTGTCTAAACACTTATCAGAAAGAAAGGAATCCGTGACATAATGGAATTTGCTAGATGTACAAGACCTGTTCCCGATCTTCATAGATACATATAGTACCCTTTCATACTCCCCATGATCCCAATACCTGCTTCCCCTCTCAATACAAAATGTCCGCATCATACAACTATTCCTAACAGGAAGATAGCCGAGGGGAACACAACGGGCCAAATGGAAGTCTTAGTGCAGAGCGTAAGCTCAACCTCTAAGACCAACCAACCCATAAAATTAAACCAGAAGTTACATATATTGAGGCTCTTGATAAACCTCAGTATAGCTTCAGATTCCAGGTTCTTGACTGCAAGAGTCCCGCGTCAAGTGGAGTTCTTTTCATTGTGGTTCCTGTACAAGTGCAAAGAACATGTTCGTCGTCTCTTTTTGCCCTCTACGAAGCCGGTATATATCAGCATCTGCCAATTTCATTTTGTGCAAATGATATCTAAGTGGAAAATGTCCCATTAGGTAGGTTCTTATGTCGTCTTTGGTGACAACGAGAAAAGTGTTGGCGTTATACTGGCTGGTGAACTTTTTCGCATGCCTTAGGTCAAAGCAATATGCTTCAATTTAAACATATTTCAGTGAAAAGGTATATGACAAACAGATCAGTAATATTGTCAAGGTTGTTCCCTTCACTACATTTCGTACTTATCTTGTGTTTAAAGCCCAACTCGCTTTCATATTCAAAAGTTTCCACAGCCATTGGAAGATTCTTTCGGGTTAATTCGGGAAAAGTATATTTAGACTTTTGAAATGAATAAGGCCAATAAAAAATTAGTAAATTCTCTCGATGAGGTCTCTACAATTGCAAAACTCTCTTAAAAGTCAGTATTTCTTCGCCAAACTCAAGAACAATGAGTAAATCACACTTCCACGTTCCAAATCTTCCCCTATATGGGTACAAGTAAACAAAAAAAAGTTACACACGCTAAATTAGATTATCTAAACCCACAAATCGCGTGTCTTATCAGCAATTTTGAAAAAAATGTTTCTTTCGTTCGAATGAGTCAACGTATCTAAAAAAAAACTATCTAATGAGTCCTAATAAACTTATCTCTCACGGCGATAGCAATCGCGCAACAAAAATAAATAAAACCTCAACAAAAGATAACAAAACTATGTGAAAATTTTATTCACTACACAATCCATACATACTATGTATACTCGTACACACAGATACAAACTGAAAACATTGAATCGCGCTTAGAATTGAAATTGTAGATTTGCATGTGGGCGCACTTTCAACCCACTGCCGCCCGTTGGCTCCATCTTCGCGTCAATCCGCATCGCATCTTTAACACTTCACACTCCATTTAGATTTACAAATTATTAATTCGCCATCTGTTCACTTGTTAGACTGTTGCGTATGCGTCCTCCAATCATCTCAGAGAGCTAATCAAAATCAAAATGACTATGCATTGAAATTGAAAGCCCACGATATTTTTTTTATATTTTTTCTTTATATTGTGAATGAATGGAATTTGCAGTTTATTTACATCACCTACGCAAAATTTTTTGTTTTTTTTTTATTTGAATAGCAATTAGCTAAACGAATTTTGCAAAGAACGGGGTTTTGTTGTTCGGATTTCATAACATGAGAGATGCAATGTCGTCTTTCGTGGTTGAAATATTCTGTTTGCTTAAGATAAACTTTTTTTTTCGAGGAGGAGTTGTTGTCTTCTGTTTGAGATTTAAAAACAAAAAAGCTGATTTCATAAGAATGATGTAAACAAACTTGTTGAGGTTGATCTACTGACCAAAATAAGGCAACACTTAGAAAATGCGGAGCTAATGAATCGTCAATTGGTGATCTAGATATCAATGAGTCACATCATTTGCAGAAGAGAAATAAGTATTCCTTCCCAAATGAATTGAAATCCAATAAAGAATTTAAAACGAGTTATTTAGTTGGATCTTTGGAGAATTACTCGTATTCAGGTTGTTCTCTGTCATATTTAATAATAGCAAGAATTCTTGTTTTAAAATGGTTTAAGTTTATCGCTGACCTGTTCTTTTTTTCTTTATAAAAAGGATGCTTAACGACCGGCATTTAGTTGTTGGTTTTAAGCAATTTATTTTAACTGTGCTAAGCACATTTTACAGCTGTAGGAATTTGCATGTTTCTGCTCAAAGTTTTGGTTACTTTAATTTAAATTTTATCTACTCTTGTGGGTTAGCAGGCAGATGGCAGCTAGTGCAGCTTTTCACCTTGAAGTAACCTCACAGTGATCTAGAAAATATTTTGGCCACGCCTCCATTCCGTATAAATTCAAAATTCCCGGTCTAAACTTTGAGAAAACACTTCCGAACCACCAATCCCTGGCAAATCATTTTCGGAGGAAGATGTAATAATTTTTATACCAACGACGGTTCACAAACGAAAGATCGGATTGGTAGAGGTGTTTTCTCTGATAGACTTAATCTTAACCTTTCCTTCTTCCATGATGATTGTAGATTGTTTCAGGCGGTAGGCGTTTGGGCTTCCAGTATTGTTAAGTATTATTATATACCATTTTAGGCTTTGTTTACTAGGGTAGTTATTGTGACGGTTCATCTTAGCTTAGTTTCTTTTTAGACCTTGCAGCAATCGGTAGCATTGAGCAAAACAGAGCGCACATTTAAGACATAATCTTGAATAAAGAACTTGAAGTAAATTCGCAAAACGCTGCTAAGATTGATGATTTTTTTAAACCAATCCCCCAAAGTATCCAGTACACTAAAATCTATAAGCACTGTTCTTTTTAATATGGGGGTCTATTCCAAAGTATACCACTGATAAATTACGTAAACTTTTGCCTAGCCATGACGCCTCGCACACCTTAGCAATCAAAATAATCGTTTTATCGATAACTGGAAATCTTAAATTACTTTGGAGTTTAGCTTCTTGATTGATAGTCTTGTTTTTATCTTACACTTTATTGTCATATTAAATTTATTTTTACTCTACCCCTTTTTTTCTTGTGCGCTTTACATTAGGCGAGGGCGTCCTCTACTGCGATTTCCCTTCGGGTTGCATTTGAAGACTCTGGGGGCGAACATTGATGTCCATTCGCTCTACATGTCCTAGCCTTCTTAGGCGACTGATGTGCAGTTGTCTGATTAGATGTCGCTGTGCAGTTCGTATATTTCGTCGTTGGAACTTCTCCCCCACAGCCCGTCAACGCAAAGGGGAGCGAATATCTTACGATGAATTTTTCTAGGACTGAGATGATTAGAACTTAAATACATAGAATCCTTAGTTGTTCCCGATAGAGCCTTACTACTCAATTGGCTTCTCAAGTAAAAAAAAAACTTTTAGCAAGAGTTATTGTTCGTTTAATTTCTGTTGAGGTGTTGTTGTCATAGTTTATAGCAGGGCCTGGGTTGACAAAGACCCTTACTACCTCAAAATTAAAGCTGTCGACTGTGACGTTCTGTCCAATTCGTCTATTTTGTGTGCCCCTTTTGTGGACAACATATACTTGGTTTTACCCTCATTTACCGCTAAATCCATTTTGGCAACTTCCCTTTCAATGGAAGAATACGCACCAGGGACAACCTGTTGAGTGCTACCAAATATGTCAATATCGTCGGGGTACGCTAGTGGTTGCACAGACTTTTGAAATATTGTGCCTTATATTGGTTTATGAATTTGGAACAATTCGTTCAAGCATGATATTAAAGAAGTCAAATGACAGCGCATCACGTCTTGTATAGAAAAGATGGACGTGAAAGATCAACATTTCGAAAGACTAGCAAATTATTCAGCTTTCAGAAACAATCCCTTTCGCATAATCGTATCTACTATGCAAGCTTCACCTTTCGCTTATAGACTTATACAAACACTAGGTAGGTATCTGTGCGCGTAATTGTTTACAAAAATTCATCATTCCCTTTCCGAATTCACATGTTTAATTTATGCAGCATTTTCATGCCTTTCATGCCTTTCACTCTACCGCTAGAGCAGATAGTGAAAAATGATAATTACAATAATTAATCCGATGAGAGAAGTGAAAGGCGTAATGCAGATTACAATCGTACCTACCTTAAAAAAAAAACACATTTTTACTACATCTCCCACTACAATGACTTCAAATTCGATTTTAATCACCTAATTTATTTTCAAAAACGTCTCTGACATCATGCTGTTAATTTTGCAATAATTTTTTTTTTAAGAAAACCTAAATCTTCGCAAGAGCACTTAAGTTTTATTCCTTTGCATACATTCTGTCTAGTAGAGATAACCGAACAGACTGTGATGAGAAATTTTGCGGTGACAATAATTGCGTGTTAAATTTAAATTTATTCAAAAAAAAAAAAAAAACATTCTTTTTTTTAAGTATTATACCACACGGTTTTATGTTGTTATTCGCTTTGACTGGTGTTGATTAATTTTTTTAATTAATAATCGAATGAACTGTGAAATAATTTATGTCTGGGGCTTGCTCGATGTCGATACACACGGTAATCATTTATTAATCGTTGACTTGACCAGAGGTACGATCTTGAAATTGCTTTATTTGACAGAAATAGCCTTCTGTAGAGAAGTGGCGAAACGATGGAGTGGAAAATAATTACTATCAGTCATTATTGAGTGACTTATGAATATTTAAAGGCGACCACAACTGCTTTTTGGCATGAATATTTATAAATTTGTTTTTATTTTTTTTTCTGTTAGTTAATACACATCGAAGCACGTGGACAGACAAAATATAGGTATCTTCTGAGATCGATTAGATAGATTATAACTGTTTTTGAAATCTACACATACAGTAGAACTGATTTAAACTTTTCGAATTCCATAATAAATACTTGTATGGCTTCAAGAATATAGATTGCTCTAGCAAGGCATTGAAAGATATTCTAGCAAAAAAGTTTTTGACTGACTTTCTATTTTTAGAGGAATTGAGGTGATGGGCAATAAAAATAGCCTCAAGAGGCACTGCAACCTCATAGACATATTTAACTGACTTCCTTTTTGGTCATTGTTCTCTCAAATTCCACCTTAAGAAAATAGGGATTAGCCAGTCTGACACTTGCGGACTATGTATTGAAGGTCCTGAAACAGCGGAACACAATACATATGTCCGATGGTCCCGCCATTGCTCGCAGCAGACTAATATATTCTTCTGATAGAGAATTCACATAAAAGCTGACAGATAAATATAGGGCTGAACGAATCTTTTACCAAAGACTAGAGGAAACAGAAACTCCATCCGCTAATGTCGTAGTTCTATGTAAACGTAGTTAAGGTTGGGTGAAACCGGTTTTCATCTCGTAACCATTGCCCTGCTTGCGGTTTTGTGGTACTTAGCTTGAGAGGTTGTTAAAAACGTTCTCTTAACACCTTTATTTAGCAGGGTAAGCCATAGGAAAGGAAAGTCTTGGTTTCCCATATAAGAGTACAATTTTCTCATCGATGAAAGAGTGATATTAACTCCATGAGTTGACGTAGTTTTCTGGTCATTCATCTTCTTATATATCGTTTCTGTATCTTCCGTTTCGTCGTAGTTTTTTCGCTTTTTCAGTTCTGTCTTAGAAGTACAAATTTGATGCTCTTTTTCTAACAGGACAGATCCCTTCGTAATAAATAAAACAAAACAAATATTTGGCAAAAGAAGCTCATATAAGGGCTGACTGTTATATTTTCTTATGAATAGAATAGACTCAAGAGAGTGAAGTGTGAACCTTATCATAATGGTGATTGCACTTGGACGTTATTCAGGCATTTGCGAGGGATGGGCCGTGAAAAACCTTTCCTTTTGCACAGTAGTTCTATGATCAAATCACTGAGCCCCTGTGCTGGATTATAGCATTACTTTATTCAATGCGACCTTAATGTGGATCGCAACATTTTTTTTAGTTAAGATTTGTCTTGAAACACGATTAAAATATTGTAGGCCTGTCTGTGTTCTTACGTCCCTAAACGCGTTAAATAGATTTAATGGAATTTTGTCTCTCCTAGAGAATTCTTACTGAAAGGTCTTATTCCAGAGTTTAGTCCAAGAAGCAGATTACATCTGTAAAAACGCATCTAATTGTTTTAATTTCTTCATTACTCCCGTATGAATACCTAACTAACTCAAGCTGGTAACGTTACTAACTTCTGCTTCATTTATTCCTCAAAAATTCAAATTTAATTCTAGAGGTCGTGTGCTCTGTATTGGTTTTTGAAAAACTCTGGTTTAAATATTAACATGGCCCATACAGAATAGGTAGAGCCCCTATTCAAAACCTCGTTAAGAAAATCTCATTAAGGACACATTAACCTGGCGTGCAACGCACGCTATTCCTCAATTAAAGGATATTTTCCTACAAAACCAACACACAGCTTTGCAGTAAATACCTACATATTTAACCAGGAGAAAACAAAAACATATTAATGCCCGAGTTCCTTTCTACCCCTTCATCCTTATACAACCGAAAACCCATTGCATCATATTTAATTCAGGCCGTTCGGGCATCCAGTGTACTCGTATCTCCTCCGTTCAAGGACACTGACGTATCCTTTCCGCATCGAAATAGTTGCACTTAATTCATTTAAAATGATCCAACAGATTTTCATTTTCATGTGAACTTTTGTCCACCATTTCATTAAATATTTATACCCTACTACAAGAGTTTTCTATCGATTTTCCCTTTTCATGGCAAAGCAAATTGAGTTCTTCTCTATTTGTGGTGGAGAAGTGTGTAGCCAAATTAAATTGACTACCGGTCCGGCAATACAAGAACTTTTTTTAAGTGGTGTACACTTTTGCAGACTTGCTTCCTGGGTTTTCCAGTCATTTCCCCTTCAATGTTATTTATTTTGCTTTGAACTCAACCTAAATTCAATTTTGCGGCTGCCAAAAGGGTAGAGAAGGGGGAAAAATCGATTTGGGTGGGAAAATTTCAGAATTTTCCGGTGTGCGTTCTGCGATGGGGCATAGGCCGGTTCTAAGTACAACAATAGACATTATATCATTTAAAGAAAACGAAAAGGAAAAGACAAGGAAGTGACCTGGAAACTTCAAGAATTAACAGGGGGTTTCAATGTGCTCTTGGAGCGCTTTTTGTTGTTGATTAGGAACTTTATGTGGAGATATGTAGTTTTTTTTTGTTTACTTTAAGTTTATTTTTAGTTTTTGTTAAATGAAAAGGACAATGACCTGAGTAAAAATAGGAAATCAATAGTTTAAGGTAGCAATTAAGGCGGCTTTGGTGAAGGTTCAATGATGATATCATTGTACGTATCAAGCTATTATTCAAAAGTTATAAAAAAGTACATGAGAGTAATGACACTTAAACAATTGATTTATGTAACTCAGTGCAACTAGTCTGTAAACAAAAACCACTACAACCATTGGACACAACGCCATATGGCATAATGGGAGGTCCAATATGTACGAATATGGACATCCTGCTCCAGCCCAGTGGCATCAAATTGAATTCAGTTCACCTTCGTTCCCAAGAACAACGATTTAAGTACAATGGACGGCACTGCAGGGCTGCGTTCTCTTACCCCAGATATGGTTTCTTCTGGAGGACGAGCTTTTAGTAACTGCGATAGCTTGAACGTACCATACTCACTAACGATGTGGGCATCCTAATATCGAGTAAAGTTTTACCGGTCCTAAGCGGAAGACTGAACTAACAAAATTGGTTAATATTGATGTCAGTCGCAGAGATCTAAGAGCTTGTCCTTGAAAGACAAATATAATTTTTAGTTTTACTTTCGAAAAAAAACTAGAAGAATAACAGTGATGAACGATTAAGAAAACGTACATACGCAGCCTTTTGTTCCAGCTATTCTTGTGCTTTTAAACCAGCTCGAGTGTATTGGGTTATACAAGGCGGTTGTTTAATTCATTCCAACGTACAGTTAGACAGTCTGCTGGAAGGCACTTAAGAAGTAATACCAGCTTTCAAATTTTACCAAAATCTAGACGACGACCTGCATATGGTACCCCTACGGCGGCTATGGAGACCATGATATATACGTTTCAGTTCACCGGATCTGTACATTTTTTTTTTGTACTTTAGCAGCATAGCGGCTAAAACTGCAATTAGGCTAGGGGTCATGGTGGTGGAGCTGGAGTTAATTGTAATGCTTTGCAGTAAACAATGTTTGCACTGTCTTCCAAGCCGAAATCACGGTCATTATCCAGGTTGTAAAAAGCATGTCTAAAAAGAATATCGTCGAAAGGAGCATTCGGGGGTTTTCACTACGACTCCTACAGAAGCTGCAAGGATAATTGCCGTCCCCTGTTGAATGAATACCGTCGTCGATTGAAGAATGAAGACTCTTGGTAGTTGCTTCGTTAAGTAACCAGGACACCTTCTGAGATTTATGTTCTTGCATAAAACAGCAGTTTTATTAACCTGGGAACATGCCATGGTGAATAAAAATGTATACAATATAGCCAACTGATGGTCTATGCACGTCAGTACTGATTAACGTGCAAATGCAACCTTCTACGCACTTACAAGTATATATATAGATAGAATGTACCATTTGTCTTGCTGCTCCAGAGTCACGAATCCCTGAGGAAGTTAGCGAGGTTAAATACTGTGAAAAGCTGAAAGAAAGTTATCTCTCATTTTTCGTTTAACAAATCAAAAGTTCAATACCCCTCCACTTGGGTAACATTCAACATTGAAATCTCTACTGAAAAACAGGAATGTTGCAGTCCCATTAACCAACAAAGCACTCACATACATATGTATGTACATACATAGAAACCGTTCATTAAGCAATAACTTTGGAGAAAATCGCAATTAGTGTTGAACAGCTTGAGGCTGTAACCTGACAGCTCTAAGTCTGTAAGTCTCTTTCGCAAAAGCCGGTCATTTATAAATTACGCAGACGATATTAATCTCTCGTTATCCCCGATTTTTTTTTAATCTTTTTTTTTCAGTTTGTTTTTTCCCCTTTTCCATAGTTTATTGCGGAGTACAACACGTGAATCAGATAGTCTGTCACCTGGTGGCAGGTGAACTTGTTTGGTGGGTTTTTTCTTTGCTTTTTTTCACTTTACTCTTTTTCGAATCTTTCGTTCGATATAAATACGCATATTTGATGGAGTTTCCTCAACTCAGTAAGAAAACAATTTATTTGTCATTTATTATTAGGATAACTTTCACACACGTTAATTTATTAAAATGGTGCTGCGTATGAAAGTGATTGGAAATTTCTTATCTAGTTTGGGTCGTCACTTGTTCTTTTTTGTTATCACAGCAATTGATTTTCAATACTCAATTAAATTCCCCTGAATAGGTTTTTTTTTATCGAAAATTTTTATCTGTACACTGTTTTTATGAACTTAGGGTGCGATGTCTGTTAATGCTTCTGAGTGCCCTGATTGGGATGCATAGAATGCATTTTAAATGCACTTTGCTTTTGATATTGCTAATACTACTACTACTGTCGCTTTTATAGTGCTCCTAAACCCCTATAACCAATCTACAACTCCTACTTTTATGCTCAAGAACTTAATCGTTTTGAAAAGCACGACCCATTTCGGCTTAATACTTAGCATTACCGATCCGAGATTCGAGTCCCAGAAAACACCGTTTACGGTAGGGTACGCCCCTGTTCATCGGTAATCTATTTTTTGTAAATACATATGAGTACCTTCATTCCTCGAAATCAAAATTTTACTGTAATTCCTCCTAATCGGAGAGCTGGTGAATAAGCTCTGAATTTCATTGGCATCTGAAGTAAGACTTTGAAAAGACTAGGCATCCAGGAGTGCCTTTGTTGGTTGTTTTGTAGGTATGTACATACATAAATTACTTGCCTTATTGCCACTTCAAGCCTGAACCCCTTACCATTTTATTAGCTAGACTGCGTGTTTAAGGGTTTATTCTCTTTACTTACAAGCGCACCAAAGTGTGGTTAAAACAAGCACTTTGTCACGAATTCAAAAATCACACAAACTGATCCAGCCCTGGCCTGGCTACTAACTCGGTAAATTATCAGACCAAAGGGAAATTCCCGACAAATTTTAAGTTTCTGCCGTTTAAGTTCACTTAGAGAAAATTAAATGTGGAAATATCAGCCTTTTGATCCTAATAATGCCGCCATCACACAACTCTTTGGATGCACTTTTCGATCCCTCTTGACTTGCCACCATATGTCAAGCAAACAAAAAGGAAGTAAATAATTACATAATGTTCTCAATTCTCCCAAATTCACCTGTTTCACTCCACCGACTTTCATATCCATTGCACAGCAGCAAAAAGGGGCGAACTACCCAACAAAGAAGAACCCAATAAGATACAACAAAAAAAATCTTGCAAAAAAAATTAATGTGTTTACCCAACGCAACGTAGAGAATAGACAACAAATATGCCCTTCAAACGAAGATAAACTCAAATAAAAGGGAGAAAACGACAAACAGAAAAAGAAGTAAAAAGAAACAACAACAACAAAAAAAACACCGGCGAAAAAAGGGAAAATAATCGATAAAATCTGTGAACCAACCCTTCACATGCGATGGTGTGTTTATTTTTCAATGGGAAATTTTTTCTTATCATGCAAAATATGACGATCAAATTCCGTTATTCACCTCTTTTTTCTATATTAATCCACTTTTTTCAATTTTCGTATTCTTTGAGTAGAGTTATCACCGGTTCTACAGTTCTTCAACCCGCATCAATGCGTGCCGTTGACAGATGACAGATAACCCAACTGCCACAATAACAAAAACAACAAAACTGTTATGTAAAAGAAAAATTTGTTTTTTGCGGTCACTTTTCACTCGTTTTTCCCGGGGAAAACAAAGAGAACTATGCGTGTATGCCTAGATGCGACGAGAATGGGAATTTTCGAAATTTTCTTTTCTATTTTTTTATATTGCACACTCCCTTCTGTCTGGGGCGTACAATTTGACAGTTTACGATCTGGTTTTAGGGGGTTGGGAGCTTCGATTTTAACCCACCCACATAAAAATGGGGAGTATTAAATTTTTGTTTTCACTTTGCACTTTTTCTTTACTTTTTTTACACTTTTCTTTCGCCACAAAAGAATAGATGACTTTTTTTTCTTTATTACCTTATGTACTATCTACTTTATTTGGATTGCAAATGAGAAGATTAGGAGGATTAACTTTTTTTTTTAATTGAGATAACTGTTAATTTTCGTTTTAATTGATTTTTCTTTTTTTTTAATTCACTTTGCGGTACGAAGTTGATTCCGTAACATAAATAATAAAAGCAAACCGGAGAAACAAACGGCGAATTATGCGATTTATGGTGCAAAGCAGACGCGATTAATAGAGAGAACAGCGACGAATAACAAGAGTACACGAGTCGGGAGAAAAATAGACTATAAATCAAGAATTTTGTGTTTTATTTAGAAAGAAAGAAAATTAATCTAGCAGACCAATGGCGAAACAACCTGCACTCGAGCACAGCTGACTGCGCAGTGTTCATGGTGGACGGATATTTATCGCCAAGAGGTGGTTTTGCGATGTTTTTGTCGTTTGCTTTGGTTCGATGCTCTTGAGAAACGTGTTGGTGGGGGTTTTAAGAGTTCTTTGGTATGGGAATATGAATTTATTTTTCTTAAAGGATTCTTTCAAGGATATGAAAGGTATTTGTTTTAGTTTTGATATGAATTTTTATATAAATTCAAAGTACTTTGTACCTTGAGAAATTTCATTCAAAAAAATTAAGTTTGGGCAAGTATTTTCTGAAAGAGAAATTCGATTCAATGAACGCCGGCAACAGATGGGTGGAAACACATTTTGTTAACACTACAGGGTGACTAGGAAATTGACATATTTTTCGTATGAAAGAGAATTAGGTCTTAAATTTCAGTCGTATGTATGTAGATATCTCTGTATGATGAACATTAAAAAATGAATAAATGATAACAAAAAAGTAACATTTTGACTATAAGGTTCACATGTTATAACTTATAACCTGAATATGTTTGCTTTATTATGTATGCCATCGATAACATATGTAAATATGTACTTCTCATGCTTGCACTTTTGTGCGATCTACAAACATGTATATAATATAACAAAAAGGACTGTGCCTGTACCAAATTAATAATCTACAAATATCCCGAAGATTTCCATTGTAAGGCTCTCTGTTTGTGTTTGGTTTCATTTAACCAATTATTCGATTGCAAATTTTGTAACTTTATTTTAATGACCGTCTTTCTACATACCAATCCCACAACCAGTAAACCGTATGTGGTCCAGCGCCTAGCTTCTTCCATTTTCACACAAATGGAAGGGACTTCCAGTTTAGAGCTATGTTTATCCAAAAGCCTTTTTTAAGCTTTCTCATGACAAAAGTAAAAAAAACTTTTGGTGTTGTCTGGGATTCGAATTTCGAATCTCTCGCTCAGTAATAAAACGCATTTTTATTCTTATTTTTTAATAAAAGAGAGATTAAGTGGGCTCAACGGTTTGTTCATTGGTCTACGGAGTGGGATGTTCGCATCTCAGAAAACATTAATAAGTTTTTCAATCTCACCTCTTGCGAATGTCCGACACACGTCGGATAGTAATAACTGTGAATAGAAAACTTCTCAACTTGGAAAAAGCTATTCAGATATGGCTCTAAATTGTAGGTCACTTCTATGGTCTAGTGTGGTTAGAGAAAATATAAGCAGTTCTGTCTCACTAGGTTTTCGTCTGCATCGTTAATTTTTACTCCACCCACAAAAGTAAAACTAAGTGTAGCATTTAAAATACCGAAATGGTAACATTAATGACATTCATATAACGCAGTAGCTATAAAATGGTTATCTTCCCATTTTCGTCTTAAGTGTACCTTATAAGACGTTATGAATACTATTTGACTTGTCAAATGAGCAAACATCATAATTTTCTTGTTCTTTTGATTTCAAAAAAAATAATTGACTTGTTTATTTAAACGTTACGAGATGTATTCATCAAATAATCTGTTGAATACAAATAAAATTTTCTAAGACAGCTTTTTATCCAATATGATCTTTTCTCTGTTTTGCACTCAAACTTCGGCGCAACAAAACCAAAGTAAATTATTTGCTTAGACAGCACCGGTAAATATTCGTTCTGACTGCGCAAAGCTGATAGGTACTGAAAATGTATTGTAGCTCCACCCATATGTTTGACCTGTCAAACTCTGCCTGGTTGCTTTCTGCGGAAGAACCTTGTGAACGACCGCTAGACGTCACCGGCTACCGTATGTCACTTCAACTTAAAAATTTTCCTTAGCACTTTCCATTTGCATTTCTGTTCCAAAAAGTCGCCTAAAATTGCCTAAAAAATCACAATTCTTGTCGGAATTTTTCCAAAAAGTGATACCCCTCGTATTTTCAAGTTGGGAAAAGTCAAAACAACGGGTAAGCCTCAAAACTAGACGAAAAAAAATCTGTAATTTTCTATTGACTAAAGGGAAATTATCGATTTTTGTTTTCGCCTTTGGAGTGCCTGCCTGTATTATTGATTTCTTTTTCCCTCGTTAAAGTGTGGGAAAATATGGCGAATTGTGACCATCAGCAAAATCTTAGCGGTTATGCTCCACGCAGACAATACCACAATGGAACTGTTCAAGCACCGCGCAAGGCACCTAATGAAGGGTCAAAAGTTAATGCAATACATCAGCCAAGTCTTATCCAACCGAATTCTATTCCGTCGAATTCCCAGCCAATGACTGCATCTCAACAACAACCAGCACAATCTGCAAAGTCGAACAAAAAAGATAAAGCGGCTGAATTGGTGATTGGTCTCGATAAGTTAGCGATCGAGGAATCACTACGATTGGTAAGTAAACACACATCACGTGGTGGAGTGATGTATATAATTGATTTTGTAATGTTTAGCACGAGTCTGGTAATTTGGCTATGAAAACACCAGTCTCGATTTTGCAAGAGCTCCTGAGCCGTCGCGGTATAACTCCTAGTTATGAGCTCATTCAAATGGAGGGCGCTATTCATGAGCCAACGTTTCGCTATAGGGTTTCGTTCAATGACAAGGAGGTTCCCTTTACAGCAATGGGAGCTGGACGCTCCAAAAAGGAAGCGAAACACTCGGCCGCTCGTGCACTTATTGATAAGTTGACCGGAGTGCAACTGCCCGAGAGTCAGTCAACCAACACTACGGGATCGATTGGTCCCAGTGATATCAACGCAAATTCCAATTTAACCGGAGGAGGAGAGTAAGTTTTATTTTGGGAAATGTTTTTTGCAAATATTTATCTGACCACTTCTATTTTTAGTGCCACTGCTTACCCCGAAAAAGTGATGGGTAATCCAATCGGGTGGTTACAAGAGATGTGCATGTCTCGCCGCTGGCCACCACCAACCTACGAAACGGAGATGGAAGTCGGCTTGCCACATGAACGTCTTTTTACTATCGCTTGTACTATTTTAAGTTTCCGTGAGATGGGCAAAGGCAAGAGTAAGAAAATTGCCAAGCGGTTCGCTGCGAATAAGATGTGGACTCGGTTGCAGGAACATCCACTCGATAATGCGCAAGTGAATGACACATTCCGCACTACTTTGGATGATGAGGTAAGCGTTATTAAAATTTTTACGTTCTTAACTTTTGTCTGCCTGTGCGTCGTTAATCGGTGACTTAAATTTATTTTTGTTTAACCTATTCATTGAAGTTATGACATAATGTGTGCATAAAAGTTACTGTGGGCGTTTGTTGCGATTTCATGTGAAAGCAGGCACACAAATTTATCTTTCAATCCCTCACTGTGTTATTTTTGTCTATAATTTTTGAATATTATTTGTTTTCTCTGATAACTGGCAATTTGTGTGCCTTGCTTCTTTTTTTTTTTTACAGAATCGTAGTTTTTCAAATTACTATGCTGATTTGAAAGACATGCAAGTGCCCACAATAACCAGTCAGCATAGTCATAAGGTATCACAGTTTCATAAGTCACTGAAGAACGCAGCAGGGGAGAAACTAATTAAGTTGCAGGTAAGTTCGTAATTATCAATGCTACAAGAATTTGCTTTATTTACTTCTGTACCGTGACCAACGCATGCGTACAAACCCTTAAATAATCCAGTGTGATCGAGTCTTCGTCAACTGTGCTGCGGCAGGTTTATGTAGATTAGCCTATAATTGTGCTGAATTAGATAAGTAGATTCGTCTAAATAACGTTTATTGCAAAGGAATTTTCTTTGCACAGTAAGGTGTGCGACTTTCCTATTCGGACGCATATGCAGCTGTGAGATCGGTATATGGTTCGTCCAACAAATCGCAAATATATTGAAAAAAAACATTTATTCACGAACATCGCATTTCTGTTACCGATTTAACAGTACTTGTACTTGCTTTTTGATTAATCGAAATGTGCTGAAAATATATGCAGCAGCTTTTATTTGTTGACGGCATGACGACGCATATTTTAATTTAATTATTTTACTGCGCACATTAACTATGATGATTAGATATAGAAAGTTGTAGGTTAGGTTAGCGCATGTGCAATTGTATTCCAACTTTGGTCTTTGTGCATTAATTGCGCGCAATAAGCTGCGTGTACCACACTGCCACCAGTGTGTTGTCATTGGTGTCGTTATCTGATTGATTTCCCATCACTTTTTTACGGTTGTTGATTATAATTTTTGAGCCTTTTGTGCTCGGCTGTGGTATCTGTCGCGTTTACCACTTACAACAGATGCTTTTGCATGCTGTTGGACAACAAGATCACCGATGGCACCAAGTGAAGGTGTGAGCTATGTATAAGATGCTGGCAATGTTGTGTTTCTTTTTCATGATATTCTATAGGAAACAAGCTAGCGATTAAACACAGTTTAAAATTAATTACCAGCTCCGTGATCTATGCCTAGCAGTGCTTTGGTCATGACCTCCTTTTGTAGTTTATCCAAAGTTTATTGTGGATCACGTCGACAGGCAGCCCTATGTCAGCAACAGTTTGATAATCGACTAAAGCCCTATGGTGGACATGAGTTCTACGATTGAAAGCGGTTTTGCGAACGACATGAATCCTGAAGGTTAAGTTAAGTGAGCTGTCAACGGCTCATTTAGACTAATGATGAGTCCATTGTGCCTAATAGCAGAACTGTGAGAACCTAAATTTCCATTATCGATGGCTGAACTAAATGAATCCTAAAACTAAAAGCAGATCTGAGTACGACAATGAAACACCGTTCGAAATTTTCCTCTGGAGTTGTTAAAATATCCCTCTTTCGCCAGTTCCTGTCTCCTCATTAAGTTCTTTCTTTTAATGTGTATCTTTTTATTTCAGAAAACTTGCCTTAAAGCCCCCACACTCAATCACATCCAGCTGCTTGCAGACATCGCGCAAGAGAATCAATTCGAAGTCACCTATGTTGACATTGAAGAAAAAACCGTTTCTAATCAATGTCAATGTTTGGTGCAATTGTCTACTCTACCGGTGGCTGTATGCCATGGTTCGGGCGCAACACAAGCTGATGCTCAACGTCATGCCGCTCAAAATGCTCTCGAATACTTAAAAATTATGACCAAGAAATGAAGTGGATCGTAACACATTTTGGCAACACAAATTGTCGTTGTTGCTCAAGGAAAATGTAAGAATAACATGAAGAAAACCCAAAAAAAAAAAAATCACAAAAAAATTAATTAGTTAAATCGTTGGTCATTAATTTATAGATGAACGGTGGAAAGCGAAAACTTTGATTTTTTTGTTTTTTTTTTTTAGTTTCTTTTTGTTTGTTTTCTTTTTGATGTGCGTTTTTTGAGTTGAAATCTGAGGGATTGGTAACAACATATCTACTCTGGAATTTTAAAATTGAATTTTCTTTTTAAATTTTTTTTTTTCTTGCATTTTGCAATTTTTTTCGGCTTTGCCATGAGTTTTGAATGTTCAAAGGGAAGGTGGATACGCTTATTGGTTGTTTTATTTGAAAATTAATATTAAAACTCTATATTTTTTTTTTATAAATTATTGCCGCTGAACTGGGATAATGTGGAAAACGAATGGTTTTGTTATAATTTTACTTAAAAATTTGTTTAAATTTTTTTTTTTATACTTTTAGTCTGAACCATTGCAACTATATTAAAGAATGAGAAGCATTTCTTGCAAAAATTCTAATTTGTGGTAGTCATAGGAATACAAATGTAGAAGTAGACAAGACAATGTGAAGAGTATCACGTTTCTTTTTGTTTTCTTACGGTTATAGTTGCGGTAAGAAAACAAAAGAGAGAATTGGTATTCTTTAGATTGTACTCGGCTTGCTTTTTACCATTGTTGGACATCAACTTTTTTATTTGTACCATTTAAATATAAGTCGGGATATATATTGATCCCTAAAACCATATTTTATTGGCTGAAAACGGTCCCTCTATTTTATTTCATAGGTCGACTTTATTTAGATGAATCAAGAGTGAATTAGAAAATTCTTTTAAAATATGAATCGCTCTATCACCTCTTAATTTTCCTCCCAGCATGCAATGCATTCTATTTAAACATTTCCAACTCATGGCAACATTAAAATTATAACACCTAACAAAAAAAATCTCTCAGAATTTTCCATTAAAATTATATATAAAAAAACTAAGCAATAAAAATTTTAACTAAATACATAAATAACTGGTATAAAATATATATTTAACGTGTGGGAATTAAAAAAAAAACATAAATAGATATCCATTCTACTAGAGGCTTTCACATTTTACTCTTCTCTATCCATTAACATTCATTAAATGTAAGTAATTTATGAAGAAAATTCATCTTTTAACACATTTGTCATAGAAAAGGTATATAAAAAAGGAACGATTTATATTTTAAATTGTTAGTTATTTATGTAACTAGTTTTAAATTTACTAATATACACAAAACAAAGAAGTAAATTTGGAGATAAATATATTCTCTAAGTAAAAACAAACAAAAGAAAATTCATTTATGTTTTTTTAAGAGAAAAACAAACAAAATCCAATTAACATCCGTAGTTGCAGTCTATGGGTAATGTTAAAAATTGTACAAGCTATACTTTGCATAGAGCTAATGAAGTTTTCCAATTATTAGTTCTTTTATTGAAATATTTTGAAAGATTTTTTGTTTTACAAATTTCCTTTTTTTTTTTCTTAAAAAAAACGGCAACAACTAAATAATTTTATTATTTCGGAAACTGCAGATTAAAATAATAAGAAACTAATCAAAAGAGCCTAGTATTTGCTCTAAAACATTTTAAGAAAAATTTAAATAGCATACATAGCATCTATAAATTTAAGAACAAATACTTACGGAAAATACTTAAAAATATAATCTAAATGAATAATAAAGGAAAATGATACATTATTTTAGTGCAAAGTGTAGAGGTTGTAAAAAAAAAAGAAAAAAAGAGGAAAAAAAAAACAAAATTACGTTTTGAACCGTTCTCTCTTCTACATGGAGTGGGATATAAATTATAAATACCTTATCATAAATTACTTAAGTTATATATAAGTTGTTGGGCTTGGATTTCTATTGAAATTTCCAGCATTGTAAGTCCGCCGCCAATATTATTGGAATGAGCAAAGGACATGTGGAAAGTTTTGTAGGAATTCAAATGCAACAAACTCCTAATGTTAATCACATAAAAATTTTTGTTTGAAATATATTCAATAAAACTTTTTGCAAATAAAAACCTTTTTTTAGTTTGATTTCCTCAGCAGTTTACTTCAAATAAATCGAGAATTTTTATTTTTTTTGTAATCGTTTTGTTTTTGGACGATAAAGATTGTCTGAGCGGTCTAGTGTCGTGATAACCTTGATACCAACCTACCATATCAACGGGGCAGACTTTCCCCACTAAACTTGAGACGCATATTTTCACAGACATTTCCCAATAAAGAGGTTTAAGCGGATTGTTATACTCTTGCACTTTTCTTCTACCTCGCAAACAATGCTTGAAATCCTATTTGTTGTGGAATGTGCGTGTGGAGAATTTGATTTGGTCGTTATCGCTTTGAATGCATAACATCGACAGGAAAAATTTCTTTTTTTCTTTAGTCCTTGTAACCTAATACAGTGATGCTGACAAATATTGGTGCGCTATTGGTGCAAGAAGCAGCAGTAATTGTAAATAGTTTTCTCTTCTCTTCCCTACTCGTACATACTACAAATTTGAGAATATTTTTCAATCTGTTACTGAGTACTGATGACTTCTAACTCAAGAACAACCGTTTGTCAGACGTTCGTTCGAGAAAGTTTCAGAGACCATCAATAGACCTTATTTTTGTACCTTACCTTAGACTATATAATTTTTTACAAATATCTTCACATCTCTTCCAAAATATGTATCCCTTATGCGACTCAATAGAGATAAAGTGAGTAAGTTTCGGAAAAAATTTAAAAACTCGGATTGACGTGCTTAAGTTAGGTTAGGTAAATTGGGGCCCTTGTTGACAGAATTGTCAACGGCTCACTTAGATCACTTCGAGGCCATTGTGCCCAATATTTAAAAACTCTGGGAACTTAAATCTCAATCTTCGACCGCTAAGTTAAACCACCGAGATAAATGTATAAATCTCAGAAGTTTGCTTAGCTCAATGTTACCTAGCTCGTTCAGTTATGAAAAGAAGTAACTGCCAAGAGCACGTCTTCTATACAAAGACAGACAGTTACAAAGGTGGTAACGAACGGATTCTATATCCTCTTCGTCGCTGCAGCTTTTACAGTAGTCGTTATGCGGTAACCCTAGCCGTGCTGCGTGATTACCTATCACACAGTGTCCTGTCATGACGCCAATAGCTAGTCGAATGTCCTTGCGACTTAGTTCCGTAAGATTAATAGATCTCTTTTTTTTCGTAGACTGGCCATAACGATTAGGCTGTTGCGCATGCACCAGCTTTTATTACCCTCCTCATTAGACTCAATGTCTATCTCCTTTTGCGGGGTGTTGAGCGGTATACTAGCCTCAGAGACGGCCCGTTAAAAGTTCATAAGTGACCCTTCTCTGGCTAGTTCGTCCGCTTTTTCGTTACCGGAGATATCCGTGTGCCCAAGTACCCAACCGTATTGGCCGGTGAGATGTCTTCCAATCACTTTTTGCATATTTTTACGAGCTTGGATCTTATCGACGTGGACTTCAATGCTTTAATGGCTGCTTGACTGTCGACATAGATATCCATAATCGTATCAGTAGCTTGTTTTATTGCAGCAACTTCAGCTTGGAAAACACTGCATCCATCCTTAAGTCTAAACGAGCGACATGTGTTTCGAGACTCACATTATATACCGGCACCCGTACCAGCGACCATTTTGAATCTGTCGCTGAAGATGGCCAGTTCATTCTCGAAAGGGACTCTGCACTCATCCCATTCCTCTCTGCTAGGAATTCTAATACAGAATTTCCTGTTGCAGTTTGGCAGTGGGATGATGTAGTCCGTTTCCGTACAGAGTCACGATACTGACGAGCTTAAAAGAAATACTTTCGAAATAGGTATATGGTTTACTTTTCGAAAAATTTATTACGAAATAAAAATCTTCCTCGCAAAGATAAATCACTTCCTCATTCTAAGCTCAGCGCTGGCTTTGAACAAACTCTGAGCATGTTGCTCTGCTTGATTGATATCGCGCTGCAAGTTCAAAAGCGCTGGATACATAAGTTTTTTCTCAAAACGATTGATAGTCTTTGGTGGTCCGTAAACCGTTTCGATACCATGCTGATCTAAGTCCACCAATGAAGTCAGATACCGAGCAGGTGCTTCGTCGGGAGCTGCCACAAATGCGGTTTCTACTACTTCCCGCTCGCCGTTAAGTGCTCTCACAATAGTTTCTAAAAATTGCGTAATAGCATAGCCGTTAGCATAATCTGCGGCATGTGCTTGTTGTTTCTTTGCCAAAAACCGAATGTGCAATCGTTCTGATTCTGTCACAGATAGCTCTTCGGCGATTTCCTCTTCTGAAACAGCAGCTTGAGAAAATATAGGCACTATTGACTCGGCTAAAAATAAGCAGATTGTACAAAAATTCTTGGTCGTAGTAGATTCCTTACATGTTGTTCCACCAGTTATTGGTATGAACACTTCGGCGGGGTCTTTATTGAGGGCATCCGCATACACCACACCGGCTTGCATTAGGTCCATTGTTGTTATACCTAGAATTTTATGTGAATGCTGGTAGCCTTGCACGGTGAACAACTCATTGATGCCAGGAATTATTGAATTCAGAGGAGCAGTGGCAATTGCTAGAATTGCCTTAAAACTGGAAAAATTAGTACAATTTTAACCTGATGCCCCTGGTTCATATACCTCCGGACATATTTCCATACAACAACGAGCAATGTTGGCAACAATTGGAAAGTTTAATTCAAAAGTGTCCGAAACATAGCTCTTGGTTGGGTTTGGTTTTGACTTGACTAAAATTGCAACTATATCAGAGTTCTAAAAAATTAATAATAAATAGAGAATGAGAAACTCGTTCATTGGGATGAATATAAAAGTTAGCCTTACTATTAAAGATTGCCGCAGTTTTAAGGGTCCAACGTGTTGCTCTAGCGTATTGGACGTGCTAATAAGATTGAGCTGATCCGTAACATTTTTTAATTCAGTAGAAGTATCAAATAGACTCAAATGTAAGTTATGGAATGATGTCTTCAAGCAGTAAGATACTATGCGCCCCAAGCTTCCAGCTGCTCCACAAATGGTGACTTTTAATTTTTGTGGGATCGCCGAAGCCGCTGAGAACTGTCGACAACAATTACGGACCAAATTGCTCATTATCTGACAGATTTTCACATCTATTTTGTTTTGATTGTTTGACTGATGAAGCTTTACTATAGAGAAACCTTTAATTTTTTTATATACATATATGGTAAAACTCAACTCTTTCCATAGATATGTCTATTAAATCCATAAAGTTACTTAGCTTTGGTCTGCTTGACAACGGTATATTTGTCTTTTTTCGCCAAGGTTCGGAAGAATTTTCAATATTCTCAGCACCGGAAGTAACTACTACAAGATTTTCTTCTTCATCTCTATAGTTTCCTGTATGGGTCGTGTTGGCTTGACACGTTCTTTTTATTTTTTGGCAAAACTTCCGCACATTATTCCTAGAGTACAATCTCTCAACATCTTCGATCGCACTCTTCTCATACTTTTTTCTCTTCTTTTGGAGAAGCCGATGTACTTCCCGTCTTGCCCAATCACCAGGAATTCAAACAAAACGCATAGATTACGAGTTTTTTTTTACGAAACTTGTTTTTTATTATAAAATAAATTTCAATTTACAAAACATAAAATTTAAGAAACAATGCAATATGCATTAACAAGACTCTTTTGTCTTAATGTTTCCCATTTCCTCCTCATCGTCTTCCATTACAATTTGCACATACATATGAAGGTACAACAGCAACAAAAAAAAAATATACGTACGTACATACATATGTATCTATACATTTCACATAAGAATCACATATTCATTTAGATTTCTTTTGTTTAATACAGAACTTGAGATACTGTTCCGCCTAATGGCACATCAACTGGGTATAATTACTTACTGTTAATTTATTTTAGTTAAAAAATATAAGACAGCAACAGAGATACCTCTAATACTTGCACTTGATAAAGATCCAAAAAGGATATTGCTATCTCAAGGCTACGATGAATGGAAAAATAGAAAAAAAAATCGTTTTGCACTAGAGATGTGTGACTAACAAAAAATAAAAATAAAAAAAAGGGATGCATCTCAAGGCTACCACGACTAAGAAAAAAAAAAAAAAAGAAGATTTACGATGTCGAATTCATAATTTATCGTTTGGACCTCTTTTGTGGTGGCTCCAAGAAGTTCTCCTCATCCGATAAATGAGCCATCGGTTCAATTTTCATCAAAGCCTTTGCCTTGTTAATAACCGACTGATCTCGAAGCCAACTATGATCTAAAATATTTTCAATCGAAGGTCTAGCTTTGGGATCAACTGTGAGCATAGATGTAATTAGAGATTTGGCTCGCTGTGATACGGTTTTCCATGCAGGATGATCAAATTTGAATTTGCCCTTCTTGATTTGTTCGCATACCGGCGTGCCATAGTCTTCGTGGAAAGGTAAAGATCCGCTTAAGCTGTAATTTAAATGTTATTCTATGCCAATCATATTTCAAGTTGTCACTTACCATGTGAAAAGAACGACTCCCAGACTCCAAATGTCTACTTTTTTTGTGTACGCACCACGTCCTTGAGTTGACAGAACCTCAGGAGCCACATACTGTGGAGTACCGCACAGAGTCCGCATCACTGAATTCTGTTGTACAAACTTGCTAAGCCCAAAATCAGAGACCTTCAAAAGAGTCTCTTCGTCTGTGGAATCTAGCAGTACATTGTCCGGTTTGAGATCACGATGAGTAATACCTTTGTCATGCAAATACTTTACCGCATGGCACATTTGGTAGAAAAAAAGCTTTGAAATGCGATCTGTTAATCGTTTCTTGGTAGTTATTCGTTTGAGGAGATCACCCCCTTTCATGAACTCTAGAACCATGTACACAGAGTCCGGTTTGTCTACAATGTCATGCATTTTTATAACGCATGGCTAAAAGGAAAGTCATAAATGAGAGCAACTGCTGCGTTAATGTGAACTTACATGCTCCAATGCCTTCATGATCTTAGCTTCATTCAATACCCTTACGGGATCGTTAAGATTGTTAACTTTTGTGCTCTCGGCCAGTATGTTCTTCATAACATGCTTCATAGCGTAGTTGATACATGTACGACGATCGTACACAAGTCTTACCATGCCACATGCCCCAAAGCCTAGTTTCTTACTAATGTAGTAAGTTGATGTTATTTCTTTGGGAAGATCCTGTCCTTCGTTTAGATTAGAGTCTTTAAACACAAAAGCTAGTAATATAAAACGGAGAATGAACAAAGTCTGATGTGCGAGTGTGAAAAAACATGTTTACCTTGACATTTCGGATGTGATAAGGCTATAATGTCGTCGTTTTGTAGAATTCTGCATTTATTGGTACCGATAAGTTCACCATTTATAAAGGTCCCGTTACGGGAAAAGTCCTATGGGCGTTTATAAAAAATAAAATTTAAATAGACAAGAAGTAATTAAAACTTTCTGCTTGAACCTAGAGGATGTAGAAACATACTTTAGAGACTCTGTATAGACAAGGAAACTAGGAATACATTTTAAACAACAAGAAAGTCTTCCGATGACCTTTTGCGATGCAATTTGCTTCAATGGCCCCTACTATCTCAGTCGGTTTTTGTAATTTGTGATTTTTTCAGTGCAATAATTTCGCCTTTCCCTTGTTTCTTTGCAGATACCAAAGACGTTTTTGGCCGCATACGCATTAAATGGTAAGTCATTGCTTAAGAAATATTGCTTGTTTGGATAAAAATGTGATGAGAATAAATTTAATACAACGTTTTCTGATTATTGGGCATTCTGTATAGTCCCCTTTCCCCACAACAATTCTGCTGTAATACATCTTTATATACTCGTAGATATGTGAGATCTCAATTTCATTTTTCTCCATTCTGTTCTGTTGATATGTACATACTACCATAACCGACATCATTCTATACACGTGTGTGTACATTTCTTTGACCTAAAAGGCAACTGTTTCGATTGTTTTAGTCCCTAGAAGACACCATTTCCCAGTACCAGAAATAGCTTGAAGGAAACAAAAAAAAAGACCTTTCACTTCGGGTTTAACTGAAGACTCAAAGTCGGTAATACAAATGAATTTGGAGGCCAAAGTTAGAATTTTCAGGGATGCTTCTGGACGAAATCCTCTCAAAGAATTCTTATTTCTGGCTTTAATGGTTCTTTGTGTCATATTCAATTCCTTATATTAATCTTTGCAAAACAATCCAGTATTTCAATTTTTTTTAACATTTTATTGTGCATTTATAAATAAAACGAAAATAAGCAAAATTTTTGTTTGAAAAGTAGACAACCCAGAAACTCGACATTCCATAGGCGAGTATTTTAAGCTCCTTCGAGTACTATCAGATTAAAAATAAAAACAAGTTTGTATAAAAAAAAAAGATCACAAGATTGTTACCATTGATTAGCTTGTCTACCTCGCCTAGAGCTCTCTAACTTCAACTCTACGAATAGATGACAAAATGAATTAAAAAAAAAATGATTATTAGGGCAAAAAACTAGGTTTGTGTACCTGGGATTAACTTTTGTTTTACAAGTTCGCATGGAGATATAGAATCAGTGTTTCTATTCCTACCTGCCTATGATCTCAAATTACACCTTCGCCCATAAATCACTAGAATTGGTTCGATACCTCCCTTATTTTCCCTCAACCACCTGCCTCGTCTATTATGCATCTTCTGCCGATCAACAGATCCCAGTGTCATTCATGCGAATAACTCCCAATCAGCCACTTCCTTATACAAATCACCATCCTTACCTGAATATAAACCGGCTTGGAAAGATCACAATTATCGCGTCTGATTTGAAAATGTACTTTAGATATGCGGCACAACATCTTTTCAGGTAGTTCCTTTAGCGTTAGCACCAAATCATTGCCTTCTCCGCGACCAGCTTCAAACTTCTCGTGGCATAGATCTGCAAAAACAAAAAAGTTTTAGATGACGTTTTTTTTTTTTTTGTGGAAGAAACAAATAACAAACAACGTATGTAATTACGCAAAAACGAATTTTACCAACGTAAAGGGACGAATTTGTTAGAAGAAATGAGTGTTTTACTCTCGTACCCAAAGTTTTTACTTTGATATTCTTGCCGTAGAGCCTTCCCCAGACAACATTTTCGATGGGTTGAGATTCAATTTGTGTCCACAAATTTGATGCCTGACTTTGGGTGGCTCCCTGCGTGTTGGGTGGATTTTCACGAGCCATATTTGATTGATTTGTTGATGAATTCTTGATTAGTCCTTTTTGAACTTTGCGATGTGATGAGAAAATAGAAATGAAATCGAAAAGGAAACAAACAGAGGGATTGAATGGTTATTTTAAAGACGCAATTCCATCAGATTATCCTGAACTCCTCAGACATCGAACGATAAATGCTGTCGCGCCAAGGGATAACTGAATTTTATATGTATACGCAGCCGATCCTCGGAAATGCTGCCTATTTTGTGTGTGTTTGTATTTTGGTAGAAGTCAATTGAAATGTCAGTTTTTGTATATGGCGGTTTTTTGCATTCTTTTTGCTTTTGTATTCAACAGGAGAAGTGGTGTCGAGTAGATAATTGCACGAGGGCAGGGATGATATTCGAAATAAGAGTGAAAGAGAGACCTTAACGTACAGAGGGCGGTAGTATAGTTTCGTACGCATTTTTCGTCGTCAATAGAATTATTCTAATACATGTGCCAAATTTTAGCACGCAATGATGAATAACGAGCTGTTCATAATTAGTTTGTTCAAGTTTTACTAGGGGAACACAATGACGTCACTGTCGTAGTCGCGTTCGTGTGTGCTGAGTTCGAATACAGACAAAGAATACAGAATCGCTGTCGTAGCTGCGGTCGCAGTCATAGTTGTGGTGGTAGTCGCATTAGTTTGCAAATTTTTAAGATCTGTTGCTCCACGAGGATGCCAGGTACTAGACGATGCATATTCTTGAATCTTACATTTATTTCGAAAAAATGATTGCTCCAGTTAATTAGATTAACACAATTTCAAACATTTAGAATCATTTAGTATGCGACATTAGCGCGCGATCTCAAGTGATAGCGACATCATTGTGTTCCAGCAGTTAACCGTGGCGTCGTAAACCGGTCGACAATAATGTAGACTGTTAAAAATTATATGCGCCTCCTTCGGGTGGGTAGCATTCACTTTGAGGAGCTTGTGAGCTTGCTTGCTAAGCTTGTTACGCTCAAATTGCTCAATGAACGTTCTACGCTTAAAATGTTGTGAGCGTGATACGTTTAAATAGGTCGCTGAGCATGCTACGCTTAATTAATTGTTACGCTTATTTATTATGGCCTCTCTAAGCTTGCTGAGCTTGATTCGCTTGTGAACTTGCCCAAACGGTACTAATACTAATTTCCTCTTGTATTTTTTAATAATTCACTCGTTAAGTTTTCAATGGAACACGCAAAATGTTCTTGCTTAATACTAGTAGTATATTAAAGGCGTCAAAGGTTTATGTTGACAAAACAAAAATTTGTTATTGTATAAAATTTCACTGAACCACTTCGTTTATATTGGTAGAAGAATACTTTACTACACAAAGCTGGAACTTTCAAATAAAAAAGCATGCAAAGGCATGTTTTTATTTTTCACTGGCCTATTGAACATAACCAATCAAATTCAACAAATTTTGTGCCTAAACTTTGTCACCACAGTTTTCTTATCACAAAAAGTCACATTGGTTGCAACACCACGTGTGGGGAGATGCACAATTCTGACATTTCAATTGTCATCGAAGTACCCCCACCCCACCCCACCCGAAGAATTCATATCTTATTGCAGCAGTAGCCCCACACATTCGGGTACGACGAACGACACTTGAAACTAAATCAATTGAATTAAAAAACGAAAGAAAACACGGCAAAGGCGAAAAGTAATTGACAACAATTACCGTTTGTAGTGTGTGTGTGTGTTACGCAAGAAATGCTCAATCGGCTTCTTCAAAATCTTAAACTTCGATCCAATGTTACACTTCGCCAGTGGTCATACCAATGTGAATATATTATCGCGCAGCGCTCCCGCCGTATTCAGCAGCTGCTAACATTCTACCATCGAGTATGGGGCGACAGCGGTTTCAAAGAGCTCCTCCGCAGCTACCGAACACAATTTCAGCCGCCGATACAAGGTTTGATGCTCAGCGCCGTGGCAGCAGTGGCCTTCGACTGGAACAGCGAACGTATTAAGCTTACCAAATTCAAGGTTTGCAAAACGGACATGGACTTCATTGAGCGCGTCCAATACGCTGCGGGCTGTGAATCGTGCAGCCAACGATCGAGAAGGTTCTGCCATTGTGCCTCACACATGGGCTGGGAGCCATACGTAACCAGAGATAATTACACAATCTGGAAGCGAGAGGAGAAGCCTTCACTGTATGCCTATAAAATTTACGTGAACTACGATGATGTGACTGCAACTGATTTCCTTAACGTTCAGACTGATATCGAATACCGCAAACAGTGGGATGCAACCGCAGTAAGCCTGGAAATAATAGATTGCGACTCGATGCCGAATTCAAATAGTCATTTGATTTACTGGGAAATGCAATGGCCTAGGCTGTTCGCCAATAGAGATTATGTGTACTGTCGACGAATTTTGAAAGATACCGAACACAACGCAATATATATATACAACCGGAGCGCCACCCATCCAAAGTATCCTGAACACCCAAACAAAGTAAGAGTAAATGAGTACTGGAGCTACATGGTGATCAAACCCTACAATAACTTCCACGAACCGGGGATTCACTATGTTTTAACGTACTTCGATGACCCTGGGCTGTCAATCCCAGCGAGTATTAAGTCCTGGGTCACTCAGAGCCAAATGCCGGACTTCCTCAATAAGCTGTACGAGGCGACAAAAGCGTACGCTCGCGCTCGTTCGCAAACGAAGAAGTACACCGACAATTGGACCTCCCACTTCGGCATCAAGGAAACAGAGTACACTGCGAACCAGAATAGAGGTCATCGGATCGATCCTAATCGAGTGGCGAAGCAGGTCGGGAAGTAGTTGAACAGTGCGTGGATGGATGCACGCTATTGTCGTGACCTGTTTTTTTTAGCTTGTTTTAAATACCCCTTATTGGTTATTTATAAGTTTACTCCATTCTTTTTCTTTGCTCTTTTAGTTTCCTTAGCTATTCTGGATTTTTTTTTTCGTTTTCCAATTGGCTCTAACAATGCATGGCTAGTTGGCTATGAAAGGGAAAAAGTGTATATTTTATCGGCGTGTTAAGTAGAGGTCTAGAGAGCATTTATTTGTTGTTAAAACTTGATTTTTATTCTAATACTTTGGTTTTGATTTATGAATTCGAGAAGTAAGCAATTAAAGAGAAGAATATTTTAAAAAAGGAAAATTCATCTTGTTTTTGAGTCACTTGCGAATGCGCGGGGTGTTTTTTTTTAAACATTTTTCTCACATGATTAGCTGCGCAATTGATCTGATTTGGGAGTGGCTTATGGCGGTAGATTACTATGTGCGGTAGATAGCGCACACATTTTCTCTGCACTAAATTTAGTAACTCGATGCGATAAAACATAAACAAGTTGTATTTGTATTTTTATGTCGGAAATGAATTTGTGGGGGGCGCACTACGATTGGCGGTAGCCGGCGAACGACAACGAACGTGAGTGACATTTCAAAAGCAGTTGAGGCACTGCCAGGTCATGTTTTTTATTTAGTTCATTTGTCTACGTATATTGTTGATTTCTACGTTGTACTCATTTCATTTGTTATCTATATATAAAGGTGAGTGGTGTGATTAAGAATACACAAAATGTGTAATCGCAATTGGAGCTGAGTACGCATTGTGAACGTTATAGAGCTCCCAATCCCAAACCGAAATTGCTTAATTTCCGGAACAATTTAGAGTTTTTAAAACCGAAGCCGGACCAAAACAGAACTGTTCCGAATGTATCGTAGTTGCTGACATTTTATCTTATCTCCTTCTTATGATCTCTCTCGTCTTAGGAGGTCCGTTTAGTGTTTCCGCGAAAAGTGACGTTCCTGAATATTTCTATTGGATTCATTCTACACCAGGAACTAAGATTGCCCATCCATGTTATCGACTGTCCATCAACTGCTCTCCTTCCCTCGATTCTTGCTTATAGGATGACTTGTAGTAGTTCGTATTTCTGGTTTCTGTGGATGTGTCCAAGATACTCCAATTTTCGTTCTTTGTCGAAAGGTCTTAGTCTTGTCAGGATCTCTGCATACGATATTCTGTTGGTCCACGAATTTTTTATCATTTTCCGGTACATTCACATTTCAAAATCATCCAGCCTTTTTTGCAATTCTTTGCAAATACTGCAGACAAGAGCCTGAAAAAGGGATTTTCAACTTTACAATAATAGCTTTTGCAATATTTTGTTATTTTGGCATCGTGCGATTCCTCAATCGGTATTTCATAACTTATCAATAGGATAGATTGTAAAACGATCTACAATCACTGCTGAAAGTTTCTAGCACAATACAACGAAAATACGACATCGAGAACCGCGATCATCATTATCATCAATTAGCCTGTTGTATCCAAAGTTGAACGTAGGCCTCTTCCAAATGTTTCCATCGGTTTCTGTTTTGGGCTATAAGGATCCCGTTTCTAGCTATCCTTCTGATGTCGTCGTTATGGTGTTCTTTCTCTGTTTTTTAAATTCTCTCTTGATATCCAGTCCAGCATTCTTTTTGTCCATATGTTATCTGTCGTCCGAGGTACGTGCCCTGACCATCTCCACTTTGGTGTTGCTATACGTGTTGTTATATCCGACACTCGTGTTCTCCTGCGTACATATGTACTTCTTCGTGTGATACTTTCAGCTTGCCATGCTTGCACGTCTCGTCAGGGTTAAAGTTTCCGCATCATAAGTTATCAGCGGTAACACGCATTGGTCGTAGACTTTCCTTAAAGGCTATCCATCTGAACCCAATGCAACATAAGATTTCACGGGTCTGATTATCTCTTGAGATTCGTATCTCATGCCGTATGTATATCTTTTTCTATTTCTGCTCCGTCTTCCGACCAAATGTTTCCACTAAGGACTAAATAAGTCACAAATTTTGTTTTATTGAAGTTTTTGTTCAGACGCCGATTTAAGTTCTTCGAGAATTATTCGCGAATCTTTAAGATTGTCGGTCAGTAATGTCGTCAGCAGAACTCAGATGGTTTAGACATTCTCCATTTTTATTAGTTCCTGTTTCAGAACAGTCGCGAAAAGTTTCGCACTAAAACTCTACATGGTTTTAGTGCCTCCATGACGCAGTGTAGTTCTACGGTGTCAAAAGCTTTTTAGAAATCTACCAACGGCAGTGCCAAAGGTCGGTTGTATTCTATGATTTTTTCTATAAGTATTTTTACTGTTGGTGGTCCTTTGTATTAAAACGGCTTTTGAGTCCTGCTCGTTTTCGTGGTTGGTAAATGTCTGGTCTTTGTTCTTTTCGCTTGGTTAGTACTTTTGTCAGTAGCTAATAGAGATGTGATAGAAGGATCGGTCGATAATTTTTCAAATTTGTGATGTGCCTTTTTTTATGGATTATATCATGCATGAATTTCTCCATTTGGTTGGTACCGATCCTTGCTCTTTACACAAGTTGAGAAGCTTCATTATTTCGTGCAGAAGCCTACTTCCTCTGACTTTAATAACATCTACCACCACTTGATCTTCTCCCGGAGCCTTGTTGTTTTTCATCTGTTTTAAGGACAGTTGTACTTCTTCTGGTATTATTTCAGGCATTTCTTATGAACAAGATTGTCTATTTTCTTCTGTAGTATTTGATGTTGATGATGGTTGATGTCGATTTTCTCTAAAAGACAATTTACATACTTTTAAAATATATGTAAGTGCTATCCCCGAAATTTGATAACTTGGCTACGATTGTTGCTACAGTCTTCATTAATTTTTTATCAAGAAACAGCCCAGAGACCTTGGTCTAGTTTCTCAGACTGAGGCTTGTTAAGATAAAGAAAAAGTAAACAAAAAGTATGCAAAAATATCTTCGTTTTTTTATTGATAAACCTCGATGTTCTTGGTCTTTCTCTAATTTTTTTTTCTTATCAAACAATTATCCATTCTTTTCTCTCATAAACAATCTTTCTTTTTGTATGTTTTCTTATCTCATCGGACCTGCATTGTGTCCTCTATATGTTGAATATAGAAATCAACTAACACTAGTTAAGGAGTAATATGCAAATGAATTTTGTTTTCAATTATTTTTGTTTTTGTGGGTGTGTGTTTGTGTTTTTATATTGCCAAAAGCGGGAGCAATTAAGACGCATGGAAAAAAACAAGAAAAAACAAAAACCAATTATGGTCAGTTTTTAGGATTTTTTCTTCTTCTTTTCCATATCTTCGAGACACTCATCACACTTTCCACAACGGTGTGGCGCAACTATAACGTGCGTCCGCATTTTTCCATCGAATCCAATTGTGAGGAACTCATCATCTGTTGTCCAGATACCGTCGCGAACGAAATTCCTTGCTTCAGACGATTCATAAATTTGTACATCACCATCGAACGCCTTCACCATATTTGAGTCACCAATCACAGCTAAACGGGAGCTGCGGATAGAGAAGGAATGTATAAATATATGGAAAATGGAGAAATAAGATAATACTTACCCCCGTGGTAGAATCTTCCTGACCGGTTTATCGAAATAAGTAAATTGTTCAACGTAATCATTTGGCTTTCGTATATCACATGTGAGGATTTTGCCATCCTCGTCACCGAGATGGACGAGTTTTTCGTCTGAAGATATGGCCGCTGTTGCCCAGGCGACTGCCTTGAAGCATTCATTGTGATTGTCGTAGATTGCTGTAAATGTAAATAGAAAGGATGAATTGAGTTATACAGATGTAGAGGAAGGTTTTGAACGAATCCTGGAATTCTGATTCCATTCATGGTCTACATACATATATGGCGCACAATATATGACGCTTTCAGATAGAACGCTGTTGTACTACCTATCGAAAGTAAACAGAGTAGTGTCATCTTTCAGTGCTGTCAGTAAACAAGTAGTAAATCGCAGTTGAAATGAACTTTTAACGTGTGGGTGAAGTCTTACAACCTACGTGTCCTGGTTGTTGATTTGTGTTTCTAAGAAGTAGTGTGAAGCGATTCGATCTATTCTCTGGAATTTGGAAAAATAATCTTTTTTGCAATCCCTATCACATTTGTCAGCGTGTTTCACATGAACAGTTCCCCCCTTTGTGGGAGTCAACGGTAAAGTGTTGAGCTGCCACTGTGGTCTTTACTTCACCGGTCTAGAAATTTGCAAAATATGGTGGCCGGACCAATATTCTGACAGTTCCTTGAATCGTAGTATTAACGTGCTTACAGATTGTCAATAACTCTGTCTGGAAAAAAGCTAACAAAGTCCGGTGGGGCACAGTGAAACCCTCACACCGAGTACACTATCGATTTTGTTTTAAATAATTCTAGGAACAATTTTTTTTTCGCTGTAATAGGCTATCTGCGTTTTTTCCTTCAAATGGTTGTCAATAAAGTCGATATCGGTAAAACGCAATATTCCACGTCAAAAATATTCAGCGAGTTCAGTTATACGTTTTCCAAGGTTAACCTCTCCATGAAAAGCCTTTACAACCGCCACAAAGCACGAGAAGAACCACACGCGGCCTCTTTGTTTACATAATTCTAATCTATTACGCATGAAATAAACAACTCTTACCTGTTGCCGGACGTGCCTGTCTGTCGTCCCACAAAAGAGCAGATTTATCCAAGGAGCAACTGGCAAAAATATTCGCCTGACTTAGAGAAGTGGCAACACCAGTAATCACATCGCTATGTGCATGCCGCAGCGTATGAACGGAAGTAAGATCTGCCTTTCCCATGTCCCAAATCTGTAAAGAAAATCGGGATTTTTTTTCATAAAAAACTACTTCAAGTGATGCAATCCGACTCACCTTCAACATACAATCCTTCCCACCGGTAATTGCCTTGTTTGTGTCCGCATGGAACTTATCCAAACATAAAATGGGATGTGTATGCTCATAACGTTCCCCAATCATGAACAAACAATATGGATTAATGCTGCGCACTTCGGTTTTCGTTGACCACAATTGCACGCAGCCGGAATGAAAGGAAATGAGGAGCTACAAAAACACGGTAACCGAATATTAGTGAAGGCAAACTTTCTTATTTTCTTGTGATACTTACAATATTTTTGGCAACAAACTGCATCGCTGATATCAGAGAATTACATTGCAACTTGTAGGCGGATTTCTTTTCGGCGCCAATCCAATCGCGTCGCTCGAAACCCCATAGTGTACCGCACCATTCGCGGCCAGTTAATTTATTTGTAGCCAAGGCATATGTACCGTCCACATTAACTGCTAAGCACTCCCAGGCCGGATGAATGCGCAGCTGGCGATTGTGTGGACGCTTGGCGTAGTCGCGGGAATTCAGATTGGGATAGTACGTGTTCGAGGCCAGTGCTGTAGAATCTTCGGTCGGATGATAGTGTTCTGGAGTTTTATAGAGGACACCATAGGAGCTGGGGAACATATTGCGGGGATGTGAAACAAATTTAAACGTACGTTTAAACAAAAATTGTGAAAAAATTAAACGCAACAACGAGGTTAGCAGTCCACCGGTGAGGAATGCCTTAATTCACCTGACAATTCTGTTGTCATGTTTGACATGAGGTTGGGTTTTCGCGGGGATGTGTTCATTTATTTTTTTGTTTAAGTGGTGTATCGTGGAGTGTGTTAATAGAGTGTGGTGAAATTATTGCGAAACGCATTTCCAGGTGGAACTCGTTTGTTTCGAATTTGAAATTTAAATTCAAAAGTGTGTGCGGATGTTGTTGTTTTAGTGGCATAAATAGTCGTTTCTCATTCAGATTCTCACTAAAGGCAGCAAACGCAAGTTCTTTCGTCCGATTGCGAAACTATACTATGGAGGCGTGGCACGTTCAAATTATCTATCTTAAACAAAGCCTTTCAAAGCAAGGTATTTTCAATAGAAAACCTCAAAATAACTTTCAAGCCATTCTGTGCTCAACATTAGTTTGTACATGGGAACAACACAGCACTGGAAAAGTGTGGAGGAGAACATTCTTCCACTGGGAACTACTCATAAAGACTTGAGTCATCTGGCTTAACATGTGCAAAATCGTGAACTTTGGACATAACGTTTATAGTTTGTGAGTAGAAAAGTGGTGTCAGGCAAGCGAATGGATGAACAACCATATGTATAAGCGAGAGCGAGCCTTTCCGATAGTCTATTTATGTAAATAATCTTTTATTTGATCCTACATAGCCTCGGGTACAAAGAAAAAATTTCTACAGTTGCACTCGCAGTAAATCGCATGTTACTCGCCACGGTTGTCTTACTTACTTATTTAGATGCTACTACATTTCTGCGTGAACCTGGGCCTCAGCCAGCAAGCTTCTTCAGTTAGTCCGATCCTTAGCTAATTGGTTCCAGTTGCGCACTCCAAGTTGGTTAAGGTCTTACGAAGAATTTTTATTTTAAACTACAAAGGACATTTTCATCCCCTTTCTAGAGAGTCCATGCTTCAGCTCCAGAAAGCAGGAGTATAGAATCTCCTTAGTTGTTCGGGATAGGGCTTTATTACTCAATTGCTTTTTATGGTATTTGTTTTCAGAATTCATAGCAAAGCCAATGTAGACCATGTCCCAAGACAATTTCCTTTGTCTGAATATAGCTTGTATATTTCTTTATAACTTCCAATTAAGAACAAACCACTCTGCGAACATTTTCCATTTAATTTTCCCGAAAAATTAATACAAAATAAATAAATTAAGAGGTACATCTAAAAAATTCACTTTCAAGCTGGTGGAGCCATGACAAAATGTTCATAGAATGATTTAGTATAATCGACCATTTGATCCTGCATAGCAGCAGGTACAAAGTTCGGATTTCCCTGACCGCCTTCTATCGTTCCATTCGCAGTAAATCGCATGTAACTCGCCACAGTCGTCTCTGGTGGCAAAATGGCATCATCTTCAATGATGCAACAGTCTTTAAGAACACATCGCCGACCCTGAAAATGAGAAAACACCCATTTGAATTGAATTCCAAGTTGTCTTATCGCCTTACTAACAATCACAGCATTCTTTCCGATATAGACAAACGATCCGATCACTGCCGCTGAAACAACAGCGCCTTCTCCAATAAATACATGATCGCCAATGTGCATTGGGAAGAATGCAATTCTAGAAATGATAAATAAATTCACTCATTGACCACTTCGACCACTGTCTCATACCCTTTGCTGAATTGTTTGTATGGTGGTCGTATGACTGCATTTTTACTTATAACACAATACCGACCGGTTCTGACGTTGGCCAAGTCACCCCGAATTATTGCACCACTTTGAACGATTACTTTTCCATTAAGAACTATATTCTGGGAGCCGCAGAGGACGGTTTGACGACTCACTTTGTTGCCGGATGCCTGAAAATGGGCAGAGCGATGATGACCTCATCAAGTTTCTTTTCGGTTTATTCTGACGAACAGTGTTTGTAACTCACCGTTTGAACGTACTCATCTTTACTGTAATAGGTGTCTGCAATTTCCATTTTAATTAAAATGCCGCTTTTACGAAATAAATAGGAAAACTTAAATTTTCCTGCAAGTATTTGTGAATCAACAAAACTTTATTGTATGACAACTGTGCAGTCAGCTGTCAAATGACAGCTACAGTTTGAGGAACAGTGTTTAACATTTTCACATGGTACAGCGGCTGTGACTTTGAAGTTGAAATGAAATTTCCTGCTCTGCCTCTTGTGAGGAGTGAACAAAAAGCTTGTGTCCAGTTTAAATAACGTTTAGATTTTTACTCGAAGCAAAAAAAACATTTATGTATTGAATTAATGAGCCACTTTTCGTATCAATTGGGAAAGCGAGTTTGTGGAGGAGGTAAAACACTACAATTGATTTGTTTTCTGCGATGGATATGTCCTGAGAATTTTGGACTCACAGGAAGGCTTACCTTCAACAGGTAGGTTGTCTTTTGGAATCTACGATGTTCAATGTAAAAGTACACGCCTAAGGGATTTCCAATTTGACGCAATCAAGTAGGAACGAGGAACTACGAATGCGCGAGATCGCAAGACACAGACGAAGTGAATTGCGGCATTCCAATATACTTCGCTTCGGTGGTTACGCAAAGTCGTACAGTTTGCAAGAATTCCGAACAATTGAGAGTAGACAGAAATTCTTTTGAGGTTTAAAAGAATGACTAAAATTTCATGACTACGAACGAGCCATCAATTGGTGCAGAGAACCCCGAAGACTGTTGTACCTTCAGAGAGGCTCAGTTTCAGCTCGAAACGCTGCTGTATGATGGCGGAAAGCCTCCCTAACTCTATTCTTTTCTCTCATTGTTGTCATCTATTATGTGTAATCACGATTAGTAATTTACCTTGACTGCTATTGCTGGGTCAATGGTGACGAAGGTTCTTTCTGATAGTTTTTTGCGGGCTAATAGGTATACATAATTATCTGATGGGGCTTTAAAAGGTGTACTTTACTTAGATACATACTTGTTGTAATTAATTTATAATCGATTTTGCCTGGCATTAGTTGAATTTTGTGTTTTTTTTTTGCTTTCAGTTCATAAAGACCTCGACATGGAAAAGAACTGCTGGTGGTCGTCGGTCGTGCGGTATTCGTTATCCACATATATACGGGTACTCAATAGGTTTTGAATTCTATTCTTCGGGGGAGTTTTTCACGCTTCAATGAATTTTATTCGCATGAATCACCTTGGGAATTGAATTCCAGCGGTTGCAGCAGCACCACGTGGGAATGCAAGGTAAGTGAAATTTGTATTCTTTTGTCAGTTTAAGTAAACATGCAATTTTAATTCTTAATTGGGAGGGAATGAGAACTTGAATTTAACTCGTATAACAATTCACAGAGACTCTATTTAGAATCGCGACTTGCGTGATGGTTTGATTCTCTTTCTAGGTTGGGTAGATATTCCTTCAACAACTAAATTAGACGTAGAGTTATGACTGATGTTGATGCTTTCAGTTAAGAAGCGTTTTGGGAAGTAGTTTTTTTTTTTTGTTTTGTTTTTTTCCTGATATGGAGTACACAATTTTATATTTGGTCTGACTTTTTTCGTTTATTTTGGAAGACAATCAGGTCTGTCAAGTTTCGCAGCAATACTGACGGTTCACATAGACCTGCGCAGCTTCTCAGCGATGTCCATTGCAACTGTACGTGTAGTCAAAGAAATGGGTATTCTCTCTAAAAGTCCAGTGTCATATTCAATTGAATTAGGTCTTGCCGACCCATAATTGTGGTGGACAAGATGAAAAATTGGGTCCGAATGACAGTTCATTAGCCTTTGGTCTTACATTAGACTAGGTTGGGGACTGGTGGATGCCGGATGCAAACATAGACTTAACTGTTAGTAGACTTAACGTCGATTCTGAATCTTTTTATGGTTTGAAAAGTATTTATTTTATAGAAACCTTTCCGGCTACCATTCAGCATTTGCTATGCTTCCGAGGGACTTCTGGTTTTTGTAGTTTTTCTGAGTGGACTATTAATATTTTTTCCTGAGACCTCCACAAGTGAGTCGAAGAAGGGTAAAGTTCGTTGTCTGGCTATAGCTAGTGCTGGACGGGCGCATATAGGATAATGGTCTCTTTTTCGATTGTGTCATTGCAAATGGATTATCTGGGGTACGTAGTCTAGCTGCATGGTCTCCTCCGTCAGTGTCTCGTGGTGATCGCTGTTAGTCTGGTGAGGTTGGCTTTTATAAGAAGGTTTGAAAAGATTTTTGCTTTAATTTTTATGGTTGGGATGTGACGGCTGTTGTCGACCAGGGTCTGTCTGCGATTGGTATGTGGGCAGTCGGCTAGTGATTTTCAATAATTTTTTGTTGTACTTTTGTACATGTTTTCAAGTTATTGTTCGTTTGCACGCGTAGCTTACAATTAAAGGGCCGATCTTCTTCGTCATCATGTAGATCTCGATACACACTTCTCTAAAGCAACTGTGCTCATGGTCTTGTTGAATTGATTGCCTCATCAGGGCACAGATTTGTTTTATTAGAGTTGTTTTTATCATGTCAATAACTTAATGTAAAATTTTCAAGTTTATTTCTGTCCTTGATTGACACTCGAATAACTTTGTATCATTAAAGTAATTTGTAGTGCATATCAATGTAGAGAGACGTGTCAAGTGCCTTAGGAATCTCAAAAAGTATGATATACTGTTCAAGAAAAAAAAGTGCGTTGGAACGCTTATACTAGTGGTGTTCAAAGTTCACGTGTTTGTGGGAAAAAACAACAAGAGACTTCACAACATGCCTAAATATTCTTCCTATCGAAAGACTTTTTCGTTCCTCCTCTTGACTACATTTGTACACGATGGCAAACAACTTGATATCTCCACGAATCGCTTAAAACCATAGTCAATAAAATCACCAAAGTAAACATCAAACAAATTATTAACTAAATTTTTAACCAGAGAATTCCACTTCTGTGCCATCTTTCATTGCGCATCGAAAAGTTTGTTTACCGTGTTTGCATATTTTGTTAATTCAATTGAAGTCGCGCGACAGGTTGTGTGATTATAACATATGTATGTATACCGCCAGTCTGTCTTTATTTATCAGAAACTATTAGCTTTCAAGTTAGCTGCCTGCTGCTGTAGCATGCAAGTGTATAATTTTATTATTTATCCTCAAAGGTGTGTCCTCAATTTCAATTATCTGCATATCTTTCGCGAGCCGAGTTCACACTATTATTATCTACTTTGGTATCAAGTGTGCAAGTGTTGCTTACATGTGGCAGAAGTGGCAGAACATCTGTGCAATGACGACAGGCATAGGTGGTATCAGGTATCAGGTCGTAAAATTAATTTAATTAAATTAATTTTCCGGTTGCAGCTTGGAGCTTCTTTGTCGCCTTCTTTTTTAGTTTATGTCTGTAATTAAATGATTTTTAAGTTTATTGGGGTTTTTATTATGAGACGTGGCATTCTTAAGCTTAATTCGTACTCGTTAACATAGAAGTACGTTAAGTAGTTTTGATGGGGTTGACGTAATGCCTGCCTTTTTGGTTCAGATAAAAAATTGTTTCCAACTTCTGATTCATTCTAACTGTCCTCCTTTTTGAACAGATTATGCAAGCGTATACACTCGTACAAAAATAGAGGTTATGTAGCAGAGGCACAGCATTTTTGGATCCACTACAGGTACTCGGATTCATCAAGGAAATCGGACTGGAGGAGGTACTTTAATATGTCACGAATAACACCAACAATGTTTTCTTCCATTGCGTTTTTAATTGTTTCTGGTTTATTAGCGTAAGGTCTGATGATACCATCAGCGTAGTAAGCGCCTTATCATTAGCTTCTCCTGGTTCAGTGGATAGCTCTTCGGGGATGTTGATCATGTAGTAACATAATCGATCCCAGTTTAGTCTTTTAGACACATATTCCAGTACAGTCATGAAAAGTTTAGGAGAAATTGTATCCTTTGTCGTAGCCCACTCTGTGGTCTACTGTACTCGACGGTTTTTTCTATGAGAGTCTTAAACCTTTGAAGGTTGTTATATTATACCGTGTTCTCTTCTGAAATCTGCCTGCTCTCGTGTTTGGTAGAATTTCTGGTCAAGGCGTTTGGTTAGGGTTTTTCTAAATAACTTATTCAGGTGAGATAGTAGCTTTATTGCCCGTAGTTTTCAAAATTGGTTATATCTGTTTTTTTTTGACGTATTGCTGCTGTCCACAGTTTGACTGATGGCTGGCTCAGATGGACGGCAGGATAGGAAGTCGTCTTTAAGTTTCTGGAATCGACGACCGATTTTCAAAGTGAATTTAAATAGTTAGGTGGACTATACTGAGTGCAAATATCAAAAACAGACGGCTCTTTTGTAGTTATCCCTATCGTAAGCCTTTATTTATAGTCTAGACACTTTTATCATGGGATGCTTGGATCTAATCTGCACGAGTACAAGCCCATTTCTCCGTGTGAGCCATTCATCTATGACTTAAGGTTATTTATCAGTCGAAATGAGATGAGCTTTGTTTACTCTCTTCGATTCGTCGCAGTCTGGGGATTACTAATGTCTTTGTACTACTGCTGTACTGTCGCTGATTCTCGTTCATGCTAGGGATGATGTATAAACTTGTATGTATCCTATCAGTGGATACAATTCGGATTGTGCTATGGTCTCATAATGCACTGAGTCGGCACATAGACTGTTCTTTTGCTGGAATTCGAATTTAGGTGAAAGATCAGCGTGCAGCTTTGGGCTACAACGTCCGATTTGAGTAAATATTTGGTCAACAATGGATCTTCTAGGATTCACTGATGTGATCCAACCAAACCACTCACTAATTCATTGATTACCTTGAAATTAGAACTAAGGTTTTGGTGACTCATTGTCTTTTAAGTGCAATTTCTCTCCTCTTAGCACTCGAATGTTCTCACAGTCTTTTGGGATTCACGACCCTTCAACACACGATCAAATCGCTCTTAAAATAATATTCCTGTCCAGGTGACCCTGAAAAACGTTAAACAAATGTCTGTGGGAACTAGAAAATTGCTCAAAAAAAAAAAAAAATGTTGAAACGTTCAAAACTATACCAAATTCTTTATAAAAATTGATTAAAAGCAAATTCACTACGGTAAGTCCCAATTTAATGGCATTACTCGTATGAAAATTGAGTGTGACAATAAAATTCATAGAAACACAGCTCTTGTGTACTAAATTCAAGGCTCTTTAATATTTCCAAGAAAATCTTCATTAATTCCCAATGAATATCATTGAAAAAATAACTAAAAAAAACTCATAATAAATCGAAGTAAAAAAAAGAAAAGAAAATTATAGCAAAAGTTTTCAAGTTTGCCGTTGAACTCTTTTGTTTGACTCTCGAAAGACTCCGTTTAATGAATATTTTTGGTCGTCGATTTCTTTGTTTTTTCTCAATTCAGATAGATTAGCTAAATATTAAGGGTGTGTTTGACGAGGAAAGCATTAAGTTTAAGAATTTCAAAGCAAAGCATGCTTTGGAGACCACCAAAGCAGTTCTCGTAACCCTGTCGAGAAAAAAAATCATCATCATACATAGTATGACCATAAATTTGTATTAACATTCGCGTTAACTGAGTCATCGTCCTTCAAGTGGTTATAGTTTGAAGTTATTTTTGTGTTCTAGCTGCTCAGCACTCCATCCGCCCGTGAAGGTTCCCTTGTAGTGTTGTTTAATTCCATTGGCATACTATGGGTAAGGTACTACCGTTTGTTACCCCCAATAGGCAACAAACTAATAATCATTCTACCTTCAATTAAATTCCACTTATTACCCTCTGTTTAGAGTCTCTAACCCACTGTGATTAAGTGTTTTTTTATTATTGTTTTCACTTATGCTCGTCGAAAGGAAAAACAAAGGAAAATGCTTCGTCTAAGCTAAAGCTTCCGGCTGTGAACGTGCAATCTAGTTAAAGAGTATCTAGTATTTGTGTGTGTGTTGTGAGAACACACGCTCGATGCTGCTGCTATTACTAACAGCAATTAGTATTCTAGACATCTCAAGGTCTTCTTGGCGCATTCAACGCCGCAATCGTTTTAATTTCCCTTTCAGAAGTCTGTAATCCACAATTATTACGCCTGAGACTGGTGCACAATCCGTTGTGTGTGTGTGTATCTGTACAGTTCAGGAATTGATATTGAATTTGAAATTGTAATGCAATTGCAGCTGCAATCGAGGTGATTGAGTGGATTTCTCGCGCGCACTTTGAGCATTAGGAGAAGGAGAAACAAAGAGTCGATCGCAAATTAACTCGATCGCGAATGCAAAGAAATTGGCAGTTAATGAGGGCATAAGCCGGCGGCTTGCATAATACGAATGATTGGTGATTGTTGATTGGTAGTATCCCGCTTGTAAAACAAAGCTGTTGGCAACAATGACATGAACCATCAATCATTTGTGGGAATAATTTCAAATCATTTGACAGCTAATGTGGTTCTAGGTGGTAATTTGCGAGTGGGTAGTAATTTCGGTGGTATGAGGTTAAGCTTATTTTTGTAGGATCGAAGCTTAATTAGCAGGATTCAAAGAATAGTCAGAATCAACTGCGGTTTCATGTTTGCCTTGTAATTAGTTTCCCGCAATTCTCTCGAAGTTCCCTCCTACTTGTGCTTGGCTATGATTGAAATTCAAAATTCGTTACTACGTCAATACGTCCTAAAAGGCAGTTTACTACGGAAATCCTTTGACTTCCTCATAACCTCAGCTAGTCCTGAGTTCTGTTTGTCGTTTGAGGCTTTTCCCCACCTAGTGTTTGGCCAAATTTGTCAGTGGATGTTGACGGAACATCGACTTCTATTGTATCAGCAATCAGATGTCGCCTGTTAGAGGAGCTTCATTTGGTTTTAGCTTGCCTTTCACTGATTTCACTTAGCTTGATTCATATCTAGTTTAGAAAGTTCTTTTGCTCTTTCATTTGCTTAAAGGCATCCACCACGCCTACGTCATCTTGGGTTAGGGAGCCCTGCTTAGTGTTGTGGTTATTGCTCTTTCGCTTAGTTGAACGCGCGGAAGTTTAAAAGTTTATCACTTATAGCTTGCGACCATGAAAATGTGCAAAGTAAATGTCAGCTTTTAAGGCTGCAGTGCAATTTTCTTCGAATGCGGTGGAATTGGAGCTTATCGTGGATTCCAAATAGATGACGAAATCTTCTCATCAGAGTCTTTCTCCACACTAACCAACGTATTAATAGGACACTGCCGGAGAGGCAGGCGTGCTCAAAGGATGAGCATCCCCTACAATGTCTTCTGCAGGAGTTGCAGAGACGATTAGGAAGAAGATGCAGTCCTTCACTTCCTGAGGACGATAAGCACCTTTACTCGCGAGGCATTCAGTCCATTTGTTGTCTACGAAATCATCATGATCTGAAATTCAGGCTACAATTCGACAAAATAGAGCTCAGGACCAATGAAGGAGTGACCACTTCTCGCCAATCATTCAGCCCGTTTGTTACCCTCTAAATCTTTATGTCTTGAAATCCAGGCTTAAACTCCACAAAATAAGGCCACAAGCGCCAACGACTGGGTAACCAGCTCCTCTTCTCGCCAGGTATTTACAGTTTCTTACCTTCGAAACCTTCATTACCTGTATTCCGGGATGTAATTGCACAAAAAGGGTTCAGAACTAACGAGTGGATGACAAGCACTTATTCTCGCTAGGCAGTCAGCCTGGTTTTTATCTTCGAAACCTTTTTGACCTGGAATCTAGGCTACAATTTCGGTATAATTTTCGCCACCTTCGTTTCGTTTGTGTTCGGTTCTGGAAACTTTGTCATCGCCTTTATCTTCGAATATCCTTAGCTGAAATATAAGTCCTTCCACACAGGAAATCACCCATCACTCTAGATCACTCACTTTGTTTACGATTTTTCAAAATAAATTGCAAGAAAAATCTCGGAATTTAGAAAATAAATAATACCAACCAGCCAAACATTTAGCGATTTATGTGTGTCTGAGAATATTCATAACGGCCCTCAGAACATATCACGGAAGGCCAAACCTCCGGAACCCAATTAACATGCAAATCCCCTGAAACGCCAAGCCTCACGTAAATTGAATTGAATCACCGCTACGCGTCATAATATTAATTGCTCCCGATGTGAATTTAATGAGATCTTATCGCTGCGACAATGATTGATCGCTCTCCATTCATAACCACACCAAGTTCAGGTTATCCGACCCACTAATTTCGCAACAATCTTCCCGGCGATGATTGGCGTCATGTACGCCAGGTGTTAAAAAATTTATTTTCCACTTACCAGGCACTCAACATTTACATTTACTGGCGTGTAATTGAATTAAAAAAAATCGACTTGAATGCCTGCTTTGTGATAAGTTAAATGCATCTGTGGCAGGCCCTTAGGGCCTTAAAAAAAGATTTCCCAACCCAAGTTTTCAAGTTTCCTCCTCAACTCTTTTGTTTCTACCAAAGGGTACACACTATTCAGCGCTGATTTGAAAGGAACCCATTCTGAAAATGTATTCATTTCCCAGAGGGCATCTTACCCATTCGTATATATCCCATGGGTGAGCTCACACAAAACTGATTTTCCTTCTTACCTTTCACATACCTAGCTCCGTTGTAAATAACTCAATTGGTCGGGTCGATCATAATTTAGCATAACGAGCGCATTGGACAATTAAATGTACACCATACGTTACATTTGTCTTATGCAGGCCATAGCGGTAGCTGTGAATCAAAGTGCACTGTAATTATTTTGGCTCAGACCCCCGAGTGCGAGCGAGAGAGAGTGAGAGAGGAAAAATTAATCCAAATCAATGCTTTGGGTCGGTGTGTCTTTGCCGGGCGGTTGGTCGATTGTGTGGTGCTGCGGCGGTGGTATTGTGTAAGTTGTTGCACATTCAGTGAATGTAACCGCAAATAAATTGTTTAAATGTTCAAATTGTTATTTATTTGTTGCAGTTTTTTGCTCTTTTTTTCAACCAACTCATGCTGGCGGTATGCGGCTGCAGAAAGGAGGCGCGCGGTTCCAAAATCTCACCTTCTTTTTCTTTCTTTGGGTTGAATTCGATTCCGTATTTTGGCAGAGCTGGGCTAAGAGGATTAGCTTGTTATGGCAAGGCGCATAGTTTTGTGAACGTGACCTTTAACGTTGTGTCTTTTTGCAATAATTGCATATGTTGTTGAGAGATTGGTTGTTCCCATTCTGAGACATTGCAGGTGGGACGGCATTCTGTATCGTAGAAGAATATTAGCTTTGGGGCTTTGGTGGCATTTGTCTTGTCAGTCTTTGAGAACTCTGGTCGTGTAAGTCGATTAAATGAACTTTATGCCTGTAACTATAGAATTTTTGTGAAATTTTTGTTAACTGAGTGACGGTTTGATGAAGGTTTTTCTGGCGAGAGTCGGTTGATTTTGCAAATATTCCACGCGTCACTGCTTTGCGTCCGTTTTGCGATTCAAATCCTTGTCATTTAATTTTTTACAGCATGTTTTGTCAAATCTGTGTCCCGCTGATTTTGTCAACAGTCGACAAGTTTTTGTAAACTGCAACCTGATGCAAGGAGTTTTAAGTAAACAAACCCAGTTGTATGGAACTTAGTTCGGCTTTTTGCGAGCTAAAGCGTTACATAGTTTGAGTATATGGCTAACGTGCTCTGACGTGCTATGACGTTTAAAATTTGATGACGAGACAGACTTTATGACAATAGCCTTCATTTACTGGGGGGCTAGATGGAGTACTTCTCATCTAAATTACTACAGCTGCACAAAAAGTATGCGTCAGTCAGCGTTAGAGCCCCAAGGCTTTAGGGACTAAGTCTTGCTCTTGTGATGAAATTTTCGATGATATTGTTGCATAATTGTGGTTTGATAGAGGCAATACCCTCCGTTAGCTTAGAAATTATTTGTGGTTAAATGGAAGCGTAGTGGATGCATTGACTGGTCTTGAATAAGCCTTGGGTTTTCTGTACACAGAACTGGACAATTTTGTTTATTCATGTACCCTTGATTTGATAGCTTGCCGCATCGCTAGAGGCGATTGGCTTGGAGAGGAATTGTCGTTCACTACGTGATGTTACATCAGTCATTTCACAAATTTGCTTACAGATTGTAGATTGAATTTAGGGGTGTAAGCGCACTGCAAGCTTGCAGATCTATTGTGCTCCCTCCGACCTACATAGTCGGTGATACTTGTCTTAGAGCACTTTTTCCAGTCCAATTTCCTTGATGAATGTGGAGTGAATCCAACGATGATTCCATCTTGATCGTTTGATCCTTTCTTTTTTTATACTCCTGCTCCGCATTCCTTAAGTAGGTGCACTCGGGTTTCCTTAACATCGTACTAAAATCTGAATTATCCGCGTTGCTCTATATTCAGCTCACTGGGACATTTCTTGAGCCTACAGTGACCTGTTAGGAAGTCTGAAAGAATGCGGAGCTGGTTTCTGTTCATGTTTGCACAGACCTTACTTCTTCTCCAGTTTTAATTCCTGAAAAGCTCGTCTTAGATAAGGGACTTCCCCCAAAGTTTGTTTCTTCTGCAGTCTTCCTTAGCTCTTCCTATATTGCATGCGGTCCTAGCTCTTTGCTTCCGAGTACACCGGTCTAGAACCAAGTGCTATGGAGGCTTTGCATCCATCCGTATTCGACTTCATCGTATTTTGTTTGGGTTCGTACATGCCGACTTCACTATTACCTTTAGCTCCTCGCTTAAAACAGTCTTCTGATTGGAGTCTGGTAAAGAATTGATTTCGCTGGGCTCTGACATCTATCGTAGGTCAGGTCGTAGCTTTTCTATAATTGAGTAACCCAATTGTGTTTCTTTTGGCCCCTTTTCCGTGCTTCTGTCGGAACATAAGCCGTCATAGCCATTTTTATCGGTTATCCGCAGAGCTTCTATACACCCAGCAGTACCTGCCGCATTCACTTTGCTTTTGTGTGTTTCGCACATCATCCATCATTGAGTCCTTAGATAGCGCGTGCGTTAAAGCCGGGTCGTTTGTTTCGGCCTTGTTAACGTCGAAAAATATTCTCTTCCTTCTGTGTGTGGCTTCTCCTCTATATGCAGAGACAGTCAGCGAAGTTCTTCTCAAGCTTTGCGAAAGCTTATAAAAGGTTGTCTACCAGCCCTATTTTTTCTGTCGGTTAGTTTCATTTATTTCACTTCACCATACCCTCAGACATTTCCCATCTCCACACGTCCACATTGACCTCCACACTATGAATTTGTGTCGTTCAATGAACCATCATACCGAACACAGCTGCATGGTCAGACTGCCATGACCCATTGAGGATCAGTTCAAGAGCCCTCCAAACTCTGAAGATCTCCAACAATACAAACAGAAAAAAGGGTCCAATTAAACACCCTATTACAATAATTGCACAAACATCACTCTTCAACTCTCAATAAGCAGCTCTCCTCTCCTCATTAACGTGCTCCATCACCAACTGTAAGCCGCTGAAAAGCTATTGCATAATGAAGCTAAAAAAAGAAACAGCGCGGCACGCGGAATGTGTGTGTGTTTCTGTTTTTCGAAGAACTATGTCACGTCACAATGACACTTCATACTCCCTGCCTGACAAGCGACAAGGTCAAGAGCAAGTCCGCCACAACGTGTCAGTCCACATAAGGGCTTTACCCTGGCTTCTCTAAAACAAAAGCTTAACCATCGGCAAATGTAATTATTTGCTCATGTCATCCGATGTTAAGTGCGCGGTTCCAAGAATTTAGATCTCAGAATTTCTGACGTCAGCTAGGCCACAAATAAACTCATCACACGAGTGGTTATCACGCGTTTTTCGCAGCTTCAAGACGATTGTTTTAAACCGATTACCCGTTTAGATACCAAGGACTACTTCCGGTTGTAGATGCCGATGGTTGTGCGGTGGTCTATCAACTCAATCAAATGTGAAAAATTACACTCGACCAGGCAGCATGAGTACACGTATGTACGTGATGAATCCATTAAAAAAAAATTTTAAGATTTGTTGTGTATTTGAAGATTAATTTCGAAAAGCCGTCCGGCAAGGCACACTTGCATTGCATTGAAACCGTTTTGACCGTCGCCTCGTCGAGTGTAAGTGATAAATCTTTGCAGAGATCGATGGTGCTTCCACGGTAACACAACTGCCAAACAAGTGTTTCTGACATTCGCATTGGCTACACACGGCTAGTATGCGTACATAGATACAAATGTATCTTCCACTTTAAAGCTGGCTCTTCTCACGCGTTGTGTATCTAAGACTGCCATCCAAGAAGTTTTTTTTTCTATTTTTTTTTGTATGAAAACGAAAGTGTGTGCACCTGGACTCAACCAGAAGAGGTGTGTTTGGTGTGTTGTAAGCTGAATTTATGCTGACTTAAAGCGTTTCAAATTGCTACTGGTTTTATGCAGTCCTCCGGACAAATGGTATAATGTGTCATTACCGCTATGAGTTATAGTGCCTGCGACGGATAGTGGATGGAAAAATTATCTCATTTTAGATGGGAGTTTGTCACAAAGATGAATGAGCGTAGGATGTCGTTTTAAAGGCAAAGCAAATTTATTGTGGTGGTAAACACACTATTTATGTCTGCTTTTGTGAAGCTAATGAGTTTTTGTTGTACAGAGGTGTACACGGAAGTGCAACTTGTTTTGTGCCGGTAGAAAGTCCATTGGGGCCGGGAATTTACTGAAAACTTTACTAGGAGGGTTCCGCAATGATTGTGTAGAACTAAGAAGGTTAACATTGATGTTTGTCAGGATCGGAAAAGGGCTAGGGAAAGCAATCAGAATATTGCCTTCCAAGTGGTCAATGGTTGCTGGTTTATCCGCATAAAACAATGTCTTCAAATGGTTCCAAAGACAATAATCAAGAGGTGTCAGGTCGCATGATCTAGGAGGCCAATTGACAGGTCCAATACGCGCAATCACCTTCTCGCCAAATTGTGGCTTCTATAAATCGATAGTTTCAGTCCATGTGTCTTGTTGGAATCACATCTCGTCCTGATTTTTCGTTGAGCATGGTTCGGTAACGATCTCCATTCACCATAACGCGAACTCCCGGTTTCTTTTTTGAAAAATAAGTACTGCGCCAAGCTATGTATTTTTCTAGATTGAATGGAGTTTCAAGAACCTTTTCAGGATTCTGCTTACTGCAGATGGGGGAATTCTGTTCATTAATAAGCCAGATATGAGCGCCTTGTCGCTGAACAAGCTTGGGTAAAAAAGTTAGTTGGCTTCCAGAGCTCATTCAGCCAATGATGGTTTTCTGGGTGTAATTCCTGCGCCAACTGCGTCTTATACGGGTGAAGGCGCAAATCTTTCCCAGAGGCCAAGTTGACAAATTCGGGTCTTGGGTACACTATCGTTCACAGTGGGTATATTTCGACGACGTGTAAGCGTTGTTGACGCGAGTGTCTTTTCATTATTCTATCAAATTTTACAGCTGTTTTAATAGTTATCCCTAATGAAAGTTCTACCACTCTAAAAAAAAAAACACCCTTTGCACACCCTTTTCTACTTGTGCCATCGCAGAGGTAAACCTAATCTCTTCAGTCCCTTTGGGCTGGATTTATAAAATTTTTCCAGCTGGAGCATAGTATCCTCATACACACTATATGTTCTAGGAATCTCAAGCACTGAGCGGTTATGCAGAGCCTAGGTAGACCATATTCTTGTCTGAGTCGAAGTTGGAGCTATTCAACGTGACATTTTGGCCAACGTTGATGATGGTATGTCTTCATCTTATTTTTGTTTTGATCAGACTCGTTTTGGCCTCTTCATATTCGAAGCTAGCGAAAAGGTCGTTTTGTTAGCTTTAGTTGGTTTGGTCGCTTTAGTCGCTTTGATCGCTTTGATCGCTTTGATCGCTTTGATCGCTTTGATCGCTTTGATGGCGAATGATCGTTCTTTCTTTAATGTCGTCCACGGTAGTGTTTTCGACTTCAAAATATGCGTGAGTAAAATCGACTTGTCTGTATCCTCGACTGGTGTCTTTTTTGAACAGTGGGGATTCTCCATCATCATCCAGCATAATTGAACGAGTTGAGATTGGGTTGGGTTAAGAAGAGGGTTGGTGAGGAAAATTCTCCTTCTTAATCACACTCAGTGTGATGGCCATTGGGGCTTATTTCAGTGATTTTGGTCTGGAATTTGTTTCTTTCTACACTTGTGGATCCCTACTAAACTAAGATTGCAGCCGCACTCTTATGGACCAAAATAGTATCTTATTGGTGTTGCTCAAACGGATTGGACCTCCGTCGTTCCTCCTCCGACGTGCTTTCTTGTGGATCGGGGTGCTGGAGCTATGAACCCAATTGTCAGAAATAATTTCACTCAGCCAAGTTTAGCTGTGCCCTACCAGGTTATCTCCTGAAGTCAAAATATAGTTCGCCTTTTAGTCCATCTCACCAAGTGATTGTGTTTCATTTGCTATCGCTCTTTTATCGGTCGAGTGGTTCAATGCGGTCATTTAGATTGAGCCTACTAAACTACCTGGCTGCAAGACTTTCGCTTGGATCACCCTTTAATAGTCCAGAAAATCTGTCCAATTTGTTAGTACCGACTGTGTTCCTACCCTTCTTCGTCGCGGCAAACTTCTATAGTTATATCATCGGTTGCCATCTATAAAGAAAGAGTTATAATCCCTCGTGTACTCTTTCGTTCCACTTCTTGGCTCCCCCTTAGTTTAGACATCTCCCACTGGTTCAGACTCCAGCTGTAATTTTTGGTTGATGTGTGGTCCTCCCTCATGTGTCGTCAATTGTTCCTTGTTCCTGGAAGTCAATCCTGTTTAGTTACTCATTGTTTGATATTCGTTCTTTCCTTCTGACTGATAATTGAGGGTTTGCCTCGTCACAGACTTAGTGGATTCAGAGTATCATTTTTAATCAGAACAACTCTTCTAGCACCAGTATGACCAAGGTGTCTGTAAAACCTAAAAATCTAGCCTCAAAGCCCTGAAACATTTCGTGCATAACATTCCATAAAAGTGAACCTAAACAGAGTTTTGTCAAATCTGCAGTCTGTTTTACGGCGGTGTCCCACCAGAGAGTTTTTAACCCCGATGTTGTACGAGTACGTTAAATGGGCATATCACTTGTAAAGCCTGATAATCTTGCCGCTTTACCTATCGTAATCTCTTCTCTTGTTCATGATGCTCTCTAGACGTTTGAATTGTGTTTTTTTTTAATTAACTTTAGTGGAACCTATGAGAATTTTAACACCAGCGACTTTCTAATATCGTTACATCACCATGTGACTAAATGATTTCTGTCATCAACCTCAAGTTGCTAATTGAAAAAAAAGAAAAAATTAATTCCCACCCGGATAAGCCGATTCATCATAGCGCATACCGTGAAAACAACTGTCTTAACCGGTCCTAATCAACAGTAGCTAGAGGCGATCTTTCATAGCTTACCTGCAACGGTTGACAATCCGGTCAAAACAATACAAATTGACGGCAAATTCCAAAGTGGCTTCCATTCACCATCGTCGACAAGTTCAGCACGTGACCCTGATCATGAAATTCCCACTCCATGCGTCTCTTGATCGATAAATAAGATCACGCATCGATTAGCATACTTGGCAACCTTATGACGACGGCTTTTCCTGTTCAAAATATCGAATTAATTTCGTTTCCCCGACCGATAAAGCACCACGGGATCTCTACCTTTTTGATTCCGTTTGGTGCCGCGATGTGACGCTTGAATGCTTCCTTGAGCATACCACCGAACGACATGGCTCTCTGTAATTAATAACAATTACTCCACAGATGTGTGAAGTATCTGTGGGATAGGCAAAGGCACCTCAATTGCACTAATTAAGTAATAAGTGCCGCCTAGCGTTACCTATCCAATTATCTCTCCCTCACACTGTGGCCCTGCTGCAACGCGCCGCAGCAATAACCAGACCAGAACAACCTTCTCTCACTCGACAGAGCATTTAGGTTCATCGACCATGAACCTAGTCTGTGATACCCACATTCACATAGTGCCGTCGAGAACTAGGTGGTCACTCAGAAAATCGGCCCGAATGGGATGAGAGAACGTGGTGCTTCTGAGAGAACGGGAAGCGATACACGAGTACTCGTACATATCCAGCGGATTGATTGGCAACAATTGCGACAGCAAACCAGTTGCACCTCAGAATACATAGTCACCGTCGAGTAAAAAGCGGATTATTCAAGGCTTTCCTTAGACAGTCAGTCACTTGGGTGCGCGGTGTTGCAGTTTTTCTCTTGCTATTGTTGCCATTTTGTTGTTTTTGTTGTTGTTTGTGTGTTAGCCTTGCCGTTGGCTCTACGAAGTGAGATGTGAATTCATTGGCGTTTAATGCTTCAGCGCAGTCACCCTCTTTTATTCAGTTTTTTTCTACTTGTGCTCCTGCGTCTTCCATTCTTTTTGTTTATGGCGGCTTTGTTTGGCTTGGTCTTCCGTTTGACGGCTCTTACAAACGCTAATGATTTAATTAGCATGTTTGCATAAGTGATCGCCAGGTGGTGGCTACAGCTGATGGTGGGAAACAATAGAATTCGGTAGGCTGGCAATGTCTGTTAGGCTTGAAAGCGTCAGGCACAACACCAGCTTAGGTAGACAGCTGGAGTGTGCGCCAGCAGCGTCATGGGTTTTGTCGACACCCGATGGGTTTTTGTGTGGTATGAGTCAGATGTTTGGTTAATGGCCTACGTGTTCTAGATTTCTTTGTGGGATGCCCACGGATGTGCTCTGCGGGTGGTATTGCATTACGGAGAGGTGACTCATTAGCTGTTGGTATCGATTTACGCTGTGCGTCATTGCAAACGATATGGAACGTGTTGAGGTGTTATCTGTCGGTTCTAGGGTTAGAATTGTAGGGAAATGCAAATTCGTATTCTATTTCGTGTTTAGCTGGTTTGATGGAGAGGAAAGGACAAAGGGCCCTTTTAAACGTCTTTCATGGATCGGGGGTTTTTGATTTTGAAGCGTGTCGCGGTGGTTGCTGTAGTTGCCGGCTTCTGTTTGATGTAAAACGCTGTTTGTGGGCCCGACTTCAAATTTCGTCCGACATACAAATCCTCCTGTCCATTTAATGCATCTACAGATGTCGTTCGCCGGTTTGTTGTACAGTTTCTCCATGTCCTGGAAGAAATGTCTTCTAAGGAATTTGTTTCTTTTGTGGTAGAAGCTTACGGAATGGCACAGAAAGTGTGTAGTGTCGTTTTAGATCTCCTCACCTTCGTAGCCTCTACAGAGGTCTTTGTTCGTTAATCATAATTTCTTCGCATGATAGCGCAGAGTATTATGCCCCGTTATCACTCCTGTGGATAGGGATTTGTTCATATCAGAGAACTCCTTCTATTATTTTCTTTTTTAGAGCTTCATTCCCGCTTCGTTCCTTGGTTCAGCGAACCCCACAGGTGGACCTGTAGCAATGCTGTAAAGAGGGAGGGTTATGATCCCTATATAGCTGATCATGACCTCGTCGAAAACAAGGAAAAGAAGAAGATTTCCGGCTTCGTTCCTAAGTGTCCACGGAGAGATATTTTCCGTGTGGTCGACTTTCTCTGGGTCAAGTGCCAAGCGTGTCTCAGCCAGTTCATCAGTCCTCTCATTCCCTAATATACCTTCATGACGAGGGATAAAGCAGTCTTACCCTGAGTTCTTCTTGACACTTCACAAGTCTCGATTTTATTTTTGTAGCAGATATCGCTTCTATCGCTGCCTGATTGTCGGTGGAAAAGGCGATATCCCCACGCAGTATTGCCTTCATCGCATTCTCAGCTATTGTCAACTATTGTCACTGCTAGTACCTCCGCTTGAAAAACGCTACTGTGGTTTGGGAGTGTGACTGATTTTGACATGTCTACTGAAGCTGGAAAGATACCTGCGTCTACATCAATGTCCCACTTCGACTCTTCACTGTGAGCTTATGGGGTTGGTATTTCTCTGTTTTTTTTGTCACTTTTCTCTACTCGGATAGAGGCTTGTAAAAGGTCTTATAAAGTCCAGATATTGGGTGTTATAGCGGTGATTGGCCTTACATTCTTTCGATGAACAAAAACCCATCGCCAGTTTCTCGAACGTAGCAAGGATATATCGTGACATTCGTTGACCAAGTGAGGTAATTCACGCGAATAGCTCATAATGATGAAATAATTTTCCCAGTTCCCATAAACTCCAATATTTATGAGGCCTTATTGCTTAGGTCACCATAAATCCTCGATGTTTCCCACCATCTTTAATTTTTTTTTTTTTTTCGAAAATTCAAACCCAAATCCGTTGCACCTTAACCCCCATCATTATTCACCTCAATGCTAAGCCATGATCTTAATAGCAGAGATTTGCAGCACAGAGAATTCAACCCAAAGTCGTGTCCAAGTCATATATCACTAAAATGCGCCATTTAGCACTTCAGAGAATAAATAATTTGCATTCGCTGCAGCAACCCACCGGCCATTAATCCTCATATCAGGAAACTGCCGATTCCAGCAACTGCAGCAGCAGCAGCTTACGTTTTGCCCAAACACCACGACTGTAAGGCACACTGCAATGCCAATAAGTGTCAATTAAATCAATAAACTCATAAAATTATCTCAATTTGTACCAAATATGCATAAAAAAAAAACAGAAATCTCAAGAAATGCACTCTGCTCGTAAATCTTCTTAGCATGCTGCAGCAGCTGCACGTTACTATGGTCCTCCGTACGTCCGTCGAGGCTGTCGTGATTTTTTTTTTTGGTTTTGAAAATTCATTACACTCACTAAGCACTGCATGTTCCAGTTAATTGTTCGTTATTACGAAGCATTTACCTGGTCTTCGATAAGAGAACACAAAGTAAAATAATAAATTTGCATCACTTCGAACAAAGGCCACCTTGAGTTGGTAATTTATTTGATGCTATAAGCTACTTTGAGGCTTTAAAGGTGCACGGCGCGGCGGCTTATTGAGTATACTTACCGGGTAGAGTGGTGGTGCATTCGCAGAGGCTAGGGTATTGTGAAATTTATTTTTTTTTCTGAGAAATCGTGTGATTTGGGCTGGATTCGTCTTCGAATGGTTTTATGAGTTTTTTTTTTTTCTTTTAGACTTTCAAACCTTAAGAGTATCTATGACGCTAAAATTAAGTCATGATTTGATTTGATGGCTTTAAAGCTTATTTTCGTATAATATTCGTTCAAAACAAAGTCCTAGGGAATTTAGCAGGCTTTTTTTTAAGGCGGCGTATCTGTAATTTAATCGATTCACTCATAATTTGTTGTCCATCCATACATGTTTGTGAGCCGAATGCATTCTTTTATCACTGTTTTCTAAGGAAAATTTTAAGGAACACGGCTAAGTTTCGAGTTTAACTCGAGACTACAGTAGCTAGAGCAATTGCTGTTAGTCTATAAATTTCTATTTCACCACTCAAGCGTCGTTCAGAACATATTTCATCCCCCCAGCAAACTAGTCATTGATAAAAACGTTCCCCTTGGCAGAGGCCTCAACTGTACATTTGCCTTAGTTAGGTTCTTCTTTGCCGCAGACAATACCTCTCCTTCATGCATCTCCGAACCAGCTTCAGCACCACACTATCAGGCAGTTTTGTGTTCAGTCCTGATTTTTTCATATAACAGAGGTCAATGTCCTTCTTCGGTACCTGAATGACAAGCCCGGCATTGAACAGTGTTAGGAACGCTCAAATAGTTGGTTGTTTCGAGAGAAAAATTCTTCTTAGAATATTCGGTCTCGTTTGCATCGACATGCTTTGGAGGAGAAGATTCAACGACGAAGCTTACGAGCTGTACAGCGACTTAGGACAAGAATAGCGAATGGACACCAATGCTCCTGTCCGCAGAGTCTTCAAATCTGACCCTTAGAAGACAACCTCGCCATAGGTGGCGCGCACAAGCAAAATGAGAATTGAAGCGACTTGGAGTGCATTATTGGACTGAGCTAATTCAAGACGCTTGTTGGTTGAGGGCGAGGTTCACTTCGAACTGTAGCGCCACCTAAGTAAGTAAGAAAGCTGTGAACTTAAATAAATATACATATTTCTGTGGCTCGCCCGAGAGCTCAATTTGCAGCACCTTCAAATCACTTAAGGAATCAGTCCCATCGAGGTAAAAACTTCCCTCATTTGAACAGTTTCTAAAGTCTCTTTTCTTTACAGTAATTAATAAATTTCAAGGTAAATTCGTCTATGAGTCACTCGTCTATGAAGGTTCATGCTTCAATTGATTCATTACTTGCATCTAATTTCCACCAAACATCGGTTGACGACCGCTGCCATGATATAGACAGACGACACCATACCGATGAACCCTAAATCGTGAATACCTTCGACATAACTAAAAATTTTCTGAATTTAATTCTCTTTACAGTGAACTAGAGCAGTCTTCAGCAATTTGTCAGTGTACATTCGTCTGCCACTAAAGTGGCCTATTTGCTGCACAGCCTAGCCATAATCCATCTATCTACTCGCCCAGCTGATTTGTCCAATCAACACAACCCTACAGCCGTCTACAATGAAGTCAAATTCAACACAAAACTGCACCGTGTCTCGTTTCTCGTTAACCAACAAGACGTCTGCAACATATAAAACTTTTATTTTCCATCCAAAAACTAAACAAACAAATAAAAAATACGAATCACCCTGTAACGAAAATATTTATTCCAAAATAAAAATAAACAAGTTATCCACGATTTGGTTTTGTTTCATTTCCCTAGTCCGTCTGCAACCGAAGATGTGCTCTGCGATATATTTGCAGCTCTATTGAAGCCATGGACCACCCTGCAGTCGAAAATATATGCTGAAAACTGCACCCTGCTTCATTTTGTTAGCCTGCTAGAATGCAAGAATCCAACATCCAACGTCCAACAAATTAACCAATATGCTCTCCAACCAAAAAAACTAAGACATGTTGCGGACCACCCTGTTACTCAGAAATATACTAAAATGTAATCCACACCCTCTGTTCTAAATTTTGGTCTTCGTTGCATGGCGCTAGCCCACCTACAACCGAAGATGTCACCATACATCTCCAGGATCTCAACCAAAAAGCGGCTCGAACCTTCCTGGATCCAGTTCTGCACGCTGAGTTGGTTGAGCGCTGCGCCCCTTCTAGTGTTTGAATCCCTGTTCCTCCTCTACTGCACCGTCCCTCGTCGATGGTTTCGAACATTTTCTGGGCCGGAGTATTCGTTTCCATACGCTCTACACGACGCGGGAACCCAGTCGTTGAAGCTTCCTTCTTCTGGTATAAGTCGATATCGCTGTACAGCAGCTCTATAGTTCGTCGTTGAATCTCCTCTTCCTTCACTCTCCATCTGTCTATGCAGACGAGACCGAAAATCACCCGAAGACTCCTCTCGAAACAACCAAACAACTTCACCTACCCAAAACATAATATTGCGGACCACCCTGTACTCAGAAAATATTCTTTAAATAAACTACACCCTCTGACTTAAATTTTGGTTTTTGTTTCACGTCGCTAGCCCACCTAGAACCGAAGATCTGTGAAATCCTAGCTCACCACCCATCGAAAATTTGCCTCGAATTTCTCGTGAAACACCAGGCGCACAGAAATTCTCAGAAAGTAGCAGGCAAACGCACCCTCTACGGCGACACTTTTTGTGCTGCTGGGCATCGTCCGCTGCACATCGATTTCGGGGGCGATTTGTTTTTGGTGTAACTTTTTTGTTTTTTAACCGATTTTGATGATTTAGGTGTCATTTTAAAGGTAATTTCAAGGAGATTAAGATGGAATTGATTTTAGTTGGGAAATTTGGTGTAAAAATGTAAGATTTTACAACAAAAGTTTAACACTAATTTCATCTCCTAAATGTAACCATTTTCAAAGTAAACAAGTTACATTTTTAATAGAATCACATTGCTGGGAAAAGGGAATCTCGATATTTAAAGCAAATTGATCCTTTAGTTTGTAGAACGATCAATTATTTGATATGAACGTGCTAAATGGGCGAAATGACCAGAATATGAGTGTTTTTTTTTTATCGTGATCGGGTAAAAGACGTTTCGTTTTTTTTTTTAATCTGATTAGAGATCACATTCTGATCGTTTTCACATCGGAAAGTAAACGACCGATGAGTGAAAATTTGAACATCGCACTCACAGTCCTAAATTTAAGAAGAAAAAAAATTGTTTTCGCGTCTATAAATTAAATGAACCTGACCACAAAGCATACACTACGGCCTTCTGCACAAAGAGGGTCTTGTCATAGACCCCAACAAGATTCGTCCTGCATTGACGATTCCTCTACGTCTAAAAATACGCAAGTGAATCGATTTCCAAGCGGATTTCATTTAAAAGCGTACTGCAAGCCCTTGACGCCGCTGTATGCCCGGCAGCTTGTTTCCTTTGATGAATAAGCGCAGCTCACTCCTCGTGTGTAGTTTGTTGTCTATTGAAACAAACGCGAGCAGCATGCAAGCGCTTACCTTCCGCGTACGTCGCGTCTAATACGCTTCTATGCTTCGGAGGCGCATCCGTTTTTTCTACCCTAGGCTGAGCCCAAGTAAGCACTTGCAACTTTTGATTTATTTACCGGCGGCTGAACTAAATTAAAAACCCCAACTCTGGTTTCTGAATCAGTTTCGACCTGAACTTTCAAAAATCAATGATGGGACATCACTTTCTTATACCGGCAATTACGTAACCCTTAAGTGATGTCTCCATTTAGCACGGTTCAAGTGGGGAACTCATTGAAGTGGTTTGGGAACTCCACTTAAAAATTGATTTACACTTGGTGTCAGCCGAATTCGCACAAAAAGAACAACGTTTCGCATAAAAAAGGTGTGAAAACGTTTTTTTTTTGTTTTTTGTTTTCGTAAACCGCATGACTGTTTTGATATTCTCAAGTAGGTGTTTCTCTTGAACCTGAAGTGGTGCTTGAAATTTTGGCGAATGAATTTTGTTTTTTTGAAGTGTTCTTAAAAAATGTGACGTATCCTGGTTCACGTCACTGTAACAGTCACCTAGGAGTATTATTTGCCCACAAATGGGTATCATGTTCTAGAGAAATTCAGGTGTCTCATTTTGGTTGGCTCAATTGGATTGGCTAGATCAGGCAGTGTACATCACTAAGGCCTGTTTTTTTGGTAGTTTCTTAAGCCTGGTGTTTTATATGTAGATTAGCAATCAATTTTGTCAACTGAATCAATGATTTTAAATGGGTTTATGTGGGTGCTTTCTCTTCAAAAGAATGCATCGTCTAAGACAAAAAATTCGTAGAAGTAATTTGACATTCAAAACAAATTGACCTATCCACATTCTCACGTTCGAAACTGTGGGTTTAAAACAATCATTTTCTTTTCCTTTCAATTTATATCCATTTTTCATTCAACTCCATTGGCGCACCAACCAATCAACTCCAAAACGGACTGTATGTGGTCTAGGGCCTAGCTTTTCACGACCATTCGTGTTGTGCGTGCTATATTTTTTCAAATGGAACGGACCTACAGTTTAGAGCCACATCCGATAGGCGCCCTTTATGTTATTTAAGTACGTTCCAATTATACGAGTATATTAGCTAGGCAATGGCATGAGAAAAATGCACCTTAGAGGGTGCTTGTACCAGGGTCTTTTCGAGTTCATAAATATTAACTGTAGTACCATCAACAGTTCCTGCAGTATTCCTACCATAATAATGGTTAATTTTTTGTTCATTGACAAAAGGCTTTTAGTCCGTTTATCATTCACAGTAGCCTCTGGCTGCCAACGAGGTGTTAATCGTCACTCTTGCTTTAAGGTCTACTTTCCTATTTAGTACATGCTACCGAAGCAACAGTGAATTCCTCATTAAATGCTGACCCTTGCCGACCCTTACTATGACTGAGAACCCAGCAGCGAGTGGCTTTATATCTGCTGTATATTCCGTTTATATATAGCTTGTCTGCATACGGAGACTGTTTCCGATCTACCAATCTCGTTGTCTAGTGCCTTGAGTACAGCTTGACTATCCACGAAGAATTTGACCCGAAAATGGGTGCAATTTCTTTGTATAGTTGTATAGTCTGTACTGCTCTTTCAATGGCGAAGACTCCAGCTTAGAAGATATTACAGTCACCTAGGAGTTTGTGTAAACCGCTGATGTGGAGCGAAAACTTCATCGCCGATTCCTATTCCGATCTTAGACCAGTCAGTGTAGAGTTGAAAGCCCTGTGCACTGGTTGGTTGAGTTGAAGTCTCTTCCTATTTCTGCGAGGCGTCAGTTCGGGGTGAAACTGGGACATTAGCTAACTTCGTTTAGTTGCACACCTCAAAGTTGTTTCAGATCTCCTTCTGATCCTGGTCTCCTCCTTGGTGATTTTGAGATTTTAGGATGTTTCTTAAATAATTGCCTGGTGTTGGATTTTTGATCGATTGTGCAAATTTCCAGATGGACAATCGACCAAAAAGCTAACGCCGGGCATGAACCTATCATTTTCATTGTACTGTGGCCAATCGAGTAGTAGGTAGTGTGTTTCCTTGTGATCTGGCCGGTGTAAGTTCAAACCCCATCCACCAAGTTCAACAGAGAAGCGAATAAAATCTAAGTTTCTTAAGCAACTACACAAAAAAGGAGTTGCTGCCTAGTAGTACAATGGGTCGTTTGGAGTCCCAGTGCTTCCGACTATTTTCTCAGTTAATTCTCAGTTCTTCGTCTCGTTTGGAGATAGTAGTTCGAGCAGAAATAATTAAACACGAAAGCTATTTGCAGCGATAGATTTTGCAGTATCCGGCTTTCGTGATGGCAACTGGCCAAACGATACTCTAAAAATATACAGACTTTTTGCCCTGGTCCCTTTGTAAACAGAAAGGACGTCGTCTCTTGAGGCCTTTCGAGTGTAATTCAAAGCATACAACTCATTAAACTGTAATTGAACCAATTATGTCCGTCCGCGTGTGTCGCTCCCACGCACCAATCAATCAAACTCCGCCAGAATCACTTCAATTTTGTTTTTTGTTATTTTACCCCAATATCCGGAAGCCATAGTCGCTTAGAATTTTGTGCTATTCTTATGCCAATTGTGTGTATCGAAAGCTTGGACCAACAATAAACACTATCTTCAGTTTAATCTCTCTAAGATCCCCCCAAGGTCTACGGTAGGAATACAAAAACGCCACTTAGAACCTTCTTCCGCCCCCGTACATCAACTTATAAGTTACTATTCTCTGCCCAGAAGCAACATCAACAGCAGCAGCAGAAGCATTCTTTTCCCAATTTTTTTTTTTTTTTTTTGCCAAACTTTCAAGGTGCTTCAGACGAAGACATCAGGCAATCGTCCGCAGACTTGAATACGAAAATAATATTTTTCATGAATATTTTAAAATCTCAGCCATAAATGACTCAATCCAGTGGTACACTGCAAAATATTTTGACGGTAAAACAAAATCACAAGATCGTCACCACTCACCAGCATTGTGCGCTTGATTTCCGGTTAAACTCAAATTGACTCTTAATTAACCCGATCGGGACCGCATTTTTGCGTTTGTTTGTTGAAACAGAAAAAGATAGAAAAAAAAAAATTGATTTATTGACAAATCGCAAATCCAATGCAATTGCTTTTGAAAAGTGGACAACCTCAACCATGAATGCGAAATAAAAGCCAGAATACGCTCCAGGCTAAGGCTAGTAGGACTGGTTAGAGGCGACTTGCGATTGTGTATCTTTTTTTTTCTGCGCTGTACGAGTAGAGCTACTGGTTTATGTTGTTTTGTCGCACGAATGTTGTTGTGCGTTAATTTTATGCAATTTTTCATATCGACGGGGATTTTATGTTCAAGACGCAGCATCGTAGTCGGCGTGGAGATCGTTAGGCGCCATCGTGCTCTCTGGGCTGCTGCGCTGGTCAAAAAGTGTGAGAAATGATAAATAGTCGGAGATTATGTTTCGTGTCGCACTACGGGTATGAGCAAATATTTTGCGTTTTTAATTTGTTGGCTATAAAGTGTCGGGCGAGATTGTTTAATTTGTGTGCTTGGTTTGGCAATAAAGTGTGTGACTGAGCAGAGGAATTTTAATTGGACGTTCTAGGAGGGTGTATCTCTAGATGGAGGGAGGCGAGTTGAGCGGGGAATGCATTGAGTGCTAGATCGAAACTCTTTCCTTATGCAAATCTTAGTACAAAACGTCTTCTGAAGGTTACACTAATTTGATCGGACCCTATGAGCCCACCACCAGTTATTTGCAATACATTTTTGGTTTTCCTGGGAATCTCCGCATTTAAAATATAGAAAAATGGAGGAAAAAAAGGTTGCTTATAGTTTTTCCTTAGGTCTGACAGCAGTGATAAGAAAATTCGCAGTCAAAATTGTTTCCTTTGCCTGTTCTGACGTGTTGATCGCAGCTTCCATTAAGGCATAAAATACTGTCAAAAGCTTTTGGCTAATGGCGACTTCCGAAAATGTCCAACTGTCACCAAATGACTTTAGTCTGACGTTAGTTGAAATCAGTTTTTAAAAGCGAATATCTAGAAACACTGTTCTAAGACGAAAAATACTTGAAATTCAGGCTTTAAAAGCTTCTGAGTACTAATTTTGGCACCGTTCTCAAAAATCTTTCAAAATTTGTCCGGCTCTTCGAATAAATTAACGTTTAAGAGTGTAAATATCTTGAAAACACTAACGATTCCGCTAAATTTTTTACAAATATCTGTTGCCTTTCGGTCTCACATTTCGTGTCTGGTTTAACAGGGCTGTGGGCAGTGTGTCTTTTGTATGCACTGACTTCCAGACCTTGCGTAATATACGAGCTTTCTGTGGTATTCTCATTTCTCATGAAAAAAATTTATTCATTCGCTTTGCACAAGGTGGCGTGCTATCGCTTAAATTCCGCATTGGAACGCTGCTTGAGCGGACGGTAATCTTTGACGAAAGGGGCAGAGGAGGTGAAGCTGAAGAGTTTTTCAGCGCTTTTCTATGAAACTTATCTTTGAGCACAGATTCTGATTCTTTTTTCCGGTGAAATGGCAGATGGGCTTTGTTTGCACCAGCTAGTCCTTTCTTGTATACAGACGGGTCTCTGATTGATGGGCTCTCGGGAGCAGGCATTTACTCTGAGAAAGCGAGTGTGAACAAGGCTATTCCACTAGGCACATGTACTACGGTCTTTCAAGCCAAACTCTATGCTATCGTAAGTGCATCTGACTTGGCTCTAAAAGAGAAGATGTAAAGGGTGGAGCTATTTGCAGGTGCTTCGACAGCCAGGCCACGACCAAGGCTTGTTCTGCTTACTTGATTGCCACCAAAATCGTGAATGAGGCAATTTTTAAGCTGAATCGGCTCGGGCGGTATAACTTGGTGATGCCGGTCTGGGTTCCAAGACATACCAGGATCTTGCCAGTGTGGAGTCAATGAGTCCCTTCGTAACTCTACTAAAACAGCATCTCGACTACTGGCGACATCTTGGTATATGCCGACAGACGAAGATGTGGATCAACACACCCTGTGCCGACAGATTCTGCTTAATCTACTCAAAACTGATTTAAGAACTATTACAGGGCTCGTCACGGGGCTTCACTTCCCTTAACGAACACCTGGAAACCATAGGACTTTCTAGTTTGGACCTTTGTGAGATGTGCCTTGAAGAGGACACGCACTGTCCTGCTTTTGCACAAATCAGGCACTTTACCATGGGCAATTTCATCCTTAAGTATGAAAATCTGGCTAGACTCAACCTTGCTGATCTGTTGCGTTTTCTAAGCGCACTGGCAGGCTTGGAGTGCGGACGATACAAATAACATAAGGGGTATTTCTACTGTCTCGCAGGGGGCAGTCTGTTCTGAAATGATGGACAGCCCCTTACAAAAACAATACATTGCCAATCTGACAGTACGTCCATAGCTCTGACAGTTACTTCCTCCACAAGTGTCATCTGTTCTTAAGTTTTGTCGAGAAGGTAGTAAAATGTTCAGTCGATCTACACACAAAGTGGGCGGAGCCAAATCAGTCTGCAAATACCTTGGATCCAGGCGTGCACTTGATTTGTCGAGGTTTTATTCTTTGGAAGCCATTTTTAAATTGGAAATTCTGACAGATTTGGATTCAGCGTGCCTGCATTGCGTAATCCGCTTTAATGGTCAAAGTCAAAGGAAGTACAATTTCCATGCACTTAGGGATCTTCTAGAAGAGCTTGCAGATCACGTACTAAATTTCCAGATTTGTGCTTCATACATGAAATTCCGTTTTTTCCGAAATTTTTTCCCACGTAATACACAGAAAAATGTGGTAGCCTCTCTACAGAGTGTGTGCAGATTTAAAGGCAAATTTAAGATAAAGCCATCTGGTTGGACTTACGAAACATGTCAACTTGTCTTTGGCGCTTAATCCGCGGGAAATCTTGTAGATTAAGAAATTGCCAGCCAAGCAATGCAGTTGCAATTGCAGCATCAGAAGACGGGAGGAGTGGTATGATACCTTGTCAATTGCACGCGATATTCTCAATGAGAATGTTTTTTTTTCTCTATCTTTAGTAGTTAACCACCATCGGAGCGTTTCGACACGTAAAACTAACTAAGATTCAAATCAGATAACAATTCAAGTAGCAGTGTAGATACTTTGTGTAGAGATACTTCAGAGCTAGATGCATACAACTGTGACGATGTGTTGTTTTTTTTTTTTTTTTTGATTGACATTTTCAGTTGAAGGATGTGTTCGCGATGTTGAACTACCAGCAGAGACCTCTGTGAGCAAAAACCAATGTGTGACATGACATTGTGCAACGATTGATTGTTATTTGAGTGCTGTTGGAGTGGATGTACTTCGTTGTTTCATGATTGATATGTTTTAAGGGAAACTTGGAGTTTTTTTTCTGTTTTTTTTTCAACATGAAGTTGTGCTGCTATTTGGCGCCGCTACTGATGGTTTTAGTTTTTTCTTGTTACGATGATTGATTGTGGTTTGTGTTTGAAGGATGAAGTGGCTTTTACAATGGCAGTTAATGCACTGTTAGGTGACTAGACTTGGTTTTTAGAGGATAGGATAAGGTTGAAGACTACGAACACCTGGTAAAATATTTTCGCGGTCATGTCTCTTGAGAATGTCTATCAAACGTGCGGGAGCAATAGCTTTAAGCTTTTCAGATTCGGCAATATACCATTATTCCTTAAGTCGTGCCAAAAGAATAACATGGACAACATGGAAGGAAGGATGTATTAAGGAAGGCCAAGAGCCTATTTGTGTCTCACTTACTTACTTAGGTGGCGCTACAGTTCGAGGAGAACCTTGGCCGCAACCAACAAGCTTCTCTAATTAGTCTGGACATCCTCAGATAACTGCCTCCAGTTGCACACTCCAAGTCGCTTGAGGTCCCCTTCTCCTTGTGCGCTCCACCTTAGGCGAGGCCGTCCTCTACTACGCTGTCTCTCCGGGCTCGTTTCGAAGAGTCTACACGCCGAAGCACCATCTTATCCGACTGATGTCGTGGGGCAGCTTTTATAGTTCATTGTTGAACCTTCTCCTTAAAGCCCGTCAATGCAAATGGGACCAGATATCTTACGAAGAATTCTTTTTTCGAAGTGACCAAGGATATTTTTATTCGCTGCCTGACAGCGGTATGTTGGTCTTCGTGGCATTTATACAGTCTGCAGAAAAAGTTTTCCCATATTCTCAGCACCGAATGTGACATTCCTGTAAGGCTTCCTTCTTCTTGTTCTTTTGGAGACGCCAATGTTCGTCCCGTTTCTTATGCTCCTAGAGCTCATAAGCAGCCCTCGTCTGTCTTTGAAGCTCGGCCTTACATGCCTATTGTGTAAATGCAGGCACTTGCCGGCTTTCTTCGTCAAACCAGGGGTTTCTTGGTGGTGATCGGGTGAAACCCATCTTCTCTGATGGCAGCGTTCCCACTGGTCTTCGGTACTCTATGCTGGCGGTATAGGAGTCGGGAAGAGATTTTGGGATACGTGTTCGGCGAAGATTCTGGCGGATTCCTGCGAGAGACTGCTTCTCGGCGTAATATCTTCTCACAGTAGCACTTGGGATATCCGCTCTTGAACCTTCTTAACAACAAGGTACTGATCCAAGTCGATGTTGGCTGCTCGAAATGTTCGCACATCTAGAATATTGGAAGCGGGCCTTGCGTCGTTCGCAATGTGGTCAATTTCGTTGATCCTTTCATGATCATGTGACCGCCATGTCCACTAGCGAACATGAGATAAGGAAACCGTGTGCTTGCTATAGTGACGTTTCGCCCCGAAGGGAAGACAATAAGCCTAAGTTCGTTGCCAGACGTGGTGTCGTGTAGACTTACTAACTGCCCTACTAAAGATGTCACCCTTATCTGACACGGTTTTGATGTCACATTTTAGACATTCCTCATGAGCTTAGTCCAGAAGCTCGTAGAAACATTCTTCGGTAGCTATTTGGGTTAGGTTTGCATTAGGTTAGGTAGACTGGTGCCCTAGTTGACAGGAAGCTTTCAACAGCTCACTTAGACTAACGATGAGTCCATTAGCCCGTAGTTTGCTTTACATATTTGCATTTAGTTATTCCCGCTTCTAGTTGATAAGCATTCAAGAGAATAAAGAATTTCAAAAACGGGAAAAATGCAACAACTTCTAGTATTCGAACCCCACACTCCGGCCAATGGTGTGAAATTCACAGCATCCAAACTTGTCCAAATGATTATTGACCCAGTCCAGTCGTATTTTGTTTCGCTACCCATAACCATTAAAAGTTGACTAACCTGTCGAAGGCTGACGAACCTTGCTTACACTTTCATTTTATTCACCCGCACCTAAAAAAAAAAAAACAAAAAAGTCCGAGACCTCTTCCTATTATGCATTATCGAAGTCCATCACCCAAATTATTCGAAATTCATAACAGAAAGAGGCTTGATTACCTGTTCACCCAAACGTAGTCATTAGTCGATGCCATAAATTATACCATAAACCATAATCGAATTTTGTTCGATTCGCGGTATCATCAGCAAAAAAGCGAAAACCACGATTCATCTTGCGGTCAAGCACCTCGACTCGGTCCGCGATGATTTCTTTATGTCCTTCGCAGGGGCTTGGTCTTATTCCAAGAATGACTTCATCTGCAGCCGATTGTATATAATATCCGGGTGATCTTCCGATGATTAATTTCTCGGTATGAATTCCGTCGAAAATGACGAGAATTGGCGGAATGGTGTTCCACATCACGCATCGTCGTATGCCACGATGATGACCTGTTGACGTTTCATTAACTTAATTAATATTTTTGGGCGATATATCAGCATGATGATCGGTTATTTGAACTCGCAAGGTTTTTTTTTTTTGTCGGTTTTAGTGGATGGAATTTGCAATTCCAATCAGGGTGTGGTTAGTCATTCGGATGCGTTTCCTGTGGATAGAGTTGATTGACGACCGGAGCTTTGTTTTGATGAAATTCCATCAAAATTTTGTGAGATGACGAGTTTTTCGTACGCGGTGACGACAGATGGTGCCTTGAGGGTAAACAAATAGCTTTGATGTAGTTTACCACTAATTTGCTTAAAGCAGATGACTTGCACGTAAGCCCGGTGGTATACATGGGCGAACTCCGTAATTATTTCACATAATTATGACAGGACATGAATTATGTCTTTCCATAAACTGTGACATGACATAAATTAAGTTATGGTACCAATTCTATTGCTTCACGACTAGATGAAAATTATGTTGTGACATGAATCAATTGTGTCGTGTAGAGTTGGCCCAGAGCGCAGGGTTTTTTTTTCACTTTAGGTTGTTTGAGAAACTCGACGGTGCTAAGTGTCTAGTATTTTTTGGGTTTTTCTGGACAGATGTTCTCTAGTTTTCTGCCCAAATTGTGATAGTTCTGAACTTCGCTTATAACTTTGAAAAATCTCACCTAGAAAAGAAATAAAAAATATTTGGTCCAACAGACTGTTTGGGGAAATTTCTACGTGCAGCTAGTCACCAACTAATTCGTCACAAAGCCGCACAGCTACTCCATTTTAACAGCTAATAAATATCTATGCGGCTAGTTCATGATCGCCTTAAGTCATGACTTTAGTCACCCACCGACAAAAGTCTAAAGCTACATATTCTACTTTGGGGCTTGTGATTTTAGTCACCTTGTTGAATTGCTATATTAGTCGTGCGGCCTAATCTTGTTTCGGAAATCGACCCTTTAAACGCCCCGCTTATGTTGAAGAAAGGACGACGGACAACTGATTTGATTCTCACGCAGACTGTCCGCAACGGCGGGAATATTCTCATTCGACCGAGCGTTGCGGCATCGTTCAGGTACTGTACCCCAAATTTGGCGAATTGAGCTCTGTGAGATGCTCCTTTCGACCATAAATACCGCATAGGTTGTGCCTCGGTTGGCGAAAAGAGCACCCATTTTTACAATACATGATCTCGGTAAATCGCTGTAAGATTACGACTTCATTTTTTAAACAAGGTAAAGATATCCGCAGTTGATCCATTACAGTTGCATCCAATTTCCACCAAACATCGGTTGACGCCCCCTGCCGTTATTTGGACAGACGACAGCATACTTAAGAACCCTAAATCGTAGATAGCTTTCGACAAAAAGAAATATTTTCTGAATTTATTTCTCTTTACAGTGAATTAGAGCAGTCTTCAGCAATTTTTCAGTGAACCTTCGGCTGTCACTTAAGTGTCCTATTTGCTGCACAGCATATTCCTAATCTATGGCCAACTACAGAATTTGTTTCATCTACCCGCCCAGCTGATTTGTCCAATGAACACAACCCTACAGCCGTCCACTTTGAAGTCAACATCTCCACACACTGCACTTGGTCTCACGGCATATTGAAATCAACAACAGCCTCGCAACATAAAAAACTTTTATTTTCCATCCAAAAAGTATAAAAAAAAAAAAATACAAATCACCCTGTAACGAAAATAACTATCCAAAATAAAAATAAGCTACACTAAGTTTTCCACGTTTTGGTTTTGTTTCATTTGCCTAGTCCGTCTGCAATCGAAGATATGCGCAGATCTTATTTCGAAAATACATGCTACTGCTACTGCTCCATTTCGTTAGCCTGCTAGAACCAAGAATCCACCAAACTATCCAAAAAGCTCGCAAAAAAAAAAAATTTGCGGACCACCCTGTTACTCAGAAATATACTGAAATGTAATTAATCCACACCCTTTGTGCTAAATTTTGGTCTTTGTTGCATGGCGCTAGCCCATCTACAACCAAAGATGTATGTGACGCTCTAGTCCGGAGTCGTTCTGGATCTCAACCAAAAAGCGGCTCGAGGCTTCCTGGATCCAGTTTCGCACGGCTAAGTTGGTTGTTCCACTGCGTGAGTCGCGATCTTCCTCTACTCCACGTCCCTCGAAGGTGGATTCGAACATTTTCTGGGCCGGAGTATTCGTGTCCACGCTCTACATGACGCGGGAACCCAGTGGTTGAACCTTCTGGTCCAGTCCATGTCGCTGCACAGCCAGTTCGTCGTTGAATCTCCTCTTCCAATCCCCATCTGTCTATGCAGACTAGGACCGAAAATCACCCGAAGACTCCTCTCGAAACAACCAAACAACTTCACCTACCCAAAACATAATATTGCGGACCACCCTGTACTTAGAAACTATGCTAAAAATAATCCACACCCTCTGACTTAAATTTTGGTTTTTGTTTCACATCGCTAGCCCACCTAGAACCGAAGATCTGTGCAATCCTAGCTAACACCCATCGAAAATTTGCCTCGAATTTCTCGTGAAACACCAGGCGCACAGAAATTCTCAGAAAGTAGCAGGTAAACGCACCCTCTACGGCGACACTTTTTGTGCTGCTGGGCATCGTCCGCTGCACATCGATTTTGGGGGCGATTTGTTTTCGGTGTAACTTTTTTGTTTTTTAACCGATTTTGATGATTTAGGTGTCATTTTAAAGGTAATTTCAAGGAGATTAAGATGGAATTAGTCTTAGTTGCGATGTTTGGCGTGAAAATGTAAGATTTTACGATGAAAGTTTAACACTGATTCCATCTCCTAAATGTAATCGTTTTCGAAATAACATGCTGTATATCACTGCAGCTTGTGAAACTGATCGCCTATTAATCATTTTATGGAAAATACATTGTATTCCGCGTGAGCAGGTTGACCGAGTTTTGTGGTGGAGCACGCGCTACTGATACTGAACATCTAGATGAGATTCGGTATACGATTTCCATTAAATTTATTGCTTTGGTAAATTGAATTTTGATTTCGGTTTGTTTTCGTTGCTTTTATCCCATTCATTATTCATAATCAGATAATTTTATTAATTGTTGAGTGTATGTGGTCCTTAAAGTTCGAAGGACAAACACAAAAATTGCAAAAATTTACTTTTTTAATTAATGAACACATTTTTTTGTGTGGGTATTGGGTATACAGGGTGGGGCTCAATGAACTAAAGAGTTTCATTTTGTTCCTGTAAATATTGAGGCGCTTCTTGCTCGCAAACATGCGCTCTTGTAAGGACCTTATTGATGGTATCTCCACAGTTTTTTTCCTTAGCCTATGAAGTTTGATTGTTATAACTTCTTTTACTTATGTATTTCCTGTGTCCCCTTCGTGGGTCCTTGGACCTCTACTACGCCTAAGTGCCATCGTGCACGATATCTGGCAATGTGTCTTATAGACTATTCTGCCCCATCTTCTCCTCGGTCCACCAGGTCTTCTGCCATCCTGAATGGTTGAAAGGTACAATTGCATACCATGATGAGCTATTATCACCTTTTAGGAGCGTGGAACCAATCTATTGGCAATTTTTGCGTTGGTTGATTGTGCCCATTGATTCCTGACTCGTTCTCTGGTAAAGGTGTTCGTTAGAGATAAAATTGGGCCAGAAAACCCTTATGATGTTGCGCAGGCACCGGTTAACAAATGTTTGAAGCATTCTCTTGATAGTGACAGTCACTCTCCACGTCCTATATCCATGTAACAGCAAGGATTCAACTTTGAAGCAGAACAGTCTTAGCTTAGTGCTCAAACACATTGCATTGCTTCGCCATATTTTGGGTAGCATCCCAAATGCTGGCTTTGCTTTGACGATCATGTTGGATATATCTAGTTCGATTCCTTGATTGGCAGAGAAAATACTCCAAAGTTACTGGAAATCCTCTTCTCCCACTTCCGGTTGTCCAGGAATGCATATTTGAGCCAATGAGTGTCCTCTATGGCTGATCCCACATGATGCCTATCTTCTTCTCCACATCTGCTCCCATTTGGTGGAGGTTCATAGTTCTGTCAGAGAGTAAGTCCACATCGTCGGCGAAATCAAGATGTTTCAGTTGGGATGTAAGAGTCCCATCCAATTCCTCCGTTTTCCGTCGATAAAGCTGCAGCCTTGTCTTTCCCCATTTTGGATCTCGAATTTCCCAGGCATCCGACTTCCGTGCAGAACGTGACATTTGGACCATCGTATGTAGCTTTGATTATAGCTCCTGTGTAAGGCACTCCAACTAAATACATCTCTGCTTGCTATAAATTCTGTGTTTGAACGTCTGGACGAAGATGACAATGATCCCTTAACTCAAACACTGGCCACGAATTACATATACTCAGAATGCTTAGTTGTCTCTGTGAGGCAGTTTAAGTTGTCTTATTGTGTTCAATTCACTACTCTACACCGAGTTCAAGGCGTTTGCTTGGTGGCACAAACAACTTCGAATCAATTGTCCATTTTTCTTTTTCCCAGCCAATTATAGCAACCTTCAGTCAAGCCAATTGTATCCTTCTTCCTCAGTCATCCTATCATCATTAACAATCACTTCCTTCTCTCAAACTTGTATCTGCAGCATCGGAAATTCTTCCTCCCTGCCCAAGTCACGACGCTTGTTCCTTCTACGAATACCCACCACAAAAAAACGACAAAAAACCTTGAAAAAGAAATCGGAAACAAGACCGAACTTCGAAAAGCAAAATCCGTAAAATCCGCTAAATAAAAAACCAAATATTCCCCCCCAAGGTCCACAGGTAACTGACCAGATAATAATATTTTTATAAATTGCAACAAAGCGATAAAAAAAAGGGAAACAAACGGCCACAATAACAAATAATAAACTACACACTACTCTTAAACTAATTACATGAGTTCGCCGTCAAGTTCGAAAGTCGAAGAAAACGAAATCGGCTTCGAAAAAAATCAGCTTTTAATGGGGCTTCCATGCAGAGCGATCCACGAAAATATATCAATTTGCTGCTAATGAACTTCGGATAATGGACAACCAGTCCAAGCTCCCTTGTCGTTGTCCACTTGAATTGCTCGCCCCAATCGAGGACGGTCAGTGTCACATCACCGCAATGCACGCACGCTTGAGTGCCAGCCAGGCACTACTAGCGTCACAACAACAACAACAACAACAACAAATCGAATCGGTGACCACCCAAAGTCACTAGGCTACTGGGTAACTTTTTCGTTGTGTACCTACACTATTATTTTGGACAATTTTGTTGTTGCTTTTTTTATGCCTTATTTCTCATTGTTTCGCTGCTGTCGTTGTTGTTGTTGTTGTTCTGGGTTATAAGCGCCAGCATGCGAATTACTCGGACTTCAATCACTCTTGGAGCGCCGCGTGAAGTGTTTCCAAGCCCACGAGAGAGTGATTGTGTGACTTGAAGTTGGGTAGCGACAAATTGACCGCATACCGCTGTCGGGTGGGTGCTGCTACTGCTGCTGCTGAGCTAGTGGGATTAGTCACGTAACTTTGACCTTGGTTAAGGTTGAGGATTTAAAGTTAAACGATCCCGAATCTGAGGCGCGATTGGATGTGTGTATATTTTGCATGCAATTATGTACCTAGATGCTGGTCAGATTAAAGTAATCGGCCAACAGCGAGATCGTTAGGAGAGTGTTTCGGGCGTGGAATGAAAGAAAATCGATTTTAAAGTGGTTTTCGGTTACCTTAGGTCAGTTTTAAGGCTGGGGTGTTAGTTTGACGTGGATTGATGTTGAGTTCATCGTACGGCGAATTGGGGCTTATAACTAATTGGTGTGCAATTTCCCAAGGTTAAGTGGATAATTTGTTATCAGCGATTTCATTGAATGGCTATTCTGTGAATTTAATTGGAAATGTACCACCAATTGACGGCTTGAAAGGGGGAATGGCAGGGAGAGGCAAGGAAATGAACCCGTAGGTTTTAATCTAATAGTTCTGCATCTGCGTCTATTGTGCTGACCGACATATCTTCCCCATGGGTATCAGAATGAGTCCGCATTAACCTGCGTTGTGGATAACTTCCATCTTGCCTACCCATATACCTAACCTTCTCGTCTATCTGAAAGGGTCCCAATAATATTGTACAGGGTTGACTTGAACTGCGGCCTAATGGCCCCTTGTGCCCCCTGCTTATACCTAATAGTGTTTTGTTCCCTCAAATAGAGTTCCTCTCGCAATATGATTGCATTTGGGGGTTGAACACTCTTGCTTTGCCTTGGCGAGGATCGTCCGCCCTAGAGCACCATCTCTTATCCGGTTTCTCTGAGGAATCTGAGAATGAGAAGTGGGTCTGAAGTTGGCATCCATTGCCATATTTTGTAAGTCAGTGCCGCAGAAGGTGCCCTGGAGTCTCACTGGACTCATCGCAGAATCTGCAAAGGCCTTCATTCGCTATACCTACTTTCCTTAGATGTTACCCGAGTTTGCAGTGCGCGGTTGGATGCGTAGGTTGTTTTCACTAAGGCAGATGAATGCTTCGAATATTTTCTGGTTGTAGCAACTCAGAAGTTTCTTTGTTTGCATCACACCCGGAGTGTTCCATGTTCTCGCCCTGTTTTCTTTCTCCATCTTACGGAGTATATTTCAACGTGAAAGATGCTATTAATTTTGCCCAAATACACCTGTTCCTTCTTCAGTTTTCGAGCCATCTCTATACCACTTTATTTTCTGATTCTTTAGTCCGTACGTTTTAGAATCGTCGCTCCTATCCTTCTTATGAATGCTTCGGCTGAGTCCCCAGGATTTACCCGCAAGGATCCAAAATATCATGAGAGCACGGGTAACCTTTTTGAATATCTCCTCTATGTGGTTTCTCCATAAGAGTTTACTGTCTAAATGTAGTCCTAGAAATTTCCCTTATTTTACTGGTTTCGCTACTGTACCCTAGAGGGTCTCATACTTTAAGTATAAAGACGAAGTTTGTTCAGCTTGTATAGGTTTTGGATCTCAATCTATTGTAGCTTTTTAGGTTACTGGACTAATTAGGAAGAAAAGAGACGACCTTAGGTTCTTGTGGACCGATTGTGATGTCCAATTGGGGGTTTGCTTTAATCATGCTCATTCGCCATTGAACGTCTTCGAAACCCTCGGTATGGTTCCGGTCCGGCAAATATAGTTTCTGGTCATTCTCTTGCTAGTTCGTCAGCTGCTTTATTTTCCTCTACTCCTAAGTGATCTGGTATCCAGTAGAGGATGACTCTGTGACTTCGTCTGTTTATCTTTGAAAAGCACTCTCACACCAGTGGGGACCTGATTTCATAGGATCTTAAAGCCTTATTTGCAGTTTGGCTATCCGAAAGTATCGGGATGTCTTGCATGCAATACTTTCTGTCGACGTTAAATTGGGATAAGTTCCCATAGCTTCCGAATATTTTGTTCTGGACCCGCATACATCAGCTCCGGCTGGTATGGATTTCTTCTATCCATCTGTTTACCACTTTATGGTGTTTTATTTGAGTTGGTACATCCCGACTTCACTACTCCATTCTCTTCTGATACTCAGCTTCCAGTTGAATTTCCTGGACCATATCACCTCTGTGTCAGCTCAGGAGAGGGACTCATTTGAAAAGTGTTTCTCGCTGTCTGTGTGCGATGCACGAAATGCCCATCATCGGAAACAAAAATCGTCAGCCTCATTAACAACTCGTCAACTTCAAAAACCTTGGACAACAAGTTCAGAGAGTACAGTATCGTCTCGATTGAAGGTGACACTGAATTGGATGAAAGTAACCAAATCGCGAAACCAAAAACCTGCGTTGTAGCTGGAGAAGCAGCGCAATAAGCTTAAATAACCAGGCCTCCAACATGAAATCAGAGCTCTGTTATATGAGTGTATCCCCTGTTATATGAAAGTAAACACCAATGTCATAAACAAGCAGCTAACGTTGAGGTCGTTAAACCTTGTGTTAAACGAAACCTCTGAGAGGCCGATACAAAGGCTATTTTGCGAGTACAGAAGTAAAAATGGCAATGGAATGCTCGCTTCCTGTGATAGAATGACAAACGTCTTGTCCAATATAAACGTCTTCTCCAAGACTTTTAGGTCGTCTGCGAAAAACTCGGTGCACGATGCCTTGTAGGCGTCCTGCAAAAGCAAACCTTTCATAAAAACGTCTCTCAAATTCGACATCAAGTCGACTCAAGCATTTTTCGTATCGTAGTCATGTCTACCCTCTCAGTGTCAATTCCCAAAAACTTCCTCACTTACTTCGAGCACCCCCAGCGACTTTTCCCTCCCCAAAGAGGAAGCACTTTTACTTTTCCGTGTCAATAGAGAGAAACTATCTGCAACATCTACACCGCAATGGATTTCCTGCTTGACTCGTGCCAAATTGTGCAACCGGCCAGCAACTTCCATGTAAACTCCAACTGACAGTACCCGTATAGCGCGCGAGCATTGAATGCGTGCGCGTATCAATACGCCCCGCGGCTGACATGGGTGGTACATGTAGTGACAGCAGCTGCTACAGCTCTGCTGCCCCTGTACTACTACCACCTCCCTGTGGCGTCGCCCTGCTCAACACACAACTCTCCGTCGATTTTAATTAATCACGATGCGTGATATTGATTTTGACGCCTGTTTCCAGAGGTCAAGTGGCCTGGCCCTCTAACGGAGTCGGGGTTCTAGTTGCTTGTCAACACTCCCTAACAATGGTCGGTCTGACTGCCTGTGTGTGCGTTCGACTGACTGGACGCCGTTGGCGGTTCCTCATTGATCCAATGTAAATCGAATGCGACAACTGAAGGTGTCAGCCGGGGCTCATGATCTCTTTCCGCCACTATTACCGCCCGTCACTCGGCGCGGCGTAAATTTATTCAAATTGAATCATTGCACCGATCTATCTCCCTTGGGGCAACGCTGTGAAGTGCACTTGGAGTCCTCCAGCGGCTCGAGCACTTCGGAAAGGCATTTCAAGTTTCCGCCAAGTCAAGTGTGGGTAGCCGGCCAAAAGGTGGAGGCACAAATCAACTTCAGCTCCACAAAAACAACATTACGGAATGCAACATTGGCATTTTTTGTCATGTTGCAACATTTCTCCGCACTCCATGCTGCGCTGGTATCTTTACATGCGTTGTAGATACTTTTCAGTCGCGAGTAAAGTGCGTATCTACTACATGCATTCAGACGCCTCTCGCTGCCTGGTTCACATGGTTATTGACTATTGGCATCTAGTTTACCTTTTATGCGGTCAACAGAGTAAAAAAAATTTCAATTTCAAGGCTTCACAATGTCAATTAAGGTATCCACACAGCGCGTTAGAGATTGAAATGCACTCGCTCGAGTGCGAGAGAATCTGACGTAACAGGTGATGTAATGCGCGTTCAATTAGTTGAGATATTTTTCGAATTAGAGGGTCTCGATGAGTCTTTTCTGTGATAACAAAAGACTTGTGATTTGTTAATGAGTAATTTGCTTGAGTTAATTAAGCTATGCGGCGGCGGAGGCTGGTGGAGAGACCTGGTCTTGATGAGTATTTATTTGCAGCGCAAGTGTTTTGAGAATTAAGTGATGAAATTTATGTTTGTTGTCGGTGGTGCTGGTGTTTTTTTTTCGGCGGATTCGAGATGTTTATCAAGGTAAATGGAGGAATTTATGAAATGTTTTCACTCGCAGGTGCTTGGAGAGCACTTTGGGGGCTAAGAAAACACTTGGAGCAACGTGTTATCGTGTTGTTTGTGAACTGGATGAATGAATGGAATCTGGTTTGGAATTTATCTTCTTTCAGTTTCTCTCGGCTTATTTATCGTTCCAAGATGGGTGACTGGAGGAAGAGGATCAGCTAAATGAGCTTTTTCCTGGTGGCACTGCTGGCCACCATTGATTACTTATTCACTCACTTAAGGTGACCACGGAGTAGTGTGTTTGCTTGTGACCCGGCCGGTGTAAGCTTAAACCCCGCTTGGAGAATAGCAATCACAGGCACCAAGCACAATAGAGAAATGAATCTGAGTTTCCCCAACTACTACACAAAAGTTGCACCTGCGCCTCAACCAACAACAACAACGTCTTTAGGTAGCTCGATCATTAGATGGTAGCCTGCAGATTCGCACGTTAAGTTAGCTGAGGTCCCCTTCCATTTGCGTGGGCAACCTGAATCGCGATCTTTCTCCCGCCTCGGGGATTGATTCGAAGAGTTTCCGTGCCGGACCATTGGTGTCTATGTGCTTCACATGGCTTACCCATCTCAATTGATGGACATTCACTCTGCTATCTTAGTCGATGTCCCTTAACAGTTCGTCATTGTAACTCCTCCTCCACTCACTGTCAATGCAGATGGAACCGAAAATTACCGGGTTATGCCTCCTGAGCCGGTTCATTTTAGTAATTGCCTTCTTCACGATCTTTGTGGCAATCACGTAAGCAGAACATGCCTTGATAGTGGCCTGGCTGTCGAAGGAGATGTAAATAGCTTCACCCTTTATCTTCTTTTTTAGAGCTGCGTGAGCTGCACTTATGATAGCATAGAGTTTGGCCTGAAAGACCGAAGTATATGTACCTGGCGGAATGGCCTTGTTTACACTCGTTTCCTTTCGAATAGAACTAGCTGGTTCAGACCCGATCCAACTGCCGTTTCACCATTTCAAATGCTCCAGAAAGACCATCGGAATCTGCGCTCAAATATAAGTTCCGTTCGCCTGATATCCAACGCGCCATCCCGAAGGCGTGAAATAGGTTTGAGAAGCTGTTTGGCTTCACCTTCTCGGCCTCCTTCGCCAAAGATTACTGCTCATCGCATCAGTAATGCAGACACAGGCAAGGTCCTACAGTTTACCGAACTTGCTTTTGAGGAATTCCCCGCTTGACCACCATGCAACCTCGCCATACACAAGGTAAGGTCGGACCATGCACGTGTATATCCAGTGGAGCATCTTAGGGCTTAAGCCCCAGGTGCTGCTGAACATTCTACGGCACTGCAAAAGGTGACTCCTGAGTACTTAACTTTGTACGAAATTCGTAACTGGGTGCCCAGAAGGATGGCCAGAGGTAAGAAAGAAGGAGGTAGCTTCCTCCATACAGTAAACAGCATCGTCTTAGTTTTAGCTGGATTGACGGAAAATGGCTGTTCACGACACCAAGTCCCGACAATGTTGACAGCGGTCTGCATGCGACAACTAAGAGCCCGTTGGTGGCTGCCGCTGACGGCAAATACAATCTGCTCGTAGTTTGATGAAATTATGCCTTCAGGCAAAAAATCTTATAAATTCGAGGTAACGTTCTACGCGCATTCTCATATTTGTTCCTGACTCATGGGGCTCGTTCTTTGTTTGAAGTTTCTTGAACCCTGTCCAGCTTAGAAGTACTGGATCTCCCACCTTGATTCCTCCCTTAACTCATAATTATTCATGACTACTCTCAAATAGATTCCACTGCTGAAAGCCATTAAACTTTTTTATTTTCTCCACACCGCAATGGTGGCCGAAACTAATCAATGGTCCCACAAATATTTCGTGCGGCCTCGAAGTTGATTGTTTCACAAAAAAAAAAAACTCGACAAAAGCCCACGTGGCTAAGTATAAGAATCATTACACTAGTCCACCAAACACTTGAATTCGAACTAAGAATCCCACGAACATGTAAACTCACACCTAAACCCAGAGTCAACACTCCAACCCAACCCATTGCTGGACTCGAAGCCCATAGATACATAGATACTTTACGATGCTTTGAATCATGTCGTAAGCAGGTCCATCGTACTACGACTTTTGGAATTTAAATATCATCACCAACAGTTTTGATTGCTCCTCCAAAAATGTTTGCAAGTGCACTTCAATCGAAACGAATCTTATCCAAGTATCTACACACATTTTCGATTCTTGTAGGCCTATTGCGGGATCGCAGAAACTCAAACCTTGAGCGTTTCAACAGTGCGATATCGGCGAATTTAATTTGTGTTGTGTTTCGAATTGAAAACGTAAATTAAGAAGCATTCATTAATTTTTGTTTTTAATTAAATAAATTAATTTTCTTTAACAGTTTCCTAAGCTGTGTGACAAAATAGTCGTCCGATGTTTTTTTTTTTTTTTAATTCGCAATAAAGTATCTCGAACAACAAATTTATTTCGTGTGTCTGACGCATCTTGCGCAATTTATTTTTCTGATTTTTTGTGGAATTTTATTTTGCACATAGTGACATTTAATCGAAGTGTTTTGAGATGAATTTCGTTGGGGGTGTGTGGAAATGTGAAAATATCGTGAAATGTATTCGGCGAAGGGAGTTAGATTGCTTTGACCTTTAAGAGATGCAAGATGCTGATGTGCTGTGGCTATGGAAAAAAGTCGGCGATCAGGTTGGGGATCAGGTATTTAAATTGTTATTACAGGTTGAAATTAGGTGAATTAAAATGGGCACTTTTTTATAAGACTAGTTCTGGGTGCCTTCTGTGCAAATTTGTTCTGCTTTCGCAATCCATTGGAAAAGGAGGTAAATTTGTATGAACCATTACCGGCTAATGTCCCATGTAGGAAAGTTTTCAATCAGTGAATGCGAGTATATCCTCGTATTTTTGGGAACTACCCTCTACATTTGGAGAGATAGCACTCCACCTTGAGAGGTATCTCATCGACTAGGGTTTCAAGTCAAGGGAGCTCGATAGATCTACAAGGTTTCATCCCTAAAAGCATGCTACAATCTCATACATCTTCGTTTCTACATCATAGATGGCGCTATGTATGTCATCCATTTAAGATAGTTGCCTGATCGAAGTCATCCATGTCGATTGGATTAAAGATCAGAGATTCACATAGCAAGGCGAAGATACTTACAAAATTTGCAGGCCTACATCGTAGATGGCGCTTTAATTTCCCAGCGATTAACCTTGTCACTGTTTTCCGGAGACAAATTTCAGCACCACCACCGTTGTCACATCATTTAGATAATCTTTGCATAAAATTTCAATCCATTAACCAATAATCACCTTCGACAAGGTTTCCTCCAAATCTACACTGAAGCTACACTCGTATCTAAAGGTATCTCGTACGAGTAAAATTTTGTTTTGCTCTCTTCTTCTCGTGTCAAATTTTGAAAGCAATTTTCTGTGTGTCGACCAGTGCGACAAAATTTATTCCTAATGTGTGTTGCTTTTGTTTTGTTGCGCTATTTCAATGCTAACAAATCAAATTCGTACAGCAACTCTACTTTGTGTATCTACGAGTATTTTAATGAACTCTATGTGTCCAGGGCGACTACAAATACAACAACTACAACAACAACTACGACTTCAACGACAAAACGTTCTGAAGTTGATTGTTTTCTCGGCGTTGTTTTCTGTTTTAGTTTGATTATCTGTTATGTCAAATGCTGAAGGTCAAGAGTACGATGGTGTGTGCATAATTAGAGTTCTGGAGGTCGGCCTATAATAGTGATGGTCAGTCTATGCGTTGCTCTGATGATAATGAACTTCCTTAAAAAAAAAAACAAAATCATACACAATCACCAGTGTGATTGGCGTGCGGAGTAGCGTGTAAAAATGCGTGTTGATGCGTATCTGCGGTAACGCACCGTGTTGATGGTTTCGCCAGAAGCAGCTACCTTTTCGAATTTTTATGTTTTTTTTGAATACGTGAGGAAAATTTTCAAATTATGCCAGAGCGCGGAGCTGATGATGAATTTATGGTAATCTTCTGACGGAATGGGAGGTATAATGTGGCTGTGTCTTCTGCGAGGAAATTATAAATGGAAAACGTTTTTTCATCATTAAAAACCGATGTAACGAAGGACGGGGGCTGACAGCCGTGGTGGAATAGATTTCTGGTAGAAATGCTAATATTTGTGCTTGTGTGTGAGGGAGGAGAAGGTTCTGATGAATAACTGAATGGTTTGCTTCGGGGTCAGAATGGTGTTTCAACGGAATCGGTGGGAGCCGTGGCCAGTTGAACATCGTAACTGTTACCACCTATCACGGTGATATATCGCCGACAGTATATCATTTTGTGGATTTGGAAAATCCTTGTTATTCTGAGATAATTTCTGGTCTCCTAAAAATTGGAAAATGCTTCGAGTTAATGGGTGCATTTTAGGTCAATAAAATAGGAGTGAAAAAGTAAGAAACTCCCGTAGAATATAGTAGTGTTGAATCAGCAACGAATTCCCGCCGTAGCTTAAGCTCGTTATAGAAACTGTCAGTTGGGACGTCTTGAAAGTAAGGCTCATATCTGATGACAGAATACACTGTGCGGCCAATATAGGCATATTTCAAGCCATCATGTAGCGTTCAAAACCCATCGAACTACAACGAATTTTGGCAACATTCATGCCGTGGCTTAATAAGCTTTTAAGAGGATTTTGAGAGCTGTATACTTACTTATTTATCGGGCTCCTAACCCATGAAGAGTCTCTGCCTGAGACACTACGGCCTTCCATCCATTTCGTCATACCAAACATCCTGCCATCCGCGATTGATTGATCCTTGTAATAGAGGTTCGGTCTTCCTTGTCGTATCGTACCTGAGGGCTTGAATTCGAAGGCTGAACTCTCTGGAAGTCTATTCCCTCGATAAGGCCGAGTAAGTGTAGTCGGCGTCTTTTTGGCCTTCTGGACTACTTTTGGCCTTCTGGACTACATCCACATCTTCGCACAGCTCAGTTCGTGGTTAAATCTTCTCTGCCATTCGTCCTCCCCTCAAGTGGGACCGAATATTCGACGATGTATTTTCCTTTCGAGAGAGCCCAAGTTTTGCTCTGCTTTCCTGTTATCCTTCAGCACTCAGCGGTATATAGTAGGACTGGCAGGCTTTAAATTCTGTAGAGCACAACATTCGTCCTTCGTGTTAAGAGTTTTGAACCCAGTAGTAGAGGCTTGCTAGGGTTATTCTAGCTGACATTTACTCCGAGGTATGTAGGTGACCTCCTTAACTACCTCGAAGTTGTAGCTGCCGATAGTGACGTTTTGGCCTAAGCGTTAGACAAATGGTGATTTGTTTGGCGACATCAAATACTTGGTTTTGCCCTGCATCTCCAGCCTTCGTTTCAATTGCCGTGAAAGCTTCTACAACGAATCGCTGGGGACGCCCGATGATGTCCATATCGTTTGCGTGTCCCAGCAGCTGAATTGACTACGTTCCGTGCTGTTACCAGCTGTCCGTAGTATCGTATTATTTTCAGCCCTACATTGAAAAATCGCATGGCAGGGCATGTCCTTGTCGAAATCTGGTGCATTTCCGTAGAAATTCCGAGGTGAAGCTTCCAAGCTTCCAGCGTAGCACAGAATAGGTGGCTTAATTTTCTCGGGATTCCAAACTCCACCATGTAGAGCTCCAAGCGATGAATGGTGTCATTTGCAGCTCTTAAGTCGATAGACAGATGATGGGTTTCTACTTGAAACTCAATACGTTCACACAGTATGCCTCGATAATTGGCACAAGGTGTAGAATCGCCTTTTTGTAGATGGAGCATATAGAGATGACACTCCAGTCGTCGGGCTTCCTTTCGTACTCCAATACTTCACTTATGATCCAATGCATGCTCCTTATCAGAACATGGCCTCTGTAAGCCATCGGTTCGACTTGAACGTTGGCCACCTGGCACCTACCCATTCAATTCGTGCCTGGTCTCGGCCGACTGTATCGTATCTGATCTGATCTGTCCACAAGCCGTCCGGGGCCATTTATGTACTCAATCAAAATTTTGATTCTAGCATGACACTGTTTCACCGGTAGCTTCATGGTTGGTTAGCTTAGACGCTCGATTCTTCTGAGTTCGACCTGAACGCTGGCCGTCTATCTATTCACTTCGTGTCAGGTCTCTTCCGAGTGTATCATGTCTCCAATGATCTGTCTACGAGCTTGTGGTTAGGTAGTGAATCCAAATTTTAAATCTAAAACAGTGTGTCTCGGTGCTGGTAGACAAGTAATAGTCACAAATGGCTTCTGGCATAACTTCAGCAATCGTAAGGAAGAGGGCAACAGTTTCACACTTCCTCTGCTCCTGCTTTTTGAGCAGATATAAAAATATACATTTTAACGAATCGGCAACATGATTTGCAAATGCGCAACAAGTAGGTGCGACACAGTCGGGCATTTTGATTTTTTTTTTGTATTCTCAGGATTTTTGAACATTAGTGTCAACACCCCACTTCAAGTAGATTTGATTTATGTACGACTATACTCCTTTCGCCATTTAACTTGGCTCGGTGTGATTTACAGCCTAACTTGTACCCGCCTATTTATTTTTAACCAATAACACCGTTAAAAAATTATTTATAATTATAGTTACGAATGCGCTTTTTATTATCAGTAAATTTTATTTTATTTTTAACTGTTGGACAGGTGCTGTGAATGCGTTAGATTACCTAATTCTAGAAAAACCTGTTGGATGGTAAAATCACATTTTTACAAAACAATGGGTGACCTACTACATGTGCTGGCCACGTAATGAGTGGGTAATTTTATTTACACCCGACTTTCTAGTTAAAGGTCAACAATTGCGTCGGCTTGTAGGCCTCTTACAAGTCAACGTGTTTTTTACGTTATTCCCATAAAAAATCCGAGATACATTGGGTGTCATATGGGTGGCATTACAAGAAAAGTTTTGATAACAAAAGGAAGCATCGGCTGACAGAGAAGTCTTCTTTTTCTTTTTCTTTTGTTCGACGAGGTTATGATCGAGGTTGTAGTGGTCATAACGCTACCACTTTGCTACATCCTTACTGGTCGGCCTGTGGGGTTCGCTGACTGTGAATTTTAAAATTAATCTCAAATGTATGAGAACACGTTTGCCATCTGGCGGAAGTAGGATAACGTAGACTTCTGTCATTTTTTCAGATCGAAAAACATACTTTTAGGAGTCAATTCCTTAGTTTAGGTGAAGTTAGGAGGGCTGTATGCTGTGGGTGGACCAAATCGTGTCATCACCTCCACGACGTTCAATCTACAATCTTGCGGCTCAGATGTCTAACAAGAGGCACTCAGAAGGATGACGTGCAGCAGAGTTATTGCGTCGATGGATTAAACGGTGACGTTGACAGCGAAACTACCCGAAGCCTTATTTGAGCTACTCCGACTCAGGTCAGTAAGGAAATTTCAAGACTGAGTCAGGGTCTTGAAAAAAAATGCTGGCGGAGGAGGTCTTAATGGTTTACTGGCATCGGTTTTACCGGCCATTCGTCCTATATACGGATCTGGCTCTCCAGGTTGAGGATGGTGCACCGGGACAACTTCCCTATCATGTAAACGAATCTTCAGTTATAAAGCAACTATAAGCCTCTGATAGGAATGACCCTACTGTTGACGACTCTGGCAAACGAAATAAGTCAACGATTTTCAGATCTACACTTGGAAGGTTGTATGCTGCATGCACAATTCCACTCGGAGGCCAGTTGGCCCATTGTGATTGCCCTTGAAGTACATGGAAGACGTGTGACTAACAAGACTATTTTGATCTGTTGATAAAGCTCGTAGATGTATCAGGCCATCATGCCCTTAAGTAGCTTAGGCGACGTGTTTGGAGAGCCTGGCAGTATCGTAGGAGTTGTTCTACTGATTCTATGCCTCTTTCGCGCCTCCAGCTTGTCTTTAGTGAAGATACCTACTCTGGTCATGTTTCCAATGATACAGTGTCGCTTATTCCACCGACAAGTATCCGAATTCGGCTTCTACCGAGAGACTGCTTTAATTCGATTGCGGGCCATAAGCTGCGTGTCGTCACCACTAAATTGAAACCATCGCAATTTGCGTAAATGAAACTCTGTTTAATTTCCAATATTTTATTGTTAAAGCACTTAAGCTATCCAATTCTCATTTTAAAATTTGAGGGGAATACGATTTGGGCCTAGAACCAAGGGTATACGATCATCTTTGTCCTCATTTCGATTTTCTTCTGAAGAGTCCTTTTCATTCGTGTCATTACGGTTTTCTTCTGAGGAATCGCTGTCATCTTTATCATTCTTTTGAGGACATGCGTTGATTATAACCGCGAAAACCACTATCATCAGGAGAACTAAGTTCTTTGAAAACATTTTGGACAATTAAAAACGTAACTTTAGTCCGAAACCGCTTGTAAAATACTGAATGAGTTTCACTTTTGAAAATTCCTTTTTATAGCAGCGTGTAGCATGATTACGGACTTGAAGCTCAGCAGTCATTCAAGATAATTTCAAATGCAAGTTTGGGCTGAAACAGGTCAAATAAATTTCATAAACAATAATTTATTTATTTTGCTACACAAAAAGTGTGGAACACGTTTTTAATTTAATTTCTGCGAGGCATTACAAAGGTTTTGGGAGCGAAAAACGTGTTAAATTTTTTGTTTTTGTAAAGGAGGAGGTGAATGTCATTTTGATGCGGGCATCGGGAGGATTGGTATTAATTTAGCACGTCGTTGGGTTTGAATCTTTACAAGCACATATTGTTCGAATTTATTTGTATTTTCAACTCATTCATCATCCTGGCGAGTGTAAAGCACTCTTATTTGGTTTAGGGCCCCTTTCACATTCGTGCACAACCTGAGTTGCGGTCTGCGTCTACTGAGCTGTCCCTCGGGGTTGGATTCGAAGATTTTACAGGACGGAGCATTGGTGTCCATCCGCTCTACATGATACAGCTATGTCAGATGATTGACCTTCACTCTTCTGGATAGGTCGATTTCCTTGAACAGTTCGTCGTTGTAACTCCTCCTTCACTCACCGTCTATCCAGATGGGACCGAAAATTACCCGAAGAATTTTCCTCTCGAACATAGATGCTATATTCATTTTCACAGCTTGTGTTAGTTGCAGTAGCTTCGGCCTAAAAGACACTGCAACCATCTCTTGAATCTAAGAGAGTGCCTTGTAGTAGACGCCAGCTCCTGTTCCGTCTATCCATCTTGAATCTGTCAGTGTAGATAGCTAGTTCGTCCTCGATGCAGACTTTTCCCTCATTCCACTCATCTCTGCTATGAATTCTTATATTGAATCTCCGATTGCATTGAGAGAGAGGGGTAGTCGGGGATGTAGGTACAGGATACACCACCGATTAAGCATAGAGGCGCGTCCATAAGGTCTCCCTGTCCAGATATCAGCAGCCGTTAGTCTGAGTGCAGCTGCCAATTTTTAGCAGTCTATGTCTAGTGGAAAAACATAGAATGTTGTTTCCAGAGCTACTGCAGGTGTTCATCTAATCGACCACGTCAGTCCCAAATAGCCTTGAACCTTTGTGACGCTGTTAAGATTGCATTTCTTATCGGGCGCCTTCCACCAGATGTACCATACGTCCATACCACATGGTAGAATGGGTCTCACCACCGCAGTATACGCCCATTATACCACCTTTGGTTGGAGCCCCCATGTTTTTCTGAAGACTCTTCTACTTTAAATACCACGCGGATCCTCTTTACTTGCTACCTTAGTTTTTTAATAAAGCTTGGAATCTCAGAATTTACCAGAGTTCAAGCCGAATGCTAATTTTTATTAAAATGTTTTCATTCTAGCCTGTCTCAGGCGACATTTTCTGTTTAGAATTGCTCTTAAATGGCATTTTCTCTACTCTACAGACGCTCTTTATTTTCCACAGGGATTGTAGGTACCGCGAAGCTAGAAAAATAAGAGATCATTCACTCAGAAACTCATCTTCCACCGGAGTGTAACGTGTCCACCTACCCAAGAGCAAGCTGCATCACGTACACAATCCATAGAATCCATAAAACTAAACAGAGCTAAATAAGAGCTTACGCCCTAGACCACCCACCCAAAGTCGAAGACCATTCATTCGAGTCTCCCACAAGGCTTTCTATCTGTCCCTGTTCCTCCTTCGAAATTTCTTTCCCGGCAAAAGCGTGAAAATCATGCACAGACGCGTTAAACATCCACAAAGCAAAGAACTACGAAGGAGAGATCACCGCACACTCAGAGCGAAGCTCAGCTCTTTCGCGCAAGCTTTCCTCCCACAAATTGGATTCCACTCGAAAAAGTCCTTCTTCGTCACTTTCGAGGTCCAAGCTGTCGGCGACGGCTCGTCTAGTTTCATTAGTAAGTGGTGTCCAGTGCAGTGATAAAGTGAAGTGCGCGACTTGAAACTCGAAGACCCCAGCCGACTCGGTATTTTTTTATTTATTTTTTGTTGTCCGCTCTCTGTTGTTGTTGTGCGAAGAGTGTGCTCCGTGTAGAGTAGTGTTTTCTCATTTCCTCCTAAGCAAAGTGCTATGTGCAGTGTGTAAGAGAGTGAGTAAGCCCGTTTTCTTGGCAAAAGGCAGTGCATTTCTGGAAACTTCATTTCCATTGAAGCCTTTTTTTGTGTTTCCTTTGCTGCTTAGGTTTTGTTCTTTCCTGCCGCGAGTGTAGTGGTGTTGGTGTGCTCGGTAAGAATCGGACATGTCGGTGCGTGTCGGCTTGGGGTACGCGATCGAGTGTGAGGGTGTGTGTAGCTGATACTTTGCTTGCACGGACGTGTCGGTATGTGAAATTTTTTGTTATTACATTTCACGCATGTTTTGGTGCAATTTTTTGGATTTATTTTGTTTGAAATTTCGATTTTCAAATTGCGTTCTGCATTTTTTAAGTAATTTTCAGGGGTTTTCTGTTGCATCTCCGGGGTTGGGTCGGGGTTTTTCTTGCTCACGGTTATGCAGACTGGACGTTTCATTTCTCGGTCCTGTTTCAATATTCATTTTGATAATCCTGTATCCTTTGTCGAATTACTATTCCTGTCACACTTTCCTGGAGCAGATTTACACATTAATCTTGGAAACCGTATCTAGAAGCGAAGATATTAAGGGTAGGTACGATCCCTAAGTAGTTTGTCCACCCGCGGCTCTAAGGCTCGGTTTTATGTGGGGAATTTGTCAGTCCAAGTTCTGCCTTCAGGCGTGCACAGGGGTGTTTATGATTTACGAGGCCTCTCATTTGAGTGCGCACTGTTCCAGCGCCGGGTGTCAAGAACTGTTTTGCGAAGGAGCGAGAGGACATAGCAGCTGTTGTACTAATTCGGCTGAGTCCTTGGATTCTCTGCTTTACGAGTTGGACCAACGCTTGCTTAACCATTACCAAATGTCTCTCATTGCCGTCTCTAGGCGATGACTTTAACATGACCCCAAGAAGCTCTCGACCTTCTGCTGTCGTTAGTACTCCACTCAAGGACTGGCCGACAAATTTCTAAGTTGGCTTCATTTTTGCAGCTAGAATTGGTTTGCTGTGGACATCTGTTGGCATAGTTGATGCAGGTCTGCATTTGAGATCTCATTGGGCTACAAAATTTTGTAAACGCCTCTTAGGCACTCTAAAGGAGTTGTTGTTGGTTGTCTAGTTCTCGGACTTTTGATGGCGATTTTGTAGCTCCGAGAAGTGCTTTCTAAATTCATTGATTGCTTTCTGGGTATTCCTAACTTGGTTATCTCAATAAGCCATCATTATTGACCACCAGGTGCTTAGTTTTTTGAGTTGAGGTACTCGCTTCTGATCGTTGCTAAAATTTGCTGCCCCCTTAGTCTCCTTTGACTTGGGTTGAAGAGTATTTTTCATTTGGAACGCAATTTATCAGACTGTTTCTTCTTCTTTCCTTAAAAAGCTGGTCTTAGTCTTTTTTTTTTAAGGGTTCAAGTACCTGCGCATTTTTTTTTTGCCAGGAAGATGGCTGATTCACTACCTGAAGTAGATTTATGTGGGAGTAGGATGCGAATACTTACATACATTCCTATCGGGCTGCCGACCGATAAAGAGTCTCTGCTTTAGACTATGTGGCCTTCCGTCCCCAGTTTTGGACACGTTGCTGCCAGTTCGCTAGACAAAGCATCCTTGTATCAGCGATTGCTTGATCTTTTTAATGGAGGTTCTGTTCTCTCTTGACTTTTAAACATGAGGACTGGGATTCGGAGGTTCTCTTTGTTGGAGCGTTGTCATCCATTCGCTCGATTCGTAGGCTGAGCTAATGTAGTTCTTTCGGACTACATGCACATCTTGGTAAAACTATGGAGTTCGCTGTTAAATTGTCTTCTCTTCGTCGGGAAGTCTTCGTCGTATCGCGGAGGATACTCAACTACCCCTGCCCATTACGTTCTCTTTACGATTTATTTTGTTTTTTTTTTTTTTTTTTTTAAATTTTGACATCGTATTCAGGACAGTCTTCCTAGGATCCACTGCAAAGACAGTCTTAGTGAAAACATCCTTCACCCTTCTCTCGTTTTCTGCCGCTGAGTAGAGGTACCAAGCACTCGAGCTTCTCCGCTTGGATGTAAGAGTAGGAGTTGATAGACAGACTGCTCTTGTCTACCACTTAAAACTCAGTCCTCCACGCACTTCGAAGCTATGGCACCCATAAACAACAACAGACAGATGCATGTTCCACAAAATCCGACGATTGATGTCATGCGATAATTATCCGGGCGGCGAATTCATCCGCTTCCAAGTGGTTTTCGCAGGCATGTCTGCATCGCATATGCAAATGACACAGGCTGCTTAAACAAGTATACGCACTTACAGTAAAGTCAAAATCATCTGCTTCCCAGCCCCGTCCATCCCTGTGGGTCGTGTGTCATTAATTCTGCTTGTATACGACACCTTTACCGCTGTTGGACATTTCTTTATGACGCAAGAACATAATTTCTTGGCCAAATGCAGTGGATTATGCAATATTTTCAGTTGCTGTTGTTGCTGTTGTTTTAATCTTGATTTTTGCAAAAGAAGAGAAATTCGATTATTTAATATTTTATGCGAAAATTGTATGCGCATCGAGATAATATCTCCCTCAAGGCATGTGTCAAATGGCCAGAGGGGGAGATAAGATTAAAGTGGTACCTGCTGGGCATCCTTAATTGTCAATAAATTTATAATTTTATGAATTTTCAATTAGATGGGGATTTTTATGTGATCATTAATGTCACGAATTGTAATGAATCCAATTAGCATGACATTAAGTTGGGAAAATTATTGCCAATTTCTTCTTCGTTTTTTCTTTTTGTGGGACGTGAAATGCAAATAAAAATTCGAACTTTAGCTGTGTGTGGATGTCAGGGTATAGAATATAGTTTTAGAGTTAAGAACTGTGCATGATGAAAGGGAAATGCTTTTCTAAATGGATGCGCATCCATTTATAATCTTTCGTTGCGCAGGAGGAACGGCGACATAAAAGAGTTTGATATGGGGTCTGTCCGCTTTGCGTTTGTCAGAGTCCTGTCACATCGTTGGGCAAAGGGCATCGACAACCCCTCCGCACCATTGCTGTCAGATTTCTGCTAAGTATTGCAGTTTTTTCCCTTTTCTTTTCCCTAATGTGAGTCGTCAACAGCTTTCTGACCCGTTCTCGAATAAGGCTTCTCATACGAGATGCGCTTCAACCAGCAAATCCTTTGTCTCTTTTAACGAACATTCAACTAAAGCCGACCAGCGATGTTTTCATGAGTGGTGGGGTTTGTAAGTCAAGTTCGTATACCTTACCCGTGATAATGTTGCGATTAAGTATGAAATAATAGTCCAGACAAATGCGTACCACGGCTCTGCTTGCAACACTCTAGCTCCTGTAACGCTGCATAGTTATGATTCGATAGTGGCAATTCCGCGGTGAATCCTTGTCTTAAGCTCGGGTGTTGTTAATGGTTTGATATCACACGTCTTTGCTGGCTAATTCTTATTCATAATTCTTGACGATTGGACATTTTTCTGGCAGCAAGCCAGTTGCTTCGCGCGTTGTGTGTCAGGGTGAGAAGTCCTGCTGAAAAAAGCAGACTTTTCGATCAAATTTAAGGTCAAAAGAAATTATTTATCATCGTTCTGTAACCCAAACCATTCATTGCAATGGGAGGATTTACGGACGCTTTTTCAAAGAATCTAATCTCTCCAGCCCAGCCCAACAGCTCTTGGGTCTCCCTACCTCCAATTCGACAATTTTGCTTATTGACTTAGTCCTTGACTTAGAAAATATCGCTAAAAAATATTTTTTTTTAGAAGCCTTCACTTAGAATGGTCTTATGGTTTGCGTTGTTGAGCCAGTTGATGGCAGATGCAGACCTTTCGTAAGAATCCTCTGTGAGGTCCTTCTAAAAATTCTAATTTTTGCAAATTACGACAAATGGTTGTCCCTGTGGTTTCAATAATACTTTCTCTCACTGTGGCTACGTTTTTGAGTGAATGTCTGGTGCGAGAACGGATGGGTGATTTGTTCAAAATCTTTTCCACCAAAAAGTCCACGAAGTCTGCGAACTGTTTCAAGAAAATTTTGACAATAATTTCACGTCTTAGCATCCATTTTACACTGAAGTAGTTATCTCCAGACAGGCCTGAGCCTGGAGCTTCTCGTGCAGCTATTTTTACTGCCGAGACCTCCACCTGGAAAACACTGCTGTACTCCGGAAGACTAGTTTAAATTGAGCCTTTCAGAAAATACCTCTCTACCTTCTCTCTCATCCATCTTGGATCCATCGGTATAGATGGAGATGGAGTTATCATTTATTGGAAATCTCCGGACTAGGAACTGAACTAATGGGAATCCAAACAGGGTACTATGTAGTCTGTGCTAACATCTGCGCTTACGTGTATTTGTACAGAATCAGTGTTTATCTTTTCAAATTTGATCTCTAGCTTCCAGATTGAGAGATGTTCAAATAGATCCAGAGGTAGTAGATAAAGTTTGGTCTCTAACCCTGCGGTTGGTGTGGTTCATATTGCTCCTGTGACACTAATGCACGACATTCTTTGTACTCTGGTCAGTATCCTGAAGCTGATGACTTTAGGTTTGAACCCCAGATTTTTGCAAATATTCGTAGCTTGCTCTGCTCTTCCCTCGCATTTAGTCCCCAGTTTAGTTTCTTGTCTAACATTAGCCCTAGATTTAGGCAAAATAAAAAAATATTGAAAATGAACAAGTTGTGATCCCTCAGTTTTTCAGCGGACACCCTGAATCAGTTTAGACTTTATTTGGACAACCGCAAGGGGGAGTACACACCTCTTTTTTTTTCGCACTGTTATTAGGAGTTTGATGATCACTTCCTTTTTGCATACTTTAAGTAGCTTTTGCTTTAGTTTTTCAGTGGGAACCCTGAATTATTTTAGATTTTATTTGGGAAACCACAGGAAGGAGTGTACACCTCTCTACTTTTCACTAAGCTCATGACTATTTTGTTGATTATACATACACACATACTATGAAGTGCCAACAAATTAATTAATAAATTTTTATTTTCTTTACAGCCTCAAGATCAAGATCAACATTATCTGGGGTAAGTGATTCAATAATAGTTTCATTTAATTTCTTCTAAAACGAATTTTCGTAGTCTCTTGCAATCATCCCTGTGGCTCCGCACCTTTCTTTCTATTCTCTCGTTTTCAAAGCTCAGACACCGACGTTTTTCACTTGTCCTTCCTTCAGAAGTAATTAGTAAAGTTCAATGGAAACATTTACTCACGCATTTACTATCTCCCAATAAAACAAAGAAAAATCTAAATCAAACCATTTAGCAAAAAATGGCCAACTTCCTCGTGCAGTGACTCAAATTCTAGCTCCCAACACATTTGTTAGTAGCGCTCTTAAACAGCCATCTGGCTAAAACAATCCAATTTAAATAATTTATTACCGTTCTCCATTTAAAAACGCACACGTGTGAGAACAAGCAAACTAATCCACTCCAGTCCCTGCAGTTGGGCATAGTAATACTCCACCACTTTTGCGTTTTTTTTTATGAATTTAATTAACATTGGCAGAGCAACAATTTCTTAGGCTTTTGAGAAGCACAACGCTGTATGGCGCATAACTCATTGAATCAAACTAAGTATCTGCATCTAAATTACTTTTAGCTTCGCATTTGTATAATGCCTGGTTCTCTAGAGAGTTATTGCGGAACCATCATGCAAATTGCTTTAGCCGTGAGCAATCTAGTTGGAGAGCATAGATACACATACCGCGAACGACTTGCAGATCTTCCGAAACACTTGAGCATGATGTTAGATAAAAAAAAAATGGTTTTCATGTTTTTTTTTTTTCCTAAACATCCCACCTGTTTGCATGTCTACTGGAGAAGATCGTGATCTAACCTAACAGAAGCCATGAATGAGTAGAGACGAATAAAATTCCCACGTCAGTGACTGCACACACATGCGGTGAGGCACTATGGTGGAAGTGGCTTTGGGGTGCACTCATGTCTGATTTTATTCAAGGGGGTCTAACCGGGGTTTGAGTGGTTGGAGTGCATGCATTTTTGAGAGACCCGGCAACGAGTTCGCTACGGGAAAGTGGGTGGTAGAAATTGTCGTAAAGGATTTAGTTGTAGTGTGTGTTTGATGCCATTTTTCCTTCTTATCGATAGGTTGGTCTTTCAAGCCCTTCCCTTGTTTTTTTCAGCAACAGGATGGCATCTGCGTATAGAATACTTCAAGGTTTCTGCTTATATATGTTGGAGGTCTGGTAGTTCACAACGATGTTAAACAGTAATGGGCTTATTGCTGACCCTAGATGTACACCACCCATAATATACTTAGAACATTTGTTTTTCTGTCTCCCCGACTGCTTGAGTGGTGCATGCCTCGCACATGTCCTGGTACGTATTGCAATGAATATGAGCATTCTAGGTCCTTTCTTAAATGCATTTTCTAAGTCGGTGAATGCCAAGTGGATATATTTCGCATCGTTTTGATTGCATCCTTGATTAAGGTACCCTTTTCGAAACCACACTGATTCGGTGTTATTTCCACGACTTCGTTTATTCTACCTACGATAACTCTCTTCCAGATCTGCATTGAGTGTAATAGTAGTTTGGCATGATATCGCCTTTTTTTTGTCAAAAGTAGCTGCTTCACTTCGCCATTCCTGGGGCATAACACTAGAAGCTAAAATTTTTCTTAAAGCTGCCTAAGTAGTAGTCCTAAGCTTTGGTCAAACACAAGTGTTATCGAGTCGATGTTGGTTAGTCGGAAAGTTCGTACATCCAGAATACCGCAGACATACCCAGCATCTATGGCAATGTAATCAATTTGGTTGTTCCCCTTGTGGATATTGAGATGAGGAAAGCGTGTGCTTGTTAAAGTTACGTTTTGATCCGCAGCAAAGTCAATAAGCCTAAGTCCGTTGCTTACGAGTTGTCCTGCCAAAGATGTTATCCTTTCCTAACTTGGCGTCTAACAAGGTTTTAACGTCATATTTAGGATATTCCTCATAGGTCTTGTCGAAATGCAGAATTTATAGCACTACTTGGCGGCGTCATTTTAGTCCTCTGTGGGGGCATGAGCGTGATTTAAGGCCAACTTTGGCAATACGAACTGTCTTAAGACGCTCGCTCACATGTCGAAAGGTAAAGACTTCTTGCCTAAGTCTGTGGCTTATAACAAATCCGTTTTCTTCTGCTCTTTGTAGAGTCACAGTTTTTTATCCTCCTTTTGGTTGGCCTAACCCATCACATTTCCTGAACGACTGCAATATCTGCTTTATCCTAGCAGTTTAGGGCCCCTGTTAATTATTCGGTTGCACGTGGTCTATTACGGGTCCGAACATTACACGTGCAGGTCCGAAGATTGTTACCTACACTAAGTCATCCAAATTTTATGAATTTGGGCTTCCACCTAGACTATCGGCAAAAAAAATTCGGTGTTCCTCTAGGAGTCGCATTCGTTATCACTTTCTAAAGCTGGCCAATTACGGTTGGAACCCGCGTTCTAGCTGCGTCTTTATCAAGGAAGACATGGCTCATCTATAACGAACCCAAATCAAGTGACCGATCAAGTAGTGCGAGACCAGATATTCCCAGAATTGTAGCAAATAATCGTCCTCAACTAAGCTACCTTTGAGAACTTGATTTCGGCAAGGACCCAACTAACACAGATGCCTACCATAGAGCAGGAGATCTTCTGAAGGTCTCCGTACATTCATGGAACTACCAGAGCTCTCCACTCCTTCACTGTACCTAGATTGAGTTCATTTTAGTGAAACAAAAATTCATGGATGTTTCCATAAAGTAAAAGTCTACACTCGCTCCTCAGACAGGTCCCACTCTCCAAATTCGCTTTTCCTAGCATTGCACCTACTGAAGTTTCTCTTCCACACCGCATCTGTATCTGTATCGGAAAAAACGTGCTGTACTTCATTATCTAAGACAACGTTTCCTTCAGTTTGTTGTTTTTTGTATTTTTTTTAACTTTTTTTTTTTTTTGTTAAATTATTGTTAACATTGAATTTCCACTGCTCACATGCTCATACATGTTCATCAGAATGCACGACAGGTAGTTGTAACGTTCTATCAATTGCCGCCGCGAAGCTGAAATAGGCGCAACAGAAAGCTAACCGATTGCGCTGTGACTCAGTTTAATTCATTCGACATCCACGGCTATCCAAAGAGCTTTTCAATCACACACGAAAAACTCGTTTTCATTGACGCTACGTATCATTGCAATGTGGAAATGCAACAGATACTCGTACACAAACTCCAATTTACGAGGAAATATCCTTGTGCAGTGATCTTGAATTCAGCTTCGATGGAAGCAAACGTAGCGCAACGCAAAAAAAAAATATTTTTGTTTTTCTGTGCGTTGTTGGTGTGATTTGAGATCTATAAGATACTCGCTCGTTCAGGGATTTCGCGCTAATTAATTGATTTATAATTGTTCAGCTTTGTGCGGCGCAATGTCACACTGCAGGAGATAAAAATATAAAAAACAATAGTTGAGGGTAGAGATAGAGACTTGCCGCCCCCCATTTAGTTGGGTAATTCACTGGACAAGGGCATAAAAACGCGGTTGTTTATAGCACTTTGCAATGAATGTCTTAACCGTAAACTAAAAGATTCATAGCTTGGCGGTAAATCACTGCGATTTTCATGGGGATTGCATTAAGTGGAACTTATCGCACGCCCATAATTTTTACAATGTAGACTTGCGGCAAATAATCCGAGTGTTCTCCAGCTAACATGCGGTTTTGGGGGTTTTTGTGGTTGTCACATCTATTAGGCTGGAGGTGGTTTTGAATTAACGATGAAGCGAAAATCCCAGCCTAGAGTTGTGAAAGTTGTGGTTTGCTAGTTAGGTGTACTCAATGTTATGTAAGAGCAGCTAGTGAATTCCCCAAAACTGTCACTGGCGAACTCTGACGAAGTCGCCAGATATGGAGCAACCCTTCAGTCATCTTTTCATACCGATCGCTGCCTTCAAACTCAAATTTCGGGTGCTTCCTATCGAGAGAACAAATCTTAGGTGGACAAGTGGTATATCTCTCATGTCTAACATATTCGGTCAAAGCTCGATGTAAAACCCTCTAAAAATTTGATTTCACTCAACAGTTCGCGCTACAATAGGTTTCTTCACTGCGCACTGTCTCATAGGCAAGTATGCTACAAGTCTTGGCGTATATTCGAAAGATTTTTGTAGAAGCTGCATGGACATGGAAAATGTAGAAACCATTCATCACCTTCCTTGTACACCTGCCCAGCTCTCTTCCACAGAATGAAGGAATTTGCTTAAGTCTAGGGTGAATGAGTCATCTCATAGTGTGAGCCGAAATTACATCTAGAGTCTTTAAAAGTTTCTTAAAAAAAAAGTAGTCTTAGCGCAGAGATTGGGATAAAAGTCTTAGGTGGTGGTGTCTTCTCTAAACAGCTAATGTGGTCATCTTTTTCCGCTTCCTGTAGGGTTGATTGTATATTTTTTCAGCGGAAAATCATGGCGTTGAAGGAAGCCATGTCCTGGCCGAAATATGATGCAATCTGTGAACGTTTTCACTGACAGTCAATCGGCAATCAAGGCTCTCATTCATATTTAAGCTGATCTTAATTTACATAGTGAATAGAAAGCAATGTGTTCAGACTAGTTGCTCTCCATCCAGGTTCATTGAGGTTTTCTCTAGTGTCCCTCAAGGTAACCACTTAGGGCTTTTGCTGTTTAACGATATGTCTGATGTAGGCTGATGACATCTTTACGCGTTGACAATATTTGGCGCAACAGACCGTATATGGTTTAGGGCCTAGCTTCTCCCACCATTCGTGTTGTGTGATATGTTTTCGCCCAAATTGAAGGGACCTGCAGTTTGGAAGCATATCTGAAAGGTTTTTTTTTTTATATTCTTATGTCAGTTATTATACTCGGACGTTTGTCAGTCATTCGCGAATGATGGAATCGTGAAAAAACTTCTCGGTGTTTTATGAGATATGAACCTCGAACCTCCCGCTCAGAAGTCCAACACACTAACCACTGAGTTAAGGTGCTCAATATCCGTATATCACTAAACGAACTAGAATCTTGCCAAAGATCTCATCTGCACAGAAAATTAGTCACATACTTTATCGCCCCACTGTCGGTATCGTTTGAGTGAATTTATCAAAGCTTTTCTACTCATTCAAACAAAAAATCCGCTATTCACACAACCTTTTATCACATCGAACTCACTCAAGCCCCAACATCTGTTGTGTCTCACAGACAAAGCTCCACAACAGCACCGATCGTCAAACAGAAAACTTTTAATTTCAATCTTCCCTACATTTCAATTCGTCTCCGATTCGAAATTTAGTTAAGAAAAAGCGATCGAAAGCAAAGGACGTGTGTTTAATATCGCGGGCGCGTATACACTCGTTCCACAAAAAATCTGTCTTTCAAAACAAACACGATCACAGGTAATACCGCAAGTGCACCATACGATCCCTCCGTCCGATCATTAATCGCAAAGTGTCTGGTTTTTGTTTGTTGTTACATCCGTGATTTTGGGGCGCGATCTCTGACGATGGGGAAACCTACCTACAACCTAAAAAAAAACAAAAAAAAGACAAGCAAACGATAAGATACAACACCTCACGATCACCTGTTTGTTGATCGTGGGACTGGATAAAAAAAAAGAATGCTGTGCCTGTGCACGGATATTTCCGGATGTTGTCGGCAGTGGATTTTTGCACGATCTTTTTATAATTATTTCTGAGATACATATTTCTGAAGGCATCCGCTTGGAGAAATACAGAGAGGGAGAGAGAGTGAAAATTTGGTCACAAAGTTTGAGGATCGATTTGGTTGGTTTTTTCGTTTTGACGCATTCAGAATTGTTACTTTCAGTTATTCACGTCGCAGTGACTTTTAAGATTTTTTTTTTTTTTTTTTTTAAATATTTGGCGAATCGGTTTTTATTTTTGGTACGATCAATAAATTTTGAGGATCGGTGAAAGGGAAGCGAACCGATTTTGACGGGGTTCCTATGGATAGGATCGGTAACGAAAGGATTTTCGATGCAGTTTCTGCGGATAATGGCAATTTCGTTTCCTGTTACACGAGTAAATTTTGAAGATCGGTGTAAATTTTGAGGATCGGTAAAAGGGAAGTGAACCGATTTTGATGCGGTTTTTATGGATACGATCGGTAACAAGGAAGCGACAGATTTTGATGCGGTTTGAAAATTTCGTTTTCTGTTACTAGTAAATTTTGAGGATCGGTGGTGTTGTATTCCGAAATCTGTAGGATCCGTGATTGTTGATCGCCTTGTCTCTTTATTGAACGCTGCACTCAGGACTCTACGATTCTGTCAAAATCGTGTTGAAGATTTCCGAGATTCATAGACGATTGCAGATCGGAGTGATCGTGGAGATTCCCAAATTTTGAGGATTTGCGGTAGTGCGAGACTGACAACATATTTCGCGAGCTTTTCGCACTCGATTTGTTCATATTTTACCGCTTAAAACTTCATGACGAAAGTTTATTTAATTTTTTGTTGTCTCCCGCTACTTATGCGGTCATAACATTCACATAACGCGAGAGTGTATAACGCGATTTTTTCGTCGTCGTCGTTGTTGTTTATCCAGTTCGGACTTCGTCATCGTCACATTTTCACTTTCTTTTGGACTTGGGGAAGTAAGTCTTCGCTAGTGTCGGCGTCTCGTTGCGTTCCTTCTTTTCCGTATCTCTTTGCGGTAGTCTTTTCCGGTACAAAAAAAAAGTAAAGAAAAACCGTTTTGACCATAACGTAACCATTAAGTTGAAAAGCTGGTTTCCAAAAAAAAAAAAAAAAATATTTTCTCTCTCTCCTTTCGCATTTTATTTGTTGGTTTTTGTTATATTTTTCGCAAAGCGAAGATGAGGAAGAGCAAAGAGAATGCCTGCCTTAAAGATAAATGAGTGTATGCACTAGCACACCTAGCACACTACCTGTTGGCCTGACGCTTCGGGCTCTGGGGTGCAACGTAGCATCGCTCTGTTTATTTGCTTTAACAACTTTATTTCGGTTTTTCGTCATTTTTTCCTTCGTCTCCACTGTTTTACTCTCTCTTTCTCTTTGGATGCTTTATTTTTGTTATTTTTTTTCGCGGTTTTCGTCTCGTTTTTTTGTACTCTCTCTCTTCTCGCGTGAATAAGTATTTTCTTAACGGCATTTTGCCCAAGTTTGTTTTGTGGGAAAAAAGTGTAAAAAAAAGAAAAAAAAAATTTATGAAGAGAGGAAGCAAATAAGAAATAAAAAAAAAAATTAAAAAAAAAAGCTACGTTATTACATATTTGTAATTTCACTTTCTTTTCAATGTGCACATGGCTTGTGGGGAGGGCCGGATCGTGATAAAGTGTGGATCATGTGTGGAATTTTTGTGTTTTTTTCTTTTTCGTTTAATTTTAGGAAAAAAAAATTGTTTTTACTGAAAAAAAAATCGCTTTTTGAAATTGTGCCAAAATGTTTTGTTGAGTTGTTAAAAAAAAAATTCCGCGTAAAAGTGCCAGAAAATTTAAGAAAGCCTACTAAAATGAATGAAACCTAAAGAAATTGTTAACAAAATTGAATCGAAACAAATTGGAATAAATAATTACAGTTGGGCACTTGTAATCCTTGCATTAACGTAAAAATAATAATTAACTAATCTACCGACAAGAAATACACTCAAGTGGATAAAGTGGATCGAGGATCGAGAGGAGGAGGAGAGGATCTCATTGACTAAATTGATTTGGATTAAATCGTTTTCTAATTTGACAAGTTTGGTAAGTCAGAAATAATTTGCCTTAAAACTCAGTCCACCATTTAGGCCTTATTTTTGACATTCCTTGTCGAAAATCTGTCCTCGGGGGGGAGTCATTTGATAGGTAGAAAAGAAAAGGTACCAAAAATTTTGATACCGACCAGAATAAGATAGGGTTCTGACTACTTCATAAAATTCTCTGAAATCGTCGGACTAACGCGTTTCTAGATGCTAAAAAAACCCTTCCATTCCTGCAACTTAGTGAATTTTTCTGAACTCAGTCTTTCTGACTGCACTCAGCCCGAGTGTGAGTATCTTGTCGTAACATATACACACGAGTAGCTACTTGAGTGCAGATGTGTTGTTCCGTTGACTGCACAACAGACTAGATATCCCATTAACTTTGTGTTATGGTCGTGTCATTATTTCATGCATTTTTGACTTAAGTAGCATAATTATTTCTAGTCTACTTTGAGAGGGAAGCCCTTTTCTTATATCATGTTCTGTCGGTTGTATAATTTTGAATGTAATCACTTTCCTGCGTATCGTGAAATGTTTTAAATGAAAATCTGGTTTAGTAATTTGAGATTTTATTTAAGAGCTTTGTAGTAATTTGACCCCAAACTTGTTTAATTCGCCGCTGGTTATGTCATTGCAAAATATTTTGTACACTAAGGCAATTATTAACGTTGGGCTTTCTATTTCGCTAAGGGTCTGTCCTTGTCAATTGGATCCGTTGTTCCAAATGGTAGACAAAAATTTGTACGATAAAGTATTCTTACAGTGGCTTAACCTTACAATAAACACGAAATTTGTCGAAGCTAAAAACGGGTGGGACACATAGTATACAAAGGTCCTTAATGTGCTCTGTGACTTATAAGATCTTTTGTACTGGCCCATATAATTTCAAGCAGAAGCTATATTGAGGTCCTTAAGTCTTGGTATGTCTTTAGCTTCAGGTTCTTAATTCCGCTGGACTAATAGATTCTGTCATTACATTGAATAATCTTTTCCTTGTGACTTCAAATAATGTGTTCTGTCGTCGTTTTGCTCTCCACAGAGCCGGCTGACAATTTCATTTTGCTCAAATAGTATCTAAGTGGACAATGTCACGTTAGGTCTTTGTTGAGGTCGAGTAAGGTAGCTAGGTAGGTAGAAGTGGCGGTTCTGTAACCCAATCAGCCCTAGGTAATCTTGGCTACTGGTGTGTGTTGATCAGAGTTCTCTAAATTTAACCCGTTTTGGGGGCCCCCGAGTAGGTAGATTCTGAGTGCTTCTGGGATTTGGTTGCTTTCCCAATTCTCCTGCCCATATCGAGTTTGCTGACCCCGTTTGCGGAAACAACGGCATTTGGAGCAAGTCCATAATCCCATACGCAAGAAAGGAGACATCGTCAGTGTAGTCTAGGTGTTTTAATTGTGATGCCATGTCCATTTTAGTTCGTTGTATTCTCTCGTCAGGGCTGCCTGGAGCACATCGCTTATTGTCACTAAAAATGTCAATGGTGACAGCCTTGTCGCACTTCACTGCGTACCTCAAAGTTCTCTGACGTTTTTCTTTTGTGTAGGGCGTGACATTTCTACTTCTTTAAAAATAAAGCTGACATCAGCGGTGCGGTGAATGGAGTGCGCTGCAAGTGTTCAATAACTGACTTTTTGTTGCCGATTTAGACTTAGATCGGCTTTGTTTAAAACAGGATGGTGCGACGTGCCATAGTGGCCTTCCAACAATCGATCGTTTTCGCACTAAGTTCAGTAACCGTGGCATTAGTCGTTTTGATGATTTTTTTGGCCCTCGCGCAGGACCTTTTTTTTATGAGGAACTCGTGCTTTATAAGGCAAATGAGTTGCGTTGAGTTGAAAAATCTCCTAATTCTAAGCAAGGAGATCAAGGTATTTGCATTTTACGGGAAGAATTCTTGTTTGTAACTCCATTACTTCCTTTCAGAATAATTCTATACTCCCTCTACATATGACCCGTCGAATTTTAGTTGTATTTAGGAATTTTTCCATAGTAGGTATCTTTCCACTATTCCATGTACCTCTGGGTACAGTTTGTAGAATCAAGAATAACTCTATTCTAAAACGCTAGATAGATTCTACCTAGGTGTTTCGGGTCTCGAGAGAGGGTTCTGGAAGTCTCATCGAAGTTCTGCGATCTTCAGAAGATCTATTATGCTATCCTCTATGGGGACATCTGTGTTAGTTGTATCCTAGCTGAAATCAAGTTCTCGAAAGAAGCTTAGGATGGTTTGGGCTGAGGAGGAGATCATATCAGAACACTTTGTGAAAATTCTTAAGGCCTTCTGCATATAGAGCGTCTCATCATTGACGCATATTAGACGCCACATACAAAAGGTATACGATTGTTTGCTGCTGGTGTTTGTTTCAATAGACAACTGCACACAAGGAGTGAGCTGCGAGTACTTCTTAAAGTAGACAAGCTGCAAGTCGTCGGGCGTACGGCGGTGTTAGTCGCTTTTAGTAGATTTTCCCATGTTTCTTCTTTTTCTTACAGTGACGAAGGTAATTTAACAAAATTAGGTCCTTCTCATCACTTGACATACGAGTCATGGCGAGACACCCGCACATAATCTGCTCGGCAGTTTCAGTGTCCTCAAGACATAGTCTGCAAATCTCAGATTGGATAGAGCCTATTTTCTTGGAGTAGTTTTTGAGAGAACACTCGCCAGTAAGGAAGTCAGCCAAAAACTTTGCTGTTTGCTCAGAGATCAAAATCTCTTTTGAATTGTTCTCAAGGATCTAGGTCTATCTTTCTTAAGCTGACAGGGCCTATAAATTTAGATTGCAAACCGGATTTGGCTAGTTCATCAGCAAACTCATTGCCAGCGATACCCCTGTGCCCAGGGACCCAGATGAGTGATAGAGTGTTGTGAACAGCAAGTTGTTTAAGTAGAGGGCGATAATTCCAAACTAGTCTTGAGTCTAAGCTGTACGATTTTAGGGCTTCGAGAACTGTTGGGCTATCTGATAAAATGTTGGTATATGCTCTTCGGAGATTTCTTCCAATGGATTCTCTGGCGAATGTTTAGCTGTAAAACATGGACCTCTGCTGGGAAGTTAGAAGTATTGTGACCTAGTAGTACAGCAGATTTGAAATTGAGTCCAAATATTCCGACATTCCCACCATTAAGCATTTTGAACCATCAGTGTACAAATAATTCTGTCAAGGGAGCTGGGGACTCTCCTAGTGAGTGCGAGCAGTTAGTCTGGTGACTGTACCCCATCGACTAATATGTTGTGCAATCGACCCATTAAGGATGTAATGTACTTAAGCTGGTACACGATTGTACCTATCCACGTAAAGTGTTAATTTATAACTTTCTTAAGAATAGACTGTAATGCACGAGTGCAAGACCCTGCTAAACAGTCAAACGTGGAAGCCTTTGAAGCTGTTAAATGACTTAAATCGTCTCAGCAAATATAATAGATTCATTCTAATCCGTTTTCTAATTAACATCTTTGTGAAGTCATAAAAATTAAGCTTGTGACCAAATTTGCATCTGATTAAATATTTCTTTAATTAATTTGAATTTACTTTCGACTCAAGGTGTCACTTTTGAATGGATGAGTCAATCCTTTCTGCTGTAGAGTTTGTGAGCTACCGATTTTTAATTTTAAAATATTGTCAGACCATAAACCAATTAGTCGAGGTCATAGTCTTTATCAGACTGTTGACCGAGGACTTTGAGATAAACATGTTCCACAACTATTTTCAGAGCTTCAAGTCTTCAATTGTTGCTTAGATTTCATCGGGTTGTAAGCCTGGGTGGTAGTCCGTCTTATAGTAGACCTTGAGTGCGTCCTGAGTTCTACCGGTTTGAGGGGAAAAAAATGGGTTCACTGGTCTATCAAGAATCAATGCTCCATCAAAGTTATACCCGCACTTTGATTAAGTTTATCACTTAACACGACGACACACTTTTTCGAAGCTATAAACCCAAAAAGCTCAACCAAAAACACCATTTTATTGCTGTATAAAATCAAAAATCAAAAAAAAAACCCTCAGATAAATTAAATTGACATTCAGTCGAATTTTCCTACAAAAAGACCCCAAAACTCAGCCTTAATCAACCGCGCCGTGCTGCCAGCTCGAAGCATTAATTTATTCTGTGATGAAAGTAATTTACATGTGAATCGTAAATAATAAAACAAAGCACAAACTGACTAAATAAACAAATTAAATATAACTTTTATTTCGTGTGTTTTTTTTCGATAGAAAAAAAGTTGCATAATTAAGCCCGCTAATTTATTATGTCAGATGCTTCTTGCTTTGATTGTTCCCAATAAACTCGCGTACACCTGACATAATATTTTGATTTTTTGTTACATGTTCTGATTGATTGTGTTTTGATTGAAAAACAAAAACTTTTAAAAGACTAAACCAAATAAACAAAAACACGGATTCTAAATGAAAAAAAAAAAAACATTTCAAGAAGTGTTATCGATCACACTTGCCAGTGATGCCAACAATAACACTCACCGCTGACAGCTGCAAACTCTTGAGTCAAAATATAACAATTTTCCAAGACAACAAATTAGTTTTAATTGTGCTTTTTTCTTTCATTCTGATTTATTTGACATTAACAGCGCTACTTACACTATAATTAGCGAATCTAATCGTTTTGTTGAAGCGTTTTTGAGCAACTCTCAGAGACTGGTCCACACGTTGCGTGCAATCAAAATTGATTTTGATTTTTTTTTTGATTAATTAAAGTGCAAATATAGTGACCAGGGGGTAGATTGCTTCCGCAATTTGAATATTTCATTCTCTGTTAGTTCTGCTTTAAGTCATTAGTTGGTAGTATCGTTCCTTTCCGTACCAGGCTTTGCGAAACCTCGATTCTTTCTAAACAGTTAATGGTTTCTTGATTTAAAATTAGATTCTTGTCTAACTTCAGTGGAAGAAGTGGATTCCTATTAGTCTGAGGCAAAATTTAAATAAATTATGTTTGTTAGCAAACATAGATTCGCAAAAAAACAGCACCGAAACAGGTTAGTGAATGCTGAATGCCGGGCTTTCGTTTCGTCAGTGAGAGCTGGTCTACTTGTTGTTTTGTTCTTCTTTTTTTTTTTTTCGAAGTCTTAAAATACGTCACGAAAACCTTGAATTTATTATTAGTTTTGAATTATTTATAAATTTTTAAGTTTTGTAAATAAGTTCAAGGAAAATATAGTCACCTAGGCGTCAACAAATAGGATGACACAGAGTCGAAGAATCTGACGGGGGTGGGGCGGATTTAGGAAAGCAATTCAGAAAGTGAAGCGATGATGTCTTAGGTTAGTCCTGGGAGCTAGTTTTAGAAGTTGTGCCTTCTGACGCTTTCATTAACGAAATTCCACTTTTGGTAATCTCAACAGACGACTGAGAGCGCTGTGACTCAGTGGTTAGTGCGTTAGACTACTGGGGTCGGGGTTCGAGGTTCGAATCCTAGGAACACCAAAAAGTTTTTTCACGGTTCAATCTCTCGAAAATGTCTGACAAACCTCCGAGAGTAATAACTTTCATGGGAAAGACTCTCAATTTGCCTTTCGGACATGGCTTTAACTGTAGGTCCCTTCCATTTGTGTAAATAAAATATAAGAAGCACGACACGAAAGGTAGGCACTGGACCACATACTGTCTTTGCGCTAAGTATTTGTATTTGTAGAGATAGGCATCGGTAAATTTAACTTCGGAAAGAACTTGCTTACAAAGCTCAGTCATAGGAAAAACCGCAGTCTCCACGTTGCTCTATACCCAGTTTCCTGAGGTTCTCCTTAAGTCTACAGAAACCTGTTAGAAAGCCTGTAAGGATACGCAGCCGGCTTTTATTGATGCTTATACAGACTTTAGTTCTTTTCCGAGAAATTCTTTGGCATGTTTTAGTCTAGGGAGTTCCTCTTCAATCATTTCTACGACCTGAATCATTTTGCGGGATCGGGGATCATACTCTTAAAGAAAGCTTAACAGATGCTTTCACCGTGTTCTATTCCCCTTAGAAAAATGGTACCGCGTCTAACACCGTTGCTAGCTAACTCATTACTACTCAAACCAGCGTTTGCTCCTTATGAATCGCTTTAAGTCATTTAGCGAAGCTGATGCAAGTTCGCAGCTCGCCTGGTTTACCAAAGAGTCTGTTTCTCATTTGAATAAGGCGGCAGTTTTTGGGATTTAGGCAGTCGCAGAGCAAGTCCGAATCTGGACAGCTTCTCCAATAGTCCAGTGAGTTTACGCCTAACCTCTTGGTCATAGTGCCAATCGCGCAGTTTCCTGTCAGTGCCCCTATTAAGACGCAGATTTCTTATTCCTCCATATCTTATAAGCTTTCAATTAAGGCCAAGGGCTAGGGGATTTAATACCATAACCTCTCGATAACCAAGTGAAGTTGGTGAGTTCCCTGCCTCTTAGATCTATCTTCGCTTTCTGTACCCCAATAGGGATATCTATTTGCGTGTGACTTTATTCTGTGTCTAATTCTGATCCATTCCTGGTGAGTTCATTCTCTATCTCGTTCCCTTCACATATTCGGGAGCCCAGCAGAGATTGGTCACGTGAGGATTGCTTAGTGTATTCAGTATTTGACGAAATTTTCATACTGGCCTAGGTCTGCAGATATTGCGAAGTTTGTTCACGATTTAACGATATTTTTATAGTGTCCTAGGTCCCATTGTCTCACTGTTTAGGGTCTTGATTCCTGCCTGACTGTCCACAAAGATTGTACTTCCAGATGGACTCATTTTCCTTGTGAGGATTGTCTTCGCTGCTCTATCAATGGCGAAGATATAAGCTTGAAAGAGGCTGCATTCGTTTAGGAGTTTGTTTGAGTCAGAATACCCCTGCTCCGTTTCCTTTTTCTATTTTACACCCATCAGTGTAGATCTGATTAAACTCCCATTCTTGTCTTTTGGAAGTAAGGATGGTGTATATGGTACTCTGAGTACTTTGTTGGGGTCAGCCAATGAACCAATGAATCTTTCACTATCACGCTCATAATTAAGTGAACACTTGTTAACTGAGTTCCCCAAACGAAAATGACACACAAATTCCAAAGGAAGTAAAAGAAAAAATGTTTGCCATCTGTCATCGAATATTCCTCCAAGGCACGTTCTCAGAATGAATGGTTTATGTAAAATAACCAGATAAATCAGACACGCTGTCTAATCGAATCAATCCGCAAAAGAAAGAAAAAGGAAAAAAAAAAATACAACAAACACGCAGGTGTCATAGTGTCATAAAAGCCAGAATTAATCCGAGGATTAATGGCATCAAAGTTTGATTCAAATATCGATCATAAAAGCACCCCACGTGTTTTTTCCCAAAAGTGATGCCAGCACGCGTAGAAGATAAACCATTCTTATGTCAAATATTTGCGCTAATTTTATTTAAATCCTTTCGGTCATCAGTCGGCTGTCAGCGCATTAAAATTTTTAAAATTCCCCATCAACCGAACGTCAGATATCAATTTTCTATTACCAGGCTGCCTAGATACTTCTCCAGGCAGCGAGATAATTATCGCGTTGAGTGGTTTCCAAAAAAAATGATGCCAACTCCGAAATGAATCTGAAATTAAAAATAATTATTTCTCTAATTTTCCGAATGCAATTAAGTTTCGGTGGGTTTATGTTGCGATGTTTTTTTTTTTTTTTTGCTTTTTCTACTGGACGAACCACCAAGTGACTAGTCCTCTTGACCACTTTGAAGAGACCCACACAGAAGAGTGGTTGCTTGGTACTCGTAGGTTTGATCAAAAACAATGATGAAATCATTTTTTTTTTATTATTTTTTCTGAAGAAATTGAAGATGTTGATAGCGTCGTGTATGGATTATAGGCTGTTGGAGTACTTTGAATGCAGGTATAAATGCCAGACGTGTAATTAAATACAAAGTTTGCGTTGAAATGTGTTGATGTTGCCAATACCAATCAGTGAAGAGTGTTTGAATCTTTATTTGATAGGTACTCTGCTTGAATGATTGGTATTTAGTGGTTAGCGTACCGCGTAATGGGGTTTCGAAGACGCGAATTGGGTAACTAAGACATAAAGCGATGACAGTGTGTGTAGGTTCTCAAATTCTGGTTCCAGATGATGGGGTGAGGCTGGAATTCTTTGAAAGTTCTTCTTCACTTACTTGTGATGACGCTACAGTCTGAGGAGGACCAGGGCCTCCACCAACGATCTTCTCCAGTGTCCTCGGCCTTTAGCTAACTGCCTCTAGTTTCATACGCCGAGATTAATGATGATGCCCATGCCATCAAAGATGAGGCTGTTCTCTTTTGCGTAGTCCCTCAAAGGTGGAACCAAAGATTCTTCGTGCTGAATTGGTGTTAATCGGCTATTTGCCTTACCTTTACGACACAACCAGGCTTCATGAGTTGTGCGGTATCAAAATGGCGCAAAGAGCGCTAATTGGGTTCATTTTTGAACAGCCACCTCTACTTGACTACAAACCCATCTTATCCGCACCACATGACCTAGTCATCTCGCTGTCGCTGTACAGCCATACTTGACCCTACTCGGTACTGAGAACGGTTTTCACTTAGGCCACCCTGCTAAGACCATTGTGAGCTCGTATAGTTAGTGGGTAAATCTTCTTCTCTCCAAACAACTTTCAGCACAGGTGGGACCATAAATCGAACGTAGAAGATTATGCGTGCTTTCATCCGTCTTTGACAGAGTCCATGCTTCTTTCTCATGAATCAGTGCTAAGATTTTAATCATCAGACATGCTTTCGTTGGAGCATATTCTACAGATGAGTTGGTGCATGTTTACTACTAAGTCATAGCCTACAGCCTTAAATAGCTCAGCGCTAGGCAATCACGTTGTATGGCTTAAGCTTATTTATGGCCGCTTAGACTTCATTCCGCTCAGGCCGTTATAGTGATTTGTTGTCCTCCAAATTGAGACTATCAGACTGCTTTACAGCGGACTTTTCGCTTTTATCGCTGTTTAACAGTCCGCAGAAATAGTCGTTTCATATGTTTGGTACCAACTACATACTTGTCCACTGTGGTATTTTCGGTTTTGTATTTGCAGACTCTGATTAAGGAAATGAAACCCTGAGTTCCCCGCTTTACGCTTTTATAGAAATTTCCAGTCTCTTTCCTGCCGTAGCATCTCCTTGATCTCACATTTCTCATGTCCCTTTTTCTTTCATCTGAGTACGTGCTTTTCATCTCTCCTTCTCTGCTCGTAAAGCGGCGTCCGTCTTTTTCTGCAACGCCGCTTTATAGGAGGCCATTCTGTCTGCGTTTGCCAGGGTGCATTCAGCATGAAGTGGAGGGGTAAAACTGAGCCATTCCTGATGGATTGCTGCCTGTGCTGCCTTACTGCTGGAGACTTTTTGACAGCTCTTGGGAGACTCGATCAGAAAAAGCTCTTGCGGTCGGTTAGAAGAGGGGGACTTGCAACATTACTTCATTTACCATTTCGCTACAAATCCTTATCACAAAACTCTTTTAAAAACTATTCACTCAACGTTAATTGAAAATTGGCAACATTGCACACGCACAATGCCCAGCTGATCTGAAAACTAGTTTTCGAAAAATTCAATTTCTAAAAAAACGATAATTTTCTTTCATAGAAATTCACCAAGCGAATATATTAACTAATAGTTCTCAACGTTTTATTAATAACTTGATCTAGTGTCAATAAAATTAGCTACTAAAGCGCCGGTATGCAAATTAAATTAAAGCTCCGGTCGTTTGCTTGACATATTTATCGCTCCTGCTGGCCTGGGTTTCCCCGAATTTTAGGAATAATTTTCGCAAGACTCTCGCATAACAATTAACAATACAAAACGTAGTGTCATGATAAATTGTAAATTCCTAGTTAGATCGGTACTGTATCATAAATTGTATGTTAATTGGTGGTAAATTATTTGCTTCGATAATTAGCGGATCTCCCTAAACAAGTTTAGGGGAAATTTTTTGAATGAATCTTACAGTTACCGGCGTATTCGAAGAGAAGGGGGTTTTGTGTATTCTTATTCTTATAGAAAATGCACATGGTGACTGTCAGTACTTTTCCAAAATCTTAGTTAGAAATTTATTAGTTTCGGGCCACTAGAAAGTTGAATGCCAAGTTAGAATCGCCAGGGGTTACATTTTTGAAAAAAAAAACTCTGAATGGACTACGAATCAAGACTGGTACGAGTATCCAGCCTTGTGGAACTCTTAGCCTTTCTATAGGCTACTCTGGCAGCCTGATTCAGTCACATTGTGACTATGTTGCAGGGATTTCGGCAGTACGCACTATACCGCCTCAGTTTGAGCTCTTGATGTTTGTGATCTTGATCATTGTGGTCTCCTTAAACCTTACTTTAAGAATTTGAGGATCTAGATTTGATTTAGAGGCGAAACGTCATCCTAATCTATCGTGTAGGTTCCCAGACAGTTTATTTAGCCTTTGGTCAGTGGCACGTATTTACTTAGGATTTAATTCCTAATTCTTCATCCTTTTGGCAGAATCGAAATATGTATGTACCTCACCGTTTTCGGGGTCTAGCTTTCTTAGGTGTTCCTTGAACTTTCGGTGCCTTGTGAAGAATTGCGCCTCTATAATAATAATTGAGCTCTATACCTTGCTGCCTATACCATACCCTCTTGCTTTCCTCATTATTTCTATGGCTACACTTTCAATTACGATGTATAGGGTGAAAGGTCTAGGATCACCTCCATAGCGGCTGTTGGACTTGACTTCATTGTTCCTGTCATGCAAATACAGGCTTCTGTGTGCTGTGACCAGCTTGGTTTTCCCCTAAGAAAAGTGCGCCATAAGTGGTGATTGGTCTCTCCCTTAGATTCGACGATATAGCGATAGCCTCTAGGAAGCGAAGTGTTTTAATCTAAAAATATGCAGTAATACCCTACCTTTTCAGGGAACTCTACAAGGCTTGCGTGTACCTTTTTTGCTGTAATGAGTTTCCAAAGAAAGATTTTTGTTACCTTTAGTACTGATGCCGGGACTTGTTTCTTCGAAAACGTTCATATAACTTGAGTTGGTTGATCTTACACTTTTTTTCGATATTGAAAGGAGATTTCGATATGCCTCGCTAATGGCACCGGGCTTCTTGATCCCTAAAACTTGGGTTTTCTCTGATTTTTAAAAGGCTTTGTCTGTTTCGTTGGAATGACAAGGTGACAACATTAACTATGTTCCTTCGACTCGAATAACTTCAACCTCATTGAAGTGAATTTCAGGGCCAGACCTGTAAAATGTTGACGTTTCAAATCATAGGTATAGGCGAGGCGGAATGTCATATTTTTCAACAACTGTTGTATACCCATATAGGTCTCGATTCTCTATCGGACATCATCCGACAAATCACTGAAATATTGCTCCAGTCTCCTTCGAAATCAGCGGAGAAACATTGAAATTCTCTACCACGGAATTTCAACTTCAGTGTCTCGCCTTCTTCTCTTTGGTATCTCTAACCTTTCGTCAAACACTTCGCTACACAGTAGCACTAGCAAATTGAATGAAATGTCTGCTAGAACTTGAACAACTGCCTGTCTGCCAGCCATACCCTCCCATGTGTGTTGTGCAATTGACATTATAATTAACTGCACCCCGGTGTCCCACAGTTGAATCTATAATTTCTGACTGAAGCTAACCTTTTGACCACACAAAACCACAGAAAGACATTTTTTATATTTTTCCGAAAAAAGAACGTACCCTGGCCAGTTTCCTCCCAAGAACCCCCGTCGTCGCTTCTATCAGCTAATAACTCAATCCAATCAAGCAATTTGCCGAAATAATTACTCCCCGTGGCAATTAGTCAAAATTGTACACGTTTTTTTTGACACAAGCAATGAAAAACTGGCAAAGGTCAACTACTTGCTAATTTCGAACACCGCTCTGTCAGGAGATTGGAAGCACACACAAAACCTCCCAAAATCGATCGATTGGAAGTCTATCATTATTTTGATCACCACCACAACATTGGTGTCAACTTGTTTAACAATCTGTTCAGTAAGCTCTACAACAACAAAAAGAGATCGTCGGTCTTATGTGGTTCACGTCTGGTCGAATTCAGGGATTTTTTTGCTTTTTTTTTTGGTAGCATAAGACGGTGGCTTATTAGCTAGCTTATGACTGCGCCATACGTCAGTTTATTGCCAAAAAAAAAAAGATTTTTCTGCCCACAAGTTTGACGTCAGTTCAAGGACGGTTACTCGCATCAGTATTCTGACCACCGAAGCGGGTCAGAATCAGAATTTCCAAAGAAATTCCCCAGAACTTCAATGTCACGGCGACATCTCTCTCTGTCGTGTCGGTCTCATCGTTTTGGAATTCTGTGACTGTGCTGGGCCTGATGACAAACTTCATCGCGTTATGCCCAAAAGACGGAATATGTTTACGCCCGTCCGTACCTCGAAATGTGTCTTTAAATGGACGGGAAATACGTGCCATTGACATTTTGAATTTATACATGACTTGGATAAGTAATTGAGTTGGTTAGCGATTGTAAATTTCTTGCAGGTAGCCCGGGGGCGGGAGGATTGTAAATAAATTTTAAACATATGAGCGATGTGGTGTTGTACTATTTTTAAAATGTTAGCGAATGCGTTTTCGGATGATGGCTCGATTCGAATGCGATTTCAGAGTGTGTTCTTGAAGTTAATGTCTTGTGTTTGTTTGCCTGTTTGTTTGCAGTTGGTCGTGACGGAGAGAAAAACTTGATTTACTGGTGAATTAATTTTGGTATCTTAGGAATGTGGGTGGCTGGCATAGTTCGGTTCTTTTGAGAGAGGAGTACGTAATTTGTTTATGGCTCCGGTTTTGGATGGATATTGCTCGTAAATTATTTGACTATGAGTGGCAGTCATTTGAGATTTGCACATTTGATTAGGGACGAGTCCGTAACTTGTCTTGGTGCGAACTTAATGAAACTTTAATACTTACTTAGGTGGGGCTATAGTTCGGGATGAACCTGGACCTCAGCTAACTGCCTCTAGTTTCGAAATACAAGTCGTTTACGGTCCTTTGTGGACTAGTGCTGTACATTTCTTAAGAAGGTGTCCTGGGGTATTCTCAATATCTCTGCAAAATTTGCAGTCTTTACGTCGCTCTGTACGCAGTTTCCTAAGGTGTTCCTTAAGTCTGCAGGGACCTGTTGTAAGTTTTTACTTGTCCCGCCGAGACGTTTTTTGGCCTGAGTCTCTCCCAAAGCTTTGTTCGTCCTCTGCTGCTTCCGCTTCCTCGCATTCCGGGCAAGTGCTAGAAGTCGTAAGCGTGTTTATTCAGGTTGACAGACCGATCATCTGTTTTAGTTGTCGTCTGCCCTCTTTGCCTGACGGAAGCAGGAGCGCTCAGTCATGGCTTTGGTAGCTTTGCAGATTTGTAGTCCTTTTTACATGTTTCCACGTGGTGTTTTGCGGACGATCCGGTGTTCATTCTTCGTCAGTTTATCTGCGGCTTCGTTCCCTGGTATATTCCAGTGAAAAGCAGGTCAACCAGGCAGGAGGTTGCCAAGATATTAAGTTTTTCATTGCATTCCTTCACCAATTCCAAGCTAGTTCTTGGGTTTGAAAGTGCCATTAGGGCTGCTGACTGTCCGAGCAGATGGTAACAGCGACATCTTTGGGTTCCGGTTCGGAGTAGTAGTTCCGTGCCCTGAAGAATAAGAACTGCGTGATTGAGAGTTGGCCTTCGTCAGTAGACCCCCGCTCCCGCTTCTCCATCGATGTGTGATCCATCCGTGTGTCTTCGTTTGGAACGGCAGTACCCTGCTGCCCTTCCTCGCGTACTCCTATCATCCTTGGGGATAAGGTCGTACTTCCATCTCCTTGTTTTTCTTTTTTTTCGTTTGTTTTTGAACCAAACCACCACTCGCGTATGCCTCCTGAGTCGCGGTTTTGTTTACTTGGTGGTGGATACAAAGATTTTTTCGGGCCGGAGAACGTGTCCATGGGCTCTACATGACGCGCTCACCCAGTCGTTGGATCCTCACACTTCTGGTTAGTCCATGTCGCTGCACAAGCCATCTCGTTGAATCTTCTCCTCCACTCACCATGTCTATGTACGAGACCGAGAATCACCCCAAGATTCCTCTCGAAACATCCAAATAACTTCACCCACCCAAAACAAAATATTTCGGACCACCCTGCACTCAGAAAATATTCTTAAAATAATCCACACCCTCTGACTTAAATTTTGGTTTTTGTTTCACATCGCTAGCCCACCTAGAACCGAAGATCTGTGCAATCCCTAGCTCACCACCCATCGAAAATTTGCCTCGAATTTCTCGTGAAACACCAGGCGCACAGAAATTCTCAGAAAGTAGCAGGCAAACGCACCCTCTACGGCGACACTTTTTGTGCTGCTGGGCATCGTCCGCTGCACATCGATTTCGGGGGCGATTTGTTTTTGGTGTAACTTTTTTGTTTCTTAACCGTTTTTAATGATTTAGGTGTCATTTTAAAGGTTATTTCAAGAAGATTAAGATAGGGCTAATGCAATGTTTAGCGTGAAAATGTAAGATTTTACGACGAAAGTTTAACACTAAATCCCTTCCATTTGTAATCATTTTCAAAATACGAACAAGTTGGATTTTTAATAGAATCACATTGCTAGGAAAAGGGAATTTCGATCTGTTAAATAAATCGATCCCTAGGTTTGTTTTTGCCGGTTTTTTTTTATGTTTCTGACCGCTAGACTGCTGCAGTATAGATGGTTTCTGTTCCCGCTGTTAGTGCTGTTCTTAATGATTTCATCACACCGATGCACGCTTCCCCTTGGATTTCAATGAGGTATGAAAGCTGATATCGCTTCTTAAGTACCTTCCACCATACTAGCGAACTATTCTTCTAGACAAAGTTGACATTTAGTTTCCTGAACACTCGGGCTTCAGTGTTCAATGAGACAACCGTGTAGCAAGTCTTGGGATAACATCCCTTTTCTGATTGATGATGTTTTTAGTGGTTTAGGGGTTGGATGACCTTTTTGGTCTGCCTAAGTCCTTGAATGCTATCCCAATAAGACAGTAAAGGTGACATTTAAACAAGGTTTATGTGATTAAAATAAATGTGTTTAGAGATAGTTTTTTCATTCTCAACAGTTCCTTTTTCTTCTCTGTCTAGACTTGTTCCAATCATGGAATTAGGGATGCCACACCTATCAGAGGAATTCTTCGTGGCTAGTTGGTCAACGAATTCATTGCGTTCAATGCATTTGTGTCAAACAGCAAGAATCCCCTAGTTTGAGTACCTATCCCATCCCAACTGCGTAGAGTAAATGTCTTTTCTATTTGCATACTAGACTCTGTGACCCCATGACCCAACTTGTTGTTGATTAATTAATTAATTATGCGTATTGAAAATGTCATGATGACTCAACATCCGGCGAATAACTGTCAACATTCAGGTTTTGCACTGATGTCTGAAAAGTTACTCTTTACATTCTCTTGGAAAAGATTTCATGAATTTCTTGTTTTTTTAAAACGAAAAATAAACCATCCAACCGAAGAGGAAAGGCATTCAAGACCTCAAGACAATATGTAATACCAAGATGACACTGTTACGCAATAGTGGTATCTGCATCTCAGATTCAGATTGTTTCGATGGTGATGATGATGATCACCATCCAGCAATGAGCGTTGTCATCCACGCCTTTAAAGGTGAAAGTGATCACGCACGAAAATATTCAACTTAAAAATGCATCTCACATAACGTTTTATTCCATAAAAAGAAAAACGCACACACAACAAACAGTATCCGATGAATAAAGCCGATAATAAAAGGCAAAAGAAGACGTGCAAACCTTGGGTGGAACATGGTTTTACAAAGAACAAATCCATGAGATACATTTAACTTCAACGCACGCCATTACTATTGTCTATGCGCCAAGTGCTGAAGAGGGTGGTAAATATTCGTATCTACATGTAGAGGTACACCTACATCTTTTGAATTGATGACGTTGTCCGAAGGCGGACTTCAACAACTGTCCGTATATGTATCTATAAACTTTATCGCATTCGCATCCTGTACCTAGTCTTTGTTACGTGATCTTTGGTTCTCCCACAAAACACGACGATGATTGTTGATCCGCTAAACAATATCCCAGTTACTAATTGACACAACAAAAGTCATGAAAATGTATCTCAATGTTCTGTGTGATGATTAAGATCTCTCGTAGAATTCTAGCTCTGTCGGCATTTAATTGCTTTGAGTGGGATTTCCCAAAGAATTAAATAGATACACAACAAAAAACAAAAATTTGTATTGTATGCCACTGAATTCGTTAGTTTGCCTTTCGTCATTATTCACATCCGCATCTGTTTTTGGAAGTTTTTGGAAGTTTTGCCGGGTGTTGAGAGTTGCCAGGTGGCATGGCGGTTAGAACAGAGTAGGTGAGGTGTCGCTGGGAAGGAATGTGGGTGTTGGTGTTGTGCTTCGTGCCAGTGTTTATCCAGAAATTGTGGTTTTATTTATGCATGTTTGGCGTACCATGGGCGTTTGGAAACCTAGAGAGAATAAAACTAATTTCCTTTACTAGTTAGTATAAAGCCTTCAGCCAGCCTACGTGTACGAGTGGAAGATGCTATTTTCTTCATAACTTCGACACGTTGTTGCGGCGGTAGATGCACCATAATCAATTGTTATTGACTACTTTCCACGACTGTCAAAGATGAAGTGACAAGTGACAGTTGAAACAAAATTATAGCCAAACACAATCGACCCTAAACATAAAACGCACCCTGTACATACAGTTGCAAGTGCTGGACCAACCTCGAGAGTGAGTCACATTCTTTAGAAAGGGTCTCAAGTATTCATGATTTTCTTGGTTTGCCGACTATGTTCACTTTTTCTCTGATTTTCTTGGCCATTCAAGTCCCATTTAGGCTCGAAATGGAAGTGCCTTTTTCATCTGCTTGAATCGCACCTAGCGCCTTGCAGTTTCGAGCAAAATATGGGGCACATTTGCAGTTTATTCATCGATTTTTGAGGCCACCGATTTTGAGAACACCTCTTAGACCTTAATTTTAACTGACAGAAAATTGCATAATGAGCACCGCGACTTAGTGGTCAGTTTGTTGGACGACTGAGCGGGACGACGTTCAAATTCCAGATGCCATTTCAACTATTAGAAGATTCATCAAGGAAATTTAACTGGTGGAGGTACTCTAAGTCAAGTATCTCATCCAATAGAGGTCTAAATATGGGGAGCACAATAGATGTACAAGATCGCAGTGCTCTTACAGCCCCATAACCAATCTGCAATATACTAGACTAGATTTTTAGAGAGGCCACAATTTACTTTACTTTAGTTGGCGCTTACAGTGCGGGCTGGACCATGTTCTCAATCAACATGCCCTTCCAGCCAGCTCGATCCCTGGCTAGCTGCCTCCAGTTTCACACACCTATTTGGTTGAGGTCACTTTCCAATTGTTCCCACTACCTACGGAAGCGTGCTTCTCTGCTGCATTAACCCTCTGTTGGGAATTCTTATACTCGACAGATAGGTGCACTGATGTCCATGCGCTCTACGTGTCCCAGCCACAAAGACCCAAGAATTTCTTATTCTCGCCACGCTTATGAGCATTTTTTCTTTTTTCCTGTCGCACTCAACGTTTGTGTTGGAAAATTTGCGTTTGCACCCAATTGGCAAGAGGTTTATACTAATCGCTAGAATTCTATCAATATCAGCACGGTTTCTGTTATACTGTTGCAGACCTTGTGTTCTGTGCCTGTTGTAATTAGGCCATATCTGTCCGGATATGATGCAGTTCGGCAACCAATGTCATCTGCTATCGACCCTTGCCGATACTACCCTTGAGAGTCCCTAACGATTCGTGTACCGCTTCGGCAAGGGATCTGTCAAGAGTAGATCTCCGCCTCGCTTATTCATCAGATCACTCGTTGCTCTCTAGGTTGTTGTGTCTCGGCACCCAGAGCAGACTAATCCTGAACCGCTGACGCAGCGAAGCGTGTATCACTTTACATTGTTCCCACCAATCCTGGGGGAAAATGTAGCGAATACAACAATCGCCTTTACAGCTGTCTGGATGTCAATGAGAAGGGAGATGGTACTGAAGGATGTGTACAGTGATGTGGGTACGCAGTTCACAAATGGTGCTTAATTCGTCAGAAATTTATTTTGATTTTTACAAATTGAGTCCTTATTTCAGCTTGCTTAGTTTTTTTTCAGTTCAAATCCAGCCCACGAACTTGCTGGCAACCGCTGCTTTTTCCGTAGATGCATTTCTCCACGAGAGAGCCCGATTCTTGTTTTTCACGGTTAGTTTCAATTTACGATTTCCAATATCGCTCCAGTACCTCCTAAAATGCATACCCAGTGTTCAAAGTGAGCTTCTCTGTGTCTTAAAATACAATCACAGACTCAAACCCATTCACTTAGCGACATCTAAAGGGTAAAAGTCAATATCAAAACCAATGTCAAACAGATGATTACTACCTGCAACCAGTATCTTTCTCTCTTTTCTCTGCTTTAAATAATTTTAATTAAAAAAAAATTGCATATGACAACCCCAAGTAATTAAGTACCGATGGCCCAATCCGGTTCTCCTCGAACAATCACCATTTAGCTTCACTTCGTTGAAGACACCAAATTAAGAGTGATTACGATTCTTTTCTTTGTTGTTCCTCTATCTTGTATCTTTTTTAAATAATCACTTGTAATTACATATATAGAACTCCCGTTTGATTATGAGAACGAAAAAAGAAGGAATCCAAAACCGGACTTGAAGTTGATTGCTATTTTAGTATAATCCGCCCGCCTAATCCGCTCACCGGAGTTTTCAGCGCGCGATGAGATATTAATCATAATTACTTGCTACCAAGCGGGAAAATAGATTTTAAACTGAATTTAACGCAAATTGATGATGAATTGGGCGTAATAATGGCCAAAAGTCGCGCTGGGCTGCGTGGTAAAATTAATTAAATGCCGGAAAAGCGAAGCCGTGAATGTGTGTACAGATTGGAAGAGAATGCTGCTGACCAAGGTCGTGCTGAATTTGAGCCAAATTAGAAAGGTTCTCAGCCCGACGACGACTACAATGATGGCGATGATGATAATGACTGTATTTTGATTTAAATTCGATGTTTAGAATCAGACAAGAAGTGTGTTGTTCCTTTCGTGGTAATGATTAATTGCTAGGAATTAATGAGGGATTAAAGCATTTATTTATGGATTTCCTGCGTGGTAAACGGCGGGGGCTGGTGGGGCTAGGAACGGGCATGTGTTCTCTATTGTTCTTGGGTGTTAATCTAATATTTGTGTGTTTATATATGGACGTGTCTGCCTACTTATGCATGCGGTATTTGGTAGGTGGTCCACTGGGTTCCGGGTATTCTGATTCCTGATCTGCTACACACATATATGGCGCCATTAGGACAAGCTGTTGAGGTGAAATGTTCAGATTAGAGTCGATTCTGTAGAAAAAAGAGGTTTAATTGAAGAAGTAGGTCAATAGGCGGAACTATTGTCATAAAGTGTGACTCGATTGATCTCATGAATAAGCACAATACGAAAATGTGTGGGAAAAGTGGGTCAAACATACACAAACCAGTTTCCTGCGGGGTTGTGTACGCGCAAAAGGATTTATTTACTTCTTACGTTCAGATTTGCTCCTTGATATTATCGACTGCTACTGGGGCCGCTCACAGTGGTCTAGCCTCCAAGCTGGCCAATGACTACTCCCCACCGACGACGTCGATCATTGCCTTCTATCATTCTCCAGTCAGCTCTCGAGAGCTCCCAAGAGCTAACTACTGGTGGTTGCCCAATTCTACCAAGTCCATTGCCATATTTACTTCTGAGTGCCTTGATCCTGATATAGAATCTCATGGTTGCTCCTTCCCCAGTTGGAAGAGCCAAACTTAATTGAACTTAATTTCTTGAAGGCCCTTGATTTGTATCTGGATATCCACGTGCTACGTCATCGCTTCACTACTTTCTGTTGCAAAGGGAAAACATTTTTCGGAGCATTGCAAGGATATTCTTCAACGAACGGCATTGTGCATTAGTTCTACTGTCGGTTATCTTGGTTTCGTGATGGCATCCTGATTAGGCAAAGTTCTGAGTTTTGTTTGAGTCTTTCTTGTGTGTGGAAGCTTTGTGCCACCTACAACAGATCGAGTGATGTAAAATGTCGTCTAGGATATCTTTTGAATTCAAGATCAGTTCATAGTCGATGGAGAATTCAAAGCGATCTTGTAGTTAATTTTGATGGTGAGTGGCATTTCGATCTACCATTCTGCAGATGTTAAAATGTAAACTAGGTCAATGGTAGGTGATTGATGACCATGGTAGTGATCATAAGTCAAGCTCTCGCTCGATCACGCTGCTGATCATGCAAACGTCGATCGATTTAACGATCAGTGATCTGTAAAATTGATCGCTGATTATATCGATCAGTGTTGAGTATAATTCGTCAGGGATATGATTCAAATTAGACAGAGTATAAAACTGCCCAGTCAAAGATCGATCGATGATCGTTGATGATCTTGCAACAGGTTGCGATCCGTGTTCTTTTTAGCTTCTGTACTCCATTTTTTTACCATTCTCTGAAACGTAAATCATTCCTAATTGTAGCGCCTTTTAAAGTAAATTAGACAACTGAAAGACGGATGTTGAAAACCTTGCCCACCCATTTCAGTGTTCATTTTTCAAACTAATCTGATCACCACTGATCATCCTGCAAATCTCATTAGTTACACACGTCATAAAGAGTAGCTCCGAAGTTTTTCTAAGAATCCCAACAATGACGAAACCGGAACGACTTTTTTTTAAGGCCAACAGTTACGCAATAATAATCGCTTCTCCATTAATATTGCGAATTCCTCAGAATTCATCATCCACGACTAATGATGCATTCCACGAGCAAGTAATGATTCTCTGATTTACTAAATCAAACAAATGAACTGCGGTGTGAGACAAGAGTATCTGTTTCACATTAGCCATTCGACAGACTCGGTATTTATAGAATGTCCACGTTAGATCCTCATAAATACCCATATGTATCCGTATGTACACAAGTATCTAAAACTGGCATTGAAAAAATTAATTTGTTTTGCTTTTTACTTTTTTTTTGCAAATACTTTCTGTTTTGTTTCGGACGATTCAGCGGCTTAGAACGCGGAACCATTCACTAAGTAGGAGTACCGTGTACAGATGGTCCAGCATTGAGCTTATGAATTGAATTGAAAGTGAGTGTATAGATACGTTGAATGAAATACGAATAAAAAGTCGAGTTTTTCGTTTTGCCGGTTGATTTAGTGCCCGAAGCTATAAGGCAAATCACGCTTAGACAGTCATAATTTGCAATTGTTGTGGAGTTCATACCTGGAGTGTGGTGGCGCAGAGAATGTGAGGAAAAAAATTGTTTCCTTGCAATAAAAAAAGAGGTGTTTACTGGCTGTGAACCCTTAACAAAAAAAATTCAAAGGAACCGTCCGAAACAACTGCGGCAATGAACGATTCTGCGAACTTCGCTAGTCTCGATATCCGTGTATCTTTACTGTGAAAAGGAAAACTCATTGACTATTCAGCTTGACCAAGGCTCTGATTTTATCTTCCTTTATGACCTGAGCCAATTTTATTGCTTTAATTTGAAGATTTGTGGGATCAACATTCCCTTTACCGATGATGTAAACGAACTCAAGTTGCTGGTGCACATGGGGGCTAAATTGGTAGGAAACGATTCCGTATTCTTTGGTTAATGGTTAATCTAACGTCAGACTAATGAGCTCGCTGATAGAGACTCACTTTAAGTCGTTAATTTGCTTCAGAACTTGACAGGGAAAAGATTATTTCATTTAATCATTATTTTTGTGGAAGCTGCATAATTTATACATTGCTGCGCTTAATAGGTTGAGTTAGGTGGCTATGCTTCGCATTTAGAATAGTTTACGTAGACAAGAGAAGGTCTCTTGTGCCGACTGTTTCTGTGAGTCTTGAAACCATTTTTTGCATTAGTTTTTTGCATTAGCAGATTTTAATGATATATCTAACTTGCATAGCAGAGCGGGAACCTTCGACAGAAGGCATTTGGTGGGAACTCTTAGCCGCGCTTTTTGGTTTACTAGTGCGAAATGATCTGGGAATGGACCCAATGATGCAGTGAAAGGAAGAATCAGAGCTGAGTTGCAAAAATAACTTTTGAACCCTCGCTGATTCTAAGCCTTGGAGAATACTCCACTGTTCTACCACATTCGTGTTATGTACCTGAAAACGCTCTTATGAATTTCCAAAAATAGGCTATGAAATGTAGAAATCTGCGGAAGATGTCGACCGCCTTTTACAGACGATCCATCCAACATTCAAATAGCTTGAGACTGCAGTCTGCATGCTTGACGCTTACTCTGACTTAACTTACTTATTTATTTCCTTCCTTCCTTTCTTACGTACTTACTTACTTACTTCTTTACTTACTTGCTTACTTCCTTCCTTCTTTTCTTACGTACTTTCCTACATCCGTCTTTACTTACTTGTTAGGCTCCCGATCCGTGAAGAGTCTCTGCCTGAGACCGCAACTGCGGCCTTCCATCCTCTTCGGTCCCGAGCATGCTGCTGCCAGTTTGTCAGACAGAGCATCGCAACATGCGCTATAACCTGATCCTTATGACGTGGGTTCGGCTTTATTTGTCGTTTCGACCTTGAGGTCTGGGATTCTCTCTCTTGGCTCCAGAGTTTTCCTTCATTCGCTCGATACAACCCGGCCTACATCCACATCTTGGCAGAGCTCAAAGAGCTCACGGTTAAACCTTCTCCTACATTCGTCGCATATGGGACCAAATGATGAAGTATTTTTCTTTCGGAAGAGCCCAAGATCTACTCCGCTATTCCGTTTATCGTCCAGTCCTCGACGCTATGCAATAGGACTTTACCACATTTTTTTAAAATAAAGTCTCCCTCACATAATAGAACCTTGCGGTATTCCTTTCCTATGGTGAAACGCACTCGCATATCGGTTACGGTTAAGAGCCATAATTGTTGTAATAACCGCTCTCCTTGTGGTGTAAGTTTCACTGTCTTTATTGAGTTCTGATTAGCTCAGGGCCTTTGCCCTGACATCGACATGTCAAAATATAATGAGCTTGAAGAGGAAAAGGGACAATGGACGACTGGTCTCTCAAAGTTAAGTTTTAAATAAAAGTTTTCCCAAGGGGACCTTTAGTACTGTCAGCTCACCATCTATGTACTGGTGTGAAACTAATGGCCCCCCACCAACCAACCAAAGCCTTATGTATCTGTTTTATCTTCGCAATTTTTTTCGCAAGAGTTGCCTTTGCAAATTCCGTACTCTTTACTCATGAGTGAAGGTATTGGAGTATGAGGAACGTCGAGACTAGGGGAGATATGACTCAGAACCCTGATGAATTTTGTGTATCTTTTCTATCAGTAGCAACAACTTCTTTAATCTTTACTTTGCATACTTAAAGTTATCTCAAGATACCATCTGAATGGGTTGTAGTGTCTTAAAAGTGTCTCCGGCAATAATATTTAAATAACAACCACAACCACTTAGTTAGAAACAGCTACCACAATACCAAAAAAAAGAAAAAGAAAAAGTCGTACCTCCACCTAAATCTTGTGTCTGTCTTTGCAATCAACTTCTGATTAACATAAAAAAAATATATTACTTCCACCTGGCGACTTCATAAAGCCAAACTTGTATCGCACAAAGTGACAGTGAAACTAGCTTACTTGACATTTAATTAGTTCTCAGCTACGATTGCTTATTAGAGCACAAGTCCGCCTTTCATAAATAAACACAAAACAGCACTATTTAAAGTGGTTAATTATCCGTGTATCCATGTAATTGCCTTATTAAATTAGCCAGCCAGCAAATTACCTAAAAGACACCTAATCAACAGAAATCTACCCGAACAACAAATAATTATCGTCTAAGTCAACGATTTATTGCATCGTATTTCCATACGAATGGCGACGAAGATGGCAAGTGACATTTTCACCAATGGTACGTCAAAAAAATCCACGCACATGTGCAGGCAATTAAGATTGGGATGCACTCATCACGTTTGACAGATCAATTTGCATAGCACCAATGAGATCTGTCAAAAATATAGGGGAATAATCACACCATGGTTCCCATGACATCTGTCAAAAAAAAAAACCGGGAACAATCTCACCACATGATGTCTATTCGTCGTCTGACATGTGTCATTTAAGAATTTCTGATCACTGATCAGAATTGAACATAAAAAATTTGTAATTTATGGAAATTGAAAAAGAAACTTAACTCAAAAGCATACTTAACGAAACAGAGAATTAAAAATCACCACAGGTTACTTAATTTAGCTAAGTAGAGTGGTTTTTTTTGGAGTGCTTTGCATTTAAATAGCCATCTGATTGAGACTTCAAACCGAGCAAATGTAAAACTGATCGTTAGAGTTCCAAAAACAAAAAAAACTGAAGAGATACATAAAATATCCAAGGTTAAGGTTTTTTGCTTATATTCAATTATTTTTTTTTTTTTTTTAATATAAATTATGCGAGTAGCAGTGTGATTTGGTAACATTCAGCGATGGGATTGTACCATTCAGCCGATGTGTAAATGTAAACGACCCTTGAGTTTATTTATAAATGTTTGCATATCTCGTCCAAGTGAATTTTTATATTTTTTCGTTGTGTATCTATCACACTGATACACTTTAGAATACTCTGGTTGAAATGGGTGAAATGTAAGCTTTTGATTTTAGAATATTGCTTAAGACTTTTAAGTAAAAGACATTGACCCTCGGACGGGTTTTCGAGGAAGCCACTCTAATTTATGTTAAATTTGCGTCAAATGAGTGCTGCGATTTACTTAAATGATTTGATAGGTGTCCCACTATAAAAGATAAAATCTTGATAAATGATAAGAAATGGGTACTGGCGCCGTCAACTTAATGGGTTTATAATTTGGACGAACAAAAAAATTGGCGATAAGGTCAGAAATCAGCATTTTCGGGGATATATGTATGCTTCGACAGAGCTTCACTTTGCAGACTAATAAAATTGGTAAAAGTAGTCAGAACCTGCGGATATATGTATACACAGATTGTAAAGTACGCGGTAAGAGACGTTCATTTCAAAGGGTGAGCTTGTGCTCTTCACTCAAGCGTCCATTGGGCCCTTTGTGTTCCCCTCGACTGTCGAACTGCTAGGAATAGACGTGTGATGTAGGAATAGTGGGTTGAGAGGGGATGTATAAATGTAGATTTTGGGATCATGGGGAGTATAGTGATTGGGAAATCGCCTTGTTCGTCTAGCGGATTCCAATATGTCACCGAATCTATTCTTACTGAGTTATGTTAGATCCGATATCGTTGAGAATCTCTGTATCTTCAGTCTTAACCCAGCTGTTGCAGGGCAGTGGAGGCAGAGCAATTTTTCCATATCCTCCTCTTCATCATATTTGACACAGATTGTTGTGTCAGATAGCCCGAGTCTGAACGAATGTTCAATTCCGCTTTTAAGACACTGTCAGTGTTGGGAAGTTTATACGGAGTTAACAACGCCCGTGCGCCATCGTTTTCGGAGTACTATATGTACAACGCGTTTAATCTGACTCCAATTCATTCCCAAGGATTCCTCCCTCAGCTGTTCGTCGACCTGTTTGCTTAGGGCGCTTCGTAGTTCTGCTTGTTTTGGATAAACAGATTCCATTGCATTTCGCAATTGAGTTGTGCTCGCGTTGTAAAGTGTGTCCAATCCTCTGCCACTTTCTCCTTCTTATAGTGATGTCTATAGGTTCTAGGCCCGTTCTCTAATAAAGTTGTTCCTAGCAAATACGATTGGGCCAAAAAATCTTCAAGATGATTCTTAGACATCTATTTACGAAGGTCTATGGCTTGCGTTTATTAGTAGTATCCATATCTGTATCAGGACTGATTCTACGTTGGAGCGGAACAGTCGCAGCTTGGTTTTTATGCTAAGAACATTGCTTCTCCAGACAGAGAGCATTCCGAATGCAAATTTTGCCTTCCCAATTCTGCTGCACACATCCAGTTCGGTGCGACAGTGGTTATACGAGATATAGAAAGTTGTCTACTTTCTCGACTTCCTGCCCAGGAATGTTGAGTTGAGCGCGGCTATTAGAAGTGCTCAGGGCTTTTGTTTTACTTTAAGTCCCACCTTTTTTGCCTCAGCTTCTTGATTTTAGGGCATCAGATGAAGGTCCATTCTACGATGTGAAAGTGGGCAAACATATTCGGGGTAATCGAGGTGTTCAACGTAAGATCTCACAGTCCATCGAATTCCATGGTTACCTTCCATGCTGCACGAAGTACATTGCTGATGACTACCAAGAACAACAGCGGTGACAGTATGCACCCCTGACATACTCCACTTGGGACTGAAAATCCATCGAGACTTTACCATGGTACAAAACGTGACACAGCTAGTAGCTTTTCTGGGATGCGTCTCCGACGCAAGATTGACCAGAAAGCAGCTCGATTCAAGTCCAAAGCCTTTTTATTGCCGATGAAAAGTAGATTTAGCAGAGGCCTGTACTTGACGCAATGCTTTCCTAGGATCTGTAAGTTGTTTATGTGGTCAATGCAAGAGATACTAGTGCGAAAGTCTGCCTTAGTTCGGCGTCGAGAGTTAGATCTGTAAGTTCAATAATCCGCTTTCATATTCTAGCTATAATCTTGGCTACATCCGGAAGGTATGTACCTCCCCCGTTCCCACAATCCATTTCGGAAGCTTTCTCTTTTCATTCTTTGGGAAATTGCATATCTTTCCACGCTCTCCATATTAGCGGGTATAGTAGTTCTGCTTGCGTCCGCTTTTGCATTTCAAAAGCTAATTACGATAATAGTCGCTTTGTTTTGAAGATCATCAGAATCAGGAAGAGGGATTTATGGAAAATGATGAAATAATAAAAAAAGATGATTGTGACCAGCAACAAATAACACATTTTGGACACTTTTTGCACACCTTCAAGTTCGTACTCGTATGCAACCAATCGACTAAATTAAGCTAAGGTCATCAGGTGCTATAAAAAAAATTCCACCGCACTATCAGGAAGTGTGAAGCGATGGATCGGACTTGAGAAAAAATGGAAATTTGCTACATTTATGACTGTTATGACGATCCGCAGCATACACATAGCATAGCTAACCTTGTTTCTTTATTTTTTAAGTGTCGCACGCGCTTAGAGCTATGGCAAACGGGGCACGTTTGAGACTCTCCCTTGACCGATTTATGTACGTTATTGTAGTCCTAGACGTAGTCCTTTTTTAACACACGTTGAAGCTTCTTGCAGAATTAGTGAAGAAATGACTGAGTATTGTACTGAGGAGTATCTATCGATTGTTGATCTTCCCTCCGCCATGATACAATTGGTATAACTAAGAATATAGCCCCGTTCCCATGTCTATCTGATCCCAGATTTCAATGATTGATGAATCGTTTTAGGGAAGATGAAACCAACAGTCGCTCAAGGGAAAGAACTGTTTGCTTATAAATAAAACAAAGTATCTAATTGTATTCTTGGATCCCCAAGTTTGTTTATTTCCTTTGACCAAAACAAATATTTGCGCCAGTCATATTTTTGATAGAAAATGCACACATGAGGTGTCGTATAGCGTTTTGGTTGATGTTCTGGTTCTAGATGTCTCGTTCGATTTCCGCCATGGAATTGGTAAACATTTTAAGAGTAATGCAGCATTGAGTTGTTCTTTTCAAGATGTACGCCAGATATTTGTATTTGTAGTGTCCTGTCCAAAAAGCGGACTACTAGGCATTGAGATCCCATAAAATTTACGAATTCTGTAAATTGTAGCTGTTTTCGGGAAACTTGATCGAAAACTGCCTTAAGATCGACGAAGAATACATTTTTTCTGCAAGCTTCAGATGAAGGGTTGATGCTATCGATTGGTGCAACTAGACGAGTGCTTACACGGGGGCCTATTGGTCCATTGCGATTCCTCTTATTATAATGGTACGGCGTCTAACACTATTAGACTTGTTAGCTTGTGCCTGCTCTAAGAAGCGTGTGTTCCTTTTGAATCGCATATGTCCATCAGCGAAGCTTGTGCAAGCTCATCCAGTTGTGCACAGTGTCCGTCCCATTTGAAGTTGAGGAAATGCAGACCAAGTGCTTGATGGTTTTTATCTGTCCCTCATATTGAAAGCTCCTGTAGAAGTCCGACGAGTTTATACCTACCCTATTGGCCATAGTCCCAATTGCGCAGTGTCCTGTGAGTACCCCTATCAAAATGTGGATTTCTTATTCCTTTGTAGCTAATAACCTTTTGGTACGGCCCTTATTCAATTGTGGCCATAGACTGCCAGATATAACACAATCGCCTTTCGATAACCAAGTGGTGTTGGTTGCTTTCCTGATCCTAAGATCACAAGAGAGGTGATATACATAACTCCTCCTTATGGAGTAGCCCTTGTCTCACCTAACTGTGAATAAATACCTCTGCTGTTTAGCATTGCCTCAATCTATTCCGCTATCATATCGCCAGCTTCCATCTTCCCCTCTAGAGCAGCTTTAATGGATTCACGTTTCGCAATGTTAAGAGCTCCTTTTAGTTCCAGGTCCAAGTCCTCAACTAGACTTCATGTAAAGTCGTCTCCACGGATCTCAATTTAAGGTAGGCGTGTTGGGTGTTACACAAGTTATGTATGTTCATTGAGTCGGCTTGCATGGGTGTAGATCAATTAATTGTTCCAGTGTTTTGAAAAGAAGTAAGGAGAGACCCTTTGGTCTAAAATATATTGCCGTGAACGGGAAGGTTTTCGTGCCTTGGAAATGCATACAACCTTCACCTCTCCACAGCTGACTAGCATTTATCTACAGCCTAGCATTTATTAAGCAGCCTGTGAATATAATCTTAAGCCAGGACTTGATTCTTTGTAGAGCATGTCTACAAATGCTCAGATGGTATCATCTGATCCTTCGAATTTATAGGGTTTGAACAATACTATACGTTTGGTCATGGGAATCTCCTTATGAAGTGGGCCTCTGATGGTGTTCTATATTCCAAGTGTTGTGGATCTCTGCAGCCCGGAAAGTAAGTTTCCATCAAAAGTTGCAAAGATTCTTTGCCAGATTCCATCTAGGAGCCATTTTGTCGCTACGTCGTGACCATATCGCCTTTTCAAGCCTAACGGTATTCCAAATTTAATCCTTGTCTTTCCGTCTTCCGCTCGCTTTTGTGTCAATTTGCATAAGCCTCTTGACCATAAACTACAAGCTACGAGTATGTACTTGCATTTTAGTGCCCACTGAATTATTTTCGTCTCTCTTTTCTACATCTCCCACCTGCTTTTGATTGCCTATAATTTTGTTTGCATCTCTGCGGGTATATCATCCGCTTTTTTCTTTTGAGATTCCATTACTGTGACGATAATGGTGATGATAATGCATAATCATACACAATCACACTAATACTAGCCTAATGTGCTCGCGCGCATTCAAGAATGAAAGAAGCAATAAACACGAAGAAGAAGAAAAAAAGAAGTAGAAAATAAAGTGCCGATGATTAGTTACGGGGTGTTACGTAATTTGAGAGTGATGAGAGAGACGACCTTGAGATACTGCTCTCAGTGTAGTGCGGATTCAATTAAATTCTTTGTTTGAGTCTGCGATGTGAGCTTGAAGACGGTTTTTTTTCAAAAAAAAAAAGCACAATTTTTTTTCAATTGAATGCAATTTGAATTAAGTGGATTGCATTTGGTTAGATTTTGTGGTTATTCTTTGGATGTGTACTTTTTTTTTTGAGATTTGAAGTGAAGTCGCCTGTTTTGTGTATCTGAGATCTTTTTTTGTAGATATTTTCGCTTTATTCGTGATTTAAAATTAATTTTTTGTTTGTTTCTTTCTCTTTGCAGGTAAGATGATCTTTATTGTACTCGTAGCATGCTTGAATCGTTTAAAGAGGTAATTTGAGTCTCATTATAAGATAATCTTTTGATTTGTCATGTGGGGAATTTTGACAGTCAGACAGAGTTGAGGTGGTGTCTAAAATTGAATCAGAAAACGTTGTGAGATTTGCAGTAAAGTTGTTGGAGATAGGTTGCTTAGCTATCTGAAGATGAGTTTCCAGCCTAACCTACACACGAATGTCCGTACTCGTGAATAACCCCGCTGGGACTACGTGCATCATCACGCGTTTCTTTTTCTCGCTAGTGTACTTGTTTGGCATATTTCTGCTACAATCTGGGGTGGATCGTGGCACAGGGTGGTCAAAGAGAAATTTAAGTAATTAGGGCGAAGTTGCATAAAGCTTAAAGGCGCGTCTAGGAACCGTAGCTCCATAGTTCGGGCCATGAATCTGGCAGTTTAATTGCTAGAGATGCCTTTGTGGCCTGTGATCCAAGTTTGTGTAATTTTAATCTCTTGATCTTTGAAGAGAGTTCAGTTCCAATTTTAGTTGGCTAGTAAGTAAGCCATAAAAGGGTAATGGGCTTGTGAATTTGAATGTAGAGCCGCGTTTTGCAAGTTTTGTGATCCAGCTGAAGTGACCTATTCTCCTACTGTCCTTACTGTTTCATTGTGAATCTGCTTACATCACGATGGCAATATCGTTTGCTTAATAATTGCAATTTTTGGCTCATCGGCTATTGGAAGTCGTAAGACAGACATAAGTGGACCCAGTGCATATCCCTGTGGTACTTCTCTGGGCACACTGCGTTCTTTAGAGCCACTTTCGGTGTTGTACGAAAGTTATGATCAGAATTATAGGGATCATAACCCTCCCACTTTACTGCATCCCTACTGGTTCGTCTGCGGGGTTCGCCGATTCGACCTCAGTCTCTGCAGGCCTCCCGGCTTCGAAGTCTGGGACTTTAAGCCACTAAAACCACCTCTGCTTGAAGCCGGAGACTTTTTAATTTGTAGACCGATGGGCATTGCTTCCGCTGAGACAGTTCTGAAGGCGCAGCATACTCTCAACGATGCGATTCTGTGCACCGAATTCATCCGTTTCGTGTATGTTTTCCGATCCTTCGCTGGTGCTCTTATGGGGAACGTGTCCATAAGATTCTACTTTCTCACCGTTGCCAGCAGATTTCTAATTGGCTGTCTGGGTCCTCCGACATTTGGCATTAGTCTCGACAATGCCGATACTGCCCGAGAGGCTCTCTCGCCTGCGTACTTTAAATGCCCTTTAAAGTTTACCTTGTGATTCAACTTCCAGGTTCTTGATGGCTTGCTTATCGAGCGGCACAATTACTCATTCCACCTTTGTCCTTCTGCTTATTAGTTTCCGTTTTATGGTCCGCCAGTTCCAGACCTGAATCTTGTAGATATATCCCACGTTTCTGATGGTTTGACTCACGGTGTATGCTCCATTCGATCTTGGTGTTCTCATGATATTCCATAAAACTGATCCTTTATACCACCATACTAATGACGGATTGATCTATGTTTTTACGACCCATAAATCAACTTGGGTTTCGGTTACCAGTCTCCCATAGAGTCATTGGCACGTGAAGATTGCCCAAGTCACCCCTGTTGGGGCAATCTTATTCAGGTGCGAACTGAGCGTTTTTAGAACGATTACTTCAAGGTTCTTTGCTTCTGTGGACAGACGGATATGTTTTCCACTGACACTTGTCCGAAATCATGTTTCATTTTCCTTGCAAATGCTACAACGAGAGTTTTTTCAGGATTTACGGTCCGACGCTTAATCCTGCACCATCTCAAAGTAAAGCTAAGGGAACTTTGCATCATTTCTCATGTGGTGTCCTCGACTTTGCTCCCTAACGTTCAACATAACCTTGTACTTAGTGACCCAAAAATATGTTCACAAATAGCTGCTTTAAAGCTCCTTGGAAAATCAGATTAAGGGTGGATGGCATCATTCCAAGCTCCCACCAACCACATTGCCTCACAAAAGGTCCAAATCACTGAGCAAACACAGTCGTCAAAGTGCTAAATCATTGACATTGGTAGATGCCCCAGATGTCCCCCTCCCTCTTTGTATCTATCAACTATTTCATAACACATCCAACGATTTGCTCGGTTTCTTGTTTAAGATCAGTCGCGCGAACGCATCTTACGCATCTTTATCCATTTGCACCTTGCTGCCACTGTAGCGAAAATAATTTATTTATCACACTTTCCCTCGACATCACGACGAGATGACGATGCGAACGCAGCGACGCAACGACGCGACGTGAGAAAGAGGTCATGTGCCATCATATGGTTTCCTCTTCGTTACATAAGACACACTAACAGATATTACACACGGAAAGAAAGAAAGAAAGAAGAGAGAGAGAAAAAAACAAGAAAACCACACGGAAAGTGAAATTTTCCAATCGTACGAACCCGCCTCGTCGTATTGAATTTCACAATCACGATATCGGAAAATATCGCCAATGACAGCATCAGCCGGTGGCCAGTGAGTGGTACCCGGCTTGGTTGCGTCTGCAGTCTAACAACGGCTTGGCTAATTCTCCGCCGCATATAGACGTTGATCATTAGAGACACGTTAGTCGTTACTTCCCCGAATGTTTGGCTGCCCAATCAAGACAAAGTTGCAAGCGTTTCCTTTATAACAGTTGCCGACGATCTCCAGCCGGTATCCGTGCAGTGATCAGGGAAACTTACTTGCAACATTTCCGATGACATATCCATTTGATTGCACATTTGTAGTAGGCACGCTGTCAGAAATATATTTTTTTTTCCTTCTCGTGAGGTACAGAAAGTGAGGGTAGATATCGGCTCAAGTGAGATACAGGCTAGGTTAGTTGGACTGCATAACTACCGTTGAATAATTTTGACCGCACGTTCGTCCAGATCATACTCCCATGCGTGATAGACCTGAGGAATATGTAAACCATTGGACATTTCCACTCAGCCTCCTTGTGTATACCCCCTATATCGGGTCCCAATCTCAGCTGTTTGCTGGTAGGAAAGAGTATTTCAGGAAAGGTATGAGATAAAAGATTGAAATCCTCCACAAGTCCCAAAATTCTGAATTCAAATTTGAACAATCTGTTCGAAAAGATAGAAATGCGGGATCCATTGATTCCTATCTGCAAGCATTTTATTGCTTTTAAGTCGCACGTCTGATTGAAATATTGTTGGTGACTCTCCAAGCGTTGTCGCGCGCCATCCGCCTGATGTACATTCTTCACATGATTGTTGCTTCAAAAGAAGTACAAAGTGGCGCAAATGTCCTCACTCGATAAGGCATTAGCTTTGCTTGTAAAAAAATGCTGCTTTTTTATGTTGATCTAGATCTAGATGTTTTAATTTAGTCGTGAAGATAATATCGGTCAAGCGGCGCCGCCAGAGTTGTTACATACTCGAGCTCGTTCCACAGTAATTTTCAGGACTTTTCTTAAAACTTCTGGTTTTCCATGACTTGTGTTCTAGGGCCGCCAAGTTTTATTGGTTGTGACTGAAAAAAAAAAACCCAGTGAAAAAAGTCTGGGATGGTCAAATCGCGCGATCTTGCGGCAGTGCAAATCGCCAAAGCAAGAGATTAGAGACACAAAGTGTCCACTGTCGTTCGTGCTGTATGTGTAGCTGCACTGTTCTGTTAGAACTACATGTTCTCCAAATCCGATTCGTTCATTTGAGGCAGCAAGAAACAAGTTAGGAAGGGTCAAATCGGCCAAGCGATAGTGTAAATCGCCAAAGCGGCCGAGAAACGCTTACTGCACAATATCTACTATCGCCCCTACTGTGTATGAGGTTATCCCTTCCTGCTGGAACTACATGTTACCTCGATCCAATTCGTCAAGAAGACGTTGCTCATGGTCCTGTAGAGCTTACTAGTCACAGTGCAGTGTTGCAAAATTTGGGCCAAACACCTTTCCTCTGATTTTCGGTGGAAATCATCCTGAACGCGGAAGAGGGTTAGATGGACTTAGCTGTAATTTCTACGCGATTGGCGTTTGCGCTTTATTTGGGTAAATAGGTACCCAAATTCCCTGTAAAGCGCTTTATTCATGCCCAATTGCCTGGGCGTCATCTGGTTGATGTCTGATGGTCCTCTAGGGCGTCTGAGAAATTCTCGACCGAACGGCTCCTCCAGGGTCGGTCACGTCTGCGAACCACCGTTAACTTCCGTTAACTTCACAAATGTCAAAGTCGCGATGACAAAAGACGCCATTTCCAAAAATGGGAGCATCTTCTGATGATTTGGGGTGATGACGTTTGCGCCACCTTGTACTGCAGTAAATCTTTGCCAGACCTCTTCTCTGTCGTACATTTTTGAATTTATAGCAAAGCTTGTGTGCTTAGACAAAGTTAGTTGTACGTCGGTGCAGGGTTTAGATTCCTATTTACTCTTGCTAAACCTTCCTACGCTATCTTACACATTCCGCTGAGAGTGTCTTCACTTGTGACAAGCCTATGAGATTGTAAGTTTCTGCTGGTTAAGTCAGAATACAAAGTATTTTCATCAAGAATGCGTACAAAGATCAAAAGCGATGATGTCAAATTTTTCATCCTTATACAGTAGGCTCTCCTAAGTTCAACAGCGTGAATAAGTTCACGCTCTCAGAATTCCACAAGCAAATCAACTCATCTTGTCGCAAATATTTCCATTCCAAGTGGGAAACCCCACCTCAACACTGCTATAACCAAATTGAACTTCAAGACCTCCTTTTGCGCGCACACCAGCTATACTTCACTGTTTGACACGATAATGCTAATTTGCTACTCATAACATCAAATGTCAGGATCAAAAGCACTTCACCCCGATTCAGAGATTTAAAGTAAGCAACTTTCGACGTGCAAACACCGTCTCGCAAGTGGCAATCAATTGTTTTCCCCATTCGCCACTGACATGCTAAAAGAAAATTCAAACAACAAACAAACGGATTCGGATTCGGATTTCCCCGCACAGATAAAATTATTCACCTGAAACTACACCACATCATCGTGTATCTCTGTGGATGGGGTGTTGCGCAAATATTGCAACTGCAACTCCCGTGTGCATGCATGCACCTTACCGCCAAATACAGCATCACCGTGCAATGCGCACCGACTTTTCGACACACATTCACATATCGCACTCGAACAGAGCACAGCAATTGTTTGTGGAGTCTACAAAAAAAAAATAAAAAAATGTATCTCAACCCGATGGTAAAGAGATACAATTTACGTGTTATAATGCACCTTAGAGAGCTTCTCAACTTCTCGACTTTTGAAGCCTTCTTGGGGTTTCTCATTTGTATCTGAATCGAAGTATGTAATGCAAAAAAAAAAAACTGCGGAGTTTGTTTTCACAATGAGACCACAACAAAGCGGTGCTGCGGTAGGAGATACAAGTGCCTCTTGACTTCACCGTCGGTGGTAAGTGTATCTAACTATCTAAGCTGTCGTATCGGCGTATAGAGCGCAATAAGCCTTCTCCATATGCATCCCACGCATAGAAATCCAATCTTTTTTTTGCTGTTTTTATTCGCTTCTGTGTTATTACGGCAACATACGCTTATATGCGGTGCTGTAGAGGCTTTGTTTCATTGAAAAGAAGAGAAAGATCAGCTTACAACAGCTTACAGCAGATCTTTACTTCGTAATTTTGCTGAATTTTAAGGGCTGGTAGAGGAAGATAAATTTAGAAAAAAAATGTGAGCCTGCTACGATTTAAGTTGGGTTCCACAGCAGTACGTTCTCTTCTCAAAACCTGTTAAACTGCTTCATTTTTTCGAAATGAGCGGCAAAGCTGAAACGAATTTCACACAAATTGTCCAAAGCTCTACTTATTTACTTACTTAGATGGCGCTACAGTTCGGGCTGAACCTGGGCCTCATCCAACCAGTCTCTCTTCTCAAGCCTACTCTTCGTAAGATATTCGGAGCCGGTTGCGTTTGCGACAGGGTTTGGAGGCGAAGATTCAACGACGAACATAACGAGCTTGACAGCGACATAAACCTAGTTGGCGTATTTGTCGCCTAAGATGGCTTCGAAATGTGGAGCAAATGGACGCCAAAGTTTAGGCCCGTAGAGTCTTCGAATCCAATCCGGAGCGGCAACGCACTAGAGGACGACCTCTCCTGAGAAGGCGCGCAAGAAAAAGGGGACCTTAACTGATTCGGAGGAGATGGAGGCATTTGGCTACGGACCGAGCTAATTTGAGAGATTTTCTAGTTTAGGCCCACGTTCATCCCGAACTGTAGCGCCACCTATGTAAGTAAATAAGTAACAATGATCCACTTCACTTCACTCTGTGGGATGTAAAGTGGTTGAACTGGCCAAATATTCCTCGGTGCGTCAAAACCGAATGTCTTTTATGAAACTCGGTTCATCACCCACAAAGTCCTCTAAGACTGCAAATAATCGGCCTTAAGTCGATAGTCTAAAACCATATCAATCACATGGAACGCCATTAACACAAATAAGATACAATTTGAACCATTTTCTGTGTGTGTGCCGTACCACCATTTGATGGCGAATGTCTTGAGCTAAAGACACTTTCAATTAGCATATCCACTTCCTCTCTTCCTCTTTCGAATTTGCATACTAACAAATCTCCCAATTGACACCGAGTCAACAGACTCTAATTAACATAACAAGAGTGACTTGAATCGAAAACCAAAATCCGCAGACAAAGCATCTGAGGCGCTGAATTTAACGTCACAACAACAGGTGAAGCTAAGTAAAAGGGAAATCTGCACCGACTAAGCCAAAACCAAAACCCTCATGTCAATCGCTGATCAACATCGTTTCCAACTAGCCCCCCTGCCTTAGGTCCCTCATGACGCACTACACACTTACGTACGAGTCACTTCCGTGCAAACCGTCATCGTTCAAACGGTTTAGGTAGCGCGATCATAATTGACGCGTCAAGAGCTCTCCAAAGCGGTACACATCTTGTGTACTTGTGTTTGCCAAATTTCCGAGCCTGCAATTTTGACATTTGAAGAGCCATCAAATTGTATTGATTTAACATAATTAAAAAAAATAACTCCACTCAATTACCAGCGATGTAATTTCGTGTAATTCATCACCGGTGCCGCTCCGTGATGGAACTTAATTGTTTGACGTTTGTTGTGGTCCGATTCAGCCTGTGGTGTGTGGCGGGACGATCGAAATTAATGCGTCAATTGCATGTGCCAAATTGTGATGATTGTTAATTTGATATTCCGTGCTTCTATTTTGATATGAATTCAGTGCGCGCTGTCGATGTGATTGAGCCATTTGATGGATAATTTTCATCGTTGGATCGTTTGATCGTTGGATCGTTGGATGGTTGGGCCTCCGTTGGTAATTAAGATCAAAAAATGTTTCCCACACACACTTGTTGGTATTTATTTTCTGGCTGGCCAGCGAACAATATCAACTAAATTTTGTTGGTCATTTCGTGTGCGGCAGCATGTCACGCAAGCGAATTGGCTAGTTGGTTGGCCATTTTTTTTTTTTGATTTTTTTGTTGATTTTATTTTTAGATTGAGAGATCGTAAACTAGTTTCTTTTTGGTGGTGGAATTGTATTTCATAATAGGAATAAACATTAAAATCGTGCCACTTGAAATGGCGATAAATTTTAAATTCAAATATTTTCGCAAGACAATTAAAGAAATGATATTTGGCCGAATGGCGGTGTGTCCGGGCTGCTGTGTCTCTGTGGTATTGTGGCTGAAGTTGGGGAATAAATTTTAAGATTATTTGGAAGAATTATATAAAGAGACGGGAAGATGCTGTAGGAGATTCCCAAAATAAAGTTTATAAACTCGATCGAGGTTTTTTTTAAGACCGTTTCCGAGAATATCGAGATATTCAGTACTGCATGTGGTAATGGGTGCTGTACCTGTGAGATCTCACGTAGACCTCTGGGGTACATGTTTCTTGTTCACACAAGTATCACGCAAAAACTTTATAATGTCACATGAATCTGACACCCTATCCTGACAGTTGACAATGCTCATTTTGGCAGCTTCAATACTAGTGAACGCAAACGTGACAGCGGATCAGTGTAGCTGAACTGCTGACCGGCTCTAGTTAAATATCTTTAGACAGGCCCGATGGAAAATTTCAAAACTTGAAGTATGACAATTTTGGTTAGAGAACACATCTAGTGTTCCTACTAAAAATCTCCTACCAAGTTGCTCACACACTTGCTTTACTTTATCAGCACTTGTCTTAGTTTACTTTAGATGACGCTTACAGCCCGGGGTGGGCCAAGGGTTCAACCAACAGTCAGCTCGGTCCCTAGTTAGCTGGTTCTAGTTTCGCACACCGATTTGGTTGAAGTCACTTTCCAATTGTGCTCGCCACTTAAGGTAGGGTCTTCCTTTGCTGTGTTGTTCTTTCAGGGCGGATTTAAAAACACGACGGACCGGTGTGCTGATGTCTATGCACTCTACATGCTTTAGTCATCGCACCAGCTACATTCGCAAATTTTTAACCAGGTCGACTTCACTGTATAACTCTTAAAGTACGTTGTTGAATCTTCTCCTCCATCTCTGATGCAAACTGGAACTAGATCGAGGGAATTTTCATCCGCTCTTATCAGAGTTCATATAGAGTCCCCTTGGTCGTTTGAGTGAGGGCCTGACATCTTAAATGATTTTTGCCCAAAGATGGCAGAGGAATACTTCGCTGATCTTCGCCCACGTGTTGTTAAACAGATCCCATGATAGAACGTCAGCTTTTTAACCAGGTCGACGTCGCTGTAAAGTTTGTCGTTGAATCTTCTCCTTCACACTTTCTTAATACTAACTGGGTCGAATATCACTCCACTAACTTTCCCTTCCTAGCAACCGAGGGAATTTTCATTTGCTTTTGTCAGAGTCCACATAGAATCATCTTGATCGTTTGAGAGAGAGCTTGACTTCCTGCCAGAGAAAGCCTCCGTTTGATTTCCTTGTCGGTGTCATTTTGCGAAGTAACCTCAGAGCTCAGGTGGTTGTTAAGCAGATCACATGTTAGCACGTCACCTTATTTTAAACCTTTTTCGACATTGAAGGGTTTGGTGGTGTTCTTGCCAATTTTGATGGAGCAACGAGATTTCTCCACTGTCATCCTTCACAAATGGACGAGTTTGGCAGGGATGTCGACATTTGACATGAGTCTACCTATGTATAGCACGTCTCTATGTATAGCACTCGCTATCACAGACGAGTTTAAAATCTATGAAGGGGGTGGTGGGTGTTCATCTGAAATTCCTGGATTTTCTCTAAGATCTGGCGGAGTGTGAATCTCTGGTCGATGGTTGACTTTTCTGGCCTTGCTGACAAGCGGTTGTAAGCTTTCACACTGCACGGTAGATAGGATCTTATATGAGACGTTGGTAGAGTTCAGAGTATCTCCTTAGGTTCCATTCGTCGGACATGCTGTCATCTGAACAAATTTTACAAACGATTTCGTGTATGCTACTTACCAAGTTATATCCCCGCTGCTTTCAAGAACTCGGCCGGTACGCCATCCGCCCTATCAATCAGCCTTGTGGGGCTTTCGATATCGCAATGTTTACTTCGTGTCGGTCAAGTGGAAGGTTTGCTCGTCATCGTCTAGTAAAAACGAAGCCACTTTTCTTGTGAATTCAAAAAGTTTTATTTCTGACTAACACTTTACAATTTACCAAAGGGTGAGCCATCTGTTGGCTTCTTTTTGAAATTGCTATAAAAATTGCGCCGCTCAATATTTTTCGGTGATTGTTACTTTGATGAAAAGAAAACGCCTTCCGATTATTTTCGGAATTTGTCGACCAAATTTTTCAGTACACTGTTAATTGTTTGTGACTCTGTTCCACGAATGGATATTTATTTTCCTTATGTGTGCCAGTTCTGGTTTAACAACGTTTTGGACTAGTTTTCTATAAAAAATTGCAGCTACCCAGTGGTTAAGGCATGTCTCCAAAACGGGTAATAACACGGTTACGGAACTCGGAAAAGATCGCAGGCAAGGAAATGTTGAGAAAAGCCAGTGAATTTACAATCATGTAGAGCGAGGTAGAAATTATGTCCCGAATTTTTCCACTCACTCTCCGGCATACTACATGTTCATTTGTGGTGGTGCCTGGTAGCTTGAGGTGTATTCAGCCACCTATTTCATGACGTTTTATGAGGATACGATAGAAGATCCACTAGTCGATGGCATTTGTGACGTCTTAAGGTCGTGGGCCATATTGCAGTCTTCTAGTCGAGCCCTAAATTTGCATCTACAAAATAATCACAGTCGACATTAATCCTCTTGAAAATGCGCAAATTCACCGGGTTTGACGAGTATCTGGCATTTTCTTATCGGAAAATTGCTGTGTGGTTTATTTCTAGAATTTGACGTCAGTCTTATTCATAAAAGGCTCAATTCAGTGATCATTGAAAATCAGTCAATTAGCATACCCTCTCGAATTGTATCGCTTCCCCACACAAAGCAATCGATAATCACCACCACCCACACTACATGATGATCTCAAAATATCGACTTTCACATTTCCGTTCACATGTAGCATCAACGTGCTGAAGTGAAGTCTACACGTAAACGATGAAATGCTTACCATTTCAAGCCAAGTGCTGCGCGGCCACAAACATATCCCCGTGCACCGTAAGATACGAGTGCATTCGCATGCAAATCCGAATGCGAATGCACTTTGACCACACGGCAGGAAAATTAATTATCTACTAAACAGGGCCCACTCCATATCTACGAGTACCACTGTTGCATAATTGATTTACCAAATTCGGACCACCACCAACGTTAAGTTGGCCTGTCGGTACCAAGGGTTCGGGTTAAGTTATCGAAAGAGTCATTTAACCTCGCGTATCTACCTCCAACCAGGTATTATCCTGCAACATAATGGACCCGACTCATGAGCCGAGGTTTACAGTCGATTTAAGTTTTTGTTTATTCAAGTGCCTCTGCGGATTGTTTGGCTGCCTTTGGCATATAAAATTTATCGATAACGTCCTAAAGGTAGTATGTGCGCGGAATCGGCTGACTACACTGGGAGGGCCCAAGAGTTTATTGCCTTCTAGCCGGCGAGCACATGCATTTGGACTGAGAGGGAGTTTTTTTGCGGTTTTATTGGTTACCAAAACCAATTAAGAAAGTTGGTATCCATTTGTGTGGTGCGCGATTGTATTTATTAAGCTGTCAGCTATAAATTATAATAATTCTAGCATTTGCAAGTAAATCGGAGGAGTTAATCGAGGTAGATATGCACGTAGCCAGGGTATCTGCACTCTGGTCAGTTCAACTGCGCATTGGTTCATAATTATAGATTATCGGATTGATTTAGTGCGATCTGTGTGCGATTATCGTTTATCGATTTTTGATTGCAGTGGATTCAACGTTGGATTTTGCTAAACGGAAAATTGATTTTTCGATATGAATCACTATTAGAGACGGAGAGGGTGGCGCTTGGTCTGGATATAGACGTTGATCATGGGAGATGGCTGGAAGTTTATTAATTTTAAAGATTTTCAGTGGGAGACTTAGACATTCTCAGCTTTTTACTACAAATTCCCAGTCACGTATCCGTAGTCCTGCAAATAACCTGCGAATAATTAAAAATTTGATTGGAACGCTAGTCTTTCGTGCTGTTTAGCTGACTAATGGCACGACGCAATCTTTTTTAGCTGAATTCGGAGGCTTACCCGTAGAATTTGTTTACTTAGCCGCCGGTTAGCATCTTCGGCAAAATTTACCATTCAAAGGGAAAGGAAAAGTCCGGATAAGACAAACTGAGTATTCTCTTCCCCTTTTCAAGGCTAAGGAAACTATTTGAGTATTGTCAGCGTATTCTAGCACCTCAACGGCATTTTTGAAGATATTGCCTTTCACGGGAAAGCCAAGACTGTGACTCTATCTGCTCTTCCACATGGCAGCTCAGACGATTTATATTCTCAAAACACACAGAGCACGCGGTGTTTCCCAGTGCTGTCAACTGGATTAGTTTACTCGGGATTCCGAAATCGGGAGTCATTTTGTACCATTCCTGGCGACATTTGGTGTCGAATTTATGGTGGGTTCTTTTGTCTTATCCAAGATTTCTGGATTTGGATCGATCGACTCTCTTGAGCAGTAAGTAAGTAAATTTCTTGCGAAGAATTTTGTCCTTCTCGTTCCATTTTATGATCCTCTACAGCGCTTAGAAGTAAACCTTTAGTGTCGATCTTTTTACAATTTATATCCTCTTCGTCATACCTCTTGTTCCTATTTAACACTCCCTGGTAGCTTGAGGTGTATTCAGCAGCCTATTTCATGCCGATGCGATAGTAGACCCACGTTTCGTTAGCATTTGTGACATCTATAGGTCGTGGAGGCATATTCTAGTCTTCTTCTCGAGCCCTAAATGGTCACAGTCGTCGTTGGCCCTCTTGAAAGTGTGAAAATTCAGTAGGTTTGACGAGTATCTAGTAATATGGTGGACTTAGTTGGCGGCTTAAGCATCTGCAGATAGCCAGTTGGACTCAGTGCTTAGAGCGTGGGACTACTAAGCGTGAGGTTCGAAGTTCGAATCCCAGAAAACACCAGAATTTTTCACGATCCCACCTCTCGTGAATGTAAGACAAACGTCCGAGAGTATTAATTGTCATGAGAAAGCTTCTCAATTTGCCTTTTGTATGCGTCTTCAAACTGCACGTCCCTTCCATTTTTGTGAAAAAATATAACAGTCATACCACGAATAGTCATGAGAAGCTAGGTCCTGGACCACACAAGGTCTGTTACGCAAAATATTTATATTTGTAGATAACCAGGTTGCTGTGTGAATCTATGGGTACCGAAATCTATTACTGCTTATCGACGTACTACATAGTCTGCTGTCCTTTCGTAGAGACTGTGCCTTCCTATCTTGTTCCCAAAGGGGTTTTCGTTGCCATTTTCCCAAGGGACATCTAAATGTGCAGTCTTTTCTGTGGCAGCTACATTCCTCTTCCCGTCCAGAGGATCTCTTTATTTGATGTAATATCTACTTGTTTAAGAATAGAACAGAGTGTGCAATGTGAGTCATAATCCGTGGGCTTTTGTGTACAAGGGAATCCATTAGTATCCGAGTTTTGTGCCACTTTCTCAAGAGTGCACCTCGATATTTCTTTGGTTCATATTGTAAAGGCAGGAGGCTGAGTAAAACGAACCCGTAATCTACTTCGGGGATGTGAGAGTTGACCCATTTAAATGTTGCTCATTTGTGAAGTGGCCAATGCTGATTCAAACAATTGTTGGGAATACACAAAGGACTACTGTCTGGTAGTATAATTGACCACAATCGTCTCTGAGTGCTACGGGATTTAATTCACCCGCCTTCATCTCCATTCTAAAACCTCGTCTTGACCTTGAAAATTCTCTAGTTTCTAAATATATGGAACTAACTCATATGAGCAGCACCTTAGCTTGCCTAGATCTGAAGACTCCACTCTTGACTCCACTCTTGACTCCATTTAGTGGAAAAGCACCTTAGTGTAAGCACGGTAAACACTCTTCCATGCTCTTAAGTTTGCTTTTTTCCACCGAACTTCGAAGGACAAAACACAATTTTTAGGCGACGTAGAAGGGGACTTAGTAGGCACTCGGTAGGCTTGCCGTATGTAGATTGGTAGACAGACAGACATAAGTTCATCTTCTAACATTTTATGAAAGCTTACAAATCGTACAACGGGAATAGGTGGACATAAGCATTGCGTTCATTTGCACGGATTATAAGCAGCCTCCATTTGAATTATCTACCAACAATCCCCTTCGGTTTGTTGTGTACACCCCGGTAAGAGAATCATAGCTCCTACACGAGGAATACAATTGAAATTAGAAGCCTCTACAATCTTCGTTTTTTTTCATGCCCAGTGATTGCTGGTCAGTCTTCCAAATTTGTCTGCGTATGAAACACTTTGGAAACCCCTTAGATCATGAAAACAATCGCAGAATAATAAGTTTCGTTTCCGACGTTGTTTTAATGTTTGACAATGTGCCAGACATCAATGCCTTATACTCAGTTGCGTGCACTTTGCGCCAAAACTCAGGGTCTTCTTCTTCTTCTTGTTTCCTTTTGTTCGGCAAAGTTATGATCAGGATTATAGGGATCATAACCTGGTTCGAACTAGTGGGGTTCGCCGAACTTAGGGTCTAATTTTTTTTTAGAAAAAGGGCAACCAAATCCCAGAAGTACTCAGACTCTAAACGGTCCATTGTATTATCAGACAATAGTTGGAGAAACTCAAATTTCATTCGTTTTTCTGTTGTGCTTGGTGGCTGTGATTGCTGTTCCCCTAGCGGGGTTTGAACTTACATCGGCCAGGTCACAAGCAAACACTACGTACTTCTCCATGGCCACAACCACTTATCGTTCTAAGTAAGACATCACGTCAGAAACACAAAAACCCCCCCGAAACCCTGAAAATTTCATCTCGCACCACATGGGACATTCAAATTTCAACACCTACTCCAGCCGGAAGCGATAAAATCGTTTCGACTTCATTCTCAGATACAATTGCCAGTCAATGATAAATCAAAAATCATAAAAAAAAATTGGATTACATTTCTAATCCGCACTCAACAAAGGGAATTACGCTGATTCACACCTCTCAATTGTTGTTGAAAATAATTGGAAATTATTTCCAAAACACGCCACAACCTCATATATCCGGGCTCCGCTCAGCCAAATGCTAAAGTAAACGACTATCCATGCAGTTCATTATTAATAATTTCCCCCGCTTGAGTTTGAGCACAGATGTCTGACTTGCGGCCGGCGCACGTATCCACGATTGATCTTGTTTGTAAGTCAATGATAAGTGCAAAAAAAAAAAAAAAATTTAAAAAAATTTTAAAGTTTATTTTTATTGCAAAAGAAATACAAAAAAATAACGTATCTACCAGCGAAGACGAGAGATGAAAGAAATATCAAACAAAGCCCTCCTTGGAGGCGGGCTACAATAGCATTTTCTGGCAAACATGCTCTTTATCCAAAGCACGGACATGGTTGGATGCTTTTCGTGCGCCCGATCATGGTGTGGAATTATTTTTGTTTTTGCAAATCTAAAAATAAAAAACTGCAGTGAGATACAAATGCGGAGGTGTGGATGTGGACAATGCTTAGACAGTCGGTAGCATGAATAGATACTTCGCTTAGTGTGTCCCAATGAGAGGCAGGAAAACTGTGCTAAAACACTGCCGAGGAATGTATCTAGACGTGGCTTTGTGTATAGTTGCAGGCATATCTGCGGAATGAACATGTGGTACTGAATGGGATCTTGACCGGTATTGCCACATAGGAAATAATATCATGATGTTGAAATGGATAATGGTATCCGTAAATGCGATGCCGGTTTCTTGTATCTGACTACGGATACCTCCAAAGTGTATGGTACTCAGGTGTATTATTAAAAAGTCTGGGTACCTTCTACGACTGAAGCTGTAAACAATGATTAGAAGCTTACAGGAAGGTGTTGGAAAATTGTATGTACTCGTAAAAAAAAATCAGTAGTCTACGTTGAGTAATCGTTTGGCCATGAAGTTAATTGCTGGAGGGGCGGGTACTACAAGGAGCGTTCGTTACATGTTCTAATGGAATTTTTATGGGTGGTACTTGGGGTTATTTTCCTGTCTAATTTGTGGATAGTTAAAGAGTTTTTGATAGGAAATCGATTGGTAATTTGCCATTTTGATTAAGAGGCACCTGGCTGGGAACTGAAATTCTCAGCTTTCTATCTGTCAGGGAACTTAATTTATTGGCGGGTAGTAAATCTTTAAGCTTGCTATGGTGAAGTAGGAAGAATGCAAGATCGAAATTTGGGTCATTGTGGTGCTATGAAATTTGCATTTTAGAGTGCTAAACAAATTGCTGTTCTTCATCGTGTTTTTAGTGACATTTTTTACATCTAAAGTAGAAGCTTAAGTGAGCTTAAGTGAGCTTCTCATTCGACACGCTGAGGTAGATGCTAATCCATACCGATGCCGCTCTTTTATCCACAGAACTCTGCCTTCCTACTTCGTCCTTTCTTTCAATTATTTTTGGTTCTAAACTATCACGAAGCTCTAGTGAAGGGGTCCAATTGGAATATTCTATTTGCAACGAGATTCAATGAGTCCCCTCAAGTTCAATATTTTTTTCTTATGTAACCTCAGATGGGCAGTAGGCAATCTGACACTTGCAGACTATGCCTTGAGGACACTGAAAGTGCCGAGCATACTATGTGCGAGTGCCACGTGGTAGTAGACTAAAAAATGTTCACGAGGGCTTCACCACCCGTTCCGATATAATCTCATTCTCTGTCCAAACAATCCTAAGCTTCCTTCGAGATCTTGGTTTTAACTAGGACACATCTAACCCAAATATCTCCCACAGGAGATAGTCCATAAGAAGGTCGCAGTACTTTGATGAGACTTCTAGAGCCATCCACCACCCTTTAGAAAAGAAATCCTCAAATTCCAAATCCTTGAAAATTCTATGAATTTGAGACACCTTGTAAGCAGTGTGCCTTAAGAGCAATTAGTTCGAATGACAGACGGTGAGGCCCTGAACTGATCTCCCGCATTGGGTGCGCAGTAGTTTTGGTGTCCTGGTCTTTGTTGGATTTTGCTTGGTGGGTGTTAGCACGACCAGTTCGTCTGAATGCAGTGTAGCGAAAGAGTGTAATTTGCTCATTATCGATGCAGACGAAGTGGGAGTGCTGTTATTCTCTTTGAAACATATCATTTTGCAGAGCGGAACTTGCGTCAGATGCTTCTTACTTACTTCGGTGGCGCTACAGTTCGGGGTGAATTTAGGCCTTAACCAACCAGCTTCCTTCAGTTGCGCACTCCAAATCGGTTGAGATCACCTTTTTGAGCGCGGCACCTTAGGTGATTTCAACGAGGGCCTATGATTCCTCTTAGAAAAATGTTACCGCATCCAGCACTGTTGCCAATGAGCTGATTCCTGCTCGCAGCAACGTGTACTTCCTATAAATCACTTTAAATCCATCAGCGAAGTTCGTGCCTAGTTCTCCAAAGACGCTGTTTCGTATCTGAAGAAGGCTACGATTTTGGAGATTTGGGGAGTCGGCCTTCCTCTATTGGGTTGTTTTCCAGGTTCGATTCGAAGACGAGCCGGAGCGGTGTCCATTCGCTCTACGCGTCTTAGCCATCTTAGGTTGCACTTTGGAGCTCTTTAAAGAGTCTGGTTCCCATGTAGCGAAAGTGACGAATTTGAAGGTTGGGATAATCGCACAGCAATTGTTCGATAGTTTTGACTTCATCTGTGTAGTGATAGCTCCTGCAGTAATCGTGCCCAGTTAGTATCCCTATCATGATATGATTTCTTTTTTGTTCATTGACAAAAGGCTTTCAATCCTTTTTTTCGTTCAAAGTTGGCCATAAGCTGTGAGATATGACACAGTCGCCTCTGGCTGTCCTTGAGGTGTTGATATTTCCTCTTGCCTTAAGATATACTTTCCTTTCTAGTGCACCAATAGGAATACCTACCGATGCACGGGTGAATTCTTCGTTCAAAGCTGAACCTTTCCCCTTGCAAGGAGAGGCTACAGAGTGGATCTGCTGTTTCATTCCCTTGTATATTACTTGTCCGGGAACCCAGCAGAGAGTGACTTCATGAGGCTTGCATGTGGAGACTGTTTTCATCTTATTATCACGCTGCCCAGTGTCTTAAGTGTAGCTTGGCTATCCACGAGGATAGTGACGGATCTAATTTTTTAGCGTGTATAGTCTTTCTTGGCAAAGATGGGGATTTACATATTTGTCAACGTCGATGACTAAGTTGGCCGCTTGAACTTGAGTTCACTTTTCCTACGGACTTTGATTAATGCACTTTTTTTTATTGGTTATAGGGGTGTAGGCGCACTACGACCTTTATGGATCTATTGTGCTACTCGAATAAGAGCAACTTCTCCAGTCCAATTCCCGTGTTGAACCGGATTGTCTGGAGTGGATCTAACTGTGGCAGGCCTTCTTCTAATAGTTCGTAGGCAAGTGTTTTCTTTTTTGTGGATCAGTGCTCCACATTCCTTTAGAAGTTGCCCTGGGGTTTCCTCAATATCACGCCGAAATCTGCATTCGTTGCTCCATACCCAATTTCCTGAAGTGTTCCTTAAGTCTGCGGTGACCGGTTAGGAAGTTTGTAAGGATGCGCAACCGGTTCTTGTTGATGTCTATACAGACCTGACTGCTTTTTCGTCTATAGTTCCCGAGTGGTTCTTTGGCCTGTCTTAGTCTAGGGAGTTTCTCCCAAATTTCCCCTCTTTTTCCTTTTTTAGTTTTTTCCGTATAATATGCGGCCTTAGTCTACAAAATGGGTCCGAGCCGGTCAGTACAGTTTCTGATCCTTCTCTTGGTAGTGAAACAGCTGAAAGTTTCATTTTCCTCTACTTCCATGTGACCTGGTACCCAGTAGAGGGTGCCTCTGTTGCTCTCACTTTATCGGTTTATTTTGGCAGGCACTCTTGCACCAGTGTATACCTGAATTCATAGGAGCTTAAAGCCTTAATTGCGGCATGTCTATCCGTCAGTATCGTGATGTCTTCCCGCGATAGAAAAAAATTGTAGATTTCCAAGCGGAATACTGGGGTATATTCCCATGGCTTCCGAATGTTTGACTCTGGGCCCGTATGCACCTGCTCCGGTTCCTGTGGATGTTTTCGATCCGTCTGTGCACCACTTCATGGTGTTTTACTTGAGAGTTGGTACTTCCCGTTTTCAGTACTCCATTCTCTTTTGCTATTCGGCTTTCAGTTGAATTTCCTCTCGAAGCAGTATCTCTGATTTGGACTAATTTGAAAAATGTTTCTCGCTGTCTGCATGCGATGCGATTTCTTTTTCCGACGCACTTGGTACTCACTATAAGCATTTCATTGGCACTCGTCGTCGAAAGGATGTGTATCTGCTTCAGTCTCGTTAAGTATTTCCTTAATTAAGCCTCTAAATATTTACATAGCGCACTTGAAAACCAAAAGATACAATCCATCACACTACAGCTCGCTGCTCCATATAACCAATGTGCCGCCTCAGAGCCAACAATTTGTTCATCATTGAACTTGAGTTCAAATCTTACGCAAAATCTCTAATTACTCACTGCTGCTGTTGCTGTTGCTGAATGATTAATGTTCAAGCAAACAAACTAATTTGTCTACTCTCTGTTCACCTTGAGATAATTCTGCTCAAATTGATTTGCCAAAAAGTTTTTTTTTTTCTGAAAAAACGGGTCTTCGCACACGTTACCGTAGTAACAAGACCGAAATAATAGGTGCTAGCTACAATCATTTCCGCATACTTAGGTAATTACCGAAAACATGTTGTTGTTGTGTGCTATTATTTGTTACTTTCGAACAAGTAGAACATTAGTCAGGTTTCTGAGAGCTATCATCACATGTTGCTCTAACGACCCTTCACCAAGAAAACGTTTTGAAAATGTTTACTAACAACAACTTGAAGGGGTGGCGCATGGTACCTGAAAGAGGTACCATCTAAGGGCCCTTCTGGGTGCCCTTTATAACTAAATTTAACTTTATCTTGTTAATGTTAAGGTTTTGTAATAAAATTTCATTTTTTTTGTATCCATTTCAGAGCTCAACTATCCTATAATGAAGGGTTGGTTCGACGCTTTTCGAGACGACGGTGGACCCACCTTATATTCATTTTCAAATCGGACCCCGGTCACTGGAGATGTATCCATTGTAGCTGTATCAGTACTATTTGCGACATTTTACGTTGCCTTCCTAGTTATATTTCCAGGTGTAAGAAAACAGGTAAGCATTTTGAATATGTTACCATCTATCAATGTATCTCTGTGCGGTCTGTGCACAAGCTGCAGCTATGGCACATGCTACCTCAGAGCAAATCACTTTGAATTTGCAAATCTTGTTGACTGATAACTGGGAAAAGATAGAAAAAAAGTAATTGGCCGGCTGATTTAGGTTGGCTTAGAGTCAACAAAACGGTCTTAAGCGGCACAGTGTCTCTGAGTGCGGAGTCCATTGCTGGGAGCCGAGCAAATGGAATCATTGATTTAAATTTCCATATGTGACGTTATGTCTTCGGGAGACAGAATTAAATCCTAATCAGCTTGACGGCGGTACGTAAATCACGTTTCAGACGCGAGTCGAGTCGGTAAAGTAAGCCTAAAACGCTTTGAAGTGGCAGTTTCATTAAGTAGACATTGAGTTGAGATTTTTTTTGTATCTTTTTCTTTTTGTCAAATGGATCCCGTTGCACGAAGTCTATCTGTCTATTTGGGGCTATTATTATTCATTCATTCATTCATGCAGCGAAACAGTCAGTCGCTTAGGTAGTCAGGTGGGAGGTTGGAAAAAATAAATAAATAAACGACTGCAGCAGCAACGTTGAGATAGAGTTGAGGTTAAATCCTTGTTCTCTTGGGGAGTCTTGTGGTTGAATGCAAATCTCACTTTGAAATCATAATCAAGTTGGTTGGTACAAATTTGGTGCATGTTATCCATTCAAGGCAATATATTCGGACCGGTCAGTATGTGGACCGGTAGAGGTATGCAATTGGTCAATATGTATGCAAATTAGTTGCAGGCTAAGGAATGCAACATGCATAGCAATTTTTTTGGCTGAATTTCCTGGTTATACGGTTTCATGAGTTGTGTGGACGATAGACATACGTAGAAGTGGGGTTATCTAGGGCATTAGTACTCCTAACACACAGGCAGTCTCCATTATTAGATTACTGAACGAGGCGGTAGCTTCAAGTGGTACATGCCATCCTTCACCTACATAGTTATCGAGCCTTTTAAACATCAATTTTTCACTCACAATGACCATTAGGTCTTCAAGTCCGTCTCTGTCACAAAACTTTCCATAAACAGAGTGTCAAATGAATAGTTGGGTCATAGAAACCTTGCTTAGTTTAAGGGACACCTTCTCCATCATGCACAGGCAGATGTAACCTAGCATAGAACTCAAGCTCTTCAAAACAGAAACCGTGCCGGTTTTACTAGAATTCTTACGATTAGTACAGGGCACTGAACCATTGAATTCATGTGGCCAGACTGGTCACATGGTTGAAGCTGCAAGTCAGGCAGAAACAATTTACTATTTCCTCTGCAAGAGTCAAGTCAAACATCGAACTCTAGGCAAATCCTTCTTTGAGAACATGAAGGAGATACCGGAGTAAAGTATTGGGGAAGTTATCAGCCTTCTTAGGGCCACAGGGTGGATCCAAAGTCCGATAGGTTTCGTGAGTTGTGGCATTAAAACGGCGCTAAGGCCCTAATTAGGCTTCAGCATGGACAGACACTACTACCTAGCTGCCTTAAGGAACCACTTTTTCGTCTGACTTTCATCATATTTGGCCTGACAGCCGAGTTTAGTAAGTGACATGCACCATGAATCAGCGAATGAATTTAATCCGACGAATCCAAAAGGTTCATCAAAGAGAGCGCTGAATAACCCCGAAAGAGGTAAAGAGTTTTAAGTTCGTGCTCCGAAATTCGTGACAGTCAACATGGCTTAGGAACTGCAATATATTTTTTTTCCTAATTTTGTACGTTCACTCGATTTCGCCTATAGGTTAGGTTAGGTTAGGTTGAAGTGGCTGCCAGCTAAGATTCGCCAGCACACTTAGACCAAAGAGGTCCGTTGTGATACCACGTGGATCATGGGAGAAGCCTCCCTCCACCTACTCGTCTTAAAACCAATTAGAGCTTCTTATGAAGCGTAGGAGGCTCTTGATGTCGATATTCATCAGGTCGCTTGTATCATTATAATAGGGAGCTCCTAAGTGGAGTTTCCTTCTACGGGAGAGAGCTGGGCAGAGACAAAGAAGGTGAGGAATAGTTTCCTCCTCTTCTTCATCCATGCAGCTTCTACAGAAATCGTTCGCGAAGAGGCCCAGCCTTGTAGCATGCTTGCCTATTAGACAGTGTCCAGTGATGACACCTACAGTGGTGCCGATATGCAATCTGTTCAGAGAAATCAAATTCTTAGAGCGTTTTAGATCCAGCTTTGGCCAAATCTGTTTTGTCGCTAGACATGTTAAACCACTTGTCCACCTAAGATTTGCACTCTCGATAGCATCCAGCTTGAGTTTAAGTTTGCGAGTAGCGATTGGAATACCTAAGGTGCCGTTATCCGGCAAGATGGGTAAATTTGTTCCTTCTTTGGCGAGTTCATCGGCCTTACAATTCCCTGGAATGTCTCTATGCCCCGGCACCCAACACAGGTGAATATTGAACTGCTCAGCCATCTCCACAAGAGACGAACGGCAGTCTAGAGCTACTAAAGAGTTTATAGAGGTCGATTCCAGGGATTTGATTGCTGCCTGGCTATCAGAAAAGATGCGGATATCTCTAGCAGATATCACGTTTTTCTTAAGCCAAGATAGGGCTTCTTTTATCGCCATTATTTCCGCCTGGAACACGCTACAGTGATTAGGAAGACGGAAAGAGAGCTTAAGATTAAGCTTATCGGAGAAAACACCTTTCGCCTATAAGAAACGAAAGATTTTCAAGAGAAGAGGGAAACGCCCATCATCTTTCTCTTTCTCTTCATGACCTTGAACTCCCTTATTTGGATTCTAGGTGCTGAGACCTAAACTCGATTGTCGTTTTGGAAGCTTTTCATTGAGTCCCATACAATTTAATTTCAATACGGTCTTCTTCAATCGTCAGCCCTCGAAACCCGATGTACTTTTTTTGACTGTTCGACATTCGGAATTAGGCGTCAGCTACCTAGAGCATTCTGTTCAGAGGCCCAGAATACTTCGATTGCAATGTCAACATGGTCAACAGTTCTATGATGAAAATACAAGTTTTTGGTAATAGGGTGCATAAGATAGCTAATCAGCTTTACCCACGATTCGTCTTGTCACAAAGTCTACTAGACTGAATCCTTTTCCTAATCTTGGTGAATTATGACTTCTAAAACTCAAATGTTGTCCGATACCAGCAATGAATAGCCTTTTGGCTTCAACCATTGACGATCTAGTCACTATCATGCCGGTTGGGTATCGATCCCTTCGATTAGGGGGCTTACAAGCTAGCTATTTTCAAAAAGTTTAGCTCTTTATTGCTAAGTTATTCCACTTTTCCAAAGTCTAGTTGTTTATTTTATTTTTTGCGATGCAATCTTGGAACAACAAGGACCACTAGGAACGATCTTTGGTTGCTTAGGTCCCACAATTCATTTTGGGGGATAGGGCGTCAAGAATGTCTGGTTGCCATCGTGTGTGGGTTGCTAGAGACCTTGCTTTCTTCTCAACTGTCCTGCGCCAAGTTTGTTTAGGGCGGTCGACTTGTCTTCTTGCTTAAGTTAGTGGATTCTATTGCATGCCATAGTTTGCATTGGAATTTCCTGCCACTGCCAATTCATTCTGATGTGATGTCGATATGCTCCTGGCGCGTTCTCTTTAAGAGCTATTCGTTCGAAATACGGTTCGTATCGTCCTTAAGCTTATTTACAAATATTTGCAGCTTATGAGTGACAGTGGTAGCCACCTTTCACGTTCTGCCATAAAGCAGTACTGACTCTTCATTAAAACAGAATATTCGTGGTCTTTTTTTAATGAGCATTTTCGATCCACTATGACGTGTATGGTGCGTTCCCAAAGGTAAATTCGTAGTCGGTGTGATATGATCACTTCTTTCAGTCTTCCTCCCTTTTGCAGTAGTACAGATCTATGTAGAACACCTTCTGGTTGTTTCCAGACCCTCAAGTGGTCCCTATTTTCGTGGCTCAATGCTCCACATTCCTTGTGGAGCTGTGGTGGAAATTTTCCGACGTGATATACCACGAGAAATCGAAAATTAAACCATTTGCTACCGGGGGTTACACGGAGTACAGTTTACCAAACCGAAGGGGCGGCGTGACTCAGTAATTATTGCGCTAGACTACCGAGGGGGACGTCCGAGGGGTTCGAGTCCCAGGAAACACTAAAAAGTTTTTCACGGTTCCACCTATCACGAATGTCTGACAAGCGTTCGGGAGTAATGACTGTCATGAGAAAGTTTCTCCATTTGCCTTTCAGATTTGGCCTTAAACTGCAGACCTCTTCAATTTGTGTGAAAAAATAACGCACGCACAACACTAAAGGTCGCGAGAAGCCAAGCCCTGGATCACATACCGTCTGTTGCGCCAAATATTTGTATTTTGTAAGCTAAACCGACACTTCTCCTTCATAAAGGCCACCGCTTCCAACAAGGTTGTTCCACTTACGAGTTGGACTCTTTATTTCCGTGATCCTTTCGATAACGAACTCTCGCCTTGAAAGATACAATATTCAACACTTCCTGTAGTAATGCACGCAACATTTATTCATTTGGTGGGTCAATGTCACCATGTGTCAAGAATGCGCTCCACTAGCGTAAGGTGTAACCTCTGCCCAACCAATTTAGCCTCAATTAAGATTTTTATCGCAAAGAAAAAAACAGAAAAAAAACCATGTTACCTTGCTACCGTTGCCATCATCACTTAAGATCAATTTGAAAGCCACCTAAGACTGCCAAAAAATAAAATTAAATCTTAATACTTAAACGAAAATAATTACCGCTCTGCACTGCGTTCGCTAATTGCCAAAAATTCGTCAGCAGAGAGCTTAATGTTTGACGCCACTTTGCTGAAAGGTCCGTCTACCTCTCTCTCAATGATATTTTAATCGAAATTGATTGCATTTGAAAACAAGACTCTGTGGTATCTTTATCTGTATCTGTTTGTTTCTTTCTTTGCAGAAATTCACAACATTTTCGACCGTGACATTAAGTCTATTCGTCGGACTAGTCATATTAAGTGAGTATATTAGGCGATAGTCGGGTGTTTAGAGATTTATTGACTTGTAATGTTGCTTTGTTGTTATTTTTACGGCATAAAGCTGGAGATAAACCACGCGGGGGACATTGTATCTAATTTTATATTTATTTCTAATTTTTTTTTTTGTTTTGTATCTTTCAGTCACAAGGCTCGGTTCAGCATGGCATGTTGCGAACACAACAATCATTGCACCGTATAAGGCGTTTTCACGCGAAAAACTGCCAGCACGAATCGGAACGCATATAGGATTAATGCATGTTAATGTCACGTTGACAGGTATGACGTATTGTTTATTTTAGATTTTTTATTTTTTATTTTATTGAAGCATGCGTGGTTAAAATACTGATGTATGTAGATAAAGAGATTGCTATTTGAATGAATTATGGGTCTCATATGGGTTTTGTATTTTTTGGGTATCCTTGCATCATTTTTGTCAGCTTGTGATTCGATTTCTAATTCGTTTCTTTGTTGTCAAAGTGAGGGTGATTAGAAGAATATCCGCTAGAGGGATGGTTAGCTCAACTTCGTAGCTTTTCTGGTGTACTAGGTTCAGTATTGGAATAGTTTTAGCAACGAGGTCTCCATACCCTTTTTTTGTTATTAAAAAAACCATTTTCTTACATATGTACATCCATTCGGCTCGAAGGACCAACATGAGTCAGGAAAAAATAAATTTAGCTTGAAATGTAATTCGAATCGAAGTTCTACCGCAGTCATATTGTTTTGATCAAGACGCCTTGAGTTAGTGAAATTTTGAGCGAAATTTGTCCGCGAAATTCATAAGTATTATTTCTGACATCGCTTAGGGTTAAATAATCGTTGCTTAGGCTGTTTTTCAGAGTTTCTACGTTTGCTTCTGTAGCATCCTTTGCATGTTGTACAGCTCTGTGATGAGCAAGTGCCTCTAGGTTCTTTTAAACTCTTAAAGTGGAAAGTGGAAAGTGGAAATATATTTCTGTCAAAAATTTAGGCCGAATTTTCATGTAAGTCAATGTCTGACAAACGTCTGAGCAATAACTGTGATGACAAAGCTTCTGAATTTGCCTTCCGGATATGGAAAAAAAATATAAGACGAGCAACACGAATGGTCGCGAGACGCTAGGCCCCGGATTTAATGGTCTGATGTGCCAAATATCTAAATTTTGTAGTTCAAAATTTGTCACTCTTTAAAACAAATTTCTCCACGACATGTATTGTATTAGATTTGTGGGGGCTATCTCTATCGTTGAACAGCAGCGCGTAGTCCCTGAAAGCCCATTCTACTTCTGAAGGTCGCCCCATGCGAGTTAGTAGCAATATCCCTTATGTAGTTTGTATTGACCACACTCCAAGCCTGCCACTGTGTTTTGCAAAACCTAACAGATCAGCAAGTTGATGTCTAGTCTCATAGCCACAAGAAATTGTGGATAGATTAGGAAGATGGGTGCCCTAATTGACAGAACGCTGTCACCGGCTCACTTAGACTAACGATGAGTCCATTGTGTCCAAAATTGTTCAAAGTTAAGTGCCTGGACAGCTGGGCCGTCGCACAGGAAGTGTGTGGCGGTTTCTTTCTCTTCAAGGCACATCTCACAAAGACGCAAACTCCTAAGCCCTATGGTTTTCAGGTGTTCATTTGAACCAATGACGATTAAGATTAAGCAGAAACCTGATTCTGCCCCCGTCTGTCGGCATGTACCAAGACGTCACCAGTAGTCGACTGCACAACATGTAGTTTAAGTAATAATAGTAATATTTTTGCATAGCCGCACAAAGACTGACAGATGACAAGAATATCAACAGAGGAAACAAAATTCAAATAAGCGGCTTCAGCTTACATTCAGCGGCCTGAAAAAAGTTTGAGACAACCTCATTTTAGCAACAATTCTTTTTGAATGACAGTTTCCAATACGCATCTAACCCATCATAGTATCCAACGTTTAACAGGTCAGCATTAATTTCAGAAACTATTCCGCACTTGAACTGCTTCTCAAGAATATTTTAACAGACCCTCGACAGACAAACAAATCACTGCGGTGGTCGCGTATTATTCAAAACAAAAAACTTGAAGCACATAAATGTCATAAATTTTGTTTATTAAACATTAGACAGCAAACAAGAATTCTAAGATCACAGATGAACGAGGAAACTACAGACCTCAATGAGCTGAAAGCCCGTTTTATCGAAAATGACTTACTTTGGTAGACAGACAAACAAGGTCACATCGTCCATTAGAACTAGGAACTTGTAACAAATGACTATCCAAAGAGGAGGCTTTAAGCAGTGACAGAACCTAAAATGACCAAGTTGACAGTTACCAATCGAATTGATAAGGTCAAACTACGAGAAGAGGCTCTTGATCTTCATGTGCACTGAAGGTTAGTCCAAACACAAACGGACAGCTTCCAATTATTTGAATAAATAATCTTTATTTAGTCCTTCAATGAACAAAAATTTTCATTATAACATGTCTTAACAAAAAGTCTACACACACCCTTCAAAACGTCAAAACAAAACGTCGAGCTACTACAGACGCTTGCCCCAAAATGTCAATAATTACATGGCTGATCTGTCGATAACTCTGTGTACTTCTGCTCATTAAACTCATTCAAGTCCACAACATTGTTGCCCCAAAAAATCATGATAGACAGACGAAAAAAAAAAACCATTGTCTTCCTGCTGCCACCACTAAAGCTACCGATCGCCACTGCTTCATTAACTCTTCGCAAAATCCACGTTGTGTGTCAGTTCTCCGACCTCATTCATTGCAGATCTACGCGAGATAACCCACCAACCCACACACAAAAAAAAAAAAAACCGAACCGCAGCGCGCTTAGCTACTACGTCAATCAAACCCAAACCACATAGCACGACAACAACGACGACTGCCATTTACACAGAGTCACCTTGCTTCGGATGACACGAAGATGTTGAAGATTGCGACACCACCCTCCCCTCAAAAGCCCCACCGACAGACTTATTGCAATGAACATACCGCGGTATCCATTGTCAAGAGATACAAACATCGACAGATACAAACTATGACAAGAAGTATGATCGTGAAGAGAAAAAGAAAAAAAAAGCAAATATCAAAGCGTCAAATCTGGAGGCGCTTCTCAACGAAATACCGCCCATTTCCAGGGTGCACTGGGAACAGTCTATGTTACCCCCTCCCCCTCCCCGTCAAGGTCGCTCGTCGACAAGTTTAATTTGATAACAAAAAAAAAAGTGGCAGCGGCACGCTTTTAAGCGCATTTTTGATCGCACGATCTCGAGTGGGGAAAGAAGAGAGGAGCGAAGCCAAATGTCAAAAACCGAACGAGTTTCACCTCGGCACTCGAAAAATGCGTGAAATGTTAAAAATCACAAGCGTCAAAGGTAAATGGCATGCCACAGAGAGACGCTCGGTCAACTTATTTAAATTAGATCAGCATTTGTTTGACTATAAAATTCAATGGCGCGGTGACACCATCGTCAGGCCAACTGACCAACTGACCAACTGACAAACCCGACAACGACAACCACCGAGCCTGCACGATAGGCACTCTTTGGTGAGTATATTGATCTTAGTGTTGAGTTTCTGGGTCAATTGTTGTCATGGTGTGTTCGAGAGACATTCGAGATGGAATAAATAATTTTTGTTTAGATACAACAGCTTATTTTATCGGTTTTAGGTGGTTTGGTGGTTTAATTATTAGCATCTTGTGAACGCGCTAGTGTGGTGGAAAGAATTGGATTTAGGGGGTTCAATAGTAAATATTTGTCATTGACGCTGTTCAAGTAGCACTTTTGGGCTTGTTTTAAGTAGAAACATGTCGAATTGGTTGTTTGGAGGAATGAATGGCCTCTAGGTGGGATACAGTGACCGTTTAGTGAGCTGCAAGAAAATAATTTGTCGCATGCATAGAATTAAGTGAGTTGTCGTATGGTTTACTGACCTCATGGTTAACTGGTGGTTTTATTCTTTGAAGGACGTGGAATTGGTTCTTTTAGTTTCTCACTTTAATTTGGTTTTCTCGGTAGCGATTTGGTTGTCCTAGGTCACCTAAATCGGTTTGAAAGACTTCTAAGTTTTGACTCGTACAGACGTCCACTACAATGATATGCGCTTTTGATCGTTGTAAGCATGACGACAGGCGTTTTATGCACCTTAAGAGTTATCAATGTATTCCTACATGTACATTACTCACAAACCTATGCAGTAATGCAGTTTCCACCGTTGCGATAGATGTTCCTTGAGGAGTCGTTGTATACTATAAATTATATTCAGCTGGTTAATTTTGTTACGATTTTAGGTTCACATATTGAGCTCTCACGGTTTATTTGAATAGCGCTTCAAATCGCCTAACAAGTGCCTCTGTAAACTCTGTCTATCTAGCACTGGATGTCCATACTCTTCACTAAGTTGATGACAAAGCCCAGACTTAAGTGCCATATCCAGCATTGTGATCATTACAGTTTTGTAGATCAGACTTTCTCTCCACTTTTATAATCAGGCCCATCTTCGGTACATCTGCTTCGGTACAAGGTTAGGTTAGTGATACCCATGAGGGTAAAAAAGGTCCCTTGCTCGTGGAGCGTAACCTGTGTAGATTATTATGAACAAACATGCAAACATATGAGTGCGTTACCTAATGCGCTGGTAATACAAACCATCCTGTGGATTTGACAAAGTTAAGGTTGTCGTTCACCGATTTGTCGGTATTTGTTTCTTAGGTGGTAGAGACCTGGGCAATGGCATAGGAAGTAGGTCGTATCCTCATTTACCTCCTCGTCGCCGCATGCTTTACATCAGTCTTGTTCTGTGAGCCCTAGATTTTTTAAATAATGTTATACTCCGTGATTTCTTCTAGGGAGGTAGGGACAGATTTCCTGCATAACAGGCGGGATGTTCACTGAGTTGTCGGCTTTTCAGTTTAGTACCACGCCTCTTTCCTGTTTCGGTGCTAACAAAAGTGCTAGTGACTACATATCAATGAAGGTTTTGTCCAACTGTCAGCTTCTCTTACTTTAAAGTCCGTGTTATAAGTTTTTGTAAAAGAAGGGATCTACAGTTTGATGTCGTATCCGAAAGGTGTAATTGAGAAGCTTCCCATCACAGTTTCCCAAACATTGGCTAGAGATGGGATTATGAAAAAACTTGTTGGGGTTTCCTAGAAAACTAGATCTAAAGAAGACTTTATATTGGCGTTCGTTAGGATCCGTTTTGATCGATTAGTTCTTTACTATGGACCTTGTTATTCCTTCTTCAATAAGTCGTTTAAAATTTTTTGATTAATCGCTTAATTACTTACCTACTCACTTACTTACCCATTTATTTACTCACTGTATGCGGTGTCTCAAAGGAGATACAATTAGTTTGCACTAAAAAATTGATTGGATGGGTCTTAAAATTCGACAATTAGCTTTAGCTGCTTAGAACCATTACCTGATACCAATTCTCCGCTTTAGAAGGGCGTTTCCGATTAAAAATAACAATTTAGCAGGTATTCTTACTTACTTACTTAAGGTGGCTCTACAGTCCGAGGTAGATTTGGGTCTCAATCAATAAGTGTCTCTAGCCGGCCCGATCTTTAGCTAGGTGTCTCCAGTTTCGCCCGCCAAGTTTGTTAATATTTCCTTCCACTTGCGTGCACCCTCTGAGTCGCGGTCTTCCTTTACTGCGCCGTTCTTCGGGGTTGGATTCGAAGACCTTTCGAGCCGGATCATTGATTTCCATACGCTTTACATGGCCTAGCCAACTCAGTCGTTTGACCTTCACTCTTCTGGCTAAGTCGATGTCCTGGAACAGGTCGTCGTTATAGCTCCTCCTCCACTCACGGCCTATACAGACGGGACCGAAATTGTTCGAAAAATTTTCTTCTCGTACCAAGAGCAGCCTCATACACTTTTGACAAAATCCATGCCTCTACACCATAGAGCAGGACTCAGAGATTAAGGTCTTATAATTTGTTCGAGAGAGAGCTTTGTTACCCATTTGCCTTCTTTCCCCAAAGAAAGGCGGTTGGCAAGAGTTATTCACCGTTTGATCTTAACGCTGGTGTCGTTGTCTGCAGAAAAAGTCCCTACCTACCTCAAAGTTATATCTGTCTTCGGTGATGTTTCGTCTGAGACGTCAGCAGGTATCCGTCTTTCGACTATCACTGAAATGATGGTATACATAGTGCTGTTAAGTCTAGCTTAAAATCTCTTTAATATCTGCAAGCAATACGCCTTATCTTCATTTTGTCTAGAAATGTTGCCGTTTTAGCCCTTAAAATTGTATGAAAGCTACGCTTTCTTAATTTTCTGACTGCGCAATTCGCTATCGCGGTAGTCACTTACTAGGCAGATACATACGATTATTACATAAGAAATGTACATACCTACATATGTATGTCAGCAACCTCCAAAAAAAGAGAACGAAAACATGCAAACCCAAAGCACCGAGATCTTTGCGTTGAATGTCAAAGATCTACAGCTACATACATATAGTTATCTTGGAGCCAATATACCAATCAAAAGAGTTCCCAGTATCTTTCACATTCAACTGATTTTAATGAGCCATAAAATAAAGCCACCAAATTGCATTTTATAACGTTGTTGCCTAACTTCCCCATTCTCATAGTCATTTTGACACTTAGCGACTGTGTCGTTAATCTTTCCTACTCTGCAGCATTTCCTCAATTTGTAGCGTCATTTATCGTTAAATATCTCACGTAATCATCCGCCTTAATTAAGTACCTACATACGACGAGTATACTGCGGGTATATCGAAATCAATTTAACTAATTTCAAGTAAAAGCAAAAGCACGCTACTTAACTGCCCGCCTTGGGGCACCCCACTTGCATACCAATGAGTATCCGAATACACATTATCTACTCTTTTTGCCTGCAGGCATTTTTCTCGAGCGCATATAACACAAATTTGGAGTTCCTCAAAAAATTCACCTGTCACTCACTCGCTCACTCGCTCACAGCTCACTGCACTTCACATTCCGCCAAGCATACTGTGTACCAGTGCGCATGCGTGCGCGCGCTCACTCGTAATTTAACGGATCAAATACACATTATGATCTCAATATCTTTGACAGAGATCTCTACATCCACCGTCAAATTGAATAAATTAAAATTTAGTACGTGCGCACGCATGCGCGCCGGCACTCATAATCATAATCTATGGCATCCATCTGAACTCCATCTATCCGCCTGTGTGAGTAGCTGTGTATCTGCAGCAATTTGTTTCTAGGAAATAAAATGTCGGCTGTGGTCGGTAATTGGCGGTTACTGAGACCCAGAGGAGGGACAACTAGTTTCGAAATGTATCTGTATCTCTCTGGCAGATTGTTATGATATTTCTATTATGGTCGGGCTCGACACCCGGATGCATGAAAGTGAATGTTTTTTTATTTTCTGATTCCCGACAAGGCGCCATGATGAAAGTACAAATAGTGTGGGTTTGACTGTTGTCATTTGGCGCCGCCAGTTACACTATTTGTGGTGAGTTTCTAGCCACATTAGGTGCGGAGTGAAATTGTTTGCGCGTTAAATGACCATTACCGTGTAGGGAAGATTAGTTAGCAGATTAGCTTAATGCAAATTTGTGATGTTTTATAGTTGAAATGCCCCGGGGGACATAAATCTTTTACAATAAATGTACAAAAACTCGATGTGCGAGTATATTCAATCAATCAATGCATCAAAACGCAGAGTCTCTGATGATCCATCAACTGTCAGAGGAAATAAAAGAAGAAATCTGTCAAAACTAATTGACGACAGAAGTGCGCCTCGTCGTCGGAATTTACATTAAGGTGGGCGCACAGGGTGAACGAAAAATTTCTCCGTTGACAAGTTTTGTTTCTGTTTTTCTCACTACTACCTACTGAGCGGGAGGTTCGAGGTTCGAAAAGACCGACAAGATTTTTCACGGTCCCACCTCTCGCAAATGTCTGACAAATGTCCGAGAGTGATAACTGTCATAAGAAAGACTCAATTTGCCTTTCGGATAAGGCAAGGTAGGTCCCTTCCATTTGTGCAAAAAATATGACACGCTCAACACGAATGGTTGCGAGTAGATAAGTCCTAGACCACATACGGTCTATTTGTACTTTTTTTTGTAATCCTTCTGCCTTCCTTCATCAAATATTGGGCAACATCAAACCCTATGGATTCGTAAAAGAATGCTGTTCTCCTTTATGGTTTTTAGAGACTCCTAGGGATTGATAGATTTTTCAGTTGACAATTTATTCCAATTAGACGATAAATGGGTACACTGAACCTTTGCCACTCTTAACTACTTACACTGTCACTATCTGCTTGAGTACCTTCTCCATAAAATGAGCCTCACTGAGGATATCACTTGATACTTTAACGTGCTTTGCTCTTCTTAATAGCTTTTCTCAGTTGACGTCTTATCACGTCTCACAGATGACTTATCTTATGTATTTTCCTTCTTCTTCTTTTGCAAGCTTAGAGAGATTTGCGGTTTTTCGTACATTACGTAGGCTTGTCTCCCTTCAATGTACAGCATACTTTGTTTCATCATCGTATCATCATTTGGATTTGCATATGCAAGTGTACCCATAAGGGCAGGCTTTTACCCAAAATACATCTTGAAATTGGAAAGCTTGAGCTGTAGGGTTGTGCAGTTTCCATAATTCCCGAGGCGTACATGCATTTTAAAAAGGAAACACTATAGCAGTTAGCAACTTCCTTCTAAACAGTGAGACTCTCTGGGTGCTCATAGTCCTTCCGACCCATAAAATGTTTCGTGAAGTTGCCGACAAGGGTAAGTCGTACTTTTTGTTATACTAGTGTGGTCTACAAATTGGCGTTGTCATGCGGCTAGTGAAGGCGTGAAGGCGTGAAGGCGTTATACGCTGAACCCTTTCTCTTGGATCTACCACTGCAACCAAGCCTCGTTACACTTTTACTTTGGTTTAGGAAAAGTGGCTACGTGCTATGTATTTCTCTAAAACGTATAACATTGCTGTTTCCTTCCACTCCAACATGGTTACCTCCAAAGTATCGACAGGACACCTGTGTGCCCAATCCTGTCATGGTAGACAAGTCTCCCAATGTTGTATAGTTGACATTCATCCAAAAACCAGTTTGGGCCACCATTGGCTTCGACTTCTTGCTGCTTGTCTCTATAATCCTGACGTTAACAGAACGTGTGTCCAGATGGTAGAAACTGAATATATTCTGAATTGACAGAGTGTGGGGTCTCCAGGACGAGGCTTGCGCAACATCTACCCATTGACACATGTGTCATGCTTAAGGAGTGAAGTTTTATTGGCAACTGTCAAGTGCTTGACTTTTTGACTTGTCGGCATCGGTGTTTGTGTCTTGCGTTTCCACTGCTGGTTTCTGCCATACAATTTAGAGGTGCCTGCTCTGACTATCTGCAGCAGTTTTATAAACACCTTTGCGCCTCAGATTATTTTCGGTACCACGCTATTCAATTCCGGTTGATAGTAGCTTTCCCAGCTGGACTCGTGTCTGTAGGTAGACCAGTTTTGCCGACTCCCGCGATTGCTTACAGTTCGCGATTCTATTAAGACTAGAGAATTTTAACCTCGTTCGTTATCTCCATGAATAGCTTATAATGCCCCAAAATTGGTTCGATAGGCCTCATAAAAATATACAAAACCCTGCCTCAAAACGGATCTATCACCTAACTCTCCACGATTTTTCAAAGAATGGAAAACCGCTCAAAATGAAATGCGCCACCCTGCGGTCGGCTGGATTACAAAATCTCGGAAATTTTTCCGTGTTTACCTCTTTTGGAATTTTTTTTTGTTTTTTTTTGTAAAATTAATTCGACAACATGCCCCTTCTGGTTAATCTTCTTCATTTTTCCATAAATATCCCATCCAGTTGGTTGCCGCTCATTGGAATGACGCACTGATTAACGAATGACTTCACTGATTGTGTAATGCTAAAGCGGTGCGTTCGGTAGACGTTTCATCATTAAGGTTGTTTATCTGTCTAGATACTTAGCCGCTGCACAGCATTTTAAGATACAACTCTACAATCAAAATGCAATAATGTTCACGATGGCATGTAGGCATAGGTACGAGTATAGTGTGGCAGGTGGCATCAGTCATCTGTGTTTCCCTCTAGCCAGTCGTCTAGACGGGCGAAGGAGACTCCAATTGGGAATGCTAATACCTATAGTTGACGAGGTCAGGAATGATAAGTCTTGTGCACGATGATGGTGCGCTGTAAAATGTATCTTGCGGTATGCGGAAAATTCGTTTTTAATTTCAAGTCGATTAATCAAAGATTATGAGGGAGCGCGCATTGGGATTGTGTCAGTGAGTTTGTGAGCCACCAGCGCGTGTAACTAACTAATTTCGTTTTCTAAAATGTTTCAATGGATGGAGATGGATTTGTGGTTTGCGGTTTGGTCATTGGCCAATTAGGCGAGTTGTTAAGTTAGCCAGTAGATGTAGATAGTTTGGGGTAATTGAAGTGTAGACACTATTATCCATGGAGTTGTCGTGGAGGTATTTTTCGAAGAAATATGTCGTGAGTAGAGCTGGTTAGGTTTCTTAGTTTCTTAAATGACAACGACAAGGAATAGCGATTGACAGAAATGTGCCTAGTATAAGATAGGAAAAATGTAGAATGCACTCGGATGTGTGCACCTTAAAATGTATCTTTACTAGTGTGTATGTAAGAAGATTAAGTGACATGATCTGTCAGTGGCGTAGAATTCGAAGACAGCTTACCTTTCTTAACCCGTTTTCTGTATTTTTGATTGTACCGCCGACCTTGTCTATAATGAAGTACATTTGTTTCATTAAGCCTTGAGTAGGTACTCGCAAGCATGCAGCTGTCATCAACATCATGGTCTTAGCAGGCCTTCCACTCGACTTGCAGGCTTATCTTTGATAAGCAAGACATGAACTTTGTGTTTTTAATTAGGTTTGGCCTTACCAGTAGCGAGGAACAGTGCATTCAAATATTTGTGAGAAGTAAATATGTGCCCATGACCAGACTGAGTGGACCACATCCATGTCTTCGCCATGTTTATATATCTCAGTCCCTTTTTCATCGACCACAGATACTTATTTCGATGTCGCTTATCTCCGCCCATTTTTTGAAAATTTTTGTTCGAAATTATGGAATTTCAATGACTTGCTATAATTATGATGGATCAATTATGGGCGGTTCGTGTCTCTGCTTTCTGCCTTTCAGAGTGAGAACTTTATGGGTCTGGTTTCATACTGCAAACGTTGTACAGCTCCAATTTTTTTGAGCTACACAACAACGTTTTTCTTAATTCGAAAATTACATACGCATGGCTCTAATTGCTGTTGCATTTCCCACGGCCATACACATTTATCTTGTCTTCCAACCTCTCAGACCACATTTACCTAAATTTGTTACAAGTACTTTGGTTTCTCGCCACCAGCCACCGATAACTCTACATGGTAGCTAATTATGCGGCTCATTTAGTCGCACCCACCCATAAGGAGATTTCTCAACATGATGTTAAACGCAAAGGCTTACCACCACGCACCCATGTGGCCCCAAGAACACAACTCCCCCAACTCTAACTCGAAATCGATTAAATGTAATTTAATTTAATTAACAGTTCAGCCGACAAATTTGTTAACAAAAGTCAACATTGCAACAGCAATGGCAAAACACAAGGATTGGCATTAATTGTTAATTATTGCCCAGTGGCGGGTATTTCGTGCCACTCCCTCATCTAATAGAATCATTAACTTGAATTCTAGGCAACGTTCGATGCCTGGCTGTGACACTGCGACCGATAGTTGCGAATGCATTGGCCAAGCAATAATTTCCTGAACTCGACATGCGCTCAGTGCATTACGCACCTCGACCGTACCATAAAGTTGATATAACCGATGTGTATCTAGATGCCATTCTACTTCGGTTTGGAGTCTGAAAAAAGTGCGCACCAAACGGACATGTGCATGTGCGAGTATATCGGAGTGCGTTTGCGTGAAGTGCAAGCGATTTGATTCGGTTGTAGCTGGTTACTCATACGACATGGAGGCCCGACAATTTTCGTTTCGTTTTGCTTCAGTTTATTTTTTGGCCTTCAGCGATTGGCAAGGTTAGAGTCGACATGTTTTAGTGTTTGTGAGTATCTACGGAAAGTCGTTCGTTACTCCTTGCCAATTATTCACCGAGCACGCAGTGTACTGTGCATATGCGTGTGGTGTTGACGCAGTGTGTAGGGGCCGACGAAAGATACCTGGAAGTGCTGACGGTGGATTATCTTGGAAAAGGCAAGGCATGGTATATATGCGGAATTGAATTTTTAATCAGTTTCGTTGAATGCAGGTGTTTGATGGGAGAAAACTTGTGTAGACACGAGGAAAAAGAAATGAAATTGAAAATGGAAACGGGACAGGAATGGCGAAAATATTTGGCACGAACAGACAGGGTCTATGGCCAAGCTTCTCATAATTATTCGTCTTAAGACCTACAGTTTAGTGCTGTAAGCTTCTCATGACAAACAGTCTTTGTCAGACATTCTCAAGAGATAGAACAGAGGAAAAGACTAAGACTCGAACGTAGAATCTTCTCCTCAGTACTGACCCGCGTTAGAGGTTTCTTGTTGATCCTTCAGTCGGTTTTCTTCATATGAGGATTTTCTGATTTTCATAGATTTCGTGTCGTGACATTCATCTGTCCAGAAGCCTTTGTCCACATATTTTTGTAAAAAATTACTGATTTAAAAAAAGCAGACTCTACTTGGCCTAAATTGTCTTATTTTCGTATTCCCAGTCAATGCTTTGATTCTATGCCTCGGATTTCATGAAAAATCCGAAGGATGTCATCATAATGTCCATTCCACAGTTTCCTCAAGATATGTCCTTACTTGTCAATTTTGACTGCGTTCTTGTTGAGCCCTAAGACCGTTTCGTGATGTTGCTTCTCTGGCTTGGGAATTTTGTAAGCATTCAACAAAACCCTAGGATATCCTTTCCTAGATTGTGACAGTAGTCAGTAGATCTCCTTTCGCTCAAGCTAAATCGGTCTGTAGGTCTTGAATATAAATGACAACAAATTCACTTGAAATCAATATTCGCATATGACAAATAAAAAATAGAAATAGAAAAAAAAGTAGCAAAAAGGAGAATGCCCCGGGTGAGGCTCGAACTCACGACCTTAAGATTATGAGACTTACGCGCTGCCTACTGCGCCACCGAGGCTATGAAGGGTGGTTATTCTAAATTGAACCTCGTCGCTTCTACATGTGTACAGAAAGGGTTCGTGCTTACAATTTTTATCAACGGAAATTCTAATAAAAATTTGTCAACTTTCCAGTTTGTAAACTCTCCAACGTTGATTTTTAATTAAGTGAGAGATATCGGGTTGGATAGATGGGTTGGCGAGAGGAACATGTCCCTCTGTGCCACACTAAGACTCATTGTGTTGTCCGTTTGGGGGAAAGTATCTCTTTCTAGCGGAGAAATTCTTAAATCACTCTCCTATTGCCTTTCGGATTTCGAACCACCTTGAATCTATAAAAAACCTCGGGATGTCCTTTGAAGGTATGCCACATATCTCTCCGTTGTCCTAAAACAAGTTTCTTCCAAAGGATTTACGTATGAAATGGCAGAAGTCTAAGCAGTAACATAAAAAGTGAGTGGTGTACTCATTGACTTCCTCGTCACCAGAGCCCCTACAGAGATCATGCTTACTTAGTCTAAAGTTTTTCGTATGATATCGCAGAGTATTATGCCCTGTAATCACTCCTACCAAGAAATTATTAGATACGGCCTTGTAGTATATTGGCCATAGTTTCCTGGTTATTTGGTAGGGCGTCTGTCATCTGTTGTTAGCTTCCGCGAGAGAACAATGCCCTGCTTCATGCTTAAGCTTATGTACATGTCGGGACTGTTACTGAATGATCAGGTTGCTTAAGATCTAGAGGAGATTCTATTTTGGCCAGTTTGTCGGCTTCTTCATTGCATGGTATACCCTCTTGTCCAGAGACCCAGCATAGTTCTACGTCATTCTGTTTGCCAAGAAATTTAAAGCTCTTGGCGACAACGCTTTACGAGCTCCGATTTCATCGTCCCATTTTTGTCCGTGAAAAGATAATGTCTTCTTCGCAGTCTTACGGGCATCAATTGCCACTTCTAGGACCTTCGCTTGGAAAACTCTAAGAGATATCGTAACTCAAGATCGGCTAAACCAATCCTGATGCTAGTTACATACTTTGTTGACTAGAAACTCCTCACGAAAGGCTTACGGATACTTAAATATCCTGACCCGTTTTTCCAACGTTTGGAAGACCCTCAATTTTATTATTTTCTGCTAGGGAGTAAGGTATCATCATTGTAAGTCACCCTGTTAAACTAAGTTAGCAAAGAATCTCTGTAGCACGTCGAAGTAATGATAGATTTAGTGGTGATTCAGTCACTATATGCAGTTACGCAGACGTACTTAACGTGTTTCCTTGAAAAATTAGTTATGTATCTCTGACTCACATTTGATGATCGAAAATCGATGATCGCCCCTTAATAGCAGGCGGAAGCGATGGCTATTCTGAGTTATCCGAGATGTGTAATCGAGTATTTTTGGAGCAATGGTCAGTGAGCTGACAAGTGTCGTCAACTTATTTGGGTGAATAATAAGTATCTTAAGTAGTTGATCTTGCTACGGAACAATTGAGCGATGTATAATTAAGTAGAAAGGTGGCACAAATTGGCTCACAATTACGATGGTGCTACTTATGCTCGTATTAGTGAATATTTTTTTGACCTAGTGTCCTTCCTACTACTATCGAAGGGCATTCTCCTTCATTTTGGCTTAGCTTTGGTTGAAAATTAAAGATTCGTATCTTTAGTGTATTGAAAGAGGTCAAGCCTATATAGTCTACTTGGTACTTTACCCTGACATCAATGTCCTCGTAGTTCTTAGAATTGATAACTTTGTGAAGTGAATATAAATAAAAATCTTTGAAGTAGATCCTAGATTTGTGTTCTGATTTATTTTGACCAACGTATTTTTTTTTTGTTCTTCCAGCTATTCCAGTTGGCAACTGGACTCCGCCGGACATTGACTACAATGAACGCTTCAGCTGGGAAGGTGCAACCGACATGAGCAACAATTACCGTGACGCCCTGCAGCGCGGCTTGCCATATCCAATCCTGACAGTAGCTGAATACTTTAGCTTAGGCCGTGAAGGTTTCTCTTGGGGTGGACAATACCGTGCGGCGGGATACTTTGCCAGCATTCTTCTGTGGACATCACTAGCCTCATGGTTGCTGATGAACTTGCTCCTCATCGCGGTTCCTCGCTATGGAGCCTATATGAAGGCATTGACAGGATTCCTCCTAGTCTGTACCAATGTTGGCTACTATTGCCTGCTGCCGAAAAGACCTCTAACAATTTATCTGGAAGGAGGACGTCTTGAATTCCGTCTGGGATGGTGTTATTGGCTTCTTTTAATCGCAGGTATGTAGCGTTTGTTAAGACCTTTCTAACTCCTTTAAAAAAAAAATACATTTTCTTGCTCAAGGAATCCTTTGTTTCTTCGCGGGGGTGCTCATCTCAATCATTGACTTGGTGTGGCCACACACATTCTCAACAGTCTTAGAAGTGTACTATGGCACACCATACGATAGACATGTAATTCTGGAGGAATCCAGTGATGTACGTTATAGAAAGCGCAATAGTAGAGGACTCGAAGATCCACCCGGTCTTGGATCTCGAATACTTCGACGATTATCGTCGAAAACACGTGATTCGACTACGGGTTTTTCTAACTCCGCTGGAGTTTCAAGCGGCGTCGAGAATAAGGGCTTCCAAAGCGATGTGCCCAAGAGTCCTTGGCGATATCCGTTTCGACGAGCGCAACAACTCCCACCACATCCGATGAGTATACAACGTACTATGTCACAAGACTCTGGATCTAGTATAGCATCGGGAACGGTACAGATCTCACCAATGCACAAGCAGGCTCTGTCAAGGATGTTGCCGTGAGTACAAAACCCATATAAAATGACTAAATTTTAGGATTTTGATTTCCAGAAAACCTCCACATGACCGTATCAGAGACATTGATCACTGGTGATCATGAGTTTTTATTTTATTTAATTTTTTTTTTATTTTACATTTTTGACAACACGTGAAAAACTGTTTGGATCTGTCTCCAAAATTTTGACATTTCTCTAAGCGACAGCGGGATATTTTCAAACAGTTTTTCGTCTTTATTAAAAAAAAAACAAAATCACATACCTGACAAACAAATTGATAAAAAAAAAACTATCTTAAGTAAATTATTTAATTATTTTTAAAAACAAACAATCGGTCTAAAAAATATCGAAAGAAATAAAAAATGTGTGTAAAAACAAGAGTCGCTAAAATCGGCTAAAAAAAACTCAACGAAACTCTCCATACTAGCCTTAATGAAGTAAGACGTTAAAATATTTGTGTGTAAACTAAGTGATGATGTTATTGTGATAATGCTTACAATTAAAAAAATGCCTAGCCTTAAGTTTAACAAGTAATTATTATAAAAAAAAAAAATACATCAAACGCGGAAAGAAAAAGAGAAGATTTTAAAAAGCAATTCATAATTTATTTTTTTAGTTTATCCCCCGTCGGATTACAATATACGAAAATTTAAGACAAATTCATTAGATTAAAACAACAAAAAGGATATTATGTATTATTTATTTCATTCTAGGACTCTTTGTATTAGTTTTGTGTATTAATTTTGTATTTTTGTTTTAAGTAGTGATTTTGTTGTTAAAAAAAGAAGCTATAAAGAATTGCACAGACAAAATTTAACAAATTATTGTATTTGATATATGTCATAAATGTGAGCCGTTGTGTTAATAACTAACTTTACATTGTAAATTATGCTAATGATGAAGAAGAAGATTGTATGTAGAAGAATAATTGTGAAAGTGAAAGATTAGGGAGAGCAATAAAAAGGAGATAAAAAGCAAAAAAGCGAGTCTGTTATAATTCACTAGACTAAGAATTCAATTTTATATTTACAAAGGAAATTAGCGCGAAATAGTCAGATGCATCGCTATGTTTACTTCGAAATTACACTTGTCACTCCTACCAGACAGACGATTAGAAGAGTATGTCCCCATGAACGATACAAGGAGAACATTCTTCATTCGTTTGATCAATTATAAATACCAGAACCATTACATAGCAATATAAAGGACACCCTAACAGCAACAGAGGAGGAAGTACTCCAGTTAGTCCTTAAAAAAATACTTCTTCTTCTCTCCTTTTATTCGGCGAGGTTATGATCAGGATTATAGGGATCATAACCCTCCCACTTTACTGCATCCCTACTGGTCCGCCTGTGGGGTTCGCCGATTCGACCTCAGAAAGTATGTGCATGCCTCCCGGTATCGGATCACTTCGTCACTGAGGCCAATTAAATGCTGCTGTTTCTGGATTTCTCTTTTGTTTGCCTCTTTTGTATGCATTTTCTTCTAGACTGAGCCGGTCGTGCTCCATTTTTTTTGAAATGTATTCTGCTAACTAAATCCACTAAGACAACAGTACGACCCACGTTCTTTATCAGGTAAACTAATGTCCCTCCAAGAACCAGAGATAGTTCCAGCGCAGCCACAATAAGGAAAATGCGCTCTATCAGGTAAGCTACCAAGCCTCAATGCCTCAGACATGATTCGAGGCATGCTACACAGTAAACAACATGTCTTCTATCAGGTAAGCTATCCAAGCCTCAAGAATCAGACATGAATCGAGGCATGCTACACAGTAAAATACATGTCCTCTATCAGGTAAGCTATTCAAGCCTCGAGAATCAGACATGATTCGAGGCATGCTACACAGTTAAATACATGTCCTCTATCAGGTAAGCTATTCAAGCCTCAAGAATCAGACATAATTCGAGGCATGCTACACAGTAAAATACATGTCCTCTATCAGGTAAGCTTACACACTCATCCCCACCAAAATCTCTGCCACCAACTAGGATCATAACACTCGACAAATCCCCACTGATTCCCCCTCTAAGGAAAATTTCTATAATCTCCTCCAAACTTAGTTAAATTAGCAAAATAAAGCAAATGGCCGACCTACCTCAACATCCGAAAATGAAAACAAAAAACATTTGCCCAAAAAACCAAATGAAATGTTTTCTGAAATACTAGTCGCCCAGCAATGATAGTAGGTATCCTTTACACTCTGCAAAAACCATTATTAGACGTAAAAATCAATCAAATTCACTTCAAATACAGTCGTCCACTAATGGTTTTTGCAGAGTGTACTCGGCTGAAACATGTCAACCGATTTCTGTTTGCATACTATCGGGTGCTAGTTTAGTTAACATGAAGAAACTCGTTTATATTGCATAACTGAGGGAGCCAGTGTAATCAACATTTTTGTACTTGCATAACTTCGGGTGCTATGGAAACAGCATTTTTTTACTTGCATATGCGCGGGTAACAATGTATCTGACAAGTTCATTGCCTATGAAAGGGTGCTAGGACACCATTTGATGTATTTCCTTAAACTTTGCATATCCACAGGGGGTGGTATTTTTTTTGGCGCTAAATATTTTCTTCTACCTACTGGGAATTATGGTGGCCTGGTATTTCAGAAATTTTTGGTGGTGGTTTTCTGTGATTTTGACTGTTTGGAAAAGTTTTTTGTAGGTTGGGGGCATATGTACTTATGATAGTGATGAGAGTTGGTAAATTGTGTGCAACTGGATGGAATGTTGTGCACACTACATTGGGGTGGGAGGGCATGGTTAAGAGTGGGAAGAGTGAAATAAAACTCAGCTTTCTTTTTGTAAATCACTTAGCATTTATGTTTATTGAATAAATTCTTATAACTAAAACTACACATATTGATTTTTATTTTACAAACAATAAATTAATTTGTTTTGTTTTTTTTTTTTTTTTCTCTTTGTTTATAATTTATATAATTTTATTATGTTATCATTCACAAATCACTTTTACCAATTATTTAGGTATGCTAGAGTAAAAAAATACGCATTTTCTTTATTAATTTTATTTAAATATATTTACAGAATAAATTTAATAATAATAAAAAAAATTACTAAATGAAAATGATTTGTTTGCTTTATTTGTTTATATTTTACGAACGAATGCACTAGATTTTTGTTTTTGTTTTTTATCCTTTTCAACGTCTTTCTTTCATGTTTTATAGTTACAGCCTGGGTTTTCCTTACGCAGAGCTTATGTCTGCCTTAAGCGGAGCAGGACTACTTGAAGTTGGCAGGAGAGTTTCTCCGGCCCTTGCATTTTTAGCTCGAACAAGACTTTGGTTTAACCAAAGTTTTCAAAGTGATGAATGAAATATGGTAGCTTACGAGTTTTGTTGACTTCATCACAGGCAGACATAACACTTTTGGTGAGAGGCCTTGGGCCGCATGAAAACACTCCTATTTTTGAGACCTGAAAAATAAAAAGGGTAAAATATTATTAGCTGTATATTTGGGGTACAGTTTTTTATCGAGAAAGATCGGGAGTAGCATATAGTGGACGAAAATTACATAACACTAACGACGAATCATTTCCGAAAACCAAACTGTGCTACTCAAAAGAGGAAAGCAGTGAGACTAGCTTGGATGAGGGAATGTGTATGGATCAATGGAAATGAAAAGGAACCCATGAAAAAATAAGGGATCGACATCAGGGTTTCTGAGTCCTGAATGGATTGCTTCTTTAGGAGAAGTGAGGTATAGCTCCTTTCTTAGGGAATCATTTCCCAATATCCCCTCAACTACGATACGCCATACGAAGTAATGAACTCTGATAGATAGGAAAGGCAAGTTCCTTTCCAAAACGAAATTCCAGTTTACACGGATGCTTGCAAAACCGAGGGTACGGGGTTAGGTGTGTATATACTCGAGAGATATAAATGTACAGGTGGCCTTGAGGGTTCCGAATGTATGCCGTGTATTCCACACAGTGGTTCTAACTGTACTAAAGGCTCGGGAATCATTAGAGATGGAATTAATATCAGACAAGAATATCGACCACCGACGCTAGAGTCCTACATCAAATTACCGCAAAATGTTCAGGATATTATGTACGCAAAACTGTCGCGTCGCAGAACAGGTACCTGTTGGGTTGCCCAAAACACATATACTTCTTTCTAAGTTTAGAAGAAGTTGGGCCTTTGACTCAAAATAATGATTTATTTCAATTCTATTGGCAAATTAAGTGCATTGGTGAAACTGGGCCACACTTCTGAGCACACTTAAAAGCAAGTGACTATGTAGATAAAATTTGTGTACTTACATATGAGTGCTTCTTTTGAACGAATTTGAGGAAACTCGACATATCTGGCCTGCCAAAGTGATTAACCGCCTTCAAGCCGGTGAATATTGACGTTTTTGACAGTCGCTGGAAGTGATTCTCACAGATGTACTGAAATATTTAAAAGACACTATAGATTAAGATTCATTACACTTTATTCATTGTACGTACCAACATAGTTGTCCTCAAATCAAACTTATGGAAGAACTGCGTAATGAAGATGTGAATCTCTAGTACATTGGTCACATCCTTTTTCTCCACATCGCGCAGCACATCGATGAACCACTCGAAATGCTTATGCGATGGACAAATCCACAGGAAGTAGACTTTCTTGCAAGCTACTCCCGAATATCGGTTCGTACTGGTTCCGAACACCAAGTCATTTAGAATTGATGCATATGGTGTGACACCAATACCACCGCCTACCATTACCGCGACCTCAAACTTATACCAGTCCTGGTTACCACCACCAAATGGCCCTTCGATGCGGATTTTCGGTTGATCTTCTGGGTTATAGTTGCATGGGTCGAAGTAATTGCGTAGTTTCCAAGTCCATGGTCCTTGAGCCTTGATGTGACAACTAAGGAAGTTCTCATGTGGTGCTGAGGTTAGTGTAAAACTGTGCATCTCATGCGGACGAAAAGCAGTGCATGACAGACGAACCCACTGACCGGAGAGGTACTTTAGGTTGGGAGGACGGTAGAACTTAATTTTAATCACATCAGATGGCAGGAGGTCGGTCTCAATAACATCTAGAGCCATATACTTGGTCCTTAATGAAACAATCTGAAAAGACGCCAAATATTAATGCTTTCCAAAGGGAAAACAAGTATGAAAACCTACTTTATCCAAAGTGTAGATCAATCCTGGTCCGAGGAAGAACATCCAGAATCTCGGCGGACCAGTCAACCGTGCGAGCCCATGAATCAAGCTCAAAATATACAGGAAAATGTAAAGCGAGTGCATATTCCAGAAGAATTTGTAGGCCTTCTTGCGGATTGTTGGATGTGCGAAGACAAAAATGATGCACATAATGATGAATAGCAAGACTCCAGTTGTTCCTAGGAGAAAAGCGCTTGGTTGGACAACAACAACAAAGACAACGAAAGCAAACTTACCAGTAACAGTTTGGAATAGCCAGAAGGTTATATCCGGCTTGTAGTCCGATGCAAAGTGAACCTCTCTGGTCAGGCATCTCAGGTTCTCATGAGACTGAGTGGATACATGATAGAAATTCACAATATGCCCGACCGAATGCAGTACAGAGAAAAACAGTGCTGTGCAGGCAGCGATTTTGTGAAATTGAATGTGGGAATCCAGGGGAATGTATTGCTGTATGGGAAACTCCTTGAGCTTCGTTATGAGATTCCTGAAAAAAGATTAAGTTTTCATCATTGCCGACATGCTTTTGGTACGGTAAAACCTACCTTGACATAGTCAGCAATAAGAGTGAATAACAGAAAGACAGTGAGGCAGCTGATCCTCGAGTGATTGCAATACCAACGCCCATAATGTGTCTCAGATCGGTGTGCTCAGCCATAAAGGAGTAATCTACGGGAACAGAAAACATGTTAGGAATGATATTGACTGGAATGACCCTAGAAGACTTACGAATAAATCTCTCCACAAACAAGACAATCGTGATCACGTAAAACAGAAACAGATAAAATATATTCTGCCGATTCTCCTCCAAGAAGGTGATATAACAATCCCATTTCTCTTGCATCCAATGCCGTGGTTTATCTTGCATCGGCTCAATATGGAACGAGGTCATTCGTGCCACATTTGTCGACGTATCCAAAAAGTTCTGTTTGGCACCTTTACAATCCAAGCCAATTGCAACAAAGTCACCCTTATACTCCTTCATCATCAGCTTAAAATCTTGATAAGTCAAATGGTTTTTATGCTCCAGTCCAACATCTTGAAACATGCCATCGATAAGCTCGGTAACTTGATCATCTCCAAGGCTTGTAGTCCTTGCGATCTCGACCAATGATCGCATCATCTCGCTCAGCTCACCCTTATCAATAACTCCATTGCGGTCATTGTCACACATGTCAAAGATTATTCGTAGTTTATCATCCGTTTTGCCTCGTGAAAAGAGGACGACGGTTTCAAGGAACTCTTGGAAGGAAATCCGACCATCTTGATCCTTATCCACGATGTTAAACATTTTTCTTACAAACATGTCATTCGGTTTCATACCAAGTGCAGCGGCGAACTCAGCCTTAGACAAACTGGTCCGCATCACGGTCATCACTTCGCCATCAGTGGAAGCATCCGACCGTCTCCTACGCTCTCCAGGTCGAAGGCCAAATGTCAAGGCGTAGGCTTCCCGGAAGAAGTACTCCAAACGTTTCTGCCGACGTTCACGGGTCTCTGCTCGCGCAAGCATAATGTCCTTGTTTACCTCAACAAGAGTCATTTCTTTTTTGTGCAGAATTAAGAAGTCCTCTAGTTTCTTTACGAATTTCCGACGAGCCGCATAGGATTCTAACTCCAAGACCAGATCGTGATCATTTGGAACTCTCAAGAGAATATAAGGTTTCTTCTTGATGTGGTTCGTTGCCGACTCCTCGACAGTGATCACATCGATGTTCTTAAGACTGAACGTTCGAAGTTTCTCTCCTTTTCGGTCGACAGTGTAGATAGCCGATTCAGGACCAAATTTAACTGTAACCAAACGCTTGTGATTGGCGTGTAACCACTCGCGAGCGATCATCTTATCCACGGAGCCCTTATGAGCTGGCGAGGATCGCAGAGCTTCCTGTCGGATTTTCAGCTTCCTGCGTTTACTGTTCTGAAGTTTCACTACGCAGTAGCCAGCTCCTGCACAGAGAATTGGCACAAAGCCAAGGAACACACACACATAAATAAACATCAGTTCCGATCCGGAGAAGTAGTCATAACCCTCAAGGTAGTTGCATGGCTCTAACTCCGTGGCATTCAGTTGCATGGGCTGTGGGCACGGATCACCCTCATGCCACATGAATACGTCCTTCTGAATGTCGCCGGGATTGATGTCTGTACTGTTGACAATAATGTCCCACATAGTGATCTTGCGAAGTTCAGCGATTTCTTCTGCTGTAAAGACTCCATTCCGCTCATTTTCAAACCAAAACCGATCTGCATCTCGAAGACGAGAAAATTGCTCCTTGATCACCTTTGAGAAAAGCTCTCCTGGCTGACCATAGGACTCGAGCATTCCTCCGATGTACACATCAACGTCATCCAACTGATTGTTGTAGGCCGATATGAGCATTCTGGAAAAAAAGTTGTCAGTAAATGTCTAAGAACTGCGCTTCAAAAGAACTCCTCATGTTCGTCTGGATCCTATACACACCTTAAAAGTTCCGGTTGTACAGCAAAAAGTTCTGGGTTAATCTCCATCCAATCCTTTCTCGGTGCAAGACCATACGCAACTCGAGCAGAATTATAGTCGGGCAAACCATTGTCCCTTCCTCGCATGATGTTTAGAGCTCCCAGATCTCTCCTGGTGAACTCCATCGGTCCAAATAGTTTATCCCTCACATCAGAACACAGCACTGGATCTTCCCTCTCTGATATTTGCGATGCCAAGCCCATAAGAATCTCCTCGATAGTTGTATCTGTCAGAAAGTCCTGCAAATAGTAAGAGACTTTTAAAAGGTCTCCAAAAGGCTGTTTTCTTTTCACTTACACTGGAATCCCACCAAGTTGAGCACAGTCTGATTGCAGGATACCCCATTGGAGTTGTTTTGAAACTACACTCCGCATCACGGCGGTAGATTCCTGGCGGAATCATTGTATGACCAAATCGAAATGCTGCCGCTTGAAAGACATGTCCAACTCCAGGATGAATATCCTGTTTATAGCCCTCGTATGGAGTGAGTTCTGATCCCAAAAATGCTGGCAAGTATTCATACAGCATAATATTTTGAACGCTAGCAATAACAATGCGACGAGCTCGCTGAAAAATGTCTTCATCACTCCAATCGGGATGTTGGGCCTTCACCCTTTTTGCTACTGTATTATGCCATCGAAGGAAGAGAATCGAAAAGGAGAGGACAGCTGGATTTTGATTTGTTCGTGGATCACCGAGTACTGAAATGCAATAAGAAGAAAAGATATTTTGAATGAGGCAAAGGTTATGGCTATTAAGAACAAGGCCTTGGCTATTCCTCCGGCTGGTAGTACTACATAGGATAGCTCGTATAAAATTTACATCATAAACACTCAAACTCAGGGAGCAGGGAAGACTATTTCACCATCAAATGTGCGGCTTATTGTTATGCAACGATGGAGACTGTTGCTTCCTTTATTCCTGCCTTCTCCTCTTCTATAGTGGGAGAGCCACTCTAGGCGAATAATTTTCCAAGGAAGTCAATGATTCTGTGGGCTGTAAGGCCGAAAGTACGGAGAGTAAACAGTTTCAGTTTTCAAATCGGAGAAAATTTATGCAGAAGTTATAATATCGTAAATTCTACCTGTAGATATGTACAATGTATTTATCAGTATACTTTTAGGAGCAAAGTAATAAAGATTCCAATCAGAAATTTTTGAGAAGCTTCTACTTGTTTATTTCATGCTCATCTCTTGCAAAAGATAAATAACCTTGGCGCTATGCGAAACCCCCAAAAACGAGATACAAAAATATTTGCATACGAGTTGTGAATATACGCATGACCAGAAAAAATCAATAAAAGCTACCAACAAATAATACAGTTCTTGGCTGTTAAGAACGTACACTCATCGCCCTGCCGTCAAGCGGTTCCATGGTGTAATGGTTAGCACTCTGGACTCTGAATCCAGCGATCCGAGTTCAAATCTCGGTGGAACCTTGGAAGTCTTTTTTTCTTTTTTCACTTCGTACTTACGGAAGAGCCTCTCTGGGTTCAGCATTTTCATAACATTTGGCACAGGATTGTTGAACAATGGCACGCGCATAGTATTTCGTACTGGCATTCGGCCGCCCTTCTCTGTCAGCAGTGTTCCGTTTTGAAACGATCTCATGGCGTTCAGCCACGCTTCCGATGTACTGTAGATGAAACTGCCATCAATCCATGCTGTCATTTGATTTATCTATAAAATAAAAACATGTTTTACTAGATTCTAGAGGTGAGAGTAAATCTTTTACCTGTTCTCTTGGTGCATTTGGACTCTGTCCGGTACTCCGGTCGTAAGCGGCCCTATGGAATGGTATGTACCTGTCACCCCGGCACTCCTTGTCGTACATCTCATCACATTTTTCGATTTCAATGCGATGCATCTCGATGGGGCAGCCAGACTCTGATGCCATCACGATTTCATTGGCGACCACTTGGCCGAAGAAGGCCAACAGAGCGGTCCGATTGTACTTAGATGCGAGACCATCACGACCACGCATAAATAGACGACTCAGTCGGCGAGTTGAAGGTCGATTTGAACCGGCCATGGCATAGACCCCGTCCGAGTATGATGGGGGCGCCTTGCGAATCAGGTGGCTATCTGGAAAGAGAAGGGAAGAAGGGATGTGCATATTAAAATGATTTCAGGTTGGGTTGAGTTGGCGATAGTGTGTGTGAAGTGCTGATGGCGTTGCTAGGTTAAGTGAGTCACGTTTGTTGGTTTAGATTGACAAGGAGACAGCTGCAGAAACCGGTTTGGATGCCGGAAAGTGCAAGTTACAGTTACGTTCTCTGTGCACTGCGGGGGGAATCATTAATTAATTAATCTTAATTAATCACCGGACATGGGACGCTATCATTAGTTAATAGTTTGTTGGGTACAGCAAGAGTAATGTGCTGTGGTAATGACTGTTTCTGTTGATATGGGGAAGACTGCGCTCGAGAGTCAGTGAATTATGGATTCTTTGCGGATACACTGTGGAGTATGCGGAAGCAAAATTTCTTTGCTGTTTGATTGAATTTTTTTTTTAAATTGTAAAGGAAGTTGAGAAGGGGTTTAATGGCAGATATGTATTAAGTTTTTGATCGAATTGACTGGTGGGAATGGATAAAATCACTTGATTTGTACCACCTGTTTTGCAATACTTTTGCAATAGTTCATCGATGATGAAGGCCAATAATCCGCCCTTTAGGCCTTCTTGTCATAAATTTGTTTGAATACGCACTTTGTAAGGATAATGATAAATATCTGCTAAATTACAGCAGAAATAGATGACGAGATGACAAATGAAAGGCTGAAAAAAACCAACACTGGACTGTATCTACAGATACAAATTCGTATTTTTTGTATCTAATGGTGATGAAGGCTGCAAATTGGAAAATTTAAGCGCATATTGTAAGGAAGAACGAATCGCTGCTACAACATCTCTGCTATAATAATCTCTCCACTGTTGGAGCAGATTGGAGAGATCTCTGCTACAGCATCTCTGGTATAATAATCTCTCCACTGTTGGTGTGGGCTTTAAAAATCGTTTCCCACCTCTACAGATTCCCCATAATCTTTCATAATTTTACAGCCAAACACTGACAACGGCCATAAAGTTAACGAAACAACTAAGCTTCAGTGTATGCCATAATCATGGTCATATGTCAGGGGTATGTACTGGTTGTATGGAGTATAAATAGTCATAATCCAACAAAGAACTAAAAGCGAGCGCATCTGTACATATTCCACCTGCCCACCTCAAGGTCGTTAACCAGTACAGTGCGCATAGGAAAACGAATAAAGAAAACCAAACCATTCACCATCAAACTGAATGCAGTGACTGTATCATTTGCTGCAACAAAGCATGCACAGCACGATTGATGGGGTGTAGCAACAATGATGACAGTTTTGAACGATATATGAATGTGCTCATTACCATCCACTCGCACTTAATTAGCACACCTCCTGTGACATAATCCATTTACAATGCTCTCAAATGCTTCCCACTTGACCACTTTGGTCACTGATCTCATTAATTTGTTGTTATTCAATCTGGTAATTTATAAATTTTAAAAATCGCTATCAATCATCGAGCTTCATCTCATTCATCAATCTTTGGGATTCGATCAGTGTGCGATGCACAAAATAATAGATTCCCGTCAAAGGAATCACAAAACAATAGCCTTCAGGCGTTCAGACTGACTTTGAAAAATCCTCCTCACCAATCAATCAAAACCTCTACGCAGATACAGCACAAAGCACAAGCGTCTCCAATTCGAAATTGTGGCAAATTTGAAAATTTTTCAATCGGATCGGTATTTCTTTTGTAAAGTTTCAACTAAGTGTGTGGTTTCGAATCAGAAGACAAACAAAAAAAAAAATGGCAATAGATACTTACCGACAGATCCCCAATCCGGATGTGCCAAATTGTTGTACCATCCATCATAGCGTTGTTTCTCCGTTTGGCTATAGATTTTTTCTGAAAAGCAAAAATGATTGGACACGTAATTAAAAATAAAGAAATATATTTTTAGAGTATGATCTTAAAAATTATAGAGAAATAGAAAAACTAGTTTTAAATTTTAATTTACCGTGGACAACATGTCAATGAATTGTAGCACACGTTTTATGCGATTAGAAAGACAGTTTGACAAGTTGAACAATCTGATTTTGGGCAGGCTTCGATTGACCAATTAACCTGTGCCAAGTGACAATATTTTGACATTTGTAAAATTGTAACGAAATTTTTGTTTGCCTCCAGCGACTGATGAATAATTGAGACATATCGTTGCTGGAGACTCGTGATGTGACAGATTGGCTAAAGGATTAACCTAAATTTCGAAATGTTTGCTCAAAAATGGATTTAGCTTGAAATTTGACTTATAACACAATGACAATGAGGAAAGAATAAATATCTATCGCAGTCACTGTAGCCTTTGTAAATATGACAGGAGTACCTTTCTGATGGCCAACCATAACTGATTTAAGCTTGATGATATCGTCGTCAATTTTCATTTCGAATAGAATTTCTTTGCGCTGACATACATAAATCAGTGTTTTAAACCTTATATCCAACTTTTTATAGCTTTTCAATCGAGATATTTTTGACTGCAGATCACGAATATGTAACAAATGATCTTCAACTACTAGGAGTTCAATGTACACCTTCACACTCATTACAGGAAAACTTAAAACAGAATTGAGGTTCAAAAAAGTAAAATTTTAAAAAAACGTATGTAACTGGAAGTTTAGACTCCCTTTTGCAAAGCGGAGAGAGGCATTAATTCCAAATTTGTCGAAGAGTTCCATAAGTAGTAGGTGCACATCTCCGTAGAGTCTGCGATCTCCTCGTTGCTCTATACCCAAAAATTCTTGGGGTATGCCTCAAACCTGCAGTGAGATATTGAAAAAGATTTATTTTAACAAAGAAGGGTCCAACGAAGAGAAAACATCTACTTGAATCCCACATTTTAAATTTCAACATTTGTGGCCAGAAATACGTCGATTAGCTGAAGTCTATTATTGTTAAGTCAGAGCTAATTCTTTAGCTAAACATGCCGAAGTTCTCAGCCACTTGTAAATAGTATAAGAATGTATCTTATTTAAGATGTGCCGTGACGCACTAATCACCATCAGACACCATTCGGTCAAACTTTGCTGGGTTCTCGGACACAGTAATATAGAAGGGAACGAAAAGGTGAATACTTTGGTAAGAATGGGGTCCGCAATGAATATCAGTGAAGCGGATGCATCCATACTGCCACCGATTGGTAAATTGTAAAATAAAATAGACGACATAGTACATAAAGAGGCCAACTCGTCCTGGCTATCCAGGGAGGACTGTGCCACGAAAACAAAGATCCTTCTGGCATTAGATCAACTCTCTATCTGCATCTTAACTGAAATATTTACAGTACACTGCACCATTGCACCATTTCATACTCCGCAAATGGAAAGTAGAGTCCAACGATTTATGCAGAACATCTGCTACGCCATTGCCCCGCCTTGCAAAAACGATGCTTACGCATCTTATGAACCAATCCTCTATCTTTTGAACGGTCGACTTGCAAACCATTTAGTACTCCTTATGAAGTGAAGTAGATCAGATATCCGAGCTCCTGTTTCCGGTTTCGGATCTACTTCACTTCATAAGGAGCACAAAATGATTTCCAAGGCCGACACGATAAATTTGGTTTCCTCTGTTTTAATTCTTTTTTTCTACACAGGAAGGGGATTCACAATGGATCATCAGGCTTCCGAGTTAACGTGATGTTTTCTTATCCATCACGTGCCCTTCCAAAATCTAAACATAACCTAGTATGGCATTCTGGTGAATCACTAGTTCCTATAACCTCGCGTATGATAGTGTGTGGAATTTATTTACCTAGGATCTGCTATTGCCAACGACATCGACGCCGAGAATAAATGAAGAACAACACATGACAATCGCTTTTACGTCGACCTTAGGAGACATTTGTGTAGTAAGGCCATTTCAAGAGGAACCAAGGAAACGCCAAATAAGAACCTCATCATGCCTGTCCGGCGCATGGACTTAAAAATCAGATGAAGGTGCACTTGGAGTCTTCTAGAGAAAAGTTATACGATCGATCTGCGTTGACAGCACTTGGAGAAGTAGATTAAATCAAGAACTATATGGCGATACAAACCCAATCAAAAAATGAATGTGTACATACCCATTTAAACCCCTAATGTGGCTAACTTTGAATCCACCCCAGAAGGACTAAGCAAAAGGGGTAATCTAATATTTGATGGCTTGCGCAAGTAAAGTTTGACCTGAATCAACTTAGTGTATGCATTTGGAGACATCGGCTAAGGATAAGGATCGAGCTGGTTGAGGCACTTACCACTTCGAATTATAGCGCCCTCAGAAAGAAAGTGAAGCAGGTCGTCGGAAGGTTTTGAAGGCAGTTAGAGTCGAGAGAAAAAAATGCGTCCGACAGAATGTATAAAAATTGGAAGGACGTATGTGAGTTAAGTAAAAACTATCAAAGTGATAGGGATAAGGAGCAGGATAAGGACATGTGTTTCAAAAATCGCGAAGCAACTTACCTGGGCTTGGACAATTTTTAGTCGAATATGATTGATTCAGGCAAATACGCTTTCAAACAAAATTATAACTTATCACAGCAGACTATGGAAAAACATTCCCACAGTGGTAAAAGTACCTAATCGTCCTGGATTTGCGTAATCTATCGACAATTATGAAATGTAGACCTTCAATAGTCATGTAACACCGGTTGTCACAAGACTATGAAAAAATCCAAGCTACTTGCCTGGCTGCAGTCGGAAAAGATATGCATATGCATACGGTTTACAATTTCAAGTTGCTTCAAATCACCACACAGATTTCTAGAATTCTTCCATCTCATGAATTAAATTTCCAATTATCGGTTAATTTACAAAAAAAGCAACTGGTATCATTTCATCAACTCTCACAGCAGTGAGGTGTAGTTTACATTTGACCCTATTTATTGCAGCCAATATGTCTACGGATCATGCTTCTAAGACGCACACCTGCACCTCCGAAAGTGACTCAATCGAATCGCACAAGACCCTCTAATTGCCATTTGATGTTCATTGATTTAATAAAATCGACATGTGACTTATATCTTTTCAATTTTCCAGTTGTAGATACTTTGCAGTTCGACTACTGCTCGCCTACTAAATCAATCAGTTTTCGGTTGGGGACTTTTGAAAACCGTGTATATTCGTCATGTGTTATTTGGAGTAATTAAAAATTCATTATTACCAACTGGCTGTGAATTTAAGCACTTTTTTATGTCGCCATCTGTTGCAATGAGATACTTTCAAAGATTTTAACAACTCGAATGAATTTACGATTTTTACAGAAAAAAACAATCATGATCGTGGTTAATATAGTGTTTTGTTGTTGTTCTTATTGGGAACGATCTTTATATCACGCGTTGGCTTTGTGCTGAATTTTAAATTTATTACTTCTGTCTAAATTAAATGTTTATTTAATTTATTGCATTTAATTGAGAAAAACAGAATAATTATTTTTTTTGTGAACTTTTTTTTTGTTGACAATGTGTCTGTAAATCATGTTTAAGATTTTTGGACAGATTTCAGAGAACGTCTACGAGTTTTAATTGCTCACAAATGTCTTTTTCTTTCTGTGTCTCTGAGTCAGATGGGGTTACACTAGTACTTTGTTCAAAATTTTACATTTTGACATGATTTTTGCTGTTATAGAAATTATCTAACGATAATTGTCTTTTTCATGTCTTTTTCTTTCACGTGCTTCCAGTAAGAGCTTCCATTTTAAATCTCGCGTCCTTTTTGACTGTTCATCCATAGAGCTGTCATTTCTTGACAGCTGTCAAGCAAGAACTATACGGTTAAAGAAAATGGAACGATATACATGTGAGCTATGCATAGTAAATACACTGCAAAAATGGCGAACATTTCGAGGATATATTTTGTAAAGTTCGTACTTTTCTCGGTCGCTGTGAAGCTCGCCAAGGTATTGCGAACCTGATCAATAAATTTCAAAGTCAACCGGCCAGGTTAGTGACGTGAAGACTCCAATATTCTCCAAGTCGCCAGAGTCGTAATTGCGGGAAAACGTTATGTAAAATTTCCTCAAATGGATCACCACTTGCAAGAGCACCCGAGGTGTATATTTATTAGGTATTGTGTTCCACATATGCATGCACAAATAATGGTAGAGTCTGTACTTCACAAATAGCTTTATTTCTTAAGAGTAACTGTTTCGAGATCAATTATGCAACTCGTCACGAGGCCAAGCAGAACACCCCTCACAAATTAAAGGCCCATGAAGCGATGTGGCTTAAGAAAGAAGAGAGCTTCAGAGATCACGTCACGTCAGCCCCAAATTGCTAGCTATCAGAAAAGTAACTACTTAGTGTAGTCCCCAAGATATACTCTTCTATAGTCAAACGAATTGTATAGCAAACTTTAAGAATGCACACTCGGGTGCTAAATCTTTGCAAGGGGTAGTAGGTAAAACCCGATGATGCAGTCCATGAATTCTACGTTAGATGTACGCTATGATGATGAGTCCAAAAAGGCAGGCTAAGTTAAAAAAAAAATGAAAATACACAGACTGGATTTTCGACAGTGGAAATGGAAATAATCTTCGATCTTTCTCCAAAAACTCAACCATATGTGGTCAAGGATCTAGCTTCTTTCGATCATTTGTGTTGTGCGTGTAATACTTTTTCGCACAAACAGAAAGGACCTACAGTTTAGAGCCATATCCGAAAGGTATTTTTTTGACAACCTTTCCCATGACAGTTATTGCTCTCCAATGTTTGTCAGACATTCGCGAGAGTTGTCTGTGGTGGATTGTGGAAAACTTGTTGGTGTTTTCTGGGATTCGAACCTCGAACGAACCACTGAGTTACGGCACCCACCATTGAGAAGATCAAAATGACTTAAATTACTTCGATTTATTATGAGGTGGTTATGATCATCGGATTATAAAAGACCGTCGAAGATCGTAGCTGATCTCAGCGAATTTGGGGAATATGTGTAGATCGGCATCAATCTTTAACTTGGTCTATTATTTAACCATTCTCTCCGGAGCGCTGCCAATTTCCGACTTTACTGCCAAGGCCCAAATCGTTAGCCCAGACCCTAACGCTTTTGAGTCACTTAATTATCACTTGAACTTGAACTATAGATTTTGCCTCAATTGATTCAGTCGATATCATAATTTTAGTGAAAGTTGTCCGTCAGAATCCATGTATGTGGAGATTGTCATCACCTAACTACCTTGCATAGCTTCATCGTCAATGTCTAAAACCTTAAACCCATCTCTTGCATGTTCAACCCTCATTAATTGCCACCGCAGATAGGAATCTTATTCCACTCTTCAGTTGTGACATCGATCATCATGACGTGCATGTTAGTCGTTAATCATCCAATAATTCTCCACTTATTAACCATGCGATCTGTATCTGAATTTACTCATGTGCCGGTGCAAAAAAAATAGCAAGAAAACCTCTAGAACTTCTCAGTACACTAACACACAACAAACATACATATCGCGGGTAAAATGAATAATGAAAGGAGGTCAATAAAATCACAAACAAAGGCGTTCTAACATATTTCAAGCAGATAAGCCTTTTCGAACCTCAAGTGAGTTCTGTGTATTCGAAATCGAAATTGCACAGAACAAAGTAAAAACAAATAAAATTGATAATTGTGTGGGCTTTTTTTTACTTCTGTGTTTCATAGAAAACACATTTTGTCGTCGTAATCTTGTTGTAGACATCATATCTTTGATTGCAATAAAAATTACTAAACAAACCAACCCAACATGCTCACACATCCTTGATCCAAAAATCGCGCTGACTATTGTAGGAGAATGTTTCGGTATTTTTTTTTTTTTGCTTTAATTTTTAATTAATAAAAATAAGAATCAACGCAACAATTAGCGATAATGAGGCATAAATTGGTGCGACCCCAGATCAATCGAAGGGAAGTCCGATAGGCTTAGATACAACCCCGCATGCAATTAAAATTCCATTCATTTTCGCAAAAAAAAAAAAAAATCTATGAGATAGAAAAATCGAAAGCAAAGTGCGACACAGTCTCAAGCCAAGTCCCAGCCAAGCTATTAATCAAGTTACCGACCAAGTCTAGTCTACACCGCCACTACAAGTGTTACACCCTAAGCGGATAGTTCTGGGTAAACTTTTCGGATACAGAATGAAAAAAAAAAATGTCGCAGCGGCGCGTACGCATTAACGCACCGTAACTGCCCCGACTGCCCCAACTGCTTTCGACTACCTTATTTTAATGGTGACAACTTGTTATTGCCTTTGGGGGCATATCCACGGTGGCGGTGGAGCTTTAATTAATGCAGTTTTGAGCGTTGTAGCAGTGTTTTTCTTTTTAGTTTTCGTTGAAATAAAAGGACTGCGCGTGCTATGCTCAATTTGAAAGCAGATCATACTCGCCACACCTGAGAATTTCGAGTGGGTTTACAGGTTAAGTGATTTGTGAATACAATTTGGTGGGGAAATTCTTTATAAAACAAACTATCTCAAGGTCGTGCTACTAAATCTTTGCTCAATGACGTGGATTTATGCAAAACTGCTCACGTATTTCTAGTTCTGAATTTGACTTAACTAGGCCTTTGCCATGACAATGTACATTCAAGTGCTTGTTCTAATGCAGTTTTCAAATGACTAATGCACTGTACTATCGAAATATTATATAAAAAGAATGAACAAATGAATTGCGGCGGGACTAGGTGCACTGCAACCTAAAATATGTACTGTACCTCCCCCTGTGCCACCAAAATCACTTTTTCGCCTTGGATACCCTTACGAACTTAAAACCCTTTAATAGATCGAGAGGTGTTAAGTCTCTCTGTTCTATTTCGTGAACTTCCAGACAGCTAAGGTCCGGCAAGCATGTTCCTATGCATTCCGCTCTTACCTTCCTGAGAAATTTGCATAACTCACTACATATTTGTAGGCGCCGTAGAGCAGTGGTAAGTACGTGTCTTGGACAGAAGATTTGACAATCGAATGCAGCAAAACCGCAAAACAAATTTTACTGTCTCACCGTTCGCGAATCTTTGACAAACGTCCAAAAGTAATAACTGTCATGAAAAAGCTTGTCAAAAAATGCCTTTCGGATATGGCTCTAAACTATAGGTCCCTTTCATTTGTATGAAAGTGCACGATCAATAGTGCAGATGCAAGTGATCGTGCATCAAGTTTCAGCGACTATTTCATCACCGACTTAAAGTAGTTCTGGCTCCCACAGCAAAAGTGAAGTGTTTAGAAAAACTTACAAAGGTCTATGCCGATCGATAACGATCTTTCAGCCACCCCTTAAGACAATCACGATCTCCGACGATCTTTTATGATCCTTATAATCATTGGTTCATAAAAGTTAAAGTGAACAAGTCTTTTGATCTCCCTAATATTGCAGTTAAAGCCGATCGTGGATCAAGTTTCATAGACTGTTTCATCAGTATTTTTGGATTCTGCAGCAAAAGTTGAGTATGAATGTGAAGTGTTGGGAAAAAATTACAAAGGCCTGTGCCTACAACGATCTTTCAGGTAGCTCTGAAAGCAGCCACGATCTCTGACGATATTTTATGATCCTTGTGATCATTAACTCAAAAAAGTTGAGGTAAAAAAGTCTTTTTGATAGTCTTTAGAGCGCAGTTGAAAGTGATCGAGGATCAAGGTTCCATTAATAGTTCTGGATTTCACAGCAAAAGTTGAGTATGAATGTGAAGTGTTTGGAAAAATTTACAAACGTACCCTGAAAGCAGCCACGATCTCCGATCTCTCTCTTTTATGATCCTTATGATCATTGGCTCATAAAAGTTAACGGCAACAAGTCCTTTGATCTCCCTAAGTGAAGTTAAAAGTGATCGTGGATCAAGTTTCATCACTGATTTGTGAATTGGTCTGACTACCACAGTAAATGTTGAAATATTCTCACGAAATCTGAGACTTTCCTTCCATCAAGTGAACAGATCACGTTGGTGGATACCTAGTATTTCAAAAACTAATCAAATTAACGACACATTCCACCTACTGTCACTCTGTCGCCCATCCAACCAGGTGGCGGGTTACCCTTTGAATTAATTTTCGATTCTTCATCCCAACACCGGCTGATTGTTTGGACTCTGTCATACTTCTGCGAATAGAAGCGACGAAGGTGTTAATCAAATTACATTGAGGCGGTGTATCTAAAGAAAAAAAAATTTAAAAGATACTTAATCATTTTTTTCCTAACTTCTTTCAACATTAAGTGCTTGGCTTTGCACTAAATGCTCAGATATATTTCCCATTCTAAGACAGTTGGCATAATGATAGACATTAGGAGTCTCTGCGTCTCATTGTGTGAGTGATATTCTTGTGGAACTTGTTTTATTGCCTTCAATTAATTCTGGTGTAATACAGTTCTTAAGCTTGTTATTGTTGCTTTTTTTTGTCCACGTCTTTCGTTTAATTGTTTTTTATTCATTTTTTTCGCTTTGGTTTCGTGCTTTTCATTGGAAATCATTGAGGTGTTGTGTATAATAGTTGCGACTTTTTTTGGCTTTAATGTGATACATTAGTTATGCTTTGGACAGTCTAGGTGAGCATTTATTGTTTGAGATGAATGGATGGATGTTTATTGTTTTGGGTTGGCCTTGGGAAATGTGTTATTTTTGGTACTGCATTCGATGGCAATGAAAAATTAAATTATTTTGGAAGAGAATGACTTCATTAATCAGAATTTAATGGAGAAAAAGTGTAGAACACTTGAAGGAAGCCAAGTTCGACGATTTGCAATGAAATACCACAGCAAAGTTACCTAAACGTAATCTATTGTCTCACAACACAGCGGTCTCGGACTAGAACAGGAATGGCCAGAAGTCTCCGCGGAAAAAAGTCTATCAATTGGGAAAGCTTACACATTTTCGACATCGATTTGAAAATTTAGACTTCAACTTTTCATTTTAAAACGAAATTCATAATCGATGGAACTAAAGAGTCACTAAGCAGATTTCAATGAAAATTGATGAGTTTCGTCTGCAAATTAGAAAGGAATGTAAAGCGTGCGGAGTATGGAAGATGTGGTTCTTAAAATCAAGTCGTCCCGCTTGAACGTCTACGAAATCGAGTATAGAGGTTATAAGGCATCCTTCTTAAGTGCCATGCCTGGGCCTCCAAATAGATTTTTTGTCGCATTCAGTCGTAAAAGTAGAACACGTTACTTTCAGTAGGAACAAGCGCACATGATACATAGCAATCACAACACTCAAAATTCCGCGATTTGTCATATTCCTGGCGACGCGATTGTCGCAACTGAAAATGTATCACACGTATTGGCAAGTTTTAAAATGCTACAATTAAAAAAATCGTAGTCGCGACAAGATGTGGGAATCCACGCATTTATGGATTTCTATCGCACGATTAGAAAAGTGAGACTTTCGGTTTATAATATGTATGCGACCTAATAATCGCAGCGATTAAAAAAATAGAACAGGCTCTATTTTATTCGCAATTTTGTTGCCTCAAATTTAAATGTGTCATAAGGAAGAACCTTTGACAATTTGCGACTTGTCAGTAAAAAAAAAAAAATGGATTTCACAAGAAAGGGTTGTATTGTGGCTCTTTTGGTGCGCATAAAATTTGTAAAATAAAACGTAGAAGAAAATATTGAATAATTTCATGTGACAAACACGTCGCGAGTGCGCGAAGCCTTATGCTTATCCATATCATTCAGTTTATTTTGCGACAAAAAATCGTCAACAAAATAAATTTTGTTAATCGCGGCGATTATTTAGTCGCATATTTTTTTGTGACTGAAAAATCGTGCGACAGAAAACCACAAGTGCACGCATGGTAAAATTTTGTTGCGACCACGATTTTTAATCGCAACGACAAAAATCGCATGTGCGAGCCTAGTTTAACTAAGCAGCAACTTAAAAGATTCTTATAAAATTGATTTCTTGGGTAAATATTTGGATCATTGGATTTAATTTTACTGAAAAAGATCGCTAAAGAGTAACATATCAGATGGAGATGAAAAATACCCCATGTCTTCTACTCATTATTAAGGAGGGAGCCATGCTTCAGTGGTAGTTTCGGTCAATATTTTCCAGATATTTGACGTACTTACAAAAAAGTATAAGTCCCCAAAGCTGACCATAGAACTACTAAATTTTATTTTATTCGATAACTCACTATTTTTGGTTTGGAGCTCCCTGGATTTGACTGAATACTTTAGAAGTAAGAATGCAGAAAAATACTTCACTATATTTCAGCTAAAGGAATTTTCGAATCCCAGGATATGCACGCGACAACAAACAATCCCAACCCAACCTACGTTTTGATGACCACAAATGCAATTCAACAGCATAGAGGAAGGCTGAGATTTATAAGGTTCAGAGGTCGCTAAGTATGAATGTATATCCACAATTTAGATATTCAGCTTTACTAGATATACTATACCTCCATAGGGCTTAAATTCAGCTACTCCAATGAGAGACTGCCTATTACACTCTGATGAACGTTCAAAAATGGCATTCATGTCACGAATTTCGAAATCAAACAAACCACAGAAATTGTTATATAAAATTCCCATGTATCTCATAAATACTGAGCAAACTAGCTTATTCAAATCGTCAAACATTGGGGACTAAAATTTATTAGTTTGAATTATTTTACAAGTCATTTGTTTATTAGCACAAAAAGCCCATAACGCTATCATGTTAACGCTAATTTTCTCACATAGTTAATAAGTGAACAAATTTCAGTCGGTTTGAGAGCAGTTTTAGCGAGCTGACATTCATTTCATGTAAATAACGTTAAACTTCGAAAACTGTTCTTTAATCTGCTCTACAACTCAATGTAAATCGGATCCATTTTGCCTTTAGGCTTGTGAATATTTTATGATTCATAACCTCGTAAAAAAAAGTAAATACCGCACAACTCTTTCAATTAATTGGCTTTTTCAACTGCGGGTTATTCCCCTCAAAAATTCAATCATATCCGACCAGTTATAGCACGCTTACGCCAATAGAATACCTTTACTCAAAAATGGTTTTTATGTCAAAATTTATATCTCATCTGTGGCAATTAAGGAGCAAATTTATTTGACACTTTTCGACTTTAATGTCTGTCGGTTTATGAGTTTAAATTATAGGATGAGGCCTTAAATTATAGGTCTTCGCAAATATATCATTAAAGGCAAATATTTATCAACCATGTTAACAAATGGCAAGAAAAGTCCCATTGGACGACAGTGCAGCCATTTAGCACAATTTATTTCGAATGAGTTATTTGCAGTTTAAATCGACTGGGACCGTAAAATTTTTGAAATGACTTATCGCATCTGAAGTGGATTGTAATGAGGTAATCCGGGGATTTTGAGCTTGATTCGTAGCGTCAATATTGTCTTTCGAGAGTATACTTGTTATTTGTAATCAAAAACGATACAGAAGTGGAAATTCCTTTTCGAAAAGTGCACAAAGATGGCAGAACAAAAAGTGGATTCCTCACTCAACCAAATGTTTGGTAATTTTTCGACACTTTGTGGAGGTTCGAGTTACAAAATGCAGCCACAACCCTCTATCCCCTGCACCATGTTAAAGTCATTTAAGTTGATGGCATCATGCTCTCATGGGACCACCGACTTTGCCTTACTCTAGCAGAAGGGAAAATCTTAGATATCTTCATCTATTTTTAAAGCCCTTCTGATGTGTAAGACGTCTTTTTTTGCAGGTTTCAGCAATTCAGCAGATTTAAAGACTTTATAGAAAAAAAAGACAGATGAAGCAACAGCCTACAAGTGGATAAAAAAAACAAATACGGCGGCAAGTATGTGGTTCAGAGTCTACCTTTATACTTTTTCGCACAAATGGAAGGGACTTACAGGCCATATCCGAAAGGCAAATTCAAAGGCTTTCCATGAAAGTTATTACCCTCGGACGGCGATCTTTCTGGAATTCGAACTTCGAACCTCCCGCTCAGTAGTCCAACGCATTAACCACTGAGCCACAGCGCCCACAAGCGGATACATACTGGTAAAACCAGCTAGCATGTGACTGTTACATGTCTACTGTCCATTTTAAAGCGATCAGTGATCAGCGATCCATTTAATTCATGGTTTCTCCAACCCACGCCAAAGTGAAATTAGATTTTGGTCTCAGCTAACACGTGCACCGCATTATAATCCCAGCAATACGACCAATCCAGACTGTCACTCCAACAGAGTAGACAAAGACAACGGATCGGAGTTATTCGCACGTAATAATCGATTTTCCATACAAAAAAAGAACCCACTCTACAACACTCGACCTGTCAAAGCGTCTCTGCTGTTTTGGCTCTGACACAGCGCCTGTGACAGCAACTACCTACATAAATGATGAAACGTCAAATCGTGCGTTACCTCCAACGTAAGTTTTCTTGTTTGAATCTCTATCCACCACGCCGGCATTTGATTCGATCGAACGTGACCAAAGAGCTGTCCATAGATACGACTACAAAGATAGTCCAACTCTTGGCAGGAGATCTTTGCGAACTGTGCAGCACTTTCTGAGATAAACGTCACATAGTTTGCTGTATTGCGGAAGCCGTTTTCCTGCTAATTGACATTTTATGTCATAATTCGATAAAGACAACCTCTTAGCGGCTGTTATTTGCCTTTTTTATTGTACTTTTATTACACATCTGTATGTGGACACTCAGGCATCTGACAGAGGTAGATGGAGCTTCTGGAATTCGTTGTTTGCTGACAGACCATTGATGCATTTTGTTGGATAGTTGGTTGCAAATATTTGCTCTTTAAGTAGCCGCAGTGACATTCTACAACATGATTTCTGTACCAAACAAGCGTTGACAATCAGTTGCACAAACAAGGCACAGTGGACACGTGTTTCATGGTGCTGTTGGTGGACAGATGATCAAAGCTGATTTGCTGAAGTCTTGAAATAGCGGCGTGAAGGCGAATTTGAAATATTTTTTAATGGATTTCATTTGTGGGATGTCGCACGCATCTGGAGCATTTAGAACGGCAAACTGTGTTATTTTAGGTATTTTCTAAGGCATGACATTGTTTCTAAATTGCAACAATTAATTGGTACCGCAACGAGTTGAAAGGAAAAAAAATTCTTTTGTGGGAAAGACAGACGGTTTATGGGAAGTCTTAGCTTTTGAACAATGCCGCCATACATTAAGAAGCTTTAAATAATATTACCCTAGTAGGTATAGAAGTATTTGAAGTGAAACTAGCTACTGGGTCGACTTAAAGAGAGAAAATATAAGGAATACGTCCTTCGAGGTTTAACTTTTACGTCTTAGATGTAAGCTCTTAAGTGGAAAGCGGATTGGAAAATTGAGATCACATGCGTTTCGCAAGAAACTATGGAAGGAATCATTTAGCAAAATATTCTGACAACTGTCAAAGGATGACAGATTTATGTTTAAAAGGTCAAAAATAATGCAAAATTTAAAATGAAACGCTATAATGGAAGATCCTTTAGAAATGCTTCAAAAGAATACTTAGTACATTGCCAAAGGCATGGACCCTACGACCGATAGCAGAATAAATTCTTAGAACCTCAAATTGTCCTACTACACAATTGAATGAATGTCAAAGAATAATTTGAGACCGAACAAAGACAAGCTAACCTTGTTGTGAGAAAGAGAGTATGTTTAGCAGATTAAATTGAAAATTTTGTGCTATCTTAGGGGCTCTGCAACGGCGAGTTACATACTTCACTATCTGGCGACATGAGTTAAGTTTTCCGTACCGTTCTTTTATTTGAGCCTTAGTTTTTCCTGTTCATAACTCCTCTGAGGAGTTTAGAGAAGTTATGACCGTTTTTGAAAGGGTCAGTTGAAAGCGTCCACTTTTTTTTAAAAAAATTTGTGTTTATCTATCTATGGAACTCAAAAAAGAACTCAAATGAAAAAAATTCAAATCCTGTTAGGGGCGTTAGTAGACGTTCTTACATCTCAAAACAGGTAAAGGGTTTTAAGAAAAAAGGGCGAAATCAAGGTATAAACCGATGCGGGGAGTAATAAAACGAAACTGCAAACCTTATTTACACATCATAACACCCACCGGAAATAATTTGGTTTTTCTGTACAAAATTTTCCTAAAAAACTGCAACTCAGGAATTTTTTGGGAACACTAGGTTTGATGTCTAACAATAAAAGCAGGTTGTGTACTCTTCAGGGGTCAGTACAGAGTCAAAAAACCTCAAATGGGAAGAGGCAAGAAAAAAATTTAAGTTGAACATTTTGGCATAATAACCTTGCAGAGAGAATGGCTACAGTGCGTGCTATTGCAAGTAAGCTTAGAATATCGAAGACAACAGTGCACGATACCATGCGTCGGTTTTAGGAACCATGGACTCTGAAGACTCAGAAGAGAAGCGGTTAACTTGCGGTCCAAATTAACATCAAAACAGGAGGACCAAACTATAAATATAAGAGGGGTGGGTGGCTTACAGCTCCTGAGTTTAACCGTCAGCACTTAGAGCAGACATCAATAACAACCACAAAAAAGCTTTTAGCTGCCGCAGACCTTCGAGTCGAGTAGCAGCGTACAAACTTTTGATAAAACCTCAAACAAAGTCGAGTAGTTGGATTGGAAAAGAGAACAACAGGACTGGGCATTTATAGATTGCTCGAAAGTCTTATGGACGGACGAGCCCAAATTTGAAGTTTTCGGACAAAAAATGAGAATTTACGTCCAGCAATCTGTTGTAGAAAAGATGGTCCTTAGCTGCGTGGTCTCAACAATTAAGCATGGTTTAGGGATGTTACTCTGCCGGTGTTGGAGACCTCATCCCTATCGATGGAATCATGAATAAGAAGAGGTACCGACAAATATTAAAAGACCACACCTTACTATCGGGTTTGCGATTAATAGAACCTGGATTCACATTAATGCAAAATAGTGATCCGAAACATTCTTCTATGCTTTGCCGAGAATACATACCAGAACCAGAAAGAACGCTAAAGGAACTCAATAGAATTGCTTTTTTAACAAATTTAACACAGAGCTTAGACGACAGTGTCGTCGACAAACTTTGGGATATCCTTCAAGAAGATCAATGACATTGGAAACTATTAATAAGCTGATCGATAGAACGCGTAGATTGACGGCCAATGTGGCCTGAATTGATCTGAATTGGCTTGGACTTTCGACTTTATTTCTGCCAGTAGAGGCATATCACCTACATGTTCAACTGACAAGCGCGTGAAGATCTCTTACCGTAGAATGGAGACGAGAAAAAATAACGAAATTCCACCATCAAAACACAGCAAGAAATCCGCTTTGCTATTCTCTTCGCATATCGACGTCAAATCAAATCAGTACAAATTTCCCAGGAATGTCAAAAATACATATGAAATGAGTACACCGTCCCTTGTAACCGTTTTTGAGTTAAGGTTTCAAATATTTTTCTGTGTTGAAGAAATCTGCTCAGGGGATTTCACGAAACCTAAACTAAAAGTTTTCAAAAATTGTTTGGAAAACAAGGAAAAAATGGAAACATGCCCCTACTTTTTATACTACGATAATGCACCTAGTCACACTGTAAAAAAAAAAGTTTTCTGGAGTCATTGGGTATCAACGAAGTTCTCCCAGCATCCTATTTTCCGCACCTAGCACGGTGTGATTTTTAAATGTTTCAATAAATAAAAATAAAAATTCAGGGTAGAGCCTTCAGTTCCAATCAGACACAATCAATGCAGTCAATGCCAAAAACTAAGACTTCCAAAATTTATGGAAATCTATGGAATCACAAATTCAAAAGTAAAAGTAATTTTTTTTACTAACTTCTCAAATTTTTGTTAGTCTAGTTGATCGGTATCTATTTAAGCAAATTTCAGCCCCAAAGCTCAGGATACCCTCACTATGCAGATACCACGCACCCAGCTGATTTCAGCTGAGATTTCTTTCCCAATCCACACCGCATAACCATCGAACCGTTCATAAAATCGCTTACAAAACCCTTTCAGCATAACAATGAACTGTGGTGAACAATGCTACACCCACCGCCATAGACAAATTGCTTAGTTATTTACAAACAATTAACATACTTACAACCCATAAAGTTTCAGTTGTAATTTGAAAAGCGCATTCTCTGCTTATGAACATGTATGCTCTGAACCTCATAACAATTAGGCGTTACACAATCTTTCATCTGCATCCAAAAAAAAAAAAACAGAAAAAAAAGTCAATCATTGCATTCAAAGAAGCAGCGAAAATTCCAACACCTGTTCAGTACACTTGACGAAAGACAAAGCAAACAGAGCACAGAAGATACAAAAAAAAACAATAAAAACAGCAAAAAACATGGAATCTTCAGAGCAACTCACGAACACCATCACCTCAGCAGCACTATGCCCAGTCCAATGACAAAATGACATGAATTCAAAATTCCACTCTCCTCCTCCGCTCTGTCACGATATACTCGTAGCTATTGCAAGCCGAGCTTAAACGTGCCTCTCTCTTCTTTGATACATTCGCCGAAGCCGCCGAAAACAAACACCGAAAACAATATCTCAGATTTAGTCACTGAAAGTTACTTAGATACTCAGATACTCGTAGTCGTACTTCGTACGATTGACGATGGTGTTGATGAGATCCGGTATCTCTGTTATTCGCTTTATAGATGCAGAGCAGGTGAATGTGTGAGAACTCTGACAGCGCCTGCCTGCAGTGACAATGATCTCGACGACACCACATTTTGACACTCGACCCACTGTGTCGTTCCGAGCTTGGTATGCCGCCCTCCCCACCTGCAGTGGTATGTGGGTATTTCTGGCATAGAATTTATGGAAATTGTTCGGAGATTCCCCTCGAATGTTCAGCTGTATGTGTCTTTGTCTTCTGTCATAAAATGAAATTAATGACTGCCAGTCTGTTGGGTATTGTAATTCCATGACAAGAACACTTACTATACCGGCGAAATGATTTAATTCAGTTTGTGAGGTCAGTAATAATAATTGTATCCTTGTTGATTGTCGTAGGCGATGATTCATTGCCGTTAATTTTGAAATTTCCTAATATCCGTTGGCTACAAGTCCGGAATCCGGCAGATATGACTAATTGTTGTGTTGTTATAGTTTGCGTTGAGTAGTTGTTCTCGTTATGTTAAGGGGGCGTGACGTTGTTACGGAGATAAGTGGTTCCGTGGCAGTCTGCGTCAGTAAATTGGCGAACAAAATATTTTTGATGCGATGTAGATTGGCCAAAAGGAACTCATTTTTTATTCAGCAAAGCGAGTTATTCACGGAAAAAAACAACAGCATAGACAACATAGAAAAACGACGAATAAAATTATTTTTACGAGTTATTTGGAAAACATTTCTGTTTTCTAAGCTCGGGGAATGACAGCTTTTACTAAATCGCAAGAGAAGCGGTCTCCTGGACGTCCGAAACAGACGAGGTGCAGATGAAGGGATAGTACGAGATCACCATCTAATGATAGCTACCGGTCGGTTGCGTATTGTTGTAGTTCGAATGTTTCAACAAGAGAGTGCCCAGGTACAACATCAACATATTAAAGGATCCCACAGTTCGACAACAAATATAATATAATATAATGCGGATAATCTTCCGCAAGTGTGGAAGCAATCAGTAGCTCATTGCCGCATCTAAGACCAATGGAGTGATTTTTATATCCAGTGCGGAAGGGAAGACATAAGGCGCGGCTTTCTCAGAATACCTGGAGGCGGATTGAAGAACAAAAGCAGCTGAAATAAGAGAAGTACAGCGTAGCGGGCGATGTGACAGGCGCAACTACATCAACGCGCTGGGTATAGAAGAAGAGGAAGCTGCAAGGAGGCATGACAGCAGAAACGTTTACAGAATCACTAAAGAGCTGGCAGGTGCTCGCATCAATTCTAGCCAACACCCTGTGAAAGGCTTAGATGGTCCGCTGCTTATTTCGGATGAGGAACAGCTCAAGAAAATCTTCGAATCCATTCCCCAGGCACGGCGCAGTAAAGGAAGACCGTCACTCAGGTGGCGCACGCGAGTGAAAGGGAAAGGCAGAAGTGTAGACGGAGGCACCTCAGGTTGGGAAAAGCTGCGGCCCATTGCCAGAAACTATACATGATGGCGCGCAGGCGTAGTAGAGGCCTGAAATGAAATTGCAAGCTAATGTCTAAGTCTCTGTATCTAAGACAAACTGCCAGTCGTAGAGCATAAACTTTTCAACGAAAGCAAACATTTTTAAAATTTAATTTGTAATTCGATCAACAGGTACACGATACGAACTTCTATTCGCCAAAAATAAATTGATTCAAACGTTTCTTTAACGGAAAAAAAATGTATCTGCTCCCATAGTCTACACACGTCCGGAATGCCGATAGCACATTCCACAATACGAGTAATAACCAACTAAGACAATAGAAACATGTCGACTATAACACACAGACAATTCATCATTAGGTGCCTTCAACACAATGGCCTTCTGAAGAGCTTTACTACACTTATTCTCTTTCCTAATTATTTCCCTTAAATTCGTACAGCTACCCGCAAAGTCAACAACCTTTGTTTTCATCGCAAAGATCGCCAAACCCAATGCCTTGAAGCGGATCCAACACAACCACTTATGCTTTCGATACAGATTGTTAAATGTTTACTTTCCGGAGGCTTTGAGCCTCTCGTTGTAGGTGTAAATTCAGCCCCAAACATTTTGGGAACAGATACGTCGAAGGACATACTTACTCTTGATGGGGAAGAACTAGCGGATGTTGAAAGCAAGCTTAACGCTTTCAAGCAAGTTTATTCATATTTATATTCGGAGAAAACTCCTAACTTTGATATGACTTTAACAAACAGTGTTCTTTCGACAGTCAATGAGTTTGGAAATAGGAATATGAATGTTCGATTAACATCGTTTTCAGCATATAATACCACTTCAGATAATTTGGCGCTACCATTTACTTCGCCAATTAAAGTAAATATACATAGAATGAGTATAAATAATAAAAAATCGTATGGTATCGATAAAATCTCAAACTTTGTTCTGCGAAAATGCCCATACTCACTGGATGTTGCACTTTCTTGCATTTTTAATCATTGTATAAATAATGGTTACTTTCCTACAATCTGGAAAAAATCAAAAGTTATACCAATAGCAAAAAAGAAAAGTGCAAAAGATATCAAGGATTTTCGCCCAATTTCCTTACTTTCCAATGTAGGGAAACTTTTTGAAAGAGTCTTAGCTGTAAGCATAGATCATTTCTGTGATGAAATGAATGTTATTCCAAACAATCAATTTGGTTTCAAAAAAAATCACTCCACCGAACACTGCTTACTCTTACTAAACAATAAGATTATTCAAAATCTTAGAAACAAAAAATGCTCTGTAGTTTTAGATATAGACCTGCAGGCAGCTTTTGACTCAATTTGGCATAAGGGACTTATTTTTAAATTGATAAGGTTTAACTTTCCTGATGCCCTTATCAGAATGGTTAGTGATTTTCTAAGTTCTAGAACCGCTTTTGTTTGTATTGGTTCTGAATGCTCAGAAGAATTTGCAGTGCTTAAAGGTGTAGTTCAAGGATCTTTACTTGGTCCAAAATTATTTAACATTTATCTCTCTGATTTCCCTTTCAATAATCCTGAATCGGAGCCTGAATCTATCTTGTTTGCTGATGACACCAAAGTATTGGCAAGCGCTGTTAGGCCCCATGATGCATTGAACAAAATTAAAGATTCCTTGCCAATTTTGACGTCGTACCTTAAATCTTGGGGTTTAATTTTGAATGCGGGAAAAAGTCATCTTTCTTGTTTCAGAAACACCTATGGAAAAGGGCATCGTAAGGCAGTCAAAGAGAGTAAGACCCTCTCCCTAGCTATAGAGAATATTCCCATCCCACTTAAAACGGAAGTCAAATATCTGGGCATACATTTTGATCATAAATTCAAGTTCAATACGCATGCTAGAAAAGTGTTAGGTAAAGCGAAAATGGCTTCTGGTCTCCTAAAACAACTTCTCTCATCGAAACACACTTCAAAGAAAACCAAAATCCTGATCTATAAAACGCTCATAAGGCCCATTATTTCGTACGGATTCGGATGTTGGTTTACTATTTCACCAACAGCAGCAAAAGAGCTTGAAGTCTTTGAGAGGAAGATCTTAAGATTTTGTTGTGATAAGCACAGAAAACCGAACAAAAAATGGTACTCGAATGTGACCCTGTATAATGAAGCAAATATGGAGCCTCTCACTATATATATGATAAACTCACTCAAAAAGAAATTGCAATCTATCTCAGCCCATCCTAATCCCCTTATTAAAGCGTTGTGGGATGCAAACATTAACGAAAGCGTGTTCGACAACCAATTTTATCTATCACCTTTCAATCTTATGAATGTAAGATCCGCAGCTCTATTCGAACCAGAATTAGGTGGCGCCCTAACACTACCCTTTTACAAGAAGGTTTCGTTACCTGCTTTAAGAGGATAGTCCACGTGAACTAAACAAATATAACAAAAATAATCTCGTAAGATTAATTCCTGCGTACTACATAGACTCTTGTCCTAGATAAATTTAAACTCGAGAGCCCAAATATTTTGTTAATAATGCATTCTACTTGCTGTCATATATTTTATATTATCAGTTAAGTAGTTTTGCATGTTTTCTTTTGACGCTCTTTAAATTCAGATATACAGAAATACCTGGTATTTTTTCCTTTAGTTTGTAAGTATTTCTAGTCATAAGTTGTAAGTCGGCCGCTAAGAGCCATTATGTGAACGTATGTCGGGAGCAAACATACGAAAAGAATGCAAGGCAACTATTATTTTCATATTTGAAATATCACATTTATATTGATCTTTCGCAAAAATAATTTAGCTTCACCAGACATACTTATATTAAAGTCGGTAAATAAAAAAAAAAACAATTGTATTCAAAACTAACCAATGTACTATTAGTCTCAATAAATTGAAAAATTGATTGAGTAATAACCAACTAAGACAATAGAAACATGTCGACTATAACACACAGACAATTCATCATTAGGTGCCTTCAACACAATGGCCTTCTGAAGAGCTTTACTACACTTATTCTCTTTCCTAATTATTTCCCTTAAATTCGTACAGCTACCCGCAAAGTCAACAACCTTTGTTTTCATCGCAAAGATCGCCAAACCCAATGCCTTGAAGCGGATCCAACACAACCACTTATGCTTTCGATACAGATTGTTAAATGTTTACTTTCCGGAGGCTTTGAGCCTCTCGTTGTAGGTGTAAATTCAGCCCCAAACATTTCCTTAATTTTAAAAGAAATAACCGAACCAGTTTGTTAACACCGCGGTATTTTTAGAAAGTCACACACATGGTCTGTCTGTCTGTCTATCTATCTATCTATCTGACTCTCCGACATGAAGTGCTAAGATACGATTAAATGCTCGCAAGGTGGTGGAACCATAACATGCGACTTAGACCGATTTTGATGGTCAAAATTTAGTCAGCATGTGAGAGGTTTATTTTTATTACCAATTAATTTATCCAAATTTGGACTGCGCTTGCGATTATGTTTTACGCGAGATACATTCAGTCAGATAGGAGGTAAATTAATTTCTCAACCATAAGTTGGAAAATCGTTTCGATGAGGTCTTGTTTTATCGATTTCGCATCATTTGTTGCATGTTGCGTTGTTTAAGACGAATGAGAAGAATGATTTATAACCGGGAAATGTTTTCATTTAATGGCGTGGAGGGGATTTTATGAGGAAAAATATTTAACTCATGACTTGACATGAATAGTCGTATGTATGCCATAAGTCTCCAGTAGTTTATGAGTTAGAAACACTAATGCATCAAAGACCTGTCAGAATGTAAAGTTTTATTTGCACTTAAAGTCTGACTGATGTCATACGAGTGCATGTTTGCGAATGCAAAGGCCTTGACTTTACAAATTCTATTCTATGTGTGTTTCGTTTTATGTGAAACAGTGCTAACTTTGTTAACCTACTTAACAAAATAAAGGGTGGCATGTGTGCATATGTGTAACCGGATCCTATGCGGACAACTCCCACAGTAAGAGGAAAAATCAATGAAATTTGCGTTGCGTCTAAGAGAATCATTCCAATGACAATTTCATGACTCAGGACATGCCAAAATGGCATTAAGACTGCGTTACCCGTTCCTAGACTTCAATATTAAATTCAGCCGACAGCAATGGGAAGGCAATGGTACTTCAAATGATAGCAAAGTTCTGGAAATCTACACTGACGCGTCTAAGACAGGACTAGTATTTTTTCGATCGCCCTGAATTTAAGAAAGTCTTCTAGGCTACTCCATCACTACAGTGTGTTCCAGGCAGAAATGTTGGCTATTTGCAAGCCCGCTGAATGGATGTCGATGAGGCAGGTTCCTAGACTTTAATATTAAAATGAAGATTAGCATCGTCAGCCGACAGCAATGGGAAGCGAATGCCAGTTTAAATGATAACAAAGCGCTGGAAATCTACGCAGACGGGTCTAAGACAGATTACGGTAGAGGGACTGGTATTTCCTCTATGGCCTTGAACTTAAGGAAGTCTTTTAGACTACCGGATCACTGGAGTGTGTTCCAAGCAGAAGTCTTGGATATTAGAAAAGCCGTTTTCGGTTTTCGATGAGGTCGTTGTTGGATTCTGCATTTTACACCGAAAGTCATGGAGCCTTAAATGCACTCGAATCACAAACTATAAAATCTAAATTGGTTAGGCTCTGTCGCGCATCTCTGAATGAGATATCGAATAGGTGCACCGTGAATCTATGCTGGATTCCTGGTTATAGAGATATTCGGGGAAATTGTGAGGCAGAATGGCTAGCCAAAAAAAATGCAGAAGTGGACCTACAGATACCAATAGAAATGACTAGAAACAAAATCTCCACAGTAGCACTGAAAGACGCTAATGAGATACGGGGTATCATTTATGCGCACAACCATGCAACACAAACCTGGCCTTTGCTAAGTCGACGCAAAACCAATTAGTAGAGCACACATCGGTATCCTAATAGGAGATCTCACAGGTAATTGGGCAATAGGAAGACATGCCGTGAGGCTAAGTACTTCGGCCAGTGACTTTTGTCGTAGTTTCATGGACGAAGAACCAACCTAAGTTGGTCTAAGTGTATGCTACCGTATCCGTGGATAGCCATCTAACGTAACCTAACCTAACGTAGCTAACAGGGCCGACTATAAGACAACTATTATGTATCATCCAAAGTGTGTGGTCAATGGATTGCTAGACTTCAATCGGGCCTTATACCTACATACATACATGCACTCGATAAGTGGTGTCTCTGAAAGCCCAATCCAATCCTGTTTGGTTAAAAAAAAATTACAATTTCGGAACCAAATGAATCTTGGATGAACAAAGGAACGACAAGAGATCCGAACGGGGTAGAATTATTTACATATGATGGATCAATATAGAAAGGGAATCAGAGTGGGTGTGCTCATCACAGATCGCACCGAAAAAAAAAACAAATCGATATCTACTAGTGTAGCAAAGCAGCCATAACCCGATACAATCTTTGGCAAGGGAGTGTAAAATAACGCTGAGCCCACTTTTCAGCTGAAACAAAGTTCGTTCGTCTTACCTACATAAGTATCGGGACATAAACGTTTAACGAGAAATGAAAGAGCTGATGAACTATTTAGTAAGAGCAGGAACAGGAAATAGGATATACGTATGTACTACTGACGACTATCCCATTTTCGAAACTACTGTGCAATCGTTCACACTATTTTACATTTGAGGCGGAGCTCCCACCGTTTTATCTAGCAAGGCATAGGATACGCTTAAGAGTACATGGCAAAGGTTCCAAATATGGACGACACTCGTCTACCAAAAATTGTAATCAATCATCAGAGGGGCAGGAGCTAGCGAATAGAGCGAATCGTCTTCTTAACTTAGTGCAAGGAACGTAGAAAATATGAAAATGGAACTTTACAATATCTTGACCAACTTTAGCGATACATTTTTCAACAGCTTAATGGAGGAGGCACGAACATCAGTCCACAGGATATCCTACTGCCAGCATCTCCGGCTGGATGCTATAACCACCATTTTCGAGGCGAGAAGAGAAATACTACTTTCAATCTCAGCGGCGCTAGAAAATATAGTGCATTCTACCTCTCAACTAAGCAATGCTCGCCAACAAGCCCTGGTTAGTCCAACAATATTTTGATCCAGCTTACAAACCGAAAATCACTCAACAGTGACTCAAAAAGAAGGAACTCCTTTTGGTGTAATAGGTTTAAAAGCTCAGATTTTATTGGATTCTCAGCTGTGCTTGGTGGCTGTTCCCCTAGAGGGGTTAAAACTTACACCAGCCAGTTCACAGCCAAGCACACTACCTACTACTCCGTAATCGTCACGTGCATCACCGGAAAATTGGCCATACCTCAGTCTGATGGATTACAAGCTATGCCATATGCTACGTCAGGTGAGGCTTGCTCTCCTCGACACCGAAATATTGAGTCTTGAAGGCGTGCCTTTGTCCGAGGAGTGTAAAATTTCCCCACGCATGTGGTGCGTGTTGCGATAGATGATTGGCCAGAGCGTCTCAGGTCTTACTGTAAGGCAAATGGCGGCTATCTCCAATTATGTGTTCTACGATTCCTAGCTATTGAGTGGGGCAATAGAAAAAATTAAAGTAAATTGAAAAATATGAACACCTTCTCATTCGGCACAATTTCTTGCTTGTATCAGTATTCATGACCAGATATTAGCCGAACTTAAATCCAATTTAGGATCCCATAAATAAGTGAAGCAAAATATTTCAACTTTTCAGCTCTATCACATCCATCTTCCAAACTGGGATGCGAAAACAGCAATTTTTAATTAGTAAACAATCTCCCATTACACTGTTGTACGGATAGTACAAGCATACCGGTTAGGCTGGCCCGGTTTCACTCATAATGCCCAAAACGATCCCATCCCAGCAAAAGATAATTAACTGCGAATTCCTTCTTATATCGGCTTCGTTCGTACGGAATATGCTTCGGTATTTCGTGTCTACCGTTTAGTTCGGTAAAATGTTTTCCACATTTAACACCGACTAAATGACAAGACAAAAGGTACACAATCTCAAGGTGATTTATTCACTTGACAGCCAAGCAGCCAAAAGTAAAAGATACAAATAAAGAACGTCATACAGCGTGTCAACTTGAAGTCGCTGACGTCCGTCTGTTTGTGCTGAAATACAAGTGACGCGACGTGGAGATTTTTCGCACGGATTCGTAAAGAGTGGTTTCGTTTTGTATTTTTCTTTTTTTCCTTTTTAATGTCCTCTTAAATTTTATTTAGTAGAAGTATTTAATTTAACAACACTTGAGAGATGACAGTGATCAACATTGAGCAGTCGCACGCACTTTGGCGGCGAATGGTGGTTATTTTTGGAGATTTCAATTCGATTCGATTCGGTTTGGAGTTTTATGAGATATGAGGTTGGTCGGTCTTACTTGAGGTGACAGCCAGTTAATGTAAATGTGCACTTACGAGTTTGGACAGACATTTTGGCTTTAAGAAGGTCACATTTGAGGCTTTTTTTTAACACTTAGCGTGAAGTGTTTTTGGACAGTTTTCTATGCAATCTCTTTGAGAGGGCTTCCTTCCAGATGAACTGATTAAAAGAGAACGGGAAACACGATAAGGCCAAAATCAAACTCGTTTCCTGAATAAGTTCAGACTGAACCATATTTCGACACTGTATTGTAGGAAGGGTTGTCAAAGTGTCGTACCCCACGCAAAGTAACTGGTAAGCAAACTGATCAGGATTGGCGGAGAAAATCTTACAACGCGTGGGAGGAGTTAATTTAACAACCCCTACTTATGAGATGAGGCAAGTCTCGTGGCAACTTGAAAAACAGGTATAATATAGACCGGAAGGTAACGTAAACTCGATCGTCAGACAAGGGTATCCAAGAATTATAGTTGCTTCGTTCGACTACCATTTCGAAGACCATCCTGCACGAGACGACTCAGATGTTTACAGACTATTGCGGATCTAAAGATCAAAATTAAAAAAAAGACGTAATCAATATGTAATCCATGCCTATGAGATAAGGGTGACCACGGAGTAGTAGGTAGTGTATTTGCTTGTGACCTGGCCGGTCTAACTTCAAACCCCCCTAAGGGAATATCACCAAGCCCAACAGAAAAGCGAATAAAATCTGAGTTTCTCTAACTACCACACCAAAAAAGTAGTTCCTGCCTAGTAGTATAATGGACCGCATAGAGTCTGAGTGCTTTTGGGATTTGGTAGCTCTTAAACAAAAGCCTATAGGGTGAATGGCACTACGTTAATGTGTCTTCTAATGGTGAACTCCAGATGCCTAAGCAACTCTGTTTTAAATGTAAATCTTCTACGGTTGCATGCGGGACTCTGCCAGCGATGATCATCACGCTCTAGGTTCTCGTGGGAACAAAATTAAATCACAAAAAAATAAGAAGAGAATGATGCTGCCAGGAGACTTAACCTCAGTCCCTAAAACCGACGAGGGTGATACTTTATGGGTCCATTGAAGGAAGTAGCACAGCTTCAAAAGCCGCTCGCCCTCAGTACTGAATTCCTTGCCGGTTGAATCAAGAGAGGTGCAGAGTGACTTTGAGGTAGTAGAGGACTTTCCCTACCTCGACTCTGATACAAATTTTAACAATAAGATCTCAGCAGAAATAAAACGAAGGATAGCTCTTACCAATCGTTGTTTTCTAGGTTGTGAAGACAATTAAGTAGTAAGGCCCTAATCCGAACAACTAAAGAGATTCTATACAAGATCTTAAGCACTCCAGTCCTGTTTTATGTCGATGAAGAATAGACGAAGATATCCTTGGTTGCGGTTATTTCGAGAGAAAAATTCTTCGTAAGATACTCCGTACCTTTTGCGTAGACGAGCTTTGGAGGACGAGATTCAACGACAAACCTTACGAATTGTACAGCAACATCAACCAAAAGCTTTGCATCAGACGCCTGAGATAGCTAGGTCATGAAGAATAAATGGACACCAGTGCTCTGGCCTCCTAAGTCTTCGAACCTAAACCGGAGGGACAGCCCAGAAGAGGACAACTTCGCCTTAGATAGCGTACACAAGTAGAAGGGGACCTCAACTGACTTGCAGTGCCCAACTGAAGGAAGTTAGCTTAGGACCGAGCTAACTGGAGAAGCTTTTTGGTTGACGCCCAGGTTCATCCTAAACTATATGTACCACAACCTAAGGATGTGAGTAAGAGGGTAATTATGCAGAACGTGTTCCACTGTCACGCAAGTAAACATGTCGAAACTCCCCCGATAAATCACATTTTACAGATGATTAACATACTCTCTCATCAATTTCGACCGAATCCATCGAATTAATCAAATTCCAGTAGTGAATGATGATGAGACGAAATAGTGCCAACGCAAAACGTTCCGCAGAAAATGATATCTCATTTCTCTTCTTCATTTCCCACACGTACATATTTCTAAGCTGAGCCTAGAGAAATTCGAGACTTGTATCTTTTGCTGTATAATTATCGTCATCAGTAGTTTCTGCAGCAATCCAAGCAATTTAAGTAATTGTACTGTTAACTGGTGGATAATTTGCAAAGTTATCAGCCACGTTGTAGCATTTAGTGGGAAGTTTAGAAAAGCTTGACCTAGATAAGCCAATAGCTTATTTAATTGCTGAAAAAGGGTTTATCTTCGATGGAAAATTATAAAGGAGAGTTGGTAGGAACCCAAGAGGAGACAGAAATTACAGATAATTGTTAAGAAAACGTCATTAGACTTGTGGCCGTGACCCGTGCTTAAGTCTGAAATGTAGCCTTGTTCTGAGGAGTGTGCTCGGCTCAAAAGAGTAAACGTTGCCCGCTGCCGATAGGACTTGGGCCGAATTTTCTAATTTTTCCCTGCAGGAGGTTCCATAAGGCTAGGAAAAATTGTCAGTCATTTGATACTCAAGAGTCTGAAGTTTCGTCGTCTTCAACGCAATGAGTGACTTGGAAACGTTGTAATAAACAGAACCATTCCTATAATGACTTAATTGATCGCAGTACGAGTAGATGTCTGCTGTGAACGTTTTATCCAACTCTAGGCTGATCATGAGCAATATCGGAGGACCAAAACAACAAAAAGAAGGGACCCACTTGCTAGGGTTCCAAAACCAGTGGTGATATATACTGCTCCAGTATGACAGAAAGCCATAAAATTATGGGCAAACGCTAAGCTACTGTCGGGAATAATTAGACTAAACGCGCTTGGTGTGTACTCTACATTTAGGACAGTGTTATCCAAATACCTTCCGACATCCTGGCTGCAGAGGATACATGAGAGAAGAAGAAAAGTGTTGAATAGATTGCTGACGAATGAAAAAAGGGAATATGAGCACCTGAAGTCGCATAAAAAATGACCACAACATTAGGACACAACTACCAAAGGTCGTTGGACGCATAGACCCATTCTGGACATTAAGAACTGGATGTGTACTAGTCATGGCCAAGTAGACTACTACTACTACGGAGCTTTAATCTGTAAGATTCAATCAGGAAAACCTCCTAAAGATACAAGAAAACAGAAACAACACTTTATTCCGAGACCCGACGAATGAAACGCATTCTTTTTACTACCGAGAACGGGCTCATGAACATGTAAACAATGAACACTGTCTTTAAAACCCACAAAACGTTCCCATATCCCAATTATTTCCAAAAGATATGCCTATTGTGCGTGTTTAATTCGTTTCCCCCTCCAGAAACACCTGACCCAATAACTCAAAATCACCACATCCGTGTTGCAATCATTTGCGCACAGAAAAATTAAATTATTTTAAATCACCAGATAAATCAATCGCATTAGAGCATTAGATACGTATAAATCCATTAAAATCTTATTAACTTTCCACGAATCAAAAAAAAAAAAATCAAAAAAAATCTCAAAGTAGCATAGTCATCATCCCACTGTGTGTGCACACACAATCGCTCAAAAGACATTAATCGTGATGTTTTTTTTTCGTCATAATTCGAGTGGCCACATCCGCATATGAGTAGTAGAGTATCTAAGAGTTTATTACAATGTATCTCCTCATTTGTGTGTGCAAAGATACATGTATACGGTGTAGATACTCATATCAGTTCATTTGTCAAATGCATTCGCTACATAATTAAGGCGGAGATGTGTGTGGAAGAAAAAAAACTAACAACACACACCTCACGAATAATCGACATTGTTAGGAGCTAATTATGAGATTGAAAAAAAAAGATTTATAAGTGTGGCCAGTATTTCCTTATTAATAACGATGAAGACTTTAATTAGCCGCTGGAAACTGCTGAATTCTGTGAGAGGCGCCTTAGGTGCAAAGGAGTCAATGTCTTAATTTTCAAGCGAACCCCAAAATGCATCTCATAGACACCTAAGGAGGTCTTAACGGAATCAGTGTAGAAAAAGCGTACAACATCGCAACCACTCCTCATCCAATTAGTTGCAATTTTCCAAATGTCACCAAACACAATCCTTCGCAAAGCCCAGTCGCAATGTCAAGATTCTAATTAAAACTAGATAAAACCAACGAAAAACCCCTCACTGACGCAAGAACAAACCAAAAAAAGCTAAGTAAACAAAACCAAAATAAGAGAGAGCTAGCCTCCACTAGCCTCCCTCCCCATCCGGCATATCTTAAGGTGCAATCTTTGTATCTCGAATATGGTAAAGCGTTCGCATTTTTCTTAAAGTTAATTGGATTGAAAATGAGGCACGACTTGTATGCTACACAGCCAATCCGAATATGACCGCTGTCTCCCCCTGTCTATATAGATTCACTTTTGGTCATAATTTGTTCAAATAAACTGACAGCTAAATCAGAATTTTGACAGTGACAGTACAAAGTAATCATATGGCGACTAGAGTTTTTTTTTGTTTTAAACTACTAATTAGCAGTGACAGCTGTTTGAATTCGGACGCTTGAGGTATCCAGCTTCTCTGGCTTCAGGGTAATATTTCGTTTCGATTAATTAGTAGATTCTTTTTTTTTATGGATTTGGTATTTTGAGATATTTCTTTGTAAATGGGATACGTGAGGGAGACAAAGACGGTCAGGTTAATGAGTCTATTCAACTCTATGTTGGGATGCTGTGTGGAATTCTTTGAATTGAATGCCATTTTTGGAGAAGGGAATGCGATTCATTTGGAGATAGTATTTAGGTATCATTACCAAATGTTATTTAAAATATTTATGTACCAAAAATGGACGTCATTATAAGAGAAAGATAGATTCCTTTAGCACGAGAAACTATTTTGAGTAAGTTATTAACGAATTCCAATGAAATTTGGATCATTTGGATTACTATGTAATTGGACAGAGCCTATGGAGACTTTAATAAGCCTCTGTAAGAGGCAACCTTGAGAGAATTTAAGATTTTGCCGCTCGTGTCACGACACGCAGAAAAATCAAAGATTTTAGATCGTAAACCTGACTTACTCAGGTAGCGTTGGTGTAACTCATTAGCGATACTTTGTTGACTGAAAAATTTGGCTTAAAATGGACTTAAATTTCGCTCCATTCTCTCTATAGATTTGGCGGCACTAAAAGTGTCACATGTGACATCTGTCAATATTGCGATTAGTAAGTATGGAACGCGCCACGGTATTGTGGTTCAAACTCATTATAAGAATGGGGAACGTTTTGCTTCGTGAATTTTTGGTCGAAATAATGCTCCAAATATGTCATCAAATCGAAATTTAATCAAAAAATTCCCGGAAACTGGTTCGACTATGATTAGTAAGTCACCTGACCTTCACTTTAAATCTACAACTCCACAGACAGACTCAGCTTCTCAAATTGGTTTTAATGGTATTTTCAAGTTTCAAAACCAGTAAACCAGTATTTGACGCAAATAAAAAGAATGACAAAAATTCCGTTTCCTGCCTTTTACTTATGAATATTCCTTGCTTCTATCTGTTTTTTAGAGCCGGAATTCGCCTATATAACTTTCGTCATGAAATTCTTACATTCTCTCTAAAGCATCGTGAATGATTTATATCTCATATTATTCTTCAAGGAATTACCTTTAATTTAACATCTAAATCATCAAAATCGGTCAACAAATAAAAAAGTTACAGCAAAATGAAAAAATCGCAAAACTACCACAGAGGGGTTGGCACCGAGGGTCACAGTGTAGGAGCCCCAGAGGGTCGGTGTACCTGCTGTTCTCTGACGATTTCTGGTGGCCTGGTGTTTTATGAAACATTCGTGACGACTGGCGAGTGATTTTGTGCAGCCGATAACTTTGGTTCTAGACAAGCGAGCGCCATGAAACAAGGACTAAAATTTAGGCTAGAGGGTGTAGTTTATTTCTAGGATATTTTAAGGTACAGGGTGATCCCGTATCATGTGTGAAAAGTGAGTAAATTTTGTGCTAGCGATTTGTTGGGCTCCAGTTAGTTACGCTAGAGACGTGAAACAAGGACTGAAGCTTAGGTTAAAGGGTGTAATTTATTTTCCAACATTGTTTTCATAACTCAACAAACTTCTGTTGTACCGAATCCATTTTAAGCGAAGAGAATTTGTTAATTGGTTGATGAAACATCAGCTAGTGAACGAAAATTTAACGATGAGCCTTATTTTCAACTCTAAACAAGCAAAATTATTTAATTTGGGGTGCAGGGACATCCAGGAGTTAATCAAAAGAAGCCCATATACATATGTATCTGCAACGCGTCCTTTGAACTGGTGGGGAGATGGACCGGTTAAAGTGAATGTTTTGTATTACAGAACGATAATAAGTGATTAATTTTGACCAGAATTCATTGATTTTAGTCCAGAAGACATGTGGTCCTAGGAAGACGGCCCCCATATGGCACAATTTGTGAAAAAAAAATGAGTTGCAACAAACCACAGACATTTCCTGAGCTAAAGGTAGACTTTCAAGACCCAAGACTTTCTTGGGTAAACGTCTAAAATCATTCGCCAACAATTCGATTGGTTCTTATAAGTACAGTATTGGTTCAGAAAAGCCTATAGTCTGTATAAAATTAAGTCTTTCCAGACTCCTTCTTTGGGGTAAAATTTAGAAATAAGACACTCTCACCAACTAGTCGAAAAAAAAATTCTTGTCACCTCTACTCTACGGCAGAAAGGCATGAATCTTAAGGCAAATGCGGAAATCCGTGAACGATTTTCAGAGAAATATTTTTTGAGTGGCTTCTGGTAAGCAATGTATGATGAACGAACTTCGCGATTTGTTCAGTGACATGGACTTAGCCAGACTGATTCGACTAAGATGATGGGGACATGTACAGCGAATGCACACCTACTATCTGGCTTCCAGAGTCCATAATGCCTTTCTAGAGCGACAACGTGGGAAAGGAAAACCTTGCCTTCTATGGTTTGCGATGAGCGCAACGATACTTGTAGATTTGCGGCTTTTGCACACAACACCGAGTGCATTTAACCGCGCCGGAATTCAAATAGGCCCGATAGAATTAAGACATCCTCCTGTTAAAAGGATATTTTGGATTGAATAATTCTGCGAAAGTAAAAACACCAGAAAAATGGTATGCAATCAACGAAATTGTGACCATGAATATGAAAAAATGACTCCAAGCCGTGAAAGAGCAAAAGAGAGCAGCAACGGAATGCAAATGCGAGCGAGTTGAAGACATAAAGCAGGAGCTCCGCCCTCTCCTCGCGAAGAAATGCTTACCGACAAAGACGCGGAGAGCAGGAGTAACAGAGGAGGTGGATTTAGTGAGTGGAAATTTCACAATGTTATTGAATTCGGGCTCGGTGTCTGTGTGAAGCCAGACAAATCACCAAAGCTTTAGGAAGGACCACCGCAGCAATAGCCAAAAGAATTACGAACAGAAAATACAAAATAACAACTAACAGCACATCTATACCAATTACTCGTGTGGCAGCAGACACCGTCGGAAATTTCTAAGTCCTTCTTGGATCACATGAACGAGCATACCATCTACGTTTTGCAGCGATCACACGAACGAGCATACCAATCTCGCTGATGGCTGCAGAAGGCGTCTGTCGGCATTAAGAAGGACTCCCGCAACAATAGTCACAAGTAGCCTAAAGAAAAAATACAAATTAATGATTTATAGCACATTTGCCCCAATTATTCCTGTGTCAGTAGACTCCGTCGGAAAATTCCAAGTACATCCTTCTTGGATCACAAACACGAGCATACCAATCACTGCAGGTGGTATGCTCGTTCATGTGATCGCTGCTGAAGGTATCTGTGTGAAGCTAGTAACACCACAGCGTATAAGTATCCGTTCAATGCAACACCTTTTTTCCTAGTCCAGGTGCAATAGCTATTTCTAAGGGTCTTGTTAGACTACGCGAGCTGTCAGACAGTCTGAGGGCAACGTAATGTTCGTCACTTCACTGAATGCCACGACCAATAGACTCACAAGAGAGAGGAATACCATTTTATGTTAAAATTGAAAGTGATTGAGATTACTCGTATAATGAACCTGTTCTTGGATTATCTCCAGTTCCATCCAGAGACGTATCCATTGAAATGATTAAAAACTACATAAATATGTAAAAATTCGCTTACCATAGCAGCTAACATCCAGACAGATGATGATTATAATTCCAAATGTGATGAATAATTTATAGATACTGTTAATCCTAGAAGTGTATGATGTATCTGATGGAGAACCCCTTCGATGGGGTGACTTTACGACACTCATAGTATGTATTCTTTTGTATTCTTTTCAAACTTATTTTTCACTATTTATTTGCGGCCTTTTTATTCACTCACTTTAGATACATTTCACTAAGCCGGTGATTAATTATTTTTTATTCTGCTTTTGGCTTTTCATTCAGTAGTAGCATTTAGCATTTTTATTTTCCTCTGTAAACCGAAAAAAAAAAAATAACACAAACCCCACCGATTATTATCTGTTTCGAGAAAAGAATGTAATCCGCGTATGTAATTATGCCGACATCATGCCACGAATTAGCATTTATTTAAAACAAAAAAAAATTGCGTATACCCCCTGCTATAGACAAAAAATTAATTGTGACTCAGACGAGGGGGAATTAATAACGATTCCATTCATGCCAAGATGGTCGAAAAGTTTAAACAAATCGTTGACAAAGACAAGGAGGTTCCTCGCCTTGGACAAATGAAAAACGTTGGATTAACCCTGGTAATTATGCGGCACGTGGACGGCGGTAGAGTCCGTGACTAAATGCAAAGAATTTCATTAAGTGACAGATACATATGTATGCTGAGGGCGTGTGGTTTGGGGGTGGTGGGAGGTTAACGCTTGTTAAAGATGCACAACTAGTTTGATTGGAAATTTGCTAAATACGTTTGGAATGAATCAACGCCGGCAATTACAGTGAATTTTATGGTGACTCTGTCGTATGTGGAAGGTAATTTCGTGAGAAAATTCATCGCCCATGGCCAATAAAAATAGACTTAGACTAGTTTTGAATCTGACTAATTCGGAATTTTTTTTAAGAAGACTTTCAAATAGCGACCTCGCGGAAAGACTTATTTGTATTTTAAATGGCAACAGGTTGGACATTGAACTTTTGTGTTTTAGTCTTCACGACTTATCGGTCCCTTCACTGGATGGAGAAAAAGGAAGTGAAAGAGAACCGATATGTACGTCATCGAAATGTGTTTGGGTTTAAATATCTTTAAATTAGATTCTACTCAAAACAATTGCAAAACAGTTTGGGATGGACAGAATCTGGAAGAATATTTCTCCACTACTATGGGTGCAAAGCAAGGCTGCTTACTAAGACCACTGCTGTTTTCGTTGTTTCTTGACGACTTATATGATACTGCTTAGGAGTGACGGGAATACTGCAATCAGACTAAGGGCTGCTGGTCTCTGAAAAGCAAGGCCCTATGGACACGCCTCTATGCTATACCGGTGACACCGCACGGAATGGACTACCTCCCTCTGACTGCAATCGAAGATTCAGAGTCAGAATTCGCAGCAGAGATAAATGGAATGAGGGAGGAGTCTGCACCGAGGACGAACTAGCTCCAAGATCCAAGATGGATAGCTGCACAGGAGCTGACGTATACTGTGACGCTCGTGATACAAAGCGTTCCTTTAGGTTAAAGGATGACTGTAGTACCATTCAAGCCGAACAAGCTGTAGAAATGATTATAAATAACTCAATGTTGCCGGCTAAGCCTCCACAAAGGCTTAGAATCAACATAAAGTAAGATTCCAGCTCGTAAAATTATGTAAACTAAAACTGAACGAGATGTCAACAGGCAACAGGTCACCTTGTCTGTTTAGTGCCAGGGCATGTGGATGTCTCAGGAAACGAAAAAGCGGATGATCTAGCCAGGAGAATGGTCGAATATGCACCCTTCACATGCTTTAGAGGCGGCTTGTATACCGCTTAGTATATTACACAGGGAAATAGACATAAAGTCTCCCGAGAAAGCTAACAGGAAAGCTCTATTAGAGGTAGTCTACGATAAGAAGAAGGCCGCAACGAAATTCGCATTGCTACTGGCACCCTAACCGGATACTGCCCCATATGAAACCATTCATCCTGGCTAGGTCTACCCTACAATGACTACTTGTAAAAGCTACAAGGACAAATAAGAAATTGAATATATTCGTCACCTGCTTTGTGACTGTCCTCCGCTGGCCCCTAAAAGAAATGTTAAATGTTACAGACGACATTATATCATACTTGTAATGTTTTGAAATTGGAGGCTAAACGTAAATGAAAGGATCAAAGGTAGAGAGATTGATGTGTATTGGGACCACCAGTGCAGTGATAACTACACCTACACAGGACTGAAGGCCATCCTCAACCATCCTGAAGAAATATCTACGCAATCTACCTACTACGGACTACACGATACCGTACTTAGATTTCACTAAACCTTTCTCAAACACATGCCCAAGTAGGAATGAAATGGAAAGCAGTCAGCTATCTAATTCGCAATCCATCTCTGTCTACACAGACGGATCAAATATAGACATAGGCGAAGGCTCAGATATTTACTCCGAACCACATCGGTATTTCCTAGCGGAGGTCCAAGCAATGACAATGTCTACTCGTAAGACTGCGTTAAGGGCAATTCTACAAGAAGGTATCACCCTTTGCATTGACAGCTAAGCAGCAACGGAAGCGATTTCTGCTATTGGAATTTAATCCAAGGTTGTGCAGTCCTATCGACAAGAACTAAAGGTTTCGTGGAACACAGCCCAATGATACGCTCTGTTGGGTCCATGGACATGAAGGCATAGCAGGTAACGAGGAGGCCAGTAAATTGACTAGAAGAGGGAATCTGGATCAGATCGAAAAACTCCGACTTTTACACTTAAACTCGAAGCAGGAGTTAAAGGGAGACAGATAATGGATGGTCTTCTCTAGACACTTATGCAATGACAAGAAAAATTTGACATTACATTGCTAAAACAAGGACCGACAGGCTTATGCTAAAAGATATGAAATACCCATCTAACCTGGTAGAAGTCATGAAGAGGCCTAGTACTCTGCGCTACGACATGAAAAAACTGGACCAAGCGAATAATGAGTACTACAATACGTCAAGGATGAGAAGATCTATGGAATGAGTTTGTTGACCAAAACTTTAACGCCTTTCCATGTATATCAAAGGTTGTTCTTTAAATGGGTGGAAGGCGAGTCATAGACAATTTTGAAAAAGAAACAAATAAACATAGATATGAGCTTCATAGCTTCTTCCTATTTAAATGCACTGTGTGAACAATCTAGCGAATGATTCTTACTCTGTGATTTTTTCTAACAGAAGTCTTCCAAGTACAACAAAAAGAATTTTCAATGGAATGCAATGCAGGTCGCTAAGCAGGAAGCTCAATTTCGTTTCCCAGCCAAGTCTAGATTGAGGAATTTATTGGGATTGCCATTGCCAATACTTTCTCTCTCTGTCGAAGCTAAGAACTCTCATTCACATTACTTAATTGCAAATCGTATTGCATAATACATTGAACGTGTCTATTTCCAACTAGTTGTCCTTGAAGGTTGATGTTTTGCTGGAAATCCTTGAGTAACACTTTTTGCGTGGAACATCAGAGGCAAAACTGTGGATGTCGACTTACGATGTCAGTATGCCGATGCTCCTAGAGAGAAGGTAATGCTTGATGGCTGCAGTGGTGTTTGGCCTTCTAAGTTAACCTAAGCTATCGGTTGCATTTCAATCTGTATTTCTATTTAACAAGTTTCTTCAGCATATTTATTGTGTGCTGTCATCGGGAGCGATATCGGTTATTCGAAGATTCTTTCAATCTGGTTTCTGATACACTCAAACAGCTTTCATTCACTTGCTGTTGTGTAATATTTATCAACGTTTCAGTCGATCAAATTTTATTCAAATCCTGTTGCGGACTATGAAAAAGTAACCTTTCGGAGGAACCATCGGTTTCAAGTGGTTAATTCGATTCAATTAAATCTCATTCATTGGCAAATGGCTTCGCGAATACCGTCCAGCTCGATGGGTACCCGCTAAAAACAAGTCTCCAACTAAAGGTGTCTAGGATCGATACTATCTAGAACCGGTAACATCAACAATGATAGACTACCGCAACAATACTGGATGGATGAAGTGGAAAATGTTATCAGGTGCCTTGTGTGACTAAAAAGTTCCAATCCGTCAAAGGGAAGGTATACAAAAACAAGTGTTACGCTAGCTCTAATGCATGGTTCTCAATGCTGGCCACTAAAACAACATAAGCTCAAAGCCTACATGTGGCTCAAATGTAGATGTTGCGATGGGTGGGAGGTGTCACAATGAAGGATTAAGTACGCAATGAATGTATTCCTGGCGCATAAAATAGAGCTAATGGCTGAGAGAAAAAAATAAGGAATTGCGGAGAGTAGAGGAATGATGCGGAAAGTTATGGAGATGAACATAGTATGCCGCAGACCCGTCAGACCCCCATTTTCATGGACAACTCTATACAGCAATGATATGAGGAGAGCACAAGTAGACGGCAGGATAACCCAGGATTGTAACAACTGGCGATTTGGCACTAGGAGAACTGACCCCAAATAAAATCAGACAAGGCTAGGATAAAGGAGAATTAATTGCTAGGATTGCCATCCATGAAAAGCATCCTACATTTGGTCAGACATTTTTCAATATTAAGCTCTGTTCTACTCTTCAGTTCTAGCTTTTTGTCGAGAGAAAACACGGTCAAAATAATGTCTAAATTCGGAAAGTAAATACGTCAACGATGATTTAAGACTGGACGAGCGAGTGCTGTATGAGTTTCGACACCGTCTTCCAAATCATTGTAGCGTGTTCCAGGCGGAAATAATGGCGATTAAAGAAGTCCTATCTTGGCTTAAGAAAAAAGTAGTACGAGTATCTGTAAGAGATATCCATATTTTTTCAGAGACCCAAGCAGCAATCAAAATGCTTAATATCGACCTCTTAGGTGGACAAGTGGATCGACATGTCCAGCTACAAAACAGATTTGACCGAAGCTGGAACATAAACGTTCCAAGAATTTGATTTCTCTCAATAGATTGCATACCGGAACTACAATAGGTGTCATCACTAGACACTGTCGAATAGGCCAGCATACTACAAGGCTAGGCCTTTCTGCGAACGACTTTTGTAGAATCCTTCACCTTCTTTGTTTCTGCCCAGCTCTCTCCCCTACAATGGGCCTACCATTGGTCTAAGTGTTTTGGCGACTCCTAGCTGGCAGCCACTTCAACCTAACCATGAGTAATGAGTGCTGCGAGTAGTGATTGCTGCATAATTAGGTGCCTTAACGTTTTTAGACTGAACAAGCCAGTGCTGTATGAGTAGTGAGTGCTGGAAAACACTGATTGCTGTATGAGTAGGTGCCTCATAGTTCCCAGACTAGACAAGCGAGTGCTGTACGAATAGATGCTTCCACTGCGATTTCAGTTAAGAGGCCATAAAACACATTTTGAAATTAAAAACGAAATTTAAACGTTTCTCTCAGAATTTCTGAATGTTTTCACAACTTCAATTTAATTAAGTTAATTCTGTTCATGTGGATTTTATTATCATATCAACACAAAGTATGCACAGTTTTTGATTAACTTAGTACCATGGTACCTCACACTAATTAATTTGGATTTACAGCTCTCCCTGTCAACTGATTTCACCTCTCACGGAAAGGTGTCCGAATTTATTGCGAAAACAACCTGCCAGAGCGTAACGTGTTTTGCACTACATAAAACGCCAAAATTCCAAGATTTATGTCTCTATTTATGCATAGATACCTACCGATGTTTTATTAATCAAAAAAAAAAAAAAAAAAACAAATTCCCATCGAAGCAAACAAAATTCAAATCTCCTACTTTCTATTTCTACTACCAGTTCCCTTTGCCAGCACAGACAGCTCCGTCCGTCTGTCCCCATCGTATCAAGCTTCGTCTTGGGAATGTTAAATAAATTGACGGATTGTGATAGTAACACGTACTGGTTACCGATGCCGACCAGACCAGTTTCCAGCCACGACCGCTGGCTACTTTCTTGTTTTTTTTTTTTTTTTTTTTTCTCTCTTTCAGCATGGCCCGGCGGTAGGTAATGTTATCCGCATTCGCGTTATCTAAACAGTATTTCTGGTTTGAAACAAAAAACGAATACCACCGTACAGTGCTGAACTTTAACCATTTTGGCAGACATTCAGTCAGTACGCACGTCGTCGCTGCCACCATCGGCTACAGCTCTCTTCAGCGTTCTTATGGCTTAAAGTGATCTTGAGGTTGGATTTTCAATGGCAGCAGATGATTATTTTTGGATAGAATTGTACCAGTCAATCGGTTAGTACCGGAGAGGATACTTAGATACATATACACTCGTGGCTATATAGTCAGTTAGATATTAGGCGTAATTTACATATTGGAGCACCAATTTTAGAATTAGAAAAATTTCGATACAAGCAAAGAGATACGATGCGAACGATAGATACTGTGTTTCTGGTTGTTGCTGTTGACTTCTCTTAGTTTGTTTGTTTCTATTGAATTTGTTGTTTTCTTAGTTAAATGTGAGTTCCGGTTTTTGGACCAAAGAAATACAAAGAAAACGAAAAAGAAGGTGAAATATAGAAGAATGATTGGTGGGTTATGTAATTACCAAGCGGCGTATTGATAACAGGCTTGCTTTGAGAATGTGTCGATTATTTGTGTTTTGCTGAATAGAATTCTATTTGACAGACAATCGTGTGATAGGGATGTCAGTCATGTGGACAGGTTAGGGTCAGAAAAACGATGGCTATGAAAGACTGTGACTAACAGACTTGACGTGCTAGTCAGTTTGGACTATGAAGAGGTAGAAGCTATTCGTCACGCTGTGGCAGTTTCCCATTAAGTCTGTCTACCGACGTTCCATTAACAACAGATGTTCTTTACAACGTAAATGTACAAAGTTCGCCACTAATAGTTTAAAATTCAGTGATCATTTCTATCAGAAAAGACACCATTGAGACCTTCACTACCACTTGAGGTTTTAGATACAGCGACGCACTGTCATGAAGTTTCCTCAACCATACGCAGACGACATTGACATCTTCAGCAGAGGAAAGTGAGCAGTCACTGGCGCCTTCCCTAATAATCGGATGAGAAGCTGCTAAGATGATTCTGGTTGCAAACGAAAATAAAACGAAACGTATTCTGTCTACGAACAACGAGACACAACACCCGACTTCTACGATGAAAAACTTTAACATCGAAGTGCTGAAGGCATTCGTCTACCTAGGATCGCCTATAAAATCTGCCAACGATATCAGCGCGGAGATCCAACATAGAATAACACTCGCCAATCGAGAAGGACTAAGGACCAAGTTACAAGACCCGTATCATACCTATCCCACTACATGTTGTAGAAGCATGGACTCTGTCAAAGTCGAATGAAAACGCGCTTGGAATCTTGGAGAGAAAAGTTTTCCGTTCGATTTATGTTACGTTATCTGTGTTGACGGTTTAGAGAGGAGAAAATTTAACCACGAACTAAACGAGCTCACAATAAGTCCAGCAGGGCGGCCTAAGTAAAAAAACTTGAGAGTTTTTGTACGAGCTATACAACGACAGCGAGATGGCTAGGTCATGTAGAACAGATAAGATAGATAGGTAGGTAGAGATACCGGTTGAAAAGAGAACCTATTTAGCGCTATTTACACTATTTGAGTACCAAAACTCATGTAACCTGATCGTGTGGTAAAGGTAAGGTAAAAAGCCAATGAACACCAAAGTTCCAGTCGAAGAATCGTTGTTTCGACCCCTAAGGGACTACGCAGAAAAGGACGAACTCATGTTTGATGGCGTGGACAAGTGGAGGGTGATCTCGGCATATGCAACTAGAGGCAGCTGGCTTGGGATCGTACTGACTGGAGAAGCTTGTCAACCAAATCGGAACTTAAGGCAGCTAGCAAAGGATCTTTTCAACCAACTCGGCGAACGCAACTATGGCTCTGGTTCACCCCGAACTGTAGCTGCATCATAAGTAATGAGTTAGATAATTTCTATCGTTTTCGTACGAGTATTGTAACATAGTAACTGAAGAAGAGTTGGCAGGTGGTTTCAAGACATCAAGCTTCGAATTGAGAAACCTCGAGAGTTAGAAAGTGATGTGAAATAAGGACTAAACACACACTTTATTGCCGGATTATTTGGCCCCAAGTTGAAATCTTCTGTACCACTAGGTCATAATACTTCTATATTCTAAGCAGAGGTCTATGCTACAGCGCTGCATATGGCTACAGAATACATTTGAAGATACCTTCGAAGATCAGACATTAACATTTTATCGGTTATCTAAAGCAGCTCTAAAAGTCCACAAATCCTGCAGCCTTAAGTCAAAAATAGTTCGGAATTGTCTCCTTACCCTCAAGCAGCTTGCTATATATAACACTATGTCACTCATCTGGGTCCTTGGTCACAAAGGTATCGCTGCAATGAGTTTTCTGATGAACTAGCCAGGTCTGGCTGCCAATCCAAATTCATAGTCCCTGAATCCTTTTGTGAATTATGTACTTCTCAACTAAATAAGGACAGAGCTAGACTGTTGGGAACAACTCGCACTGGAACTCAGAAAATGGTCTCGGACATGCGAAGACAAACTGGCACTTACAGGCTATGTCTTGAGGACACTGAAACTGCCGAGTGCATTGTGTCCAAATGTCCCACCATGGTTCACAGCAGACTAAAGCATTTCAAAAAATGGCTCATCACCGCTTCTAATATAATCTCCTCCTCAGTCTATTTAAACAATTCTAAGCTTCCTTCAAGAACTTGATTTCAGCTAGGATACAACTAACATAGATGAGTCCCATAGGGAATAGCACAGTCGATCTTCTGTGAGTCGCAGTACTTTGATGAGACTTTCAGAGTGGTGTATCTACTACAACATGGATGGATGTTCCAACAATTCATTCGTCAGATCGCTCAATTATCCCAGTACCAAAATTAATCAATCAATAAAAAAAAGAGTTCCTATTGCACAACACTAGCCTCACCTTTGCGTCAGACAAATCAATTTTGCCCTATTTGGAGCAGAGCCACCGGCTTCCACCCAATGCCTTGATTTCTGTTTTATTTCTGGCGTCCAGTGGTGGGTTGGAGGCACAAAATCAATGGAATCCTCCTCAAATTGGTCCCAACATTGTGAAGAAATATGTTTTCGAATTTAGTTTTGGCATCATTTTGCGCAAAGTTTCCTCGCCGTAGTCCAGTTGTTAGGGTGTCCGACTCGACTACTAATCGAAATGTCCGACGTTCGAATCCAAGGAAAACTCGAACACGTTTTTTCCACAGTCCCACCTCTTGCGAATGTCTAACAAATATTCGGGAGTAATAACTGAAAGGCTTGGTAATTACACTTTTTAGATATGGATTAGGAGAGCAAAAAGAATTTAGTAGGCTACGCTTCATTCATTTAGACGTCTTGCTCTTGATCAGTGACTTGCCAAGGCATAGAGAGCCTGAATGCCATCTTCAACAGCAGTTTCATTGAAATACAAATTGAATAAGACAACGTTTCTTTGGAATTCGTTTCGCGTGAAGCTGGACCCTGGATCACGCCAAATATTTTTTTTTGTTTCCTTAGAATGGCTTAAAAAGGTTTCTCCTGTTTGGGAGACTATTTCTAAGAAACAGACAGCTTTTTCCAACTTCTTTTCAGCAACATCCTAGTCATCAATCAAAACCGCATAAAAATCCGACTTATCGCCAATAGGTTAAATTAAATTTCAAGCCAAGCACACCTGTCACCAAATCCTCCAACTTCGTAGACCACAATTAACACATGAAATATTTATGAATTTTTTCCCTGACAGCTTTGTTTTGTTCGCAAATTAATTGTTCTATGGAAGTATCTATACATGAATGTAAATCGAGATAAAAATTTAGCTAAAATTAGCCAAGATGCCAAAAAATAATAAGCTATCAACAATTTTAAGAAAATTACCCAACACAATCGCGCAATTAAAATTCCTAACAAAATACCTAATTTTTTGTGTTTTTTTTTTTCTTTAAATTAGAAAACAAAGAAAAATGTTGATGTACGGCGTACTCGAATGTACTTATATGTACATATCATCCTCAAAATTTTATTGGAAGCCGACGTACATCTTCATGTAGTCTATAGAGAAGGACGCAACATAAAAAAGGTTTGCGCAAGTTAACAAGCAACATTCACATGACTTTACCTACGAAGCTTGTAAGTCGGTTATGCTTGTTGCCTGGGATTAAGTTAGTTGGAGCTAGTTAGTCGGTCGTCGGTAATTCATTGAGCGACGAACGGCCATCATTAAAAATTCACTTTGGTTGCAATTATTTTGTTGTTTCTTTACTTCTTTTTTTTTAATTTAATGTAGTATAGTTATGCGGGCCAACGCAGTGGCATGGACTCATGAATAATTAAGATGCATGCTCGTCTGGGTGACTAGTTTAAATATTCACCTTTCGGCGAGTGACATTTTTTGTTTAGTGTTTTTTTTTTCAGAGTCATTGACATTCGAAATGGGAAAGAACGTTTACAATGCCATTTGACTAATGATTGTCAGTTGAAAGCGAGATAAGAATTTTTGTAATAATCGTTTCAAATTAAATACTCCTACCGACGACGATTATAGGGTTTCCTTTTATTTTAAGTGAATAATTGATTGTATTTCGTTCAGTCTACAAGCATTATCGTGGTCCATTGACTTGAACGTAAGAAGAGACCTGAGCGACATCTGGGAGTAACGAAAATACTAATACATTGCCTTTGACATTAGATGGATACGACTTTTCGTTACAATACCATCAGCGGAAGAAAGATAATGAAATCGAGGTTTCGTTTGCTGTTTCCTGAGATTCGACTTTTGAACCTCTCGCTCATGACTAACCACGGAACCACAGGGCCTACTATAACGAAAAATAATGTCAATTACTCGAAAAATTAGAGCTGTGGTGAAGAATTTAGAAAATATTCTCGAAATTTTTGGACAGAAATTATGGAAAAAAGCCGGTAGTAGAGGTGGCTAGATGCTTCTGGGAATATGAGTTGTTTATCAACCTCAACTTTTTAGCACAAAAAACCTCTTGACTCATGCATGATTTTAGCACTTTGGACAACGTGGTTTAGTGGTTAGTGCGTTGAACTAATGAGAGGGAAGTTCAATGTTCGAAATCTGGAAACCACCGATAAGTTTCTTTACGGCTTCTCACTAAACGTTCGAGAGTAATGACGGTCGTGAGAAGCTTCTGAAGTAAACTGAACCTATTTCCCATTCATGGGGGAAAAATACCTCGTATATGTCACATGCGCTGTACGAGAAGCTATGCAGGTCTTTGGCCCTTTATGGACTATTGGCGCGATACAAATATTTTTTTATGCACGTTTTCAACATCGTTCAATCTAAAAAAGGATTGTATGACAGTATGGTTCTAAACTGTTTCATTTGTGTGAAAAAGTATAACACGAAAAACATAAATGGTCGAGAGAAGGCTACGCCATGGATCACATACGGCCTGCTGCACTAGATATTTGTACTAAGGATAAACATGTCAGTCAAACTATCCAGGTGGGAGTTGAGAACGCTATGATTTGAAAGAATAATTCGAAAGCCCTTGGATGGTTCTAAAACCAGTGAGGGTACAGTGTCAGGTGTATACTCAACAGACATAAACTCTTAGACTTGCGGACTCAGGCAGTGTGTACCAAGTAGAGGATCTAGCTGATCTTAAAATTACGAAATTACGAGAAATAGGATCAACATCCGACAAAAACATCGCCATTTACATAGACAGTCAGACTGCACTAAAGAGGCTAGAATCCAACGTCACAATCAGGAATTCCCGCACAATGCTCAGGGCACAGACCTGGGTAGATTATGTTGGGTACCTGGCCATTGCGATATAGAGGGTAACGTCAGTGCCGACGTTATGGCCAAAAAAGAAGCAGAGCTACCACAAAGTGAAAAGGCCTTGTGGGCAGAATTAGCGATAAAAACAGCAATAGGAATACTCTCTTATCGATTACGGATGTATGCGACTATTGCAATGACCTACACGTCTCACAGAACATAACACATCTGCTATGTGAACGCCAAAGCAGACTAAAACACTTTGGAAGGTACTACTGTGATAATTTAGAAGAGGTTGGTATTTAGATCCAAAATAATGATTTATTTAAATTTTCTAGGAAAATTAAGTACATGGGAGAATGGTTTCTTGCCGTAAAAGTTAGCAGGGCCCACTATAGTACCTTGTGCTCTATGACGACCTTATACATAATCCAACTTAATAAGAACCTTGTTTGTGATTTTAAATTGCATATTTTGCCCATGGAAATAGGACATAGGAATTACCTTCCAACGGGGCTAATTGGAGAACCTTGTTGGTTGATGCCAAGGTTCACCCCGAACTGTAGCGCCACCTAAGTAAGTCAGCCAACAGGCATCATGGACGGCCAAGAACCCGGAGAATGAATACCGATGCTAGGGCGCTTGTAAAAAGGAACTGAAAGACCATGGCCACTGGTCGAGCAGATTGGAGGAGAGAAGCTAAAGCTCACCAGAGCCACAAGAAGGAAAAGAAAAAGATAGTTGGCAACCTTACTTGAACCGAAAAGTGATGAAAGACGGTCCCTCTACCACCAAAAGGGAACATAAACATCGGAATTATAAATTTGTTTCAAGTAAAACACTTCTTTTCACTAAAGACAACAATTACTAGAGACAATAATCACTTTCTTAATTATTCAAAAGTTTTCGTGATCAAATTTTGGCACCATAGTGGGCGCCTTTTGAAATTATCTACTCAAGCTTGAAGCCATACATATAAGGAACCACTATTAAACAATCAATAATCGTCATCATTAAATATAATTTTGCCATCACAAATAAAATCTTTCGGAACTAAAATAAGTCACCGTTTGAAAGCTGAAATCAAGCAGATTTTTGACAGAAGTGAGTGAACTTTTTGTCTACGTTTTTATGACGTTTTTTGTCGTGTTTTTGAGTTCTCAAATCAATGGGGATTTTAAAAATATGATCAGTTTTACGTTTGGGTGGCTAAAAACTAGTGTCTTACTAGCTTCACATTCGACGCTTCCAAGCCGCACTGAACACCTTCGAGATAGAACATTAAGTTTTAGGTATTTTTACCAGTATTCAATTTCTCCCTAAGCGAAGAGAACTTCTTCTAGAGGACAAGACTATGGATTTAAACGACAAAGGCTTCCACTTGCGACAGACGACAAATAGTAGGTGTACCCAGTGCCAAAGCAGTAAAAGTAATTTAAAACAAATTCAACCGACACAAAGAAAATCACCGCTATTTCCCAATCGCTCCAAATAAAATGTCTGCAAAAAGTACGTAAATACAAAATAAGAGAAAAAAAAAATGTTTACAACACACCACCCGCGCAAGTACCACCACAACCACAACAGTCACTGCACAATGTTGTGCAACCATAAACAATTTCCGTGGCAGGCATAAATATAGATTTTCACAAATTTTCAAGAATACTTGTCCAGAGCGCAGCGCACATGTGGGAATTTTCAAAAAAAAAATAATAATAATTTTCTCTGCGGAAAAACTTTCACATGTGGATTTTCACCCGCGCACTATGTAACCAAACGCATTCGCAAGACACGATTATAATGCTTATGCTACGATTGTGGTAGTGAAGATTGTCGCGTTCAAAAACACAAATACTTCAGCTACCACACGCTCTCTCTTACACCACTCTCACAGATACATCTTTAAAAAAAAAAAAATAAAAAATTAAGTTTGACCGAGATTCGAAAAAGAAAAAAAAAAAACACACAACTACACCATGAGCCACGAAGAAACAACACACTGTGGTGTAATGAACACTGCTTTTTCTAATTCTTCTTTTTTTTGCATTTAGGTTAAGATACATCGAGGTACACCAGTGAGACGTTAGGAAATAATGCGCGGATGTACACCTTCTTCTCTATTCGTTTAATTACAACAATTAAACTTTTTTTTCCCTTCCCTTCAATTCTGTTGCAATTGTGTACAAAAGACAAAAGAAGATGACAGACAGACAGCCCGAAAGAAACGAAGAAAAAGACTTCGACACACTGAAAGAAGCATTAACCGAACTACCAAGCGACACGTCAAGATTTCAATTATTTTTCGCTTCCTTTCGCTTTAGGTTAACCTTCCGAACCGGTGGTGCTAATTCCATCCCGTTACCAACTTTCCATCAACCACTTTGGCTATATGTCGAAAATGTTCCCGAAAATAGAAAAAAAAGCAACAAAAAACCTCTGCACTTCGATAACCGTGTGAAAACTCCGTTTAATTTTTTTTTTCGAAATTATTCTTGCTTCAACCGTTTATTGAACCGCTACCGATGACTGCCAACTGATCACTGATCGTTTTCTCTCAGTCGACGAACCTCCTATACACCAACAAAATGAACCTCTTAAAGAGCCAGTCTCTCTGGTTCTGCAGCTGTCTCGTAGAGAGCTTCCGCCACCACCTCCTCCATTCCAATCTCCGGCTAAGTTGTGAAAGCCTTCTTGGATGCAAGCTAGCGACAGAGCTCGTGGAGCCCATGCTTAGAGTCTCATAATTGGCTTGCAGCTGAGATTCCGCTGAATGAAAACTAAAAAAAAAAAAAACTTCACTTGACAGCTGTTAGTGAATCTCTTGTGTGGAGGTGTGTTACTTGGTAACAGTTCATTGGAATGATAATGACGCCAACAGACTTGATGTAGAGTTGAAGAAACTAATTGGGAAGAAAAAAAGGAAAAAAAAAAACAGTTTAAAGCCACAACAGTGAGCATGTGTGCGAGTCTTTCTCTTTTGCGGTTCGAAACAGCTGTTTGTTGGATTCGTTGTGGTGTGGTAAGTTATCGTGCGATTTCTTTGGCGGAGTTTTCTTGTTGGCTAGGAGAGTGGTAATATTAAGTGTTGCCAGGGTAACTGCAACTGAATATGCAAAAAAAAGAAGTGAATGCATCGAAAATGAATGAATTTTAAAATTCAATTCAAAGTCGGTAAATGACTTGATGATTCAACCTGTTTCTAAACTTTGAAAGGGGTCGCAATGATATTTTAGAGTCTTTTGAATAAACCTAAACAGCTATGGTGTACTAGCTACATAAACACGGTGGAGTGGAAGGTACTTGAGGAGCAACATCAACAGCGGTAATGGAATCCCCGCCTAGGTTCATTCCGCTTGATGGACAGCCGCAATCGGGTGGCCAAAATCCCTTTAAGGTTGAGGAAGGCCGAAAAGAGTCATCGAACCCTTGCGGCCATGTTTCAATACTATCCTGATTGGAGGCTGCCAAAGAATTGAGGGAAACCAATCACATAAACCCGATCCTAGCATTTGAAAGGAAATTCGCTAATAAGAATTCCTGACAGGGGTGGCTTGAAAAACCACAGGATCATCAACGAGAAGGTACTAGCTTTCTGCACCGACGACGGTTTTAAAATGGAACTTAGCACGCGAGCCGGAGTTTTTTGCGAAGCCCTAAAAATAAACGATTCCTTTGGAATTATTGACGACTGCAGAGTCTTAAGACCGAAATCACTGTCATTATAGGTACAGTTTGCGGAAATTATGCGTTAATACAATATCGCTGGTAAAAAGATTACTGTCTATATAGACAGCTAAGCAGCCGTTAAGGCTCTGGACTCTGCGGTAATTAAATCGAGGCCTGTGAGAAGCTGCAAAACGCTTTTTAAGGAGATACCTAGAGCAAATATCGCGACACTTTGCTGGGTATCAGAGCATATGGATATCGAAGGAAATAAAAGGGCTCATGAGCATGCAAGAAAGGGATTCTGTAGCGATTGTACCTTTGGTATTCATCCGAACGCCGTGGTGTACATCACAACAAATTTACAGAAGCTGTAAGGAAGAGGATGAAATAGGATCTGTTCGCGGTCTGCTGTATGATTGTCCCGCCGTGTGCACGAAAAGAAGGAGGACTCTTGGAGATTCCATCTTCTTGGAACTGGAGAACTTAAGTAATGTTGAGCTGAGATTCATATTACTATCGGGGTGGTTCTAATACAGTGGATATATCGTCCTTACAGTGCTCCCGGTTTAAATAAATGAGCGCAATGGACGCGGATTTTTGGTCTAAGTCACCAAGCCCCCAATTCCGTAAACTAATTATCTACAGATAAAAATCAGAGGATCTCGTGTTGTGAACTATCAAAATGGGTCCGGAAGAACTTAAGTGGGATGAGTAGAGCCTTTTCTCATCTCATCAACCCAGCAACCTAACACTTGAACAATTCTGTAATTTTCAAGGTGAGCGTTGTGTTGCAGAGACTGTGCGAAATTTAGAAAAGATTTTTCGTGGAAAAGAAGCTCCTTCAGTGGACGTTTCAAAAAATTATTCAAATTATGTTTGTGAAAGTGGTGTACTTATGGATAACAAAGTCCATCTGCCTGCTCTTGCAAAGACGAAAGAATTGCTGCTGTTAGCCAAAAACCTGAACATCAGTCGCACTTCTTTGGGACCTGATAATCTGATTCGTAACTGCTTCTCTGCGTAGCCTTTAAATGAGTTGGAAAATGACGTTTTTGGTAGCAAATTAATCTTTTCGGACGAAGCTTATTTCCGTCTTGTAAGTTATCCTTCTTTGAGAATGAAACTGGCAACGCGAGGTTGCTCTTGATAGTTTTGAGACGAAAATTCCTCGGATGCTTTTCGTTCCCGTTTGCATAGACGTGAGTGGAAGAGGAGTTACAGCTATGAACTGGACGCTCCAGTGAAGTTCCAAGAACTGAGATGGCTGGGTCAAATAAAGCGCATAGATATCAATGCTTCGACCCGAAAAAACTCCGAATCCACCACCAAAGGACGGCAAAACTCGGACGGCGACTCAACTGACGCACACAAGTGAATGGAAGGGAACCTCAACCTACTTAGCGTGCGGAACTGAAGGCAGCTAGCTCAAGATCGAGCTAGGTGGAGACGTTTGTTGGTTGAGGCCGAGGTCCACCCCTGTAGCACCATCTTAAGTAAGTAAGTAAGATTTGGGCATCAGCGAACGATTAGTGGACTTAAAAGCAAAAACGAAATCAACGAATAAAACTAAGCAAAGAAATGTTCAATTGTAGTAAATTTGATCGCAAATTGGATACGGATGGATATTTAGAACCCAAAAGGTACCTATAGAAGTGCACAACTTAAAACATTTGTTCCAGATAAAACTATCTGACTACTGGGCTTCTAATACTTTTTAGTTGATTTTCTATACTCAGCGATCAATTATTTTTTTATGAGTCAGTGATATGGGTGTGTTCGCTGCAGAACTGTTGTGTAGAAGCGAAATTCTTCATTTGTATGCTTTGTTTTACCATCTCTGCCTCTACTCTATAAGCACTCTTCATGCTCAGTACACTTTTTTTATGAGATACACTAGGTAACCTACTGGATAGCATTAAATTAATTTTTTTTCGTCTTTCTATTGCCGCTTTAGCAGTAAAAAAAGGAAACTACTACAACAAACAAAAGAGTTGAGAGGCAAACTTGCACGACACCTTCGCTTTCCTATCACACACCGCATCTCTAAACAATTAAAACTATTCCCTCCAATCACCAATTACATGCCACCATTGAAACGTACTAATTTCTTAAATTAATTGTGTTCTTATCACGATTCCAGCAACATAGCACTGCCCTATAGCAAAAGAATATTTGCCGGGGAAATTAAGTGCAAAAGTTAATTTCGTCACGAACCGACCGCGACCAACCAATCGACTAAATAAAAGGGAGCAGCATTCAGCATACTCGCCGAATTGACGTTATCGATACAATTTATATCGATGAAATAAATCTTCCATTATTGTCTACTTAAGATTGTTTTTTTGTTTTTTTGTTCATAAAATAATTCGTGATTGGAATGTGTTGTTAGCTTTGAACAATATTCGAGTACGAGTATGTGTTCTTCTTGTTGTCGTCATCGATATCGTTTACTGTACATCGTACAGAAAAATATTTTCGAAAATTATGTCAGCCAGTTTCAACGCCTATTTGTGTAGTTTTGTGAAATAGTTAGAGACTTGCAGTAGAATACTCAACGGACATTGCGATCGCCATCATCAACTGGTGCATGATGCAGGTGTAAATGCACGACCTCATAGATGTGTACTATAAATTTATGTTAACGTGGTTATGGATTTATTGAAAACGCATTCAGCTTTATGTTCTGCACATTATTGGGTCGGTTAGATGGATGGAGTGTGTGTACGCGAATTCGAAATTAAATTGAACGATCGGGTTTAGATTCAATTGGACGCCATAGACAATTAATTGCTGAGTCGTGCATGAATAAAAGAGAGTGTTAACATTGTAGTAAGTGGTTATGTATTTTTTTTAGTGCGAAAGTCTGAATGCTTCAACTCTCCATCTCAATGTAATTACAACGCCTAAACTATTTTAAGTTTCTCTGCATTTTCAATATGCCCAATGCATAATGTAAAATCGAAAAGATAGCAAAATATCGCTCTGTGCCTTATACAAACTGAACTATTAACAATGAATGAGTGCGCCATCTGTTGGTTCCTCCGCAGTCACTCACTAACAGAAAGTTGAGGTATAATGAGCCTGCGGGTGTCCCCCAGTGGTCAGTCCTCAGACCTCTCTTGTGGAACAGAATGTATGGGGGGGGGTTCTGCGATTAACGCTACCAAAAGGATTTAAAGGGATCGGCTTTGCTGACGATATCGCAGTGCTTACCGTCGCCAAAAATACCCACCATGTAGCGAAGCACAGATGAAGCGGTAGCCATAAAAAAATGGCTTGAGTCTGCCAGCCTAGAACTAGGTGACTCCAAGACCGCGACAGTCCTAACAACCAGCCGAAAGACTGTGGAGTACGTAAACCCCGGATTGGGAACCAAACAACCAGATCTGAAGGGGCGTTAAAATACTTGGGTATAATGCTCACAACAAACAGTGCTTTAAAACCCAAATTGAGTACTGCAGTAAAAAGGCGTCGCAGATGCAGGCAGCGCTTTCCCGGATGCTGCCAAACATCGGTGGACCTGCCAGGAGGATTCTGCTATCCAGAGTGGTAAGCTCAGACCTTATACGTTGCCCTAGTCTGGGTGGGAGCCCTTACAATAAAGGAGGCAAAAAGAAAGGAGATTCGAACGATTAAGAAGAGCCGAAACGGCAGATATAGATGACATAGCATAAATGGTTGCCCAGCACCGCGAATTAATACCGGGAAACAGCAAAGCTGACGTGCTCGACAGAAAGGGTTCGACTCTTAGGATTCTATCTACAAAACATGGCAAAACCTGGGTATACCCCTCACCACATGTATAAATCTATCTACTCTAGAGAGACCAGCTACAGATGGCAAAATGACTCGTCGTGTCATATGTGTACCTAGACAGACCTGGGCTTAGCTGAATCAGAAACATATCACCGGGTGGGTTATGCTTAGGCCATTACGGATCTGCTAATCGGTGTCCTCTGTCCGACAGGCCAACATGCTAAGAAGTTTTGCCTCTTTTCAAATGACTTCTGCAAGAGCTGCAGCTGACGTGAGGTAGCAAAATGCACCTAGAGCAGCCTGCCACTATAACCTAAACTAACCTAAAGACTTTAAGAAGTTGGAATACCGTCTGAAAGGGGTTTCGACTATTCCAGTGAGAAATAAATTCAGTTTCGTTGACAGAAATTCGCTATTTAAGCCACTTTCGTATGAATCATAAAGCCCACTTCCTAAGGGAACACTTTCCATGGGACAAGTGAAGCCAGAAGAGGGTCATGAAATTCCAAACACATTTCCAATCTTCGCTACAAAATTACAAAATACGAGATCTCCATAAAACCGCGTTGTTATGTAGAAAAACTTGTTTCAATTCGATCACCATCTTCTTGGGGTTCATCATAATCCCGTCCTATAATGTTTGCATCTCATACCATTTAAGTACTTCCAGATCTCTACCTCTCCAGATGTTAGAAGCAATAAAACCTCCACTGAATTACCTATTTACCATCGACTTTATTAAGAAACACAGTTGCTGCTCCTTAGGTGCTTACATATATTTCATGTGATTTTACAAACCCATTATATGCTGTTACCATCGGCACACACAGGTGGTGAAATGATCTGAACTCATCGCTAATAATCAGCAAATTGCCCGCAACCAGATGGTGCTTTCAATTGCATAAATTATTCAACAAAATTGTAGATAATTATCTGCTAGATGCAATCTGTTTTGCGTTGCCACATAGCACCTCGGCGCGATAACCCTTTGATGCATGCTAATATCGATACTGAATGTTGAATGAGATTGCGCTTAAGTAGACAGGGAGGAGGGAATTATGTTTATATTTTTAATTACAGAAATTATGGCACCTTACGATTTATTTAATCATTACAGATGACCATTATAAATTATCGGAATAAATACACAGAAGCATATGTAAGTGATTATAAAAGTAAATCTTACAGTGGACATATTGGCTGAGGGAATTAATTATAGCGCAAAGGAATTGCAGAGTTCTGGTATCACAAAGTTGTTCTTTCTGTGAAAATGAAAGTTGTCAGGGTAGTCTTCGGTGACTATTTTTAAAAGAAAATGCAACCGACGAATAGTGGACCAGTTGATCCGACGTATGGGACGAGATTATAATATTTAAGACGAACCTGCATTGAGTAGATACTAATTGACGCTAGTAATGAAGCCTCCTATAACGACCATCTGTTTAGTCAAGGACACTTTTTCCATAAATAAATTCAGATTATTCGCATAGGAGATATTCTTCTATTTCATGCAAGTAGAGTGCGACCTTAAAGGTTCCCGAAAAAAAGAGGTATCCCTTGTTGAAGGCAGTCTGCAGTGAAGTCTCCAGGACTGGGGGTATATTTCTTATGAAACCTTAGATGGCTTACAAAACTATTTAACACTTTTTGGAAATTATTTCGAATAGGGCCTTAATTCCTTTGGTTTCACTCTTTTAGAAGAAATGAATGTTGCCTAAATCAAATGGAAGGGAGTGGCAAATAAGGAATGTCATAGGGAAGATACTATCAAGCCCCATCGTCTAATATTGAACCACAAGAGCTAGTTAGACAACATTCAAAAGTAGTCGATATATGTAACCCTTAGTGCGCATCAGTCCCTGCACCTCATTTGACCCAAGAATAGCTTACATTTTTTTGCGATATGCCTTTCCATATCGATATTTCGGTATTTTCCGACTTCGATTAAAATTTCATGGTTTTGGAGCCTGAATTTTTGATGAGCAAATTATAGAATCGAAAAACTACAGAATTGAGATTTATAGGCATTAACTATCGAAAGGATTTCTTTAGAAAGAGTGGATGTGGTTTTTTAAAAGCTTTAGATTAGATTAGTTTGGTTATAGGGGTGTAGGAGTAGTACGACCTTTGCGGATCTACTGTGCTCCTTCGATCGGGAGCCCTAGTCAATGAGATAATCGACTTAGAAACTATCTCTTTAAAAAAGTTTAAGTGGTGAAGTCTTAACTCCCTCAGTTAGTTTAAGTAAGGTTGAAGTAACTGCCAGCTATCACTGACACACTTAGACTAAACATACATAGTTCCATTGTGATACCACATGGATCATGGAGGAATTTCCCTGGCTACTCGTTAAATCAATTTTACCTTCTGATGAAGTGTAAGAGGCCCCCAATATCTGTATTTATCACATTGTCTAGATCGTAGTAATAGAAAACTCTTAAGTGAAGCTTCCTTCTTTGGAAGAGAGATGATCAGATACAAGGAAGGTGATGAATGGTTTCTTGCTCTTCTTCGTCCATACAGCTTCTAAAAAATCATTCGAATATACTTTAAGCCTTGCATGCTTGCCCCCTAATAGACAGAGCCCAGTGATAACACCTTTTACAGTGTCAATATGCAATCTGTTGAGAGAAATCAATTTCTTAGAGCGGTTCAGTTCCAGACCTTCTTTGTTCCATCGCAAGACATGCTATACCACTTGTGCACCTAAGGCTTGTTCTCTCGATGGCATCCAGGGTCAATTTGAGTTTGGAAGTAGCGATCGGTATACTTTATGGCAAGTTTGTCAGCCTTACAATTTCCTGGAATATCCCTTTAACCAAATAGAAGCCATCGCCGGGGATAATACTCTGCGGTACCACATGAAAAAACTACGTCTAACGGAAGAAGATCTTTGTCGAGGTGGTGAAAATTGGGAAGTGAGGGCGGATACAACTTACTATTTCTGTCATTCCCATACAAATTTCTCAGGCGACAGGTCCCCCAGGACCTACAAGAAATATCGAGTAGACCAGTAAACGATACATCAAATCAACTAGAAGGTTTCCAAGTTCATTACAAGTAAGAAGTTGAACCATAGATACAAAACATGTTTAACCAATGAGCTAGGGACAAACACGTCTCTCCGATGTGTATCACAATGGATCTGCTTCCACCTGATCGGTAATTAATCTAATGAATTTAGAGAGACCAATTCCAAGAATTTAATTGCTGCTTATCTATCTGAAAAGATGTGGACACCTTTAGACTTCTCTAATAGCTATTATGTCCGCCTGTAACACGCTACACCGATTTGGAAGAAGGGAGGATAGGTTAAGATCAATTCTATCAAAGAAAACTCCTCCACGGCCTCCATCCGAGGCATGGACTTCCTCAAAATTGGATGAGGTTACTTTTGGTTGTACTGAGAGTGATTTTTAGTGCTGTCTGCATAAAGGAGGAGGAGATACAACGACGAACTGTATGGGTCGTACAGCGAGATCGACTTGGCCAGAAAAGCGAAAGTCAAACGACTGAGTTTGACACCGACTCAGAAAATCTTCGAGTTCACCGTCGAGGGACGGCGCAGTGGAAGAAGACCGCGACTCAGCAAGGGGACCTCCACCAACTAAGCGGCGAAGCTATAGACAACTAGCTAAAGACCGAGCTGGCTCGAGATGCTTGTTGGTTGAGGCCCCGAAAGTAAGAAAGACCCTGTCGTTTGATTTTTAAGCCATCGCGTCTGTGTAGAAATAAATCGACTCTTCTTCTACAAAAACATCTCTCTCCCAGACTTGCATGAAATACAATACACCCGTTGGGCACATCCTGAACAATCATACAAAAAAAGAAAAATAGGTCAACCACTCTTCCGACCATCGTAACTGCATCTTCCTTTCTCGCACCATCACCTCAATCGGTTAAGCAGTTTCAAATTGCTGATTGCCCACTCAATGTCTGACCTTCTTTTCCAGATGGACCACCCCAACACGATGTGCCTTTCACGACAATTATTTTCTGAACCAGTTTTTATCGCCTTCCTCCATTGTTTCAGACAGAAAATCGTGCGATGCAACCACCGTCAATTATCCGATGCAATAATGTCAATTATCGGGATCTTTGCCATTCTTCATTTTGTTACTTAATCGAGGCATTTAAGATGAACCGCGAACCTGAATCCGCTTCACTTTATCTCTGCTCTGCAGACCTATATTTCTTCTTCAAGGCTGCCACAGTGTTGAAGGATTTCCATTTCACACCAGCATCAGACGGTTCGGTGATCTAAATTACCCGTCGACGAAAAGTTCTCTAATGAAGTACAGCTTCAGGTACCATAAACAGAAGTGTGATATCCACCACCATCCAAAGGCACTTGAAGTGCGCGTCTGGTGTTTGATTTGAAATTCAAGAATTTACAAAACTATTTACAAAAACGCAGCCCAGATAGCACTCTTCTGGTATCCCCATCACAATTCGCTGTTGATGATCATCGATCAGTTCAACCAGATCAGCAGAGTACCATTTGGGTGCGCTTGTAGCTTATAGCTTCACCCGAACATGGCCAATGGAACAACAAGTTTGGATGTTTGTTATGTTAGGTTTGTTTTTTTTTTTTTTTTTTTTTTTTTGGAGAAAAAATGTGGATTGGATTGTGAACTGTGTTTGAGATACACTTTCATAACCACTTGGGAGTCGATATGACATGCAGTTGCATTGCATGATAGTTAAGTGCGTTAAAGATGGAAACTGATAGTATCACGTGTCGTTGAGGCGTTTTTTTTCTGTATTCACGATCTCCAACTGAGAGCTGGAGCAAGTGTAACATGATGTTTGCTTTGGAATGCTCAGCCAGCTGCGTCGTGCCATTTTCGGGACGAGATATTCCCCAATGAGCTGCGTCACATACATGATCGCTTTGAAATGGATACTTTGTTTGATTTGATTGGATTGGAGAGATCATAGAATGGGCTGTGATTGGGGACGTGTGCCGCCAGTGACATGTGTCATGGTGCACATTTTAAGTACTCAATTACAAGCTTATATTTAAATTGACAAACATCTACCTCTGTGTCCTCTTGGGAGAAAACTCATGCGGAATACAACAGGTGTGCTTACGTCTAAAATCCTTCTCACAGCAGTGTCTTCAGACTTTTTCACAGATGTGGACGCGGAATGGAAGGTTGAAGGCACTCAAGAATACCAACAGGGAACATAAGCATTAATTTATATTAAAAACAATGCATTCCACATCCATCAAAATAAAAATATTCCGATGCATAGCGATCGTTTAAGCTGAACTGTACACGAAGCTTAATGTCCATTGAACATGTCAAGGCACCCAAACATCAGCCGCTGACAAGAATCTCAACTATCTGCGCAGTTTTTTCCAAATAAACTGACAACCAATCAAAACGACTTAACCTGTCCGTCACAGAGTGGTACCTCATGGACCATTGCAAAAGCTATTTATGTCAATTGGATGTAAATTAAGCGGCATTTTGTTATGCAGTAATAAATTATAATTATTACTGAGCTTTCCGATTGCCGATTGAAGTTATAAATTGTTCGCACAGCCGCTGTCCAGTCTCAGTCAAGATACACATCGAAAGATGCCGAGTGCTTCTGGTCATCGCACAGAAGGCAATTACGTATCTGCTACCGAATCGAGTTCAAGAGATCAGATTCTGAGACTAAACCAGAGCTTAGGCGGCGATGAGCCGTGAAATTTCGCGATAGAACGCATTCAAATGAAATGCGCTGCAGTTTATTGCTTTATGTTTGAGTTTTGTTGCTTGAATGAGGTTTTGACCATGTTCGGCTTAAATGGTCAGCAAATTGATATTATCGTCTTTGTGCAGACTGTATTTGGTTTAATGGAGCTGCAGTGTGCACGAGGCGGACACAAATGGTTCCATTTGATGGTTAATCGGACCAATGAATCTTTACACGGTTGTGAGTGCGTGCTGTGGAAATTAATAATGCGGTAGTAAAGCACTGGTGGCCAATGGCCCTTAACGAAGGAGAAAAGTGTTGAATCGATGTACATGGTCACTGCTAAGGTCTTTGAGGCGGAGATTCTTGAAAGAAATGTCAGAGGGACATAATTGATGAATAAAACATTCAGTAAGTACAAGATTTAATCTCTGGAGTGAACGTGGTCCCTCACCTGCACTGCGCATGGCTAAGACAAAAGACGTCTTTGAGAAATAGCCAGTTTGGAAATTTGATTTGGCAGTGATTGTGCCAAAAGCAATCGTATAAAGCAGATGAAGGTGCTACCTCAGCGAACCCTTGTAGATAACAGAGGCATGACTGAGAAGGAAAAGCGATTTCGCACTTTACGTGCTACTGTCCAGCTTTTTTCAACGAAAAGACAAATAAGTAACTACAGAATCAAGAAACAAGGCCAGATCTAATAAATTCTTGCAGAAACACAGCATAGTTCTTTCCACTCTAGTATGACTGAATACAGGGCATAATTCTCCGCGATATCATACGAAAAAGCTAAGGTGAGGATAATCTCTGTAGAGGCTGTATAGACGAGGAAGTCAATGAGGACACAACCCACTGTCTGTGTCACTACCAAGGCCTCTTTCATTTCAGATTAGTGTTGTTAGCTTTGAACAATATTCGAGTACGAGTATGTGTTCTTCTTGTTGTCGTCATCGATATCGTTTACTGTACATCGTACAGAAAAATATTTTCGAAAATTATGTCAGCCAGTTTCAACGCCTATTTGTGTAGTTTTGTGAAATAGTTAGAGACTTGCAGTAGAATACTCAACGGACATTGCGATCGCCATCATCAACTGGTGCATGATGCAGGTGTAAATGCACGACCTCATAGATGTGTACTATAAATTTATGTTAACGTGGTTATGGATTTATTGAAAACGCATTCAGCTTTATGTTCTGCACATTATTGGGTCGGTTAGATGGATGGAGTGTGTGTACGCGAATTCGAAATTAAATTGAACGATCGGGTTTAGATTCAATTGGACGCCATAGACAATTAATTGCTGAGTCGTGCATGAATAAAAGAGAGTGTTAACATTGTAGTAAGTGGTTATGTATTTTTTTTAGTGCGAAAGTCTGAATGCTTCAACTCTCCATCTCAATGTAATTACAACGCCTAAACTATTTTAAGTTTCTCTGCATTTTCAATATGCCCAATGCATAATGTAAAATCGAAAAGATAGCAAAATATCGCTCTGTGCCTTATACAAACTGAACTATTAACAATGAATGAGTGCGCCATCTGTTGGTTCCTCCGCAGTCACTCACTAACAGAAAGTTGAGGTATAATGAGCCTGCGGGTGTCCCCCAGTGGTCAGTCCTCAGACCTCTCTTGTGGAACAGAATGTATGGGGGGGGGTTCTGCGATTAACGCTACCAAAAGGATTTAAAGGGATCGGCTTTGCTGACGATATCGCAGTGCTTACCGTCGCCAAAAATACCCACCATGTAGCGAAGCACAGATGAAGCGGTAGCCATAAAAAAATGGCTTGAGTCTGCCAGCCTAGAACTAGGTGACTCCAAGACCGCGACAGTCCTAACAACCAGCCGAAAGACTGTGGAGTACGTAAACCCCGGATTGGGAACCAAACAACCAGATCTGAAGGGGCGTTAAAATACTTGGGTATAATGCTCACAACAAACAGTGCTTTAAAACCCAAATTGAGTACTGCAGTAAAAAGGCGTCGCAGATGCAGGCAGCGCTTTCCCGGATGCTGCCAAACATCGGTGGACCTGCCAGGAGGATTCTGCTATCCAGAGTGGTAAGCTCAGACCTTATACGTTGCCCTAGTCTGGGTGGGAGCCCTTACAATAAAGGAGGCAAAAAGAAAGGAGATTCGAACGATTAAGAAGAGCCGAAACGGCAGATATAGATGACATAGCATAAATGGTTGCCCAGCACCGCGAATTAATACCGGGAAACAGCAAAGCTGACGTGCTCGACAGAAAGGGTTCGACTCTTAGGATTCTATCTACAAAACATGGCAAAACCTGGGTATACCCCTCACCACATGTATAAATCTATCTACTCTAGAGAGACCAGCTACAGATGGCAAAATGACTCGTCGTGTCATATGTGTACCTAGACAGACCTGGGCTTAGCTGAATCAGAAACATATCACCGGGTGGGTTATGCTTAGGCCATTACGGATCTGCTAATCGGTGTCCTCTGTCCGACAGGCCAACATGCTAAGAAGTTTTGCCTCTTTTCAAATGACTTCTGCAAGAGCTGCAGCTGACGTGAGGTAGCAAAATGCACCTAGAGCAGCCTGCCACTATAACCTAAACTAACCTAAAGACTTTAAGAAGTTGGAATACCGTCTGAAAGGGGTTTCGACTATTCCAGTGAGAAATAAATTCAGTTTCGTTGACAGAAATTCGCTATTTAAGCCACTTTCGTATGAATCATAAAGCCCACTTCCTAAGGGAACACTTTCCATGGGACAAGTGAAGCCAGAAGAGGGTCATGAAATTCCAAACACATTTCCAATCTTCGCTACAAAATTACAAAATACGAGATCTCCATAAAACCGCGTTGTTATGTAGAAAAACTTGTTTCAATTCGATCACCATCTTCTTGGGGTTCATCATAATCCCGTCCTATAATGTTTGCATCTCATACCATTTAAGTACTTCCAGATCTCTACCTCTCCAGATGTTAGAAGCAATAAAACCTCCACTGAATTACCTATTTACCATCGACTTTATTAAGAAACACAGTTGCTGCTCCTTAGGTGCTTACATATATTTCATGTGATTTTACAAACCCATTATATGCTGTTACCATCGGCACACACAGGTGGTGAAATGATCTGAACTCATCGCTAATAATCAGCAAATTGCCCGCAACCAGATGGTGCTTTCAATTGCATAAATTATTCAACAAAATTGTAGATAATTATCTGCTAGATGCAATCTGTTTTGCGTTGCCACATAGCACCTCGGCGCGATAACCCTTTGATGCATGCTAATATCGATACTGAATGTTGAATGAGATTGCGCTTAAGTAGACAGGGAGGAGGGAATTATGTTTATATTTTTAATTACAGAAATTATGGCACCTTACGATTTATTTAATCATTACAGATGACCATTATAAATTATCGGAATAAATACACAGAAGCATATGTAAGTGATTATAAAAGTAAATCTTACAGTGGACATATTGGCTGAGGGAATTAATTATAGCGCAAAGGAATTGCAGAGTTCTGGTATCACAAAGTTGTTCTTTCTGTGAAAATGAAAGTTGTCAGGGTAGTCTTCGGTGACTATTTTTAAAAGAAAATGCAACCGACGAATAGTGGACCAGTTGATCCGACGTATGGGACGAGATTATAATATTTAAGACGAACCTGCATTGAGTAGATACTAATTGACGCTAGTAATGAAGCCTCCTATAACGACCATCTGTTTAGTCAAGGACACTTTTTCCATAAATAAATTCAGATTATTCGCATAGGAGATATTCTTCTATTTCATGCAAGTAGAGTGCGACCTTAAAGGTTCCCGAAAAAAAGAGGTATCCCTTGTTGAAGGCAGTCTGCAGTGAAGTCTCCAGGACTGGGGGTATATTTCTTATGAAACCTTAGATGGCTTACAAAACTATTTAACACTTTTTGGAAATTATTTCGAATAGGGCCTTAATTCCTTTGGTTTCACTCTTTTAGAAGAAATGAATGTTGCCTAAATCAAATGGAAGGGAGTGGCAAATAAGGAATGTCATAGGGAAGATACTATCAAGCCCCATCGTCTAATATTGAACCACAAGAGCTAGTTAGACAACATTCAAAAGTAGTCGATATATGTAACCCTTAGTGCGCATCAGTCCCTGCACCTCATTTGACCCAAGAATAGCTTACATTTTTTTGCGATATGCCTTTCCATATCGATATTTCGGTATTTTCCGACTTCGATTAAAATTTCATGGTTTTGGAGCCTGAATTTTTGATGAGCAAATTATAGAATCGAAAAACTACAGAATTGAGATTTATAGGCATTAACTATCGAAAGGATTTCTTTAGAAAGAGTGGATGTGGTTTTTTAAAAGCTTTAGATTAGATTAGTTTGGTTATAGGGGTGTAGGAGTAGTACGACCTTTGCGGATCTACTGTGCTCCTTCGATCGGGAGCCCTAGTCAATGAGATAATCGACTTAGAAACTATCTCTTTAAAAAAGTTTAAGTGGTGAAGTCTTAACTCCCTCAGTTAGTTTAAGTAAGGTTGAAGTAACTGCCAGCTATCACTGACACACTTAGACTAAACATACATAGTTCCATTGTGATACCACATGGATCATGGAGGAATTTCCCTGGCTACTCGTTAAATCAATTTTACCTTCTGATGAAGTGTAAGAGGCCCCCAATATCTGTATTTATCACATTGTCTAGATCGTAGTAATAGAAAACTCTTAAGTGAAGCTTCCTTCTTTGGAAGAGAGATGATCAGATACAAGGAAGGTGATGAATGGTTTCTTGCTCTTCTTCGTCCATACAGCTTCTAAAAAATCATTCGAATATACTTTAAGCCTTGCATGCTTGCCCCCTAATAGACAGAGCCCAGTGATAACACCTTTTACAGTGTCAATATGCAATCTGTTGAGAGAAATCAATTTCTTAGAGCGGTTCAGTTCCAGACCTTCTTTGTTCCATCGCAAGACATGCTATACCACTTGTGCACCTAAGGCTTGTTCTCTCGATGGCATCCAGGGTCAATTTGAGTTTGGAAGTAGCGATCGGTATACTTTATGGCAAGTTTGTCAGCCTTACAATTTCCTGGAATATCCCTTTAACCAAATAGAAGCCATCGCCGGGGATAATACTCTGCGGTACCACATGAAAAAACTACGTCTAACGGAAGAAGATCTTTGTCGAGGTGGTGAAAATTGGGAAGTGAGGGCGGATACAACTTACTATTTCTGTCATTCCCATACAAATTTCTCAGGCGACAGGTCCCCCAGGACCTACAAGAAATATCGAGTAGACCAGTAAACGATACATCAAATCAACTAGAAGGTTTCCAAGTTCATTACAAGTAAGAAGTTGAACCATAGATACAAAACATGTTTAACCAATGAGCTAGGGACAAACACGTCTCTCCGATGTGTATCACAATGGATCTGCTTCCACCTGATCGGTAATTAATCTAATGAATTTAGAGAGACCAATTCCAAGAATTTAATTGCTGCTTATCTATCTGAAAAGATGTGGACACCTTTAGACTTCTCTAATAGCTATTATGTCCGCCTGTAACACGCTACACCGATTTGGAAGAAGGGAGGATAGGTTAAGATCAATTCTATCAAAGAAAACTCCTCCACGGCCTCCATCCGAGGCATGGACTTCCTCAAAATTGGATGAGGTTACTTTTGGTTGTACTGAGAGTGATTTTTAGTGCTGTCTGCATAAAGGAGGAGGAGATACAACGACGAACTGTATGGGTCGTACAGCGAGATCGACTTGGCCAGAAAAGCGAAAGTCAAACGACTGAGTTTGACACCGACTCAGAAAATCTTCGAGTTCACCGTCGAGGGACGGCGCAGTGGAAGAAGACCGCGACTCAGCAAGGGGACCTCCACCAACTAAGCGGCGAAGCTATAGACAACTAGCTAAAGACCGAGCTGGCTCGAGATGCTTGTTGGTTGAGGCCCCGAAAGTAAGAAAGACCCTGTCGTTTGATTTTTAAGCCATCGCGTCTGTGTAGAAATAAATCGACTCTTCTTCTACAAAAACATCTCTCTCCCAGACTTGCATGAAATACAATACACCCGTTGGGCACATCCTGAACAATCATACAAAAAAAGAAAAATAGGTCAACCACTCTTCCGACCATCGTAACTGCATCTTCCTTTCTCGCACCATCACCTCAATCGGTTAAGCAGTTTCAAATTGCTGATTGCCCACTCAATGTCTGACCTTCTTTTCCAGATGGACCACCCCAACACGATGTGCCTTTCACGACAATTATTTTCTGAACCAGTTTTTATCGCCTTCCTCCATTGTTTCAGACAGAAAATCGTGCGATGCAACCACCGTCAATTATCCGATGCAATAATGTCAATTATCGGGATCTTTGCCATTCTTCATTTTGTTACTTAATCGAGGCATTTAAGATGAACCGCGAACCTGAATCCGCTTCACTTTATCTCTGCTCTGCAGACCTATATTTCTTCTTCAAGGCTGCCACAGTGTTGAAGGATTTCCATTTCACACCAGCATCAGACGGTTCGGTGATCTAAATTACCCGTCGACGAAAAGTTCTCTAATGAAGTACAGCTTCAGGTACCATAAACAGAAGTGTGATATCCACCACCATCCAAAGGCACTTGAAGTGCGCGTCTGGTGTTTGATTTGAAATTCAAGAATTTACAAAACTATTTACAAAAACGCAGCCCAGATAGCACTCTTCTGGTATCCCCATCACAATTCGCTGTTGATGATCATCGATCAGTTCAACCAGATCAGCAGAGTACCATTTGGGTGCGCTTGTAGCTTATAGCTTCACCCGAACATGGCCAATGGAACAACAAGTTTGGATGTTTGTTATGTTAGGTTTGTTTTTTTTTTTTTTTTTTTTTTTTTGGAGAAAAAATGTGGATTGGATTGTGAACTGTGTTTGAGATACACTTTCATAACCACTTGGGAGTCGATATGACATGCAGTTGCATTGCATGATAGTTAAGTGCGTTAAAGATGGAAACTGATAGTATCACGTGTCGTTGAGGCGTTTTTTTTCTGTATTCACGATCTCCAACTGAGAGCTGGAGCAAGTGTAACATGATGTTTGCTTTGGAATGCTCAGCCAGCTGCGTCGTGCCATTTTCGGGACGAGATATTCCCCAATGAGCTGCGTCACATACATGATCGCTTTGAAATGGATACTTTGTTTGATTTGATTGGATTGGAGAGATCATAGAATGGGCTGTGATTGGGGACGTGTGCCGCCAGTGACATGTGTCATGGTGCACATTTTAAGTACTCAATTACAAGCTTATATTTAAATTGACAAACATCTACCTCTGTGTCCTCTTGGGAGAAAACTCATGCGGAATACAACAGGTGTGCTTACGTCTAAAATCCTTCTCACAGCAGTGTCTTCAGACTTTTTCACAGATGTGGACGCGGAATGGAAGGTTGAAGGCACTCAAGAATACCAACAGGGAACATAAGCATTAATTTATATTAAAAACAATGCATTCCACATCCATCAAAATAAAAATATTCCGATGCATAGCGATCGTTTAAGCTGAACTGTACACGAAGCTTAATGTCCATTGAACATGTCAAGGCACCCAAACATCAGCCGCTGACAAGAATCTCAACTATCTGCGCAGTTTTTTCCAAATAAACTGACAACCAATCAAAACGACTTAACCTGTCCGTCACAGAGTGGTACCTCATGGACCATTGCAAAAGCTATTTATGTCAATTGGATGTAAATTAAGCGGCATTTTGTTATGCAGTAATAAATTATAATTATTACTGAGCTTTCCGATTGCCGATTGAAGTTATAAATTGTTCGCACAGCCGCTGTCCAGTCTCAGTCAAGATACACATCGAAAGATGCCGAGTGCTTCTGGTCATCGCACAGAAGGCAATTACGTATCTGCTACCGAATCGAGTTCAAGAGATCAGATTCTGAGACTAAACCAGAGCTTAGGCGGCGATGAGCCGTGAAATTTCGCGATAGAACGCATTCAAATGAAATGCGCTGCAGTTTATTGCTTTATGTTTGAGTTTTGTTGCTTGAATGAGGTTTTGACCATGTTCGGCTTAAATGGTCAGCAAATTGATATTATCGTCTTTGTGCAGACTGTATTTGGTTTAATGGAGCTGCAGTGTGCACGAGGCGGACACAAATGGTTCCATTTGATGGTTAATCGGACCAATGAATCTTTACACGGTTGTGAGTGCGTGCTGTGGAAATTAATAATGCGGTAGTAAAGCACTGGTGGCCAATGGCCCTTAACGAAGGAGAAAAGTGTTGAATCGATGTACATGGTCACTGCTAAGGTCTTTGAGGCGGAGATTCTTGAAAGAAATGTCAGAGGGACATAATTGATGAATAAAACATTCAGTAAGTACAAGATTTAATCTCTGGAGTGAACGTGGTCCCTCACCTGCACTGCGCATGGCTAAGACAAAAGACGTCTTTGAGAAATAGCCAGTTTGGAAATTTGATTTGGCAGTGATTGTGCCAAAAGCAATCGTATAAAGCAGATGAAGGTGCTACCTCAGCGAACCCTTGTAGATAACAGAGGCATGACTGAGAAGGAAAAGCGATTTCGCACTTTACGTGCTACTGTCCAGCTTTTTTCAACGAAAAGACAAATAAGTAACTACAGAATCAAGAAACAAGGCCAGATCTAATAAATTCTTGCAGAAACACAGCATAGTTCTTTCCACTCTAGTATGACTGAATACAGGGCATAATTCTCCGCGATATCATACGAAAAAGCTAAGGTGAGGATAATCTCTGTAGAGGCTGTATAGACGAGGAAGTCAATGAGGACACAACCCACTGTCTGTGTCACTACCAAGGCCTCTTTCATTTCAGACATTATTCTCTTGACAGACACTTCTTCCCGGACATATGCCACAAAGTTGCATAGCTAACCAGAACATCTGCAGGTTTATCAAAGCTTCAAGGTAAGGTGGTTCGAAACTGAAAGGCAATAAGAGAGTGCTTTAGTGATTGCTTCGCGAACAAGCGATCGTTTCTTTCAAAATGGTAACCTCAATGGGATTATAACGACCTGAGCATAGCGCAGATGACTTTGTTCCCTTTGCTAACCTACATACCTGACTAATCTAACCTAACAACAGAATCGTATCGAGCTCAGGGCTAGCAATACCGCCCAGCCTACTCATTTCTCAACAATAGCTTTAGTCACACCGATTTCTCTATTATTTATTCAGTATTCCTTTCAACTTAGACTATATGTTCTTTTCGAACTTCATTGTAGCGAACACCCTTACAGTAATCAGACAGGCAAACCACAACAATCTCACCAGCCTTTCAGACAAAAAACTTTTTTGGTAAAGACAGAAACAAGCTGTGGCCATACAGAAATCGCTTCATTTTGCTGGACACCTAGATGTCCCCCAATCCAACTATGAATCAAATAAGCGCGTAGTTCCTTGGCGGAGCTAAAAGAATGAAAGAGTGAAAGAATTGCGTTAAACATTTGTGCTCACAACGCTCCAAAAATGTTTTGTTTGGATACCCAAACGACGTTAACTTCATTGCATACGATACAATTTTCCGCAAAGCAGTAAGAAAAGGCCAAACTATCTAAAGAGCATAGAAAAATTTACCTCAAATGTCAGTCTGAACACACCATCCATAAAACTATGGGCGGATATCAAATGCCTCACAGGCTTCCCCAATTGAAATAATGAAAACCCAAACCCAAGTCCTCTTCTTCGTTACAAACCGTCGAACTTTAGCGAGCACGTGAGCAATCTCATGATCAAAACTTCCCTTCAAGACAAATAAAGACGTTACAACAGTTACTGGTGAATATCTCTCCTACCATGCACATGAAAAGTTTTAGAAAAGATAATGTCCAGAAGATAGTCTTGGTATTTTATAACATACAGCCTCATGGATATAATTTAAGTACATAATTATTCATCAACAAATAGTTTTTAGAATATAAACTGGGCTATTAATGTAATAAGAGCATTAGTTTGCAATGCCGAGTACCTCTTCGTATCATGACACAATAAGAAGCGATTAGAAGCCATCTTCAGATGTCAAAACAACATAAATTAAAAATATTCTAACTGAAACTGGTCCTCCTTCAATAGCAGGATGCATATTTACATAGATCACAGTACTCCTACCCTTCGTCAAAATATAAATTAAAGAAGAAAATATTACAACGACACAAACATAAAAGATTTCTTTCTTGTTCACTTTTTTCTCCAAAGAAAATAAAAGGATGAAATAAAGTCATCCTTTCCACCCTAGAAATTACGTAAAAATTCAATCAACACTAAAAGTATAGCATTCTAAGGGTACAACCAACACTGAAAAATATGAAACAATATTCGTGAAAATGGTTGGGAAATACAAAGCAATAAGCTGAAACTTTTCCTATGCAAATGCCTCCAAAACCATTAACGACACATTGTTCGCAACAGTTAATGACCAAGTAAACCGGCCGTTTAACTCATTTTTCGGTCATCTTTTTCGCTGAAGCATTTGCTATCTTTCAAGTTACATTAAATAAAATAAAATACGAAAGCCATTAATTTTTACTGAAGCCTGTCAACAATCACAGCGTCCTAAAACATAAATAATACAACTGAAATAATCAAAAACACCTGCGACAAATAAATAGCTCGTAAGGAACTAATAAATGCCTGAGCACGTTGGGATAATAGGCAATGAGAGAGCAGACACTGCCTCACGAAATCAGCTTCCAATGAGCCACTGATTCAGTTAACGAATATAATAAGCAAGACCTCACGAAGAAAAATTCCTTCAAGAAATAAAAACAAAATGAATGTTCTTGGGACGATTATAGTGTACACCACTATGCCACCTTCGACCCATAATCTGGAAAAACTTCGGTTGACCCATACAACCATCACTCCAAGCTAAATTTTAATTATTTCGAAAAATTAAAAACATCGCAGATGACTAACGATTGGAATAAAATCAATTGAACTTGTAACGAACAACTATTCGCAAAACAGACACTAAATGTTCAAAATATTAAAACTGAGTTTCAACTACTCCAACTCTTCAACTAGAAAATAAGATACGCGTACAGCAGCAAGATTGTAATTGAGTCTACCCCTGTAATTTGTCTGCTTTAACTAGCCGAAAACCCTCGTACCTAGTGCTACAGTCGGTGTAATTGATTTCAATTAGAATAAAAGGGTCGGAAATTACTAATTATGTATAACGAAAAGCAGAGAAAAACTAAAAAAATATTCTTTTTATCAGGGAAATTAATTGAGTTTAGCACACATCCCAAGCCAAAACCAAAAACAGCAGCTATTTTCCAAAAGTCCACTGGGCAGATCAACCCCGCTGATTAAGTGGTAAGGTTTCCAATTCCAATGCCGACGATTAAAAGTAAAACAGACCAAAAACTAAACTCCTTCAAAAGAAAAGCCCTTCATCAGTGGGTCCTGGTCCTATTCGAAGATGTGAATGTGATCAATACTAAGCATCGAGCAGACGAGAGCAAATTGCAACTTTGTTTTCAAGAATCAAGGAATCCACGCAGTCCGATTTATTTTATTGGAAACAAACTCCCCGGTATCACAGACGTAGATAAATTGTTGGATATGTACATACTACGTTTTCTGGAGCCCACAATCGACTGCATTGTCTATCAGAACAAATTTCCTACAAATCCGTTGCATCCTGCAACATTTTCATGAATTCATTCAATCACCCCACTTTAAAAAGCAGTTCAGAACGAAAAAAAGGCGAAAATGATATGAAAAAATGAGAAAAAACATAAACGACACGAAAAAAAAGTAAAAAATGCACTTACCGGCATCCATAGCATTCCAGCGTTGGCCATGACGCAATACATGTATTCATCTCCATTTTCATGTCACACACAATGCCTGTTGAATGCGCACTTCATTTAAATTACCTTAGAAGCTTCATCACAAATATTTTCCACATTTCTTTCACACAAAACAAATAAAAAAGAATTTTGCAATCAGAACAAGACTTTTTGAGAATAAAAACAAAGCAAATGAACCAAATAACTCAACTCATTTCACTTCACTTTAAAAGCTTGCACTGACACTGCGCCGCCATCTACTTCGCTGAATATGAGTAAGTAGTGCAGCTACAGAACGAAGAATAGGAGAGGTCAAGGTTGGAGAGAAATTGTCTCCGAAAATGACAGACATTTTGTGCGAAGTCAATGATCTCTTTTTCTTTCCTTCTTACGTAGTGAAGGTAAGGTTCTGTGCTAATCGTAAAGCGATGCTTTTCGCACGAAGTGAGAGCGAAAGTGCATTAGCTAGAATGCATATGGTGGTTATTTTTTATTCAGCAGAAAAGTCTACAAACATGTACATAATGCAAGTAAATGATGTTTCGAACAGAAATGCAAAAATTATGAAATGTTCTGCTGCTGTACATGCATATGAAACTGAAAATATTTAGATTGGGAGAATTGTGAAATTTGAAAACAAGAGTTAAAGTTCCTATGAATTCCAAAATATCATTCTCTCAAGTTTTGAAAAAAGCTGAAACATTTCGATTTGAAAGACGTAGGGAGCGTTGCCAGTATCCATTGTTTTTTTATTGAAAATTTTGCAGAAAGGTTTTTGTTTCGAGGGACCTATTTTAAAGAACTTTGCTTAAATAATAATTTTTTTATATTTACTATTAGCATTAATATGTACATCAAAAAAATGTTTTCTCAACAAGAGCTTGTAACAAGCTGCCCATAATATCATGTTCAGTTGCGAAAAATTAACATTATGAGAAAAATCTTCAGTAAAATTTAAGGAATCGTAATTAAAACCAAATTATACAAGGAATATACACTTAAGGAGGAATCACTCAATCGTAATAAGTCGATTTCTTTACTACCTCTCACATCTTTACTTTTTCCTATGAAATACAGTGAGATTTCAAAAAAAGAAAAATTGTTCATCTAAACCACCAACGATTGTTTCCACATAAAGTTGAATTAATACCTACTGATTTTATGGCACGTGCAGCTTAGTCGTGGAATAGATTAAATAACCCTCGATAACCACGATTATCAACTCCAAATAGGCGCCTTTACAGGAGGGTATCAAAGACCCCGCTTTTTCACTATGTATTTGCACTTTCAATACTCATTATAATAAAACCAGTGCAGTCGTGATGCACTCCAATCCAGCAAGATGACATTCAATGTACTTGAATGTTCATTGCCACAATCGTAAGTTGATCTCCAATCCCTTCTTTGAGCTTGGATTGATCTGTAAGTTTTATTAAGAAAAAAACAGATTTTTGCGATAAATTTAATTGCGATTCGATTTCCATTTTAACAACCTACTCCTCTCATCTAGTCACGATTATCTACTCGTGTTAAAAACCAGTGTGTAGCACGTCCACATAACCGCCAACACCATGCATTCAACACGTATCGACATCCTTCCAAAATAGCAAACATCTGTTAGAACGCATTTCACTCGGCAATTCACATGTATCTGTCAATTACTTTGATAAGTTATAGAACGCATTCGCATTCGAAATAAACGCACTCAAGCCCCTATTTGGCACACAAGAAGTATGTACCATCTCAAGAAAATGACTGATGATGGTTCGAGGCATAAACGTGTTTCATCTACGACTCTATATTGATTTATGGCTTGGAGGCAAGCCAAGATATTCGAACATCCTCTAGTCTCTGGGCTATTTGCATTGGTGATTGAAATCAGACTGAGAAGCTTAGGTGAGTTATGCAATTTATAGTACGGATTCGGGTTACTGACTCACCAAGTAAATAAATCATCGATGACATGGTCAAAAGAGAGTGAGAGTGGTGACTTAAAATTCATGACTCTATTTCTGTGTGAACTGGGCAGTTGATTCTACTGTTTCTGTGGCTTGCCTAATTCGTCTTTTATTGATGAAGGGGAAGACTAATCGGAAATTAAAGTGTTTATTGTTCTTTAATGGATTGCTCATCAATTTTCGGATGCAGTATACCTATAAAAGTGTCTAAGAAAACCATATCAAACTTACCGAAGTTTAAAAGAGAGATTGACTCTAAGACCATTAAAAGATGTTTCAGACTTTGACCAAACTGCAGCTGTTTTTGGGAGCATGGATTTATACAAGACAGGCGAAGAGGTCGTTCCTCAAGCCAATATTTCAGGAAAATAATTGCTCCAATTTGGATCTAACTCTCGTTCTTTTTTAGGCTATACTCACATTGGTGCCAAGTAAATATGCCAATTTTTTGTGTTCTCTGTAAACCTGAGTTACTTTGCGATTGCGATAGAGAAAAAGTGTTTATAAAATATTAATGAACTGTGTTGGATGAATTGTGGGAGCAATGGGAACTTTTCTATTGCCAGGCATTGTTAAGAGTCTTTGGATATGGAAATGGCGAGTGAGAGGGAATAAATATTTCGAATTACATGCAGAATTCATTACGTTATTCATTTCTTCATATTTCATAATTTATTTATTCAGTCTGGTGTTTCTTTCATATATTAAGTGATAATAATAAATTGAAGCCTTAGTTTAATTGAAAGAGTTCGCACACTGAAGTTATTGTCTCTTTATGAAGCAATCTTAAATTACAACTCTGGTATAAATGCAAATTTTGGCCAACGGTCTTTCGCAATAGGTTTTCAAGAACCCCAAGCAGTGAAAGACTATACGAAACTTTTATGCTCACACCATTTGTATCTAAGAGACTTCTTGTCACTCCAGTAAAGTGTATTCATTACTGATCACAAAAAGCTTTCAGAGCTTTGTGTCTTACGGATACAATTTCTTCGCTATACCTCTGGGCAGTAAAAATCTTTGAAACCGTTCGCTTAAAAGTATGCAGCACAAACTTTTTGATCATCGAATTATACAAGATCTATCAAATAAAATTGTTTATTACAACTTAACAAAGTGTACACACCGCTTCTTAATCTACAAGTGGTTTTATAAAAACCCATAAACATTTATAACAAAAGGCAAACCATCAAAATGATTCATTCTAATTCTTGAGATGCTTTATCTGGTAGCGCTCGAAATGGCTTTTGTATGCCATGAGCTCGCATTCGATAAAGGAGAAAGTCGTATACATACATATCCTTTGGCTCCAGATAGTGAAAGGATATTGCATACTCTGAACAGCAAAAAGGACCCTAGAACAAAAGAAATTATGTTAAAAATACAATCAATCCATTGTGTTATGATAACTTACTGTGACGATAGGTTCTATACTTCTATTGTACAACCAATCAGGTAGCCAACTTACAGCATCGGGTTGAATATAGTCAGCTAGGCTTAATGGGTGAAATCGTTGTGTACTATCAATTGGGTCCATTGAGCTTCCTGGTCTCACATCGACGCTCGCTAAACATCTTCCCATTTCGAAATCTTCCGATCCTGGATATGCATTATAACAAAGTGTATCGTTGTTGAATGCATCAGTCATGAAACGGCGAAGAGCTTCCTTGCTAAGGACATATCCTCCTCCACCTGACATGTATAACTGAAATGGCTAGCATTATTGAATGTCATATGATAATTGTGTTAGTAGCGTATCTGTATAATAACTAAGTGTCAAGATGAAGTTAGTTTTTAATAAAAAAAAATTATTAATGGAAATTTGGTTTTTATATGATCCCAATACAAATGTAAACCTACGCATCTATGACTTGTGTAACAACCAAAATTGGTACCGAAGATGCAGATTCTTTTGAGAATATCATTATTGCTCTTAAGAGGCATAAAAGATCAGGATTCTAGGTATGAATCCAAAGCTATAAATGAAGTGACTGACAGAGCAATGCTTCGTAAAAAGTTGAAGATCTTCGAACCTCTCGCGTATGTCAAAAATACATTCAAAAGTAAGAACTGCGATAAAAAATCACCTCTCAGCCTTAAGACTGTATATGCCTTTTGTTTGTGCGAGATGGATATAACACGTGCAATAGTAGGCCCCGGACGCCATGCGCCAAATATTTATATTTTTCTTTTTCTATAACAATCATCAATATTAGGTCTGGGACAACACTTAAAAACAAACCTCCTCACGCTGAACTCATAAAAAAAATCAATCATAAAATTGATTGCCCAACATCCACTGATCGAAATGCTGTCAAAACTACTAAAATGCTTAACTCTTGGAAGATCAATATCACTCTTGAGATGCTGAAGATCACTGTCAAAGAGTCGATCGAAGAGGTACTATAAATTTATAGGAGACATTAATCTTTCTACAGCTGGCCAAAACGTTATCGTCTGTAAAGCACAATCTGGTTTTAACTGTTATGACTTCTTCTACGTTAATTTTTTATCGTCATCTGTCTCGTAAATACATAGGTAAAGATACGGTGTTGTCTGCTGAAACAGGATTTCCAGATTTAATCGATGTCATGGATTTTTGTTGATTTCAAATTTAATTTAAGGAGAACAAAACGACGAAAATAACAAAACAATATGATTTAATCGTTATAAGAAAAACTAGTTTATCTTTATCGTTCTTCTAATGCCACATGCATGCATACGAAGTTAGATACAATTAAATTTTTGCATTAAATTTAAATAAAATACAAAAATCGCATAAAAAAAATAAAACAAAACAAATAAAAAATGAGACATTACCGCAAATGAAAATAAAACAAAATTTTATCTCCTAATTTGGCCATCCGGCTAGAGAAACAAAGGAACACAAAAAATGTCAACAAGCCATTACCAAACGTTGTATTTATTTAATGCCCGTGAAGATTTCGTAATAATATCTTCTTCATCTTTCTCCAGAGTTGCAGTTGTAGTTGTGTGAAGGTTGACGTTTCTCTTAGTCACAGAGGCAGTAGTTGACATTTTCAAATGGCAACCCAAAGTACATATTTAGTTTTCAAAATTAAAAAAAAAAAAAAAACAAATCGCATCCCATGAGAGAGAGAAAAAAAAAGATAAAGACGATGTATTGCATGGTAGCGTTAATTGTCGATTTGCAATAAAGATAGACCAACAGATACAAGTCAGTATATCAATTTAGGGTGAGAAATTACCATCATAATTTTATTGATCGTTGATTATGAGCTTTACTGATCGTGTGTGTATGTAGATACATCCATATCTGCAAGGCAAAAGGCTGGAATTTCTTGAATTCCCATTATCCATGTGGATAGTATGAATATTTTATGCTCGGTTATGGTGTTTTTGACCAAAATATTTACCATTTCAAAGGCAGAAGATGTGTCGGAAAGTCAAGGTCATTCGAAGACCCATCCATGAAATATGTATGTATTTAAATCCTCTTTTTTTGGTCAGTAATTTGATGCTTTTATCACCTTATGAAGACTTCAAGGTAGATGTGCAGCACTTTGTATGCTTTATCTATTCATACTTTGTTGATTTGATAATCATGACATATGCGTATTCAAATGCCAGGTGAGCAATAAACCGCACACATACCAATGACATCCGATGGATTGTATTATTGATTTTAAATCAGAATGCAAATGTCAATTAATTCTCAGAATTTTATGTCGCTTAATTCGCTGTAAATCACAGAGTTTATGTGGACAGGGGGTTCACGTGGGTGGGGTATTTCCAGCTGATGAGGAATACATTGACCCATGGTTGAGCCAAGTGGGTGCCAGTCTTAGAAAAATTCGGACATTTGGTCAATGAAATAGGGCACGTCTGTCTTGAGCACCGTCTTCTCCTGTAGCTTCAGGTATATCTACAAGGGCGCAGTCTAAGTAGAAATTCGTGAGCTTGCCCTCAAATAGATTTCGAACCTTCGTAGCACCCATTCTAGTGCCTTAAGTTAAGCTGCGAGAGTACAGGAAAAACAAGTCTTTAAATTTGCTCGCAAGACTGAACTCTCTGACACTTGTCTGGGTCCATGTCACATTGAGATTGGATTCTCAGGACGTGAACATGTACGAAGTCTCCCTGTGAGTGTTTCCTAACCCGACGAAAAAAAAAATCCTCTTGGTGACGAGGAATATGTGTTTAAGTTTATAAGTGCACAAGCAGCTGGTGCAGAAGTCGGAAACAAAAACATTTACTAACACCGAATTGAGCACTTGGGGGACAACAGTCTTGTCCCAACCTTAAGACAGAATCTGGTCCCGTAGTATTAATTAAATAAATTACCAACGACACTTGGATAGTTTTAAAAGTAATCAGAAGGGTTTTGAAGCTGTGCATTTGTTCATAATCAACGGAAATCCCTTTTGTGTAGTGTGAGCACGCTATTATAAATGCATTATCTGATACGGTCAGTACCTAATTACTGGACCCATCGTACCGAGAAAATAATTGTACTTAATTTGAGTAACATGTCCAAACATAAGCCAGCTCTTGGGCTCTCTCATGCGAATAATAGTTAACTCTAAACCACGCGACCCAAGCGAAAGCCGAAGAGTTCTTCTCAGTCAGTGGAGATATATTTCTGACAAACACCTGTTGGAAGCGGCTTATCTTACCTTTAAATTAATCTTTCTTCACCTGTGTTTAGAGCCTTATCTAACTAATTTTCTGACGGAGACGGTTTCTCCTTTCATTTCGTTCCTGGGCGAAGCATCTGGGTTGACATCTGGTGACGATATATACTCGTGTGTGGGAAGAACCTTTGTTATTAGGCCTTATTTTCACTTTTAAGACCCAAGTTGTTTCTTTATGCACATCTTCTTTATCAGTATGCCAATTTGGCTTATCACAGACTCAGAGTCCCCATTTACCTCGTTTTACTTTGTTTTAATCTTAAAACAAGCTGGGAAAAGCTGGCGTTGGGCTAAGCATATAGCAAGTGACAGGACCCAGTGGGGAAATTTCTTGAGGAAAAAGAAGGAGGGAATCACCGAAGCCACATCGATACCTTAGGATAAAAGGTGACCAGATTGTGTCGATTTTTTTTGTTTGGAGTGGTTTTTTAAGGTCTTCATTTTCCTAAGCAGGCTTCACTTCATTATGTGTTAAGGTAGTAAGCTGTTAAATGGCACCGAGTTTTACTCTTAGCTCATTATTTCCTTTCATAATTTTAAGGATATCTGACTGTAGTACTAATGGTAATGGTTGCCACTTTATTAGATCCCAATGGTGGAGATCTATTTACCGTTGCATTTTTCCTAAGCGGGTGGAGTAAATGAAATAGTTGAACCTCCCCAGAATCCCTAGGACCGATCTCAATAGAGTGTGGATTTTCCAGTAGACCCGGTCTGCCAACTGGGTATTACTTTCTGTTGTTTTACTCTCTGCACGCTCTTAAAAAGCTTAAAAATTTGGACTTTAGTCGCCTTTTACAGCTGGCACATCAACCTCGCGTTCGTTCGAATATTAAAGTAAAGTTGAAATGAACACGCAGCACTACAATACCATCGTGAAAGTAATCAGAAAACTGAATTTGAGTTAAAAGTAAATATCAGTAGAAATGCAAATACTTGTGTAGCAAACAAATTAATGGCCAACGTACAAGCCAAAGGCATTCACAACCAATTTCCCAACCATTCACACTGCATAAGTATTAAAATCTCCTGGGCACGTGAAATTTGCTATAAAATAACAATTTGCATAGCAACACTCCGAAAGCATCATTAGATACTTTCAGTTCACCAAAAGATGCACCCACATAAATAAATTAAAACCACAAAGAGTTTACGAACTAAATCCTATTAGCAGAGTCTTAAAACCGCTGTATACTACGTCTGTCATATATAATGCGAACACAAGGATTGAAAGTCATACGATTTGCATTACGACAAATGCGATGACAAATCGCATGAATAAGTCAAATAATGATTTCAGTCGGGAGACCATATACCTACGGCTAGTGTAAAGTATCTTTTAATAAATATTCAAAACCATCAACTACGACAACCGTGCAGATTTGAATAACCAAGCCCAATGCAAAGTTGTCGAACAACTTCAGCCAGAGATTGAATGAATGAATGAATTTTATTTCGTATTAAATTTACAATAAGGTTGCCACACAATTTACATACAGAGATTCGATATCTAATTTTATATCTTTCAACTGAAACATTATCTTTCGGAACTTTTAAAAAAGGAGAAAGGTAAGAATAATGACTCTGAAGGAAACTACGAAAAAACCTTCAATATTAGTGAAAAAAAAAAAAAAAAAAAAAAAAAATTAAAATAATAATAATAATAAATAAAATAAATAAATAAATAAATAAATAAATAAATAAATAAATAAATAAATAAATAAATAAATAAATAAATAAATAAATAAATAAATAAATAAATAAATAAATAAATAAATAAATAAATAAATAAATAAATAAATAAATAAATAAATAAATAAATAAATAAATAAATAAATAAATAAATAAATAAATAAATAAATAAATAAATAAATAAATAAATAAGTAAATAAATAGATAAATAAATAGATACATAAATAAATAAATAAACACACAAATAAATAAATAAGTAAATAGATGAATAAATAAATAAATAATTGAAAATAAATAAATTAATTAGTTAAATAATAAAGGAATACATAACTTAATAGACAAACGAATAAACATATGAATATATATATAAACAGATAAACATATGTACATACAATATAGTAAATTTATAAATAAGAAATTAAATAAACAGATAAACAGATAGATACATGTTGTTCAAGCATTTAATTGGTTTACAAGAGGATTGTCTGAAAAAGCACAGTTTTGCAAAAATTTGTCCGTCAGCTTAATGATTCTGTCGGAGATCAATTCAACATTCGATTGGAGATGAAGATCAAAGGTAGAATGGTATCTAGATAGATTAAGCATCATTTTCAACAGTTTGTTTTGGGATACTTGTAACTTCCTTATATGGCATATTGCACAATTTCCCCATACTTGGCATCCATAAAGTAGTATTGATTGAAATACTACTTTATGGATTACGATTTTGTTGAAGCTGTTTAGCATTGACTTCCTGTTTATAAATGGGTAAAGCATTTTGATGGCAATGTTTATTTTATTTATGGTGTTTGAAATATGTTCTTTGAACATCAGTTTTTCATCTAGATGAATTCCCAGATACTTCACACTTGGCTTCCAGTCAACTCTTACCCCACACACGTTAAGGGGATTGTTAGGAAGATAGCAACTCTTTCTTTTTCGACTGAAAAAGATTGATTGCACTTTTTCTGCATTGATTTTTATTTTCCACTTGTTGAAATAATTGACTAATATTCTAATCGCATTTTGAAGATTAGTCTCAATATTGAGACTGAACTCATGTGATGAGAATATGCCTGTGTCATCAGCGTAGATGGCTGTTTCACATGCTGGGAGCCTTGGGAAGTCGGAGGTGTAAACATTGTAGAGCACTGGACCAAGAACCGAACCCTGGGGTACTCCTGCGTAAAAGTGCTGTAAAGATGATGATTTACCATTAACGTAGACTCTAAAACACCTGTTAGTCAAAAAGCTTTGTATAGTTTTAACTAGATACAGGGGAAATCCGATGTGAATCATTTTGTACACAATCCCATGGTGCCAGACGGAATCAAAAGCTTTCTCGATATCGAGCAAAACTAAACCCGTAGATTTGCCTAATGCACGGTTCCTCTTGATATGCTGACATATTCGCAGCACTTGATGAGACGTGCTGTGGTGACTCCTGAACCCAAATTGCTCATCAGGAAATATACACCTGTCATCAATAAATCTCATAAGTTTCTTTTTAATTATTTTCTCGTAAACTTTGCTGAGACAACTGAGTAGACTTATTGGCCTGTAACTATCTGCAAATTGAATTTGCTTCCCAGTCTTCAAAATCGGTACCACTTTCGCAATTTTCCAGGTATTCGGGAAATACTGGAGTTTCAGGCATGCATTTATCAGGAAAGTTAAAAATCGTATCCCTGATTTCGGTAATTCCTTGAGATATAGATTTTTAATACCATCAAGGCCATCAGATTTCCTCGCTCGCAAACTTTTTAACACTTCCTCGATTTCCATTCGAGATACATACATAGCAACACTCCGAAAGCATCATTAGATACTTTCAGTTCACCAAAAGATGCACCCACATAAATAAATTAAAACCACAAAGAGTTTACGAACTAAATCCTATTAGCAGAGTCTTAAAACCGCTGTATACTACGTCTGTCATATATAATGCGAACACAAGGATTGAAAGTCATACGATTTGCATTACGACAAATGCGATGACAAATCGCATGAATAAGTCAAATAATGATTTCAGTCGGGAGACCATATACCTACGGCTAGTGTAAAGTATCTTTTAATAAATATTCAAAACCATCAACTACGACAACCGTGCAGATTTGAATAACCAAGCCCAATGCAAAGTTGTCGAACAACTTCAGCCAGAGATTGTGTGTTAATTTTACTCACTTTGTCCTCATAGTTAAATTTATGTCCAAAGTAGATAGGCATTTCCGCGTCGTATCCATATAGCAAGTATCGCAAATTCTCCATCACAATGTATCTTAAAAATGATCCAGAGAAAATCCCATTCAACTACATGAACTATGACTCTTGCTCCACCAGCACTTACGTATCATCGTCTGCCTTTAGGAACCATTCGCCCTCATCAAATAAATTCTCATAGACATAGCGAAATGCCTCTCGTGTCTTGGCCCACAGATTATCATGGCTATTCTCCACGCCGATATTGATTGCACCTAGATCCTTGTCCTCCTCGTTGCTCATGAAAACCAATCGATTACAACGTCTACCCCAAGTGGCATTCAGATGTATCGCCTTGTTACGATTGTCAGAGTAAGTCAGGATCATGCAAACGATCCGAACTTCTTGGAATAAATCGGGCTCCGATCTGGATGATGATCCGAACGTTGAACCTTCGCCTGTGGTTACCACCAGCGTAGTTGGTCTCTCGCTAAGTACCTCACTCACAGAATTGCCGTACGTGAGTAGAGTGACAAATGCCATCGCGAAGCCGAGGAGGAATCCAAACAATACCGCCAGCCGAACTCTCATCTTCGACACTGCCTTGACAAGGAAACAGAAAAAATGTATCTTTATCTCAAAAAATGATTTGTACTGTTCAGCTAATCACCGTCGCCGCGATGCCGACTCATTGTCAGTAGTACGTCCGAACTCATCACCGATTTTTGTTAGACTAATCGTTTTAACTCGTTTTTCTGTGTTTCGCTCATCCATTCACAGCAGATGGCTTATTGTGTTGATGGTATCTGCCACTGCGACTGATACCGCATCGGGTGCCGGTGACCGGTTATAATTTTTTAATGAGACATTTATTTGAATAACAAAACGGAGGTGGTAATGATTGGGTGTATAAATATACCACACAGGTTCCGTCAGGTAGCGGCGGGGGGCCTAAACAGGGTATAAGACAAATTATGGAAAGGTATGCCCAAGAGGAAGAACGGAAGTGGTGCAGATACTCTATTTCGGTTATAACAATTGGCATGGTAAACTTGGTAAGCAAATTCCTTTGGAATGCTTGATTTGCGGACTGATCAAGCCGCTTATCTGTTGAGATTACAGACGACGCCCTTAGGATCTAGAAATGCGAGAATTTCTTTCTTTCAGTGTTGGGTTCGCCTTTTCAATGGAAATGTCATACAAGAATGTCCTTTCTGGTAAATGGAATCATCCTGGCTTTGGGCAAAAAATATCTTTTATCTGAAGTCAGTTTCTGGAAATTAGTTTGCACCCAAAGTATGTATGCCGATCCATCTCGAATGATTTGTTGTTAGACAGCCCTTTAAAGAGTTAGAAACGTCCTGTCCACTCTCATGCCTTTCCCACCCCTTGATCTTAATTTAGTCACAATTCACTGTAGCGACCTAAAGACTGCGCCTGATGTTGATTAGCCTTCTTCTAATGGATATCTGTAGAGCATGCAACCGGCTTACATAGTTCCAGACCTCGAACTGATGTAGTAGTTAAAGCTTAATTTGACAGCTTTTGACTTACGCGTCATATGTTTTGATGCTTAAGCCTCTTTTAAGGTAAAAAAAAATTCATTAAATCAGGCCTCACCTTAGTTGAAATTTCCACACTTGACCTTAAGCCGTTGGTGCGTTGGACGCATCAAATTGCTGCGTCCTCGAAATAACATGCGTAGCTCTTTTCATTTTTACTTGACACTGGTGAACCTTTGTCGAAAATATAAGTGGTTGTGGGCACAAATCAAATAACCGCTGTAAATCCATCAAACTGTGTTTATTGTTTTCTAAGAATTAATTTACACCAAATCAACACTGATGGCGATTCCAATTCACACCTCATTATTTTATGCCGTTTTTTAAGTTCGCAATAAATATTTAGCACCCGACTGTGTATGTGTGTATGAAGTATCTGCGGAATGGCCAGAGTGAGAAAATGTCTTATTTTGATCGCAAATGTGCAATCATGCGTCGAAAGATATTTTTGTGCAAACATAGGGATGAGCAAACTACTGGTCTATGGGATCCTGCGGTTGTATCTGCTTACTTTAGTGACATAGTGGTCAGCTTTATAAATAAGTTGATTAGTAGTTATCTACTTCAACAAACAGTTCATTTTTGGATAGTTTCTAGCACTGTTTTAGCAGAAAATGAAGCTTAATCTGATGTCACAAATTCGGACTGGAGCTATCCAAAAACAAATAAGAATATCCGGAGCAACGGACCGTATGTGGTGCAGGCCTACGGCCTACCTTCTCGCGACCACTTGTGCTGTGCATATCACGTTTTTTCACGCAAGAGACCAACAATTTAAAGCCCTATCCAAAGGCAAATTGAGAACCTTTCTCCATGACAGTCTCTCAGACGTTTGACAAACATTCGCAAGAGGTGGAGTGCTGGTGTTTTCTTTGATTTGAATCTCAAACTTCCCACCCGGTAGTCCATGGCACTAACTACTGAGCCACGACGTCCATTGAAGCTATCCACTCCGGTATATTGAGTCTATGAACTAAGACAGAGAAGTCTGAACAACTAAAGAAAGAGAGTCCATTACCTTTTCAAGGCACTCTAGCTTCCATGAATTTCACATGAAGGTAGTATGCCTTAATACTGGTTTCCATTTTTTCAGCGTTTTCTAGTACATAGGAAGCCAAGTCAAGGACTTCAATCCCAGCATCACCACTGGCTAAAGGAACCAGTTATGGTCTTCTGCACTTGCTATAGTTGTCGCTGTACTTCTTTACTACCGACGGAGCCAAAATGGACGTACAAAGGTACTGTTACTGGTGTCTACTGGAGTCTCGAAACCAGTCCTTTAGGGTTGAAGACGATTTTAGTGTTTTCAAGCCGAAGTTAATGTCATAAAACAAGCAGAGGACATGATTAGCAAGGGAAATATCTCTGGGCACTTTTGGAAGCTACTTTCCTGAGGAGCTGGATGATCTAGGAAACATTAAGCTGAACAAACTCCTGAGTTGAACCCTGGGTAATGAAGTTTATGTTCTCATGGGTCTACAAATGGGGTCAATGGACTCATTGCTAGTCTAAGTAACCCGTTGGTTGTCTTCTATGAGCAAGGGCACCCATCTACCTAACTTTGCCTACTTCTTTAGGATGCCGGAGACATATAGTTGGTTAAAGCATTGCCACTTCTTTGCTGATGCAGCAGTCAGTTTGGATGACAGTTTGACTTATGCTCTGCTTACCAAGTAAACGCTATGTGCAAGGTTGTTACTATACACCAGCATGTTCCATCTACCCAGAGTGAGTTGTCCTAAGACTTGAGGTAATCTCGTGGTGCTAATTTAATCATAATGCTTAGCAATGTATGCCTGCTAAAATGATTCAATAAAAAATTTAATTGAATTAAATTGAAGGCCTACTCGAGGATCTCAGTGAAGCAATCTTTATTTGTTTATTCAATAGCAAGCCGACTTAACAATTTTAATTCACGACACATCCTTTGAATATAAGTATCTACACGACCTTCTGCACGTTTAACTCATCGCTGAAATAAGAACTAATCCCACATCGCAAATATGTGAGAAGAAAACCCTTTGGCGTTATCTGCTTTAAAAAAAATATATTGTCAAGCGTCACAAGCAAGCTGACGGCAGATGTATCCGCAACCTTGACCTTTAACATTTTACAGATTTACATATGTATGTAAATCAACTGTCTAAAGGCATGTCATCGAACCATTTTATGCAAAGATAGTTATCGACGTCAACAACCTGTCGGCATTTGTCACTCTTAAAAGTATCTTTCTATTCAAAGACCTCAATTTCCCAACAAAGCAACGAACGCAGTTGTAGTACCTAATTTAATTATCATTAATTTTTTATTTAAGAAGTTTTACCACTATCCGTGGTCGATGGTATTTCCTACAAAGAACCGGTCCGCACTCATTTTGTGACAAACATGCGTGAGCAATAAAATATTCTTATCTTAAAAAAAAACACACACAGCACTGTGCTATGCATATTTATGAACAAAAAAAAAAAGTTAAAATTTTAACAAAATTTACTAGAATTTTTTTATTTGCATCTACTTATCAACTAACAAACATTTATGTATGTGTGTGGTATATACAGGGCCACTCAGCAACTTCTCTAAATGTCCTCGTTTAGTGGTATGAACCCTTAGCATGTGCATCATAGCCTAAAGGCTCCCGATGGACGACAGCATTGAAACCGCTGTGATCATCAGCGGAATACACAACGGTCCTCTTGTAGCCATCGGAATCGATCAAGCTGTATTGACCACGAACAGCATCACCATCTCGTGCTTCCGACTGGCTCTTGATATCACCGGTGTGTTCATCATGTACGCCATAGGTGAAGTCGTACTTGGGTGGTGCGTAGTAATCCACTGGTTGGACTCCAGATGCACCATAATCTCCAGCGGCAACAACACCAACAATGCAGAGGGCAATCACGAACTGGAAAATGTTAGAGAAAAATTGCTTAGTTATGTCCAAGCGATGATCGGACTGCCTTATCCTTGATCCTTACCTTGAGAGACATTTTCAGATAGTTTATGGATGGAGAGTGATTTTCTTTAAAACGTAAGTAGCTGTCTTGATACCTTAGAGGTGACTATGCCTACTCAGTGCACAACTGTGTTTATTTATAACGAAAGATCAAGTGCGGGGTACCCTTTGGTGTTCGTTGTTCGTCCCCCCGTAAGGCTGGTATGGTATGGTGTAAGCCTTCGAAATGACTTTCAATTTCATTTTGATTCGTCGTCAGAGGCTGTGGTATATGTTTGAATAGAAGACACTTTTTCTATTCATTCGAGTGCGTGAAGTATTTCTTTTCAATTTAAGAAAAAAAAATATCAACTTCAAAAGTGGGGTTGGGCGTGAAGAGGGGTAACGAATGAAATTTCGCCGCAAATGAAGCTCAATTGTGTGTGCGCGCAAAGTGCAGATTTATGATTTTTTGTGTAATTGATGCTCATTAGTGGGCGATGAATGAGCACACAAAAATTTCAATCTCTCAGTTTCAGGGCAATTACGTCATTGTGAAGTAATAGATACATGCGGGTTCCAGAGTTGGGGAATATTGCTTGCAGTTGTAATTACTTTTTTTTTATGGCGATGTAGTTTTTTTTTTTTGGGGATTGCGAAAAGTGGAACAGACATGCATTTCATGGAGCAAAGTTGTTACAGGGGGTTTATGAGTTTTTCAGCATCAAACAACGGTGACCTTAAAGACTGGCTACGAAGTTTGTTTTGTCTGCGCAAGTGGAGGTAGGAAAGTGACGACTTTGTGGACACACTTCAGAGATTTTGTTTTTATCTACTTTGCATGTGCTTTGCGGTGGTTAAATATTCAGACAGCTTACGGATGAACTAACCTAACTAACCTGTGTGCTCCTGGAAATATGCAGTGATATGAAGAATTTTGCGAACAGCACTTTGAGATACAGTGGTGACTAGAAATGGAGGAACAGGGCTAGTAATCCATTGAACTGCTAGGAATTGGCTATCAGTCTGGTGATTAGGTCTTTGGTCTATTTGTCAGATTAATACGAATCGTTGGGTGGAACTGGATGATCACTTCTTTCGATTGAGCCCGTATCTACATGGAAATTTGGTGATCAGGAGTCATCAACCTAAGAGATCAGTTGACGATCAGTTTTCATCGATTAAATAATTTTAGTTACTAACTTTGTTGACCTTGTCAGCTGCATTGGTGATCACTTGCTTTAACTTGAGCTGATCTTGTAGTTACATTGCTGTAACGTACTATGAGAATTCTTGGTGACTACATTCTAGGCTTTCACAAATAATCAATTCGGTTGACGATTAATTTCTTGTTGATTTTTTTTTTTTTTCTTTTAGTTGTGAATGATGCAATGAGTCGTTTAAGTAGTCGATTTCTCGGACCTTAAATAGTATTTCTTTGTGGTTTGTTAACGTTTTCAGCAATGAACTTTATATTCGAAAAAATTTCAATTCCATACATTTCAACAAATCTATTCAAAATGTGGCATCTATCGGAAAATATGCGAAACTATTTAACTGGTTTCAGTATTGGATTCAGCTTGATGTTTATGTATCGATTTCTGTTTACTGCGAGCGTTTAAAGTTTATTTTTTAAAATACCTCGCGGCCAGCGAGGTTCAAGTAGTTCGAATATTAGTTGTATTACCATGAGGTTTTGAGTGTGAATTGTTCTTTGCTTTTGGCGTCTTCTGAATATCTATTTTTTTTAAAAATCATTCACTCTGCCAATATGAATTATATTAGCTCTGAAAAGCTTCATGCATACAGATGTGTACTCACAAACTCTGCTTCATAGCCAGAGATGCTGACACCTGGATGTGACGCCATTTCTTGAATAATTCAAAATTTGTGTTAGTCCGTTAATATTTCATGAATGGGACCATGAGTAAGTGTCTGAAAGATCGGTGTTTGTCAGTTCAATTGGAATAGATTTTAAGTTGAGTGGAACTGAATGATCACTTCTTTCGGTTACACTGCATCTTGTCACTTTTGATGGTGAAAATGACCTAGTTTATTCTGAAAAACTTTTTGTATAATAGTTCCTTAGTGATCGGTGATACATCACTATAGTCCCGATGGGATTTTCTCAACTTACACATAATAAAGATGTCTTAATTCGTAGGTACTTACATGAACACATGTCTTAAAAAGAGAAAGAAATAAGAATGCAAACGAAAAACTTGTAGATACTTCTTACAAGAAAATTGGCTTAAAGAAAATCTGCAATTCCACCATCGAAAAATGTCTTATCCCTCGAACTGTCCGTTACGTACTCTTTAGAGCTTCTTCTGCTTAGTAACATATTTCAATGCGTACTAGAGAAATGTACCTACCTACCTATGACCTGACTTGATCTTAACTGTCGACAAGGCACCACTGTCAGTGACTGTCCTATTGCTTACTTGCATGGCGTGGCCGAAGGCAGACAATTTGTATTCCCCCGATTTTTGAAACATGATAAGAATACTTAAATTGATTAAAAGTTAAATCCGGAATCAAATTTCCAAATCCAGTTAATTTGTTTACTCTTCCAAACAACTCATAGTAGATATTTCCCATGCAAAAACGCAATGCGATAAGCTAAGTGAACCAGCGCAATCAAATAATTATAACGCCAGACTTTCGCTTATCAAAAAAAAAGGAAATTAAAACCAAAAGATTTATCTCATTTGACATCAATCTAAATTCTACGGTCCCGGAATGCTCAAGTTTTTTTTAATTAATCCGACCGCTCTCACTTTCCAACAAACAAGAAACACTCCACCCAAAAACCCCACCAAAACGGGACTATCTACAAAAATTTATATAACGCTCTACAAATGAAGAATCTACGGACAACAGAATTAATAAAAAAAGATCAAGAATAACAGATAAACAATGAAATTCCCGAAAATGAAAAGCTTCTTAATCCACCAGTGAGACACCATCATAGCCACCCCACCGCGCGGCGACAGTGTTGTTGATGAGGAAACGGTGTTGCCAGACGATAGGGGACAAGAATCTTATTATCTTTAATAAAAGATGATGAAAATGAAAATTTAGTACAGTATGTTTCCAATTCAAAAGAATTTGTCAATTTTGAAATTGAGTGCATCCCCCTATGAATCCCCCTTTACTTTGGCAGAAGTTGCACTCGACTTAAGCATGACTGGAAAATGTTTGTATATTTCCTATATGACCGATCTGATTGGCAGATACAATACAAGAATGATACTAATTCTGCACAAGTTCACCATGAACGCAGGTTTAGTTAGGTAGATGGGTGCCCTACTTGACAGGAGATTGTCAACGACTCACTTAGACTAACGATGTGTGCATTGTTCCCAATTATGAACGAAAAACCAAATGCATGGCTATACCTGCCAAATTGATTGATTAAAGCTGATCTGATTGATATCGAAATTAATTTGGTCGGACTCCTACGTGAGGTAAATATGGTCGAAAAAAATAACTTTCTTTCAGAAGTGAAATTGAGTGATAGACCTACACAAGTGCCGCCGCCATGCAGCAAACCTAATTATTTGATTAAAAAATAGTTCTCGTAAGTAGGACCTAAATTAGTCCCGATGTTTTTCGCATGATTACACTTTCATTTATTTGAATTTAACAAATTAGTTTATTTGAAGGGCAAACATCTTCGTACGTACAATAAATCTTTATAATCTGGCATCGCTGTGAAGAAGATACAAAAAGTATCTCAGTATCTCTTCGAGTCTACGGCATGCATGTTAAGTTTAAGAGTGTTAATTTCGGTTCGTAGTTTACGTTTTATTTCCAGTTTTCGGTTTTTCGTTGTTGGTGTTGTATCTTTTGTTGATATATTTGACGGTGTGGAGTATTTTCGGTACCAATTACTGCCGTCCGATCGCTGCAATCGATCATGACGTGCCAAGACTGAGTGATCATCAGTATCTTGCAACCTTTACTTGAAAGTAATGGTTTAGTCAATTCGATCTTCAAAGGTGTTAGCTACAAGTACTTGTTCGGTCATATTTTTTTTTTTTTTTTTTGTTTTTTACTCCTCAACGTCGTCGGTTGGAAATTCGTTAAAGTGAATACAAATCCAAAAGCTGAGCTTTTCATGCCAGAAGGTACTCTTAAGTACGGATATTTGGATTCTCTTTGGCGTCATTGTGAGTGATATATATGTATTTTTATGTTCTTTTTTGTTTACACTCTAACTTACGCTGGTTTTGTTTATTTCCATGCCTCCGCTCAATCTCAATGTCATTCGTACACTATAATGCAGTGTATCTACAGTTTGGCCATAATGAAAACACTAAAGGTGCTCATGCTTGGCCTGGTTCTGGGATTTTGTTTATCACAATTGTTACACATGACATCGTGGTCGTCAAACTACGATGATTCATCAATTGTTATGGCATTGCGAAGGAGTTTACGCTATGAGGATAAAGATGATTTAAGTGGCAGTGAAGTCGTGCTCAATCACCTGGAGTATGTAATGCATGATCATAAGACAGAAAATACCTCACTTGCTACACGATTGTACAATGAGACACGGGTGTTATGTTGGATTTTAACAGGACCGGCAAATCACATGAAAAAAGCTATACACATAAAGAAGACGTGGGGCTCACGATGTAACAAGTTGCTATTCATGAGTTCGGAAGAGGACGAAGTGTTGGGTACGATCAAGTTACCTGTTAAAGAGGGCAGGAAAAATTTGTGGTTCAAGACGAGAGAGGCATTCAAGTACATTTGGGATCACCATCGAAATGATGCGGATTGGTTTCTCAAGGCCGATGACGATACGTAAGTGGTTGAATAGTGTTTTTCTCTCTTACATACGTTACAAAATGTAAAGACGGTGAATGTCACGATAACACATTTTGAACTTTCAAAATGTTCATCACTCTAGAATCTAGGAATAGTGCGTCTTAGTTTAACCTACAACAAGCAGCTGTTTGCTGTTAAATCATATTGATCCATCGCTTTCGTGATCTATTAGCTATACGTTGCTTGTTGATCAAATGTCTCGAAAATCGCTTTCTCTTATTGCATCTTTCAAGTTCATCATTAGTGTTATTAGAAATCGCCTTCCCCGGTGATCAGTTATACTAAAGATCGAATTATTTGATGATCAGTAATTCTAAAGATCGTTTTCGTTCTATCGTGAGCAGTTGTCTTCATTTGCCAATCAGTTGGCCTTAAATTCACTGCGTTCAATGATCAGTCATAATGCAATGAATCTGTTTGGAAGACCAGTTTTATCAATGAGTAGTCACCTTAAAGATCACTTCATTTGCTGATCAGTTATCACTTTAATTGGTTATCATTTGTATTTGAAATTCTTTTGTTCACTGAATATTTTGAAATCTATTTCGTTGGGATGGTTTGCTCCAGTTACTGATCAGTTACACCTTAATAATCAGAAAACATAATGATCAGTTACCACTAACCTTGGTGATCACTTGTTTTGATATTTAGTTCTTTCTGATCGACTTCTCTTTATTCAAATAAGTTGCAGTCAGTGATCAGTTACCTCTGTCTTGTAGGTTGACAGAAAAATGTTTACTAGATCACCTCAAATTCTTGATAATCAATCAGGCAGTGCGTTTTGGTGATTAATTTGAATATATCTTATGTATCTATAAATGTTTATATTTCCAGATATGTGATAGTAGAAAATCTTCGTGCATTCCTGAATCCATTTTCAACAGATTCCCCAGTGTACTTTGGCTGCAAATTCAAGCCTTACGTGCGACAGGTAAGTTGAAGAGTTAAAAATTCAATTTACACACTTCAATGCTTGTTTGTTTGTCTGTTTTTCAGGGCTTCATGTCGGGTGGTGCAGGTTACGTTCTAAGCCGTGAGGCTTTAAGTCGCTTTATTGAATTCGGTTACCCCAATGAAACAATCTGCCGCCGAAACCATGGTGCCTCGGAAGATTTAGAAATGGGATATTGCCTTCAAAATGTCGGTGTAGTAGCTGGAGACTCACGAGATGATTTAAAACGTGGAAGATTTTTCCCCTTCGGTACAGAATCCGCAATTATAGCGAGAGATAAAAGCCATTGGTTCTGGAGATATACATTTTATAAAACTTCAGCCACAGATGTAAGTTTCAATAGGATACAAACTAGAGTTTCTCAATTAATTTATTCTATTACACAGGGCTTAAATTGTTGTTCAGATCATGCGATCTCATTTCATTATGTCCATCCGGAAACAATGTACATGATGGATTATTTAATATACCACTTAAGGCCATTTGGGATACTCTATAATGATGATATTCTGCCAGCGAAATATGATATGGACAAGCTGTTGGATAGATGGCGGAATGAAACGTCTGAAAATACTAGTTGACGTATTGCTTAAGAAATTGTTGTTTTTTTTATTCTTTTTGTTGATAAGACTAGCTTTTAGGAACAGTACGCTTATATTGTAACTATCAGATGAGGGTTTAAATATACAATGTGAAATAACGAAGATAATCAGATTAAAATTGAAAAGAATCTTGCTCTGTACACCGTCTAGGCATATGTTAGTTTATACAAAATTCATGTAATACAGCTCCGTAAGCCTTAAAGTCTTAAATTGAATCCAGTGTCCTACACCTAATCTCCCTTAAATTTCGAACACAATTTTTATAAAGACTGTGTAAGTGCCAAAAGTTTAGAAGACTAAAAGCTAAGTTTCCAATCTTCCATATCGTAAAACTAGACACTTTCTTATTTTCAATTGGTACTCTATTCAGTTTGTATCGAGTTAAACGCCTTAAGATAGGTTTGTTATTTGTTTATTTATTTGTTACAATTTTTTTTTACATTAAATTTTAAAGTGAACAATAGATAGTTACCGTCAACATTATCATAACTCTCATTCCCATAGTCGAACAAACAGTATACATATCACCTCACCTCTTTTTTGTCGACTAAAATTGTGAGACGAGCTTGTTTCAGCTAACATATTTGCGATTGTTTATATATATGTTCCCGATCGTGAATACTATTCGCGGGTGTTTTTATCCTTAAAATACATATTTTATTTATTTGTATAGAACATTTATATCGAAAATTGTTACTAAACAAGTAAACTATTTATTTCAACGATAAAATAGACGAAATGGTGGGTTATATTCCCGATTTCTTTTACTTAAATTTACATTCGCCATTAACCAAAAGAGGATGTGACCAGAGTAGCTTTCATTTTCTGATCACAAATGGCTATGTAAAAATATGAAACGTAAATGAATACTGAAAGTCTCACAAGAGGCTATGGGAATACAAATAGCTTCCGCTCACCCAATTTTAGATTTGGCACGACTATGAGAATAGGTGTGAACCCTACATTTGATTGTTCAGTCAACTCAATCTTTGTCATGTTGTCGGCTGTATTCTTATATAATTTATGTGATAGTTCATCTTGTTCGCCGGCGGTACCGGACGGTCGAGAATTGGACATGGGATATTCCATTTCATACATCAAATTTGGTGAGTAACAAAAGTCTTTTTCCTGCAAATTAAAAAGTAATTTTAATAACAATGTAGGCTTAGAAGAAAAGCAATCGTTTCTTTTTTCGTACGATACTCTGTCCCCATGGATTATTAGAGGAACTGAGTGTCTATATCTTTTGTTAGGGTAAATTTATAAACGGATTTCTAGTGAAAAATATTCAGACGAAGATACTTTTTGTACCACAACTGTTCAGGCTTTTACAGCAGAGTTGAAATTACTTTTTGAAGAAAATGTCCTCATTAGCATTAGGTATAAGCTTAATATGGAGAAATTATATAATAAAACATTCTAAAGTCTATTTTAAACAAAATAGTCTTAGATGGATAGCAAATACTGCAATCTACAAGACTTAAGACACTTGGGACAACTTTGGAAACCATCCGCAACTTGCCATCATTCTACAGACACAACTTCTCTTCTCTTAACCACAGACATATACATATGTATCTTTAAATTGTAATTGTAAATGTACAGCCAACTACCCATTGATCTTGCTAACACACGAAAACTTTTCAACTGGATGTTACTAGATACATGTAGATGTATGTAGATGTCGCAGCTGTTGGTTAAGTATCCAACACAACTAAAAACTAAGTATGTTGTTTGTAGTTTGTAAATTTTTACTGACCTCTCCTGGCTCACACGACCAATACCATGACTGTTTTAAATTCTTCTGTAGTGAATCACCAGCCATAACACTAACTATCTCCGCACATTTTCCCATCGCCGACTCATCATCATCATCATCCTTTTTTTGTGTACAGGGTTTCAAGGCTACTTCTATGAGCAACCAAAGAGCTTCCTTATTTAGTACAGAGCCAGAATCACCAGGCATGTAACGCTATGAAACAATGTGAGTATACATATATTTAAGCAATTTTTGAGGGTTAATCCTACCTTTTTGACAAAACGTCTGTGTCTACGCTCAAAGCGTATCAGATCATTCGGCGAGTATGGAGATACCATGCAGCACAAGTTCTTCTTAATCACAGATGTATTATTGTCGGTCTTTAAAAACCCAACCATATAATACTGATAAATTTTTGTCTCTGTTGGTGCAAGGCATTGTTGGTAGTGGTCATTTGTAAGAGGCAGTGCTGGCACTTCCAACGCCTTATCACATTTCGTGTTAACTTTTTGGCAGGGTTTACACCATATATCGTTGTTTGGATAAGTCGTGGCAAAACCAGTAAAAACGTCCTCAGGCAAACTATTATATCGGTGTCTCTTGCATGGAATACAAACTCTTCGTTGCGAAGGTGTCAGAATCATCAAAGTAATAGAGAAGCAGAGCAAAATGCCAATTATAAAGCAAACTAAAGATGGAGAATTGGGCAATATTGGATAACCTAAAAAGATGCGTGTATTAGGGAAGTACAAATTTGAATAGAACAAGAAAGCTCTTACCAGGGTTAATTGTCATTTTTTTTTGCTTAAATTAATACACAAACAATTTCTGCAATTCCGAGATATGTACGTTATAAAATATAAAATTCTCAAATGTCAACGCATGCTCCCGTGAATTAATTCATCAGGAGGTCTAAATAATACATTTTTTTGCTTAGTGTAAGTAGGTGAAGAATATTTCTATGTAACAGATTGCCAATGAGTATGAGTAAGCTCAATAATTCTTTTCATAGAAGTGTCAGAAGTGATGGCTACTTCTTCCTATAAGTTACGCTTGCAAAAATAGCTTACTGTGTACTAAACTACTACACTAACTCGATAGTCAAAAGTGGACTTTACTGGACGACTGATTTCAGTTACGATGATGTCTAATGACTAAATTTTATTATCAAGAGTCCGATGCCATAGAATACAAACTGCGACTCATAGAATAGAGGCAAACATATAAAAGAAATTATAGCTTGCTGCCGCACTATTAAATTTGTCAGAGACAGATACACCTTTTCTTTAAATCTATCTGGAGAAATAGGAGCATAACATCGACTACACTACAAATTTTTTTCCACCTGATAACCCATGACTACTTTGGCAAGTACAATCTTATAGTGGACACACACGCAACTCAAAATTCTTATTAGAAGATTGAAGAATTCATTCGAGAAACATATGCTACATGCATACGTACTAAAAGGGATATTCCAATCATAAATCTTTGTATTTTATAAAGATTCCTTAAACTTTACACTCCGTTTAACCGTTGATGCAGTAGGTGGAGGATTTTTTTCTAAAAGGGCAAACGCTAGCATTTTTTTCTGCTTCCCATCTTAGGTGGCGTACACAAATAGAAGGGGATCTCAACCGACTTGGAGTGCCCAACTGGAGGCAGTTAGCTAAGGCTAAGTGAAGAGGCTTTTTAGTTGAGGTCAAAAATGTACTGTGATCATTGTAGCATATGCATGTCTGAACTGAGGTGGAGTGCGATACCCCCAAGAATATCAGCATTTTGCCAAAAACATCTGGCATCGATTTCTTTCGACATCAAAGTAAATTCTATGACAATTTTCTTTTAACGAGATGGCTAAAGAAATTAATATTGATCTGTGCTATGTGCATTGAAGATAGTTATGTATACACAGCTGCATGTAATTAAGGATGCCAACTTGCAATTAAACCGATTTTTCTTTTCCTCGCATCTGGCAAGCTAAGCTTTTTTTGTATTGCAGATACAAGTTGTTTTTTATATTAACTGCTGTTGCCACTAAAGTCTAAGTAAGACGTTTATAATCTGCCGCTTGGGTTATTATGCACCCCTAAGTCTAATTGTGATATATGCACATACATACATATGTATGTACTATGTACATTCACATCAAAAGCGAATTGTTTGCAAGGTTCCTAGGAACTTAACACAGTGGCATTCAGGAATGTGTACACGTTTCCATTTTATGACAATACTACTTATATTCTAGGAATCGGAAGTATCCAAGAAATTTTACATTTAGAATTCCGGGATGAGGCAACGGAATGCCTGATTATTTTTTAAGATGTGCGCAAACATATTTGAAAACTCTAGCATACTATAAGCATGGTACAAGTGTTGGTTTAACAAGCGGTATTTTAACTCTTTGGAATAGTTTGAATTAGTTCATTGCTGCATTCCCGAAAGAAACCTAAGAAATGGAAAATATTCTGTCTATGTTCCCACTCATGGAACAATTTTCTAACGTTGTGTAGTTCTATTAACATTCATGTTCAAATTAAAGTTAATTATTAAGTTGAGTAACTAATTTAATAATTTTTGTAGTAAATCAGCTGTTGATGAATAAGAAATAAATAAAAAAAACAGAGTCCAAATCTGCTAGTTCTGTAGAGTTTGTGGAGCTCAGATTCCCATATAACATATAAATAACAAATTTAGGGCATTTTCTTGCAGGACAAAATACAAAATATTATAATTTAAAGAATTTTTTATTAAGTTTAATTCATTATTCTTGTTTTATTTCTTTTAAGAAAATTGTGTTTATTAATTTGTTTTCTTTTTATTATTTATTTAACAAATATTTTATTTTAAACTATAAACAGAAAGGACACATTCATTACTCATGTACTAAATATAATGCTAATCAACTTAGAGATTACTTAATTAGAATTGTTTTTAATTTTTGGAATAATTTTTCATTTATTCTTTGGTATATAGAATTTCACAACTAATTTGTTTATAAACAATTTACAAAATATTATAATGCAAATGTACAGTCAAACTTAAGGACTAAATACTTATTTGGAAATAATAATAAAAATTATTAATAAAATGGCAAACTAAAGTGAATAACCAAACTGGTAATTTAGATCACACGACAGGTATTTATATAAGATTAAGGTATTTTTTATACAATAGGAATAATTTTCTTTTCTTTTTTGTAACAAATTTTATCTTTTTAAGGGAGCAAGTTTTTTTTTTTAATTTTTTAAGATTTTTAGATCAATGAAAGGAGAAGCAAGACAATGTCGTTATAAAGAGAATTTAAAAATTATTTTATTCTTAAGTGTAAGTCTTTTTTTTAGTAGATTTAATTTACAAAAAGATAATATGTCTTTAGTGTAGTGCGGACTTTAAAGTGAACACAAGAGCGCGATCGTCATTGCAAAAGGTTTGTTTCTGATTTATGAACTAGTTATAGCTTTCTTAACGTCGGTTGTACCCTGAGCTTTGAGGTTGTCTTTAGAGATCTTTGGTGGCAAGACGTCCGCAGTATTTACGATGCCATAAGGTCGAAGATGGTATATTAGATAATCTAGGACGTACATCTGATTTGGTGTGACGTAGTGGAAAGAAACCGCATTATCAGAACAACAGTCGAGTCCCTGAAAAGAGTATTTAAAAATTTTATTGAAAATCTAAAAGGAACAAATTTTATTACAATTACATATGTATTTCGTTTAACCAAATTCTATTCTAATTGGACGCCATATATTTAACGACTATTCAGCCGGAAAGAGTAGAACCTATAACCACTTACAAGTATGCGATTTGTCTCATTTTACCGGCGACGCGATTGTCGCAAGTTGATATGAATCATACGTATTGGCAAGTGTATCCACGTACTTGCAATTCAAAGAGCAAGATATGGGTACGCACGCATTCATGTTTGCTATCACAAGATTAGAAAAGTGAGACACAGTTTTAATATGAATGCACACATATGCGACTTAAAGCAGACAAGGATACACATAAGTTCCGAAAGAGGTCAAACGGTTTTAAAATTTCGTAAGAGCTGACTTGCGTCGTTAATAGTCTTTAACCTTTAAAGCTTGATATTCAACTACTTACAGTCATTTCAGAAAAGTCAAGGACTATGGTTCATCCAATAATTTCTCGAGAAGCATTATCATGCGCAAAAGCTCTTACATTTGTGTGATCAAACTTACCTCATCTGTCTCATAGAATATGTACTTCCAGTACCAGAAACTCTTATCCGTATGGCCCGGTATCAAATGATGTTCCGGTACGAATGGGAAAAATCTCCCTCGTCCATTTGTATCTCGTGAATCGCCAGCGACAACACCAACATTTTCCATACATTTACCCATTTCTACATCTTCAGCACCATCATTACTACCTCTGCAGATTTTACTATCTGTCAATGCACGCTGTACAAACAATCGCAGGGCTTCTTTACTAAGCACGTAGCCTGCACCACCGGACATGTAACCCTATATAAGACAGATTTATGTGTGTAAGATTCCTTTAAGCATTCAATAATTTGTTTCTCTTACCTGCTTCACATAAGGCTTAAATTTACAACCAAAGTATATCGGTTCCTCCGGCGAATATGGATACAACATGTATCGCAAATTCTCGACAATTACATAAGTATCATCATCGGCCTTCATAAACCAATCGGCTTCATCGTAATAATTCTCGTATACATACTTAAAAGCCTCTTTCGTTTTAGCCCAGAGATTATTACGGCCTTCAGATACAGGCAGGGCTATTGCTCCCAATTCTTCATCCTCCTTAGAGCTCATAAATACAACTTTATTGCACCGTTTACCCCATGTACGCTGTACATGTCGTGCTTTCTTTTGATGATTATCTGGATTGGTCATGACCCAACAAAGGACTCGCACCTCGTTATATAACTGATTAGCTATGGAATTATTTTCATTTGTGTGTGTGTGTGAGGCCATTTCTCGTTCGGGACCGCCCACATCTAACATATCATGACTGTTGTGAGGATCATTCACGTTGCCTAGGTCATGACCAGCGTATGGCACCCAATCCGGACGTCGCGGGGAAGATAAAATAAAAAGCTCGGCAAAACAGAAACCAACTACAAGGCCAACTATAAGGCAGACCAGCGATCGGCGATTGGTAAGTGTTCGATAACCTGAAAAACCTACTGTATTAGAATTATGCAGATATTTGGATAGTGAGGCTAGATAAAGTAACTTACTATCAGTAGCTGGACGTCCAAGCAGTCGTATATCTCCGTTTGCCGTCATTTTGAATCTGTTGGTTTTCTAGCTTATAAGTAGTGTCTAGCGCTTGCTTTTTGGGGAAGCGGGTTCTCTTTGGATTTGTAGTTCCTCTCCGTAGAGTTGTCTTTTAAACAGGTAGTGGTTCCTTTATTTGGTTACATTTGTATGCGTGTACTTTGGTTTAATGGTATCTGAAAGCAAGATGAACATGAAAAGGTGTTAGGAAACCTCTGTATCTACGGTCATGGAAATCAGAAGAATGTTTTTAGAGCTGTTCATCAAAATTTTGTCAGGCACTTAAGGTATTCTCTACTAATTGTGAAATATTAAAGAATTCGACGCCCATCCATTAGGCAAGTTCAAAAACCTTAAACTTCAACACAATTACTTTTGTGTCTGTAGTCCTTAGTAGTAATTGCACTTAAAAAGGATTTCGAAAAGGCGAAAACAGTTTGTAGAAGCACAAGCAATTTGAAAAAAAAAATTTCAAGATTTTATATCGTGCATAGCTGCCACCATTTTCAAGACATTACCACGGATAACTTTGTTAATAAGTATGCAAAATTGTAAAAGTTCTTTAAACATCTATTCTACAGCCACCTCTTCGAAAATTTCTAAACGTATTATTAACACTTAAAGAGTGTCTTTCTTTAATTGGGAATTTTGAGATATTTTCTCTCGAAAATGATATTTAGTAACTTTAGATAGGTTGGACATTTTAGATCACCCCACACAGTACGACACAACACTGTTTTCTAAATCATAGAAATTTTATCGAGATATCTCAACTCAAAAAAAAAAAAATTGGAGTTAAAGTGAACCTGTTCAAAATTTCGATAAATATGACAGCAAAGCAAGAACAAATTCCAAGTTAACAATTGTCATCCGTATCTTATCAAACATTATCGACTGTGATTCCTTGGTTTATTGCAATCATTTAATTTTTAAAAAAAAGAACGCGATAGCAAAGGAAAAATACTGTTGGACACTTTTATCACACCCTCCTGTATCAGGCTGACCAGCTTTTAAGCCACGGAAGATTATTCTTTCTACCTATCTACTTACATCACTGTTAAACGCTGCTCTAAATAAAAACATGATTGTATCTAAACTGATAAGGCCAGAACTTATAGTGATTAACTTACTCGCACTCCCATTGAAAGTGTGTGAACAACTTCAAAATTAAGAAACTGCAATTAAATGCCAATAAAATTATCTCATATTGCAAGTATTGCAACTGTGCAAACAAAATTAGTGTCGATGCATTAGTTTTGCATTACATATGATTGTATCTGATTGTTTAAACAAGTGGAAATTGTAAGCGCAGTACTTAACCTCTCTATTGAGGTTGAGTCGTTGGCGATTTAATGGCACGTAATATAATCTGCGGTGTAGTTTTGAAATTAATGGCACGACACAATGCCTTACTTCCGGTTCCGCGCAAAACATTTGCAATCCAAAACGAAATGTTCATTACAAAAAATGGACGATTTTGTTCTATTATGTTATTGCCTCATCCAATCATCTGCAAAAAATGTCTGCGATTCATTGAAGACCCTCTATTCGGTCCTTGAAAGGCACTGTACTTACGTAGTTTCCGATGTGGTTGCTAATATTTGTATCTAACAACCAAGCTGATCAAGTTCTGATAGATTTCATCGCTATCTATTCATTAGATTAATTTATTTTTATACGCAAAACGTTATCTTTACCGGGTAGAATATTATTAATGGCATTACAGGCAGAAAGGAAACAGTTCACAACTCGATTTATAACTCATTTCACAAATGCTTTTAACGAAAGATTGTATTCGAAACTAAATGAGGCTGGAAACAACGACTAAATTTATAAAGAACTCTTACTAGCTTCTTGTGGGTTGCGAGTGGAGTACAATGTTAATCGACATGTACCAATTTAAACTATGTGCGTATGGGTGGCCTTTTGTCACGCGCCAGTTTTGTCATCGAAAAATTCCATTCTAACTTATTTTGGTTCTCGCTTAAAGTTACGTGACTGTAAGATGCATTTTTGTTCCTCCGGCCGGCGAGTGATTTTGGCTTCAAAAATGTCACTGTGTCTAGTTGTTTTAGTAACAATGTACGCAATGGTGCTAAATAGCCATTGTGATGGGTGATTGTGCTCCAAGAGATGCATTGGGTAAATGGTCTTAAAAGTGTAAAAGACGAGTTGGGATGGAGGCGTCGTAGTGTATTGATTTTCTTAAAGTCCCAGATGCTACATTCCCTAAGGAATTCAGAAGGGCCGTAAAGAAAATTTATTTGATGTTCTGCCGGATTCGAATCGATTCGAATAGTTTGACCAAAAGATTAAAAAAAATCAAACACAATTTCTTCAGGTATTAACTGGTCTATCATAGCTAACAGCGGTTAGTTAGAGAGCTGATAGGAAGGGAATGTGTAGCTAAATAAGAAAACAGTCATAAAAGTTGACCTCTTGTTAAAGGATTTTGAAAAGGGCTGGTCAACTCGTAGGTCTTGGTATCAGTTATATATTTTCCTACAGCAATACTGCTAGCCATACTATCCTTCTTCCAAAAAATGTAGAAAGTAATACAACAAGTTTTAGATCTAATGGAAGATACAAAAGAAACAACATCTTAATTGACGAGCATCATCGCCGAGTACATACTGCACCTTGGATAGACCTATGGAGTTAGTCATACTGTTGCTTAAGATGAATAGCAACCAAGTCTAAAGTGGACAAGAGTAAATGAGCTTAGAAATGCCAAACAAATCCCAGCATGATTACGAAATCTTCGGCTCTCTAATTTTAGTCGTTTCTAAGAACGTTTTGTGACAAAGTGAATTTAATTAAATAAATTGCCAGAGCCCCATAAGAGACGTCCACATATGTACATACGAATATGCCCAAATGAATTCTCCACGTGTCTTACCAAATAAAAAAAAAGTTTTAATTAAAAACTGTTCATAATTGTTGCAGATGTAATAAAAATACAAATCAGGATTTTAATCTAACATTCTCATGCGGAACCGATAGTACCACGTGCCCATATATGCATGTACATACATATGTACGCCCATAAGTACGTACAAGATTCTCGCATTTGCTGATAAAAGGGTAAAGTGTTGAAGTTCAAAAGAATAACAAATAATTGGCGCTCTGAAATCAAATATGAACAAAAAACTGTGTCAGCATTCTCACCAAACAGCGCAAACAAGAAATAGGAAAAGATAAAAACCAAAAAAGATGAACAACATGCTTTTTACCGGGAATGTAAATTCGGAGTGATTTGCATTATATTTCCTTCGTGAAAAGTGCATCTCAGACGAAAAAGTGGTGTCAGAAGATAGCACTGGGAATTGTCAAATAGGAAAAATAATAGTACATGCTCGAACAATAATAGTAAAATAAAATGCCAATCATAGATAAAGATGTAATGTTATCTATCACATGTTGTAATTGACCATCAAAATTCAATAAGTCACGCGTTACTCAGATATGCCAATAGTGTGTGACACCTGTCGCAATGAAAGAACGTACAAAAGTAGTTAAGAATAAAAGTAATCGGTGGTTTAACGAAAGACTCAGAACTTTGAAGCAACAAAAACTAGCTAAATGCCAAGAATGTAGATTTTCTAATAGCGAAATTAGCTGGAACAATTATCGTGAATTAAGAAATCAATATAAAACACAGCTGGAAAGAGCTAAAAATGAAAATGTGAAAAAGTCCATATCTTACGCTCGCGATCATAAATCTATGTGGAGAGTAATAAAGTCTTTTGTTTTAAATGTAAAAGAGCAACCGATAAAAAACATCCATTTTAACGGAATTTGTGTAAAAAATAATAAAGAGATAGCTGATGAATTCAATAAATTTTTTGTTAATAGCATTTCGGATATAAACGAATCGATCCCATTTGTGCCATTAGTCAGTCGTCTTGAACATCAAAACCTATCTTTTATTTTTAAAACTATTAATGTTAATGATATCAAAAGTGCCCTAAATTTAATGAACCAAAAAAGAGACTTCAATTATATTAAGCCTAAAATGCTACTTGACGCTATAGATATTGTTGGTCCAGTTCTAGAGCGGTTAATAAATTTGTCATTAAGTAGAGGTTTGTTTCCTGAATCATGGAAAGAATCAATTATTACACCGATTGAAAAAATCAAAGGTACTGACCAATGCGAAAACTTCCGACCAGTCAATGCACTTCCTGTATATGAAAAGATTTTGGAAAAAATAGTCCAACAACAAGTTGAGGATTATTTTGAATCAAACAACCTATTTATTGAGAGTCAATCTGGTTTTAGAAAGAAACACTCATGTGAATCCGCCTTGAACGGTATCATAATTAGCTGGAAAGAAGAAATCGCAGCGATAAACATTGTGATTGCCGTATTTTTAGATTTCAAACGAGCCTTTGAAACAAATGACAGGAACATTTTACTTATTAAACTCTATGGCTATGGTATAAGAGGCAGCGAATTAGCCTGGTTCGAATCATTTCTCAGCGGAAGGTCCCAAAAAACTAAAGTGAATGGTGTAACATCAGATAGCATTGAAACAATTCTCGGAGTTCCACAAGGATCTGTACTTGGAGCATTACTTTTCATCATCTACATAAATGACATCAAAGATGAGCTCAAACATTCCCAAATTGCTCTCTTTGTCAATGATGCTCTGCTTTATATAACAGGAAAAAACATAGATGATTGTATACATAAAATACAGTACGATTTGTCAAGAATAAGTTTGTGTCAAATAAATTAAAACTAAATGTCAGTAAGTCAAAATGCATGGTGTTTCGGCACCTATATAATCAAAATTTGAAAGTAGATAGTGAAAGTATTGAGCAGATAGATGTAATCAAATATTTAGGAGTTATAATTGATTCAAAATTAACATTTAATCCTCATTTAGAGTACATTATAAAAAAAGTATCAAAAAAAGTTTATTTCTTTAACAGAATAAGGAGTAAAATCCCTTTATTAAGTGCTATACATAAACATATATAATGTAATAATAAAACCACACTTTGAGTACTGTTCGTCCATCTTATATTTATGTAGTGATTATATGTTACTTGGCTTACAGAGAATACGAAACACAGCAATGAGAATAATTTTAAAATGTAATAGATATACTCCAATACAGCAGATGCTAAATATGTTAATGTGGTTAAATGTAAAACAAAGAATTCTTGTTAACGTTTTGTGTTTAATTTTTAAAATCAAAAATGGCCTTATGCCGAAATATTTAAGAAAACATATGAGTTATGTAAGAGATTCTCAACCATATAATTTAAGAAATGGAGAAGATTTCAGAATACCACAATATTTATCAAATATGACACAAAATAGTATTATATATAAAGGGTTTCAATTGTATAATACAATGCCATATGACACCAAAAATGAAATAAATTTTAGAGAATTTAAAAGAAAAAATATTACTTTTATTAAATGTAAATATCCCTATAGTAATTAAGCTTTTTTAATGTAGTTCAATGTAAAGTGAATTCAAATAGTGGAATATCCACTAAATTAATAAAATACAATACAATTCCCTCAACCCAAATTAAAAAAAAAAACTTGTCGGAAAATAAAATATTTGGCAGTCTCTTACTGAATTTTCCATGGCAACTCTGTGCACTGCACATATTTCCGAAAAAATATCTTAATTTCTTCAGCTGGCTTAGGACGCCAAAGTTTTAAAAATCTTTCTTTCCCTTTTCCCCACCACAGCGAATCCGTGCGAAAATCAGTAACAACTATCTAAAACCACTCAGCATGTCAGCAAGCTTACAAAACAAACTGCAGCAGATGTACCTATACATGCCCTTTCCTGTTAAACGAAAGAAAGGGAAACCAGATCTTTAACCGCGCGCGCAAAAGTTTGTGGAGAAAATAATTCTCCAACCTTGACCTACCTCACTCGTTCTTTTGTTACAGCTGCTGCTCCACTTACACGCATTTGGTTTTATTACCGGCCGGTGGTGCAGTGTCAACGGCCATCTTTGAGGTAAAAAAAGTGAAAAGTTCGATTCGGAATTTCTAGATCCTTCGTTGCGTTTGCGTTTTCATTGCGTTCGTAAAGTATTTATTCTTGCAAATTTTTGTTGTAAATTAAAGTAGAGTTCATTTATTTGTTGAAAAATGTCAAGAGTAGATAAATTTAAATGAAAATGTGTGTTTCGCGAGTTTTGTCCCCGAAGCTAATGGCGGCCATATTGGTAGTTTTTCTTTTATTTTAATTTTTGTGCAATTTTCTTGCATTTCCTATTAACCCGTCGCCGGTTTATGGGTTTTTTTTGCGTTTCATATCGGTACGCGGTCGCGTTCGGGTTGCGGGTGTGATTTTTCGTTGCACGGTATCATAAAGGGTTTTCGTGAGTCTTGTCCTCGAAGCTAATGGCAGCCATGTTGGTGGTTTTGCTATTTATTTTAATTTTTGTGCAAGTTTTCTTGCTTTTCATATTAACCCGTCGCCGGTTTTATGGGTTTTTTGCCTTTCTTATTGGTGCGCGTTTGCATTCGGGTTTTGGGCGTGATTTTTCGCTGCACGGTATCATGAAGGGCTTCCGTGAGTTTTGCCCTCGAATCTAATGGCGGCCATGTTGGTGGTTTTGCTATTTATTTTAATTTTTGTGCAATTTTTCTTGTAAATTTTCTTTCCGATTAACCCGCGCGCCGCCGGTATTACGTGTTTTGTTCGTTGCTGTCGATGTGCGTGTGCGTTCCGGGAGTGATTTTTCGTCGCACGATGCAATGATGATAAATACGAGAGAAATGGAATCGCAAAGATCAAGGTAAGAGAATGGATTTTGGCTTTTCATATAAATTTTAATTAAAAATTTCTAAATTCAGGTCTGTTGGAGGGTGGAAGTTTCTTTTCTTTCTAAGTTTTCAGGACTTTTCGGAAACTGTGTTTTGTGGATGGATACTGATGAGTTTTTGGTTGACTCAAATACAAATCAAACTCTGTCTGGAAGCAGTCACAATTGTTGTGGTGACTATGTGCAGACAACCTGTTGCTACATCTTTGCTTCCTAGTTGGTTGCAGGGCGTTTGTGTGCTTATAAGCCCGCTTTAGTAGACTATCATCCTTGTGGAACCGTAATAAATGAAATTATCTTTAGCGAGTTGGGTCAAAGTAGATGTACCTGCATACGAATCAAGAATGTCATTTGAATTGGTTATGTTTTGCTAATAAGAATTGTTTGAGCCGTTCTTTGGAAAGCATTCTCCACATCGTGTCACCGTTTCAGGGCAGAATCGATTAAAATTTAAATTCATGCGCAGATCCAATACCTAATTCGAAGTAGTACGAAAATAGTTGTAGTTTTCTAAGCTGCAGAAGGGGTGGATGTGTTTGTTAATCCTTGGGCAGTCGATTTTAGAATCCAGGAAAACAAACTCAAGAGTGTTAAGCAAGAGAAATTGTCTGTTTATCTTATGGATATTGGTGGTCAGTAGATGACGTTAGATGTAAAATTGTTAGGGACAGCCATTCTTAGAGGTGCCTTCGTTTCAGGATGGTGGTAGAGAAGCGTCGATGGTTACAGAGAAGTTTTTTCTGAAGGATGCTATTGGTGTTGGTGAAACAGGATAGTAAACCATCTGTACTCACTGGACCGGTGCGGATAATGTTGCTCGTCATTTACCTGCTTGATTGATCAGATTGATTATTTGGTGTTTGGTTTGCTTCCCGGAACAAGGTTCCCGATATCTAAGTAGGGCGGTGCCTAGTGCGTGCTAAAGCTTTCGTACATTGTCTGAGGGTCCAGCCACGTTTTATTGCCCTATTAAGTGACTGGATGCCGAATTGATTTCTTATTTAGAATTTTCACCAGAACTTGTCCTGCTTCTACCCGGTGGACAATGGCAATGTCTATCCACCTTCGACTGTACCGTAGACAAAGGCCTAAATGGTTAAACGAATTTACTTTAACGCTCATATCTGGGGTCTGATTCGTCATATCCTTGATTTGGTACTAAGTTTTTCAACATTTTTGACAAATATCGAAGCACGAATTTCTAATTTCGTATCTTATGCGGAAAGTTTTTTCTTTTTCAAATTAAGGAACTTATAGACGTTGAGCTTTAATAACCTCTCACACTTGTGTTGTGGTCTTATTACTACTCTAACGATATTAAAAACTATTTTTAATGCAAAGTATTCGTATTAAATGTGACTTTTCTATTTTTCAGATAGTTCACTTGAAGTTCAGTCATAAGCACACGTTTCGGCTTCTAAATATTCAATTACTAAAGTGCATATGGTTTTTTGAATCTTAATTTCTATAATTTTTTAGTGCGTGGCGCGTGTCCCTGTTTCGAAATATCCGAATCTGTGGTCTACAAAAGTTCCCTGCAATGTGTGATCCCCATATCGTAGTGCGTGGCGCGTATCCCTGTTTCGAAATTTCCGAATCTGTGGTCTCTGATAATTCCCTGTAAAAGTCATCTTCTAGTGCACGATGGAGTTTCCCTGTATCGAAATATCCGCATTTGTCTTCTTTAAAAATTCCCTGTAATCTCCTAGTGCTGCGCGGTCGCGTTTCCCTGTCCGAAATTTTCGATTTTTTGGTCTCTAAAAATTTCCTGCAATGTGCGATCCTCATATCCTAGTGTGCCGCTTGCGTGATGCGCGGTCGCGTTTCCCTGTGCGAAATTTTCGATTTTTGTGCGTGGCGCGTATCCCTGTTTCGAAATTTCCGAATATGTGGCCTCTGATCATTCCCTGTAAAAGTCATCTTCTAGTGCGCGATCGCGTTTCCCTGTCTCGAAATTTTCGTTTTTTTGGTCTTTAAAAATTTCCTACAACATGTGATCCCCATATCCTTGTGCGTGGCGCGTGTCCCTGTCCCGAAATATCCGTTTTTGTGATCTCTAAAAATGTGGTTTGTCTATGAAAAAGGCATATCCTAGTGCGCGAGTGATTTTCTTCTTTTTTTCATCCCCAGTGTGTGTGTTGTGTTGTGTTGTGTTGTGTTGTGTTGTGTTGGTTCGCGTTCGGGAGTGGTAGCAGCTTTTGACTTAAAACTTCAGTGGGCGGGGATTCAAACAACGATATAATAAAGGTGAGTCTCTCACATCTTTTCTTATTTTTTTTAAATTTTCTTTTATTGCAATACTTTGTTTTGTTCAGTTTTTTTTTGGTTTTTGAATAAATTGGGCTTAAGTAGGTGTTTTGAAAAATTATCGGAAAATATCACTTGTACTCTATTGATTGATAGTACTTTTGAAAAGTTTGATTCCTTTACACCCATAATAAAAACCTTTTCTTGGAAAAGAGCTACAGGGTCCTTACTTACATAGAGTGATTTGAACCAATCCTTTTGCTTACGTTTCCTTTTGTTTGTACGAGTAGTTTAGCTCTAGTTTTAGACCCCGTTCTTATTCGCAGTGCTTATCGAAGGAAAATTTTAAGTAATATTGCTGGGCCGGATCCTGACTCTTCCAGTTCATCTAGTTTCCATTTGTTGTTAACCCAGGTTAACTTAGATACGAAGCAAGTGTCTACCTACCACTCCCTCGACTGTCGTTCTTTTTAGGTTCTCAGTGTGAAGCTTCGAAATGAGAGATGAAATCGGTAGGACATAAACAAGAAGATTTCGAAATAACTTGTTTTCCTTACGATTTGATAGAAATTTCGTGTTTTTCATCCTTTCGATTCCGGCCATTCCTTAGCCTTTTAAGGGATAAAATCGTCAAAGAGTGCTATTTTGAGTGGACTCATGCAAGAGGCATTAACTTTCTAGAATTGCGGGTTTCAAAACGGAAAAGGAAGAGGACAATTGATGTTTTTTTTTTTCGTAAGCCGGCAACCAATTTCGTGAACGGATTTCATTCTTTTCGGAGTTAGGTTGGGTTAGTTACATGGACATTTCCGCTGAGTTAGAACTTTTGTATCCAGTTGCTCGAAGACCAAGGGTCCTAAATCTTCTATTAGCTTGTAAAGACATTCGTAAGTCGAAGAGATTCTAGATTGTAAATTATCGATGATGATACATCGCTTTAAAAAAAATGCCAAAGAAGATTGCTGTGTCTTTACGACTAAGTTTATCCAGCGATAAGAATGCCTTCTTCTTTAAGAGTGGGGGTGTTTGCTTCATCATTGCTTTTTAAATAAATGTGTACTGGTGAATTGAATTACTAATCTACAAGACGAAGGCGAATAGGATCAAATTCGGAGTCTTTTCTTCCAACGTTCTAAACACCGTTTCGCGAAATAAGATCGATGGAAACAATGTCGATTCGACTGTCGAGCTACAAGGCTTTGATTCCCTTTCGAGGGATTCAATAGCACGCAATAATGGCTAGATGTGGCAATTTGTTTTGTTTTCACATTCCTTGGTGTATTGCTAGATCAAGACCTCAGCAAGACCAACAGTTTTCTGAAATCATTGCTGAGTTCAAATATAGGGACATGGGTGACTCAGAAAGAAAATTCTATGGTTACAACAAGCAGTCATGGTTTTTGCCATGAGGAACAGATCTCTTCACTGACGAACACATGAACTGTACTTATTTAGGAATTTTCTATTCATAGATACTTGATATGTTCTCTGTGGTAAAGCACATTTAGTTTCACTTCCGTGTATCTACATGTGCTGATACAAAATTGGAATTAAACACGAGCGTGGAGGCCAAACTGAATGAAATCGGCTCAAAATACGGGCAGGTGGGGAGATATATTGGGAGAAGGCTGGACTGGACACCGGTTATAGGGCCGATCGTGATAGAGACGGGCGGAGTTCGCCTCTACTTGACGAATCAAGCAAATATTTGTAATGCTGTAGTAACAATTAATTCTTATATTTACTTACGAGTACAAGACGCGCGCCGGCTCCTGTATTAATGTTCGCCTTGAAGTTGCTTCCGTGTCTGGTCCGTCCATACAATCGTTTTCAAAAACTAGTCAATTTCGTGAACAGATTTCAGCATCATTAAATTTTATCGAGAGCAAACTCATTTTTCCATTTAATGACTGAAGGACTTGCACAATGAAACAAAAAATTCAAAAAATAAAACTTAGTTCACCCTCTGCACTAATGGTATTCGTATGTCTACTTTACGATGCCATCTACTTCACTTTTCAGATAAACAAGATTGTGTACCCTTTAACACTACACATGAAGTTGTCAAATGACAATTCAATCAATCAAAATAGTAGCAGAACTTTAACCATCAGAACGATTCCAGATATAGAAACATACCGAGGCGACATCAGTTTTCAGATATCTACCTAACACGTCTGCGACCCGTCAAGTCATTGATTAATAAGACGTGTCACAACTCTTTCAATTTTCAACAAAACACTAAATTCTTATCGATATGTTTGCCTTTAACAAAAGCAGTCCAATTGAGGTTGTCACGACTACGGTTACAACTCTAGTTCGACAAATTGGTTGGGTTCGCCTTGATTGTCTTTGCGAAATTGATTTTAGGAGTAGTTTAATTGCTTGGGGGTGCCACAGGGCCATTACCCTATTAAGTTTTGTTTTAGGGTACAGAGAAAAAAGTAGACACACCTACTTTGAATCACTTGGAAAATCTATACAAAGTCGTTAACCCGCAGCATCGAATATCGCGTCACGTAAGGATACATATGAACGGTCTTATCGCAAGCAAACCGATGTTCCTCCGTCAGAGCACCTACACCCCTTTTTTTATAAATTTTCACTGAATCCAACATTCTATCCTTCAGCAAAGCGGCAATCAAATAGTCTGCTGCCTGTGAAGGGCATTAAATAACAGCTGCCAAACCGAGTATGAAACTGAAATGCAGGGACAAAGGTTACTTACTATCCCAAGGACTTAGCCACGAGTCGGGTGTTCGTGCTCTTAGTCAACCGCAGAATCATTTCCATAAAATCATGATCCAAGTTGCGTCAGGTCGTTCTTGCAAAAGTTAGATTGGGCTATGGAAGGGTGTGCGATGGATAAAAAAAAATACCGGCCTTTTAAATGCTACTACACTACGTCGTAAAAGCAGAAAAGAAATTCAGGTCATGAAAATGGAACTCACTTACTAGCACCTACTACTGCGTCGCACGTGCTCTTTGAATAAAAATCTGGAATATCTGTATTTATTCAGAATTTTTATTCAAAGAACATCTGCTCTCCGTTTTGGCATTAACTTGTAAACAAATGAATAGAATTGCCTGCGCCTGCCTTTGTTGCTTGAGCTTCATTGTCTTTCTGTATCAATTTATTACAGAACCTGCCACTTTTATACATTACGTTTCCTCATTACGAGGTCAGATTCTAGGGCATGATGAACTGGTCTTTAGCTAGTTGCCTCTAGTTTCGCAGGCTAAGTTGATTGAGGTCCTCTTCCACTTGCGTGCGCCAAATGATTTGGGGTCTTTCTCTACTGCGTCGTTCCTTGGATTCGACCTTTGTTAAAAGTGGATGAGGTTGCTCCTGGCTGTTGCGAAATTTCTTCGGTCCCTTCTGCATAGACAGTGAGTGGAGGAGGAGATACAATGGCGAACTGTACGGGAGATTGCCTTAGTTAGAAGAGTGAAGACTAAACGACTGAGGCGGTTGCCCCATGTAGAGTGTATGGACACTAATGCTCGAATTGAACCCAGATGGACAACGCAGCAGAGGAAGACTTCGCCTTAGGTTGCGCCCAAAAGTAGAAGGAAACTGACTTGGAATAAGAAATTGGAGGCAGTAAGCTAAAGACTGCTCTAAGGCTACGCGCACAGTGATGTGAGAAAGCGATGCGATGGTAGAAGCGTTTGCTGATGTTTCTTCAGAGGACCTGCAGCCTGTTTTATGTTCGGCATCAAATCTCTCATTGGTTCGACGTACATGAACCATAGACATTGTATTATTGTAAAGGATGTTCTAGACATCTCCGTTCGGTAGTAGATATTTGAAAACCTGGTTTAAGTCAGCCTCAGTGAGTAGTTAATCTGTCGTATTAGTAGGTTCTTGGTCAATATAAAACCAAATATGTACACTTTTCAGGGGCAAGCAGGGTATAGACTGCATCTATGCAGGGACATATGCACATAAGGCTCTGAGTGCACTCGCGATAGTGAGGCATTGCATCCTTTGTTTGCCAGTACCTTTCTTTTCTAATGCAGATCAACGTGAGTTCAAGTCGAAGTACAGAGATGTGCATAGTCTCAGTTTATTATCTATTACCCTTCACCTGGAGTGTAGAGCCTTCTTGCACTAGTACAAAGCACCTATACCAGCACCTTCAGTAGATAATGCTTCAAAAATTGGAAAATTCCGTAAAACGTTGTTGACTTCAGCAGTAGTAATAGAAGCTCCCTTAGTGGCCTTAAATACGGACATGTGCCTATTTTGTCCCGCGATTTTTTGTGCGATTGTCCCGCCATGGCTCGAAGCAGGCAAAAACACTTTGGAAGGGAGATCAGTTCCCCAAACATAGTCAACCAGTCACTCGCAAAAACGCTCCTAAGGTTCCTCCACGACCTTGATCTTCACTCGGGATAAATATTCTCTCCTTTACTAGGTAAACCTAGGGATAGCACAAAAGATCTTTTAGATCGCAGTGCTTGTCTGACCTTCCCAGGGATAGGCAGAAGGCCCCTCAGAGCCTAATTCTGGTTACCCAGAATAGGTGCCTTCCGGCTTTTGCCGCGAATTAAGCAATTCTTATATATATAGTGACCTTAAATAACTAGGATTACATAAACAGCTTCATAAGAAAAACCAATTGGTTCCAGGAGGCGATAGTGTGATGCACCTGCCCCTTCCTAGTGGCAGCACCATTTGGTGTACCATATCGAGGGAAACATCAACCAACCAAGATTACCAACATGCATGAGTGCAGGCACGTTTCTACTGCTTTGTCTTGTCTAAATAGCAGCTAATTACCTCCAAAACTACAAACAGCCGTCGTCACCTCACAGAAGGGATAGCCTTTCCCTTTCTCCATTTCTGGGTTTCAAACTTTGAAGGACATGCGAGTATGAATACACCTACATAAGTATCCCTAAGTGCCGTCGGTAAATGTTTTTCTTAGAAGCAAAAAATTAACCTAAAGCTGACTTTCCACATTAATTTGTTATCACAGCCGACGGTTCTTTTTTTTTCTCAATTTAATGCAAATTTGACTTTGCTCGTAAGGGGTTTAATTTCGTTGATGTTGCATTTAAGCTCACATGGCGACATGTAGATAGATGTGGACTTTTCCTCCGATTCCACCGTCGGGTTATACAAAGGAAGACGATCCAGTAAACGCTGACTTAGCCCAGTTTCAAGAGGGAAGCTTCGAGTGGAAAACGAAGCCAATGATCCACCGCGAAATGACTAATTCGAAAAAGAGAAAAAAAAACAACATTCACTTACCTAATTTCCGCCAGGTAAATGCCATCCTTTGTTCATCAGCCCTTCCATTCAGCATTTTCCATTTCCTATGTCCTCTTGTATCTACATTCGATGACCACACTCCGACTGAAGATCAACTCAAGTCGGGCTCAGGTTCGAGTGAATTAAAGTGATGATGATGCACTTTGTTTTCGTTTCATTTTCACAGCTTTTCTCTTGTGTCTCGTTTGGTTTCACTATTCTTTCTTTTTTTCTCTCTCTCTTTCTTGTTTTCTTGACTTATTCACCCCCGCTATATACCGGCTGGCGGCGTCGCCGCATTAATAAACCTCAAACAACAACAACAACAACACCAGCAACAGAGCACATTGATCAATTAGTCTGCGAGCGACATAAGAAATATTCACTTGATTAATTTAAATGAATTTTGTGATACGGTTTTCAATGTTAATCTACGAGTACGAGTGTATCAGGGTATCAGGTTGAAAAATTCGAATCAAATTCCAGCAGAACCACCACCACCATCCACCGTGTATGGTCACGTCGCGTCGGTTACCGATATGCTAAAACCTCAAAACTTTTGCAAAAAAAAAAAAAAAACAAAAAATAGTTGGCGATCCGCTTCGATTTCGCCGCACAGTTGCCGGGATAATTTAACGTCAACTGATATCGCCCGAGCGACAAGAACCACTGAAAAGGCTTTTGGATTACATACTCGGACTCGTACGTTGCTGTGAGGGCATGAAGCGTTTCTAGCAGTATAGAGAGTGTAATATTCTATGTCGCCTCGTGTGATATACACATGAGCAACGGCGTTGTAGTAAGTGACGTTGGGCTCTAAATCAGAATCGCGGTGGCACTGTAGTAATCTCTGGAATGCCGTGCTAGTTTTGCCGGATTTATCAGTGCAACTGAAATTAAATTTTTAGTCAAATTGAATCATGCGAAAGCACAGTGAGGGATGAAAGTTAGTAGACAGCGTCAGAGAGTTTTTCTGTAGAATTCTTAGAAAAAATGTGTCTTGTCAGTCAACGGAAACTACAGAAACAGAACTGCATGCATGAGTGGTCGTTCCAGGGATTTCCACTGTTCCGTAATTTTTCGACGAAAGTGCTTACAGAATGCTTATCGAAGAAGGTGGAAAAATTGCGCCAGATGTAGGAATTTCCAGAGATGACAGCCACACCCACTTCACGGGAAAAAAAAAAAATTTTGCCCTTGTAGGTCGGGAAAATGTCTTCTAAGCTGCGGGATACTGGGTTGAAGGATAAGGGATAGGGTGTCAGACTTTACAACTTTGTAGCTTTTCTGTACTCGTTTGTATGTTTTAGCTGATTTTTCAAGTCATAGCGTCTGAAAGTAGGGTTTTTGGTTGAGGCTTAGGTCTAACTCGTGTCTTATTTTCACCTAACTCCAGCTGTCGATTTTTATAAAACTCACCAAAAACTCAGTCGCAGAAATGTTCAGACAGCTTTCGGCGTCGTGACCGGACACTGTATGACAGGCGATCATGCAGCACGGCTAGGACTACCCTACAACGACTTCTGTAGGACGATTCGCCACTTGGTAATCGATTGCCCAGCACTTAGTCACCAAAAGGAGAGACACCCTTGGGAGCTACTTCCCTGCGGAGCTGAATAAACTCCTGAGATTCATACTTAGTTGAGTCGTCAATAACTGGAATTTAGGTTCTCAGGGGGCTAATATTGGGGACAATGGCCTTATCGATAGTCTAAGTGAGCCGTTGACTGCTTTCTGTCGACTAGAGCCCCCATGCTCTTCAGCAAAGAGAGCAAGTGAAGGATTGTTCTTGCCAATCGGTGCTTCTTTAGGCTTAGAAGCCATTTAAGACGTAAAGTCCTCTCTCAAACGACCAAGGATAGGATGTATAGGACCCTGATCATCCCTTCTTCTTTTCTTTTGTTCGGCGAGATTATGATCAGGATTATAGGGATCATAATCCTCCCACTTGACTGCATCCCTATTGGTCCGCCTTGTGCTATTATAGGGTGCAAAAGCATGGACTGGATGAATTCCTTCGTCATATTCAGTCCAGTTTGTATCAATGGAGTTTGGAGGAGAAGCTGTACGGATTAAACAGCGACGTCAACCTGGGTAAAAAGTTGGGAGTGCAGTGGCTGAGATGGCTAGGACACAAAGAGAGGATGAACACCAGCGCACCGGCCCGTCGAGCATTTGAATCAACCTCAAAGAGACAACGTATCAGATGCAGACCCTATCTTAGGTGGCGCGCACAATTGGAGAGTGACCTCAACCAAATCGTTGTGCGAAATGGAGGCAGCTACCTAGGGACCGAGCTGTCTGGAGGGTCATAATGGTTGAGGCCATGGTCTACCGTATCAAAAGTAAGTAAGCTGCCTTTGAAAACAAATTTGAAGCAAATAATACATTTAACGAAAACAACGCTCAGAATTGTTTGACTAGCACTCTGTAGACCACTTCGGCCTTTCCATCCGGTTTTGTAGCAGTAGGAACCCCATACAGACGAATGTCCAATTTTTTTTAATTATAGCCTAGCCTCGCTAACACCCAAAATATCTCAAAATCTCGCCACAACACTATGTGAAATTAGTGGCTAACCAGACAGTGTAAACACCCCTCACACTAATCAGCCAATCTTCACCCCTCAATCACTTAGAACTCCACCGCTTATTTTCTTAACAATCGAATCTAAATCGCCACAGCAAACACTTGCTGAAAAGAAAAAAATCCAATCAACTTGTTTTTAATATTTTTTTCGCATTTTTCTATTTTTCCACGATGCGAATCGTAAATTTTTATCACGACTTGACGAATGCGGCGGAGACGCCAACTAATCATCAGAAAGGCGTACACAATACGTGATAAAAATTCTGATCAAATTCTTTTTATATTTCTCGGTTGCACTTTAAATGAACTCGCTGGCCTAGACAAGGACTACAAGTACTGCAAATAAGATACTTCCAAGTGAATGCACTGACACCCATCCACTTCAATCGCAAGTCGATATTTATCCGCAGCTCTTGAGCACCAAACACTTGATGCTGATAACCGACAGGAAATGGGTCAGAATGTTGTTTATTGCAACAGTTTTTGGTCGTTTTGGAGCCGAATAAAAAAGCCACTCCTAATCTGTGTACTAAATGTGTTCCATTACACGAATCACACGAAAGGAATGTGATTAGCTACCATATCCGGCCAAGTGTTTTTTCTCCCAATGATAAGAAAAACAAACAGAAAATGATATAATCTTCGACTTAATCACGCCCTTTTCGGCTGAAATCGATAGCACATCAATAAATTAGCATGCGACTCGGAGGGGCATTGAATATTTTATGTGATATCACACGCGAGTCGAATTTCGATTGCACATATTACACCCTAATTTGATACCATTTTTTATAGCTACATACATATGTACATATGTTAAAAAATATGTACTTCCGCCTCACGACTCAGATATATAATGTATAATGAGACTGCATCATTAGAATATTTATGCGAATTTATTTATCTTTTACACTCTGCGCAATTCATTCAGCCGGGCGTATTCAGAGCTGAATGCGATGTATCTGTCATACATTTCGTAATAAAGCTGGAGGCTATGTATTCAGACGAAAATTAATGCTAAGGGCCCGAAGCGAACCATTTTGGTACGAAAAGATATTCTCAGTTCTAATCCACTCTTAAGCTGACGCGTCTTTACCGAGTGCAGCCATCAGTACTGTCACACGACTAAACGCATTCATTGTGTATTGAAGTATTGAATGCATCCATTTCCTGCTATTTGACATCTGACATTTATTTATCTTAAGCAAAAAGGTTCAGGAAAGTGTAGATTCTGTTCGCCATGAAGACTGCCCGGGGTAAGAAGATTGCCTTCATCATAAACTAAGACTTGCTATAAGGAGGTAGTCAACTTTGTATAGCCTCTTATGTTATAGCCAGAGGCTGCAGAGGACGATTGAGCGAGAAACTCTCCACTCCACCATGCCATCAGCTGCTAAAAACAGCAAAGACCAATGGCTCCATTGTCGCACAGTCAGAAAGCAAGTAGCCGGCCCTACCATAGCTCATAAAGCTTACTTACTTACAGTTGGGGGTGTTTCTTAGCTAACTGTCTCCAGTTGTCCACTCCAAGCTGAGATCCACTTCTACTTGTGCAGAAGCCTGATCCGGAATTTTTGCAAGAAAGCCATGCAAATGGCTGCAGGCTTCGAACACGGAACACAGGCTCTTTGAAAATTGGAGGAAACCTAGTTATCGATGCGCAGGGAATTGTATTTGTATTCAGCAGCTTCTGAATGGCATCAAACAAAGAGAGTGTCACCGAAAGAAGGCATCTCACAGCCAGTCGAGACCCCATTTTGGAGGAGTTTGACAACACTTTTCCACACTCTTTTCCATAAGTCAATCCAGATGCTGAGATACGCAAAGGATATCGACACCATCGGGCGTTCCCAGCGAGCATTTGTAAAGGCGTTCAGGGCAATTGAAGCAAAGCCTAGAGATAATGGTCTGCAGGTCAACAAGAGCAAGGCCAAACATTTGCTGCTGACAAAGAGACCAACATCTGTCGACCGCTAACGGCAAAACGTTGTTATAGGCAGCTACAACTTCGAGGTAGTAAGGGACTTCCCCTTTTCCCCTTTTTCGAAGTAAATGTTAACTCTACGATACTTTAGTGGACATCCGGCGAAGAAATACTCTAGGAAACCGCTGCTACTTCGGTTTGGCAAAGCTACTGGGTCCGAAACTACAAACATGAGCGACGAAAGTGATGGCCTACAGAACATGGCACTGAGTACTGGACAATAAGTAAAAAAGCGGTTCATTCGAAAGAAAAATTTTAGTCGAATATTCGGCCTTTCGAAGGAGCAGGGCGATTGGAGGATATCATTTATCCGCGAACTCTATGAGCCAAGCTGTACTAAGATAAGAATGTAGTCCGGAAAGGGCCAAAACACGTCGCCTACACTGGCTGGCCCACATCGAGCGAATGGACAACAACGCTCCAGCCGAGGGAGTCTTCGAATCCAGTTCTCAGCTTCGAAACGTCATGGAAGGCCGAAGCTCCATTAAGAGGCTCAGGCAATCGCGGATGTTTGGTCTGACGAACTGACAAAGGGATATAATGCCGCAGTAACTCTACGGGTCGGTTAGCTCTACAAGTAAGAAAGATGTAGCTCTCTCTGGTATCTAAACATTCGACATCGTATGGAAATATGTCGTCAAACGAAAATATTCCATTAAATCGCTTGAAGAGGCACATGAAATTGGAAACGCAGCGGCTTACTATCGCTAAACTATTTCTCACAAAAAAGTCGCTTCTCTTAAGTAGTTTCGATTCACAACACAGATACTACATTGACCACTTAATTTTCTACTATGAGAGAGGGACATCTGTGTGCGCACAGATAGACAGGCCCTCAAGTGTCTCTTACCAACTATCAGGACGTTGACTCGTGTGGCGAATTATTAACTTTCAAGTGCATAGCTCTATTGAGAGAGCTCTCTCAATATACGGGATACCACATGTAATTTGTGTACAATTTTAGGAAACTCTGCATCTGAAAGTATTCCAGTTATGCGGGTTCATTGCTTAAATGACACGTTTACACGAAATGTAGACGATTTTCTCGCAAAGTATTTCAAATGCTCGTGTAGTTTATTTGAATATCTGGGATTCTGCTTGCATGACGTAAATATCAATGCAGGGCTGCTGCCCACCGCCCAGCTTTAACGAGCAAGTAGCCTTCACTTCCTTGGTGTCACCACCACTCGTTCAATTTCCGCTACCACCCCGATAAGGTATGACAATTGTAAGACTTTATTTCAGATAATAAAACACCTGACCGTGTTTTCCAATCGAAATGAAAGATTAAAACTCAATAAGTCTGCATCGACTGCTCTTATCGTGAATTTGAAAAATTGCTTTCAAAGCAACAGAAGTGTCGTATCACTACAAACTGTACTACACAAAAAGATATCGCCTTTGTCATTATTATTGCCATTAATTATCGAGCACCAACAGGAAATTTCTTTTTTTTTTCTATCACACCATTGCCACGTTGATGGTAATGACCTCTCCCAGTTCAGAGTACAAGCTTGACCCCAACGAGATACGATGAGTATTTCATTAAAAAGCACTCTCCTCCTCCAACTCGTTTCCAGATGGTTTCTAAGAAATCTGCATCTTAGATTGCATTAATGAATTTGTTTCTTAAAAAAATTAAAAAAAAAAAAAATCTGTAGAACGCATCTGTGACCCCCCAAACCAAACTGAGGCACATACTTACATAATGCAGTGTGTGTACTGTACGCGAACTCTTTTGGGGACGATTGCGATACGGAACAATTAAATTTATGTTCCTTGATAAAGACTTCTACATAAAAAACAAAAACATGTTCAAAACAAAATGTGATTAGCATGTGTGTAACGGACGATTGAAAGTAAAGGCGCAATTGTGTGACAGTCGGTGGTAAAAATAGTGCAACACTTTTGCAATAACATTGCTGAATGCTGGAAGTTTTTAGCGGTGAATAAGACTTACGAGGGCGGTCGAAAATGGGTCTCAAGACTTACATATGTAAGGAGGAAGGAGGCAGGAGGTACCTTAAAATTACTCGGGGTAGTAAACTGTTATGAAACAAACTCGAGGTTAGTAAAGGTCTTTGAGCGCTCATGGTAAAGGGTGATGCAATTCGAGCTTCAGATGTTGACAGATGTTGTAAATCAAGCAGCATTCCATAAGGACCTATTTTCAAGGTATCAAGGCTTAGTGTGCAACAACACATTTACGAAATGGATCGTTGAATCACACCTCAACGCGTTAAAATTGTTTAATATCGTACGTACTGTGTATCGAAATTTACGGGAACATAAGTGGTTTCCATTGCAGGCGTACTTCGCAATGGAACTATCTTCGAGCCGTAAGGTGTGGCCAATCCACTTCCACTGTCTCCTTCGTATGGAAAAAATTAAAGGAACTGGTAGCATTGCTATCCGACATCCCCGATCTAAAAATGCTCAACACGTTTTCCGACTTAATGCCAAGATAGTTAGCCCGGACTCATGGACCACTGGCGGACCGGATCAAAAATTCATTCTGACATTGGTGCTGGGGTATTCGCATCCAATCGCAAAATCTCGAAACCATTTGGGAAATGTCCCAGTGTTGTCCTTTGATTTGTTTATTGAACCCGTACTTCTAAATTGCAAACCTCGGTCTGGGACTTTTCAAAACTGGTTTCGAGACTTTATGATTGGGTCCCCGATAGCAATGCCAAAATCCATTTTCGATGCATCTGTATGCCACACGTTTTCCGCCAGTGGTCCATGAGTCGAAGCTAGGGATCTTTATCTCGAACTTCGTGCCAAAGCGGTTTGGGCAAAAAGTCGGAAACCGTGCTGGGTATTTCTAGATCAGAGAAGTGGAGTATCTGATCCAACTGATCACAGGGAGTATTTTCATCCGTCGCTCGGAGACTGATTGCACTGTGAATTGCCACATTTTTGACAAAAATACACAGGGAATGAGCCTGACAACAGTCTCGGTGGCTGCCGTAGGGCAGGTATGCCTTGAGCCTGTGACACGAAAGAATGCTAGTCTTTGAAGCCGTTCAGGCTTATTGATGGTTTTTACTTTCTATGCCTTTCGTTTACCAGACAATAGATGCGCAAGTCAGGATAGGTCTAGCCCTTTGGGGATCGTTCTAACCCATCTGGTTATTGGAACATCGATTCTTCTGTGTTTCATGGCATTAGTGGTAGAATCAAAACCGGTGTTGTCAAGAACACCTTTGATGTCAAGGAAGTGGAAGGAATTAAGTTAAGAACAGCGAAAAAAAACACGAACAAATGCAGAGGATTGTACATGCATATCTCAGATACAATTAAAATGCAGACAATTCTGTACCAGAAGGAGGTGAGAGGTGGGTCTGGCAAAGACGACAATTTATTCGTCATCCTTCACTGTTTTAACAAATTAAAATACAGATCATCCGTATATTGCCTTGGGATTGATCCTGGGGAGAGTCTCCCTGAGCGCAGAATCATACCGCAGAATCATTTTCTGCCTCCATTTTGTGGACTCTTCTGATGACTTTCAATTGTAACCAGTGCTCCAGTGCTTTTCGAGTCTGAGGCAAAAGTTATTTCTCGCTTGCTGCGACGTATCAACTTTCAACCCGTCTAATTTGCCTGTTGTGCATGCTGCCCTACTCCCATCCCCTTTTTAGTGTACTGTCTTGCTCTGAACACTCATATTTTTGAAAGAATAAAGCTTCAGGTTTATATGTAAAGGTCTCAAGGGTGTCGTAGCTACTGAAATTGGAGATTTCTTTAACTGGTGATGCCAACTTCCATGGCAGCATGTAGGAAGCCAACTGTAGTGTACACGAATTAAAAACGCATTTATTAAGGGTGGTAACTGGCCAACCCCTTCCACTCAGTCATGCAGCACGCAAAGGGGAAAATTGCAAAACATTCTTGTGTGCAATTACCGTCCCCATAACAACAACATTTAGCCCATTTCATTGCAATTATTCTGACAATGAGGCATACAAACCGCCTGGCCGATCTGCACTATTCATCCGACATGCAATAGTAAGCAGATGAGTTGAGTATTTAGCTAAAATATTTTTATTACTTTTTATTTATTCTCGTTTGTAAAAACGTTGCTTTCCACAACATTGTGGTTTATGAACAACAGATGCATTGGTGGTTCTTATGAGACTCTTTAAAAAAAAAGTTCAGCTCGTTTTTTCGTTAAGAAATTAGAGAACGATGAGGACATTTGCTATGTGCAGGAGGACGACGATGATAGGAGATTTTGATCGTATTTTGGTTGCATCTTTAGGGTTTAGAATGAAGTTTTACCGACAGCGATATTGATCTAACCTCTCGAATAGATACCCGTCAGTCTTCAATTGCCTTAAGGTGTGTAGCTAGTATCTATTTGAGAGTAGTCCCCTCGAATTCTTGAGTTCTTTGCTTACATTCTGCAAACAAATCTCTGATAGTGAACAAAACATGTGTTGACTGTCAAAAAGTCAACTCTACACGAACTGCTATCTGAAGTGCTTCCACTTACAAAGATACTCTCGAGAGTAGCTTGAGAGTTGGTCACAGCATTTTTGATCTCAAATGGGTACGCCCTCTTAGGTCTTATAGCGCTGGATGAAGGAGATTTGATGGGCGTCTGACTATCGATGCATTTAACGATATTTGTCCCCGATGGGTATTTTACACCAGCTAGGAGGCGCCTCGACTAATGGCGGTGGTTTCGGTCTGAACTAGTTCGAGAGGTGAATATCCAAGGCGAAGTCTTAAGGCGCCGTTGTATTACTGAGCTGGAGGTTCAAGGTTCGGACCACATACGATCTGTTGCGCCAAGTATTTGTATTTTTATTTTTTATTTTTTTATGAAGCACCCTATCCCTCAGCCAGTGTAGTGATGAAATGTATCGAACTAGTGCTCAGAAAGCCATGGTCAGTCGAAAGCATTACTGTCTGTGACTGAAAGTGTCATTCACAAGAATTAGGCGTATCTCAAACCAGCATTTTACATAAAGATCTTGAAATGCATGCCAACGTAGTTCAGCTGACTCAATTATTGAAGCCGGTAGACTATGGACGACGCCGTGGGTTCGCTGATTGGGTGTCGGAGATACAGGCCAGGTGGTCCTGAATTTTTTTCCATGAGCGATGAGGCTCAATTCCATACGAGCCACGCAAGTCATGAAACAACCGCAATATTGTAACTTCCTGGACGCATAATTCCGAGTTTCGGAGACTCCAATTGACCGCCTAGATCATCCTATTTAACGCCGCAAGACTTCTCTCTTTGAGGACACGGTAAGGATAGGATCTGCACCAAATGATCTACAAACGATTCTAGGCCTTACAGATCAAATCAGCTCAGTTGTTCGCGAAATCGAAGCCAATATTGTGGGCTCCCTCAAAAGGATGACCATTTGCAAGAGAAGCCGAGATGGATATTCATTAGATATCGTGTTGCACATGTAGTAATGCAGTCTGTACTTGCAAATGAAATAAAAATATTCGCACTCGTATGGAAGACCCTTTATTTGTTGCACGATTGGAAGGGGCCTGCAGTATATAGTCGTAGATATCTGACAGATGGAGTTTGCAAGTTTTCCAGGAGAGTAAATACCTCCGACGTTTGCCAGACAATAGCGACTGTGAAACTACTACTCCACCATACTGCCTATAAGCGGTATTTACTGCCCACAACAAGGCAGATCACCCGCTTCTTAATTGCGTTTCTCTCACATGGTCACCTTGTATTTAAAATTTGAAAATTGTTTTGAATTTTGGATGGTTATCGCTTTTCTTGTAGAGGTTATCAGCGATGCTTGAACTGTATTTTCGTATCAATCCATACCTTCTCGTCTTTACATGAGTTGGGGGGTATTTTTGCTACCACTACCAACCTTTAAACCGTCTCACCCTTCTAAGCACAAGAACTGCATCGTATCGCACACACGTGCCAAAATCACTTTCCCAAACAGTAAACAAAAAAAGAGAAAAACACAAAAAAAAAATTCAACACAATAGATAATCACCACAGATACACTTGAAAATTAATTTAAGTGGACAATCATTTCACTTGTTTATTCAAATAATTAGAACACAATTTACATGCATGTGTTGTTTAAAAAAAACCCGACAAAATCGCATACAAAACATTCCCGGCACGACACTACAGTGGACAGACACTTCATCCATGACACAAAATGTACCCCTCCTCAGCAGCTGAGCAGCAGCAACAACAGCAGTAAATACCAGGCACCACTAGAGCATAACAAGAGCATCTGTCACTAGAGTCTTTTTTTTTTTTTTTTTTGTTTTACTTTTCAGAGCAAGGGAGACCGGAAGAATGTTTATTTTTACATTTTTTCATCTCGACAAAAGAATATTTTGATTTACACAAATCTACATCTACATTCCCGACACATTTCAAGAGGCTCCTTTATCTGATGGTTAACTCAATGGAACTATGGGAACCGGCGGCGTCAGATTTCAATTAGATTCCGGTGCGAGACACATTTTGGGAATAATCGATGCAGTTACTACAAAACGGATACCAACGGCGCGACGCACGGTGTGATAGTGGATAAGGAGACACAATTCAATCGATTTGATTGTAAATCAACAACAATTGAATTTTCCACAAGAAAATTTGGCATGTTGTCTCATTTTTTCATCGAATTTCAACATACTTTTCGGGATTCAGGATTTAGATACACTTCCCTTCACATCCAGGCACAAAAGATACTTTTTCATTGCAAACTACGAGCGAAAACAAAAAAAAAAACGTTACAAACTACCTACGAGATGCGAACCGATTGAAGTAGCCGATACAAAAAAATATTTATTTATGCTTAGTACGCGTTCTCGACGAAATCATATTTTATCTCGAGAGCTGTATGTTCACTAAAACCAGGCACGGCGATAATAAGCTTCCTGTGGTGGTGGTCATTTTAATTCATAATTTTTTTTTGTATTCATCCAACACACACCAGGAGATCAGAGTCAGAGAATATCTGCGAGAGCGAGAAACGAGATGGCGAGGCATGAGACAACGGACAAAAACAACCCCTGTGAAGGCAAAGAAAATCTGCGCAGAGTGTGTGAATTAATAACTCATATCGATACACACACACACACTCGTGCAGGTCAGTCAGAGCAGCTGGTAGCTGTCAGTTCAGGTTGCAACCAGTTGGGCTCTCATTTGACAGCTACGTTTTGTGGTTGACTTTTATCGGTTGTTTGTTTTGCTGCGGTGGTTTGTTGATGTTACCAGGGTTGATGTATGAGGTGGAAGTTGAGCAGATACATTTTCCGAAAAAAAAAATGTAGTAGATTGGGACGAGTTTGAAAAGTCGGTTGTAGATGGACTGTTTTGTTGCGCTTTTCAGTTTTCTTTAAACCTCGAGAAGACAAGACAGACAGTGACTAGTGGTTTGTTGTGTTTTATGAGCTTGATGTCGAGTTTTCTTTAATCATTCTTGGTTTTCTGTCAATGGATTCCAGCAATTTTTTAAAACGGTTCGTGAATGTGCTTAAATGGTAAGCTCGGCGAAGATTACCTTTTTAATTCTACACGATCGTGTAGTAATACTTCTTGAAATAATAAAAATACTCAACAGCTTCAAATTCCCAGCACATATCGAATTGTAGACCAGCAGAGACTCCAGACCTTTGTGAATTAAGTTTGTCTCATCCCGCATTTTCAGCTTACCACACCTTCTTGCTGAGGGAGAAACTCTCCTACTTCGACCATGTCCAGTTGCCAAAGTTGTTTTTTTTTCCTCGATAGAACTTACTGTAGAAATAAGTCAAACTGAACTATCAGTCTGCCCACTCTTTCTAGCATTTATGCTTAGTATAGTCTGTCAAATCGTAATAAATAGACTCACACTCGAACTCAAGAATTATCTAAATTTACTTTGAAAATCAATCTTCAGTTCACGTTACTTGTAGACGACCTCATGATTTTTATAGCGCACACATTCGTCCATCTAAACAAGCTTTCCGTCTAGCTATGCCTACTCTCTAGATGATGCAATAACACCAACCCATTAAAGGAATGTCAGTACCTACTGAAGAATGTAGGCAGTGCGCAAGGAGATTTAAATTCATCAATTGGCCATCGGTCAAAGCCACCATTACGTAGAAAATTTAGCGAAGATCTTGGCCAACATCCGCATAGGATCCAACTCGAATTAAAGCCTCAAGACCATAATTTACGTCATTCTTTCGCTGATTGGGCTCTAGACCTGATACAACAATCTGTGTCAACTGTGAGGAGGAGAAGGAAGATGTAGAGCACTTCTTCTACCACTGACCTGCAACAGCGAAGTTGAGACAAAAGATACTGGAGTACACCGGGTCTAACACATCTCAGAAATAAAGGAAGGAATCGGTGGCGCAAAAGAATTTGATAGGCGTACAAGATGCCTTCCTGATCGTTTCATGATTTAGGGCCTTTTTAGTCTCCCGATGATCCCAATACCACACAACTATTCCTTAGTGTAAGAAAAGCGAGAGGAACACAATGGGCCCAATAGAAGCTAAGTAACAAGTGTAAGTTCACCCTCTAAAACCAACCCAGCTCTACAGCAGTTTCGAGCCGACCATTGCTAGTAGAGACCTTACAGACCTCATGTCATCAGACCTAATTTCTTCATAAATGCGGCCGGAGCTCGCGTTACAGTCAGTGGGGATCGATGATCATTGATTTTTTTGTTTGAAAGCAATTCATCTCGTTGACGGGTGCTTTCAACAAGATGGAGGCACGTATCAAACTGCGACCGAAACCATCAACTTATTAATATCACAACTTGGCGATAAGTGGATGTCGCGAAATGGATATGCTAATTCGCTTACAGGTTAGTGCGATGCTACGTGAAGTCATTGGAAGTCAACATCGTGTTATTCGTCACATACGGTCACCATTGGCCCAAAACTGAATGGACAGAATATGCTTCGTCAAGAACAACCGCGGTGGCCAAATGCCTGACATCATTTCCTCATCCCCTCCTTCGTACTTCGGTGAGGTTATGATCTGAACTCAGAAGGATCACAACCGTCCCACTTTACTGCACTTCCACTGATTTGGATTCGACCACTGGAAATATCAGCAGAGCTCCCGATTTTGAATCTTTTCGTCACTGGGAGAAGCCAAATCCTGGTATTTAGCATTTCGAGGAGATTTTGGGTTAGGTGTGGTAGATGGACGACTGCTGTGGCCATATGCATCTGAACTCAGGATCTTAACCCTCCCATCTCACTGCATAGTCGGGTCCATTATGCCCAGTTGAGTTGATTTTAAGCTGGGAAACTGAAAAGAGAGAAGGAAAGCCGTCGAATTAATGTAGGACCACCCAGCTAAGGGTACGAGTTGCGCAGGTTGTTCTTCAGTTGAATTTTGTTCAGGTCCTTGAATTCTGTGCAGCTTGTGTAGTAATCGTTGCCGATCCGTGTCAATACCAGTGGTGTGGTGCCCCGTAATGATACCAGAGACGACTCGTGTGTTATTTTAGTTGAACTAGAGAAAGGGATCTATTTTTCTCAAAGACTAGCCATAGGAGTCTAGGAGTATTCTGCGATGTCAGTGAAACGTTTGTTGATACTGCAGTCTTGATGGGGTTCAAATGATCTCTTCTTGGTACATGACAATACCAGCTGAGCTTGCCGCTCTCTATGTTTTCTTCGACGTGAAGGCTAAACTAAAAATATGCTTCTGCGCAACTTATTATAACCAACAGTCTTGGACTAAAATAAATTTAAATTGGCCATCAAATCCTAGTGCGATCACTGAATAATGGATTTATTCGAACGAAAATGACTTTGGTGGTCTGCACTTAGAAAAATTCAATGCGACGTATTGCAATCGCAAAATTATTTGTTACCATGGATACGCGGACGCCAGCAGCATGCGAAGCGGTTTAATATTTGAACATGCTGCATCCCTACTGCGTTGTGTTTTAACTTTGTTCCACTCGTACGTATGAGTAGATACATTCGTATGAACGTATGAGGATAGGCGAGGGTTAATGCAGACCCATCGTGATACATACAGCAAGTAGATGAACTGGCTCCAGATTACTCCTTTCAGATGAAAAATATTCAGAGTTGATATGCTTCTGCAGAACATTACCTACTTATTTACTTAATAGGCTCCCAACCCGTGGAGGGTCCTTGATTGAGGTACGGTAGCATTCCATCCTCTTCGATCCAGGCTGCGCTGCTCAGTTTTCTAGACCAAGTGCTCTGGCATCCGAAATAGCTTGGTTCGGTTCGGTCTTTCTTGTCCCCTCGGGCCTAGGGGCTGGGATTTGAAAATCCTCTTAGCTGGAGCATTATTGTCCATTCGCTGGATGTGGTCGAGCCAGTGCAGTCCACGTGGTTTGGCTTCCACATCTTCTCCGATCGCCCTCCTCGCAGTGGGACCGAATATTCGACGAAATTATGCTTTCCTGCCTATCGTTCAGCACTTGGTACCATAGAGCAGACGTGACAGGATCAACATTTTGTAGAGCATGCCTTTCCTTTTCCGAGTTAGGAGTTTTTAACCCGGTTTCCTTGGGTTGGTCTTCGTCGAATCTCCTCTAAGATATCGTTGGTGAAGTTTATGTTTACTCTGAGGTAGATAGACTCCTTAAACACTTCGAAGTTACGGTTGTCAATAGTTACGTTTCGTCCTAGACGGTGGACAGATGCTGTTTTTTCGTTTACTTCAAGACCAACTCGATTTGCCTGCTCTTCGATTACCGTGAAAGCCTCTATGACAGCCCGCTGGAAGCGACCGGTGATGTTTATGTCGTCTGCGTGTCCCAGTAACTTGACAGATTTGCGAGAGATAGTGACTTCTATGTTGAAGCCTGTCCTGTGCACTACATGTTCCAGCACTAGATTGAAGAAGTTAGATGATAGCGCGTCTCCTTGCCGAAATCTGGTACATGTCCAATGCATCGCGTTTTCTACAGCGTAAGGCGACATGGCTGGATCAGTCTGTGCGAAATCCGGAGTCGACCGTCGCCATGTAGAGCTCACGACGATGTATGCTATCATATGCGGCTTTGAAGTCCATGAAAAGGTGATGACTACTGATGAGTCTCGACTTTTATTTGAAAACTTGGTCTATGGTCGATCTTCTGGACCAGATGCAACACTGGTACGTGCCGATATACCTTCGTGTTGCAGAAAGTCTTGAGAGGGTCTTATACGCGACATTTAACAGGGATATCCCTCTAACATATGTATGATCACCTTTTCTTGTAGATGGGGCATATGGAGCTGACCAAGAGCAACCAATACACAGAAGTACTCAGACTCGTTGCAGTCCATTGTACTACCAGGCGGCAACTCCTTTTTTTGGTGTAATAATTGGAGTAAATCAGATTTTATACGTTTCTCTGTTCTGCTTAGTGGCTGTCATTGCTGTTCTCCCAGCGGGGTTTGAACTTACACCGGCCAGGTCACAAGCAAACTCACCGCCTCTAAATGCTACGTGGCATGCGGCTTTCATTATATAAGCATACGCACCCTCGGATGTATGTACAAATGTATATACACCTTCGGGTGAAATAAGCAGACATTTTTAAAAGTATTCCTTGGTTTCATCACGTACTGCATTGAATCGAATTTCAAACTGTTGTACTTTATATTCCGTTCCTAGCTCGTATCTGCGGACACCATTCTTACGTCCGTCGCTTCTCATAGCTCAGTAATTTAGGCTTACGTCAATTCTATTAACCATTCACCTCGCAATTCTTAATTACAACTTGTATGAGGAGTATGATTCGCAAAATGCATGTTTTGAGGTTTTTCGTCTTTAAGGCAGTGTGCACACGGAGAGTCTCGTTATAGACGGGTGTTATACGCTCGTTTCAATAGGCAACTGCACACGAGGAGTGAGCTGCGCGTGTTTGTCATAGCAGACGAGCTTCAAATCACCGGGAGTAGAGCAGTGTCAGTGGCCTGTGAAAAGCTTTCCTAGGTTCCTTCCTTTTCTTGCGGTGACGGAGATGCATACAAAAGTAGCTCCTCTCTATCCCTTGACATCTTTTTAGGCAAAGAGGAATCGTTGCTTCAGGATCTTGTATGAGACGCTCCGTGTGCAGAAGGCCTTACCCAATTCTCTTACTTATTCCCGTCACGTTTCCAACTGCTATTGAAATATCCAAACACTTTATTACTCTTTAAATTTATTTTTCGCTTTCTAATATACAATCGACAACATTACCGTGATTTTATTCACAAAAAAAAAAAAATTAAACAAAAATACATGTCCGCCGCAGTTGTATATTTACATTACAAAAATATTTTTATAAAACGATCTAATATTTCCTATCACTCGTATTTAGAATTAATTTTAATACAAAGTTCTAATATCAACAGTTTTCAAGTACAATCACTTCAATTAAATAGACTATGTGAGCATCTGCGTGCCGTAGATACTCCGTACATCTTGTGGTTTTGTGTAGGAATTTTCGCATCAGTTGTGTAGAAATTTTAAATGTTTTTTTACTTAACCAAAAACGCATCAACAACAGAGGTAAAGGTATATAAAAAAAAGGGTTAGATAGAAGGGTTTATGTATCTAACATTAAACTGATAAAGTCTGTCCTAGGATACGCATACAATTTGGTACCGAAACTCATGTAAATTCCGTAGATTTTGGCATTTCAACATAAATGCCTATCCAAGCATTCAACTGGTTTTGTTGCAAGAATTTATTAATTTATGTACTGAAGCACCTTTAGTTTAACAATAATTGGATAGAAAACACAGTTTCAGATATTTTTTAGCAGCTTAGCCGTTTTTTTTTATTTGCTAACGTAGGTCGAACCCTTTTTTGTTTAAGACTTTGTGATATGCAAACTTTTCCTTGAAATTATTTGGTTTTTATTTAATTTTTTAATTTAATGTTTTAGTATCTACAAGTACACTATAATTTAGTCTTGACATTTTTCAAAATATTGTTGATATTCTTTAACATTTTATTATCTTAAGTAAGAGTTGAAATCTAGGTGCCGTAAGGGTGCTAGTTAAGTCAACTTTTTTAGGCAACTGGCTTTGGTTTTATTTTTTAAAATTTATCTTGCTGCTGAGAGTAGGTATGGCCTTAAAAAACGACTGATTGACAAGAAACTCAAACTCTATTGCCGGTCGAATCTTTGAATTTGCAACAGGCTTCGAAAAGACTACCCATAAACCTCCAGAAAACTCTAGAAACAAGGCCCCGTCGTCGAAAAAGTTACATAAATTCCTCGGGTTTTGACAGCATCTTACACAAGCCTGTCAATCTCCCACCTCCAAGCCTTCAGTAACCTTTGGAAAAAGCCCCCGTCGTCGAAAAAATTGAATAAGTTCCTCGGGTTTTCAAAATTTCTTACACAAGCCTGTCAATCTCACACGCCTAAGCCTGCAGTGAACGTTAGAAACAGGGCTCCGTCGTCGAAAAAATTACACAAGTCCCTTGGGTTTTCAAAATTTCTTACACAAGCCTGTCAATCTCACATCTCTAAGCCTGCAGTGAACCTTAGAAACAGGGCTCCGTGGTCGAAAAAATTATTCAAGTCCCTCGGGTTTTCAAAATTTCTTGCACAAGCCTGTCAATCTCACATCCCTAAGCCTGCAGTGAACCTTAGAAACAGGGCTCCGTGGTCGAAAAAATTACTCAAGTCCCTCGGGTTTTCAAAATTTCTTGCACAAGCCTGTCAATCTCACATCCCTAAGCCTGCAGTGAACCTTAGAAACAAGGCTCCGTGGTCGAAAAAATTACTCAAGTCCCTCGGGTTTTCAAAATTTCTTGCACAAGCCTGTCAATCTCACATCCCTAAGCCTGCAGTGAACCTTAGAAACAGGGCTCCGTGGTCGAAAAAATTGCATAAGTTCGTCTGGTTTTCACTCCAAGCCTTTGATCGTCCCAATCTACGTTGAGCATACAACTTCCGAGCCAGTTCAGATCAGAATTTGTAGTTCAGAATCCAAAAAATTCAGGACACACATCCAGATGTTTTGATCGTTACTACTCAAGCCGATTGAGACCCAATTTCTAGCCGCCCCTCGTTACCCAGATTTCAAAACCTTCAGTCCTCTTAATAAATAAGCACGTACTACCTAATCAGGTCCTTCATTTCACACATGTGTATGTATCTACCTATCTATCGTTCCAATTAAAAAAAAAAAACATAAAAAACTACTATAAAAACGAACAACTTAGTATAAGCACCAGAACGGCGATCGGAAATATCGCATAGATCTGCATTCTCGGATGACAGGTTGAGATCAAGTAGGTTATGTCATCCTCCTCGTGTTCAATACCATCTCGAGTGGGCACTTCCACCACAACGATCTCCTTCGACAGAAATGCGATTGGAAAACTGCAATTTGTGCTGTTCACACACCCGTGCGAGGTCTCCGATGAGTTTGAATACTGAAAAGTCGGCTTGTAGATGTCGAATATTGCGTGAATGTCATTCCGCACCAAGTCGTTGTCACTGTAGAAAATGTAGTAATAGTAGCCGTCCTCGGTGATTTCATGCTTCGACATCATCCTATGGGATCCGGTCTCTAGGAAATGTACACTTGTGCACAGTGCCGACGGAGGGAAGCCCTCGGCCAATAGTATCTGTCCATTGTAGCAGTCGAATAGGCTATTTTCGAAGCTCGAAATCGAGGTCGATTCGTCATCACTGTAGTTGACAGCATTCCCGCCGTGTACGTACTTCCGATCGTAGACATGATCGCGCTTTTGCCGGCGCTTGTACAGCTGGTCGTAGACTTGTTGTTTCTTTCGCAGAAACTCCGCTTCACGTCGTTGCAGGAAGTCTTGGTGACGGCGGAAACGCGGTGATCCAGCTGTCGTTGCCTCCGATTCCGCGTCCATCTCTTCAGTCTTATTTTTGTTAACACCAGGCTTTTTCAATTTTTTCACCCTCGATCTTGGGCTCGTCGAAGTGGGACCTACTGTGGTGGTCTCAACATCTCCATCGTCATCCGTGTCTTCGCCGCCCTGGTTTTCTAATTCATCCTCGTTGGGATGCGTTTGATTGCGGATTTCCGCAGTGTCTTCGAAAAATACTCGTACCTGTTCGTGACCATGTGCTAGATTCGTGCCGACTTTGTTCTTGTTGTGCTCCAAGAGGCCGCAGGTTTTAAGGGATTTATCACCCCTCACCACTAAGATACGAGAGCCGTCGTAGCGTGAACAAAATTTTAGATACACTTTGGCTCCTTTGAGGAGATAAAAGCCCCAGTATTCCAGGGTATCGTCGGGCAGAGTCATCGATTTTTTTAAGCGAATATGTTTGCGATTTGTTGATATCTCGGGCTTATTGCGCAGTTGAAATGCGTTAAAGTGCGTACTCATGCGTAGCGAGTGTTGCTGACAGAAAATCGATGAGATGCCATCGCGAATTTCAATGATGTCGGATTCAGCCACGGGGTAGATGACATCAGCGAAGACAGCCTTGCGCAGGTAGAGGGGGATGATGATGAGAATGGCCGGTAGAATGACGATGAGGAGACAGAAGACTATCACACGTTTGACGCCATGCATCTTGTGGGTCTCTGCAATGACAAAGAGAAAAAATTTGAATAAAAAACGGCGTAAATGGTTGTTTTCGAAATGAAGAGGAAGTGGAACTACAGGCGGAGGAAATGGGACTGTTTTCTAGTTTTTATCGTTGTGAGGGAAGTTGGACGTTAAATGGGAGAAAGGCACCAACAATTCGAAGGACCTCTACATTTGAACATGACTTCGGGCATCACTGCAGTTGTTTTTGACGAAGCTCATCCTGTCCGTCCAATTTTGAATCACATTTTGGAACAATGGTGGCCCAATGTTGGCTTCAATGTTGGCTTCCTAAATACCAATCGTATTTACCAGTGTAAACCAGTGACTTCCACGTTGCCCCACAGGAAATATTCGAGAAGTGTGAAATTGAAGGCCAATTGACAGGTCCACATCTGATTTTGATAGGTCGATGGTGTCGGACAATGCTGCGGCCCCCAGAGTCTTCGAATCTAACCCAAAAGGACAACGCAGTAAAGGATGACTTCGCCTAAGTTGGCGCGCACAAGTTGAAGGGGATCTCAACCGACTCAACCGAGTTAGCTAAGGACCAGGCTAACTGGAGAGACTGGCTGGTTGAGGCTCAAGTTTACTTCGAATTGTAGCGCCACCATAGTAAGTAAGTAAGATGGTATCGGCCGCCGTAAGTAAGATGATAGCATAGGTCTTCAAGATCCACTGTGATCATCGCTCTGTAACGATCTCCTTTGCCCTTAACGCGAGCTCTAGCTTCGGGTAAGGATACCACATTTCCAAAGAAATGAGGTCCGATAATGCCGCCGTGGTTTGTTATGTTGACGACATCCTCATCGTTTCCGACTCAGAAGAGCAGCATCGGCAACATGTCCGCCAAGTCCTACAACGTCTCCACGAACATGGACTAATAATAAACATAAAAAAATGCGTTTTTGGGAAGTCTGAGGTCACCTACCTAGGACACACAATCAACAAAGATGGTTGCAGAAGCCAGAGTTGAAGCCATTAATGAAACTTCGTCGCTTTCTTGGAGTCGTCAATTATTACCGACGATACATACCAAACTGTGCCCACATTCAGGCACCATTGAACGGACTCATCACAGATTTAAAGAAGAACGACAAACGACCGATTCCCTGGACGGCAGAAGAAGCGTTCCAAGCCTGTAAGAACAGCATCAAACAGGCCACCTTGCTAAAGGATAGCCGCACCTGTCTTAACGACGGATACCTCCGATATTGCAGTTGGTGCCAAATTGGAACACATCAAAAGCAACCAATTCCAACCAATCGGCCTATTTTCGTGCAAACTGTCACGTGCTCAAAGTCGCTGTAGCACGTATGATCGTGAGTTTCTTGCGATCTACCTTGCTGTCCGATTCTTTAAGCACGTACTCGACATTTTGTGTTTGTAATGGAAGCTGGACAGTTTCTTCTGAATCGGTCTTCCTCCGTACATGACGCTCTCCAGGCTTACATTCACGCAGCAGCAAGATCTTTACCCAAAATTCTCCTCGTAGTGTACAGACAGAGTACTAATGGTTGCGACTTTTTGTAAGCGACGTGACCCATTGGTTAGTGCGTTGGACTACTGAGCGGAAAGCTTGACGTTCGCATCTAAACATTGGTGTTTCCAAACATTTTTTTTTCAGTCCCTCCTCTCACGAATGTCTGACAAATATCTGAGAGTAAAAAGTGTCATGAGACGCTTCTTAAGTACGCCTTTTGGATACGGCCTTAAGCGTTGGTCCCCCCATATAACACGCACAACACGAATGGTTGGGAGAAGCTAGCCCCTAAGCCCTATATGGGCTGTCTGCGTCAAATATTTATCTTTTCTATCACCTCTCGTAGTTTCCTCAACTGAAACCAATTTAATCCCAAGAAAATAGTGGATTCTCTGATTCACAGCGATGTTTTCAAAAACTTGTCACAACTAATCCGATCACGACAAAGTTACACACATACCCTCGTAGTCTTAAATTTAATTAACGAATGCCCAACTCTGTGTAGGTGTTTTCGTGACTTGCTGTATATTCTCTGCCCAAAATTTGTTTGTATTTATAATTCTGTGGTACAATAGGAGAGCCCATCTGAATTTTAATTTTATCACAAAATTCAGAATTAATTTGTGGGAAACGATTTCGTACGAATGCAGTTTATGTCGTTTTCGTTCAGTTGCTTACCGTTGATGAGTTGAAGAAGTTTTGAGGGAAATTTGGTACAAAACGAAACGAAAAATAAATCCAATCCCTTTCACATGTTACTTTCGTTACAAGTTTTGCAACATTTTGGGTTAAAATTAAAAATTTAGACCGTGATATCTCGAGGACGGGAAGAGACCGATTTTTTTCATCACATTTCTAAAATCAAGGCAACAGAAGTACCAAAAATCTTTTAGGGCCTAAACTGCATTAGGGACAAGCCAAAAACGTATTTTGACAAATTTTCAAAACTTTTATATGTCCTTTCGTATGTCAAAAATTGAATTAAGGAGCGCAGCTTATTTGCTAAACAGGCAACACCGGACGAAGAATCTTTCACAAGACTGTGCAGCTACGTCACTCACGATATTGACGTAATTGGTAGAACAACGCGGGCTGTCACTGCCCCTGGTGTATGGAAACGTTTGGCGGTAAATCAGGACAAAACCAGTTATATGCTGTCAACAAGAAGGGACATACAACATCGACGAATCGGACTCAAATGTCACAGTCGACAGTGAGGTAGTGAAGGACTACATATGTCTACCTTGGCTCTACTATGAACTCTGACAGCAGTATCTCAGCGAAAATCAAAAGAAGAGTAACTCGTGCCAATCGCTGTTTTTTGCGCTGAGAAGGCAATTGAGTAGTAAGGTCCTATTCCGAACAACTAAGCAGACTCTGTACAAGACCTTGATCATACGAGTCCTGCTTTATTGCGCTGAAGCATGGGCTCTGTCGAAAGCGTATGAAGATATCCTCGGCTGTTTCGAGAGAAAAATTATTCGTAAGATATTCGGCACCGTTTGCGTTGACAGGCTTTGGAGAAGAAGATGGAACGACGAATTATACGAGGAACACAGTGACCAAAAAACTGGTCATCATTCGCCTAAGTAGGGTGAGATATGTAGAGCGAATGGACACCGGCTCGCAGAGTCATCGCATTTAACCCAGAGGGACAACGCAGTAGAGGACGAACTCGCCTAAGGTAGAAAGGGAATACAACAGACCTAGAGTGCCCAACTAGAGGCAGTCAGCTAAGAATTGAGTTAACTGTTTCTTGAGGCCCACGTTTACCCCCGAACTGTAGCGCCACCTAAGTAAGTAAGTAAGATTCTGTCTATGTGTCTAACTTCGGATGGACGCTATTTTTATGTGGAACACTCCAGAATTAGTCATCCACTAGGGATTCTGCAACACGTAAACAAGAAGTTTATCTCTGCTTCGCCACATGACTTTTATGCCTTGCAGAGACGATAAGAATTTATGCTGTAGATTGGGTTGAGACGAGCATTCGTCGGCCAGCTAAGAAGTCACTCATGTGCCTCGGAGCTAAGTACTTTTGTACACAAACACGTCATCGTCTAGGAATTAATGTGTTTATTGGAATCTTTGTTGCTTCCGAAACATTGGCGGTTAGTTTCTCAAAGATCAACAGAAATATTACACAGTTACTCGTAGGTTCATGGCTGATCTCTTAAAGACTTAAACTGGTTTATGGACGGCCCTCTAATTGCTGTTTGAAGTTTCATATTTGTTTATTCAAATGAATCAGTGTGGATGCGAGCGTTAGTTTTGACAATAAACACTAACAAAAGACCACGTGCCGAGATACATGTTTTTAGGGCGGTGTACTACTGAGCGAGAGATTCGAGGTTAGAATCGTATAACACATCAGACACCACTTCTCGAAGAAACACCACAGAGCATTGACAGTCATGAGAAGTTTCTTAGTTACGCCTTTCGGATAAGGAAATCCACTATAGGTCCCTCGATTGCAGCAAAAAAAAAAGGGTTCCAGAGGTCGTGAGCCCTATATGGGCACAAATTTGAATATTTTTGATTTTTTTTTCTAAGAGAAAAGGCGACGTACAAGTGGATCCCACAATGCCACACTCAGGCCAATGCCTTTTGTCCCTTGCTCTTTAGTTAGCCTTGTTCTGTATCTATGGTTCAACTGCTGCCCGAAATGAACCTGCGAACCATCCAGTTGATTTGGTGTAGTCTTCGCCGATGTCTTTCACTGGTCTACTCGATATTTCTTCTATGTCCTGGGAGAAGTGTCGCCCCTCAAATGAGACCTGAACAGTGAAAGAGAAAAGTGGATTGTGTTCTCGTTAATCTCCATACCCTCGATATAGATCTTCTTTCGTTAGTCGTCGTCTTTTCCTATGGTAACGTAGAGTATTATGTTCCGTGATGACTCCTACTAGAGTAGAAAGTGATTTCCTATCTTTTTGCATGAGTGTAAGTCCGTATTGTGGTTGCCCAAGTGTATAGAGATGGCTATCTGTTGTTTGCCTTCCTTAGGGTCTTAAACCCTGCTTCGAACGGGCAGTCGAATTAATCCGATCCGGATTGCGAACCTCTTCTCGCCTATTCGACGGCCTTCATATTATTTGCTATGCCTTTATGTACAGGGACCAAACACAGCTGTGTTCCCAGGAACCCTTAGCTTTTCTCGACAGCACTTCACGAGTTTGGATTTGATTTCAGTAGCAGAAGTCGCTCTCATTGTCGTTTGCCTGTCGTTGAAAAAGGTGATACCTGGTTGGTAGGACCTTCGCTTGGAAAATACTACCTCGGTTTGGAAGGCGGACTGATTTGGTTATGCCCAGCGGTTCGGAAAAGATACCTCAGTCTACGCCTATGTCCATCGGTCCATCTGTATACACGGAGACGGAGTGCGTGTTAGGTAGCTGACCGTTTTTCTACAGGTTGAATGGGGTATATGCTTGAGAAAGGTCTAGTGAAATCTAGGTTAGGGTATCAGGTGGTCCTTAGTATGTACATTGCCCGAATATTTCTTCAGGATCATAGATTGACCTTTTGTATTTTGTTTCCCTCTGTCCGATTGGCTTATTCTTCGGGCACTAAGTGCTGCGGAAGCTTGTACAAAGATGTCCAGCGGAAGCAGGTTGATACTAGCCTACAGTCCGCTGTGGGTGTAGTTCGCCTTGCACTGGCGGTGCCAGTGGACGCCAGTCTCTGTATGTTCGTAAAAGACGTTAAGTCGGCCTACCACCCGACGATACAGTCATAAATCCTTTATGTTAAGCCTCCAATTCAGCGTTACACCAACCACTAGGGCTAAGTATCTGACGTTGTCCGGGGTTCTTAAGGAAGTGCGCCCTATACAAGGTATTGTAAACTCTTTTGGTAAATAACACCAGCTTGGTCTTCTGAGGATTGACTGCTCGTCCACATTTCTTGGACCAGGAGTCTAGGGTCTTCAGCGCGCTTTTCCAATTGCGAACTAAAGGTTGGGAGGTATTTGCCCGTAACCATTAGTACAACATCATTTGCATATACGACAGTTTTGATGCCGCTATCTCTGAGTTGGAGGAGTACTTCACTTAAGACAGTAACCAATAGTAGTGGGGAGACTACTCCGCCTTGAGGGATACCTCTAGAGGCGTATATTTCTTTGTAGAAATAACGCAAATTCGATATAAAAATGCAAATTCTGAATCTGTCTGTTTTATTCTACATAAATGGGTCGCGGAGCTAGAATAAAGTGGGTATTGGCCTCCACAGATTATATGGCCAATCGCCATTTGCAACATGGAAACAGGAAGTGTGTAAGCTTCTACTTTAAGACCGATATGAAGCAATCATCGTGGGTGTAATAGATTCCAATAGAAGCCTTGTACGGTTGAACTATTTTCCGAATTCTACGCATCAAAGGAAGACCAAAAATCGTAACCAATTTGTACACATGTCTGTCAATCGCTAATGGACACGAAACTTATTTATACTTCATCGGTCACAGGATCCATTTCAGAACAGAGGAGCACCAAACTTATTTTAGATTCTTTCTTCAAAATATCACTGAAGTACTTTGTCACACAATATATCCTCCCTCGTCAGTCAATTGCCAACCTTATCAACAAATCGAAAATCACACCCACTCTGCAGTATTGTTCCAGTCTTTTCAAATTTAATTTACAGATCGTTTCAAAAGCCGATTGCGTTTCACTCCGCCCCTCCCGACACCATTCACTTGCAATCATTCAAAAACTTCCAGACACAAAAACCGCTTGCGCGTTTCACTAATTACCTTCAAAATAATAATCCGTCGCCTGCATGATTGCAATTAAGCCCTTAACCACTCCACAAAATTTAATAACGAAAACTGATTGAAAAACAATTTCAAACGATAACCGTAGAACACCACAAAAACAGATGAAGGGTATCTCCCTTAACCCCCGGGAATATACGAAACAAAAAGTCTAATCCGTCCGGCTGATACCAATCGAATGTGAATGTCACTGGCTGTGCCATCCAGCTATGATCGATCACTTAGTCAGCTAGTAGCGATCGGCAAAGCCTGCGAGACGTGAAGATTTCGATTTTATTTTCAGACTTGTTTACATTTGATCTTATCGGTTTGTTATCACTTACCGCTGATATTGGCTGAGAAAACAAAGCTGCAGAGTCAAAGTATACGTACACACCACACTCACAGGGTTTGACTTGAATAAACATCTTCGTTATACCTGCATACAGGCGGGGTAGAAAAAATAACACCACCTACGATATACAGGGGAAATGACAAGACGAAGGGCTTCCAAAGTAACAGAAGAACGTCTTGCTTTATCGGCTTAAATGAAGGATAAGAGTGAGGGCATACCTCCAACGTTAAATCTTATTCCAAGCTGATCCTTTGAGACACCTTTCTTGGCATCGGCGCATACATACAGTTTTCAATGGATTTGAGCCTGGGACCTGATTCCATAAAATTAATCCGATTTTCTTCCAACCACCTCTTCGCTCTTTTGCTGGTATGTTTAAGGTCGTTATCCTGTTGGAAGAGCCATCTCATTGGCATTTCGTCGAAAGCGATGATACCTTCTTGTGGTATTGGCATCAACGGAGTCTCACGGGGGGCTACTACCACTGTGGTTCGGAAGGCGGACTGATTTGGTAATGCCCACCGGTTTGAAAAAAAAGGTTGTAGGCTCAGATGCCTATGTCCATCTTCGATCCGTCTTTGAAGATAGAGATGGTTTGGGTATTAGCTAGTTGGTCGGTTTTCCATTTTTCCCTGCTTGGGTATGTGGTTGAGAAAGGTCTAGTGGAATCTAGCGACGGTATGTAGTGAGTAGTAGCGATGGACATTGCCGAGATATTTCTTCAGGATCGTAGAATGACCCGTTGTAACACTATAGTAAGAAAACCATCTCCAACCTATCATGCTGCAACCGCCTTATTTGACGGTTTAACCACTCAACAGCACAATTTTTCTCTCGTCATACCAGAGACCGTTCCTTCACTTTTGAACTTTAGATTCTGATTACGCGCTTCTGGTGCAATTTTTTTGACCGCAGCTGTATGAGTGAATAGCATTTCATTTGCTTTTGATTACTCAAGACAATAAAAAAAAAGTACTGATCTAGCAGAAGTAGAGGATTGAATTAAAGAGCAAAATTCGCCTGTCATCCATGTTGACCGAGATGATTTGATTAGAACGTCATGATTGAGTTGCAAGACTTGATATTCAAACAAAAACACGAGTGGTGTGCACGTTTTTCTGAAGAAGCCGAAGTCCAATGTCACAGGAGCTTCAAAATGTTCGCGCACCTAACAGTGGAGCAGAGTGTGATGTCCATCCAATGACGTTTTTCCATCAATAAGGATTCTGTTCTAATTTTATATTTTGCTGCAAAGGAAAAGAAAGCAAAGGAAGTTGGTACACCCCTCAAAGCTACGGAAGGCATCCAGAATTGAAGCACATTCCTAAAATATTTGATGGTCATCCTTCTTGGGCACCCAGTTACAACAACCAGTTAAGATCCTTAGATTCTAAGCTTGCTTTCAAATAAGACCTTGAGACGAAGGCCACCAGTATTCTTTGACAGTGCCATAGAATGTTCAGTAGGACCTGGGGCTCAAGCCCTAAGATGCTCCACTGGACATACATTGGCATAGTCAGACGGTATCTTGTGTATGGTCCGGTTGCATGGTTGTCAAGGACGGAAATCCTCAAACACAAGTTCGGTAAACTGTAGCACCTTGTCTGTATCTGCATTACTGGCGCAATGAGAGGAACTCCGACCGCTGTCATGGAAGCTTTTCTGAGACTTCGTCCCTTGAACCTTTTCATCGAGTACGTGGTCGGGAAAGCAGTATTCCGTATTGGAACGCGCTGCCTGAGAGAGCGGTAATCTTTGACGAAGGACGTGGTTACAGGACGGTGATATGAAAGCATTTGTTTCCAAATTTAAATGAAATGGGTCCAAAAGGATTGAAGTACTTGCCACACAGCAATAAACAAAATTTGGATGAGCCAGTGAATCAGGCTCCAATATCGTGACTTAATGCCTTCGCTTTATTTCCTTTGGGGATTCGTAAACTCACTAGCTTTTGCCCAACATCCAGCAACGATTGCGGAAAAAAATGCTGGAAAATTGACCTGAAATTGGAGTGACAGACTGCGTTCGTTAGAGCTAGCTGCGGACAAACAGTTTAAAGATGACGAATGAACCATTTTTCGCTTGTAGAAAGGATCGCAAGGGTACATACATTCTAAACTGACAGCGAGGTACCATAATTCATTGTTTTTTCAACACACCTTCTCTACTCTTCTGGCGCAGAAAATCCATTTTTTTATTTTCATGTTAAGTTGGGTTGAGTAAGGCTAGGATGAGGTCATCCTAAAACACCCTTCGATATCCCTTGGAAACCTTCAGAGTCATAGTTCCAGAATTTAAATTAGTCATTGAAAGACCCAACCTCTTCTAAGCTATCAAAGAAGTGTTTTAGTGGATCTTGACATGTGTGTTATGCCCTCTGAGACGTGTAGGTTACTGCAGTACCTGCATACATCGATGTTCCATGAACCTAGTCTCATTGCGTGCTTCGTGTCAGAAGGCAATGACCAGACAGTATGCCTATCGCTGTTCCTATCCGTAATCTGCTTTGTTTTATAGTTTCTCCAGATTTTTTCCGATCTTACACTGGCCACAAGGGTTGGGTCAGCCAAGTTAAAAATTCATCGAAAATATTTCAGCCGCGCACATTGGTGGTTTTGTGCTTCCAGATCTGTCACTATATGGGGCACTTGGGTTACCATGGCGGGTCCAGGTACTCAACGTAATCTGACACGCTTTTGCGTACATAATGTCCTGAGCGTTGTGCAGCAATTCCTGACTATGTAGTTCAGATTTTCTGACGCAGGACTCTAGCGCTGTCGATGTAGATGGGGATATTCTTATCGGATATTGATCCCATCTCTAGTAATTTCGCTTTAGGCACAGCTAGAACCTCTGTTTGTCAAACGAGGACATGCCAACCTTTCCTCAGAGAAATCGGATTAGAGAGGGCACTCTAGGGCGCACTGTTCTTGCCAAAAGAAACTAAGAGTGTTCAACTCTCAAATACAATTCCGACGGAATCATATTGCGAGGAGAACTCTAATTTATAGAACAAGCCTCTCCTAGGTATTCGCAGGGGGCACAGTAGACCATTAGGTCGCAGGCAAGATAACGCTATAATACCTTCCCTTTCCAGTACCTACTCCCTATCGGGGAACATTACTTCGTATGGTGTATCGAAGTCAATGGAACCAAGGATTTCTTCGGATTTTTAAGGGATGTTGGGATGTTGATTCCCTAAGAAAAGAGCTATTCTCTTACAAGTGGAGGGAGTATTGCTCGCCTTTCGGACTCTGTTCCGAATTTTGAGTTTCCAGGTTAGCTTTTAATCTACCACGATACAAAGATATCTTGCGCTATCAGAAGGATGGAGGTGCATGCCTGCCAGCCTTGGCAGTTTGAAGGAAGGTATCTTTTGAACTGTGATGGAGTAAAAAATCAAACCGCTGACGGCACCAGATCTTCCACATAGCCTCTGTGCGCCTGTGTATCTGTCCGCCTTTTCGTCCTCCTCATTACCTCTCGTGTCGATTATAACGATTGAAACGTCTGTAATCTTCCAACATTTCAAAGACTATTCCAATTATTCGCGACGACTTACGTCTTCCATGGGATTCCTTGGTTGTATACTCTCATTCCACCTGCAAACCTCAGTCAACCATTTCGAGATCTTATCGTGACATGCCCTGTGATACCCGTTTTGAATTAAAAAAATAAATATTTGTGCCATAAATACGAAACGTGATAAACGCAGATAAGATAAATAAAGCAAGGATTTACCTACATACGCGTCTTGCTTATCTTTCTTTCTGACGATGACTAAGAGTTCTATTCGCTGAGCGCTACAAGGGCTGTAGATAGAAACGTTAGACTTGATGTAAGGTGTTTACGCGTTAGTTTTCGTTTTAGGTCATTGCCTTGATGTAATCTAAAAAAAGAAACTGCTTTTGACAACAAGAAGTGAACGAAACAAATTTCGAAACGTCGAACTGGGAGGCAATCGGGTGTGAATGGTTCATATTCTTGAGCCTTAGAGTGGAGGACTACCTTTATCTGCACGGATGTAGTTCATCACATCATCGTTGGAAATGGGTTGCACAACTTTTTCTAAAGGTTTCTTAAGGTGAATAGCATGTTTGGCGACTGTTTCAGTAAGCGGAACTGGATTGTCTTGCTTTTTCTTACACTTTCTTCCAGCCTCACCCTCCTGGTCTTTAGTCGTAGCACCGATTTGCAGCAGTGACTTGACTTGGCGCCAAAAACTTTCTTTTTCGAACAGGTTGTATGGTATGTTGGTGGAATGCCTTTAACCCGCGTGCCAACTGAGAGCACTATTATCATGGAGACATACGACGAGTCTGGGTGTACATCCTAACGAGAGCTTGCACTAATTGATCTGAAAGTGGCGCTTCCTATAGGCATCCTGTTCTGTGTGACGTCTCGATTTGGTCATAAAAAACTTGTTTTGATCCAACTGAACACATAAAAATCCACAGAAGTCCACAGTTTCAGTTTATTATTCACTCAGTAGCGTCTAAAGTGGATATTTCTGATTACCCCTCTCTCATATTAACGTCTAATTTCAAGGCAGTCGATGAAATCCGAGCATCATTTCAATTGACCCTACCTCAACCCATTAAACTTTAATCGCCTAAAACTGGCCCCCTCACCGCCACAGCCATAAAACGAAAGCAAAACAGATCTGAAGAAGTTTGTTTACATTTTCCGCTTCTCTTTTATTTTTGGACATCGACACCAAATTTCACACCCTTCGCGAGAGGGGCAGCACCACAGTCCAAACATGTTTTGCAATCAGCTGCGCAAGCTGTCTGGGAAACCTAGAGAGGAATTCCCAATTCCCAATAAGTAACAGCAAACGAGACGAAAAGAGAACAACAAAAAGAAAAAAAAAACTCCAATCGACGAAAGAAGGTAAACAAAAGCAGAAGGTCATCCGTTCGCACCTCGTCATCACAGAGCGAAAATAACAAATAACATTCCGCGCACACAGTTGCTACACAAAGAATGGAAAATCACACGTTTGTTGTTGTTGTCATCTATATGACTGCTGCAAAAATGCACAAGAATAGCGTAAAAAAAAATTACCACAAAAAAAAAACGTCGAAAACTACCCCACTCGCATTGTGACTTACAGTTGATTTTGGTTTGACAGGGGTTGCACTTGCAGTTGTTTGACATACTACGCACGGATATTACACAAAATTGGATTGACGGCGAGATAATTTAATTATAATTCTGATTCGATGTCGACGCCACGTCGTTAGCACTTGTCGACGAGCAACAACAACATGAAGAACACAACTATCTTCTACAATCCACACCACCACCACCACCACTTGTCACGTCCACGTCCGCCTCTATCTATTGAGAAACGCTTCTCATGCCCACTTGAGTTTTTGATTTTTTTTTTTTTTTTTTTATCTACTTTTTATGTAAAATTTTTTTGATTTCACAAAACGCGACGTTTTTTATTAATAAATTCGAGAAAACCAAAAAAACATTTCCGAACAAATGAATAGAGAGGAGGAAATATTAATCGTCAGTGCACATTCGGACCGCGTGTACGCTTAATGTAGTGCATGTCCCGTTCCCGTATGTAATGCGATTTATGAATATTTTCATCGCCTTGTTTTACGAACGTGGGTGAGAAGCGGAATAGCAAAAACATGGGGAAAAGAAAAACTGTCAAAAGCAGCTGAGCGAGCAGTCACTCGGGTGGGGAGTGCTTAGACGGCAGTGGTGGGTTTTTTTTGTGTGTTTGCACGTGGTTCTATGTCAGTGCTGTGTAATTGATGGGTTGAGGTGGGACATTTTAAGGGAAATTTTGAGTTCGGTTTGGGTGTTGGATATGTGGTCAGATGGGGTGTGGTGAGAATGAGATGGTGGTTATTTTTGAAACATTTGTATCTGTGTGCAGGGGTGTACGCAAGGTGTGTTCGTCATTCAGCTTGTCTTTGGTGTTAGATAGTTTGTATGGTTATTGGTATGAAAGATACTTTTTATAATCAACATTTATAGTGCGTTGGACTCTACTGAGCGGGAGGTTCGAGGTTTAAATACCAGAAAACAGCAACAACGATCCCAGCTCTCCCGAATGTCTGACAAATGTCCGAGAGTAATAAATGTCAAGAGAAAGCTTATCAATTTAAAACAAAGCCTTTCGGATCTGGAGATCCCTTTAATTTATGTAAAAAAATGTAATACGAATGGTCACCAGAAGCTAAGCCCCGAACCACATACAGTCTGTTGCGCCAAATATTATATTTGTATTTTTTTGTATTTATGAAGGGTTTTCCATTACATTAAATTGATTTCATTTAAAATTAGTAAAATAAAAGTTTTTGTGGATATTTTTACTCCATAAGGTAGGCTCCAGTATTTCATGTGGAACGCAATATCTGATAAATGTCCACCTAACCTTCTCTTGCAAACTGACATTCTTTTGAGGAATTTTCTGACGACATTTTCGTACAATTGCAGTTCGATTTCGCGACTAACAGTTCTGATATTATATCTGAGCGCTTAAGCCTTTGTAGATCATGGGTGTGGACCTTATCCTTAACGTATTCATATAACTAACCTGATCGGTTGGCTCAAAATTGAGACACAACAGCTGATCCAGAAGGTGCTCCAAAACGACCCAAAAAGAACGATTTGTGCGGAATGTCTCCGAGAAATTTTCAACATTTTTGGAGTAAATATTCACGATTTCTATGCGTTGCTCACGTGTATATCGTGCCAGTTTCTTCTACCTTGTTATTGTCCCTTGACAGCTGTGAAGGAATGACAGCTCTACGTTTGAAAGGTCAAAAATACCTCGAAATTGAAAATGACAGCTCTTAGTGGAAACTATTTATGAGGAGTGTCTCGTCAAGATGCCGAATAAACTTATAGAGCTAAACACCCGGCTAACAATCGTTAAAGTCCCTATTGTCCCTCGGTAGAAGCCAAATCCGGATACTTGTCGACATAACAATCGGACACTTTATCATTGGAAACATGATGAGAAGACTAGGACTAATACCTTCTATAGATGCTGCAGGGATGTAGAATATCAGTGGCACATCTCCCATGCCATTGCCTGCCTTTCAGGAACGTTGCTTAGAATCGAAACCGTTCTTGCGTAGTTTACTTCTCTCATACTACATATTGGTGCTACAATAGGTGTCGTCGCTGGGCACTGTCTGATAGGAAAGCATGCAACAAGGCTTGCGGTATATTCGAAGAATTTTTGTAAAAGATGCATAGTCGATGAGGAGGAAGAAACCATTCATCACCTTCTTTGTAGGTACATGTCCCACAGAGAGAAGCTTCCCTTAGAAGTCTATAACGATCTAAGCTTCTCCTACGATCTCCTACGCTTCATTAGAAGCTCAAATTGGCCTAAAAAGTGGGCAAAAAAATGTCTCCCATGATCCATGTGTTATCACAATGGAGCTATCTTTGATCTAAGTGTATTGGGGGTAGGTGGCAGCCACTTCAACCTAACTTATCTGAGGGGGTTTGCTGGCTTAAGGCATCATCGGCCCTTGTTTCCTAAAAGTTTTGTTGTAAACATTAACATATCTCTCGCAGCGAACAAAGGTTTATGTCAATGGCTTAACGATAAACCCAAACAAAACATAAACAAGCAGTTTAAACTGAATAAAACCGCATTATACGTTCTACGATAAAGTTAAGACGATCTAAGAATAGATGCAGTAGGTAAAGTGAACACCAGTAAACACGGGAATTCGATAAAAATATCAGCATTGACATCGGGTAAAAAATTATCAAAAACTGTAGATCGAGTGACATATCACTGATTTCTGCTTGTGAAAGCACTTCTAGATTAGAGTCGTCTAAGAATAGTCCTCTGACCAAACTGAAGTGCAATACGTTTCATTCTATAGGAATCGTTCGCAATTTATAAGCTTAAGAATCAGGGCCTCTAGATACGGCATGAAATCGTTGTCCTATCCATTCGTGCGAAAAAAATAACGCACAAAACGAGCGGCTGCAAGGAGCAAAATGATGTCTGTCTTCGGTCATTTGAATAAGGACAACGAAACATAATTTTCTTGTAAAAATGTATGAACCAAGAAAGTGGAACATGATTTCAAATTCATGTGAGAGAAACCGGAGGAGTACGGGAAGAACTGCAGAAGTGTCAGACAAAAAGATACAAACTTCCTCGTCAACGTAATATTTTCAAGCTCGCATCAGAAGACACAGGCGTATGGATTGCGAATCGAGGTGCCCCAAAAGGGATTACATCGATGACCGAAGAGGGATTACAAGTACAAATACTTGGCGCAACAGACTGTTAATGTGATCCAGGGCCTAGCTTCTCGCGACCACTGTTGTTGTGCGTGTTATATATTTTCACACAAGTGGGAGGGACCTACAGTTTAGAGCCATATACCAAAGGTATACATATCTGCCCCATGACAGTTATTACTCTCAGACATTTGTCAGACATTTGCGAGAGTTGGGGCCGTGAAAATTTTTTGGTCTTTTCTGGGACTCGAACCTCGAACTTCGCCCTCAGTAATCCAACTCACTATCCACTGAGGCACGGCGCCCACGGATTAGGGATTATCAACCAACGTGTGCTTTCCGCTGAGACGGAATAGAAGCCGAATCAATTATACCTCTAGACTCTAGATTTTAACTAAAAATATATCCCCTTAGAGGCTTTAATTTTTTCGTTTATTCTTTGAAACATGTCCACTTAAACAATTCACCCAAAGACATGAGCCAATACGTCTAGCTTCATTCAAACTTAAATCCCTCAAGTCACAGTCATAAAGCATCTCTTGAGCATATAAAAATAGAAGCTACTGGTAACGCACTTGTACTTCAACGCCATGACGTACGTAAGCGGATTAGTCATGTCTTTTTCAAAGAAATCACGATCTCTTTATCTCGTTTGGTCTTGCTGCATGCAAATATTTTTCTTTTTATTATATTTACTTAGCTATCGTATAACTGGGACATAAATTAACATCGTCTAGTAATCATGACAGGGCGCATAATAACAAATTCTTTGACAGTCATGACAAGCAAGAATAAATTTTGTTTTGCTCATTGTTTTCCAGTAAAAAAAAAAACAAGAAACTCTCAAGCTTACTTAACTTAGAAGGATTCTTACAAGGGAATCTTGGATGAATGAAAGAACGACAGGCAACTCTAATGGGTTATTAGTCTGTGTATAGAGCACTAACATGTCAGGGAAAACAGGGACTGTCATATTGAGCGCCAAATCTCTGTGTTCCAATCAGAAGTCCTTGCAATAATGAAGATAGAAATGCTCGCAGAAGACGCTATGGTAGAGGGGGAAATCTACATCTGCTCGGACAGCAAAGCAGCTTTAAGCATGATCACAAACCCCGTGCTGGAATCACGACTAGCAAAAGAGTTTAAAGTCAAACTGAATTAACATGCCAGTCGCAATAGAATTCGTCTCACTCGTGGGTAACGAAAAGGTAGATGAACTTGCAAGGAAAGGAGCTGATAACGAAGAACTGAATCCCGAAAAGACGACAGGGGCCTCTCTGCCAACTATTGAAACTATAATCGATGTACAGATACGACAAGAGTTCAATAATAAGTTTAACAAATCTACATACTTGCAGAGTGACCAAAGCTGCAATAAATGAACCGAGTAACAGCACAGCAAAGCGAAAGTTCAACTCCAGCAGACCACAGTTGAGGCTCATGGTGGACCTTATACACATGTGACAGGTAATCATGCAGAACGGCTTGAACTACTTCACAACGACTTCTGAAGTAACTGCAGTAACGATGAGGAAATAGAATCCATTCGCCACAAAAGGAAAGACACTCTTGGGAGCTACTTCCCTGCGGAGCTGAATGATCTTAAATACATTGAGCTGTTCAGCCGTCGGTAACTGAAATTTCGGTTCTCGGGGGTGTGCTGTTGGGCACTATGTACTCGTCGCTAGTCTAAGTGAGCCGTTGATAGCTTCCTGTTAACTAGGGCTAGGGCCCACTTACCTATAACCTATCAGACTCAGTCTGAAACACGAATCTGTGTCAACGTAACTATGAGAAGGAAAACCTCTGCAACTGCCCCGCAACAGCGAGTTTAAGGCAGAAGAGACTGGGGTCCCCAATGATATCGAGTCTAATACACGTCAGGAAGAAAGGAATCGAGGATAATGGAATTCCCGATCAGTACACGACAAAAAGCGTGCCACCAAATCCCAGAAGCACTCAGACTCTATATGGCACATTGGACTACTCCTTTTTCGGTGTAGTAGTCAGATTTTATACGTTTCTCTGTTCTGCTTGGTGGCTTTGAATGCTGTTCCCCTGGCGGGGTTTGAACTTACACCGCCCAGGTCACAAGAAAACACACTACTTACTACTCCGTGATCCCAATACCTGTCCTACATCTCCTCTCAACACACAATTTCCACATCAAAGGACTCCTCTTATCCAGTTTGATAGGCGTCGGGAAAACAAAAGGCCCAGTGAGGAGCGTATCCCACCCAAACTTACCTGCATTTAACTCCGGCATCGAGTAATAGTAATCCGCCAGGTAATAGTGCCTGTATCCCAGGCGTTTATTGATATTCTGAGTCTTTTTCTCCACCATGATGCAGCCTTGAAAATAAGTCCTGAACCGCAACCAAAACTAAAACACTTCCGAATCCACAAACCAACGATCACACAACAAACACCGAACACCAACTGATCCTCCGTCACAGTGGCAAACAATTTCACTCTGGTCATCGCTCAACGAACAATCAACAAAGAGAAATCCGAATGAAAATAAAAATAAAACAAAAACTACTGATAGTAAGAAATTGATAAGGATATGGGTGGTTGCTCTAAGTCTGATGGCGGGTGTGATAAATCAAAAGATAATGCGAGCCATGGAGAAGGCAAATGCTTGCTTATCTTGCATTTGGGTATTGATGGCTGCTGGTGACAGACTCAGTTATCTGTGTGAACGAAGTAGCAGCTAGGTATGCGAGAGTGATGGGTCTAATCAGGAAAGAAAGGTTAAATTTAGAGGGCTAGCATGACAGACTTAGATTTACACTGGGTCTTTCAGATAAGAGCAGGTGGCTATCTCATTGTTTGGCGCTGAAAGTAGGGGTCTTAGGTAAAGAGAAATTGGGGCAATGAAGTCATGGAGGGGATTAGATTCCAGCAGGTGCAGGTCCTTTTCCATTCGTGGATTCATCTTAGCCTGAGAGACTCTCTGGATTTCTCCACAGTTCTTCTCTGGCTTCGATTCCTCGTGTCAACGCTAGCATCTGTTTAGCAGAAATCTGGTTCATCTTCTGGGTTTCTACCCAGTGGCGTCCCAAGACCTCTCTTCTTCTCCTAGCTAATGCCGGACAATGACACAGTACATGTGCCGCCGTTCACAAGTATCCTCCTCCAGAAGACCCATCTTCTTTAGGTGATACCCAAAGTTTCCATGACCTGTAGATAACCCCAGCACCCATTTCAGTTCCCTTCGCTCCAAGCTTAGAACTTCCCTATGAGTAGCCTACAACCTTCTATGGTTAACCACCTTCTATGGTGCTTCACTATTCCTCTGCCTATTGCAGCAAATGGTTCCGGACCAGAGAACTCCGAGGTTGACCCTTCCTTTGCTAGCGAGTCCGCCTTTTCATTAACCTCGGTCCCTACGTGCCCTCTCACCCAGAGCAACGTCACCTCATTTTGAGATGAGAACTCATTGAGTTTATGAACACATTCCATCGCCAGGGATGTATTTACATACATCTGTCTGAGGACATACCTGCCTCCGCGCATGCCATTCATCATGGACCGGAGGTGTTCCTCTTCAGCTCCATAGATGGTACCGCGCCAGTGCCAGTTGTCATGCCGGTGCAGACGAAGTGCCGTCGATGCTGTCGTTTTCTTAATAAATAAGTCCAGCGGCAGAATGATCACTTCCAGATCACTTGCATTGCGCATGTTGGTGTCGTTCGTATTGCACCGACTATCCCTCAACATGCCAGACGTTGGACCCTATCTAAATGCTTCTTAACAGTTTTCTGGGAGGCTTTTTGCCACCATACAACTGACGCATATATGATAATTGGTCTAACTATCATTGTGTACATCCAGTATGCTGACTTCGGCGAGATTTGCCACCTTCGTCCACATACCCGTTTGCACTGATTGATGAAGCACCCTTTTCGCCTTCCCGAACTTCTCTTCTACATGAGTATACATAGATACTTAACCTTTTTGGTCACCTTTAGGCTAGTTCATGAGCTAGATAAGCCTCTTCCGGGCCATTTGTGATTTCCTCTGGTTTATAGCTCATCCATGATGCCAGTGTTCCCGATGAATCCGACTATTTCTTGGGATGGGTCTGCAGATATGGTTTCTGCTTCGAGGTTCTGATGAAGCAGTTCTAGTGGCAAAGTACATATGTGCCCTGCTTATTATTCGTGGTTTGTTGTACAGCCTGCAAATATTATCTTGAGCTAATCCCATAGACATCAGATCTTATCTGACTCTGTAGAGCCTGTTAGGAAGCCTCTTACTAAGCCAGTTTGACCCCTAGGTAGTTATATGAGTTATTGCCCTTCTGGTTGGGAAATTGGCAGGGAGTATTGAGTCTGAAATTGGAATGTTACCTTCTGTTTCCATCTAGTAATGTTGTGCTTCGACTTTAAGCCTTTTAAACAGCTTTTTGCTGTGCTTATTGGTGAGCCACTGAATGGTCGTGGCATTATGGAATTTGATTTCCGTCCTAGTCATGCTGCTATTTCATTCGCCTCGTGCCTCTGTGGCCAGATACTCAAATGAGTTGGGACTCATGAGTTGTTGGGACTCATTTGAGTAGTAGTGAGTAGTAGTCCCAAACTAGCTTCGGTGTGATATCGTATATCTTGAGCGCAATCAAGGCGGCTTTGCTGCCCGAGACAATATATGTGTTCTTGTTGATTGTAGATTTGTGTAAGTTCTCCTGGATGCATAGCTCTAATGCGTCCACTTTGGCTTGGAATACGGAGTTGCTTCTATCCATTGGCGCGTACATGAATATTTTTTACTTTGTCCGTATGCTCTCGCTCCAACGCCTTTAACCGTGCTTGATCCATCTGTGTACCAAAGCAATTCTTGTCGAATGTGGGTATGTTCTGCTCCTACTTACATCGTCGCTCTCGAAACATAAATACAGGACTTGAATGCAATGTTCTCAGAGCCTGCAGACTAGGGCTTTCATTGCACATTCCAAGGCATAGTGAAGCCTCCCCTATTCCCACTTCGTGTGATGCTTTAATTTGAATGCCTGACAAAATCCATGGATGAAATACTTCCTCGCAAAGGTGGCACTTGTGTGGCACTTTTATTTACTTTTAACGCTTATAGCGATACATTTTAAACAACAGAGACATCTTATCTACAAAAAGTATTGTGTTCCGCCGAGCTTATCTCGTAAATACACTTTATGGCATTTTTATTGTTCATTAAAAATAAATAAGTGATAATCAGCAATTTTTGAAAATTTTGTTTTCTCCTTCACCTTCACATGAAACTACAAAGTGCCCTAAGGCAATGCGCTATCCGTTGCTGCTATCAGTTAGTAAACGTCCCCCTTTGTTGCATCCATTGCTGCAATTAAAACTGTTACGAAAGTGTATTGTGTATGTCTGAGAGAGAGCCCGTCGCAATCTTCTTCCCCTGGAGCTATTTGTAAAAGCTTCTGCTGGAAAAGGAGCTCTCAGAATGAGAGAATCCAACCTGTGGAAAAAGATCATCCACGGGCAATGGGTGGAAAGAGCAGAGTTTTCCTTGGAGCCACTGTATCTTTTAGACCAAGGCCAAGAGTGGACTATATTCTAGGCTGACATCTAGCAAAGGAAAACGCCGTAAATTTCACCTTCCTCCATCGGATAAAACTAATTCGTTGACAGGGAAGCAGCCTTTGAAATCGTTCGAATCTAATCCGATCCAATCAACTGTGGATAGGATGTGTCGTGACTCACTGATCACCCACCATTCGGTTAAACTTTTCTGGGTTCCCAGCCATTGCAATGTAGAAGGGAATAAAAAGGCGGGTGCTTTGGCAAGAAAGTGGACACATCCATACTGCCACCGATTGGTAAATTGTTTAGAATAATAGACGGCTTATTAGAGAACGAAGCCAGCTCGTCTTGGCTATCCAGGAAGGAGTGTGGCAGCTCTCTCACGCTATGGTCGGAATTAAGCTAAATTAAAACAAAAGCCTTCTAACGCTCTATCGATCCTCTGTGCGCTTCTCAACTCGAGTAATCACAGGTCTCTTCGCTATTGAAGTCACACTCCAATCAGTAGCTAGCTGCGAAGATAAATGAGAGAAGTGGAGTTGGTCCAAGGTATGCTATGAAACTGCCAACCCTGCAAGAATGACGCCTATGTACCATAGGCTCCAGGTTCTTCGCAAAGACGGCAGAGGTAAAAGAAGCTCAGATATCGGATCTACTTTGCTTCATTTCATAGAGAGTACAAGCACCTACTAGTTGTCAAGTCGATCGTTAACAGGATGCGTTTGTTTTCCTCTGCTTTTATTCTTTTTTCCACGGGATTCACCGTGGACCATTAGGTCTCCGAATTCAAGCGATGAATCCTAATCCATCACGCACCCGTCGATGATACCCTTCCACTTACGTGCGCCACCTGAGGCGCGATCTTCCTCAACTGCGTCGTCGCTCGAGGTCGAAGATTTTCTAGGCTGGAGCATTGGTGTCCATGCGATCTACATGAAGCAGCCACCTCAGTCACTCTACGATCGTCCTTGAGCTGTTGTACCTTCTGTTGATAAGTTTGTGTACTGCCTCCAGTGTCGTGTCTTTTGCGATGATGAAAGGATGGTTCAAGGACCGAAATTGAATGGTTATTCGCCATTCGAAAAAATAAAGTTTTTTTTATGGACCTGTCAATTCCTGTGAGGCATGGAGTGTCAGGAAGTCCCTGCCTTCAATCATGTTTGGATTTGTGTAACACGTTTCAATGGTCTTCAGCTCGAGTCCAAAGACATGGACACATCGTCGACTTGCTTACATGCTTAAGGTGTCGCTAATGTCCGGGATGAGCCTCGGCCTTAACCAACAGGCCTCTCCAGTTAGTCCGGCCCTTAGTAAACTGCCTGCAGATGTGTACTCTAAGTTGGTTGAGGTCCCCTTCTACTTGTGCCCTCAGTAGTGGCATTGGACATTTTCTAAGCTGGTCTACTAGTGTCCATGCGCTCTACATGACCCAGCCATCTCACCTCTATGGTCCTCCACTAAGTCGATGACGCTGAACAGCCCACACTTCGTCGCCGTATCTCCTTCTCCACTCACCGTCTATGCAGACTTTTCCTCTCGAAACAACCAATAACCGGACCACCCTGTGAACTCAGAAATATGTTAGAAATAAGCTCCACCCTCTGACTTAAATTTTGGTTTTTGTTTCACGCCGCTAGCCCATCTAGAACCGAAGATCTGTGAAATCCTAGCACCAGGCCACCAGAAATTCTCAGAAAGTAACAGGTAAACGCACCCTTCACGGCGACACGAAATGTGCTGCTGGGCATGCGTCCCCTGCGTATCAATTTCGGAGGCGATTTGTTTTTGGCGTAACTTCTTTGTTTCTCGACGGATTTTGACGATTCAGGTGTCATTTTAAAGGTAATTTCATGGAGATTAAGATGGGATTAAATTGCGTTGCGATGCTTGACGTGAAAATGTAGGATTTTACAACGAAAGTTTAACGATAATTCCATCTTTCAATTGTGACCATTTTCAAAATGCGAAGAAGTTATATTTTTAGTAGAATCACATTGCTAGCAAAAGACAATTTCTTTGGGTTTTTTTGAAGTCACGGTTGTACACGTACAAGCCAGAGACGTTGCCGGCCCTAAAGGAAAATACAAGAAGTAGAGAATTCATCGCCAGACGCTTGGAGAGAAGTATTGAACAATGATGTGGAACCAGACCGAGAGTCTTTAATTGTTCGAGAGGGGCTTTGCTGTGCAGTTCCCTTCTTAGTCCAAAGAAGCAGTGGCTGGCAAGAGTTTTTCTCCGTTTGGTCTCAGTGCTAGCATCGTTTTATGATGCTAGGTAAACAAAGTCCCTACCTACCTCAAAGTTATGTCTGTCTTCTTCCGATTATGTCAATGTCGTCGCCGCCGTATGCCAGTAATTGGACGGAATTTTCAAAAGATTGTGCCTCTGGTGTTGGCACGTGAGCTGTGCACTATTCAGGGCGTCGTCTGATCTTTTGACATCAAAGGTCTCGGTTTGCAGCATGCATTCTCCATCGTTATCCTGCACAAATAGGCGAGTGTGGCAGGGATGCCAAAGCTCTGTATAGCTCGTCTCTCTAAATCCTGTCATATGTCGCGCCTTAAAATCGATAAACAGTTAGGGGATATCGATTCGAAACTCCTGAGTGTTCTCCAAGATCTGCAGCAGTTTGAATATTTGATCGACTGTGTCCTAAATTCACCCTGATATAGGCCGATCAGATTGTTGAGGAATGGCTTCTAGTGTTGACACATCACGGCAGATAAGATCTTATTGGCGTTATGAGAAATGAGAATCGGGCAAACCAATGCTATGGTTCACAGGGCATACTTTCACCTGACCATACTACAGATGAGTTGATGCATGCTCTTTACCAAGGCATCGTCTGCCGCTCTGAATAGTTATGTAGGTCGTCAGCTCCAGCAGTTTTGTTGGACGTAATTGTTGTTCGGGTTGAATGGCATATCTGACACGCTGTACGCTATGGCCAACAGCTTAGAACGGTCTTCAATTGAAGGCTTGCAAATGTTAGATCTACATATGTATCTAAGAAAAGGACAAAGACTCGCAGAGGGCTTACTTTGGCCTTAAAAATCGTTTCCAAAAATGTTCTCTTTCAATTAAAATATTTTTTTTTTTTATTTATTGAATTGTTGACAGATGTAACAAAGTGTAAATTGTTCTTTACAAACATGTTGTATACGAGTATATATACTTTTCTAATAAAAGAAACAAAAAAATAACAAGACTCTGCTTACGAACTAATTTCAAGGTACTACTCTCTTTGTTTAGTTTTTGTTTTTAATGCTAAATGTGTCTACGTTTTATTATGTCTAATTTAACGTATCTAAAAGTGGTCCATTGTTAAGAAAAAAAATAAACAAATTTAGTAACAAAATTGGTGTTTAATGTGTTCGTATCTAAAACCAAAAGAATGTATTTACTTGCGAAAGCCACATCCAAAAAGTTGTATAATTTTGAACACCATTTGAAAATTGCACTGGCTATTCATCTGTGACCACGTTTTTTTAGAAAAGTCTACGTTTTTACTCTGAAAATAAGTAACAGCTTAGCTATGACTTGGGGTATTCTAAGAGTATTGTAACGGTAAAAGTGAATGCATCTTAAAGTGGTCTTGGCACATAGCCAACAGATCCAATTATTTACTTACTTTTCAACACGGTATTCTAACTTAAATTAATTTTCTTAAGTACTACCTTAACCTAAGTTAAAACTAATGTTTTTGTTTAAAGCTTTACCATTGTAGTTGTGGTTGGGAAACCGTTTAGAAAATGTTTGAAAAACAAAAGGGTTTGATAAGGGAAATTAAAGGTTGTTTGTAAAGGATTATGTTGAAGGCTTGGATCTATCGGTTTAATCCTTGACAGGTTGACAAATAGCACAGGGGAAACACTAGGTTGAAGGGCTGATTTGACTGCCGAATGATTGTGACACCCTTTGGATCCAATAAAGCGGTCTGAATTTTGGATACGAATCAGCGGCTGTACTACGAAAAATATCCTCGAACAATTCAAGTGACTAGGTGCAGTGATAATATTGCTCCCGATGACTAAATGACAGAAAGAGAAAGAAAGTCATCGTTGCATGCCTGAAAAGACTGACTAAAGGCAGCTTGACTGCTTAATACATACGAGGTTATCCTTAACGAAGTGACTTATTAGAATGTCTTCCTCGGAATTCACCCTTTATCCAACAAGACAGCGTCTTTCATTTTTGCACAGAAGTGAAGACTCCAAAATAAGGTAGACGACAAACTCGGCGGAACAGGTTCTCATGGTGTACACCAACTACTGTTAGGCGATAGCCCTTTAGTTCAACCAAACAGGCCTCATCAAACAGCACTTTTTGCAGAAAGTTTCCAGCCACTCGGAGATGAATAACGTACAGAGCAGTGGCATGGGTCAGAAGAACCTCGCGGAGCACAACGATGAAAACTCTTGGAAACTACAAAGGCTACCTGTCCAACAGTACCACTGGAAGTCATAATGGAACTCACTGCTCTACATTTAGTTCTAGAATGGATAATCAAAGATGTCGTCGAGAAAGGAAAATTCATCGGCAGCATGAAGCACTTTCTAAATCAGTCAAGCTTTCGGACTGGTCCAGGGATTTTATGGTCCAGAGAGACTGCTTCGAGAAAAACTTCAACTGGAAGCTGGGCAGCAAAAGAGAATGGAGCAGGGAAGCCGGGATGCACCAGCTCAAGCAAAATGCACAGATGGATCGAAAACATCCACAGGAACTGGAGCACGTGCTCAGAGCCTACTACTCGAAAGCGATGGGAACATATCCCAGTCTTCTCCAAGAAGGGGTCTACACAATGGGAAGATGCGTCTAATGTAACTTGGACAGCAAGTATCGTGATACTGTCAGTTAGCCAGGCTGGCGTCCAGGCGTTAAACTCTCATGAAATCAGGTCTACGCTAGTGTGAGAGTGCCTTGCCAAGATAAACGGTCTGAGTGGGAATCACAGAGTCACCTTCCACTGGGGGGTACCAAGCCACGTGGGAGTAGGGGAAAATTAATCAACTGACGAACTAGCAAGCGAAAGCTCTGAGACCATTTTCATCGATCCGGAACCGCATACGTTACGGGATGGGGGAAGAAAACCGCAAAAGAGCAAAACTTTGGGAAGGACACCCTAAGCTAAGACTGGCCAAAGGTCTTCTCGGGGATTATAGCCGGAAACGAAGCAAGGTGTGTATAAACATCAACAAGAAGCTGCTGCTCATTCTTACAGGCTTTCTAACGAGCTACTATTGGCCTTAAGAACACCTCAGGAAACCAGGTACATGGGGATTTTAGATTCTGTGGAAATGTTGAGGAAACCTCAGGGCACCTTGGTAAGGAATATGGAGTACCAATCCACAAAAGAAGGAAAAACCTGGATGCTCAACAACTATCAGAAGAAAATCTATCATCGTTGGATCCACACCAGATACTCTGGTTCATCAAGGAAGTTGGACTGAATGAGGTGCTCTAAATCGAGTATCTCATGGACTAGAGGAGGAAGTCAGGGGAGCACAGCAGATATGTGTCATTCGTCACGATTACATTCAAAGACTCTTTGAGGCAAGAAAGTGCTTAGATCAGGGGCCATGTGACCCAATTTAACACATTTGCGGCTTGTAAGTGCAAAGTAAATGATAACGACACAGAAAGGGGTTGAAGGAAGGATAAAGCATCGGGAGCTTATAGAACGAGACTCCCTTTTAAACCCAGCTCCTTTCTTTTCCTTCTATTCTGTGATAAGCTTTCATAGATACTTCGAATCTTTGAAACCGCGGCAGTAGTACTCCCTGCAAAAGGGTTCCCTTCGTAGGACAGCAACTGGTGCGGGATAGTAGAATATGGGGAGCTGAAAAGAGATTTGGAAATCAGAACACATGAGCTCTCAGAGAGCTTTGTAATCGAGATAGGTCTAGGGATTTTAACGGAGCTTAGTAGGCCTGTTGTTCATAGTGTTTCTTATCCGTTGTTTCCTAATTCAGTCCTTTGCTGCGTTCCTTACTAGAGGTATTGATAAGTTGGTTGCAAAAAGAAAGTCAGAAAATATTCAAAAGTTTCAAGCACAAGGCTTTACCCAGTGCTGAAGTTAGGGAGTACAATACATCGGCTATCACGATAAACATAGTCCTCAAAATAAATGTTCAACGAAAGTGGTTCCGATACCTTAAAACCGCGTATAATGCCTCTGCAGGATAAAATATTAAATTTCGCTTAAATCATAATCAACTTAGCTTACCTTAGCTTAGTCCTTACTTAAAGTAAATAACAACTAAATAAATCCTGTCTACATGTAAGAATCTACGGGATTACGTTCTGCCTCCTCTAACATATGCCTAAAGTCCATTGGTCTCCCAGCGTTCCCATTCATTCCAGTCTTAGCCGCCACATGATTCATATTCGCGTTGTGTTCCGGATTATTTTTCAAATGACCATTCATCATGCTGACATGATGGCTTATAGTTGGCACAGCTCCCGGTACGTTGTTCTCCAAATCGTTCAGAATCGCATCGGTCTGTTCGGATACCGTACGCATCGTTGTAGTATTGGGCCGATTACTAAAGTCGTTTGGGTTTTGATTTGGATTGCTTAACAGCTTTTGAACGTGATTCCGAATGATTTTCTCGAATTCACGTTGAACTGAAGGACTGTCGGTGTCGCCATCGACCTAGGAAGGGGGACGGATTTAGTTAAATTTGTGTCAAAAAAAAAACGAAAATTTTGTGTGACGTTTACAATCATCAGTCGGCTATTATTGTCCATAAGTTTCAGCATCGGTAGTGTTTGCTCCCGGAAGAGCTCTAGACGCCTCCGGAACGATGAGACCGTATCGTCGACACGCCCTCGGCCCAGTTGGAGTTTCGAACAGTCCAAGAGCACCACTGGTGGACGAACTTTGTACTAAAAAGAGGGAAACAATTTGAAATATATTCAAGAGAGCACATGTATTGCTTGTGCTCAGAAAGGCCGTTACTAACCTTGTTTTCGAAAAATTTAACTTGTTGCAGATTGCGTGGGTATCCGTCGATAATGATGCCCTTCCGGTCCATCAACTGTCGGATGTTTACATCCAGTAGGGCGTTGAGATTCTTTTCCGGGACCATTTCGCCAGCTGTGAGGGCTTCCTTTACGGCATAGCTTTCGGTGTTGGCCCTTGGTGCCGAGTCGGTTATCGACCGTAAAAGTCGTCCGATACTGCAAAATTTCACAATAAATCTATGAACAGCAGGAATAGAGACAAATGTTCACCTAATGTGCCCCCATCCCGGGTTCAATCCGACCGCCTTGAGGCAGAGTGTGGCCTTATTGCTTCCTGGTCCACCGATCACCCATATAATCGGTGGTATACTATCACCAACATGATTCGCAGTGGAAATATTCTGTCCCATCAGTGCCACTGCATCGACTACCACAGGCTGTTGTGGCGGTGGTGGTGGTTGTGCTGCTCCTGCTGCTCGTCCACCAACCATATGATGATCGACTTCAACCTCTGCAACACCACGATTGGTTGCGTTTGCTGCAGCCGAACGACGAACTGCAAGCTCTGTAATATTCTTCTCTTGACTAGGAGCAGTTTCAACACTAACTATACTGCCGGGTATGTCATTCATCCCTCTGCCCATACCTGTAACTCCATTAAGGATGGCTTCTTGATTCTCTAAGGCACTTAGAATGTCAAGTATGGCGGTCCGAAAGTCTTTGTACACTTCCGTTGGCGCACGTTCGCCATTTACCTAGTGATGGAGTTAAAGAAAGTTTTTTGGTTTTTCGCCATTTTTTTTTGTGATAAAGATGATGAAAGAAGAAAAACGGAATAAAAGCGATAATGTAACTTACCGCTAAGAGCATATCACTTTGATCGAAATAATCCGCAACAGGCATAACATTTTTAAAAAAGTTTTCTAATTCCATTTTGGCTAGGGAGAGAACTACATGACCTAATTTAGCTCCATAGTCGATTTGTTTTTGTAAAACCGATTGGCGCCAGGATATTAATATTACACCGTTCACAACTTGAATCTGTAAAAGAGGATGAAATCGGTTACACACGTGGTAGAGATACATAAGTTAAAAAATAGGTATTTGGCGTAAGCAGCCTGTGGGGCGGAGATTCTGGCAGCCATTGTTGTGGTGAATGTAGCATTTTTTAGGAACTGGAAGGACCTCCGAAAGGCAAAATTCAGAAGCTTTGATCGTACAAAATCTGTTTAGTACTCAAAGCTGACCCCACTCATTTGGTTAGTAGAGTTGGGAGGGTTAGGATATCCTCATTACTTAGGCCGCTGTTTGAGCTCGTAACAGTCTCGAGAAACAGTCTGATAGGGAAAGGTAAAATGGGCGGGGGATGTAAGTGAAGGGTGGGAGTCGGGTGGGGTTCACTGTTCCGAGAAATATCCTGTTCTTCTTACGAACTCCAGGATTTTTCCGGAACTGTAGCGTCTAAGATAACTCAGCCCGGGTAGAACGTGTCTTTCTCAGGCGTTTGTGTTTTAGCGCTCCTGCTTCCCAGAGGAAGTGTTGGAAGCTTTTTACCTCTTCCTCGCAGCTCGGGCAAGAGTTAGAAGTCACCAGTCCCAGTCTGTAGGCCTGTTTATTCAGGTTGACAGACCAATCGTCGATCTAAACTGTCTTCTGTCTAGGTCGAGGCCCTCTTTGTATGACGGGAACTGGGGCGCTCATTAATGGCTTTGGCAGGTTTGCCCTGCCCTTTCCACATGTTTTCGTGCTGTTTTAACATCCTTTAAGGCTTCTCTTATGGTTGCGAGCATAGGCGTATCCATGCTTTCGACCCTTTTTTCACCCTGGTACATTGCAGAGACCAAGTACCCAAAGAAGGTTGCCCTGGGAGAAGGTTGCAAAGATACATATTAAGTTTTTCCTTGCATTCCCTCATCAATTTCCAGTTGGTTCTTGGGTTTGCTAGTGCGTTCACGGCTGCTTGACTGTCCGAGCAGATGTTTAATGCTGTTGCCTTGGATTCCGGTACTGAGTAGTAGTTCCAGGGTTCAGGTAAAAATCTCTGCCTGAAGACAGTCAGGAACTGTTCAAGATGGACTGCGTGATTGAGAGGTGGCCGTTGGCAATGGACCCCCGAACCCGATTCCCCATCGATGTGTGATCCACCTGTGTACACATCCTCGTTTAGAACTGCAGTGACCTGCTGCTATTCATTGCGTTTGGAAAGTCGAACTCATTCGAATTTTTTCGAGGATATGGACTTCAGAATTTCCTCGTTAAAGTAGACAGTTCCACTGCTCGTCCAATTAGACTTTCAAGCCATTGTAGCGTGTTCTAAGTAGAAGGTTCCTTGAGAACTGTGGAACGTTCTTCTCACGGATAGAACGACACACTCACGCGGCAAGTGACAAACAGATTCGATTTCTTCTTCCTTCATACACCGAGGCGTTTCGCATACATGTCAGTGACACAATGCCCAGGAATTATGCCGGAGATGAGCCGTGTGTCATGACGAATAAGTTTCACTTGAGAATTTGATCTGTGAAGCCGGCTAGAATGTCCTGACTGTTCCACATGTGTCTAGACGAACACAGCGTTGGGTTGATCGACCGGTAGCTGCGCTTTCTATTTTCTTTCTTAAAGAGCCTATTGAGAGCGCAGAAAAGGAAGAGCCAGCGATGCATGCAACGCCGACCTCTTTCGATATCCATATGCCCTGGTACTCAGCAGAGGGTCAACAGATTGGCTCTCAATGTCTCGTTTAAAAGCGGTTGGCAGATCTTCACAAGGCTCGATCTAATTATTACAGAGCTCAGAAAAGCCTCAACGGCTGCTTGGCTGTCTATATAGACCGTCAGCGTTTTACCACATATGTCGTTCACATGTATGGTCCCGGTAGCCTGTACAATGGCTGTGATTTCGGATTGGAAGACCAGGAAGTCGTCGGTAATTCATGGTATTGCCCTGACTGTTGGTGAACGTAGTGGAGACTTCGTGAATGACCAGCTCAAGGGGTGCTTAAGGCGGCAGTACAGTCCAGTTTGGACCTGGGCCTCAACCAACAAGTGTTGGTTTGGTTAAAACGGCACCAGTAGGCGAATATAATTTGACGTACGAGTAGTAAATTAGTTTTATCTGCTCTGTCCTCGTTGCAATGACGTTAAAATGACACAAGTTTTCCGACTGGATGCAGCACAAGGATGCAGCTAAACAAGTCTAAATTCATCCACATAGACCCAAAACGGATAGGTATTAGCGCTTCTGGAGCTTGTACTGGCCAGTCCAAAGCAGTATTCACGTTTTCCTATGCCAACTGAAGGTAAGGGTTCTCCCTTAAACGAAACAAACGACTTCGCGGCCTTTTTGATTCGGCGTAGTACCCAAACCGATGGAATGGACTGTGACCGTGAATTTTTGAAAAGACTATCAACCTCTTGTCGCGTGTGAGTTTCATTTAGTTCACACACATGTTAATTCAATGTTAGCCTGTCAAAACCATTCCGAGTGTTAAATAACCCTCGACTTACATTAAATGTAATTTTAAAACCTTTACGGGACTTCGTCCATCCCTCACGCTCCCTGCGAATATCGATTCGCACACAACGCGTCATGTAAATTACGATCAATTTGCTTCAACGATTATCCCATAAATACCCGGCGCGGCGGCGAGTTGATTTCCAGTTAAAAATACTCTCAAAACGGTTCGCCCAGCCCAAATGGAGAAAATCAATACCAAGAGAGCGCCTCAAAAGACTTTTAGCCTTCTCATACCGCCTACACTACATATGTACTTGCTAAAGGCACGAAAAAAAAAAAAAACAAATAAAACTCGACAAAATGTCCTTGAGGTAGGCTTAAGAGGACTTTTTGTTGTTCTTTAAAATTTACCACACAAAACGACGAAGCCCCTTCGTCCTTGAGTGCGAGAGCCCAACCTCCACATCCGCAGAGTATCCTCCCAACAACGCGTGCATTTGCGATAAATTATTGAGTATCCACGGTTGACATGCCCCACACGATAATTTTCGGAACCTTCCAGTAGGAGGACTACTTATTTACACAACATTACCGTTGATTACACATACCCTCACCGAACGGGGCAGTCTCTGTGTATTTGGCTGTCGCTGTACGTTAGTTGATTGTAATTTATTGCTGGCCAAAGTAAAAGTTTTGCTTTAGAAGCGAAGCGTCCACTGTAGGTATGTAGAGCGTTTTGTTAACACAATTACTTGTTGTTAATTTAATTGTTGCTCCGGAAGGCTATATTTTGACGAGTTTAACGTGAGCCTTTATAAAAATACAAGAAAATTGGTCAATAGGCGCTCGTCCCACCCAAGGACATGGAGGAGGAATTCTGTGTACAAAGGGAAACTTTGCGGTGTAATTAATGTTTCGAAGGACTTTTGACGGCGTGGGCGGGGGGACGTGGGGGGATGATGATACTCACTTTCTCTGAATATTCTACAACGTCACGCATGGAACGCGGATATCCTGAGATTAAATACGCTTTGGCAGCTGGAGCCATTTTCATTTCTAACATGAGTACTTCGGTAACAGTTTTCGATGATAATTGTGCAAAGTCTTGCATATCTAGACGGGGGGATAGAGAACGCTTATCAGTTTAAGGATATTCGTGGGCAAATGAAAAGGATTTTACTTACCATTACCCATCGCATATTGTTGCAGGAGATCCATCATGTTGATGTGTATGACACCTCGGCGCTCCTGCATGAAGGTGTCACAGTGGGTTACTTTACCACTACCTGGGCCGCCTAAAAAAAGAGTTGGAGTGAGCTTTAGTACAATTCGTCCTTGAAAGGCTCGACGGACTTGAGTACCTAAAACGAATATCACGGGAACCTTTGGTGGATCGAATTTTATTTTGCCAGCGTTTTCCATGTCGATTGATTGAACGTTTACTGTGGCGGATCCAACTGGGCTGGCACTGGATTGATTTCGGGTGGTGTTGCGTTTCCACGCTTCGTTGCCGGTCTCGTTTGTGTCCTGTGCCGCGCTGGCATCTGCAAAGAGACGAAATCAAAGCTTACTTTACCGCCTTAGATAAAGGTATATTGAAGGCGTTTTTGTTAGTAATTCTGTCAAATATCTTTGAGTGGTGGAATTGGTTTTTGAAAGGCTGCTTGTCTGTGCAACTTGATGACCTGACACTCCTAAAAGTAGGCACTGATTTCTTAAAGTTGGGGACACTCAAGGTTGCCAAATCAGTTCTCACTTTATTCTCTGCAAATCTTTTGAAAGGGCGTTACCTTCTTACTAACAATTTCGGGGAAAGTTTTGTGGAAATTAAAAAAGATTCCTATCTCTCTTGCATACCTCGGATATGATACAAGTTTTCGAAAAGGTGTATCTACGCATCACCATAGGAACCAAAGTTAGAAGTTTGTAACAAAGACAAAGACAAAGACAAACTTCCAGTTATCGTTCCTAATGAATCTAAACTCCTACAAGTGTACAAGTAGGAATAGACTATATCAGTCCTGTCCAACTGTCCTGTCAATGTCCAGTCGCCCCTCCTTATGGGTTTGGAGGTCTTTGACTTTGAAATAGAAGAATCAAATTTCGGCTTACGGACTCATTGGATTCTAAGGTCAGAAGAGGTTGAATCTCTCCTCCTGCCACGTCTACTTTACATGGAAAGTACATGCGTAGTTCTACTCTACTACTTTCCGACACAAATTTGATATCCACACGCCTTCTTTCTGTGGTGTTTTTGTATCCATACCCATTCTTTATAGTTTGTGATGAGGAATCAAGGTTAGGCTAGGTCTAGACATGTGAAGCTGGGTCGTCAACTAACAAGCCTCTCCATTTAGTCCAGGTTTTGAGTACCTGCCTCTCGTTGCGCAGTCCAAGTTGCTTGATGTCCTTTTCTACTTCTGTGGTTTACCTAAGAGAAAGACCTTTTGCCATGGCGTTGTTCGTTCAGATTAGATTCGAAAACTCTGCTGGTTTCCATTCGAAGTACATGTCCTAGCCATCTTAGATGTCGTATCCGTTTTTGACTAGGTCGACGTCATTGTATAGTTCGTCTAATTAATCGTTAAATCTTCTTCGTCAGAGTCCGTCAGCGCAAACAGGACCGCATATCTTGCGGAGAACTTTTTGTTTGAAGCGACCAAGGATATTTTCATCCGCCTTCGTTTATGTCCCTGTTTCTGCGTCGGTCGTAAAGGAGGGAAGGGATGATTATCGCGAGCACATTTTTAGCTTTGCCTCCGTTTACCTTAGCGGCACTCATTTTAGGCGATTCTGTCTCTGTACTTGTGAACCTGTCGGTGATAGCTCGCTGAGCTCTGTCAATATTGTCAACACCGCCGACATAAACCAGCCAAGCAATTGCTTGGAAATATTGTGCCGCAGGGTGTTGGCTTGTGCGTTTTGGACATTTGGACATCGAATATGATATTAAGTCTCGTTGCAGTGTATCAGCTTGTCTAAATTTTGACATCAAAGGTCTCTATTAGGTCGTTGCTGTCCTTGATGGACCAGGATTTTCCATCGTCATCTTACAAAGATGGACAAATTCAGCTGTGATGCCGAAACCAGACAAAGATCGTCTTTATAAAAGCTATCATGGGCTGTAGTAGCTATGTGGAAATCTTAGGCTCTCACCAGGATCTGCCGGTGGTCGATTGTGGACTTTTCTGGCCCGAAACCGCACTGATAAGCACCGAGACTGCTTGGGGAAGTGTTTTAGACACTTACACGCGATGTTGGGAAAGTTGATGCCCTCTGTACTTTGGTGTTATTGATGGGTACTTCTGTCATGTGAATCGGGCTAACGATGGTGAGATTCCATTCAACAGGCATGCTTTCTTAACAGGTCATTTCAAACGTCTTTAAGATAAGCCGGTCTGAGTCGACAGCTTCGTAGGTATCCTCGCATCTTTTGGTCAAGTGGACGAAAGTTTGCGTCATGTCATCATCGTCTAAGTTCAATGCTCTATTCTAACTGACGGGGGAATGTTGGTCGTCATCGCCGTTAAATAGTCTGCAGATGTAGTTTTCCTATATTTTTAGCACGGACTGTCATTCAATTGTAGGGCATTGCTCTTCGTCTCTAGCGGGATTCTTATCGGGCTTTGTTGCTGTCGTATGATCTCTTTACCTTTTGGTGAAAGTTTTGCACATTATTCCGGGAGTAGCACCTCCTTATGTCCCCAATAGCACGCTTCTCATGATATTTTTGTTTCTTTCGGAGAAGTCGGTGTTGCTCAAATCTTTTGTGCTTATACAGCTGACAAACAGCTTTTGTCTACCTTCCTTGCAGCCTCGTCTTGTAAGTCTTCTCTTGCTGCAAGGGATTTGCGTCTTTTCTTGTCGAATGAGGAGTTTTGATAGAGAAATATCCGTGAGGTTGCCTGCTAAAAGTGAGAAGCAGTGCGCTTGTGCAGCCTGTCTGTTAGAGGAAAGAGATTGCCGTCATTCCTCGTCGAAAAAAAAAGTTTCCTGGTGAAGGTCTGGTGAAACCCAGTTTTGTCAGCTTAGAAGATCTATTGACAGCGCAACCACTCGTCTTCGACAATTGATGCTGGCAGCATTGTGAGTAGAAAATTTATGAAAATGGTCCTTTGGTTGAGGTGCTCTTAAGGTTAAGGTGGTAACATTTTTCTCTGGACTGTTTATAAGCTTTACAGACGTCTGTAGTTCTAAGGTAAGAGGCTTGATGGCTTCGTTTTTTCTTCATCCGTGGGCTTTCATACTCTATCCCTACGTTAATCTATCTTTAGAGGAATGTGGCTTGAAAAAATACCGCCTGACTGAAATATGTTCGAAGGAGTTGGCTACGTTCACCTCTCATGGCATAACTAGCTTCGAATATTGACTGACTTGACATGTAGCTGCATTATCCCAAAACTAAAGATAGTGCCACTGCAGAACTGAATAAAAAAACTAGAAATACGAGGTTAAGGCCTTCTACCAGACAGGCTGTAAGAGTGCACTACTTCCAGGCATTTTCAGCAGCCAATTACGCGAACATCTCTACCAAAACTTATTTTGTTTCATATCAAGAAAACTCTCGAATTCACTCTCAGGAGAGATATATCGATGAGGTCTCTAACTCCAGCAATCGACAGACATCTCAGGGCGATATCCCTGTGTTATATACTCGCCTTTACCGAGATAAGATTGCAAGTACAGGCTCCACATGGAAACCAGTCTTAGACCAGATTTTAGGGAGTATTCCTTCGTCTGTCTGGTTTAGTCTTCACAAACTTTTCTACTCAAAAATGTCCCCTCGAAGCCACTCAACCCTGCTCATTCCCCTGTTGTTAGTTAGTATGTTTTTTCTTAAACTATTTTTTATTAATTTTTTTTTTTTTTTTTATTGTACGTCTAACACTACATGTATTCTCTAAATTTTCCGTAAATAATATTTTTTTCTTTTCTCTTTTCAGGTACGTGCACTCTTTATCTCACCTTGAATGTTTCAAAAATCACGATTTCGTAAGTTAATTTTAAATTCTTAGCTTCATACTATTAATTGTGCTCTTATATCCATTTTTTTTTGGGTGGCAGGGAGGTTATTGGGGGTATATGCCTTTTTCTATCTTAAACTACGAGTACTGTGTATCTATAGGCTTCGAATTTATTAAGGCAACAATTATTTAAGGAAGCCACCACCCTACGTCTACGTCGTCTACGGCCTCAAAATGCTAGATTAAACTTTTGTTTGGATACGCACAGGGAGCAGTAGTTAGCCCGTTAGTTTTTTGAGTAGGGTATCCAAATTTGAATTTCAGCCTACGCAGCTGTCACGTAGGCGTCGCTATTGGGTAGTCCATAGAGCGCGATAGTTAGCCGTTAGAGTCGATGGAAAATTGTTTAGGTTCTACGGCTTATGAATATCAGACAAACGTCTAGGAGTGGCAACTCAATCCAGCATTTTGCACAAGCCTATCACCCGGAGGCCTCTTCCACTTTTTAATTCTCTGAAAATGAACGAGTGTAGGAAGCTAGGCCCTGTTTGTACTGATGGCGTCAACATTTCTTAATTTTTTATATTTTTAGAGTCTGTAAGGATCCGCTGCCTAGAACTTCCAACATAAAGCGACAAATTGGCACCCAATGAGGATTCACACGACTCCAAAACCAGCTGTACTAGCAATCATTTCAATAACTTTCGAAAACCACTTCTTACCCAAGCAATAGCCAGCTACCCCCGATAACAGCTGTCCGACAGTCTTCAACTTCATTCACTATCCACTCACACTCACTCCCGAAACATGCGTTGCTTCACTAACCAACGATCTATTAAATTTGATGACTAAAAACCGAATGACACGTACTACACCTCGTTAAGTGTTTTAAGGATACACACCACCCCGAGATGCGTGTTAGATATGTTTTTAATAATTCACCGCTATTACTTATGCCTCTGCATCGGTACTTTCTTTACCTTTGAGTTTTGAAGGAGTTCTCTGAGTCAATAGAGCATTTGTCTAATTGATTATTTCAATAGTATCACGCAATAGGTTTTCATTTAAATAGCTTTGCGGGAGTAATTTGTCTAAAAATATTTTTTTTTTTTTGTTTCTCATAATTTAGGCCATTAGGCGGCGTACATACATGTATTATTTAAGGCGCTTTCGGAGAACGATTATCTGTAAGTCGGAATTTATAAAAGAATTTCTATTGATTTAGGTCGGAAAGTTGTACGTTTCTTTAGGGTCGGCGGTCTTTACAGAGAACTTCAGGGTCGACATTTTTTTTAAATTTCTCTGAATACCCTCTGTCCATTCCATCTTTGTTCCCTTTTTCTCGTTGAGGACATTGTTCTTCACAGAGAGTAAGGAAGAGATTTGGTATCTAGGACAACACAGGAAAATGTTTTAATAAAGGGTCACCATCATATCCGTTCAGTATCGGTGCTACTACAGTCTGGGGGAATATATTTCTGAAACAGTGTCTACCATAGCCCCAGCACAGCTTTGTCTCGACATTGCTGTCGTACATCATAGAATTGACTCTAAGTTGGTGCCAAACAGTCACAGATTGGTGTTTAAGTTGAGAACTTCGACTTTTCTTTCCCTGATTCCTCTGTTACATTCGACTCGCAAAAGTCCCTCCTTACGACATCAAGAACGCTTTAAACATTCGTTTCTACTTCGACATAGTTTTCGCGGGACACATAAAACACCTCGCCTTGGGGCCTCGTCTCACCAAAACCTGCGACAATTTTCAGACGGCGCTATGAGATTTTATTGGTGTTCTACATTCTGTGGCCTCTAAATTCTTTCACAAGGTCGCCACGGAGTAGAAGGCAGTGTGTTTGCTTGTGACCTGACCGGTGTAAGTTCAAACCCCACCAGGGCAACAGCAATCACAGTCACCAAGCACAACAGAGAAACGAAAAAATAACGGAGTATCTCCGACTACTTCACCAAAAAAGGAGTTGCTGCTTGGAAGTACAATGAGCCGTATAGAATCTGAGTGGTTCCTTTTACCCTTCGGTGAGCATAGTGCGTCACCAATGTCAGCGCAACATCGTGTTCGGAGTATTGCAGGGCGTTTGAGCAGCCTCCAACTCATTCCAAAGAGCTTGATTCCTCTTGTTCTGTTCTGCGCAGCGTTTCCATAGGGTGCTCCACAGTCCTGCCCGGGGATTCCACTGCCTGGCACATTTCGCGACGGAGTTGTATTTGCGCCGTAGGGTATGTCCAATCCACTGGCACTGTCCCCTTCGCATAGCAACGTCTATAGGTTCTTGGCCCGGTTCCTAAAAAGTTGTATGCTGCGGATACAATTGGGTCAAAACATCCTCAAGATGGCCCTTAAATGTCATCGAAATTGTCCCGTTCGGTAGCCAGTCAAGGTTCGAGTAAAGTGTTGGCTTTATATGGGTTTGGGTTGCCTTAGGCTACGCGCACAGTGATGCGAGAAAGTGATGCGTTGCGAGAAGCGTTAAAACCATTCGCATGTAGTCTTAGGTACGTACGCATAGTGAAGCGATATTCGATGCTGGGTGGACGTACATAAGACTTCATGTAAACAGTTTTATCCCAAGCAGACCCCTCTACCATCGCATCGCTTTCTCGCCTCAGTCTGCAAGTCGCCTTACTCGTTAAGGTCGAGTCTTGGTCTTACATCGGTTGAAGTTGATGAAGTTTTTCGCTTGCCTTCGGCCCTAAAGGTTGGCCCATTAGTCAGCGTACTTGCTTAACTCCCCTTGTGTTATCTTTTAGTGCGCGCTTTTAGGAGGCATCCAATATAAAGTTCTAGACCAACGAGTGGGCGACAAGCGCCTCATCAGCATGTTTGTTTCTCTCTAAAGCTTCATGACTTGTAATCCATGCTACGGTAACCTTGTTCCTGGATGAAAGTTTTTCGAGGAGGTTGAGACAGTCTCAGGCAAGCTAAGACCCTATCGTAGAGGATTTGAGGGCTAACAGGGCTGGTTAACTGTTTGAAAAGGTATAAATGCGGGTCCACATAGCTGACGATTTTTCTCTCCACTGTGTATGCAGAGTTCACCACTGCTTGGCACCTGTTTCGCCGGATAAGCTAACCTGTGTCTACTCAAAACCTCACTCATTTTCTAATTGAGGCAGTCTGTCTATTGGTACATCAAAAGTCTACGTTCAAAACCCCGTTTTTTCGGAAGCATGCAGTATAAAAATTTTCAAAAACACCCCCCTCCCTTTCTAGAGCTTCGAAACGGATAATTTTCAAACGGCAAATACGAACATTCTTGCCTCGAGGGATATAACCCCTGTCAAAACCGACAATTTTGGCTAGTTTCCCCAAAAGTATTAGACCCACCAGTACCCAATTAATTTCTCCAGCTAGAAGGACATAGGAAGGGGCCTACATAAACAATTTTTTTTTTCTAAAAATTACCGCATTAACTTTGTCCCATTCTGAGATCCCGATAAGAACCGCTATTCACTATAAATTTCTGAGGCAATTACCTATTCTTATGAGGAAAAAAAAAACACCAAATATCCTTCAACGAAATTGTGAAAATTGGAAAAGTGCCACGGACCACTTGGAAAAGTCCTCTGGTGTATGCAGCACACCTCAACAGGTGTAATCAAGTCTATCACCAGTAATTGCCGTCATCATTCCATTCTTATGAGAAATTGCCATAATTTCCCCGTCATTATGTCCTGTAATAGCAAAAATTTCCGAAAAAAAGGACGACAGCGAAATTGCGCGACCAAAACAAAAATATTTCTCCAGCCACGTTGTGTCGTTCTACATACGTACGTACTCCCGAGGGCTTCAACACGTGCATCATCCAATCGAATGTGTATCTGTGTTGGAGAAAAATACTACTGCTAGACCACTAGAATCATACATATGGACATGTATCACGAAATAAGGATTTTTTGTATTGATTTTCTAGCAATCCAGGTGCGCGCTGTCGATTCTGTTTTCAATGTTCGATTCCCCGCCCGCACAATCACACACGCCTACATACAAACATGTCATACATATGCTCATTGCAGTCAGTCAGAGCTCGGTGTAGTAGAAATCCTTGAACCCCATTCTCTTGATTATACGGTGTGTGTTCTATGTACAACATAGCCTTCGAAATTGACATTGAGGTGGCAGGAGTTAATCAAAGGGCGGGCGACAGGATAATATCTGAGATTTTGCTTGCTGGTGTGCTTTGTGGCAGGATAACTGCTTCGGATAACTAATAGCGGGTCAATGAGTTTTGATTATGCGTTTTCATCATCATCAGAGTTTTTGATGGAAATGAAAACGAAATTTACGAGCACAGAACGATGGAATTCGGTTTGAAAAGGATGATCGAAGGGGAGTATCTGTGGGGTAATGGGCAGAACACGTGGGAGAAATGGGCATACAACCAAAGCGACTATTACTGATATATTGTAAATAATCGATTCGCCCTCGTAGAGTCCTTGTTTGGCAAGACTCAAGCCTTAAATGAGAATTTAACGCCCTGAAGTATGCAAAGAAAAGCCTCCATTTCGAACTAAAGTTCGCAATTCCCTGCGAAAAGGTGGTCAGCGGTGACTTGTAGGTCAACAACTCTCTTTCTCCTTTAATCTTTCCACTATCCTTGCAATCAATGTTTAACAGCAATTCATGGCCACCAATCGAAGCCCTATACATCCTGTTTCATATTTTATTGCACATTAATGTCACGTCATAAATTTTTAAACTCTGTGTACATGGGTAGATATTGTTGACAATGTTGCAAGGACTTTCTGTTCTGTTTTTCAGGCATACTCGTACCCGTATCTCATTCAAACTTTTAGCCACCCGCAGAGGTGAAGGTGCGGCAAGTATCTGTCACGCGATAGTTTATGTTTTCACTATGAAAATGCAAACATTTGTGTTTTTTTTTTCTGCCTGCATTCCTGTTTGAAAATTATACACATTTGGCAAACGATTCAACGGTTATCCAGGATACACAACAACACAATTAATGTAGTGCCAATTAATGCTGGACGAGAAGTTCGACCTTGAATGGGGGCTTTTTTTGGTTTGAGTCGAGGAAAATCGAAGTGTACGATCGACATGTGTGTTGCGTTGTTTTGATTACATAATGTACAGCTTACGCGTATACGAAAAAATCAAATTGTCGACATTTTTTTGTGGCTTTGTAGGTGATTTGATGGTAATTGGAGGTTCGCCCTGACAGCTTGGTGCCCTTGAGGAGTTTAATTTCGTTTTCAAAGGGAAATTCCCATGAAAAATTGATTTAATTGTGAAATCGGGATGAGGTCCTGTGAAGACTGTCCATATTAAAAACCTGGGTTAAGAGTCATGACCAAAGTCTGAGTGTTGAGGGGGAAAATGTGTAATAGATACGCGATGTCGTTCTCGCTTTGGAAACAGAAGGGATGACAATCAATAATTTCTTAAAAGTGTTTGACGCGATGTAGCACACAATTCGGCACCAACTAACCACCAGATGTCGTTTCCCCTTTTTTTTATGCTCTGGGCTGGCTTTTCCTAATCTTTTTGGTGTTTTGTTGGATCGAAACGTCGAACCTTCCTCGCAGAATCACGGCGCCAACTGCTATGACATAGTCTCCTTTTAACTCAATTCACTTTGCCAAACGGTGTTCCAACTCCTTTAAGCAATTTCCAATAAAGTAAGATTTCTCGGTGGTAACCTCCTAACCAAGCCATTTCGTCATGCTACAAATTTTGAGGTAGTAAGGGGCTTTGTCTACCATGTCTCTGCTATGAAATCTGGAAACAACATCTCAGCGGAAAGCAAACGGAGAGTCACTTGCCAAGAACACAATTGAGTAGTAAAGATCAATCCATAGTTCGTGACTCTGTACAAGACCTTAATCATCCCAGTCCTGGTATATGGCGCTGAAGTATGGACACTGTCGAAAGCGAATGAAGATATCCTCGGCCGTTCCAGAAAGAAAGAAAAGAAGATGGAACGACGAATTATACGAGGAACACAGTGGCAAAAAAATTGGGCATCAGTAACCTAAGATGGGTGGGGCATGTAGACCGAATGGACACCAGTGCTACCGCCCGCAGAGTTATCGCACTTAACCCAGAGGGACAACGCAGTAGAGGACGACCTCGCCTAAGGTGAGTGCACAAAATAGGACCTCAAACAACTTGGAGTGCCCGACTGGAGGTAGTTATCTAAAGGCGGGGCTAACTGGAGATACTTGCTGGTTGCGGTTCAGGTTCACCCGAACTGTAGCGCCACCTAAGTAAGTAAGTAAGCCATTTCGTCAACGTTAGGAAACATGAAAAAGTCTTATGTGCCAAACCTGGAGAATAGGGTGGATAAGAAAACCGTTCGTAGTCCAATTCGAATAATACTGGAACAGTGATTCCCTTTGGGCCCCGTGGTTCAGTGGTTTAGTGCGTTGGATCACTGCGCGGGACGTTCGTGGTTCAAATCCTAGAAAACACCAAAAAGTTTGTTTCACGGTCCCACTTTTCTCGAATGTCTGACAGAGGTCCGATAAGCTAGGCCTTGGACCATATACAGTCTGTCGCGCCAAGTATTTGTATTGATCTGTAGGGATCCCCTTTCCCAAGCAATCGATGAAGATTATCCTACTCGAATCCCTTCGTTTGTCCTTCCTCGGAAGTCGCCCTTCAAATGAAATCTTCTCTTATGCTTCTGGACTGTACTCATGAATCTATGTTTCATCAACGATTACGTAAGTCAGTAAAAATTCACAAGGATTGCGTTGGAAAATGTCGAATCAGTGCCACGAAGTGATTGCTCCATTTTGTTTCTTGTTAACTGTGAGCCAACTAGGCACCTGCTTGGCGTTTGGCGATAGCTTTTGATACTCAAACGTTCGTAGACTATATTACACTCACGTTTATTTGAGACGTTTACCTTTAAACGACCATCGTTCCAATACAATTCCATCGATTTTCTTGGCAATTTCTTTAGTTGTGACCTCATTGGGACGATCTGGGTGCACTGCATCACTCCTGCTTGCACATTCACAATGAAACTCAGTAGAGCATAGGTTAGGTTAGGTTTAGTAGGGTTATGATGCCATCATAAAGCAACAAGCAACATCGTGATTTCTTGGGAACCTTCAGTCTACATGACTGATATGACTTCTGTTCAGCGTGTAGATACACTTAGACCAGAGATATGTATGTCCATTGTGATACCGCAGATATCTAGGTTTTCCCCAGAGGCTGCCTGTAGGACCATTTGTAGCTCTTTATCAGGCATCATTTGATGCACCTGACTTCTATTTTGGCCAGATTGCCTAAGTGAAAGAAGTATGCTCCTAAGTGGAACTTCCTCCGAACGGAGAGGGCTTAGAAGATGGAGAGTTATCTATTCCTCGTCGTCATCACTGCAGCTCCTGCAACAGGCATGCCAAGCGTTTTGGCACATCTGCCAATTAGGTAGTACGTGGAAATGGCTCCTATTATTGTGCTGATATGCAGAGCCTCCTTAATGATACTAAGATTCTAGAGGGCTTTAGATACCGACCACGTCAAGTAACCTGACACGAAGTGCCATTCCCGAATAACGAAGAATTTTTTATTCTTTACTCGATTGGAATTCAGAAGTCTTTCGGACGAAGTATTTAAATGCAAACAAAATCTCGAAGCCTTGGAGATCCAGAAAACTTGTAGTCGAAGCCCTAAAGGCCTGGACTGGATGCAATGTTGGACACCATCTAGTCCTGTATGATCCCAATTTCCGATCAATCTGACGATTTGTGGAGTTATTAGGTAGTCTGTACGACGTTTGTTTAGTAATTAAAGCATGCTTCCCCCTGTTTTTAGTCGTGGCTCTGTGGTTAGTGCATCGAAGTACTTGAATACAGGAGGTTTGAAGCCCGAATCGTAGAGTTTTTTTTTTTTGCGGTTCCACCTCACGCGAATGTCTGACAAACGTCTGAGAGTACTTTTCAGAAGCCCCACAATCCAAAAGGGCCTTAAATGATGTTGCACTAGGTTCGATGGGTCGTAAATATGCGGTTTTATTTTGGTCAGCGTCCTTTTCCTTTTTTTTTTATTTTAAATTATAGAGGCACACTGTCCTCCTAAGACCCAGCACCCTCTCCAAGTGAAATTCAGCTCTCCACCGAGAAATTCCAAGCCGCCTTTGTAGTTTTGAGCAAGGTGTAGATGAGGAAAAAAATCGACTAGAAAAGTGATTATATTCAGTGCTGTCGCCGTTTTTGGGTTTTTATTCAAAATTTTCTCTTCAAGCGTAAATCCTATTTTTCTACCCAATTCGTCTTTTTTGAGACAGTCTTCGAACAGCTAAACATCCCAAGAACGAAGTTGCAGAGATTTTTAAGAAGGGATTTGCATATCCATGTAAAATTTAATTTACCCAGCAACTGCTTTTCAGGGATCACACAAGGCGGTTATTATTGGCCCACACACTGATTGAGAAAAACAAAATTAAGATCGCCATGTTAGACGATGCCCAAGGACGAACTCAATGGCTTCAACAATAAAGAAACTGCGTTTCTGTGGTGTGGAAAACCCTTGAATACTTCAGGATCGCAAGATGCATCCATGTTTTGGTGTGGTATCTCAGATGAAAAGGTCATAGGATCCTAGGTCTGAGGTAGGTAGGTAGGTAGAAGTAGTTGGCGACGCAAATGGGTAGAGAGTAATGCTCGAAAAACTTTTACATCCGTCACTGAGTCAACCTATCCCGTGCCTGTATGTGGTTCCAACAAGACGTTGCTGCTCCCCATACAGCTACAGTTACGATGACCATTCTTCGTAGAATACTCTCAGGTCGAATAATCTCCAAAATTGGAGACATGGGTTGGCCGGATCATTCTTCGAACTTAACAGGTGCAGATCTCCTCCTGACCGCATGGAAAGAAGAAGAAGCCTTACGAGAATAATCCCCAGAATCTTGCAGACCTCAAAAGCAACGTGAAGTCCAATATATTGCCCTTGATACCACGAAGTTCGAGCTTGACAGCTGCAGACTTCTTCCCACGAGATTTTTTGAAGAGAAAGGCTTATCAGAATATTTTTCCAGCCTCTTACAGACCTCAAAAGGCACATTCAGTCCAATATATTGACACTACGAACTTTGAAAAAAGTGGTAGAAAATTCCATCAAAAGTTTGGAGAACACCAAAATGGCGGTCACCTAATGGACGTTATTCTCCCTTCTAAACAGCATACAAATGGCAAAGACTAAGCTTCAATGTTCCTCTGATTCTGCTAAAAACCGTTATTCAATTAAAAACGTTTTCCAATTTTAAAATCCACTATTTTTGGGACACCTTCCCTCATTTTTAGATATTTTTCGAACAAATCCGTTGTAGAACAGAAAAACAATCTCAAGGACAACCTAAGCTACTCTCCAAACTTCTTCGTGAACCCTGCCTTATTGAAGAGCACAGCCCCACAAAAGCATATTTTTCAAAAACGTTTCGAAAAAACAAAGAAATTTTGTACCTTCTCACCTGTGTCTAAACAAATACCCATTATCCATTCGGTGGCCAATGTAGCGCAATAGTTTTACAAATGTTTGCTCCTTTTCCGTAGCCTTTTCGAGAATCCTTAATCCATATGTTGATACATGTTTTTAATTATTTTCTTATACAAACAACACATTTCCTTTCTCTTTTCTCACAATATCACTAAAAAAGGATTAAAAGTTTGACAAAACCAATTTTCCTTCAAGGATAAAACTTTTTAGAAAAAATCACAGCTAATTTTTTTTTTTAATTTTCTGCCCACTATTTGACGGTATTCTACATAAGAAATAAAAAATAAATTCTTTTCAAGGATAGTACTAAGGATAACGCGTAAAATCTGTCACAAGTCCCGAGTTCAACTGACTTTCACCGATGACAAAGCGAAACTTTTACTTAGCATTAGTTATAGAGCGCGCGGGCTACTTTCGTCCTTTTTTTCGATAAATTATTAATGCATTATAGCAGTTATCCTTTGAAAGCAACATACATACACACAACACATATTCCATTCGTCGTATCTACCATGGAATGCACATTCGTTTGGAGGTTTTCCTTTGGCTGTCTCTTTGTCGTATTGGTTAATGATAGATGTACGTGGTTTGTAGTGTGTGTGTGTGGTAATTGTGTCCTATATACCGAAGAGCGATAGTTTTTTTTATTTGTCTCTGCTGACCGTTGAATGTGGTACCCATACAGGCGCGGCTAGATTAGAGGAGGAGGACTCGGTGGAAGTATGTTGACAAACAGCATAGAGCTCCAAGAACTGCGGGTAAACAAGGCTGGTGCGTTACTCGATCGCATTAGGTATGTGACAGGAGTACAACTGTGGAAGGCGGGACAGGATGTCGTGAATTACGTTTGATTTTTTTGTTGGTCTTGTTTGGAAGGGAAAAGTGAGTAGGAAGGATGTTTTTGTTTGGATTTTTGACTTGGGAGAAGAGCTTTGGGTTGTTTTGTTTTTGGGTAATGAGTGGGAATTAGCAGGTGGTTGAGTTACACGAGCCGGTCGTATTTTTGGATAAAGGACGTTTAGAGACATGTGTCCTGTGTAATTTGAGGATATTTTTGAGGCATTCGGCTTTGCGGGGGATGGGTTGTCATTGAATTTTAAATTGATTTCGATCATGGCAAAGCGCGTGTTGGGGGTTAAGGCTCTAAAGTAGGTTAGTAGGACGAGTCGAAACGCTTCTGCTTTCTCAGCGACAAAAAGTTATAAAAAGCAGCTACGTGCCAAGGTTAGTTCCTCTTTTTATTTAAAGTCCACAACAAAACTATGCCACTCCTCCTCTGGTTTCAACTACCAAAAACAGGATGACATCGCTGGCTCGGATGTTCTGTAGGCTAAGTGTCCGCAAGAGACGACGTAGGAGGGTAAATGCAACTCATTTGGAAAAAATTGTTGAACCCTGCCACCATTTGCTCAATCCATCAAAAGCAAGTCATCATGTCTGCGTCAATTCTAATGGCATAAGCCTGCTCAAGCGTCTGAACTATATCACGAGGAGCTGGTTAGAAATTATCAAAATTTTGGCTTACACCAAATCCCGGAGAAGATCCAGGAAAAGATTCAACTTTCACGAGAGAGTACTTTCAACAACAGTTGGTGGAAAAGCGAGGGTTCAAACCAAGCGTTTACCATTTACGAACAAATAGACTGGGGCTACGATCAAGGTAAACAACTCTGAGTTCAAGGTGTGTCAGAGGAACTAGTCCACAAAAACACCAAACTTACTGCTGAATGCTATCATGAAATGCGAAGTTCGACGGTTGAAACGATCTCGGAAAACATGGAATAAATGGAGGAAGGCTGCTCGTATCTTGAAAAGCACTAGACCTAAGGCTGTGTTGGAGAACCCTAAGAGCGACGGTTGAGGTTGTCCCAAAAGACATGAAATGCGACGATTTTTATGTCCCGAAAAATACGACTTGATGGTGAGGACTATCCTAGAAAGCACAAAACTGGCCGACGATAGACTGGTTTGGAAAATGCGAGTCTATGCCGACTACAAATGTCCCCGAGTTGACGCAATCGCATCGTCTGTTGTTTCGGATAACACAAACCTTGCTGCCTAAGGAGGTTTCAAAAAACTTGGAGCTCGCTAGTTAAGACACTAAACTCTGCAGTTAGGGTTGCCCTGGATAATGAAATTTCCCAATTAGGACTTTCCTGGAAAACACTAAGAACTCCTCTGTAAGTTGTCCGTTGAAATACTCGCGACAACAAGTCTGCCTTCAAGAAGTGATTTGAAGTGGGTGCCCTGTGAGTTGCTTGTCACTGCTCACTTAGACCAATAGTCGGGTCCATTTAAATTGTTTTCAACCCTGGGAACCTAAAAGGGAGAGAAGGGAAGCCGCCGAATTAGGACCATCTAGATGAGGATATGAATCCCAGGAGGCCTCCAAGTCCAAGTCCAAGTCCAAAGTGTCTACTAGGAGTCTTCAGTTTTCTGTTGGGAAGGACAAGACATTCACATAGCAGGTGACGAACAGAGTCAATTTCTTCGTCTCGGAAGCTTTAGCAGAAATCGTTGTGTATAACCCACGAGACGCTCCGCGTGATTTCCGATGGCGCAGTGCTCCGTAATGATGCCAGAGACGACTCGTGTGTAATTGCGATTTAGATCATAGATCGGTCAGCCATCACCCATCTATCCAAGTGAACCCAGCCTCTGTTGGCTATACTACAGGCTTAGTCGTCGATGGGCGATGGGATACGAAGAGCTAATGGGAGTTCTTACGAAGGAAAGCTTTGAATAGTAGGTCCCTTCCATTTGTGCGAAAAATACAACACGTACAACGCGTACGAGTGGTCGCAAGAAACTAAGCCTTAGACCTAGGATTTCATGGGATGCACAAATATTCTACAAAAGACAGACTCTTGAGGTGTACCCCGTTGAACTCCACCCAGGCCCTAGGCGACATTTTTTTAACCCTGATCGTCTTCCCTCCCATTTCATCTGTCCTTACGTTATCTGGAATGTGCCCTGGTACCCAGCATAAGGTCTACGTATTGGCCCTCGATACCTCATTCAGACCTCTTCTGCAGTTGCTTACTAGTCTCGATCAGATGACTGCGGAGTCCAAGGCCTTAACGACTGCCTGACTACCCCTATTCACCATAATAATCTTCCCTACGATATTGTCTTCTAAGATCCTTTTTGCATCCTGAGTAGTGGCTGTGATATCGACTTCGAAAACCTCTATGTTTACTTTAAATACTCTTATACTCCCTAAGCCACTTGTGAGGGCTCACCATCAACATTGGATCTCTTTTCAAACACCCACCCATCAAAAAGGCTCCTTTTTCATTTGCATAAAGTTCGACTAGCACATGTGTAGCACCGGAGTTACTCACTCCCATTACATTGTAAACAATTCCACTACACAACCTCCACTGTTTACCGGCTGCTAGCTACCGTTCTGACGTCACTCTATCCAAAGTCCAATATCCTTTCACATTCCATGTGAAGTTGACCGCCAGGTATCCACATCCAAATCATGCGCAAATTGTTCAAAGTCGACCAAAGCTCTCGCAGCGATAAATTCACAAGAAGTCCTCATTCGATTCCGTCGGAAATATAAATAAATCACATCTCCTTTATGTACTACTCGTACACCGAAGTGCAAACGTCCTTATTCACTGAGTTAAGCTCTCCTTTCTCTCCTTTCTCTCCTCTCCATCCACTTCAATTGGTTTTTTTGTTATTATTTATTCTATGGCCTTGAGCTTGGGGGGGGGGGGGGGGGGATACTCGTACACATGCATTCATACATTCGCGCCACAGGATATACGAGTGGAGAAGCGAATTTTTGAATGAATATCGTTTTCAGTTTTAATGGCCTACTCCCACCTACTCCTGCCATGTGGAGCGGAAGTATGTGTGTGTGGGTGGATATCGCCTGCGATGATGATAGATAAATTAACTGAATGAGACATTTATGACATGGAGGTGGTTATTAAAAATATATAGAAAAAAAAAAATAATAGTAATAACGAGTGTTGTAGGGATCGCGTGGATAAGGATATTTGCATTTGGTCCGCAGGGGAATATGGTTACACTAATTGCATACAATGTTCTCGTAGTTGGAACGGAGTGTAGAGTTGTGTTTGTGTAGGTTCTGAGGGCGTTTGGGGGGCTATTAAGGATGATTTTATGAATAACAGCGTTTGTATTTCACTAAGCGGTGTAATGGGGGTTTTTCCAAAAGAATTGTGTGTTTTTTTAGAATCCTGGAAGCAGTTGAGTTGTGTCTTACGAATGGAAATGAAAGACTGTAGAAGCATCTGTTCCTAGTGGGAGAATCTGGGGATGCATTTTGGACAGTTGAACACAGAGAATCCATATTTTGGACAAGGAAACTAACAGCCCTTCGACTTTCATACTCCATTCGAGCTTTCTTTACAGAGTAACCCATCAGGAAAGGAGTCAAAAACTCTGTTTAGGGGAAAAGCTTCTAAACTTCTTTGATTTGTCTGATTTCTGTCGCGTTGACCAGGATTTTGTTTATCTGCCTCTCTTTATAGCATCCTGGCTTTGGTATTGTGTAGCGGATCTAGTTAGCCATACGTGAGAGGATCAATATGGACTGACGAGAGTGAATGCGTTATTTAACCTCTGACATGTGATGGTCGTGAAGGAATCGACTTCTACGAAGAAAAACTTAATTTTCAACTCGAAATCTGTCTACGCTGAGGAAGACACAATCTTTTTTGATGTATTCTTACGATCCTACCTCCTAATGACGCCAATCACCTCAGACCCTCTCCTCTCCTCTCACGTAATTCTCTAGGCTTTCGAATGATAGTGCTGCAAGCAAAGCAACGAGCGTTGTGGGCTCTACGCAAGCCATTTACATTCCCATTTTGTCCCTGTTTTGACCTGAAAAGCTACCGGAATTTATCGAACAAAGAATGAATTGGAAAATTGCTCGTTACAAGGTTTGGGTCTAATGGATGAAGTTTCTGCACCCGGAGTCCAGGCAGAGGAAAGTGTACTTCATTGCACTTCTTATTTAGTTTGATTGACACTACAGTTCGAGGCGACTCTGGGCAGCTGAGGAATCTAGTTGTATCCAACTGAGTTCTCCAAGTTCGATAACTTCTCCCTCTACTTTTTGCGATTGCCATGTCTGTCCCTTCTGCGTAGTCAGCGGTGGAACTTAAAAGTCTTCGGTCTGGATCTCTTCAGGTTCTAGCCCAGCTCTGAACTTTTGACTGGCCATCTCACTAGCTAGGATCTCTGTACAACCCGTACAGTTCGTGGATAAATCTTCTCCTCGCTGTATTGTCAATGAAGATGGGTTTCAAGGACATTTTCACTTGACTTTAAAACACCTCAGAGGCATCGTAGCACGTGATTTTAATGATGGGGGCTCTAGTATGTCTCTTTTGCTTTTCCGTACGTCGTTATTTTTTCTAAAAAATATCGGTTAGCAAGTGTGACTCTCCCTTTTTTTCTCCAAAATTGTTGGCAAAATTACTAGCAGAGACTACCTTCCCTTGACTACATCGATGGTATGCTTTCCACAGCGACGTTTTGGCCAATGAATCAGTGCTCTGTCTTATTCCCTGTTTAACACTAAACCCATCTGCACTGCTTATTCGATTCAATTCTAGTGAAGACGTCAGTGCCTTCTCCTTTCAAGGTAAACTTTTAGGTCCAAGTAGGTGAATTTTCCGATGTGTTGTGGGTTTCCTCTCCTTGCCGAAGCCCTCTGGCAGTATCGAAAATCTCTCTGGTGTCTTTTTCTACATTGAAGCAGTAGCTAGCATTTTCTATTGTGACTCTAGATGTGCGTTATAGGCATATACTCCTTAGTTCGCTTAAGAATCCACCGCGTGGTCTATTGAAGTGGACAGTGTTCGTTTCGAAAATAGGAAAGTCCGTAGCTGTATCCAGATTGCTACCTGTGGACGAATAACATTTAGTTTCTCTAAGACAAAACAGTGGGGATCGAGTCCTTTTCCTCCTTTTTTTATGGATCGGCCAGATGGCATTAGGTCTCCAATTATCGGGTAAACTCTCATCCGACCCCATACCTTATGGAAGAGTTGGTGCATGTTCTCTATCCGGTGATCTCCCGTATTCTTAAAGAGTCCGACTTTTAGTCCGATTCCGATTGGTAGTCACTGACCCATATTGTGACGAACAAATTACCTGACAGCGGGATTGCAGCCTCCATCGTCATCTCTTCAGATTTTGGACACATACAACGTGTCTTGTAACAGATATCCTTCTATCCTTCAGTAGAAGCTATGGAGTGCTTCTCTACCGCAGCATTGCTCCCCTTTTTAAGTTCCTCTTGCTTTTTTACCCTTAATCTGTCCACGTAGTTTCTGTACCTAATTTTCTATTCGCAGGGTCACCAGGCTTCACTTTGTAGACTTTCGTTTTCAGCATGGGTTTTGAGGAGTAATTTTTCTTGCTACAAGCTTCTAGAGAGCTCCGGGAGGCTTGTCATGATCCTCGCATTTTTTAAGAAGTCCATGAAAGCAGTCTCTGATGTCATCGCCTAACTTCTCTGAGGAAAATGAGTCCAAATCAGGCCAATGGTGTGGAATCCGGATTTAATTTGGGGTGGTATCTCCCTCTCTTAGATGGCACAGGTTCATCTGCATTGATTCGCATTCGAATAAACGGCGTTGTTGCCCATGACAGCAGTTTTCTTAGCACAAGTACGAGTATCACAAGTTTATCTTTTTGCAGAGGCTTTGTGCAGTCCACAGCTCTTTGGATGGCGACTACGCATATCTGCTTAGCATCCATTGTGAAGGTCGCCTCAATCTATTCGTACCACGCTTCTGAGTTGGTAATTAGAGCTCAGCTTTAAGGTAAAACCTTCCCGATATCCAGTTAGCATAAGCAACAGGCTTTAATCAGCCCCTTGACATAGGCAAGATTTTGTTGTCTTTCTTTTTTTGATGAAGTGGAACTGGATGACGGTAAAAAGATGTGCATATCTCAGGGTGCAACTGGAAGGCGCCACACGAATCTATTTTTATCCGCTCATGAAATTGAAAGTGTTCTGGTGACGGAATCAGTCTACGATTGAGATTTATTTGATCTTAATTAGAATATTTATAGATACACGTTTAAAACAAACAAAAAATTCTCCACAGAACTTGTTCTTCGTGTGAATCGTTAAAATGTCCAAACGTCTAGTGTTGTGTTGGTCCAAAGCAGATCAGTTGTGGTATCAATTGTGGCATTTTGGATGGATTCCCTGGAACTTCATAGGGGGCGTTGAACGTTGCGTCGTGGTATTTTTCGTATTTATATCCGCATCACCACCTATGCCCGTTTCTATATTTTGTAGTGAATATAGATTCCTCTGCGACACTTCTGGACCTTAAGTGTCAGAAAATGCATTGTCTTGTCGGTAGATTTGTTGGTCTATTTATTTCGAACTTAAAACTTCTGCATAAGCAAATCCGAAGGTCGGTGTAGAAGCAGCTTTGGGGATGAATTGTGACTGTCGTAACCTCAGGAAATTAAGGCATAATCTTTACTTCTATTTTGGTGTCGAGTGCATCCATTACTGATCCCCTTAAGCTACAAATTATCCTTAGACGTTACCCCGAAGCGGTGTTATAAGCAAAATGAAATAGATTTTTTCACCAAATCACAATCATGATGTAGCTGCGCAAAGGGAATGCGATTCTGGTCCGTTTGCTATTTTATTTCTTTCCCACGTTCTTTCCTTTTTTTGTATCTGTATCTACAAGTTTGAAATGTGTATCTACAAGCCGAAGATTTATAAATCGCGTTACGGAAATGAATTGTTTTCAATTGACAGATCAGGCAAAGCTGAACGAGGATCAACTAGCATGCTAACAGCCAAATTCTTCGTCTCCCTTATGAGTCCAATTCTTACTCAATTAAGGCTGCAATCCACTGCGTTCGAATAACGTCAAAGGAAACATTTTCTAATTGGATAACTGACAACCGAATGATTCCAAGAACTAATGGGATGTGCATTGGTGAGGTAGAGCGCCTTCCCCACTCTTTAAAAGGAGAGCACAAAGCCCTCATATCACAGAGCAGACCACTAGCCCTCACATTAATAAATCAAACAACTAACTTTCAAGGATGCAACGCACACAATTGGTTAAAGTTTTATAAGTCGTCCGTGGGAAACTGAAGGTCTGCCAGAGGTTCTCAAGCGGAAATTCAAAGAATTCAATTCGATATAACAGTCCATCCGTCAGTCCATCTATTGAATGGCTTGACTTCTATTTTTTTTTTAAAGGTAATTACAGCTTTTCACATACAAATGTCAATTCAATGTCATCGGTCGTGTGTGTTGTCAGTCATCGTCTCGCGGTGTTTCTTTCATTAAATGTTGCGTAGTGTTCTATGCGAGGGTATGACTTACTAGTCCTTAAAAATTGAGTACACAACAGAAGATTGACCAGTCGCAATCAATATTGGAAGAATGAGTTTTCATTTAGAAATTAAAAATTCAATTTATTGGCCGAAGGGGCCTGGACAGGCTGTTTGTTGTAGGTGACATGCATGGGTGGAGCACTCGACTTGGCCTTAATTAAAAGTTTGAATTTTTTGATGCTTAAATATTTGAAGGGGCTCTGTTATGGCAATTTTCAGTTGCTTATTGTGTATGGAGAGACTGGGGTATCAAGGTAGCTGACCTAATTGTGAACACATGTCAGCTGGCGATAGTGGGTTTTCCATTCAATGACAGAGCAAATAGATGTTCGATTATTGGCGACGAGGTTTTGTTTGATTGGAAAGTCCAATGAGAGCAGTTTTTGTTCTAAGAATTGAAAGTCGTTTAGTGGAACTTGAAAATAATGGAACAACTTCTCGTAAACATGTTTATGTCTCAAATATCGAGGTTGATATTGATATTCTCTAAAGCTTGTTTAAAAACCTTTTAAGCGGCCACTTGTGTGAGCTGAAATGGCCTCCTTTCTGACCTCCTTCTCTACATGACAAATTTTCAAGTGTCGTAAACCTCAGAACTTCTTCAAAACCAAACGGGGAGTCCTTCAGCTAACAGAAAGTAAAACACATGACTCAAAAACTAACCTAAGAACCTTTAATTATTAATTTATCTTAAAATCACATTAACTATCTTTTGCACTTAAAATCCTAGTAAATTTGTATCTATCACAATATGTACAATGAAACCTATCTTCTAAACCAAAATACTGGCCGTGGGGTTAATTCTGCTTGTCGATCTTCTCACTTATCGTTGAAAAGCCTTGATTGTCGTGGCCCGTATAATTTCCCAGTACCATCGAAATACCCGATGGAGAGTGTAGAACACCCGTCGCTTCGATATTCTGCGAACTATCATCTGATGTTGTTGGCTTAAAGATGGACGGTGTATATAGCCGACGGTATATGAAAACTCTGATTTTGTAGACCAAAAATATGAACGTGTACACCAAACAAGTGAGCAAAAGGACTCCAACTATTGTGATCATAGCTTTGCCGGGCTCACGCCAGTCGAGGACATTGTATATAAAAGGTTCTCCTTTCCTAAAAAAAAAACATAAAAGAATACAGGTACCAGTTAAGAGCTCTGAGGTTTGCCAGACTTGATTTCAACTTACATATTGACACCGCCAGCAGCATAGTAGATGACAGAAAATATCGCAAACACGATTCCGAATACCACTGGAAGAAACATGTGCAACAACCTTATGGGATATGCAACTATGAGCAGGTCCAAGAACATGAACACCGAATTCAACGCATGTGTAAGAATATTCGTCGGAGTTAGGGGAATTTCGGCTGAAAAGACACGGAAAATAGGTCGTTACTTACAAATGACATGCTCAATGGACCTACCCCTATGCAGTATGCTCCAGTAGACAATAGTGATGACAATCGATAAAACCAAAGTAATTACGTGTAAAATCCAGTAAATCTTAAATGGACTCGTCAAGGATTCCAAGTTTAGCAGTTTATCTGTAAGAAAAACGTCATTTTTCATGGAGTCCCACGAGGTTCTCCCCTGGGACCTATACTAATTTTTATTTAATTAAACGTTTTCTACTCACCCTCATATTCTGGATGCAAATAGTAAATTGTTACCAAGATAGCGCCATATAAATTCGTCAGCATACACAGTATAATACCCCAATTAGTTAAATAAATAGGATAGTATCCATCAGGACCGCTAGCAATTATCGATTCGATAACTACACCGATAAAAAATAATCCAATTATCCATCGGTATAGAAGGTATGGGACGCTCTTCGATCGCTGTTGCCACTATGGTGGGTAAAAGAAAAGGGAACACTTGATGACAAATAACTTGTTAAGGTGTCATTGAATTAAGCTATAAAAGATAAATGAGATATAAACCTGAGGTGACCTAGTAGAAGGCTGCCAACCTATATTTTAATTTTTTTTTTTCTTGTTTGTTCTCAAATTGGAACGCTAATGTTGCCCGATGATGGTGTGTAAATAATTTTCAAGTTAGAAATTCAGATCGTGTACTCGTATTCGTTTTCAGGGTGTGGTTTTGTATGCGAAGTAGTTGTAGAATTTACGACGAAAATGGGGTCAAATCTGTAGTAAGAGGGGACACAAGCTGAATGTACTAAGTTGACCTTCACAAGGAAAAAATAAGAACAACACTTTTTTGCTAGTATGTATAAGAAGTGCTGTTGTACTTGTGATAGGGCTTTTCTAGGGCGTTAAATTTAGCTTCAAAACTGAGGATGGGACCTGGTTTATCCGTTTCCCCTTAAATCTTGCGAAATAAGACATATAACTCAACACATTTCTGTTACTTTTCTCTTAACAAGTATGCGGGCATCATGTGATAGTCAAAGCTGTTGTTTCCAAGATTATGCGTTACAATTTCCGTACCTCAGGGGCTGTAGATACTTTTTACTTTTTTCTGGCTACTGCTGAGCATTGACAATAGGCAATCACGTTCAAATATCCGTTTTAAATACCAACCGTCAGTAGATATCAGAAAACTTGGCCTACTCGCACAGAGAAATGTAATCGAGATCAGCTTGAGTCCCATTCAATACCCTGCTCCGTCTTCATATATTCTTTTCGAACATCAATATGAACACTATGAAATGCTGGGTGCTGGACCCTTTGCTGTCTGTTGTGCCAAATATTTGTAATGTTCGGTCAGACTGTCACAGAAATTTCATATCCAAAGGGGGATTCCGCAAGGCTGAATCTTTTCTACCAGTATTTTCATAGGAGTTGATTCGACCGATGGCACTCGTCTCAAAAAGGTGTTTGGCGGAAAAATTATCGATTGGATATGGGCCTGTAGAATATCAGCTTTTGGTCCTCGAAATTCTTTTGAAAACTGATTTAACTGAGGATAGGGGTCCGGCTTGGTTCAACTTTATTGGTGAGCAATGGAAAAAATCGTTGGTCTCTCATATATGTACTTCCCAAAGGCATCTTGACCACAGTGCATTCATTTTTCTACTATCCACTGAGAGGACATAGGGGCGTATACGAACTTATGATGCATTGACTGAGGGGAGAGTAGAGGCGAAGGGCAGCAAAATCTTACTACTAAAATCCAGAGCAATAGCATTTAAATACATTCAGTTAAGTTGTCTTGATGGTACATTTAAACCCGGCAGATAGCTTGAAGTTAATGGAGAAGAATGAACCGTAAGACTGACGACGCCCTCTCGTGATATACCACAGAAGAGAAAGGTTGAAGAACTTGCTAAACGAGAATCAGGAAACTTCGTAGTGTAGCAACCATAGGTGAAGCTATAAGGGTTATGAAAATTGACTTGAGCTTGATGTAGGCATAAACTAAATCCCAACAGAATTAAGAAAAGTTTGACTGTCGATCGGGACACAAGGGACATCCACCTGGTGACGTCCAATGTCTGACATGAGAGTGCTGTAGACTTTTTCTTTTTATCTCAGCAGAACCAAGAAAAATCTGATGATCGATCAGCACAACAGGGGATGGATGCTAAAAGCCTTTAAGTCGCCTTGGATGAGCCTTTAAATGCGTAGTTTTGGTCGAAAAAAATGTCCCCTCTTTCTCAAGTGCAAGGTATGTCCTTTGGATCCATTGAATTGGGGTGTAACACCTTAAGGCCTTCAATAGAGTCTGGTGGCGTTTGGGACAGCCTCACGGAACTTATTACTAAATTTTTTATAAAATTGCATTACTCACTTGCGACTTAACGAAATCATCAGCGGGCGTGTGATTGAAACCGCATTTATCCTTGTGGAACTCATTTGCGATTGGGCGAGCAATTTTTTTTATTTTTGTCATTTTCTCGGTTCTCTTAAAATTTTTTCACAAAATTATTACGAAATTCGAAGCTTTCCGTGGAATCTCTTATCCGATTCATTACCAATCGCACTCAGGCTGGATATTATCTACAAAAAAAAAAGAATAAAATAAATAAATAAACGCGAATTTGTATGTAAAACCACATGTCAATCAACCAAAGCCATGTGTACTCATGACCACATGGGCGCTCATCGATAATTCTCTATCAAAATATTTATCTTAAATTTACGATATACATACATAGAGAGGGTTCAAGTGAAATTTGCGATGTGTCAATCGACAGAAATCATGTTGGAGTGGATAGATACGAGTAAGTGAATTTCTACTCCTCGGGGGCTTAAAGTGAATGGAGAGAGGGAGAAATTGATTCAATTACCAAAGAAAAAAAATGGTTGAGAACTCTCGTAAGACACGAGTATCTATTACCGACTCCGTTTCAGTTTCATTGAATTTTTCATTTCTGGTTTCATGTTTAATATTCGTAGAATCATAGGTAACAGTTGATAGTTGCAATTGTATCTGAAAGAATAATTAATGTGTGCTGGAGGTATGGGACCTCCATGCTGCAATTATCATAGTGTATCTCAGTAATTAGATAGCATCGGGGAATACATTACAACTGCACTATCACGATAGTGATTATACTTCGTAATGCGAGTGTTTAACATGAGTGTTTTTGTTTTTATTCTTTGCCACAACCTACATAGGCGCCTGTGTATGAGTTAGATTGCGTGTGGAGTGTTTTTTTCTTTCGAAAAACAATAATAATTCCAGTTTGGTGATTAAATGGAAGATGTAAATGTTTGCACCGCCTGCACACCTCTCGGTACAGGGGTAAAAACAGTACACAGGAAATTGCATCAAAAAATCATTGAACCGAGTTTCAAATTGAATTGTGTTGTACGAGTACTCGTATGTGGGCTATCGCATTGCGAGTAAGTAGTCTTGATTTTTGCAAGGTGAGGTATGCTTACAGTATATTTGGCAAGAAATGAGATGTAATTTTGATTGCAATAGCCACATAATAAGCATGTCAACCTGGGTAAAATCATATCAACTTCAGCCCTGAAAGGCACCACATTTCCCTTCATTGCCCCAAGCGACATGCTCCCTGCGAAATTCATTCGAAGCTCCTCATGCACCTGCCTTAGAAATAATTTCTTTTAATTTTTTTTCGCTGAATTTTATCACTGGTTTTAGTTATCCTTCTGACTGTCGTAACGCTGGATGATATCCCACTTTTTTTTACCTAATTTTAGGCACTGATAGAATAAAAATTTAGACAAGTCGCGGAATTTACCACTTTTCTCGAAAACTTGATGCTTTGGGCGCCTATTCCTTTTTTTTCCTATATCCGGTATCCGCAAGATATTAGTTTTCAACGGTTTTGTTTCTATTTAGTTTCCTTGCTATTTTTAGGCCTGAAAGTCTCAGTTACTCGACATCATCTATTTTTCCTTTTTCTGTCGCCGACATCGTATTTACATCACTGATGACCACAAGGAATAATAGCGGTGAAAGTACGCAACCCTGACGTACTCCACAATGAACTTCAAAGCCATCTGATACCATTGTGCAGAACGTGACATTTACCACCCTCGTATGTAGCCTTGACAATCTCTATAAGTTTTTCCGGGATACCTCTCTTGCGCAAGGCTATTCAGATAGCATCTCTTTCAAACTGTCAAAAGCCTTTTCAACCCCGATAAACAGTAGATGAAGCAGAGACCCGAACTCGATGCGTCGCTCTAAGATGATCCGCAAAGTGTTGATGTGAACTACACAAGACGATCCAGCCTGAAAGCCCGCCTGTTCTACATCGAGTGTTGAGTCTAGATGCTCTCTTATCTGCTCTAGAACTATCCTCGCTATTATCTTGGCTAAGGCTGACAGAACACAATTGTCCTTCTTTCACACCTATAAATAGTGAGCAGGAAAACTAGCCTCAACAATACAGCCTTGGCAGTAGCGTTCATCGACGGTGGATACGAGTTCGGAGAGGTGTATCTTTCATGCAAAATGTGATTCTCTTCAGCACAGTACCACAGTAGCTTGCTAAGTCTTTTAGTTTTCCATACCATGGGGCTACCTTTTTCGACAGTGTAGAGAGTAGCCTCACGAAGCAGCTTGATAGTCTTAAAATATACTGGCAACAACCCTGTTTCTATAATGATCATGTTATTGGTTTAGTTTAGTTTAGGATAAATGAATCGATCTATGGATAGTCTTGTCAAAGAGTTCCTACCTAGAGAACTAGCTTCGAAATCATGCTTGGAATTCACTAAAGAGATCCTTGCTATCAATCCATTGCGACAATCGATTACTTAAAAGCATTTAAAAGCAGTTCAAGCACGTCATAGGTAGTTATCTCGATCAGATACGTTTCCTTTTTTATGGATAGGAAGTATAAAGGCAGACATCGCGACCCCACTAAAGACCTGTCTAAAATCTTTGTCGATCTAGAGAAAGCCTCGGACAGAGATGATGTTAAGAATTGAAAAACCCCCGAAACAAATGTTAGAATAACACAAGACATGACATAAGAACGAAAGTAAAGTGCAGAGGAGAAAAAAACGACAGATTCGAGGTTAGAGTAGGAGTACCACAAGGCAGTTACTTAAGCCCCTTACTTTTCAATGTGGTGCAAGATTTTTTGTTGAAGAGTCAACCTTTTAAAGTTCAATGTCGCGCCTGCCAGAAGGAAAAGATCATTCCAATCTTTTACACCACCAGGAACGGAGCAATGTGTTAGAACTACGATTTACAGTCAGGCACGAAAGTCAACATATAGCCCTGAAAAGTGTTTGACTTGTGACTTGAATTCTTGGCTTTTTCTTATTTTCCTTAAATTTTTCTGAGGAAAAGGCTTGCGTTTGTTTTGAATCATGTTTTTAAACCACAAGGTGTTACCTAGTAAGAAAACTAAATTTATCTATAAGCATTGATCTAGCACTTTTCAGGGCTACATGTAGACTTTCGTGACTGACTGTACATAGCTTCTACGTTACTTTTCGGCGAACTATTAATACCATACGGCAGCCCAGACAAAAACCGCCTTCTTTCATGATTCATCCAAGCTTCTGGTTTCTTCAAAATAACCACCTTGACAACGGTCATGAAAAAGCCCACATAAATCCGCGCTTCCTTGTTGTTTCAACCGAAATACATTCCAGTATTACAACTTCCAGTTCAGTTTCTTCGATTATTACTCACAGTCAGTATCTCAAAATTAAGGAAAAACAAGTTCTTAATCACCTTTATAAATTGCTGATTAAACACAAATTTTTTTTTTTTATTTTTCAAAGTACTCATAAATTCTGTTAACACTCATTAGCAGAGTAAATAGCAAATGAAAAAGGCATCAACCGAAGCGGCAAAAACTTCAAATCGAATGCTTTTGTTTAAAACACGATTGGGTAATTCCCACGCATTTATTATCATAACTCCGGTCCATTGAACTAACACCTGACAATTACAAAAGTTCGTCGAATGTCTTACAAAACAACCCCCCACGCCGTTGTTGAAGTTTGAATGCGTTCGCACATTGCAGATGAAAGATACAAAAACAAAGAAAGAAAAAAAAATTGAAGTTATGAAACCATGCATTCATTACGATTTACGACGACATGACGCTACACACGATTTCTTAACCAAGTTCAGGGTCAACAGCCAACAGCAGTTAGGTGGCATAAAAATGCCATAAAGTGGCATAAAATGTATCTTAAGCTGTTGTTTAGTGGTTGGCATGCATTAGCTGCTTTTAGATTAACCGCTATCGTAAAATACGCTTCTTTAAATGCGCTTACAGTTGCATAATTAGTTTGGAGTAACAACGGCTTCAGCGGTGGTGGTGGTGGTAATGGCAAGAAATCAAGTTTGCTAATCGACACGAAAAGTTGGCTTCAATCGAATCTGCGCCTTCAAGTGGAACCGATAAAAGCTGGGATTAGTTGCACAAATGCTTATTTTTTGCTACAGTATGTCAGGGAAGTGAGATCGAAAAATTGACGTGGTGTTTGACGAGGTGCTGGTTGGACCTACCTACCTTTCAAGGGTTCACTAGAAGTTCTACGAATTCTAATTGGTTCTTGTTTGGAGACGGCCCAGATAGAATTAGTGATCAAAGGCGACTACATTTCCACTTCATTTCGAATCAGAAATCCTTTCCCACATTCTCTCATTCTGGCTAAGTGGACGTTTTGTCATTTTTTGCAAGCCTTGATCACTCATTCCATCTGGGCACATTTTTCTACAGCTTTGATTATACTGGATACACGACTAAAGCAACGGTTTAATAGGCCCTTAGTTAAAGGTAGTTTAAAAGGTTCGCAATATAAGCACCGAATGACAATATTTTCATTTCATTTTGGAGTACAAAAGTTGCTATAAATATGCACAAAATGTTCGACAAGAAGTGCCGCAGGGCTCTGCTGGTAGACCCTCACTTTTTTGGTTGAAATTTTCGATGCCCTACACAGATTACAAGAAACCCCAGTATGACTCCAATGAGAGCTTCACGGTCTCTTTATCCCACGGAAAGGACTATAATAAGTCTAATGGTGATGCTGTTTATAATATTCTTGACTGCGTTGAAGGACGGTCCGCAACGTTATACCCATGTCAGAACCGTTTCTGGCCAGTCTGTTTGCTGTTTCATCCCCTTATGAAGCCACATAAGGCCATTTCCACAGACGGCTCGAAGATGGAGAAAGTAACAGAAGCCAGAGTTTTCTCAGGGGGACAGCAGACTAACCGACTGCTCCAGTTGCTTCCGAAGCTGAGATCCTCATGGAACAAAAGCCGGCACAAACGGACCTTGCAATGGAATTACCAGCCATGGACAGCCAAGCTGCACTTAAAACCCTGAACTCCAATCTCGTAAACTCGACATGTGTAAAGGACTACCTTTTGGCTCTTAGACCTATTCATCACCACACAGTCTCTCTCTGATGGGTCGTTGGACACATGGGGGCAGAAGGCAACGAAACAGACTGCCCTGAGATGCCTCTGACATGGATATAACGCTTGCAGATAGACAGGTTCTACAGGCCCTCAATGCAGCCAAGAATATTGTAGACAGTGTCACCATACACATGACTGTGGAACAATGGCAGCACATTGCTGGCTGTGTGATAGCCCGCAATAGACGCCAAAGATCCAAATCCCTATTGTCTCTCGGTAGAAGCCCAATCGGGACACTTATCAGGGTAATAACTGGGCACTGTATTATTTGAACATGATCAGAAGACAAGGTATCTTCACAAATGACATCTGTCGAGCTACAGGGATGAAGAAGAGATAGAATCAATGGAACACCTCCTTCGCCACTGCCCGGCTCCCCAGGAACGTCGTCTAAGCTGCTTAAACAAAAGATTCTTCAATAGCTTGATCGACCTGCCAAAGTAACCTCTAACTGGCCTTAGGAGCTTTATTAACAGATCCAAGTGGAATCTAATTTTTGCGCCATGAACATCATTTTTCTCTGCTTCATGATCCTGATGCCCGTCAACAATGAATGGTGACTTAAGTCGTTCCCAGAAAATCAGTCGAAAACTGCGTTTAAATCGGTCAGTACGTCCTCAAGTTTTGTGGAAGGACGGCCAATTGCAACCCAAGTCATATATTTCAAGACCTAGGTGGTGGTAGTTTATCGAACTCCTAAAGCGTACCCAACGCGAGTCTTTTGTCACCATTTGCTTATGTCAAGCGACTGAAACTTTGTTGTCAATTACATAAGCTGAAATTACTCATCGCATTCGCAGACTAAAAACTGTCAATTTACAGAAAATAGTAAAGTATCTGCGTATCTATAAGTAGATACTCGATCCTGACCCATGATCTAAGTGGAGGCATTCAAACAATAAACTGTTTCCACTAGAATTCCGCCCCTCAAACGGAACACGCTTCTCCACCCTATTCTCGAATGTAATCTAAAACACATACGGAAATTCTTGTTACCTAAAACCACATGCACATGACTGCATCGCAACACTTCACATTCGCAAAAGTTTAATGCACGAGTACACACCTCTCCGTTCTAATTTTTCCTCTACTCACATGCGGTGCTAAAAGGTAATGAAAAAATCTTTCAAGTGGCTGCGTAATAATACGAAGAAAAAAAAATCTCAGTGTTTCGTCGACTGCCTTATCAGCTGTGCGATAAAATTTTTTGAAAATATTTTCGTGTTATCACCACGCGGCTTAGAGAGTTGTGAACATTGAGCACACGTTGAAATAACACCCCGATAGCCGTGATCGTCTAGTGGTTAGGACCCCACGTTGTGGCCGTGGTAACCCAGGTTCGAATCCTGGTCACGGCAATGTTTCGAAACATTGTCACGGAGGGGTGTTTTTTTTTTTTTTTTTTTTGTTTATTTAGACTCGTTCTTACCCTTGTTAATGACTCACTCAGTGAAGAGATTTTTTTGTTTTCGAATTTAAGCTGGCACTGAATTTGCGAGCTGTGAAGAATGAAGGAGAAGTAGACATGAGGCTAAGGACTCAAATGAGAACGAGGATTGTAATAAAGTCGAGTTCAGCTTCAAGATGCAGAAGATGGGCGGGGTAGTGTCTATAGGAAGGAGCAAGGGTGGTTTAGTGTATAAATAAATGTGAAAACAAGGATTTTCTGTCTGTCTCCACGGACAATGGCAAAAGAAAACATCCGATAACGTTCTGTGTACGTACTTACAGATAACCTGGGAGAGTTGATGAACACGATTTCTGATTTTGGGGTTTTTCCCGCATCAAGTACCATATAGCCTTGCATAGCCTTGTGGAACCTAGGAGCGCTGAAGGTTGGGATTTTTTGGTGTTGGGGTTTCCCCGCGCCAAGTATATCTTAGCCTCGTGGATTAAAAGGAGATTTCTCGGGCAGGGGATTGAAATTCAGCTGTTTGTGGTCATTTGTTACTCAATTGTTAAGACCGCAGAGACAGGGCTGTTGATAGATGAGATACATATGCTGTGTTAAAGATTTGTAATCTTTCGGAAGTGTAGGGCTTCCTAGGTTATTCAGCCTGCAGTATGGAACAGGCGGTTTCATCTGGATACTAGTAGTGGCTTGTTCAAGGAAAACACATCTCATTTGTTTTACTATCGATTGAAATGTACAAGTATAGTGCTTAAATATACATGGACATAAACGTACATCTTAAGAAAAATGTTGTATTTCTCCCACGTATGTACGAGGGGCGGTTGATAGGGGTGTCTTCGAAGACACAGGTTTTTCAACGGTGCCCTTACAGTCTGTACTATCATAAATGATAAAGAGCATTGATTGGTATTTAGCAGTTCTCAAGCAGCGGCAGGCTACTTCGGAAGTCTTTTTCTTTCTGCGGTAACGGTTGCGTGTTTTTTGGAAAATCTAATTGGAATCTGTGAACTACAGTGATAGCTCAAGCTTTCTAAGAATATGTCGTATTTAAATGTTTTCTACTAAGACGCTTAAAGGTCTACCGAAATACCTTCAGAAATCGTTAAGGTAGATGCCAGTGCATCTTAAGAAAACCTTCCACAACGTCCCCTCCACTGTGTAAGGGGGATGGTACAGGATTGATAGGGTGTCATACCATCTGCTCATAGCAGATTGTACCTGGATTTCTATGTGTTTTTTTCTTTCTGCGCGCCATAGCTCAGTGGTTAGTTCATTGGATTGCTCCGCGGGAGGTTTCAAGTCCGAATCCGGGAAAATTACAGAGTAACCTCTCGCGAATGTCTGACAAACGTCCGAGGGTAATGCCTGTCATAAGAAAGCTTCTTAATTTTCCTTTCGGATCTGGCTTTAAACTGTGGATCTCTTGCTAGGCTAGGCCGATGACCACATACTGTCTGTTGCACCAAAAATTTTTTTATTCGCATTATGTTGCTTAAAATTTATTTCGATTTTCAACGATTTCAGCTGACTTTTGAATGACACTGTATGTGTCCACTCCACTGTAGTTTTTCATTCAGAATGGCTTACATGGAGCAATACTTTTATTGCTCACGCTATTTGTGGAGAGACCTTGGCTTATGATTAGGCTGAATGCTACAGATTTTCTTTATAAATTAAGTCGGCCGTGATGCTTACTAAGACTTTCCTCAGACGTAACTTTACCCTGGTGGACACAATGAAACGACCGAAAGGTGTTTCTATCTAAAATCTTTTTGGCGAGATCCAAACTTAACAAAGGCGTTTAAATAAACTCCGTTTCATAACTCTTCCAAGCCAATTTCACTCGAGGCAGTAACGTCCATTGATTGTCATTTGCTGCTGTGAAAGTAGGATCTCGACCACTACAAGATATTAGCGAACAGAGTTTCAGAGTTCCCCACCGAATGTGTACCAAATTGTTCTCTGAAGGATTTGAGAGTCTGAAAACGTTGACTACACTGGCTTGGCCATATGGAGCAAATGGAAGACAACGTCACAGTCAAGAGGGTCTTCGAATCTAAGCACTTACGTTCGAGACGAATCGTTGTTATAAAAATCGAACAATCGCGGATGCCAGGATGATTGGTCTGACGAACTGGCAGCAGCGAGAGCGATGGAAAGCCGCAGTGCGTCAGTAGAGACTCTTCATAGGTCAGGTGCCCGATAAGTAAGTAAGCTTTTCTATTGGATCTATGAGAACCTGTCCCGCAGCAACAATGGAAGTGATACATTTATTGCTAGAAAGGATTGCCAAGGAAACCAAATCAGTCCCCCTTCTGGATTGGCCCAGAGATGATATGGTCAAGGGATACTGCTTCGAAAGGAAAATCAACTGGAAGCTGAGTAGCAAAAGAGAATGGAGCAGTGAAGTCGAGATGTACTCGACTTAAGAAAAACACTATAAAGTAATACACGGACGGTTCCAAAACATATATAGGAACTGGAACAGGTGTATAGAGGCACAGAATATGAGAACATATTCCAGTTTTAAGCAGAGGTCTATGCAATCGAAAGATGCGCCCAATATAACCTCGATAGGAAGCATCGTGGATAAGATATCGTGATACTCTCCCACAGTCATGACGCAATCAAGGCGCTTAGCTCTCATGAAATCAGATCTACTCTGATGTGGTAGTGCCTTGCCAAGATAAAGTGTCTGAGTGAGAGTAAGAGAGTCACTCTCTACTGGATATCAGGCCGCGTGGGAGTACAGAGAAACGAAGGGGCTGACGAACTAGCAAGAGAAGGCTGAGAGACTGCTTTTAATATTTCGGACCATTCTGGGGAATGGAACTGTATACGATACGGATGGAGCTAAAGAACGAGGAAGACTGCAAAAGAGCGAAGCTTTGGGAAGAAATCCTTAACCTAAGGCAGGCCAAAGAGTTTCGCTGGAACTATAGTCGGAAAAGAAGCAGATCTCTATAAACATCAACAAAAACCGGCTGCACATTCTTACAGGCTTCCTCAGGAAACTGAGTATAAAGCAACGTGGAGACATCTGCAACAGATTCTGCGGAGATGCGGAGGAAACCCTGGAGTATGTGGAGCACTAATCCACAATCGAAGGAAACACATGGATGCCTATCAACTATCAGAAGGAGATCTACCATCGTTGGATCCACTCTAGATACTCGGATTCATCAAGGAAATTGGACGGGAAGAAGTACTCTAAGTCGTGTATCTCATCGATCTACAAGGTCGCAGTAGGCTTACACCCCTTAAACTAATTTATTTACAAGCTTCTGTATTTGTAAACAATTACTTCAAACAAATTCGTCGAGTTCGTTGTTTTGTTTCTGCAGAGAGAGGTGGCTGGCTGTCTTCTTCTCACCATTTCAGCGTGCGAACTCGACCTGACGCTTAACAATTCGCGCTAGTAAAAGCATTTTTTTAACTTTAACACATTCATGCATGTACGACTATGCTTGGAGCTCGTAATTCAAGATAAAATGTCTCAATCATGGAGGCAACACTTCATGATTGTTTTCCAATAACTTTTCACTTTACGAGCGCTTATATCGTTTATCGTTTGTACGTGCAAATATTGTTGCTCTGTTATACATTTAAAAACAATTAAAATTATTTTATTAATAAAAACATGAATTTTTTCATTCCATTTGATTTCAAATCCAGTTTCCATCGGCTTAGTATACTAAAACAGATTGCAAGGCAGCCAAAGTCCAGATCAATTACCTGGGTTTCTGTGTATCTTAATTGCCGGCTTGTTTGTTAAGCTTGCATAACAGATACGGCCGGTTTCCAACACACGAAACATATTAAGCGTCTGTTTTAATAAATTTACTGTGACATTTGAAATGACGAAAAGTCTATTTCAAATTTTCATGAACAAGTAATTAAGTCAGAAACTCGTTATTAGGCCCATTTAAGCTCTTCATGGGGCTTGAGTCATTGTTACAAAAATGAAAAAAAAATCGTTTTCTTTCCTCAACTCAAACATGAGACGAAGATAGAGGCACAAAAGCTATTTAAGGAGATCTACAAAGGTAACCTGCGCTGGGGAAATGTTAATTAAATTTTGTGCGTTATTGCCCGGGGGCCGTTTAAAGGCCAGAAAGTTAGGTGAACCACGACGCTAGCTCGTAATTTGATGTAATGATGAATGCCGGTCGCATTCTAGTTGTGCCCCCTCTGGCCGTTTGGAAAAAAAAAGCGAATGTAAGAGTGAATTGTAAGCTGCTCTTAATGGGCCATTAAAACGGCGATTATATGCTTTTAACAAGGCAGAGCAGGGTGATCTACTCGTAGGTACGTGGTGTGTTGGTTTTAATCTCGTAGATGAACATGAGAAATGTTTAGGTACTGCTTCCGTGAGTCTTTGTCGTGTGTATTTTGTTTTTATACAGGGGGTAAGGCTGCATTATGAATTAAAGCCAGGGTGATACAGATTTCGATCCACCGAACTCTATGAGAGTTTAGGCGCACTGCGACCTTTATAGACCTGCTGTGCTATCCCGAGCTGGAGCTCAAGTCGATGAGATACTCGACTTAGAGCACGTCTTCCAGTTCAATTTCCTTGATGAATCGGAGTATCTAGAGTAGATCCAACGATGGTAGATCTTCTTCTGGTAGTTGGTAGGCATCCAGGTGTTTCCTTCTTTTGTGGAACAAAGCACCACTTTCCTTTAGAAGGTGCCTTGGGGTTTCCTTAACATCTCCGCAGAAACTGTGTTTCAGTTTCAGTACCTTTGCTCAGTATCCAATTTCCTGAGGCGCTCCTTAAGTCTACAGCGACGCATTAGGAAGCCATTATATATGTACTTCCCGAGAAATTCTTTGGTCTGTCTTAGTCTAGGGAATTTCATCCAAGGCTTCGCTCTTTTGTAGTCTTCTTCCTTCCTTAGTTCTTTCCGTATCGTATGCGGTCCACAGGCGGGTGAAGACGGTTTCTCAGCCTCTTCTTGCTAGTTCATCAGCTGCTTCATTTCCCTCTACTCTAACGTGACCTGGTACCCAGTGGATTGTGTTTCAGTTGTTCTCACTTAGTCGGTTTCTTTTGGCAAGGAACTCTATGAAAAGCTAAAGGATCTGGTAGATCGATGGGATAGGGTGAGAAGAAGCAAGTGAGTCTGAAGACCTATTTGAACCTATTTGACCGAAATTAATACGAAACGCATCGGCATTATATGTGAAGGCACGATCAAAAGAGCTTCACAAAGACCTTTGCAAAAGCGAGTCATAAAGCTGGACAGACCTATTTAACTGCCTGGTATCAATCGATTTTCGGGTTAAAGCTTGGCTTACCACGGACTTAAGACGAAAATAATGCATGGGACTGGTGGTTTGGAAAGAAACAACTTCGAGCCTTCAGATATGTACATTTTTGGTGTCGAGTATTATGCACTGAAACAGCGTAAGTGGTATGCCAAAACGCAGTCTGAAATTTTGTCGGATTTGGTCAGACCCTCTGGAGGGATATCGCATTTACAGATTTCACGGGAAACAATAAAATAAATATGAGGCGTCTCACCTTCTCAAGCACTGACCCGGGTTGGGAGCCCGTTGAGTAAGTAGTGAAGCGTTTCCCGTCTGTCTCATGAGGAAAGCGATCATGCCATATTCACACTCAATGTAGCAGAGCAAGATTTAAACCTAACCGATGTCAACGAGCAAGCTGAAGAGAAGTTTGCCATGCATGTGTTCCACTTGACAACTGCGATCCTTTCTCTCATCCAATACACCTAATTTTTACATTTCACCCAGATAGCACGCGTAATTTACAAACTTTTTTTATGTTTATAAACTACTCCTTCAAGCTGCAAGGTCATGGCAATTTGTATTGCTTCAACTCAGTCTTATAGATTGGACACCCGTCTTAGAAATATCTCTAGAAAGCACTTGTTGTACCTCGTAAAAACGTATTTCTTAGTAGACAACGCTGAATATTCTGTGCTAACATGCGACCCTCAAGTCAATTTCTAAGGACCCGACGCTACTTTTTCCAACACGAATTCCTGACACCCAAGTAAGGCTGCGGACCTTCTCTGGCGACGTTCCTACAAGTTCACTTTCGTTTCGATTTGTATCCATCCTCGACGTCAATATCGAGATAAACAGTTTTCGATAACCTTTAACACCAAACCCCAAAACAGTGTAGGTGTGAACATTCAACTCTGTGGGACTCCATTTTTAATGCCTTCTAGACTTATGAACATACATGTAGGCATGCACAGTGTATAAATGCAAATCCTCTGTCATCGTACTACTTTCTCCAGCACCCTGTGTAATACCCGTATTTACTAGCACACCTAGCGGAAGTTTTGCCATCCAAAGGCGGGCGCGTACACACACCGACCATCGTCAGCCAGAAAAACAAGGTCAACTGTCATCGTGCACTGGCACACACACAAAACAATCCAAACAAACAGCGACAGGCCGATCGAATTCAAATTCAGATTCCAAACACGTTCCACTGAAAATTTCCCGAAAACCAAAGCAAAAAAAAAATAGAAAAAAAATAATTAAGTACACCTACCAAACTAATCTCCCAGCAAGCGCTTCGAATATCCATTTAGTATGCCATTATGGGCCACCAGCAAATCACTTTGAACCGTCTCGTCTCGCGTAATAAACACAAACAATTCATAGGCAGGCGGCAGTAGACAACTCCATTCATGGACGCCCACGTTAAGAGAATTCGATTAATAGCCACAAAAATTCACTGCACGAAGTTTTTCCCTACAACACCACCAGCACACAACACTGCCACTGTCACACTGTCACACTGTCACTGCCAAATGGGCCAAATTATGCAATTTCAAGTTTAAACCACTCGAAGGGCAAAATTACTATCATTGAAGTCGCCAAAAACTTAAGATACACACAGCACTCGCGCTCGGATTGAATTTCGATTTAACGCTACAATTACACGCGTGGCGCTAAACAATCCATGAAAGAAAATTAGAGGCTCCCCTCCCCAGAATGTGGGTCAGCAGTCACCCAAGAAATGCCAACCGAAAGACGGTGTGTGTTTACGTTACACGAAGCCACCAAGGTCTACCCACTGGCTTAGACGAGACGCGTGCTTTCAAAGTTCACTCAAGATGAGCGTGTACGAGTGTGTGCATGGCTTGTATTCTGCGAGACAGCTTTGCGACCGTACTGCTTCAGTTGGTATCTTAGACTGAATTTATGTGGACCTGGATTCGATGCACCTGTAGCTCAGAATACCTGTTTGTTGGGTTTGATTGTGAAAACTGCGATTTGCGCGCCGCGAGTCAGATGGCTACAAGGGGGCCAAAAAAAACACTCAACGTCTGAGTGGAACTCATGGGACCGTATCGATTGGTATAATAATGATCATTCGGCCCGATTTGTTTAGTTGCTTTGTTTGTTTATGGCTGGGTTTTATTTTTAATGTTTTTTTTTATCGGCGGGCGAGAAGTCTGTCAAGAGGTTGGCGTTGTTGTTTTTTTTATCTCGTTTATTGGAGGCACGATAACGGCCGCTCTCAATAATTTGCCAGCTATGAACGTGTTTATTGATCAATTTTGGGTGCCAATGTTTATTGCGAATAATAGTGTGACGCTCGGAAATGGGTGACTGGGTGACCCACAAGTGTTCGCACGCATGAGTGTGGATCTAAATCTCGCCTAAAATTATGCAAAACTTTTACTCAAAGACACCGATTGGTTGTTGGGATAGTTTCGCTTGGTTTTCCTTGGATTATCCACCTCTGTTCCAGAGCTGTGAAAAATGGAATCATTTACTCATGAGGTTAACCAGCGTTAGGCTAGATTAGAGTGATATTTTGCGCAACAGACCTATGTGGCCCAGGGCCTAGCTTTTCGCGGCCATTCGTGTTGTGTGTGTTATATTTTTTCAGACAAATGGAAGGGACCTGCAGTTTAAAAGCAAATTGAGAAGCTTTCTCATAACATTATGACTCTCGGACGTTTGTCAGATAGAGGTGAATATTTGGGTGTTTTCTGCTCAGTAGTCAATCCAACAGTTCATTGTGTTCCTGGCGACATATTTTCTCCTCGCATATTCGCGAACCAGTTCTTTCTTTGCCCGACTCCATACCTTCTCTCAGACATGCTCGTACCTTTCCAAGAAATTTTCTGTCTTTAGTGCTACTTCTCGGCAAATGTGGTGCAATTTCCAGATTTTCGTCATCGACTATTTTTGCCTTCGTCCTCATTTGAGAATCTATTGAATCAATCCTTGCATTCTTACTCGAATCGAATCATCATTACCATCCCCCTAGTGTAATGGACTAGTATGTATGTTCCATTGAGTGAAGGTCCCTTTTCGTATGTCGCACCTCGCCCCTTTTCACTTGAATTGCTGAAGACCAAGACTCCAGAATATGCTACTTGAAAGCCTATCTTCAGTAACTTATTCCAAATTTCGGCTTTGTCTTCCAGATTCTTGGTCTTCCACGATCCACCAAAGGATTTGCTTGTCTTCCCTGTTTTCGTTGCTCCTTCATAATGGTTGCCATTGTGTCGCTAACTGCCATTGCTAACCCCAAGCATCTTTCCTGGTCATCCTCTGTCCTCAGCCATTTTGTTTATAATATCGCGGACAATGGAATATGGCGTGCTCCGCATCCCCGACTGCTTCCGTGGAGGCGATAAGGTTGAGCAGTAGGGGTTGTCGTCATGTCCAAACTTGTGGAGGAAGGCTCTTAAGGATTTACAGCCAGTAAGCATCTGGGTCTGGTGAAAATTGAACCCCCCAAGCATGTATATTGGGGATTATTCTGCACCTCTATCTGCCTTCATCAGAGTGACACCATCTATCCTGCTATTCTACCAGACTTGTCCTTGGTGGTGCCCAAGTATCATTTGACTCGTAGTTGTTGATGCCTTGTCCTGCTGTCAAGGTGTTTCCGTTGTGCGTCTTTCTCAAGATGGTCTACTGGTACCATGCCAACCACATCACATCCCGCGTCGTAGCAGGTTGTTTGGAAGGCGTTGCATACTCTCAGTGCGTTGATTCTGTAAGCTGCCTCCGTTTTCTTCTTGTAGGACTTCATCTTCAAGGCAACAGCCCAGCTTCAGAGAATTGCCCGTTTCGGAGCGTAAGAGCAGTCTCTTATTGTGCTTCGGTCCTCCGATATTTGGCATGATCCTTGTCAGAGCTCTGTTGCCTTTGCTACCTTCTCAGCTACATGCTGCAGATGTTGCTTAAAAGTCAGCCTTGTATCCATGGTAATGCAAAAGTACTTCAACTCTGGTTTGAAACATATGTATAACGTGATCGCCGGCGGTTACTCTTATGGTCTCCATGACTCGCCAGCGGTTGAGGAGCACTTCTTCTGTGTTCTCCTTTGCAAGTTGTAGGCCCACGCCTATTAGCAAGCTGTAGTCATAGTCCAACTACTCAAGGAGTTTGATCCTAAGTCTAGGGAAGTCATCAGACATTACTTCCACAGTAGCGGACCTAGTACAGAGCCTTGAGGAACACCGCCTATGTAGTCATATTTTCTCCTTCCCTCGTTGGTGTCGTAAAGCAGTATCGTGTTTCTAAATTAGTCTACTATTACCTTCTGAAGGTGGTCACTGTGGAAGTGGGCGTGGTTTTTCTGCCGCCGTTCAACTTCATCATAACTACTTGATAGGCATTACCCTAGCACTCCTTTGGTGGTAAGTGCTGGAATAATATTTCTCCAGTTTGCGGAGGTTCAGCAGATGGGCCACCCTCCCATGCACAACACGAATAGCTACAGAAAGCATGCCCCTAGCGGTTGTTTGAGTCATGTCCTTTGTTTTTCAGTTTATCTGAGCCTAGAGCAATCCGAGAAAACTATCCTTTTAAGCTTCATAGTCAAAGCGTTGTTAAGTTACACTGTATATCGGATTACGCTCATTCCTGTTTGTTGTTCACTTCCTAATGACCACATTCAGGAAGCACCGCACACGTGACACACGTGTTGAACTCTCATCAAAAAAAAAACCTTCTTCGCACACAAACTTATACATTTTTGAAGAGCCACTGACATTTTCACAATCAACGCAGCCTAGGTACTCACCGATACAAGTGCGTATGTATCTCAACACATTTTTCTATTTTTTTTCTGAAAATCTCTTCCACACCACTGAACTGAAAATGCTTATCACTTGAAATAGGTTCTCTTACTACTAAACAATTGCAGCAGGCTTTGCTGTTGACCCACACACTTCACCTATCAACTCGTCACACTTGCAATTAATTAAAAATTCACGTGTGATCTCCCACCTGCCTGTTTGCCTGGGTGGATGCGTTATTGATGCACAAATTGATGTATAATTACAACGTTGGTTTTCAAAATACCAGTAAATGGCTTTTTAATTCGTATAAAGTAAATTTTAATGAGAAAGTGTATAAAATGAAAACATTGTGCTTATGCGAGCTATGTATTACATCTAGATTCACAGGAACTAAAAAAAAATGAAAATGAAAATATTTACTAAACTACTTCGCATGGATGTGTCTTTAGGAAACGCTGAAGCGCCTTATGAATGGAAAGTTTGACCTTGTAGACGATAAATGTCACGATCGCAAATATAACGTAGAGAATGAAAACTCCACCGAATGTTGTCATACTCATCCCGGGTTTTTTCCAGTCCAAAATGCGATAAATGAAGTGGTTGCCGTATCTGAAAAAGGATAGAAAAAGCCATTAGGACGAGGTTGTACATATTTATTTAAGAAACGGAACGGAATATGGGAATTAAGCTACAGAAACTTGAGGGAATTTCTTGTCTCTTCCTACGGCTGTCACCCCTACAAATTTTTCTTAATCAAACTGCAGGTAAAATACAAGTACCAACTAAGCACTCTTGTGGGACACCTGAAAATACTTGCCTTGAAGTGTCATATTTTGCACTATCCCCACCGCATTGTCGTCTGGGAATACTGCCTCAGAGGATTATTTGAGGCAATAATATTGGACAGTGTAAACTGGTCTAATGGCGTTTCGGTACTAGGCCCTTGACCCTAGAGCCTAGTCTGGTATTCCACAAATAATTCACCGACGGATCGAAGATGGAATCTGGAGTTGGAGCTGGCGATGCCTTCTGGAATGTATCCCACTGCGTTCCAGGTTTAAGTCCTTGCAATTGAGATCGGAACTAGGCTTGACATTCGAAAAGGTATTAAGGACGCCAGAATACACGATCGACATCAGTAACTTCACTGAGCTAAGATACCTATATCGTCAGCGAACGTAGGTATAACTGCACCATCTTACTACAGAACATCACGAGTTGTATAAGAAATAGTATCGGCCCAAGAATACTTCACTGAGGCACTCCACGGTCCCAAGTTTGTGCACACAGCTAGGTTTCATTTCTATGGAAGCTTGACAAGCATTCGTCGAGAAGGCTTTCGAGGCTTCCTTCGACATGGCAAACGTAGCCGATGTTGTTCGTATGACTAGTAAAATAGTTCTGCAGATGAACTAGCTACTGCTGGCTCAGAATTGGCGTTCATGGGACCAGATCCTTACCGTGGCGTCTACTCGACTGCCATCACAGAGCTGTTTAATGGCTGGAGACATCGGAAAATATCCCGGGGCTTAGACAATCCAAACCACTAAAGCACTAAAAAGCTGGTGAGCTTTCTCACAGACCACTGTGGCCGGAGGAACCTCCACATCATGTGCTCAGAGACGGAATGTCGACTCTGTTTGGAGGAGGAGCAATCATCCGAATACATTGTCTGTGAATGACCGGTCTGCAAAGTCGACCCTCACCCAGAGGCATATGTGATACGGGGACCAATGTTTCTTTTCCCGAAGAATTTTTGTCTCAAATGTTTCAGGAGGATTTTCATAAAAGGACGACTTTGACAAAAGACCTGTTTTTTATCATAAAGCCAGGCGATGAACAAGATTTTCTAAACCTTCCTCCTAGCGATTTGTTAGAGTGACCTCGTTAAAAGTATTCACTGCGGATCCTAGTCATAGAAATTGCTTGATGACCTTGGGGTTATAGCTATCCATCGGGATGTTTTGCCAATGCATCGGTGGCTAACAACATCATTTGTTGACAGTGTATGTCTCATCTTTGTTTAGTTGGTGCTTCAGGTCGGGGTCCATTTGGGCCATTTGGTCGGGGTCCCCAAGCCTTTCCCGCACCAGACTATGACTCAATGAAGTCACTACTACCTGGGCATTAGAATGAACTCTGCGTGTATAGCTGCCTCTAGTCAGTCTAGCGTCAGACATGATTCACTGGTATCTAACCAATTGTGGTACCAATCGCCTTTGTCCATCCACCCAAGGGTTGTGTGAAGGCCCTATCTCTAGTCATATCTAATAAAGTCTCGATGAACTTCTTGGAGCACCTCTGCATTAGGGTGGGCTGAAACGCTTTCTAAAAAAGACTGATTGGACCACCAGATAGCCACCAGGACTCCGCGTTGTTTATCTAAGAAATCAGGGAATCTACCTCCATTACTCAGGGTCTTCGCTACACGGTCGGGTTAGGCTAAGGGTAGGAACCATTCTGGCACCCCTCCAACTATCAATCTTTCTCTTTGTACCCTATCACATCTACTTTCTTTTAGTATACCCGTACCATCCCTCATCAATACTTACTCATCCAGTCCTCCCAAATGGTAATAGGCAACCGTACATAGGCAGTAAAAAATAGGCAGCATCATAGCGTAGATAGTGTGCAGGATACGTATTGGAAACCCAACTACAATCAAGTCAGCCGCCATAAATACCGTATTCAGCGTGTGTGTCACAAAGCTAAGCTTTGGAAATTTCACCGGTTTATCTAAAAATAAATTCAAAAAGAAAATGTATCTTTCTCTCTCTCTCTCTCTCTACAAATAGTCATTCTCAACTCACTTTGTTTCCCATGAATGAACGCCCAGTATAACGTTGTTATAACGACCGCCAAATGCAATGTTACACCATGTGTCAGCCAATAGAACTTTAATAGCCTCGGTGTTGTCGATTCAAATGATTTATCGACTATTTTCGTTGGCAGCTTACCAATATTGAAGTACCATTGTGTGACTAACATTGCTGCAAGTACATTCGTCAGGACACACAGTGTTATACCCCAATTTGTCAAGTAGATGAATAGTTTGCCATCGCAGAATCGTAAAGCCAAACACACTATGAATAGTACAACGAAGAAGAGTGCCAAAATCCATCGGAATATTAGGTAGGGAAGGCTCTTTGCACTGCGTTGCCACTGCAATTAGAAAGCAAAGAAAATAAATTAAATTGTTGCACGAAAGTGAGGCGGATACATCTTTAGATACAAAGTGTGTGAAAGGGGTACGTGTTCAGCATCCTCTGGCCGTCGGACTTAATTATGTTGACACTGTGATCGCTTAATGCATGCGAGTATGTGATATTACTCATCTGTGCAACTAGACGATGAAGAACTTTCCGCTGAAATTTCGATAGATGTGCACATAGATACATGAACGGATAAAATGGTGAAACATAGATTAGGGTGGTTGAAGTGGCTGCCGACAAACTTAGACCAAAGATAGACTCAAACCACATGGATCATGGAGATATTTCCCTGCCTTCGCGTTAAGAGGCGAAAGATCTGGGCATACAGCTTCTATGAAAATCCTTCGAATATACCACAAGCCTCGTTGCATGCTTGTCTATCAGACAGCTCCCAGTGCTGAAATCTATTGTAGAGCCAATATGCAAGCTTCATGATTCTTCCTCTTCTTCGTCTTTGTATCCACTACTGAACATAGGCCTCGTCTAACTTCTTCCATTGGCTTCGATCTTGGGCAAAAATTTATCCAGTTTCTGCAGCTATCCTCTTGAAATCGTCAGTCCATCTTCTTCTCTCGATCTCCATTCTAGTATTATTTTAGTCCATCTTTTATCTCTTTTCCGTGCAATGTGTCCCGCCCATCTCCATTTTGCTTCTTCGTCTAAACAGCTTCTATAAAAATCTTTCGAATATACCACATGCTTGCCTATTAGACAGCCCAGCGGAATTATGTTGTACAGTAGCGGACCTAGTACGGAGCCTTGGAGAACAACTCGTTCCTTCGTGGGTATCGTAGACCAGCATCCTTTTACTATCTTCTGCAGGTGGTCACTTTGGAAGTGTGTTTTCGGCCAACCCTTCAACTTCAACATAACTTGCTTGATAGGCTTTACCCTAGCACTCTACTGACGCTTATTGTAGCGCCAATGTGCAATCTTTGAGAGAAATCAAATTCTAGGCGTTTTAGATCCATCTTTGACCAAATTATTCTGTCGCTAGATACCACTTGTTCCCCTCAGATAGCGTTCAGCTTAAATTTTAGTTTGCAAGTAGCGATCGGTGTATCTAAAGTACCCTTTTCTGGAAGGATGCGTGCAGTTGTCCCGTATCTGGTCCGCGTATAAATTGAATACATTGCACGAGAATAACTAATGAAAGTTGGATGTCAGGTTACTAGATTTTGCTAAGCTAGCTTGATCGGAATTTTAAAGCGTTTTTCAAAAACTGGTAGTCATGCAGCTGTAGCCATTCAGGGTACTAAGAAACTGCGAACGGATGAGTTCATCACTTCCAAAGAATCACTTGCAAATAAGACAAATTCCATCGAAGTGGAAAGTACAGACTTTAGTCGCAGCGAGGTTGCACAGCGTACATAGGTCGACGGTATCACTCGTGGCATTTAAATTAGGCAGACCGCAACATGCTTTCAGTATAAAGCTGATCACATCGCGGGGACGTTTGTGATGAAAGTACTTGGAAACATCGGCGTGAGGTCGATTACAGTACCATCATGGAATCGACATTGAAGTGCACTCCATGCTAATTTAGTGCAGTGTTTTTCTTTAAGCTTTACAGGTAGTGCATTGGGAGAGATCTGCTCTTCAGAACTTGGTGAATTGGGACTGAATTCAGATCGAACCACTCTTTGGCTCAGTAAATGTCTCTCTGTAGGACAGGAGGGGAAGCCTTCCACGCTGGAGGCCAACTACTCTGCGAAAATATGCAAAAAGTGCGGCTTTAGAGTGGCTAGGAAGGCTATAGGACGTCTAGTCTCTATATGTTCCACATATGTAGGTTGGTAGGTGTGGTGTCTCCGGAGGGAGAAATAATCTTTTTATAAACCCACACCTGCGCCCCAACGAACATGACAGACATAAGAGTGGGTTACATGTTCATTTCCAACGTTCTTCTTGGATATTCCACATCTAATGGTTGATTGCTCCTTCCTCTACATATTGTAGTTCAGTATTACACCAGGTTATTTATATTGATTGGTTGGTTGGTGATATTTTTTCCTCGAAGCCCCATAGCCACCATTAGGATAGCTAACACTTTCGAAGCTATTGAGGTTTATTGCAAGGTTCCATTCACAGCGACAACTAAAGAACCTATTGATCATCATCTGAAGGATAATAGGGCTATCAGGCGGTAGCACTACATTTGGACGTCATTTCTCGCTAAAATTTCTTCCAAAGCACTATAACCCTGCTTAGTTACATAGGTGCCGCTACAGTTCGGGTAAATCTGTGCCTTAACAAGCAATCTCTTCTAGTAAGCTCGGTCCTTAGCTATCTGCCTCCAGTTACACACTCCGAGTCGATTGAGGTCCCCTTCTATAGGAACTTATGCGTGCCACCTAATACTAGGTTATCCCCCAGGTTAGATTCGAATATTTTACGGGCCGGAGCATTGGTGTACATTCGCTCTACATGTCCTAGCCATCTTAGGCGACTGACACGCAGTTTTTTGACTTTGTCGACGTCGCTGTACAACTCGTAAAGTTCGTCGTTGAATCTTCTCTTTTAAAGCCTGTCGATGCAAACAGGACCGAGTTCATAAAGCAGGATTGGGATGATTAGGATCTTGCATAGAATCTCCTTAGGCTTAGGTGGCCACAGAGTAGTACATAGTGTGTTTGCCTATGCCTTGGCCAGTGTAAGTTCAAACCCTGCTGAGGGAACAGCAATCGCAGCCACCAAGCATAGCAGAGAAAAGAAGAAAATCGTAGTTTCTCCAACTAGAGGCGTTGCAACCTGGTAGTTCAATGAGCCGTAGAGAGTCTGAGTGCTTCTGAGAATTGCTTGCTCTCGAAAGGGGATTGGACCTTACTACTATTACTGAGTTGTCTTTTTAGACCAAAGAAACAGCGATTGGCGGGAGTTATTCTTTCTTTGAGGTGTAATTATCAAAACTTAAAGCAGAGCCAAGGTAGACGAAAGCCCCTGCTAACTCAAATTTAAAGCTTTCGACTGTAGCATTTTGTAGAGTTCATCGGTGTTGGGTGTTTCTTTATACTTAGTAACAGTCTGCTGTGTCCTGTCAATATCGTCAGTGTGCTCTAGTAGTTGCATAGGCTTTGAAAGATTGTGCCTCTGATTTTGGCTTGCCTAGGATGTTCAAGAAGTCACATGATAGCGCATAACCGTGGCCTTGATGGAGTATCCAGCGTTCTCCATCGTCATCTTTCAATGACGGACAAGTTTGACAAGGACGCCAAAGCTAGATATGGTTCTGTATAGCTCTATATATGCAGAATATATGTAGATTTGGATTTCTGGGATTCCCTCCAGGATCTATCGAAGTATGACAATTTCTACGACCTGGCCTGAAACCACATTAGTATGGACCAATCAGCTTGTTGACAAAGGGTTTCAGGCAGATGACATCCTGTATGCGACGTTGAGGAGACTGTAATTGCCGCAAGTAACAGAGTCTCTTCTCTTCTGGATCCGATTATATTGGTTCCGATAAAGAGTTTTAGAGTAAAATTCCTGGTAATATTGCAGCATCAATTGTGAAAAAAAGAAATTAACCCCAGACGTTGAATCGAGTTGAGTGGCAAAACGTCAGGCGCGTAATTGACAAGACCCCCTCTGGGAAATAACCAAAAAGCGCGCCAATTTTACTCTACATGCGAGAATGTTCTTTTGACAGTCTCACTATACACCATCACCACATCCTTTCCAAATGTCATAACCATTGTAAGAAAAAAAAAAAAAAAAAAACACTTCAATTAAAGCAATTCAAAGCGCGCGCTCATATAAACGCTGACCTATGATCGGAAATTCTTTTAAATTTCTATTTACTCGCATTTTCTTGTTCGTTTGGTTTCTTTTTTTTTTATTTATTGATTTATTTTCTATTTACCTAATCAATTTGTTATTACTTAACAGAATTTAATTTGCTTTTTGTTCTACCAACATGTATCGATAACGATCGATAACAACCGTTGTCCCCTTGCTAGATGCAAATCAGCACACATGGCTAAATATAAACTATTGCAAAAAAAGGAATTAATAAAATTGTGTGCAAAAGGGGAGAAAATGATCAGTAAACAAATTAATAGCTTCTACTGATAGGCAGATACTTTCAGTTCTTGCCGACACAGGGAATTGTACGTCGACTTAAGTGCAATCGATAATTGTTGGGATCGAATCTCGCGATAGTCAAATTCGTTGTCATTCGACGACGTCTATCTGATTAAAAGTGTCACTAGACAAATTACAGTTGCAGCACTAGTTCTCATAAGGGAGGACCTGACAGATCGGTAAAATGCCTTACAGACGAGCCAGAATGGGGTCAACAATCTCCCGTCGTGCTAATTGGTTAATGAACAGTTGCAACTTTGTGTTTACTTTGAATTTTTTTGTGTTTGACGATTTGAGGAATTTTAATTGGTTAACTCTATTAGCGCTGAGTAACGAGCCAGTGAATCGTTTATTGGACTTGCCGGCAGGGTAAAGGGCGGTGGTGAGCAGCTTAAAAGCTTAATTAACATTATTTTTGAATTAAATTATTAGAACCGTCGCGACATAGTTCTAAAAGGCGGGTGGAATCGGAATTTGGAAAAGAATAAACGAAGAACGAATGTTGTTGACGCGCTGACGATTCGGTAGCAATTTTGCTATTGCACCCAGCAGTCATACAAGAATACTGGGAAGGAATCAAAGCAGAAAGCAAGCTGTAAATTAGGACAAAACCCAGTTTAAAAAGGACACACAACATCGACGAATCGAACAGTTGACAGCTTTAGCTTTGAGGTAGAAAAGGACTTTGTCTACCTTGACTCTGCTATAAACTCCGACAGCAACACCTCACCAGAAATAAAACTAGATTCAAAATCTCTTCAGCTTTGATGTCCATTTAGTCCTAATGTTTCAGTTGTTTTGTTCGTTGAATTCAGACCTATCGATGCAATCATACAGTTAACCTACACATGCTAGCGAACCTTTCGCTCACTGTCTATAAAAAAAAATGCCTCTGTTAAGACTGTACCTTAATCTGAGCTGATAAGCCCTACGACCACAGAAATATTCTAAACTCAGCACCAAAGTAATGGGCGGCAATCTCAAAAGATTGCCTTATCTGCTCACTTTGCGAAGTGAAAAAAGTTTGCGACACTTACGACATTTCGAAAACGGACTTCGGGGATGGTGCAGTAATTTTTCTAAAGCTCTGGACATGTGAAGTCTCCTTGTGGCTATTCGGGTACTGACTTGTCATTCACTCAAGCACTATCCAATGCACGTCTGAGTGGTTGTCAAGCCGATATGAAAACTATAGATTCAGCCACTACCCTCTCCAAATTTATAAACAATGTTGCAACGAGTACATCTGCTAGGATTGACAGCTTTGGATGCACTCTAATGTGCGTTCCATGCTGCTGCAGCAAAGGAGAAAACAAATAGGCTGGCGAAACACAGAACAAATTTACTCATAATCGCTCTAAGATTCATCAACACTTATCGGCAACCACGTCACGCATTTTAGCAATAATTGGGTTCATCTTGATCCACCACAAACCTCATTTGAATCCTCTTATGGTAGATCGCAACGTGTTGGCGGCCCATTTGAATAGAATTCGCTGAGTTCCACTATTACTATGCAGAGGTTGCGATGGTGGTTAGTGGGTTCGAGGTTTGAATCCCGAAAAACACCAAAAAGTTTTTTCACTGTCCCACCCCTCGCGAATGTCTGACCAGCGACCGAGAGTAGTAATTGGAAATGAGAGGCTTCTCAATTTGCTTTTCGGATATAGCTCTACTCTGCAGGTCCTTACATTTGTGTGGAAAAATATAGCACGCGCAATACGAATGATCGCGAGAAGCTAAGCCCTGTACCACACACGGTCTCATGCGTCAAATATTTATGTTTTTGACGTCAACAATCGGGGCTAACAGTCAAGTCACCAAGAATTATTCTAAAATTCTTTTTCGACTCAAAATATTCCACAGAGGCTCAGAATACCTATCGAAGGCGTTCGTCCCATCTTGTCTTTACAGAGGTACTCTACTTTACATTACACTAGTCCATGACATGTATCGGTAGCCAATCTAACCTCTTCCCAATGGATAAGCATCCAAATTCCTCTGATATGATGCTACTAGCATCCACAAGAGCGGTGGTGTCAGAATCAAGAGCGTTTGTATCCACTTTCCCGGTTCTGGGAGGGAGTGATAATGCAACGGGGAATGCCTACAACCTAATCTTATCTACCAGATTACGTAGGGATGATGTCTTATCTTTGGATTAAACGAGATAATTTACTGCGGTCTGAGGAGATGCACAGAAAAATCGGTTCTAAACGTTCAAAAGTTGACAATCATAAATATTTCACGCATTTTCATTAGTGTAGCATGATATCACGCGATGTTGGCGGACTCATAAAGCAACCCCCCAACTGGTATAGATAAACGTCACACCCGATTCGTCATAATCACCGACGAACATGCTTTGTCGTAGCTCTTGGGAGCCACCTGATCCAACATTTCATTCATAAAAAACGCGTTTCTGAGCAACACTTCAAAAGACACAAACTGTCCCCCACGTGTTTCACAATCACCAGTTCCGTTGTATAAATATTTACCACTACCACTTGCCTTTGATTTGACAAAATCCTCTGGATCCGAGTGCTCAAAACCGAAATTCTCCCACTTGATCTCATCGGCCATACACTTTGCACATTTTTTCAAAATTTTCATTTTCTTGGAAAATTTTTTTTCTCTCTCTTCTCTATATTTCACATTTAATCAGGACACGAAAATTTTGTTTCACAGATTTTTTTCAAAAATAAAACAAAAAAATTATTTTCAAAAAAAATTTAAAAAACTATCGCACTCCTTCATGCCGCGCACGCCGGTGTCAATAAAAAAAAATAAAAAAAAAAAACCGCTCGACAACCAACCACAGCTACAGCAGCGGTGCTCTTGACTCAAAGATGCATCCGAAACAAATGATCACTATCAACTGAGTGGTGTTACAATTTATGATCCCTGGTCTGATGGTTGATGAGTGTTGTTTGGGGCGGGTATCTCTGGCGCGCCGGCCGCTTAAAATCAATAAACTAGGTGACGTGTAATTGATCTGCTAAACACAGAGAGTTGTCAGAATGAGACACAGCAGAAAAAAAAAAGTCAGAAATCAAACGATAGATACAGTTACGTGCTCTCGTACAATGTACAATAAGATTAATTTAAATTTAATTGATCGCACAGGGGAGGCCTTGACGTCGGACAGACACTTTGGTGCTGTGAAGCTTCCTCCAACTATTTTTATACCTCGAGCGTATGCAACTTTGTTAAGGCGCCCGACCAAACAGCTGAGTACACTGACACGTCCCTGAGTTATGTATAAGAATTTGGCAAAGTGCCCGAGTAATTCTATTTGAACTTCGAGACCTGAAAGGTCTGGCGTCTTTGTCGTCAGAATGTTGTTCGACGGTCGTCGTCGTCGTCGTCGTTGTCGTCGTCATTTTGACACTTGTTTGCGTGCGTACAGCAGATGGAGCAGGGGTGTTACGTCACGAAACTGAATGCACTTTTGCGCACAGCTGTAGCTACATGTGAACACATGCATGCATGTACAATGTATCTATGTACGTCTGTACCCGTATCAATGGCTCGCTAGCGACTTGACTGATTGAAAGTGAGAGTGCGCATCCATGTTGGGGTTGAGAAATTTGCATTGCACCCAGACAGATACCCGATTGTTGTCTTTGGGAATTTGTTGAGATTTTTTTTTTCGTAGGACGCCTGGGAGTTTGTGAATCCATGCAGTAGCTGATTGCATTAAATGCGCACCCGGTTAGAGGTCAATCAGCTCGGTCTCCGTGTGATTTATTTATTTTTTTTAATTCTCGAATGGAAAGTGATATTCTCGGATGAAATTCGCAAGAGAATTATGTTTTTTATTAATATTTACTGAGGCGAGTAACTTGATGAGGGATTTGTTAAGGAAAAGTGTATTTTTTGAGGCCTGCAACGTGATACATTTCGTTCTGAAAGGAGTTCTGAATTTTTCGTGGAAGAAGAAATAGATAGTGAGGTGATCTCGATCGTTTACTTTGGAAAAATAACGACGAGACGATGTAACTGATCGGTGATTCTGTCTTAAAAATAAATACCTTATGTGGTTGAGATGTCGACCTACTTTTGATTCGTCCTTCTGTCTGCAGGATTTAACTGAATAATAGACTCTAAGCCTTGGTTGAGGCGGATTAATTTAAGGCGGAATTGCATTAGGGCCGATCTAAAGTTGCGATATCTCTGAATGTTTTAAGCTGAGCTCAGAATGTGATGCAATTATTTCTATCGTGACTGCCCTTAACAATCAGCACCCAACAGCACCCTTACAGCTTTGACTGCCAGAATCTGTTTGAAATGCAGTTAAGGTTCTACAAAATTCTATCCCATCTGATGGGTCTTTTTCTTTGAATCGAAGCCTGGTTACTTGTTAGGCTCAGCGCTTTAGTACAGCTTGCTTAGCTCAAATGTTGATCCTATCAAGTATTCAGACTACGTGATTCCATACCAAGATTTCAATGAAGAAATAGTCCATCCTTATTCCCAAAAGAGAAGACTGGGGCTCCAACGCATTAAAAAATGAACAATACATCGAGTTCAACACGCTGACGGGTCTGCAGTGGTAATAGCAACCGGAGCAGGAGTATTCTGTAAGTCTACAGATTGACGACTCAAAAAAATGAATGGAGCGTCTTTTATTGATAGAGGAGCGATGATAATCCTGACAAAGAAAATAAATACATCTCGGATCACGTTGTGAACAGTCAGGCAGCTAATAAGGCACTGGACAGGATATGTAAATGTCGTCAAATCCTTAACAAACTTTGCAATATCCACGTGGGCAATCTCTGCTTGTTTTCCGGACATACTAATGTAAAACAGAACGAGTTAGCCGATGAATTAGCCAGGAGAGGATGAGAATAAGGTGCAGAGGACACTACAGACACGACACACAGACAAATAGATTTCCCTGCTAGCGTAGTGAAACGGATGAAAGATCTTAGGATCACCCACCGCTTGGTTATTAAGATGCGATTTCGTTCTATCCCGCAGTCTATGGCTTCAATTAAAAGCTTATTTCCTCTGGGGGGAAAGAAAATTTGCATTTTGATAGGGGTACCGACAGGGCATCGCGCGAGCGGCACTTAGGCTATACATGGATCCTCCGAACAACAGAGCCTACCAGAATGAGAATGAAATAGAAATCATTAAACACTTGCTCTGCGACTGCCCAAATCTCCAAAACCATCGCCTCCTTCATACGGGATACAGAATCCTTGGAGAAATAGGTGAGTTTTAGCAAGCGATTCATAAGGAGCAGGCGCTGGAACCATTTATGGCATGGTATGGTGTAAGGGAAATTCGCGTGAACCTTTTGGTCCGTTGTCATTCCTTATAGATTGCGTTAGCGTCTCTAATTTGGTTGCCTCTCGGTCAAACAGACTTGTACTCTCGATTAAACACACTATGCTAGATCCACCAGCTCTCCAGCTTTCCCATGCAACGGAAGTGTCGAAGTGAAAGATTGCAACAATCACAAAGCAAGGTTTCATAGTCTCGATTTCCTCTGGTGTCATTGACACTTAGTCTGGTCACCATTGGTTCATAATTTTTCGAGTCAACCATGACCAACTACTTGGCGAATTATGTTTGGAGAACATGTGGTTCCAGCAGAACGATGCAACATGGCGAACAGCACGAGCGACAGTGGACATTTTGCAGCAAGCGTCTCCAGCCAGCATGATCTTTAACTAGCCGCCTCTAGTTCCGCATGCTAAGTTGGTTGAGGTCCCATTCCACTTGAGTGCGTCACCTGAGTCGGGATCTTCCTCCACTGCGCTGTCCCTCGGTAGTGGCATTGAAGATTTCCCGGGCTAAAGCAGTGGTGTCCGTGCTAAGTCCTTGTCGATCAACAAACTCTACAGTTCGCCGATATACTCATATCTCCTCTTCCACTCCCCGTCTTCAAAAACTTCACCAACCCAGGAAAAATAATTCCGGACCACCCTGTACATGGCAATTTGATTAAAATAAACTACACCCTCTAACTTAAATTTTGGTTTTTGTTTCACGCCGCTAGCCCGTCTAGAACCGAAGATCTGTGAAATCCTGGCTCACCACCCATCGAAATCCTCAGAAAGTAGCAGGTACACCCAGCCTCTACGGCGACACTTTTTGTGCTGCTGGGCATGCGTCGGCTGCGTGTCGATTTTGGACGCGATTTGTTTTTGGCGTAACTTATCTGTTTCTTGACGGATTTTGACGATTCAGGCGTCATTTGAAAGGTAATTTCATGGAGATTAAGATTGAACTGATTTGGATTGCGGTGGTTTGCGTGAAAATCTAGGATTTTGCGACGAAAGTTTAACACTAATTCCATCTCCCTATTGTAATCATTTCGGAATACGAATAAGTTACATTTTTAATGGAATCACAGTGCTAGGACAATAGAATTTCGGTCGCAAACTAAATTGAGTCCTAGGTTTGTTACTTTGGGGGTTTTTTGAAGTCACAGACCTTGACGGCCCTGAAGGAAAACATCCGACAAGAAGGGGAGAACTTATCGCCAAAACTTTAGAGAAAAGTCGTGGAAAATGCTGTGGAATAAGCCTGAATGTATGCACATCAACTTGTACTCTCGACGAAACGTACTGCGTCAGATCCTCTAGTTCTCCAGCTTTCCCTTGCACCTGAAGCGGACAATCCCACAGCAAGTGTTTCGTAGCTTCAATTTCCTCTTGTGTCATGACAGCTCCTGCATTAATTGAGTGAGTTGAAGCTTAGTCTGGTGGCCATTGCACCTATCGGACACCTACCACGATGCTGGTTTCTTTTTCGTTCATTGATTAGTTGGCCATAAGCTGCGAAATATGACACAGTCGTCTCTGGCTGAACAGGAGGTGTTGTGAATGCCGCCCTTTTCCTTCTAGTTCACCTGCTGTTGGATTCTCTTCTATAATTTTATATTCGGGGACCCAGCAGAGGGTGACTTCTGTTTATAGTTAGTCGGCATACGGAGACCGTTTTCGATCTAATTATCTCACTGTCTAGTGCCTTGAGTTCAGCTTCACTATGCACGAAAATTGTGACCATAGACGGGCTTAGTTCCTTTGCCTATATAGTCTGTGCTGCTCTTTCAATGGCAAAGACTTCAGCTTGGAAAATACCACAGTCGTATTTTGCATAAATCGTCGATGTTGACTGATTTACAGTATTCTCGAGCGCCGCGTCCAATGTCCATTTTAGACTCGTCAGTGTAGAGCTGACAGTCCTGTGGGCTGGTGAATGGGTCGGTTTCTCACTCTTGTCTTCCGGGAAAGAATGGAGTTTTTCTAGTAAAAGTCTATGAAAGGTACGACATAGTCTGTTGTTCTATCGAAATCAATTGGAACCAGCTAACTAGATAAATAGTGGTACACGCAGTTCTATCTAAGGGCAATAGGTACCCGTGTAAGCACTCGCCGAGGTGAAATTCCCCCTCAACCTAACCTAGCTCAAAAGCACGATACGTTTACCATTCAAATAACGAAGATTTCGCTTGCATCTCAACTTCGCTTATGGGCGTTCCACTTCATACTGAAACAATCGTTTTGGAGATAACAAGTATCTGCAACGACTTATGCCCCTTTGGCGCTTAGTGAATCAGACAAGAAATACCCACGACTACTAGGAAATCCAATACTCTATCTAATTGGTCTCCGATCAATCAGCCTTAATACCTCCGCCGTCAAACGGCCCGTGACAATGTTGCCTTAGCCAAGTGCCATCAAACCGAAAGACTCATGTCAACAATACGGAAAACAAAGTGCCAACATTAGTTCAATCAAATTAAGATTACGAAGCCCTTAGTCACACAAATACCCGGCGCAAATCATAAATGCGTCTATGTACGTGTATCTATCTGAGCTAAACCGCTGCTGATAACTATCAAAAATCAACGATAACACGTCGAACTATAATCGCTGAGGCATTTATCCGTCCGTCGGTGCTACGAGTGTATGACTATTTTGAGAACGTTCACATCTAATCAGGAAGCGTCAAATCAATGAAAAATTGCTTGACAGCATTGTACGAATTTTTTGGCAGACTGTAAGCCAAAAGACTAATTATAACAGGTGACACTTTTGTTGGCATAACCCACTCAATCAGTTGTTTCGTTCAACATGCCGGGTTGTTGTTCAGAAGCTCGCCATTCACTCGCCGCAGAGTTTCAGCTGCAGAAACTTTCGTTGGTTCACTACCCGGTGGAGGATTTCTACAAGTCTCAAGTGAGTGTGGGGGAGTGTCCTTGATGGAATTAAATTGAATTAGTGTGCGTCTTTCAATGGTGTAGTGGCAAAAAGGACGACGGTCCTTCTGGTGGCTGCTGTGGCGATGGTTCGCGGCTGGATTTTTCACGGTGGCTGTAGTTCTCACGTGTGTGAGGTTTTTCGGTGAAGGGACGTACTTCATCTACCTAACCGACTGGGGCTTCATCATGTGCATGGTAACAACGATCTACGGAGCTGTATTGGCAACGATGTGGCACTTTGGCTATTCGAAAAAAGGTAAGGGGCTTTGAAATGTGGTTGCGCGGCGCTGATTGGTGAACTTTTGTTGCAGGCCAACAGCTGGAATCGAGTACGAGCGTGAAGGTGTATTGGGCTCTTCATTGGATCACACTGATAATGGCCGTGGTTATTACAACGATGTATTGGGCGTTTCTGTTTCCATGTGAGTTGAAATAGTGTCGAGTGGAGGGTGACTGACAGACAGATATATAGATCCATTCGAATTCAAATCCGTTACCCCTCTTCCCCTCGTTTAACGAGGCAATTCTTGATCCTCCAAGCACAGGCGGCAGAGGCATGATGACATCTTTTTTCCGAAGAGACAAACCTTCATCAGCTCGGTTATATTTTGAGAAGTCAGCCAATTTCTTGACTTGACGAAGGTCCTGTGTTGAATTCCATTTTAATCGAGATTCTAGTTCCACTTTCAGGTTGCGAATGGGTAAGCCACAGACAGGGAGTGGACTTATGAATGGGTACCGTCTTGCTAGTGCATCCGCAGGTTCATTACCAACAGTATCCCTGTTATTGTGACACTGCTCTGAGTAACTAGCAGCTTTAAGGTGTTTAGACAATTTCAACTTTTAGACCTAAAAGAGGAGTAGAGGGCTTTTGTAGTCGCTTCACTGTCGGAAAGGATGTTGATGTTGAACAGGATGTTGATGTTGGACAGGATGTTGATGTTGAACACGATGTTGATGTTGGACCCTCAGAGGTTGTGCTTAATGCATTCTCTGGTGCATAATTCAATGTCGTAGATTTCGGCCCGGAGAAACTCATGTAGTAAGGTTGTTGCATCGTTTTGATGGGTCTGTCCTCCTTGTAGTTCACCATGACTGCACAGTCTTTGTAGAAATGTCTGAATATGTCAATAAGTTTCCCAGAAGGTTTGAGGCTTTTGACATCGCACAGATATTGTCGAGGAAATGGATTAAGGAGATTCGGAGAGATATAACGATGCTAGTAAGAGGCTTGCCTACCTTTTCCTTCTGCTCGATGCTCCAAGTTTTCTAGTTCAACGTTCACTTTATGCGAGAAATTGAATTCTAAGAAGCGGCCGTCAGGAGTCTAGGACCATTTGCTATGGCATCTTGAAGGGATAACACCCCACCCTTTTTTCTCTTACTGGCTACACCTCTGAAAGCCCCTTCGAAACATTAATAGCTGGAGGCCACATTCCGTTGCAAATATTTTCAGTTTCTTACAACGTAACGTTTCGTTTGAAATTATTTCAATTGGCCTTCGTTTCCGTTTCGTAGAAGAGTGTCTTGCTTTGGTGGCTATAAATAGGATTTAAGTGAATTTATTTTTCATAATTGTGTTTTCCTCATTCTCTTTCCTCTCTTCTTTATATCTACAGAACGAGAAAAAGAGAGAGAGAGAAAAATAAATAAGAAGAGGTCACGCATTGACAAGACAATTTTTAGGTAGTTCATCGAAATATTTTCACTCTACGCCGTGTGGCACCGGCTATAGAATAGTGCCACAGTGCTTCCCTGCTTGTTGTAGAAGGCGACTAAAAGGGAAAAATCATACTAGACTCTTCAGTAACACCATACGAAGACCCTGAGACAAGATAACATCGCAAGACTACCCTAAGTTGTATGCGGAAAGAGGGTTCCCACGTCTGGAGACCGCCGCTGGTGGGGTAAAAGAAGCGTCGATGGACACATACACGACTCCACAAAACAAAAAGAAGATCGATCACTTTCTTTTGATGAGGAGTCCTTGAGCTGTTGTACCTTTTGCTGATGAGTTTGTGTCCTTTGCCCAGTGTGGTGTCTTTTGCACTTTTCTTCTGCACCAATCAAATAATAGCGATGCTGAGAGGATGGTTCAAGGACCGAAATTAAATACTGCATCTTAGGCGTATGATGGGTTATTCGTCATTCGAATAAATAAAGATTTTTTTATGTCAATCCTTAAGAGTCATAAGATGTGAACAAGGTCCTGCCTATTATCATGTTTGTGATTCTGTTAAACTCTTCAACTGTCTCCGGTTGCGCACACCACGTTGGTTGAGGTCCGCTTCTACTGGTGCACGCCACCTTACGCGAGGTTGTCCTCTGATAGTACGGATGAAAGGTAATGCCACATCACTCATGAATATTACGGTAGTCATGCGGCAATAAAAGCTCATTTCCCGATGTAGTTGGTAGTTTGTATGCTCGTGCGTCAATAAGCATGGATTCGAGACGCCCAGTGAACATCTTCTAACACCCATCTGAGCATTAGAGTGAATCGAATAAAACCCTTGTCAGCCTTTACTTACTTAAGGTGGCCCTATAGTGCTGGGGTGGACTTGGGTCTCAACCACAAATGTCTCGATCTCGAGCTAGCTGCCTCCAGTTCCGCACGCCAAATCGGTTGTGGTCTCCTTCTACTTGAGTGCGCCACCTAAATCGCGGTCTTTCTTTGCTAGATCGTCCCTCGGGATCGAAGATTTTGTAGGTGTCCATACGCTATATACGCCTCAGCCTACTCACTTCTTTGGACCTCTCCCAAGTCCACATCGCTCCACAGCCCGCACCGTTGCAGCATCTTCTACTTTTCTCACAGTCTATGCACTCGAAACAACCAACAACTTTTCTCATCACCACAGAAAAATAATCCGGACCACCCTGTACTCAGAAATACGCTTAAAATAAACTACACCCTCTGACTTGAATTTTGGTTTTTGTTTCACGCCGCTAGCCCATCTACAACCGAAGATACATGAAATCCTAGCTCACCACCCATCGAAAATTTGCCTCGAATTTCTCGTGAAACACCAGGCGCACAGAAATCCTCAGAAAGTAGCAGGTAAACCCACCCTCTACGGCGACACTTTTTGTGCTGCTGGGCATGTGTCCCCTGCGTGTCGATTTTGGAGGCGATTTCTTTTTGGTGTAACTTTTTTGTTTCTTGGCCGATTTTGACGATTCAGGTGTCATTTTAAAGGTAATTTCATGGAGATGGGGTTAATTTGCGTTGCGATACTTGTCGTGAAAACGTAGGATTTTATGACGAAAGCTTAACGATTATTCCATCTCCCAATTGTGATCATTTTCAAAATCGAATCAACTGTGGGTAGACAATATTAACGAACAGTGCGGACTTTTGCGCAATTTTGTACTCATGGGTAGAATAAAGCTCTCCACCTGTTCCACATTTAATAAGCTGTGCATGGTTTGCTCTGATTGATGCTGAACGTAGAGAAAACTCTGGAATGATTAGCTCAAGGAGTAGAATTTACTTACTTAAGGTGACCCTACAGAATGAGGTGGACCTGAGCCTCAAATAACAAGCGTCTCCAGCCAGCTCGACCAGCTAGATGCCTTCAGTTTCACACACTAAGTTGGTTGCGACCCCCTTCCTATTGCCTGCGCCGCCTGAGTCGTGGTCTTCCTCTACTGCGTCGTCGCTCGGGAATGCATTCGAAGATTTTTGCTGTCGGACTATTGGTGTCCACCTCAGTCTTTAGGCAGTTGCGGTCTTTACAATCTCATCCACTTTCGACAAAGTACATGCCTCTGCGTCATAGAGAAGGACTGTGATGGGTTTTGCTACTCATTTGCCTTCTTAGTCCAATAAAACAGCGGTCTGTGTTATTCTTCAGACAGACAGACAGACAAGATGACGCCATTGTAACACTGAGAAAACGAAACTAAATAGAAAAATCTAAACTACTTCTACAGCAAGTAAAGACATGGGTGCAGATCCGTACAACCTAATGCAGCATGCATGCAACTCCGTTGTTATGCTCATCGATCACATGGTGGTGGCGTTCCCGTCACGCATATTACACTTCATCTATCCGTTCGGCTTCGGTGTCGTTTACATGATATTCTCGCTGGTTTATTTCTTCTGCGGTGGTACTGACATGTAAGTCGATACTACACGGGGATGAGTTTGAGTGACATTGATTAAAAATACTTTCTTGCAGATTTGGAAACACGGCCATCTATCCCATCCTGGACTGGGACGAAAGTCCAGGAATGGCTGTGGCTACGGTGGTTATATCGATGGTCATGAGCTTTATATTCTCATTTTTATTGTTCTATCTTTATAAGCTGAGGAAATGGATTCACAGAGAATGCTTCAATACTCAAAGTCCACACGTAATACCACGTTGATCGAAAATGTTCCTAAGAAATGTGTTTATACGAGTATCTACAGTTTTATAATAAAAGTATCTAATTTCAGTTCATAGTGAAGTAATTTAATTTGTCTAGACTTGCCTTAAAGTTCTTCCGGTCTCTATGATAGGTTTAACTTTCCTAAGCGTATTTGTTGCTGCACCGTGCGGTAGTGTACGATATCTTGACTCTGAATTTGATCAAAAAACAACTCAATTTCAGTGGTGCCCATCTCTAAATCCGCGCCAGTTGTACCTACTTCAGGGAGAACCTCCGGCAGTTTTCAACAGCAAATTGGTGCGAGTCTTGAGGGTGACTAAAGACATGAGCGCTTCCAGTGTTCTACAGGTCTTACTGCTTCTAGATCATCTTCCATGTCATCCTTATTGGCATCGTCAGATTGATTTTCTTTCATAATTTTCTTTAGAAAATTCTGACATTTCCATGTACCTTGCTGTTTATTTTTAAATTAAAATTTTTTGTTCATAATTCGTCTTTGGTAAGCTGATGCAATCTTAAAATGCTGCTCGAGCGTCGGTTCCGATTGATTCCAAATATCTGTGTCCTTACTTCACGCAGGATCGAACAGCTCCCTATAAAATGGAACATACATGTAGAATTATTATTATCCAGACCACTGACGCATCATTCGGGTTGTCTATGCGGTCAGTCGTGGTCCTCAATCGCTCGCATTCCAGAGCGATCACATTGCAGAAATGTGATATCGAAGTATTCAAATTCGCCAAAGTGTGTATAAAAGCACAGCGACGAGCAGGTTCGTCATAATTCTCAGAATGTCGCATTGGAGGATATGGATACTGTTCGTCGCTGGGGCATGCGGAGCTGGGATCGTGTTCTCATGGGTTACTAAGGGTCAGTCTTATAGTTCCTACAGACATACATATGTATATTCTCTCTCCAGCTATCTTACATAAGATGAATAAGTCTTCTTGAAGAGTTGGCCCCTTTAGTCTTAGAATGATCGCTATTTCCTCGGTTCTTTGATTGTCTCGAAAGTTGTACTTATACCGGCTGTACATTGCCCTATGTATCGAGACAGCTGCCTTCTCCTCACATACATACATACATCTTCTTCAAGGCTGTTTATCCAGCTTCATTAGATATCATTAGATATCCATATCCAGCAGCTAGCTCCAGGCATTCACTCTGAGCGACAACGTAGCCAACGTACCCCAGAAAATATCAGTACAGTGAGGCAGATTATTTGTCAATGTCCTGGCACCTGTCATCGATGCCGAAATCGGGAATGTCTTCATCTTTTTTGTTAAAAATCCACAAAAAAATGCAATTTTACTCGTATAAAATTCAACTGACGCAACAGCTACAGGAAAGTGACCATAAACGGCGGCGGGATTGGAGTACTTGGATCTAGCAGCTCGGCATAGATGACCACCATTTTGGACAAAAAAACCATCTTGAGCCACGAGGCACATTTCCACTTGACTGGCTTTGTTAATAAACAGAATACCACCTAGTGGGCACTGAAAATCCTGAATTGATACATCAACGACCATTACATCCTCGCAAAGTGCCTGTATGGTGCATTATTTTGGTCGGCGGCATCTTACTGACTTACTTAAGGTGACGCTTCAGTCCGCGGTGGATCTGAGCCTCAACCAACAAGTGCCTCCAGCGAACTCGATCTTTAGCCAGCTGCCTCCAGTTTCGCACGCTCAGAGTTGGTTGAGGTCCCCTACCACCTGCGTGCGCCACCTGAGTCGCGGTCTTCCTTTATTGCGCCGTCCCTCGGAATTGGTTTCGAAGATTTTCCGGGCCGGAGCATTTGTGTCCATGCGCTCTACATGACTCAACTGCCTAAGGAAGCAGCAGTTGGCAAGAGTTATTCTTCGTTTGATCTCAGCGCTGATGTCGTTTTCTGAGTTCATAGCGTTATATCTATCTATGGTGTCGTTCTGTCCGAGACGTCGATGTTGGTTGTCCTTCCTTGTTGACAGCATATACTTAGTCTTGCCCTCAATAACCGCTAAAGCCATCTTCGCCGCTTCCGCCTCAAAACTCACGAACGCGCCACTGACATCACGCTGCGTTCTTCCGTTTATGTCAATATCCTCGGCGTATGTGAGTGGCATCATTGGGCCATAGTTCTTTGACGATGCTAGATAGAATACTCTTAAAGGACTCTCTCGAAAAATTGTAAAAAACGACTTCTGACAGATGTCATTCAAAGAAAGAATCGACGTGGAGCATAAGACGCACCCTACTGAAGAAGATTTGAAGCTAAAAATCTGTTTTTTTTTTTTTTGTTGTATTTTGCAATAAAGTAGTGAATGGATATACTTTTTCTAAGAATTCATCTTACAAACATCAGGTTAAGATACGTACACCTGCATTCATCTACTTCATACAAACAAAGTTATAAATTCAAACTGGTAGATCGAGACTTTAAACACTCCCTTAGCCCCAGAAACTTTTTTTACAAACGAAGAACTACAGAAAAAGCTTTATTGCACCTGATGTCGTTTTAATTACAGTCCAATCAATTATTAATTACGATTAATTTTCAAGTCTTTTTTACGTATATCAGGTAAAAAGCAAACGTCTTAGGTAAACAAATGCGTAGAACTACATTGCATTACAACCGCAATGAAACAAAGTAAAATGAATTTTCACACCCATGAGGCACTCCTGAAGAGACGGCGCTTAAGGGTACAGGGTGTTGGTCGGCGTATTACAGTCTCGTGGTTCGAATGGGGCGTCGTTAACTACATCACATTTCAACGTTTTTCCTGTCGACCTTCGCTCATTTGCATGGAAAACCACGACTGCAAGGGCCGGCAGTGACAGCAATTAAAACATTGATTCTCACATTTCATCTTAAATAATTCTCGTTTTTTTTATTTTTTATATTAATTCAAAAATTACTTTGGTTTCTGTTTTTTTTTATATAATCTTAATCATTTTTATAATAGTACTAAATATAATTGTTTTTATAACTTTTTTTTTAGATTTTTTTTTCTGTATTTTTGAGCATAATAATCTGATGTTTGTTTTTTGCAATTAATTAAAATTATTTTTCTCATCTCCCGTTTTACAATTTTTCTATACATGGTTATACATTCTATGAAATAAATATTTTTTATTTTTGTTTTTAACATTTTTTTCCTTAATTTATTTATTTTTTTCCTTTTGTATCTTATAAATGTGTTTTTTCTATATAAAGTTTTGGTTTTGTTTTTATAATTTGATAATATATAAATATTTTCATTTATTTTTGCTTTAATTTTAATTTTAATTTTGTTTTTTTGTATATATATGGAATCTATACAAAAATAGTATCTATGGTCTTAAGTTTCATAACATTTCACATTCTAAATGCATACATATTTATTTTTTTCTTTAACGAAATTATTTATAATCAATTTTTTTATTTAGAACTTGTTCATTATATTTATTTGCTTTGAACAAGATTGAAGAGTTAATTTCTTGCAAAATTGTATTTATTTTGTTTTTGTAATACTGTTCAATTGAATGTGTATATATAAATATTTTTTTTAAAGTTTTTTTTTTCTTTCTGCTAATAACAATCCGTTTTTATAACTTTTTTTTTATTAAAGCCATTCATTCTTTGTTTCACTATCAATATCTCAGTAAGGTTTCGTTACTTCCTCTAGAATATGTGTATATACGATAATTTTTTATAATTTTTTTTAAAATATTTGTTTTTAGTATTTTTACCAAACTTTTATTGCATTCATGCACTTTGCATACAGAAGGCACCTTTATTACTTACCGTATCCCATTTTAAATTTTTATTTTACAATTTTGAAAAGAATAGTTTTATTTTAAGAGACTTCTCGGAATTTTAGGTTAGTTTCGAGAAGCTTGAAAGTACCGTGGAGCGAAGGTTGTGTTTATTTATTTTCATGTGACTACTGTAGGCTGGATGTTGATTATTTTTACATTTTTTGTTTCTGCAAATATGTTAGCCTCTCTTGGCCTAATTCAAACCCCGAGGCTCCGTTATCGATACTCCTTATCTGAAACCAAATGATTACTTAAACGAATTCACATATCCAACAATTAAAACAGCAATTTTCTTGTATAATGACTACTGCAGTGGACCGCAGCTAATAATTTGTCGTCTTTCGAATGCCATCTGTCTGGTTACTAAGAACTTCTATTGGTCGAATCTTACCCCTACCGATGATAAATTATTATCGTTCAAAGAATATTCGAAGTTTCACAACCAAGGTTCCATACACGTGCTAGACTTTAGTGAGCAATAACTTGTAAACTTGAAAATGAGTTCCAGATAAATCAATCCAAGGCAGGGCAAGGAGAATTCTAAACAAAATTCATGAAACCCAAGTGGAAAAAGAGGACTGTCCTCAAATCTTCAAACAAAAAGGTAAACATTTGCTAGTTCCAGCTGCCGATTTTCGAAAATATACCACCCTGCACTGGGTTTTTCCACGACTCTCTTCATTTTATATTTGAGCAGCATGGGAAGACAAGTTCAGAAATTTATGAAACTATTTTGGGTTAACCTTCAAACAATCTAATTTCAAAGCTAGAAATGAAACGTTTTTAAAATTTTTTTTGATGTTTCTAAAACGATAAAAATTCCATACTTGAATGTCGCCCAGACATTGGTTCTCTGCACTGTTTCTGGGTACCACCTAACAGTGCCCACTCCAAGACAACACAATGGAAGATCGACAGATACGTTGAGTACTGGGCTAAATTTCAGCGCCTAAAGCAAGTGAAAATGTTCATCAACTCGAACCCGTACAAGGCCAGGACTTAGTTGCTCTCGAAAAAGACTCTTTACGGCCTATTGTACTACAAAAGCGATGTTAATTCCATACTTTTAGTTCGATTTTAATTTAGGGCAACAAAAAAGGACATTTTCTAAAATGGATTTGTTTCCTTTTATTCCCTACGCTCTTTATTTCTTCTAGGTCCCAGCTTCTTCAACGACCTAGCTTCACACATCCGTCTGTTGCATAATATTTCCTCAATCGTAGCCTAAGAACTGATAAATTTCAAGTGACACGTGATTGAAATTTAAAGCAAATACTGTATCGGGTCAAGTCCAATAGCATTTGCTTGAAAGAAATATCATTTAGTGACATTCCATAATTTCAGAGGGATTCAAAATCTATTCAGCTTATTTAGGTCCTGCCTCACTGTGGGCTTACACAGCCAATTTTTGATTTTTTCTTGAATTAACCTTCAAAACCAGCCGTGTTAAAGTTATATTGGACATGCAGTTAAGCAGAATTTTCAAAAAGATGTTTTCTTAGGGCGCTTTTGAGTTTCTTTTGAGCAGAAACAGACAGACAAAATTTATCCAAAGAACTTAGATTATCCACTGTTTGGCGAAAGTCATCAAAATCATTAAAAATTGATAAGTGTTAATCGAAAGTGAACAGACTTTTGACTTCGTAAATGAGGTGAAATACCCCACTGAGGAGTTGTTTTAAAATTTTGTATATAACTGCAGTAGGCTCTGCAAAGTACACATTTCGTCATTCGATTTAATTTTCTTCACTTAATCAGAAAAGAGACATCACCTCTTCAGAAAACTATTACTCAGTCCAGCCTCTTAATATTTTCTACGTATAAAAATACTCTGTACGACACATTTAATCTATCATCGTATTACCATGACAGTACGAGGATATACTAGTCGTATAATTTTGAAAAGAAATGCGATCGTCTGTGTCTGACCAAGATTCAAAGAGTGACAGCAGTCGACACCACCGAAACATGCGCCAGAAATAACTCTAAATTATGACGCAAAGGGCCCACAAGAATACTAAGTTCCCCATTTAATATATTCAAAATCTAGTGCCTGCTACTTTATTAGTAAAATTTCAGTGGGATCTCAAAGTCCACTTAAAGCAGTTGGTAGAGCAGGATTGGCTTATCCTTATCATATCATCGCAACAGACTAAAAGAGCCATTAACAGACTTCGATTTCAGTTCGCCGCACTTTTACCCCATTAGACGGGGGCAAATTTTTTCAAACAAAAAATCTATAAGGTAGCACCCACAGTAGCTCTAAAGACCGAGCCAAATCTCATTTCTCCTTATTTTTACGCTGAATTATAACCATCAGCTGCCTGTGGTCACACTTGTATGGGCGCTTTGAACCAACTGACGCAGAGTAGTAGGACGTTCACTTAGAGAATTCCTGAAGGAAAATGTTGTAAAACCAAATATAGACACCAACTTTTTTTCATTACTGGCTTAGAAGTATATGGTCCGATTCTCCTCCGGGCATGGTGTCTGGAAAGTCACCAACAAAACTTCTAACAGAACTTTATTTACGAGAATGCCTGCGGAGAAGAATTAATGGTGCCCGCATTTATGTGTCTTTTCAGAAAGTCAGGTAGCACTACTACATAGCTCATAAACCCCTATACGATAAATTCTAAGTTTATCTGGGACTCCTTCAATCTCCTCGAAAATTTAACATCCAGGGACGAGTTTACTGTAGCATAGAAGGTTTTGGGGGTAACGAACGGTGTGACTGCTCTATGAGAAGAGCTACTTGTCGGCCACTCATTGCTTCTAAACACTATATCAGGGTACCACCTAACAGTGTCCACTTCAGGATAATACAATGGAAAACCTACAGACACGCTGACTACTGGGCCTAAAGCAATCGAAAAGGTTCATCAACCCCAACGTTTCAACAAAAATGACTAAAGAGCGACCTACCTAAGGGGACATTGTCTACTTAGATACCATAGCAAAATGAAATTATCGGATACTGATACATATATACATATCTGCCGGCTTTGTGGGGAGAGTAAGAGACTACAGAACATATTCTTTGCGTTTGCCCAGGAGCTGCGAGGAAAAGATTACTCCACTTAGCGCGATACTCTGTTTTTTTATATTTAAGAAAGAGTAACCGAATTCCAAAAGCATTCAGACTATATACGGTCCACTGTACTATCAGGGAGCAACTCCTTTTTGGTGTAGTAGGTGGGAAAACTCAGAATTTATTCGTTCCTCTATTGTGCTTGGTGGCTATGATTGCCGTTACTCTAGCGAGGTTTGAATTTGCAAACTATCTACCACTCCGTGGCCACTCTTAATACTCTGGGAGTGTATTAGTCCAACTGAAAATAAGAACCTTGACTCCAAAGCTATACTGACGTTTGTCAAGAGTCTGGTTAATATTAAATTATATACGTCGCAATGCACATTAAGTGCCCTAGTAAAGTATCGTAACAAAATAATTTAACAGGTCATAAGTGATCAAAGACTGGCATTCTACACTGACACCTCGAAGACATAGGCAGTGGAACTGACGTATTTTCCGAACCCTCTAGGAATGTTCAGCTTCACCCTACGAGACGGTTGGTTTCAACCAAAGAAACGTTCGTGTGGGAGAAGAAATTGATAAAATGTCAGACAACTGGCGAAAATTTATTCGAATCGGTGCACTTCTTGGTAGAACTGTAAAGGATTCCCTTGAAACCAACTCAGAAGCCTCCTCTTCAGCTTCTTTTCCTGTTTATCATCACTTGAAATAAGGGAGGAAATTTCGCATAACCGTTTTCGTACACATTTTGCATTTTTTTTTCAAATAATAATTATTTTTAACGTAACTTACTAAAATAAAAAATAAACCTTATTGACAGTTTTATTTAATTTTCAACTGACTACTTATTGTTATTTTCTGTTCAATCAAACTTAAAATTAATACATAAGTAGGAACAATGAATACGTGCGGTTTACGAGGTATTATTAGAATAAATATATTTTTTTTTTGTTTTTGTTTTTAATTTTATTTTATATAATTTGCACTCTTTTGCTTAAAAAATCCATTCCTTTCTACTTACATACTTATAAAGCTCTTTCTTTGTTTCAAAACCAATGTATTTGTATTTTTCGTTATTTAATTAAGTAGTTTCTTTTTTGCTATAGAGAGGTACTGTACTTTAGAACATTTTTTCTTTTCATTTCCTTGTTTAACATTTTGTATTTGATTTTCTTTTTATATATAAATTTTTTTTGCAACTATATTTAATTAGCAATTTAATGAATTTTTCTGTTTTGTCTTTTTTTAGGTAAGTCAATAGATCAACTAAATTTTTGGTGAATGGTTCTACGTTAAATTAAATGCTGATATGTGTCTAACAACCTACAAAACTGGAATGTGGTGAGCTAGTAAAAATTAAAATTGCATTTCTTTCTATTTTTTATTTATTTTTTTTTTTTTCAAATTTAACAATTGACGTAAAGTGAGTGTAATATTCTATTTTTTGTTGTTTTTGTTTTTTACAAAATTGGGTTAAGGGATTAATTCAAACTTTATCGACAATCAACAATCCTTTCTCTAGTTTTCACTCGTTTTTTTTTTTTGTTTTTTAAATTAATGCTAAAGTTGTAATTTTTTTTTTTTATGAACTATAATACTTTTTTGAGCATTTTACAAAAAGGAATGTCTTACAGATACATGTATATATATATATATTTTTTTTTTAAAGAAACAATCTAGTCGACATTATTATTATATTCTTTTAATGTTTTTTTTTTTTTTCATTTTTGTCAGTCTATGATTTATTTTTATAACAAAACTTTTTTCTTTTTATTTAAATATTTTTCTATATAATAATTTTTGGTATTGTTTTTTTTTTTTTTTAGTTTTTCTGTGATTATTAACTTATTTTTAACGTTTTTTTTTTTTGAAATATATATTTGTAGATATATATTTTTTGTAACATTTCGTGCAAACAAATTTTTCTGTGGTAATAGAATTTCGGTAGTTTTGGTAAATTTTGAATTCTATTTTGGTTTTTTTGCTTTGATGTGAGAATGGGAAATTAAAAAAATTTCATACATACTTATTAATATAGTTTATAAATCGCTTTGAAGTAATTGTTTATACTTGTTCAATAGTGCTTTTAAAAGTTCTCTGAAGATGAACTGAAAAAGTGTTTTAAATATTTTTTTATCAATAACATTTAAATTTTTTTTTGTTGCTTTTTTTTAATAAACACAATCAATGTCTTTCGGGGGGAAAGACATTTTTTATTTTTCTTGTAATTTAATCACTGTCTAATGTCTGCGCAGGAATTCATCATTTTTGAATACTGCTTTTAATTACTGGTAGCTCAAAATGCTAACAAACTAATTATTTATAAGCTACTTGTTCTAATTATTTTTTTTTTTTTTTTTTTTGATTTAACTTAATACACGCAAATAAAGCTATCTACTGAAATTAAAAATAATTTTTACATTTTTTGTGGAAGTAGGCATTTAAATAGTTACACGAGAGTACTGAAGCTAAGTGTGAATGTATCTATGAGACCTCTACTGGAAATACTAATAGGAGTTTTGCTTTAGTCAGTGGTGTTAGAGCGTGACATAGGTTTGTAAGCCTCTAAATTTTCACTGAAGCACTTCTCTTGTCATTGTGACGGTCTCTTACTTTTTCAACACCACTTACTTTTGTCCAACATGTGGTTTGTCCATTGATTGGAAATCGTGATCGTTCTAATGAGCTTAATACACGTTAATAAAATAATAAAATACATGGGATCCCTCTTCAATTCCAGAATCAGAAGTCATTGACCCCAAGAAACTGTTGTAAGGTTTGGTTTTATCATGAGCATGAGATTGCAGTTTGTCCATATTTCTCGGCGTCTTGAAGTGGAATATCTAGAGCGAATTCGAAGGAATCATAATGCCAAGTCATACACATGGATATTACATTGAATCACTGTAATAAGCATGTACATACGCCACTGTGACTCCTCTACTTCAACGAGTTATCACTTTTCATTTATCAATTTGTCATGTTTTTCACCTAACCAAACAGACCATTGAAGGGAACTCTAAATCAAGTTTGATAACGAATTACTAGTCCACTAATAAAACTTTTTGTTTATCAAATGCATTTGATAGTTATCGGATAGAAAACATTATCTTATCAAATCAAATGCAATTGATAATTATCGGCTTAAAGAGATAATCTAATCTTTTGATAAGTTTTTATTACTTTTTATTTCTTATTCAAAATTCTGATAAGCTGATAAGTTTTAAATGATGAGTGAGTAGAGATTCTGTTCCGGGAAACATTTTAATTCATAATGGTTCATGATATTGATAAGTGGTTGGGAAATCATGCCAGTTTGCCCTTCCAGTTGATTGTTTAGTTTTGTGTGTTTATAGACGTGCGTCCAAATCGAATGAAACGTTTCAGGAACAAGGAAGCATTTCTGAAATACCTGTTCCTTTTAATGTGGTCGCTGATGAAACATTTCTGAAATCTTTCTCAGTTTCAATTTCTCACATCAAAAGTGATACAAATCACCAGTTGCCGGGAACCAATGTGAACTTAAATTCAACATTTCTGAAGCAAAAGGGAAACCATCGGAAATAATTTCAGAATCGTTTTTCAAGCAACGTTACTAAAATGTTTCGTTCGATCTGGACGTACCTTAAGATATTTGGAGAAAGCACAGGCATTTAAATTGTGCATCTGGCAACGCAATTCTCGAAGGGTTTCAATATTTGTGAAGACATTAAACATTTCAAAGTTTCGTAGAATTTCTGCTTCTAAAACCGATGAGGTGTAGGTATTTTTGGGTTGGTTTCAGAGGGTGATCTTGTGCTCTTCACTTAGGCCTCCCTTGAGGGCGTTCTGCTCCCTGTCAAATATTTAAGAATAGTGGTGTAATGTGGGAATTGTGCGTTAAGAGGGATGTAGGCTTTGGGATCATGGGGAGTATAAAAGTAGACTATGTCGTGTAGTAATCGAGAAGTCGTGTTGTTCGTCTAGCGAACTCCAATATGTCACCGATTTCTTTCTTACTGCGATATGTAAAAGTCGACATCGTTGAGGATCCCAGTATTGGTAGTCTTAACCTCGCCATTGCAGGGCAGTGGCATAGAAAGTTTTCTATATCTTCCTCCTCCTCTTCACAGTTGACACAAATTGTTGTTACAGCTAGCCCGAGTCTAGAAAAATGTTTGTTGAAACTGATGTGTCCTTTTATTAGAAAATTATCTTAAAAACTGCAAGTGATAATCTCCTTCGTGAAACTAGTGTCATCGTCTTAAACCGTCTCCATTCCTCAGAAATATTATAGTTATTCGAATTATGTCCGACGTTTACGATATTACGAACAACTAAAGGCGTACTTCGCTTAGAAGGGAGAAGTATAGAGAGGAGTTCTACAAGACTGCATACTTGGACCTACACTGTTCCAACTCAATAAATTATTTCTTTTGAAGACATTGCGCAACTGCATCAAGGCTTCCACATAGAATGGATTGCGACAGTATTGAACTGATTGAATTGTTCCTTCCTTGTGATGTTACGAACGACTTAAAACGAACTTAGAGTGACACATATAGGGGAACTACAAAAATTTAAGCCAAAATCTATCAGTAGTTTCCTGGCATTGCCTTGGATATCAAATCTCGAAATTGAAAGTACTCGTAGTATTCGTCAAATAAACATTTTTTTCACAAGAAAAAGTACCCTTTTCAAGGACATTTGCTAAAGGAAAGTCGTGCCTCTCGTATTTCTATGCCATATTCCACAGTAAAGTGTGACGTTTATGCTCATACTAACTGATACAATTTGCCACTAAAAAAAAAATAACGTTTCTAAATGCCCCACACATCTGAGACTATCGTCTCCTACTAAATTAAAAAATTATTGTTTAATTGTTAATTGTTCCCATTAAAAGAGTCTCTCTACCAAAACGAAACAAAACAGAACCTAAACAGATGCACACTAATAGAACAAACTAAGCTAAGATTACCTTTTCGCTAAGATTCGTCAAAATGTGTGTGCAGCATTGGTGTTGCAACACATTTTGTCATTAATTCTTTTTTTTTTTAACAATAATAGTTTTAGTAATAGTAGTAGTAGTGTAGTAGTAGTAGTAGCAACAGCAGTTAAACCCATGCCTTCGCTAAATAGTTTAAAACCCAAAACAAGTCCATGCAATCTTCTTTAAAAAGAAAGTCAAACTAAAAAAAAAAAAAAAAAAAAAAGAAGCAAAAGCCATTCAAACTAGCCCCCTGCCTTACATTTTATATTCGAGTATCTTGTTGGGATTTAGAAATTGCTCGCGTTGTCCAGCCTCTAGAGCCGATACCGTTCGGCTCAGCGAGGACATTTTGTTTTTATTATTATTGTCCTGGTGATACGTTGAATACTGATACTGTTGCAACGGTGGATGTTGCTGTTGGTGATGCACCTGCTGCTGCTGTTGTTGTTGCTGGTGGTGGTGCTGCTGCTGCTGCTGTTGATGATACTGCTGCTGGGATTCGTGAATAAATTGTTGACTGCATTCATGGACAATTCGACTGCCGGTATCATCGTTGAGACCTTCACCCATATCACCATCGCGATTATTCGACTCACGTATGCATAGCTTTGTAAATAGCCATATCCGTAACCGGTACAGTAGGTAGCAACCGAAATGTATGACAAATACGAAGAGGATGGCGCAAACTGTCACCACAATTGCTTTGCCGGGCTTTGTCCAATCCAACAGGGGATAGATGGCTGTTTGATTTTTTCTGCAAAAAAAAATGGAGGGAAAGGATGTAAATTTACGGATACGGTTGGGCAGTGATGGTTATGTTCACTCACCTGTCGGTGCCACCTGCCAAGAAGTAGATACCTGTAAAGATGGCATACACCAAACCAATGCCCATTGTCCAGTAGGCATGTGACAGTTTAATTGGATGTCCAACGATGGCCAAATCGATTAACATTATCACAGAGTTGAATACATGCACCATGATGTTGAGGGCGTCCACTCGATGGATTTCTGTGGATTGGGGTGGGGTTTTTTTTTAATTGCAATTATGTACAAGTTATTCTGAGATTGTAAGGGTGTGCTGGGGTGGTGTGAACATTCGATTTCACGCTAATAAAGCGGGGTCTTGATTTAATTACTTTGAGTGGTCACTTTGAGTGGCTTTCTATACCTGTCTGTAAGGCGTGTTTAATTACGAATTTATTCGAGAGTCGAATTTATTCAGAGCCCTCCTTTATCCTTCCAGATTAAAGTCAGACGTATATAGTTGTGGTTAAGAGAACCTTGCCATAGATGATGTGGAACGTAGATTGCAGATTGATTGTAGGGGTTTAAGCGCACTGCGACTTTTGTAGATCTATTGTGCTCCCCAGACTTTTAGGTCTAGTCGATGAGATACCCGACTTAGAGCACCTCCTCCACTCCAATTTCACTCCCATTTCCTCCAATTTACGCAGTGATGAAATATCTTCAAAAGAAACTACTTATTGTTTTGAAACAGTGTAGGTCCAAGTATGCAATCTTGTAGAACTCCACTTAATACTAGACTGGCTTTTCATATCGGCGTAAATGCCACTAGGGTTCACTCTTTTACGCGAAATACGCTTTCAGCTATTCGCAGCATCACAAACTGCAGAAACAATCCAATCAGCCTACACTGTCATTACCACATTCTAATGTGAAAGCCTTTAAGGGTCATTAGGCAGTTTTTAAGACAGCAGTTGGGAGATGTCTTCGCAAAGAATTAATTTTTGAATTGGAATAGGGTGGATCCAAGTATGCTTCTCATATCTGCGCCCACCACAGATTATCCTTTCTATTCGTAGCCTTCAGCAGTTCGTTATATCGTAAGTGGCAGAAGCGATTCGAATAACTTTTATATTTTCTTCAGCTAAACTGCACCTTTTCTTCAAGCCACGAATCAGTTCTCCCAAGACATACTACAGACTGATTTTCTTTTCCATACAAATAAAGACGTCCGATACGCCTCTCTACTTCTTATGTCACACCTTCCAATGAACCAAAATTATCATGTATCAGTTCTCGTTCTCTTCTGTTGGCAACTCTATTTAACACGTTCCTGCAGTAGCGTTGCAATGCTAACATCCTTATGGTACAGAGCAGTCATAATTAAAAGTACATATCCAACTACACAACCTTGTGGAACGTCACATATTTGACAAAATTGATATGCTTTTGCAAATACTGATGAATCAAAGGTCATCACTTGTTACATTTCATCATGTACGATACATCACCTCCTTCTGCACACACATAACAATCTTCTTCACTAAAAGTGTTTAACGGACTACTTACCAGGATTATGCACCAACAGCCAATAACACATCGTGATGATGAACGAGTAAACTGTCGCCACCGTATACATGACCCAGTACAGATGATGTAGTCGACTCTTCTTCGCCTGTCGCACTATTTCGAAATCCTCCCGTTCCACCATCATACCTTGCGTAACAATCCACGCACCAAGCCATGCCTGCGCTGTGCACGCCAACAGCCCCCAATGGGTTAAATAGATCCACCATTTGGCATAATGATGTTCAAAGTGCTCCTCCGTCCGGCCGATGTCCAGCAAGGAGCATACCAATGCAGCCAGACAGGTGATCGCTGTTATCCAACGGTAAAGGAGATAAACTATGCGAACTTGAGTGTTACGCTGCCACTGTGAGTGGAATATGGTTGGTGGGTTGGGGGGTGTCAATTCGTTTAGTTTGTGAATGGATTTTGTGGTCATGGTCGAGATTCCAGAAATGAAGACGAACAACGCCAACGACAACGACGACAGCGATGAGGACATGAAAAGAAAAAAAAAAAAAAAAAACAGAAAAAAAAAGTTTTTTAATTAAGCAACACTCTGTATCATGGCGCAGACATAGGCACTGCCATGGTGAAGGACAGTATCAATGTCAGGATTAGTGGTGGGCTGTAGATTGTTTCTTTTTGATTTCTTTTAGACACGTGACGTGGGTAATTGCTATGGAATCGAGTTGGAGGAGGTTGTAATGCCGCAATAGATACTTGCAATTGACGGGAGCTTAAATTATTTAGGTGTCAAGTAAGAGAACTTATCTTTGATATTTGAGACGACTTGTTGACCGGGTGACCTATAGCTGGACGAGAATTTCGGTCCCTCAAATGGATGAACAGGGGATGGGGCCATTCGGTGGCAAAGTTGTTGAGGATTGATGCGAATTTAGGAATTTCTTGTCGACAACAAATGGTTACAGTTCGTGGTACCTTACACGCAGAGTGTTTTCTACCAAGACACTGCCAGAACCTCCGACAACAGGAAGTAAGGTTCAGAAATTGACTACTCTTGCAGTATTGGAAGTCATATTCTAAGCACTTTTTGGGCACTAATTCGCTGTAGAATAAGTCTGTAACTGGTCGTAATGGTCGTAGTACTTTGCAGATACAACCTTTTAGAACGTATTTTTTGTATCTGAAAGCTGAACAAGTGGCCAGTTATCGAAACCTCACTGTCGTTGTCGATGCTCCGATATGATTTATCTGAGATTTCAACCAAAATTTTAGGCGTCAAGACGTCGTAAACGGTTGTATCTTTAAACATACTGTGGGCATTCAAGGGTTTCACTTAGGTCCAAAGAGTAGCGCGATATTAGATTAAAAGAGACACCCAATCAGATTTTCCCAGCTCAGGCTGGTAGATTCCAATTGTAGGCTAGTTTCCTTCTCCTGGTACCACACTTTTAAGACGGTTCAAATCGTCGATAATACTTAAGTTGTTGGCAGGGAATTAAAAGATTGAAGTGTCAAATATCTTGCTCCAGATACATGTGGATTTTGAAGGGGGGCTATCACCTTAGACATAATGACTTACTCAATACCGACGATGAATGGCCCTTTCTTTAGCTTTAAACATTTATTTAAGGGTTGATGGGTTGCTCCACCTAAATCACTCTATACCTCAGTTCTCTGTTTGAATAGCGTGAATATTGCCGGTCAAAGTAAGCACCCTTGAGGAACGCCACTTATACCAGAAGCAGGTAGTCCTACAACCCTACACATTTTCTCTATCACAAGAGGTACACACTCGCAGGATCTGTCCTTAAATCTCGTTCATAAGTATATCCGTATAGAGTTCGTCAAAAGAGTTTGGTTCGCCTCTCAATCTTGAAGTATTAAAAAATTAAAGCACTTCGTTCTACCAAACACTTTTGAAATCCTTCAACGTACATCTCTCTCTCCCTCTCGACAGCTTCACCTTGACCGGAAGCCACTTGAAGCGTTTCCCAGTATGAGGTGCAAAGCCTCTTATTTTTAAAAACTTCTGCAGTGTATTTAAGGACATTTTTTTTTTTATGTTTTTCTACGCACTTCAACGTTTTAAGACACAGGACACACACATAACAAGTCTTGAGAGGATTCTGCTCTGTTTAACATCCCCTTTTACCGTTGGCAAGTCTCAATGGCAACTTGTGAACGACAACGTTGTTTGAACTTAAAAAGTGGGTGACCTGCCTGAGTTACTGGCATCACATATTACTCTCGTATAGTCAGGGGGTATGTTCAAAGGAGAAACCTTTCATCGTATCCTGCTTTGTTTATCAAGGTTAATTGGGCAAACGTTAGTTTGAAGGATACACCACATTCTGTTGTGTAAACTTGTTAGAATGGGAGACAAAAAAACAAACCGTTGGGGTTTGGTTTACAGCTAGTCTACTGAGGGTGCTTAACAATTGTGCAACAGTCAACTTTGTGAATACAAAAAAAAACAAGTTGAGGTCAATTAGCATGAATATGGGAGTAAGGGTGCGTGCTGCACAAGGTCTTTGATTTCTGTGTAATCTTCTTGAAAACGGTAATTGGGGATGGGAAACTACTTTTAAAGGAATTAGCGTTGCAACAGGAGTGATATTCAGTGCTATTGAGATGCGTTTTTGACTCGCAATTGGTAGATAAAAAGCGAGAATGAAATGTGCTTAGGATGGAGTGGTAAAGGTACCTCCTTGCACATGCGATTTTCTTGGATTGCATTGCGATGCCTAGGGGTTGTATACTTTCGTCTTTGAAGTGCAACTTGGCCTGATTTTTGGGTTTTCGCATTGGAAGTCCTTGAAACAAACTGCATCGCAATGCATGGTTTCAAGACGGAAAGTAAGACTGTTCCTATTTCAAAAACTTATTCTGCACCAACCTTCAACCGAAGTCTTGTGCTCGTTCGATTTGCTACTGCATACTTAAGCCTTAAAGTTAAGGCTCATGATGAGAGGACTTTTTTACCCGATCCAATGCCATGTGATGCTTTCCATTCTAAAATGTACAGAAAGGTTGCAATCTTGTGTGGAGTGAGTCTTAGCCTACTTTGTGGTAATTTTTCAACGCAACTTTTACAGAGCCAAAGTTGGTCTTGACGCTTTTCACTTAGGCCTCCATTGGGTCGGTTGTGTTCCCTTTATCTACCGAACTAGATAGGAGAAGTTATGTGATGTTCGTCTAGCAAATTTCAATACGTCCCCGATTCCTTTCTTACTGAGGTGTGTTAGACCTGGTATCCTATGTTTTGCACTAATTATTCCTCTTAAATTTCGCATGAAACATCGTTCCTAACTTTGGTTTCCAAGTGATTCCTATGTCAGAAGGTGTGGTGGGTGAACCCTTTATGAAAATACTTACGAGCTATGGCGGGACATTCGCAAATAATGTGCTCGGCAGTTTGAGTGTCTTTAAGGTATAATCTGCAAGTGTCAGGTTGGCTAATGGCTAAGAGGCATTCCTAAGGTGGTTTTTTGAGAGATCAATGACAGGAAGTCAAAAACTTGGCATTTTGTCTTTTCATTGCTAGAATCGCTCTCGATCTTTTGCAAGACCAAGTCTATAAATTTCTTTGCATGCCTAAGACCTTCCTGCGAGTCCCAGTTTGAGTGCTTTTCATGTTGTTCTCTACGTTCTAGCTCTATTTTTATTTGGCTGAAAGGTAAGCTACAAAAGGATGCAGAACCTATAAATTTGGAGATTTTCCGTATTCTCAATGCATTGTGACTAGGAACCCAGCTGAGTGATAGAGTGGTATGTGCAGCTTGGTGCTTGGTTAAGGAGGCCATTCTAAACTAGTTCTGACTCAAAGCTGAATGATCTGAGGGCTTTTAGAGCTGCTTGGCTATCTGATAAAATGTTTATGTGTGATCTTCGGAGGTGCATTCTCCGGCACATAGATGTATACTACAGTCCTGTGCTCGGGCGATAGAAGTTTTGTGACCTAGTAGTACAGCAGGCTTAAAATTAAGACCAAAAATGCTGTCACACCAATTTTTTCCGTTTTTGAACCATCAGAGCACCAGATGACTTATGGCTCCAAGTAGAGGAGGTGGAGATTTTTCAAGTGGAGTGCTAATTATTTTCTTAGGCATGACGTCCGTAACACACACTGCCGGTGGGGATAGCAGCTTCATATGAAGTCAGAGTTTATGGCATTTCAAGGGAGATGAAGCTTAAGAGCGCTAGTGGCAGCAATCTTCTTAACTCGTGTTCAGAGAGATAGGGCTTTTGCACATCTCACCCTACGCTGATGAGTCTCTAAACGTTTTGAAGGATAGTTCGAGCATAAACTTCGCTTCTTCGGGTTTTTCCCAACACATAAGCCAGACATTGGTGGTTATAGGAATGACAATGGTAAGGTAAGTCCTGTGAATCATTGTGAGCTTATGTACTAGTCGTGGATTGTTTTTCCTTCATGGGCTTTGCTGAAAAGTGTTGAGAGTACTGAGGATGAATTAGAGTCAAGGTCCTACCTTTTTCTATTCTCGTAGTATTTGTGGCTCAAAAAGTGATGACAATAAGACTCCTAGACAGAAAGCTTTAAGAAGCCGCCTTAATAAAGGAGTCACGGCCTGGTAGCAAGGCCCATAGTACTACCAGGCAGTATCTCCTTTTTTTGTGTAGTACATGTAGAATTTCAGATCTTATGCGTGTCTCTTTGGTGCTTGGTCGCTGTGATTGATGTTTCCCAAGTGGGGTTTGAACTCACACCGGCCAGGTCGCAAGGCAAACACAACACCTACTACTCCGTGGCCGGCTGTTCCTATTGATTGGTTGCTCTTCATTCATTCAAAAGCATGAAACATGGAAAAAAAATAGTTTACTGGCAAATTTGGAGAGAAGGGGAAGCTATTTTCTGAACCTTAAAGGCCTTACAGCTAAGGATACGTACTGAACTACCCTTTAACATGAGAATGTGTGCTTTCCAGATAGCCAGCCGAAAGCCCGTGGACAAATATTTATCCTTGACGTGGAAATACTTTCTCTCAAACGTAGGCGTTTCGAAAATGTCCAAAATGTTGGAGTTGTTGCTCTAGAAAAAGACGGAAATGTTACGAAAACACTTATGTTTCTTGGTGAATATCCTTCAAATTATGTATAAACAGGGGAAACTTCTGAAATTGCCACCAAAACATTATAAAAAAACGGAAGACGTCTCCAACTTCGACATCACAGGAGTCGCTGCATACAGACCGTAGTTCTTAGATTCCAATTATTATTCGTCCAAGAGTACCACCTTCAAATTGCTTCAATTAATTCCTTCCAACCGTACGACACTGAAACACAAGATTCCTATCCCCAGTCCCCATAAACGTGCCTAACATTCCATCCTTAATTGAAGCAAGAAACCATGCAAACTCACCTGACACAAGTAGAAATTGTGCCGATGCACATGCTCCGATGAGAATTCTGGAAAACAACTGTTCCACAATTTGCTGACCATCATTCTATTACTTGGTGGACACTTTGTTGTTGTATCTGTATCTTCTTCTTCTTCTCGATGTAATTCCGAATCACCGTTCCTATAAATTTTTCCACCTGTCGTCGTCGTTGTCGGTGATGTAGATTTGCCAGTTCCGCTAGTCTGATAATCAATTCCAGGAGTACTATGCAATGTACAGCGACTACTAACAGCAGTGCTTGGGGTTTTTGTTCCAGCTCCACCGCTGCTATTGCCACCTCCGCCACCGCCACCCACAACACTTTCAGTGCTAACACTTGCCGCACTATTATAGTGTCCTGTGAGGGCCGATAAACTATTAAGCGTACCGACACTATGATGCGTGTCAGTACGCTCTGTAGCTCTTGATATTATACTCTGGCCACTGCTCGGCTCTGGGCATACGTACAGCGAATAAGCCAATGTGATCTGATTTTTTTCTTATTTCCGGGAGTAAGGAGTTCTCCTTGGCGGACGAATTGACCTGAAACGTAAAGAGAAGGAACACAATTAGGATAATTAGTAGAAATTCGAATATTCATAGAGGGGCGGGTAACCACGTGAATTGGAATAACGAAGAACATGTGGGCACAGTATATTGCCACATCGGGTGTCTAGGAATAGGAGGAATCTAGAATAATTGTCCTTCGAGTGGTTTAGCGTGAAAGTTCACTAATTGAACGAAGGATGTCGTTGATTTAGAACGTTGGAGGTGGTAGGGAGTAGGTATGGAAAAGCGGATGAAAATGAGTCATAAGACCGTGTGACTCACCTTCGAAACCTACATGTTCAGGCCTTTCAAAAATCCTTTTCATTGAAACGAGTTATTAGGAACGCAATTGTATCTACTCGGTCGTATGAGTATCTTTTTTTTTTAGACATTTTCCCATGACCACACCATTCGTGTCAAATTTCATTTTAAGACCAAAACTTCATGACGTTCTAGAATGTAGCGACAGACAAACGTAGAACCCGTTCGTCTGAGAGTGTGTGTAGAGTAGACTCAATTGTTTCACCATTCCTGGCAAACATTTAAAATTTGCATTTTCATTTAACTATCTACAGCTGAATACACACAACATGCATTCCCCCCAAAATAAGAGAGCGGATGTTTCAAATTAAATACCATCATCTACCAAAGTTGGCACTTTATATAGAGCTTCTGGTGATAGTGGTTAGAATGAGGGTGGTTTTGAGGGTTGATGGTACTACTCGTACAATTGTGCTACCATGTCGAGTAATAGAAAATTGAAGAGGAGACAAAACAAGGATGTGTGTGTGTGCTGTTTTGTTGGAGAATAAATTAAAATTATTTCAACGTTATCCTTGGATGTTGGCTTGATGGCAAAATTGGGGGGGTAAATGAAATGAATTATTTTGGTAATGGCTTTTCTTTAAATGCAAAAGATACATAAATCTTGCCGAAAACCACTTTGGGAGATTTCGTTTCAATTAGTTAAGATAAACCCGATAATTGGAAACCATATAAAGAAAACGAATTCACGTGGAATGTTGACGAAGCAATGCACTTTTAGAATATAATATCGATTGGAGGACTTTATTCAGTTTTTGAAAAATTTACAAAAATACATTAGAAGTTAAAATTTCGGCAGATAAACACTGCATCACACGAGACACTCCGTTTTCGAAGTACTTGAGGGAACGTTGCAAATTCAAAAGCGGCGCCATGACTCAGGGGTTAATGTGAAAGTTGGACATTTTCAAAAATTCCATTCAACTTGTAGAGAATTTCAAAATTTCTAGCAAAACATTTCGTCATTTGAAGTATTCACACATCAAACCGATTTTCATTGACATCGAAGTAAAGTCAGGCATTTTCGAAAATTCCTTACATTTTTCTAGAATTCTATAAACTTCGACAGCACAGTTTTGGAGAATTTTAAAATCTGCCGCAAGACGCGTCATTTTTGGAATACGAGTACTCGCACTAGAAACTGAGTTTCATTAACATTAAAGCAAAATATTAAATTTAAAAAAATGTCTGAACGAAAGCCGATGTTTTTCGAAAATATTCCTTAAATCGGAAACCTCATTATCGAATCTCGAAACCAAAAATTTCTACCAAAACATTTTGTCATTTTTATACTCGCACTTAAAACAGATTTGAACGAAAACCGATCGTTTTTATTTTTTAAATCTTAAAGTGCATTTCAAAACCCGACACTTTTTTTAATTTCCATTAATTTTGATATTTTCAAAAATTCGAACTTTTGAAAATTTGTAGAAAAATCTGTAGCTACAATAAATTCCAAACCATTTTCGAGATACTTAATTTCCAAAACTTATTCCATTCGTCTCGACGTAATATCGGACATTTTCCAAAATGTGTACCATTTTCAAGACTCAAAACACAAAGGATTTTCATTTTCTGAAATGAAATAGAGTACCAGAGAGCATCGAACATATCGAAGACACGGACAAAATCCACTTACATAGCTGTCCATGTGGTCTGAAGAGAAACACCACAGGAATACACCACATTTTTCAAGCCGTGGTGTAGGTAGGTATATTTCTGTGCCTCAAGGGCTCCCAAATTCAATAGACTAACGCTTAACTTTCAAAAGATAAAATTTCACAATTACGCCTTCGGGGAGCTTCACGACTTTTTACTCCTTGTTTAGTTCAGGTAATTCCTCGAGAGGCATAGGACATCAAGAATGGCGCTGCTCTATCGTTCTGCTATGGGTTTCAGTTCCCTTAAGGTCATCTCCAGTGACACAGATTTCTTCTCAAATATTCTAAGCCTTTAGGGTGAATAATCAAAATTTTCTAGATTGTCATAGGGGATCATAAACAAGTTGTTGATTGCCAGACAAGCTACTACATATGCAGGTTGTACTAGATCGGCCGAGAACAGTGAGAACACTGACGCGATTTTTTTGTGAATCAGGCGTCCGATTTTTGATTGGTTTCACACGTTTCTGGCGTGGGAACAGCATTGTAGCATTGAACTCTTGCGACTGCATATAAGGTTAGGTTAGGTTGAGTAGTGTTATGAGGCCATCAGCAGACACCAGGAACACCAGAGTGGGCTCATCGCGATCCCTTGGAAACTCACCCGTTTAAAAACCTAAGCCACGTCTTCCATGCACTGTTCCTACAAAATTCAAATGAATCATTATTTTGGGTTAAAAACCCAATCTGTTCGGAACTGTCCAAGAAGTACATTGCAAAGTGATTTAGTCTGTTCCGGCATGCGTAGAGAAGATGTGTTATATCCTCTGCGACACCATTGCAGTACTTTCCTTATTCGATAAATCTAATCTCACTGCGTGCCTGCTCAGAAGGCAATGACCAGAGAGTATCCGCTGTTCTTATCCGTGATTTTCTTAGTTTTTTAAAATCCTTTAATTTTTTTCCTTTAAGACTTTAAACAACCTATAACCTAGAAGGAGTTGGACCATCTTAATCATTAATAGTCTTATGTCGTCGATAATGTCACTTTGTGGAAGCTCTGATACTTTGTTGGTCAGCAAGTCGGCACTTTCGTTACCGTCTAGCGACTTCCTATAACTTTCTATTAATTTAGGTCTTCTCACCCATGGTGGGGCATAACTCGTTAACTACGTTTGCATGCCATCTCTCCGCATTTATGTAGAGCATCTTCACTCTCCCCAACTTAGCCCCAAAGACCGGTATTCCTCCTGAATGATTCTGTGCCATTTTAACTTAGAGCGATCTATTTTCTTGCAAGATGGCGTAAGTAGATTCCATTGAATGGCGGAAGGTATCAATTCGTGTGAATAATCCATTACCACTTTCATCGTCAGATACGTTTTTGCTCCATTCTGAAGTGAAGCTGTTAATTTCTGATACAATTCGTTTAGAAAATCCTTGAGATGAGTCGAGGACGATGTTTGGCAGCTTACAAGTGATATTGTAAATCACTTTCCAAGTACTACACCCATTGGTTCTCCATAAAAGCGGAACAGTCGCTGCTTAGTTTTTGTACAGAAAACACTGCTTTCCTAGACAGCAAACCGAACGAAACTTTTGTTTTCCCGAAGTCGCTGTCTGGACCTCCATAGTTCAGTTCGACCGTCAGATGCAGCTAAGTAAGGAAATCTGCTGACATTACTGACTAACAATGTTGACGTCTGTGGTGGGCTATATGAGGATGAGAATCTTTGTTTTTAGTGCGGTAGTCAGTCAGTTACACTGTCCTTGATTCATTATTCAAATTTAACAGCATTTGGTGAAGGTCCATGCTATTCTCTGGGGAAAGTATGCACTCATCATCAGCGCAACCCAAGTGCAATCCTTAGTCCAACATCATTAATCTCGACTCGAACAAAAGTGGTGATAGTTTCTAGCCTTGTGGGCGCCGTGGTTCAGTGGTTTGTGAGTTGGACTGCTGAGCGGATGGTTCCAGGTTCTCGCGAATGTCTGGCAAATGTTCGAGAGTAATAAGTGTCTTGACAAAGCTCCTCAAAAAAGGAGCCTTTCGGATATGGCTTCGCACATCACGAACGGTCGCGAGAAGCTAGGTCCTAGAGCACATACCGTCTGTTGTGCCAAGTATTTGTAGTTTCTAGCCCTGTCATGTCCTCAGGCACTTACATAACTATTCTGTAAGATGGGAGAGCCCGCTCATTGAAGGCGGCCTTAAGATTCTCCTACTACGTAACGTTCGTCAGATGAAGGTACACACTCCTCTGAGCTGGATTGTATGACCAACGAATGAAAGACGTACTTCGTCCGATACCGGATGGAAGGTGGAGTTATTCCGACAAGCACCGAAATTTTGTCGAATTAAGCTGTTCTAAATTGATTTTCAAGGCGAGGCTTGAACACATAATGTTTCCGAAGCACTATTTGCTGCTGCCAGTTCCATTAATTTATTTTTAGTCAGAGTAGTTGCACCCGCCCACTGCACATTCATCAACAAAATGCATCTCTCCTAAATTTGGTCAAAGTATCCGTGTCTGCATCCCCAGTTTTCTAGAAAGTTTTTCATTTAGAATCACCACCGGGAGGTTAAGCCTAAAGGGGGTGGGGAGGGGGGATGGGAGACTGCATTCATATTCCTCACATCATGATGGGTTGAAAATTAAATAAAAATCCCTGCACATCCTATATTCCCACCGTTACTCGCCACTCACTTAGTCACTTCAACTGTCAACTGCGGAACGACACTTTACAACATTAATTAATTTCCCACAGAGAACAAATTTCATGACAGCTGACACACTCAACCAGACTGGGTTGTCTGACGAGAGGAAGGACACCGCATTAACGGGAGTACACATGGAGTACACATACGAACAGCCACATTAACTCGCAAAACCCCCCTCCCCGCTCCCACATTGTGCATTACCATCGCTCTCCGGCGGAAGATGAACGTTTTTTCGTGCTTCCTGGCGGATGGTGGTTGATTAACAAGATAGTGCCAGTGTATGTGCACACATTTGCACAGGGTGTCCTTTTAATGAAATCAATGAGAGCTGAGGAAAGGAAAAGCATGACCGCAAAAGAAAGTTTTTTTTCTCTCTCTCTCTCTCTCTTTCGTTTCTTTCATTATTTCAGGTGACATCGGCTATACTGTATGAATCATAACACTAATTACCGGTGTGTGAAGTCGACAACACACACACGAGGATTTTGGCATCTTGCCAAAATGTGTTCATGAGAAAAGCAATTTATCGTGTGCTTACGTGCTGCCTTTCACCTACTTTCGGTTTTACAGGTACTCGTACAGTCTACGGTACAAAAACGAGGACGTAAAGGGTATAATTCACTTCAGTATTTGTTTTCTAGAGCTTTCGTTGAATGAAGATACTTTTGTCGAGGGATTTTCTCTTTTGACCTTGAAAAGGTTTCTTTCATACGCGCGCATCTGTCATTTATTTGATCGGTTATTTTGACACAAAATTTACGAGGAGTGCACTCAAAATCTGTGTACTTCATCGCTGCTTTGGTTTTCTACGCCCCTTTGATCCAGTGAGCCTTGATTTCGATTTTCCGGGACCGAAAAGTCTGTAACTTACGATCCCTTATTTGTTCGATGCGTCTAAGCAAATGTTGGCATAACTACCCAGGAGGAGCATACCCAGGTTGCGCCACTTAAGCAGAATCTCAAGAGTTGTAGGCTTTCTGGAGAGCTCATCTGCCTTCCAGTTTTCTGGAATGTCTCTATGGCCAGGCAGAGATGGATGGATGGCTTCGGGAGGAAACGGCCTTTGAAGTGAAGGAGCACGATTCCAGGGACTTGACTGTCAGTAAAAATGATAAAATCCTTATCAGATATTGGATTACATATCAGCCAGGACAAGGCTTCCTTGTTCGCCACGATTTCTGCCTGAAAAATGCTATAGTGATCCGGGAGGCGGAACGAGATGTTCAAATTAAGCTTTTTAAAAAAGACACCACATCTCACTGCGCCTTTGGTCTTAGAGCCGCCTGTGTAAAAGTGAACAGAACTACCATCCAAGGTGACATCGTTGTCTCATTCAGTGGAGGCAGAGATAGTTGCTCGGAAGTTACAGTCAAATCTCAGTTTCTCGGCGGGGCGTAGTCGAGGTTTTTACAGGTAGGGTTCCGATCGAGCATCGGAGTCGGCGTTGTAGCTGGACAATTGCAAGGAGTCTTTGAGCATTTACTAGCCTGGAGAATCCCTTAGCTAACAAACTGAGAGTTAGCTCGGCCCTTAGCAAACTGCCTCCAGTTGCGCACTTCGAGTTGGTTGAAGTCCCCTTCTATAGGTACTTACACTGCGTTGTCCCTCCGGGTTAGGTTAGAAAACTCCGCGGACTGGAACATTGAGCATTGATGCATGAAGGGTAGCACATATCCTTGCCAAAATCCGGAGCCATGTTAAAATAGTTTGGAGGAATATATGATACACGGCACCATCCCATGCATAAGTCAGCTGATGTTCCTTAGAGAAGTAGACGATCCACTGTATACGGCTGTCTAGGTGAATAGATAGTGCGGATGAAGGTAATACCTCATCACTCATGAATATTAGCGGTAGTCATGCGGCAAAGGCTCACTTCCCGGTGTAGTAGGTGCCTCAATAAGCATGGATTAGAACAGCCAGTGAAAAGCTGCCAACACCCATCTGAGCATTAGAGTGAATCAAATAAAACCTTCGTCAGCCTTTACTTACTTAATAAGATGGCCCTACAGTACGTGGTGGAGCTGGGCCACAACCAACAAGCGTCTCCAACCAACTCGATCTCTAGCTAGCTGCTTCCAGTTCCGCACACCAAATTGGTTGTGGTCTTCTTCCACTTGCGCTTGCTTACAGAGCCGCGGTCTTCCTCGAATGCTTTGTCACTCGGAAGTAGGTTTGAAGAATTTTCCGACCGGACCATTGGTGCCCCAGCTTCCTCACCTCTTTGGACCTCCACTAAGTCCGTGTCGCTCAACAGCCCGCACCGATGCAGCATCTCCTACTTTCCTCACAATCTATGCACTCGAAACAACCAATAACTTTTCTCATCACCACAGAAAAATATTCCGGACCACCCTGTACTCAGAAATACGCTTAAAATAAACTACACCCTCTGACTTGAATTTTGGTTTTTGTTTCACGCCGCTAGCCCACCTAGAACCGAAGATACATGAAATCCTAGCTCACCACCCATCGAAACTTTACCACGAAATTTCTCGTGAAACACCAGGCGCACAGAAATCCTCAGAAAGTAGCAGGTAAACCCAGCCTCTACGGCGACACGAAATGAACTGCTGGGCATGCGTCCGATGCGTGTCGATTTTGGAGGCGATTTGTTTTTGGCGTAACTTCTCTGTTTCTTGACGGATTTTGACGATTTAGGTGTCATTTTAAAGGTAATTTCATGGAGATTAAGATGGGATTGATTTGCGTTGCGATGCTTGGCCTAAGAATTCTGGATTTTACGAAGAAAGTTTATCACTTATTCGATCTCCCATTGTAATCATTTTCAAAACAAACAAATTAAATTTTAATGGAATCACACTGCTTGGCAAATAGACTTTCGGTCTGTAAAATAAATCGAGTCCTAGGTTTGTTTCCTTGGAGTTTTTTCGAAGTAACAGACCTTGGCGACCCTGAAGGAAAACATCCAACAAAAAGTAGAGAATTTATCGCCAAAAGTTTTGGGCAAAGTCATTGAATTTGCTGTGGAACGAGCAAGTATGACTTATCATCAAGCAGATCTCTGCCAAAGCATATCAGAATATTCGTTCCCTTCTATTAAAAATTTGTTGTGTTGCATATCAACACCGTCATCGGTGTACTTAAAGGCCACTTATACGCTATCCGGGTAGACCTCTTTGAAACAATTTATTTCCCTTGTACCTCTTCTGGCTTAAGGAAGATTGCTCTTCTTTTTAACGACCTTATCGATCTACCTTCTATAGTATCCTCAGCTTTATAAGCTTTAGATGCCGTGGTATCTGGATGGACCCTCTTTAGTCCAATTGTGTGTGTACCCTTATAACCTCACCTTGACCTTACCATTTACATGTGGGCTATCAGTTGACCAAAGTTCGAACGAAGCATGGAACATGAATAAATCAAACCGAAAACGCCATCAATAAAATGCAAAAAGTTCGCATATGTCGTCATTCACACAAACTAATCTAATCTCCTTCTATTGCCCCCTAATGCTCGATCTTGTTCACACCACTGTACTATATATGTACGTCCCCCCATAATGCATCTGCAAAGCCTCTCCCTTAATGCACCCACAATGCATGGAATCGCCCCCATCCCTACACGTTTGTATGTAAAGCAAAATGGATTCAAGCGCACCGACAGTCATCACAGCTGAATGGTTTCAATTTGAAAATGTGCAAATCCACTGTGTGTGTGCAACATGAATGAGTCCTTCGCCGCCGTTCTATATTCAATCTCTCATTGTAGGGCTAGGCGCCTACATAGAGTGTTTTTTTTTCTTCTCCTCTTTGTAAGGATATGCATGAGATTGTTTCACTACAAATCGAACAAAAGGAAGAAAAAAAACCGCAGTTTTTGTGGGAATTTCAAACTTCAGTTCGTTTGGTTGGCAGTGTGTGTTTATGTAATGTCCTGGTGATACTCATTTTATGATTACGATAATATTTGGAAGATTATGAAAATGGTAGTCCTCCTTAAAAAGCCACTGGAAAATGGATATGAATTTGTGAAATAGGATGAGAATGTCTAAGAGGGTTTCTGGGCGACCGGGTGAAGGTGAACTGAAGTTTTTTTGGCTCCAATTTGATGCCAGGATTTTGGGAAAATGTGTGAGGTTAGGAAATGAATGGAAACGAGTGACAGGGATAATTTTGTATGATTACACCGCAGGGGATGGTTGGGTACATAGTTGGGTAGTTTTTTGCTTTTTGTTGTGGCAGTGGCAATCGGTTCTTTTGTTTGTTTTTGTGGATAAATTTAAAATTTTTTTTTGTTGGTTTTAGTGTTAGCGAGGAAAATTTATTTAAACCGCTGGAGGCGGTGTTGGGTATCTTGCTCAAGTTGGTGTTAAGTTATGACACCTGCAGAATGAATTATTTTGAAATTCAATGAAGGAAATTTCTGGCAAAAAGTGAGTCCTTACATTTGCAGTCGATCTGACTTGTAAATATACTCGTAGAAGATGTTTTCCATTTGTCGGTGTCCATGAGACCGGAATGATATTATTTTTCACATTTAAGAGGGCTACGACTATTTGTTAATGAATTTGCATACACAGTATGATATATTCGAAGCATACTATCTCTAATCCCTTGATTCCAGGATTTGTACTTGATATTTCCAGTTCATATTACGCCATACGCTCCTGTTACGAGTTTGTCCGCCTGTCCTCTTGGTCCTCCTCACAGGGGCAACTCCAAAACCACATCCGAAAGGAAGTCAATGATATTTTGTCTTACGTGGAAATAGTTCCAACCATCAAGGTCCGGCAAGTGAAGGCTTGGTAAGCCTCGATTAAGTACCAGGAGCCCAGGTTTCACAGGATAAATTCAGGATAAAAATACAAATCGTTAAGAATACGAATCATGAATGAATTTGGGCGGTGTTATCTGGGACATGAATTTGGTATTCAAACTCAACGAGACAGTACATCTTGATGTGGTGGACGGTGGTAGTCATACCTAGTGGAACAAGGCATGGCCATATACCCAACATCGCATAATCAGCGTCTCTGATCACACAAACATTCATAAAACGGTCCTCTTTTCCCGAAGGTGCCGAAGGTGGCATCGGTGATTCCCTTTTTTTCTCGTTAAATTTCTCCACTCAGCCCAATCCTTTGCTATACCCTCAGTTGAATACTAGCGTACGCCAGATTTTTTTTAGGATTTTTCCGACGATAGTATACCATGTGGTCTTCAGTCCTCCTCTTTAGTGTTTTCATTCTGGTCTTGCTTCTTAAACATTCTTCGCTTGCCGGTGCTCTTTCATGTGCATTAAGTGCCCAAACCATCTCAGTTCCTTGTCCTCGAGAATTAGTTTAGCCGATTTGAAATGCAGTTCCTTTCGTCTTCGTTCTTTTTCTTGTCCATTTTTCTGACTCGTAGAGCTCTCCTAAGGTAATGCTTCTCCGTAGCGTGTATTTGTTCTTAATTTTCCTGTGAGCGTCCTGTTTTCACCTCAGTGCAAGAAAAGTGTTACGTACGAACTTAAAGGCCTCCAGCGTACCCTTCCTTTAATCTAAGGGAATTTGGTCGCTGAGACTGAGAATACTTCTCTATGTTTCTATTCCGCGTATCAAGAATACTTCTGTGACTTCGTTGATTTGAATTCAAAGAATTTTCAACCAAAAGCGGCAGTAGAAGGTGGAGAGTGGACGTTCTTTGTCTGTTGTGCAGGATGCCACTTGGAAACAATTCTGTCGACCAGAAAACACACCAATCGGCTTCATGAAGGCCACTAACTATTCCGCAAAAAACACCGAACAATTTTTCATGGATCTACCTCTCGCGAATGTCTGACACACGTCCGAAAGTAATAACTCCCGAGAGAAGGCTTCTCAATTCGCCCTTCGGATATAGCTTTAGACTGTAGGTGCCTTCCATTTCTGTGAAAAAATGTAACACGCACAGCGCGAATGGTGGCGAGAAGCTAGGTCCTGGACCACATATGTTCTCCTGCGCCAAATACTTATTATGAAAGAGAAGAATGGAATTTCATAGAAAGTCTTGTACATCTCCGAAGGACAATTGATGGTTACCACGGCAGCAATTTTATTTTTCCTTAATATCACCACGTCCTGGAAACCGCCAGACCCTACCCAGAGCTTCATTGTCTTCATTGTCTCCCTTAAATTCACACAGCTCCTTGTTTCGATCTCGTGAAGCTTACCATAGAAAATTCTTTTACACTCGTAGCGGATTAGATGCTTTAAGGTCAAAGACGCCAGCACCAATGTTAAACCCCTTTTGTGAACCACCCAGATAGGACTCGAGTTCAGTAAGTTGAAGCCCATGCCTCGCCTCGAGGAGGACAGCAGCAGATGTAGCCGAACCGAACGCAGCCGTACGCTCGAGAATACGAGTATCACTGCTGTGACTGCAAATATCCAAGGGGACCCTCAAACATAAACCATACGACGAGCCACGTAATTAGTCATCAATAGAAGGTCTTGAGTACTTCCCTACTTACTTAGATGGCGCTGCAGTTCGGGGTGAATCTGGACCTCAACCAACAAGCCTCTCCTATTAGCCCGGTTCTTAGCTAACTACCTCGAGTTGCGTACATCAAAAGTTGGTTAAGGCGTTGAGCCTCTGGGTTAGTTTTGAAGACTTTGCGGAACGGAGCATTGGTGTCCATTCGCTCTACATTTTCTAGCCATTTTAAGCGACTTAAGCGAGTAGGTCAATGTCGTTGTACAGCTGTACATGTACTATTGACTGCAGACCACCCATCTAAATAATCACTTCTGAGTCACTGAAAATCCGTGTGGAATGCACGAAGGACATCCTCTCAAAGCGGCTGTTTGGTACCGCGTTTAAAAGCGATTGACTGGTAAGCGCTACAGAACCATGATCAACGACTTTGTGACGATTTAGGTTCCATGTGGTTCCAAGACGACGATTTCGATGCACAGACAGCACGAGCGACAGCTCAATCTCTAGCTAGCTGCCTTTATTGTCGCACTCTAAGTTAGTTGAGGTCCACTTCCACTTGCCTGTGCCACCGGAGTTGCGGTCTTCCTCTACTGCGTCGTCCCTCGGGGGTGGTTTTGAACATTTTCTTGGCCGGATCATTGGTGCACATGCGCTCTACATGCCCTAGCCACCTCACCCCTTTGAACCTCTACTACGTCGCTTTATATCATCCTCCACTCACCGTCTATGTTGACTTTTCTTCTCGACGCAACCAATAAACTTCACTAACACAAAAGGCAAATATTCCGGACCACCCTGTACTCAGAACTACTCTTAAAATAAACTACACCCTCTGACTTAAATTTTGGTTTTTGTTTCACGTCGCTAGCCCGTCTAGAACCGAAGATCTGTGAAATCCTAGCTCACCACCAATCGAAAATTTGCCTCGAATTTCTCGTGAAACACCAGGCGCACAGAAACCCTCAGAAAGTAGCAGGTAAACCCACCCTCTACGGCGACACGAATTTTGCTGCTGGGCATGCGTCCGCTGCGTGTCGATTTTGGAGGCGATTTGTTTCTCGTGTAACTTCTTTGTTTCTTGACGGATTTTGACGATTCAGGTGTCATTTTAAAGGTAATTTTACGGAGATTAAGATAGGATTGATTTGCGTTGCGATGTATGGCGCGAAAACGTAGAATTTTACGACGAAAGTTTAACGCCAATTCCCTCCTCTCTTTAATTTAATCATTTCGAAATACGAAGAAGTTTTATTTTTGGTAGAATCAGCTTGTACTCCTAACGGCGATGGTGCAGTGCGCACCACATCACTTCCTCCACTTGCCACCTAAATTACCATAAAAATCCCCATTTTATGTTGAACTAGTCGTTCTGCCTACAGATTTTGATTGAGGCACACCTTCGCTCAAAAGCGTTTAATAAAAGGAGAACGATGCAACGTTGTATGTATGTCTGTATGTAGCTAGGTAGACATGCTCTTGCATGGTATGATCTGTGGCCTAGTTTGTGCTGCATCGGTGGGCATTTTCTAGGGCGCCAGTCTTGTAGACATGAACGACACTTAAAGTCTCAAAAGGCCCCCTTCTTGAGCTCTTTCGCAATGACACTCACTTAAACGACCAAAAACTAGGTTACCAACTGAGTCCGAAAAAAAATGTTATGTTCTCCGTTTGTTTTATTTGTTCAACTATCGATCCAACTCAGCTCAGCCGAAAATAGTTAAAAACCCAGTCTCCCATCCTAAGAACGATAAAATAAAACACGAACAAGTCCACCGCTTGTCCTCTAACCTCCTCTGTGTGTCCAGTTTTTTGCTTGTTCCTCTGTGCACCCAAAAACAACGACGAATTTATTGCATCTGAAAGTGTCCTTAGGCCCGATGTTATTTTCATCAACTCTCCTTCCCCTCTGATGTATCTCAATTGCTTCTGACCCCCGCCCATCCTGGCAGCACAATAAAACGAGAGAAAATCTCTATCCAACGTACATACAGCACCGAAAGCACCGAAAACGAGAACGTGTACAATAAAAAGGATTCCTCTGTCGCGCGATAGAGAAAGCTAATTAAAGGACGAGAGTTTGGTGTTAACTAGGTCTTCCATTAGATTATTGCCACCTTTCATGGCCTGGTGAATGTAAATTTACCGTTTTGCGCCCCATTAACGCGGCTTGAATTGAATTTAATGCGAAAAAGTAGTTCTGTTAAATGGGAAATAATGGGCGTGGAGCTTGGCTTGTTTGTCCTGAAAATTGTACTGCTGCTGTCGCTGGTCCATTTCGATGGGGCTCTAGCTGTCTAGACAATGAATGGAAGGTAAATATCAACGCACATTATTGCATGGAGGTCGGCAAGTAGGCCTTGGCTGTGTCAGCATTAGTTGGCCGCATCCAATGAGGAAGTGTAAATTGTTGGCAGACACAGGCAAGTAGGTGGTGGCGACTTTAATGGTCTTGTGGTGGTGGAATTTGTGCATTAGCCGGCGAATAGGATATTATGCACAGCGGCACACATTGAGAAGATTTATTGCGAAATCAAATTTATGATGACAGTGCGCGGCGGTAATGTACGACCAGCGGACTAATGAAATGTTAAGTGATTTCGATGAAAAGGATTAAAAAGGAGTGAGTCATGTAGGTGTAGATAGCGCTTAGGGGACGCTGATACCCTGCGGTGTTTAAGAGAAACTTTGGTACACCGTAAGCCTTTTAGCATTCTAAAAGCAAAAAACCATGCGAATGGAGTCCAGGAATCCATTCGTGGTAGGCTCGTTATGTTTTTCCACATAAGTGGAGGGACCTACAGTCTAAAGCTATATCCAATGGGCGAATTGAAAAGCCTTCTCTCGGGAGTTATTACTTTCGGACGTTTGTCAGACATTCGCGAGAGGTGGGATCGTGAAAATCTTTGTTCGTGTCTTCTAGGATTCAAACTCTGAGGCTTTCACAAAGGAGTCTTATGCACTAGATTAGATTAGATAAGACTGGTCTTAGAGATGTAAGCGAACCGCGATTTTCGTAGATCTATTATGCTTCTCTGACTTGGGGCTTTAGTCGATAAGATACTCGACTTAGAGCACCTCCTCCAGTGCAATTTCCTTGATCAATCGAAGTATTAGGAGTGGACCAATAATGGCAGATCTGCGGTGTTTCCTACTTTTGTGGATCTATGCTCCACATTCCTATAGAAGGCGCCCTGAAGTTCCCTCAACATCTCCGCAGAATCTGCAGTCCCCACGTTGTTCTTTGCCCAGCTGCTCCTTAAGTCTACAGTGACCCGTAAGGAAGCATATAAGAATACGCAGCCGGTCTTATTTATATTTATACAGACCTGGCTTCTTTTCCAGATTTCGTTCCCGAGAAGTTCTTTGGCCTGCCTTAGTCTATGTTGTTCCTCCCAAAGTTTCGGTCTTTTACAGTCTTCCTCCTTCCTGAGTCCTTTCTGAGTTGTATGCGGTCTTAGTCCATAGAATGGTTCCAGGCCAGTAAAGAGGATTTTTGAGCCTTTTCTTCATCAGCTGCTTCATTTCCCGTCCACGTGACATCGTACCCAGTAGAGACTGGCTATGTTGTTCTCACTCAGTTGATCTACATTGGCAAGGCGCTTCCAAACCAATGCAGACCTTATTTATAGGAGCTTAAAGCCTTGATGACGGCTTGGCTATCCGACAATATTGCGATGTCCTGTCCGCGAAACTTTCTTTTGAGGGCCTAGACCTCCGCTTGGAAAATGGGGGTTCCCATGGTTTCTGGTACTGGGCCCGTATAAACCTGATCCAACGCACTAACCACTTAGCCATGGCGCTCCTGAGAACAGGTAGTTTTTTTTAAAAAAAAATGCATTCCGGTCAGGCCTCGTGCCTTCTGGGCCGTTTGTGTTAAGTATTACCAGAAAGATCAGAGGAAAAGACTTGGCCGCCTCGGCGTGGATAAGATATTTAGCAAACGATCCCAGGTCGTGTCACGATATCGATTCTCTTCGTCGTGAATCTAGTGACCCAGTACCCAGTAAAGGGGGTGGTTGTACTTTTCAGTTATCATGTGAAAGTCTTTCACTGCCTTAGGTCTTGTGGTGGTTGATGTGAAGGATTTGACGGCAATCTGACTGGACTGTCAATGCACACAACGATATCGGTTCGCTTTTACAGTGTTAATTGCCAATCAGAGGTGACTTCGCCCTAGAAAACGCTTCAATAGCTCGTGAGGTCCAAGGAGAGATGAATGTCTAGGTATTTATTGCCATTAAAATTGACAACGTTTCGTTGTAAGGAACAGCGCGGAGTGTCCTCTCTACTGTGACTCCTATTTCGTGCTTGTAGAACAAATTAAAAACTTCTTCAGCGGGTTGAAAGCCGGTAAGGATTGAAAGATGACAGAGCATCGAAAAGATTCTAGCATGTCCAGGGAGCAGAGAGGCAGTGATGGTTGGAGGATGCTGCCAAATCCACTCTCAACTTTCATGCTACACTGGGAGCTGTTTACCGACGATATCAATTCTAAGGATGTCCAGCATGATTTGGAGCGCCACTGTTGCAGAAATTCCTAGTGCACCGTGACATATACTCGTTGAGACTCGTTGAGCCGTTTCCCTTTAATTTAAGGTTGGAGTTTCTCTCCAGCAAAGCCCACCAGACTAGCTGTGGAACCTACCGGTCTTGTTCATGAGTAAAGCGTAACACTTTTCCTCCAATCAAGCCGTAGTCGCCATAATAGTAGCACTTTTTGGGAGGCTAAGAGGGGTTCTTCTTAAATTGGGTGACTAAAGCCAGGGACTTGCTGATTCTCGGTAGAAGGGACCAACATTTCGAGTCGTCTTGGCTTCATTCGAAGCTTTTTTCTTATATAGAGCATGTTCAGGAGACATCTCCAAGCGATGCCTTATTTCAGAGGACTTCTTTTGAACGCATCTCCAGGAGAGATCTCTAGAAAACGATCGGCAAGAGTCGAAAACATTCCATGAACTACATTTCCAGCTCACTGCGAAACCAAAGGATAAGTTCAGAAGGCTCTATCCCACATTTTTGTATCCTCTTGTATCTAACACTCTAGCGAAGGTCACTTTTGGATTCCAGCTAATGGGCTTCATTCACTAGTCTAAAACTAACATTTTTCCTCCTGTCTTAGGTGAACCATTCTCACTCGAATGCACTTGTATACCCACAAAACTTATGTAAGTCATGGTCATGATGATGATGAAATTGCAAAAAAAAACGCCCTTTACAACCTAAACAATCGGGGTAATTGCAACCTTCTACATCCTTCTGCAATTATAAGAAAAAATCCTTTACACTCATTCCTTTCACAGGACTTCCCTTCTTTCTTCTGCTCCTCTTGTTCTGTTCTGGCCCAACAAATCTTAATTGTTGCTACGCTTAAACAGCCGTTAGTCAAAAAAAAAGCCAATTCGCAGAGCCAGCCAGCTAGTTTATGGCTCATTTTAATTACATCCTTCAACCTTAACCTCTTCATTATAATTATTTCCATCAACAACTGCTAGCACCATGAAGCGAAGAAAATAGAAAAATAAAAAAAAAATAAGTAATAATTATGAATCCTCATCCCTTCGACGTCGTCCTTTAGCAGCACAAGAACACGAGTAATAAATAAAAAAAAAAAAAACGGCTCCCAAGTGCGCAACTAATGATAACAAAAGGATTGCTATCTCGCCATCTCAAGTGAAAACCATTCATCATGCCAGCAACGGCACAAAACTTTTCCATAAAATTTCAAAAAAATCACATACCACCCCCGTCCGAACCAAGCGTTCGTTCCGTTATCCACCATCCTCAGCACCATTTTGCAAAACAACTTCCGTTTGAGTATGTTTAAACATCAATTCAAATGCATCTTAGATACAAAGATACAAATAAGAGGTAGAGAGACAGAAAGAAGGATATAATTACTGCGAGTTCACCCCAAATGACGACAGGCCTTATCCTTTTTCAAACGCAGGATGTCAGGAGGCATGGAAAAGTACTTGAAAGAACAAAAGGAAAGAGATTTCCCCTTTACAAACAGCAGCTGAAGAGGATGATAATAGTTGTAGCACTACCCAGCCAACATCCTGCCGGGTACTGTGCCTGCGCCATTGAAGTACACTCGCCCATTGTGTCTCATCATCAGCAAGCCAGCACATAGCTTATAACTCTGATGACTGCACGTCACTATGGAAGGCCGCCGGAGGTGGTAATGGTGCTGCTGGTAGTGGTGAAAAACGAGAGGATGCTGCTGCAGGATCTCTCCTTTTAAACAAAATATTGACAAACTGAATAATTAACAGGAAACGTAATGAAATGCGCGCCGAGCAACGGTGTATGACAGCAGGCAGAAGTGTGTGTGTGTTCGCGAATGCGATAGCACCCACAGGACAGGATGTCGGATATGTCTCTACACAAAATGACTGCTCGAGTGGTAAACAGATACAGAAGAGATGTGTTGTGTTGTGTAACTACGATGTGTATCCTCATGAGCGATTTATGTTTTTTTCTTCTCCGTTTTTTTTTTGTATTTATCCACTGGTCCTCGAGCAATTAGGAATCGATTTTTTTGTTGTTTTCTTTTTTGTCACAGGAACAAACTATTTTACTTGTAACAAGGCCACACCATCAAGTGATTTTAATATTTTTGCTTGACTTTGGGACTTTCTAGTTCCGCTTGAGAGTGTGAAACAATGGAAAAGTTCAGTCATTTAGAAAACCCTGTAACAGGTCCTAAAGTAGCCGTAAACCGCAAACACAAACACCAACTCAATTGAAAGTTTTGGATCGAATCGAAATATGCAGGAAGCAGCAACTACTGCTTCAACTCGAATTGAATGGAATTTTTGTCCTTAAACGGGTGGATTTGGGTAAAAACTTGCAAAATTCAATCGGTTTTTGAACATTTTGTCGGATCGAGAGCCTATCTCTAGAAGGGTTCTCAGAAAGTTGTGATTTAATTGGATTTTTGTGATCCTTACGGTTTGATGAAGCGGAATGCTGGACACATGCGAGAATGTATTGATACTTAACCGGGATTGGTGTTGATGTCATGTCTGTCCGTGTACTTTTGTGTTTGCTTTTGAATGACGTCGAGCAAACACTCGACTTAGAGCACCTTTTCCAGACCAATTTCATCGAGGAACCGGAGTATCTGGAGTGGATTCAACGATCTATAGGTGTTTTTTCTTGCAAAGCCACGAGCGGTAGCTCAAAATTACCCTTAGATCCAACAACTTCCTTCCTTCCTATGTCGTGATAAGGTTGTGTTAGCTAGGTGGGTGGCGTTTACCGATTTGTCGGTCAATTTCTCGATATCCTGGAAGAAATGCCTTGCAAGGAATTTGTTCCTCTAATGGCAACAGCTTGGGCAATGGCACAGAAAGTGCGGGCAGCCTTTATAGACTTTTTCATCACCGCAGCTTCTACAGAGGCCTTCATTGCTTAGCCTTTATATGTGTTTGGCGGGATTCTCTCGGATAGCTTCGGGTCGAAGGCCTAACCCCTCTTAATCATTTCATCAGCCCTCCCAGAGACTCTCCTTATACTGCGTTCCAAAAACTTTAAGCTCTTCTCGACAGCACTTCACAAGCTCCAATTTTATTTCTGTAGGTGATATCCTGTCGTAGTATTGCCTTCATCGTAGTATCACAGGCGGCTATTGTCAGTGCTAGGACCTTCGCCTTAAAAACGCTACTGGGGCTTAGGAGTCTTACTGATTTTGACATGCTTGGAGGTCCCAAGGCAGGTTCAGGTGCTGAGAAAGCATCCTCTGATCCTTGCTTAGCAATCTCATCGGATATCTTATTTCCCACAATCCCAGTGTGACCTGGGACCCAGACAAGAGCAGTTTTGCTACCAACTTCAAAGAGTTCTTGCATTTCTCGAACAATTTTAGAACCGGTTAAGGCATTATACAATGGATTAAGCGCAGCTTGACTGCCACTACAGACGGAAATACTCCGACTCTTTACAAGATAGTCAGTAGCCACTACGTTAGTATAGACATCCGCTTAAAAAACAGCGCCACGTTAACCTAACGAGTAGTAAAGTCTAGTGTTGTCGACCTCCACGAAAACACCCGCGCCAGGCCCTTGATTGGAGCCATCTGTGTAAATTCGACTACAGCCCAGACCAGACTCCGGTCGAAACCTTTGACTACATGTTCTCCTGGCTAGTAGGTCAGCGACTTCATTGTCTTCAATGTCTTTGTGTCCTGGTATTCACCAGAATTCATCAGAATGTGTTACCTTTTGATAGGTCCTGTAGAGCATCGAAACAGCACCTGCAAGGGCCTTTGAGTTCCAATAATGAGAACTCAGTGCTTTGAGCGCAGCTTGATGGTGGCCTCCTCGTGCTGATCATTTCCAGCTCTGGAAAGTCAGAGAGAATGGCCAGGTGCCCCATTGGTCTACTCGGCTTTATTCCTATAGAACGTTGGGGTTAACTCCACTATATATGTCCACTTGGCAAAGTCCAATAAGTGCCTCTAGTGTTGCCGTAGGACTAGTTCGCAGAGCCTGCAAGTCTTACGTGACGTCGAGTTGAAAAACTTCTTTGAGTTCATATCTCCATCTGAGTGAATCTAACAGCACGTGAGCAGTGACTCGATGCCACAAGCTAGTATCCTTCTATACCATCTGAACTTGGGTGAACTACATGATGTTCAACTGACCCCTCCCCCTTTAAGTGCTCCTGCTCTCAGTTTTTTACTGAATTCCGTGCCAATGAAGTGCTGTCCAAAAGCTATCAGCAGGTTTGCATCAGTAAAATCAAAAAGACGTCGTCTTTACGAAATTCAAACGAAGCATGTATCCTTGTAGAAATGTTGTTGCACATAAGCTCTTATCAATAACAACCTTCTGCCTTTATACGATTACATATCCAACTCAAGTCAATGTCCTTTCCCTGCACATCTATCGACTTAATCATCTTAAGTATTCCATTGTAAATTCTCAAGGAGTAGCAACCACCCCGGCATAAATATCGCTTACATTCAATTTTGTTTTCCAAGAAAAATAACAAGGACACCACATAAGCTGGCGATATCACTCCCGTTAGAGGAAGGACGTGCTCTACCTACGAGTATGTTGCAAAATGTCAAATATGCCTTAAACTATTCGATGGCAGTGTCCTGCTGCAATGCAACACTGCATGAATTTTTTTTTTGAATTTAATCCTTAATCCTTTCTCGTTTTATGCTATGAGAGAATGACAAGCATTTCAAGGACATTCCTGATAAATTGATTTCCATGAAAAGAAGTGAATCACATGGAAATGCATGAAACTCTCCTTGAGGAGATTCAATGCATAAAACTCAATCAAGTTGATGCAATTTCCGTATCCTTTTCATTTTTGCTGAAATTGCCCTTTTTAATTCCCCTGAGATATGATACATATCCTAGCTCTCTCTCAAGGATCTCTATCATTTGCCACAGAAAAGTATAAGAATAGGAGAAGAATTTCTGTTTTTTTTTTATGTTTGTTTCCTGATTAGGATGTGTAATCTCAAGGATATGCCCACATATCCTGTCTACCTTTCTCCAGCCATACGACTGATAGGAGTCGTAATATGTTTATTGTTGGGTTTTTCTTTTTTTCTCTCTCTTTCACTTTGGATGGCAGGGGGAACGTGTGTCGGAATATGTCATATCCAGGGATTTTTGTGTCCTTACAAATGTCATATACAAACTTTTTTTGTGTTTATTTGATTTGTGGGACTGGTGTGCGTGTGTGTGTGCTTAAAATGGAACAAAGAGAAAAATTAAATTTAAGGAAGGACGAATAAATTGATTATTTTTTTTCTAACGGTACAAGGGAAGGCGCTAAAGAATGCTTGAGGTTCATTGGGTGGAAAATATGAGGAATTGCTTGAATTTATGGTGGCTACATTTTTAGGAGTAGATTTAGAGGGTTTCGGGGTCTCTGTATCCTTAAGGAAACAGATGTTCTTTTTTTATTGTGAAGTCCAGGATTTTTGTAAGTCTTTTTTTTTTGAGAATTCAGTGGAGCATCCTTAAATTGTAATCCCTTTTGGGATATTGATACTTCATTGAGTTTTGCAGATGATTTGGATGCTCTTTTGGAACACACTTGATATTGTCGGATGGCAAACTATTTTGTTCAGTCCATTGAAGTGTGCAGTAAATTCTCTTACTACGCAGTGAGGTGTTCACAATTATGTCTTCCGCAAGGTGTTTCTTTGTCGGAAACTATATACATAACTGCTGCTGAGAAGTACTGTGGTTGCTGGGCTTCTAAAACACAGGGAGTAGGGAGCAATTTTTAGGGTTCTACCATGTGATAATTGTGGTGGTTTTCGGTTTTGACGTGTGCTGGTGCGATGATTCTATTACGTGTCCGCTTTTGCCACCTGACAGTTTTATATCGCATGTTATTGGCTTTTGCAATACCAACCCCCCACTACCACGTGGAGCTCATCTGTCTAGTATGGAATTCTCATACAACGATGCTCTTTAAAAAAGAGCTCATACGAGTATATAATGTGAAGTTCTAAGAACTGAAAAGGCTGGGATGAAGTCGAATTCGATGAAACTTGTCATCCAAATACAAAGCCCTTAAAAGAGTTGATGGAAAAATCCATTTCAAAACGGAATTTAAAATACGAATCTAGACAAGAGGATGGCGAAAGTTTGCAAACACCCAAAATATCCAAAATTATTTGCTAGTAAGCATGAAAGTATTTCAAAGGAATATTGCAGACGAAGCAAAATTCATGTCCCCATTGGAAGAGGTTATTAGGTGGACCAAAAGGGGGCAGTACAGCCCGCAGACAATAACAGCACAAGCCAGAACCTTCGAGCTAGCTACATCGCCCGCGTAAGCAGCCAGCTTGCATCCAGGGTTCTCTATTACCAAGAGGAGTTCGTTGAGAACAAGTTTCCAGAGCAAACGGGGGAGTACGCCACTTGGGAGGTAGCCCGTTGTAATTGTTTTTTGATAAACGTACTCCCAACAGAAGGAATAACAACACTGCTTCTGATCATGTGCTTTACAGTTGGGCAGAGAAAACATAGAGAACATAGTCGCCATGGCTTAGTAGTCAATGCGTTGGACTACTGAGCGGGAGGGCCGAAGTTTGAATGCCAAAAACCACAAAGAAGAGATTTTCGAGGTCCAATCTGGAGCAACCGTTCGCTCGAGAATACAAGTATCACTGCTGCGCTGCAAATGTCCAATAGACTTTCAAACATCAACCATACGATACGACAGACCATGCAATTGGGCATCAGTAGATGGAGAGGGGGTACAGTTGGGGGTGAACTTGGATATCAATCAACAAGTCTCTCCAGTTGGCGTGGTCCTAAGCCAACCGCTTCCAGTTGCTCACTTTAAGTTGATTGACATCCGCACTACTGCGTCGTCCCTCCGAGTTAGATTCGAAGACTCTGAGGACCAAAGCATTGATGCATAGTCGCTTTACATGTCGTAGCTATCTTAAGCAACTGATGCGCAGTTTTTTTTTACAAGGTCCATGTCGCTGTACATCTCGTACGGTCTTTTAGAATAGAATTTTGGTGAACGACCTTAGAATGTACTATTCCCGAAGGCCATTAATCGCTGGTAAGTTACAGTCAAGCCCTCCGAAGCCTCGACCGCGATGAATAGGATTTTCCATTCATTGGTTCACAATTTTTCGAGTCAACCATGATCAACGACTTCAGGACTTCACGCACAGCACGGGCGACAGCGGACATTCTGGAGCCAGCGTCACCAGGCTAGATTTTTAGCCACCTCCAGTTTCGCATGCTTATTTGGTTGAGGTCCACTAACATTTGCATGCGCCACCTGAATTGCGGTCTTTCTCTGCTTCGTCGTCTATCGGGGGTAGATTCGAAGATTTTCTAGGCCGGACCATTGGTGCCCATGCGCTTATTACCCATCCGAGTGAGCTTTACGGTCGCCTATTGAAAGTGCTCTGTGAATTTCGGTCATTATCTTTTAATCAAAAGCCGTGTGATTAAATAATTACTTTTTAAAACTTGCATAAGACAGTGACTGCTAAATAACCTTCTCAAAATAGAAGAAAAAGTGCCAATTTGTTTAAATAATTGAATATTAATTTTTAAATTTGCGCCTTAGAGCAATTTCTCGCTTTTAATTACTCCCCCTCACTTTAATTTCTCGTTAGTCTCTTCTTTGTATTAGTATTTACCTTTTTCTCCTCTCTTAACCGCGAAACATGAATCTCTGCTCCCATTGCAAGGAAAGTCTACCAGCTGAGGGAGATTTCGTGGTGTGTAAAAACTGCACTCGAAAATTGCACTACAACTGTACTACAATACCAGAAAAGGCTTGGAGAACCAGGGGTCAGGCTAGAAGAGACGCATGGAAGTGCCAGTTCTGCAGAGATGTAGACGTTCAAGCCGTTAGCGTTATTGAAAACTCTTCGTCGTCTACAATGGCATCGACCTCTAGGCCATTGGCACCGGTAGTACAAGCAAGTAAGAGAACGCATTACGAAATTACAACCAGTCCCGTTGCCACAAATTCAGCTGGTGGCAATGACTCTACAATTCTAGCGGAGCTAAGTAAACTGAGAGCAGAAATTAAAGATATTGCGATCAGCTGTGAGTTCTTCGCAAACAAATACGATGAACTCAATGCTAACATAGCCCAAAACAACAAATTGATGGAAAATTTAGCTAAACAAATTACTGACCTCAAAGAAAGTAATGAAAAAAAAGACGAAACTATTAAAAAAATGCAAACACAAATAAACGTTTTAGAACAACAAACACTTAAGAACAACATTGAAATTAAAAATATTCCACCAACTCGTAACGAAAATCTTGTGGAAATTATTAAAGGCATTGGTAAGACGATCAACTACGAAGTAAAGGACAACGATATCACAGACATCTATAGAACTAAACCGAAAAACCCTGAAAAGTCTTTAATTGTTGCATCATTCTCGTCTCATTTAATCAAATCCTGCTTCATTAAACAAGCACGAGCAACTCGTTCAATGCAACTGAAGACTGTAATGCAAAATACAGTCAATGCCCCCAACCCAAATCAAGCTTGGAGCAATGCTTCTGTTTTCGTCAACAATCAGCTGACCAAACAAAATAAACAACTGCTTTGGATGGCGAAAGAGAAGGCGAGGCAAGTAAGCTGGAGCTATGTGTGGGAGTCAGCGGGAAGAGTATTAGCAAAAAAGAGCGAGAGTACAAATGCAGTTCCAATAATGACAGTTGATGACGTAAGTTTGATAGCAAATGTTTAATTACAACTTATGTGTGAGTGTATGTCTAGACGAATAACTAACCGACCATTCAAATGGAGAACACAAACAGAAACGATATATTAGTAGACTTGGATTATAGGGTAATACACGGTTTTAGCGGTGATAATTTTAATTATTTTAAAAATATGAATTTTAGTTGCTTATGCCTCAATATAAGATCAATGCGCAAAAATTGGAATACATTTTGTGTTAACATAAGCACACTTTTGAAATATTTAAAAATAATTGTTCTTATAGAAATTAATATTCAAAAAGAGGAAAATGATAAATATTCTTTATATGGATTTAACGCGGAATTTCTTAACAGAAATGAGCGTAGAGGTGGTGGCATTGTCATGTTTATAAAGAATGAAATAAAATACGAACGTATAAATGTTGAAAGTATGTCTTACGAATGTCTTCGAGTTAAAATTCTGGAAGGAGAAAAAATAAAATATGTAGATGGAATATATAGACCGCCAAAACTAAATAGAAAAGGATTTATTAGAGAAATGGGACTTATACTTGAACAGCTAGATAAAAACAGGGATATCGTGATAATGGGAGATATGAATATTGACATTCGAAGATCTGATCGAAATGATGTAAAAGACTATTTAGAGATGTTAGCTGCAAACGGGTTGATGAATGTGATCCAGGACAATACGAGAGTCGATCCGAAAAGAGGAACATCGACATTGATACAACACATTGTGGTAAGCAGAATAGAGAGACCAATTTTTTCCTCAGTAATTGAAAACGACATCTCCGATCACTACGCGGTTTTTTATGGAACTAGGGCTCAGAATGTCTCTAGAATTCAAGAAAGATCAGAGTTATATGTCCAAAATAGGATGGTGGATGAACGAATACATTCAACTGACTGGAAAACACTGTTAGCTGAAAATGATGTTGACGATATGTATGGAAAATTTTTAAAACAAATGCAAGATATCTATGCGAACTCAATGGTGACGAAAATATCGCGCAAGAAATGTAGACAAAACTCTTGGATTACCTCCGAAATTCGGGAAAAATGCCAACAAAGGGACCAACTGTATCGAAGATGGAAGAATAATAGGCTGAACATGACTTATGAAGTAGAATATAAACAATTCCGGAACAAAGTTAATAGAGACATCTTTATACAAAAGTCCAACTATTATAAAGGCAAATTTAATAGCCTTAGATCAGATCCCCGTAAAACATGGAACCTGATCAACGAAATAATGGGACGGAAGAAGCAAAATCTCGACGAAGTCATCATCAAGAATGTTCCCCTAGAGAAGTGCCTATTACCAAAGAGATGCGCTGAGAACTTTTCGGGTCAAATCCTACAGATAGTTCACAATTGCTACATAAATACATCCCATCATATCAGTTCAATACTACCCAACTCAATATTCATCCAAGAAACAAACACTGAAGAAGTACACGATATAATAAAACTAATGGGGGAAAATAAATCAGCGGGAATCGATGGCATTAGAGTGCGTGACATTAAAAGCAATGCAGTTATTTTTGCTCCCGTAATTTCGAGGCTCATAAACCTAAGCTTAAGTCAAGCTAAAGTTCCTCAAATACTTAAGACCGCTGTTGTACGCCCTATCTATAAAGGAGGAACAAAAAGTTTGCTAAGTAATTACAGACCAATATCAATTTTGCCGGCTATTGAGAAGTGTTTGGAAGAAGTAGTTACAAGGCGACTCCAAAACTTTGTGGAAAAACATTCCCTTATCCACGAAAAACAGTTTGGTTTTCAAAAAAACAAAAGCACGGGAAAGCTTATGGGAGAATTTGCAGATACCATCAATGGAAGCTTGAGTAAAAACCACCATGTTATTGTTTTGTTCATGGATTTCAGTAAGGCATTTGATACTCTGAACCATAAAAAGCTAATAACAGCGTTAAATCGATTAGGCGTCCGAGGTATACTGGCTGACTGGTTGCAGAACTATCTAAGTGAAAGATCTTTTCGAGTGAAGGTGGGAGACAGTTTCAGTAATGATACACCGGCTCCTTTCGGAGTACCGCAGGGATCGAAACTGGGACCAATTTTGTTCATCCTTTTTACCAACGAGCTGCTTCGGGTTTTCAAAAATAGTACCCCTTTCGCATTCGCAGATGATACAGTTCTAGTCGTCCAACATAAATGTCTTGATACTGCTATGAGAATAATGCAAGAGGAGTTTGATAAAGCTGTGGAATGGTGCCATGACAATGGACTTATATTGAACCCCTCCAAAACTAAGATGATGCATATTCGCGGGCCACATCATAGATTAACTCAACAGAATATCAGTTTTCGTAGCAGTATCTGCCAAAATACACTGCCGAACCAGACCATCGAAGTTGTCGAAAGTTATAAATACCTAGGAGTCATCATCGACAGCCATTTCATTTGGGACAAGCACATCGACAAACTCCGCTCAGATCTCAAAAAGGCGATGTTCGCTCTGTACCATTTAGGACATTATTCGACGCTTCAGGTCCAGAAGCAAGTTTACTATGCACTAGTCGAATCAAAATTGCGGTACGGGATACTTGCTTGGGGCAACGCATCAAATACACATATAAACAAGCTACAAAAACTTCAAAACACCATTCTAAAGAAGATCAACAGAAGACATCCATCAAGCACATCCGGTGAAAATTCTTTTAAGGTACTGACGGTCAAACAAATTTTCAAGCTAACGCTATGTTTAGAACATTATGATGACATCCGATTTAAAAGACCCATTGACCATCAACACAGCACGAGAAGGCGAGTTCGAGGTATGCTACAAACACCATTATGCAGCAACAACTACGGCAGAAGACAACTGAACCATAGCGTTCCAACTGTGTTCAATGAGCTTCCCTCAAACTTGAAAAATATTATAAATTTTAAGACCCGCAAAAAGCATTTAAAAAATTTTTTTCTTGCTAACACGAACTGTTAATATCTTTGCCTTTTTAATCATTTAATTATTTAATTATGAAATATTTTTTCCTTAAATATGTGAAGATAATTTAAAGCTCACAAACTTTTGAAATGCAATCTTCTGCAGATAAGCCCCTCAGGCTTCGCAGATAAATGAATAACGATGTAAATAAAAATAAATAAATAAATAAATACTAAAAAAAAAAAAATAAAAATACATGCCCTAGCCACCTCACCTCTTTGAACATCTACTACGTCGTTGATGGTCAACAGACCTCCACTCCTCCTCCACTCCTGTCTACGCACACCTTTCCTCTCGAAACAACCAATAATTTCACTAACACAAAAGGCAAATATTCCGGACCACCCTGTACTCAGAAATACGCTAAAAAATAAACTACACCCTCTGACTTAAATTTTGGTTTTTGTTTCACACCTCTAGCCCGTCTAGAACCGAAGATCTGTGAAATCCTAGCTCAACACCCAATTTGCCTCGAATTTCTCGTGAAACACCAGGCGCACAGAAATCCTCAGAAAGTAGCAGGTAAACGCACCCTCTGCGGCGACACTTTTTATGCTGCTGGGCATGCGTCCGCTGCGTGTCGATTTTGGGGGCGATTTATTTTCGGTGTAACTTTTCTGTTTCTTGACGGATTTTGACGATTTAGGTGTCATTTTAAAGGTAATTTCATGGAGATTAGCATAGTATTGATTTGCGTTACTATGTTTGGCGCGAAGATGGAGGATTTTGCGATGAAAGTTTAACGCTTATTTCATCTCCCAAATGTAAAAGAAACAACTTTCAATTTTAATGGAATCATGTTACTAGTCCTGGGTTTGTTTCTTCGGTTCGTTTTTTTGATATCACGGTTCTCTAAGAACAAGCTACAGACTTTCACGTAGAAAATTTATCGCCAGGAGTTTGGAGAAAAGTCATCGAAAATGCTGTGGAACGAGACCGAATGTCTTGAGTTGTTCGAGAAGGGCTTTGCCATTCAATTGCCTTATTAATCCAAAGAAGCAGATGTTGGCAAGAATTATTCTCCCTCTGATCCCAGCGCTTGTCCTTAACTGCCACAAAGTTATATCTGTCTACGGTGACGTTCTGTCTGAGATCTCGGTGTTGGACTACAATTTAGTGTCCCAAAAAAAAGCTAACAATTTCCCCATAATTCTCAGTCCTTCCATGATAAGCTGCCCGAAATTTGTCCGCTAGAGTAATTCTTAAACAGCAGCAGATTAAACTCGATTTATTATCTCCTCATCTAGCATAAATAATCCATTTTTGGCATTCACAGCTATTAGAACCGCCGCGATTCATATCAATTTCCTTCTCCCCTCTGCCCCCTCTCCATCGCTCTATCGGAAACTAATGCCTCCAGGACTCGTATTTTCAATTTCGCTCAATAAAAACCACTGGCTGGAGGCTTACATTTCGCTAAACGAAATGATATGTATCCTCGCTTTCACCAAGCACCGATGGCAATTTATTTGCATATGTTATTTAATATTATTCATGTTCAGCTGAGTGCACACAATAATAATAATCCTTCGTCTATTCGTATTTCGCCGTTTCACCGTCGACCACCGACCGTATTGGCATCGCTTAATATGCACTCTTGCAAGCGATTCAACTGAATAAATGGGGGATGCACGTCAAGCAGGACGATGTATAGCACACACACACACACACAGCTACCCATCTAAACACATGCAAAATGCATCTCGTTACTTTCTTTAGATGCGATCCTGCTCCTGATATGCCTTCTTCTTCTTCGTTGGCGTTCCCTTTTCTATTTGCATCTTTCAGTGTCCTTGACATTATGCATGTAAAAGGGCAACAACAACAAGAAAATATGTCTTCGGATGTAGATACAAATTTAACTTTATTTAAATGTGTTTATTACGAGGACAACCCGCAGGATGCCATTATTTTCTTGATCCCCCAACTTTCGTGTCCTTATTGCTTAGATTACAGAATTTTTGGCATAAAGTGTTAGTGTTACCAGTCTGAGGGTCTTACAGCTGTGTAGGATGTCATAATTTATAGAGCCTTTCCTAATTACCATAACAACTAATCTAATTGCACCTCTGATGCATAAAGAATGTCCTTCTTCTGCTACTTCAAACTCTTCGCCAATTGGTTGAAGGGGGGGAGGAAGAAAAAAAAAGGAGAATGAGAAGGAATCCTCTGGTTGAATACTGCCAATTCTGGCCTATGGCATCGTACTGTTCTTAACAAAAACCGACCATGAGACTGGCAGTGCTTTCTACTTACCTACTGCCATTAAAAGTTATCGTCTGTGTGTTATTAGCCAAACGAGGGGATGGTTTCGTAAGCGGTTTGGTTACAGTATGTGGAGCAAGTCAGTTGGCCAGTCGATGCGGTGGGTTCTTTTGTTTGATTCTGCTGATGGAATCGGGGAATTCCTTTGAGCATTGACATACAGAGGAGAGCAGACTCCCGTCCTTGGCAAGATATGGAATCCTTTTCAGCTTTCTGCAGCTATGCAGTGCAGCGAAGGCTAGGATAGACGTTCGGACTTTCGGACGTTCGGTTTCTGCTTTAAATGCAGCGCTATCTCTATAGGTTCGGAACTGACTCCATCCTAGTTTCAATCAATCTACAGGTGCCATGGCAATTTATTGCTAGAGCCATCCCAAGGTAGTTTTGTCTCCAAGCGCTTTAAGGAGAGATATTCGATTCAAACTCTGTGTTTTGCTGCACTCCTGTGACAAATTTTCCTCAGATGAAAATTGTTAACCCATCGGCATAGGGCTGCTGCTTAGAAGCTGTGAGCTATCAGTCTCCTGCAGAAAAAATGCTGCCATCCTCGTTAGAGGCTTTGACATGTATGAACTGACACCCACTTGTTTGCATTGGCATTGGCCTCTTCGTAGCAGTTTTCAACTCTTATCTGGGCATCACCCAAAATTCGCTTGAAAATTCGGCCACTGCGGCAAACACTACCCCCTACGCCATGGCCACCTGCAGGAACACTTATGATTGCACCTGGAAAGTGAGTGAAGTGTGAGGTTAAAGGTTGTTTAAGTCTGCCCTCCATCCTCTTTGTGGTCCAGATGCCGAAATTGAGGAAATTTTCATGGCACTTCTTACTCTTGAAGGTTTGGCGAACATTCGTGGAAGAGAAGGGGTGCTTTCAAGTCAGGATATAACTGCAAACATGGTATGCACAGTCGAGCGACCCTCTATTCCTGATCAAAATCTCTTCCATAAAAGCCCAGAAATTCGTTCTACGCACCAAGTCTTTTCTACTCAAACAACAGAACAGTACACAGTTGACACCCCTGCCTGTATCCCATACTATACACCTTCCGCATTCCTGTATGACTTCAGGAACTCCCACCACTTACACTTGTGCTAACTTTTTGGACGAATTTGCACATTTCAATGATAGAGCAGTAGAGAGAGAGAGAGATTTGCATTTGGCATACACCTTACCCTCCGGTGAGGAGGCTCTTTCCTGCCATACGACATACGGACGACATTAGGAATTCGATTGACGCAAGGACACATATTCGATGTATCCAAGCGAAACGATAGCACTGGTCCTTCCCTCTGCACGAAGAGAGCTTTGATTTTACGTACTCGTACGTTCTAGATATTGCCTATGGTAATATGGGGAAAAAAAAAAAGGATATCGATACCGATAATGACGATTTCTCGATATAAGCACTTAAGTGGGTGTTTAACAGACATCACGACGGGCAGCCCACCCGGCTGAGTTGGGCAGACCTAAAAGCAGATATATGCAGCATTACCCTTACGGGGGTAACACTTTTAACAAATTCATGTCTTAATGTGGGTGTTTTATGCGGTTCGGAAGGATGTGTCGTCGTCTTCGGTGTGGGTAATTGCATGGAACAGTGTGTTGCCGGTCTGTGCGAGGCGGATGGATACAAGGTTTAATTATTCATTTATTAGATAAGAATGGAATGCAAATGGCAGTTATGTACTTAAGTGTCGGTCTGTAGGTGTATTAGGAATTTTTATTGTCAGTCGGATAAATTGATAGTCGAGGTACAGATACATTTGGTGTACGAAGTGTTCAATAAAATGTCGGGGAAATAAGTTACGCAATTTTGGTGGTGTACAGTGCAACCATTACAGTTGTCTGTTTCGAGTCCTTGTGGTCTTATTGTAATTGCTTGTCTCAGACGTAGAGGCAACTTAAGTTCGTTTTTGTTTTGGTAGATACAGTCCTCGAAGAAGTCGTAGCAACCATAAAAGGATCTCTTCATCTCTCCACTCTGGAAACATTTCTAGATATTGAAGGGGTGTTCAAGAACGTCAGCGCCGACGCTATCCTGAGCAGGTTATATGCCTCTGTAAGTGGCTCACACTGATGCTCAACACTAGGAGACACATCCGTCCGAAAGAGGGTCTTCAGAATAACTCCCCAATGCAAAGTTCCTACTCCCGTACTTTGGCGGCTTGCAGTGGATGAGATCTTGGAAATACTGAAGGAAAACGCCTTCAACGCTGACAATGTGGACATCTCAACTTCGGGGAGTTTTGTTCCGGTCTTAAGTGAAAGGCTCAACTATTGAATATTGAGTCAGTAGCAAAGCCTGCGAATCAACCCTTCAAAGGCGATGGTAGCTCTTTCACTGAGATGAGATCGATACCTACCTTCAAGCCCTTGTCGTCTTGAACAAAAACTCTCTGAGATGAAACTCTGTCGTCCATTCGCTGGATGCGGCCATGAGCCAGTGTAGTCAACGTGTTTTAGTCTTCCGGACTACAGCTCATAGAGTTTTGGGATTAATCTTCTCCTCCCCGCCCTCGTCACATATGGGACCGAATGTTCGATGAAATTTATTTTTTCGAAGGAGCCCAAGTTCTGCTCCACTTTCCGGCACGTCCAGCACTTGGCGCCATTTAGTAGAAATGGCAGGACCAAAGTTCTTAGAGCATCACTTGACTCCTTTGTGGTAACAGTTTTGAACCCTGCTTTTGCCCAACCGAAGTAGCAGCAGTTTGCTAGGGTAATTCTTCGGCGGGTCTCCACTAACGTGTCGTTCGTAGAACTAACATTTATTTGGAGGTAGGTTAACTCTTTACCTTGCTTGCTTGTTGTAGCTGCCGATAGTGGAAGCTGGAGCTGGAAGCTACGTAAAGATAAATGTGGTGCAGAAGGGCTTAACATAGTACGCTGGACAGGATCTTATATGTGGCTTTTAGCATAGATATGCCTCGACAATTGGCACAAGACATAGGATTGCCTTTTTCGTAGATGGGGCATATAGAGCGGACAATTCAGTCTTTGGACATCCTTCCGTCCTCCCATACTTTGGTCTGATGCATGTTTCTAACTTAGAACATCGCCTCCATATTTGAAAAGTTCCGACGGTAATCTTCGCTGTTCTTTAGCGCGTGTAGGGTATGCCAACCACCTCCAAACTGGAAGAGAGACCCTTTCCATTGACTGGCTTTGAGATCCCTTCTAGTAGGGTCACTCTCTCTGTTTGATGCCCATTTCTTAGTACAATTCCCTGCTCGTCGGTAATTAGGTTTCGTCCACTATTTCGAAGAGCATGTGTTTAGAGTTTGAAACCTGCAGCCAGGTGCTTGTCTTTTTTTGGAGAAATTCCGACTCAGGCTTCTGCGACGAGACTTCGATATCCATGAGCTGGGAGGTTGCGTGGGCCCTCTTCGTTCTACTCAGGGTTTTCTTTTCCTCCAGGTTTCTGGCTCTGTTGTTTTCCTGTGTTGCTCTTAAGGATGTACGAGCTTAGTTCAAAGTCATTTATGCCCTTCTGTAGGAAAGGCGATGCTAAGACGTATCAGAATCTTACCCCGATACGACAGTGTTCAAATTACGCATTTTTGCCTGCAGTTATGTCCAAAATAAATATCTCTGGTTCAACCAGCAATTCATTCAAAGCCTCATACACACATAAAGGCATTGAACTGATACTGCTACTATCAGATAATTAATCCACGATCTGATGTTGTTATTGAGATGAGCAGCTACGAAGGGTGACGCATGTTGACCATGATTTTCTGTGGTTCACTCTCAGTTTGCACCTTTAGCATTAAGCTCCAGGCAATCTCATCCGGGTAATCACACTCTGACTCACAGCGACCCATCAAAATCAAAACAAAAACAGTTGGCAAGCAGTAATCTACAATTTTCTGTCGAATGCAATATTTGGGTCTTAGTTGGAGGGGAATCTAGCGGATGGAACCAAATATTCCTGGACTTAGATGGAGCGCTGTATTGCATTGCATTCGCAGTGTCTTGGTAAAGCCTTCGAAATTCTTTTGTCCTCCTTGTAGCTTATTGACAAGCACCTTAGGTACAACTTTCAAACTTGCCTGGCACTAACTGTTGTTACTCGCTCCCACCCACTTGACCTCCCCACCCATTTCTGTTACCGCAAATTTTGAAATCCATGCTGTATTGTGCCGAGTGCATCTGCTGTGCCATGCCATACCATAGCATACCCTAACCGACAGGGTGTTGTGCTTTTTAATTAAATTTTATTCCTGTGATCCTGATCTGGTGGATACCTCTAGTTTAAGCTTCAGGTGATGGCATATCTCTTACATGCCACTGCACACTCACTCACTCACTTCACCCAGTCACCCGGGGCATGGGAACCTTGGAGTAGACATTTGCAGCATTCGCCACCATCTCTGAAAGTCCTTTTCTCCCATCCTTTCTCCCATCCTAGTTTATATTTTCAGCCAGGAGGTTGGGTCTGAAAAAGGTTGTTAAAAGCATACTGCAGCTATAAAATGCATACACCCGTGAGATAAAGAGATTCCACTTTTCAAATACACCAACGTATGAGGAGGACAGATACAATAGTGGTCCGTCTGTAGGACGATGGATGGTTTAAGCTTCAGAGGAGAGTTTTTTTTTTTGTATTGTACATCGTGCATTGTTTTTTTTTTTTCGTCCTTAATTGTAACGGACGGAAGTAGGTGTGGTTGTTCCGGTTTCTGCTGTTGCTGTTGATGGTTGCTGCTTTTTTTGCTTTTAGTGGTTTGGTTGACCAGTGCGACTCCTGCCTGTTTCATCTGCAAATTGTAGTTTGAATTGGAAAAAAAAGGAAGAGAAACGCTGCTCATTTTATTAATCCGAGTGGTGAGAGTCGCACTCTCCCCGCAGATAGAAGCCGCCGCGCCGACGATAAGAGACACAAACTACGAAATACGAAATCAACTTAAATTTTAATGAATATTTAATTCATGTTTCATTGGTATTAATTCATGTGGAAAATCGCTCAGCGATTAATTTGTTTAAAAATAATTGCCGTGGGTAATTGATAATCAAAGCTTTTTAATGACCCGAGGGGTGTGTGGTGGCATTTAAGTGTTCGTGCTGCGCGCGCTCTCGGGGATGTGAGGGGGCGGGGTGTTTATTGTTTAAATTTTATGCGTGGATGGAAATAGATTTAACAAATTGATTTAGATGTTCCTATTCTGTATCGAGGAGGAGATGAATTTCCTAAACATCAGCAGAGATAGCGGATGACCTTGGTGTCTAGACGAAGATTAGTGAGGGAGATGCGAATTTTGTGGCACAGTTCTGGTGAAGTGTTTTGCATTTTAACGCATTCGCCGGCGATAATGCGTTGGAAATTCGAAAGATGGAAATCCCTGGTTGAGTGTTTCGATGATGTCAGATTGGAGGTTGAAGTTCGGTGACTGGTCTTTGAATTTAAAAATTTTACAAACCACCCTTCTGTTGGGACAAAATTGTAGAAAATTGTCAAGAAATAGTGGATTCACATTCCGCATTCTCATTTTCTTATAAAGTAACGAAAAGTGTTTAAAACCTGCCCAGTGTTGTCCTTGCTTTTGGCATATGGAAGCATCTTCCCAACATTTTCGAATTTCTTTCAACTTACTGATGAAACTGGGGGTAGCTGCAAAGGGACAGATTTTAGGTCATCAGAAGTGACCACACTTTTCTTGAAACGTGACCAATTTCTTCTTCCCAGAGCCACACGAACTCTCTGTATTTCTCTAGACAGAATTAGCTTCAATTTCCACACCGCATATACAAATATTCAGCGCAACGGACTATATGTGGTCAAGGGACTACCTTCTCACGACCATTCGTGTTGCGCGTGATAAATTGTTCGCACAATTGGAAGCGACCTTCAGTTTGAAGCCATGTCATATCCGAAAGGCAAATTTAGAGATAGGACCAAGTAAAAACTTGGTTGGTGGTTTTTGGGACTCGAACTTCGAACCTCACGCTCAGTAAGCCAACGCAAAAACCTTCTCAGACCCTTCATCTGTTTTTTCACTGCCGGCCTCAGCTCATGAATATTTTCCTGATGACCACATTTCTGTCCTCCCATTTTTCAATTTTTCTAGTTATAGATTCTGGAATGCAGAAGTAAGGTTTTGGCAATGTAGCCTTGTCATAGAATTATTTCTAGCAAGTTTACTACCCTAGCTTTCAATACTTTTGCTCCACAACACCATCAACGCGTAACTAATGTTAATGCATAACTCGATAGCGTGGAGAATAGGGTGAAAAACACTTGGATACATTCCTATCATCTTCCTTCACTATTGCGTCTAGGTTAGGCTAGTAGAGCTCTATGCTGCATATGCAATCGCACTCGGAAGGCAGTTGGCTCATTGTGATTGCTCTTCAAGTACATGGGACACATGTGACTAACAAAAGCATTTGGATCTGTTTATGAGGCTCTTTAGCTCGGTTAGAGGTCATCCAGGCTCTCGAAGAATCTTGTGCGTATTTCTTGAAAGCCGAACAGTGGCATAGGAAAAGGTCCTACTGATTCTCTCTCTTCTTCATCCCTGCAGCTTCTACAGAAGTTGTTAGTAAGGATATCTAGTTACCTGGTCATGTTTCCAATGATACCGTGTGCGGTTATTACGCCGACACGTATCCGGACTTGACTTCTACCGAGACACAGTAGGGACTTCGATCTTTTGCGTCGATTGCGGGCTATTAGCTGCGGGTTATCACACAGCCAGCGATGTGCTGCCATTGTTTCTCAGTCATGTTTATGGTTACAATGTCCATAATATTTTTCGCTTCATTGAAGGCCAGCATAACCTGCCCGTCTGGAAGCATTATATCCATGTCAGAGCCATCCCTGGCCAGTTTGTCTACTGTGTCGTTCCCTTCTACTCACATGTGTCCAGGGATCTAGCAGAGCTAGATTGGGTGGTGATTGATAGCTCTAAATGCCATAAGTCAGTCCTGTACATATTTGAGTTTAAGGCTGACAGCACCTACCAGAGTGGCCATTTTTGAACCATCAGTGTGCCAAACCTTTAGTATTAAGATTCGCGGCTTCAGATTCATATCTCACACTTTATGGCACAGTAGAGGAACTTATGCGCCAAGTTTGGGAATAATCAGATCATGTCGAGCTCTGGCACAGCATTTCGCATTTTTGATGCTATTTCGAGGCATCAAAGCCATACCTCTACACCTCACTGCGTTTGTAATGGGAGCGTTGGCAGTCAGTTTAGAACTCAATCGTCTGATACCCCAGCTTCTATTCTATTATCTACCTTCAACTTGACACCAGTCTGTGTTTAGATGTCCGTCATTAACACATCCGCATGGTCTGCAACCAAGAAATGGTTCTAACTGACGTTTGCCCGTGATGACTCCTTCCAGGGTAGAAAGGAAACTTCTTTACTTTTGGATAAACCTGTCAATACTGGTTTTGGCAAAGTAAGGCCAACTTCTTCTTGTGGTAGCACAAGGATCTAGAAAGTGCCGTCGGTTGTTTGCCTTCCTTAGGGACTTGAATCCTGCTTCGAGCTTTAGTGTGCAAGGCGGGAATCGAGGAGTTCACTTGATCTGGTCCAGACTCCGAACTAGATGAGCCTTCTCATTACCTGGTATATCTTCATGACCGGGGACCCAGGAGAGAGTTGCGTTCCTTTAGCTCTGTGGATAGTACTTTACAAGCTTGGATTTATTAACGCTGGGGGGCTGTCGATGGGAAAAGGGAGAAAGCATCACCTTCTTGTGGTATTACCCTCAGCGCAGTCTAGCTCTTATCACTGCTGGGACCTTCGCTTGGAAACACTGCTTTGGTTCGGGAGGTGGACTGATTTTGTTATGCCTAGCGGTTCGGAGAAGATACCTGAGCCTACGCCTGTGCCCTATGTTTACAAGGAATGCATTGAAATAGCTAGACTTTAGCTAAAGAGAAAACGTAAGAACACCAGTGGTATTCAGGACCAGTGTAGGCTGCCATTATTCAACAGTTAGATGTTACTGTGTGATGAGGTCCAACTTCAATGAAAATCTACAACAATCGTGAGAGAACCATTCTGAAGCAGCTCAAGTGAATGCAGCCATATCGAGGTAAATGACAAACGACGATAGACACAAACAGAGCAGAAGGCTTCCATCAAGAGATGTCTAATCCGTCCTCATGTATGCGACACCAATGCAGGCTAAGGCACTCAAAAATCCTGAAGCACGCATTGTTCCTACGAGTAGTGTCTGTATGGATGGTACGCTTTTTGGACGGTCCCAAAACATGACGTACCTGCTACCAGCAATAGTTTCAGTGGATGAACTGCAGAGAATCTGGAACACGGCAACAATTTGGGAACTCAGGAGAAAACTAGTAGAGACAGACTGGAAACAAAGTAGGAGTCAAGCCATAGCCATTTGCTGAACGGGTGCTGCTACTTTCGAGTTCACATTCATAGCTTTGGGCATAATGCTGAGGAAGATGAGGCTTTAAATTAAATTAGTCATGGAAAAGCCTCGAACAATCAAATGTAGAATCCCAAGGAAACATTTTGAGTCACGTACTATCATCGAGCGAAATGTGGAATGTGAAATGTGGAAAAAAAGGAGTTAAGGGACAGAGGAAGCCCGAATGGAACTGAATAGAAAGCAGTCGCAGCTTAGTCCCACTTCACTCCTAAGTACTTAATGGTAGCACCACAGCGTTGCGACAGAAGACGAGAGATTCCATCTAAGTTGTCCGCAGTACCAGTTGTGGTTTCATTTCCAAGCAAAATATTTTCTTAAGTCGAAATGAAGTGTTTTCGACTCACTCAGTGAAGTGTTTTCTTATCGCAAAAATCAGTTCAGCTAAAACCTTCAATTTCACAGATACGTTTCCCGAGATACCAAACAAATCTAAAAAAAAAAAAAAATTCTTTCCCTTCTCCTTCGCCGAAGTACCCTCCACCGCTTTGTATCCTTTTTGCCATTCCCATCAGATATCAATTACACGCTTCCCTTCCGTGTAAAGTTGTACGTCCAATTTTTTTTTTTTTGTCAAATTTCCTAGTCACAGTAGCGCCACAGTAAGTAAACCCAATCAATAAACGAATTTTTTGAGATTTTTCTCCTTTTTTTCTGTTGCCAAGTCGAGTAAGCAATTTATTTTCTCGAGCTGTGTACAAAGCAAAGAAAAAAAAATAAATATTCATTAAAAAATAGTCAAAAGGAAAAAAGTCGTCCAAAAGGAAAGGAGAAAAAAAACGGAACAAATCCTGTCCAGCCAATATTTACTCATGCCACTCTTAAGGACATTCTGTCCAAGACGAACCTTAGCGCTGTGAATTGTGTGTTGTCCTATGTATCTACCACGTACATGAACGTGTTTATCTAGGAGCAAAAATGCCATCTACCAGAGAACAAAAATTCACTTGTCCAAGTCAAAGAGCGTCCTGTCGCATTAAATTGCCGCCCCGCAAAAAAAAATCAACAAAAACAACAAGAATCCTTCATACAAAGAGCTTTTCTGTGTTGGAAAAGCAAATAAAAAGTATAAGAATGGCGAGCAAAAAAGGACGAAAAAAAATAGGAAAATCAAGGAAAATGGAAAAAGTTTTTCCCACGAAGCCTTATTGTACTGCACTGTGTGTAGCTTTGGCGATGGTGTGCGGCACCGCGCTTTTATACTCGGGAAATTGTGTGTGCATTTTGAGTAGGTTAACCTTGAATATGGATTCCATGGGTTCCATGGGTTTCGTGGATTTTGTTCTCATCATTGGAGTAGCGTGGCCTCTCTCGCAGTGTGTGTTGTGTTGCCGCTCTCCAGGATACGCTACCATGTGCTGTGTGGAGAACATCGCCTGGTGAGGTGTTTATGTGTTGGTGGGTTTTGCCTTTTTTTGCTGTTATTTCTTTAGGCTGTGTCGGCGGTGTGGAATAAATGTCCCTCTGTGCAAGAGATGAACTTGAAATAGTGTTGCCGTGATGCGAAACGTGGGGTGGGGATTAGAGGATAGCTTTTAAGTCCGAGGTGGATTCGGAGAGATGCTTTTAGATGCTTCTGTTATATGTCCCTTGTTGTTGGAATATCTACCTTTCTTCTAGAGCTGCTAACCGCATTTTCAACCGCTGTCGAATCGGACATGTTTCTTGTCTAACATTTTAGAATCGGAGCTTTCAACATTAGTTTGGAGTCGTCCTATATTTCCCAGAGCTTATCACAGTGAAAGAGTTCCTAGAACTGTATCCTAGCTAAGCGAGTAGTGGTAGAAAACGAAGTTCTAGTCTTTTGACTTTGATTGACGAAGAAGTCTTCAAAGAAGAGTTTAATTCATGATGGTGGGGGTAACAGCTCTGTCTCTTGAACTGTGGGTTTCTTCCATTTGGTGAAAAACCTAGGTCCGAGACCACATACAGTCTGTATATTTGTATAAGAGTTTACAGAAAGCTGAGACTTAAATTTGCTTCTTCAGTTCAGAAAAGTGACAAAAAAAAAAAGGCTCAGTCTCGGTATTTCCCGGCGGACACTAAAGTTTTAGTTATTTGACAAAGAATTGTCTGAACGATGTGGAATACTAAAACGAGTTCTCTGATGCATGGAATCACCCTTCATACCTCGTCATCCCGTCTCTGTGCTTGGTGGACAGTCCTTTTCTAATAAACTTACGATGATCGTTCTGAGTCTTACTTTACATGGTAAACTGATCGCGTTGGACTCAGCAAATGTATCTGTAGGAGTTTCAGTCAAGGACAAGCCGTTCCCTCATAAATTTCAGACACCACCTCTTGGTGGTCCTAAAGCTTGGGCTCAATTCAATTGAAATTTGCTTGCGTTTAGAATGTATTGCGTCGAGATTAGTAGTTCATGGTTCATGCCTCTGGTTGACTGATTCGTGCAGTTCCTTGCCTCCTGTAGTCAATTCTTGTTTGTGTTCCTTTAAGTCTGGTTCATTATGTCCCTTCTTTGAGATTTAAACGTGGTTACAAATACAATTACTTGGCAGAGCAGACCGTATTTGGTCCAGGACACAGCTTCTCGCAACCATTCGCGTTGTGTGTTTTATTTTTTCAACGCATTAACAACTGAGCCTACATTCTTGCTTGACATCCTTCATCGATGGCAGAATGTCGTACAGTTTGTAGTTCGTTTCTTTCCCTATTAAACCTTAAAGTGTTACATAAGTGCAGCAGAAAGAATCCCGCTGTACGTCCATGCTGTCGCTCTAAAAATCTACTACACAAAATCTAGACCCTACCCCGCAGCACAATGGCAAGACTGTTCTCAGCAGTCCTTATTTTCAACGCAATAGTCATGTCCACCGCAGAGATAAAAGCTTCGGCTATACCGGATATTTTTCATACATTGCCTCAGTATTGGTGTTCTCCTGGCGCGTTGTGAAAATACAAATACGACACGAGAGAGAGAGGATACAAACCGCGAGAACGAGGCGAGCACTAAACTCCGTAGGTCCTGTTCTCTACTCTACCTTCAAAATTGCATCTATCAACCTTTCTATCCGCCGTCTACTGTATTCAGCTGTATCCTTATCAATCAATCCTGAATTGCAATCAATTTCTTTTTCGTCCTTTGGGAGCCCGTATGTGTGCGCCTTGCATTGGCATATTCAATTTGCCTCCACAATAGACGGGAGTTGAGGGATAGCAAAAAAAAACACCTTTTTTCGTCCTGTATGCAGGAGTTTGATTGATTTTCGAAAAATCAATTCTCAGCAATAGATAATCCACTGAGGTGTTCAAGGATAACAGTAGATGACGGTGACTACCGGTGGCATATTTAGAGGACACGCATTTACGAAATTTGTGTCACCTAAAATGCAATCCTTGGCGATGGTACACCAATGCGACACCAAATGCAGGAGGAAGACAACGACAGAAAAACTTTTCGTTGATGTTTTGGACCACCTTCTTGTCTGTTTTCCATGTTCGTTCCATGCGGTAAGGTCAAGAAGAAACGTTTTTTTTTTTTTTTTTCTTTTCGTTCTTTTTCAAGGAATCCTTCGAAGGAGGTGTGCATTGAGAAAAGTTTTAGTCTTCCTATCAGCCTCCTCCCTTTCCGTGATTGCGTTTGATTATCTCGATTTCTTTTCTACCTCTTCCTGTGCAGTTTTGAAAGGATAACATTTTGAGTTCCGTGTTTTTTTTTCGTTGTGTTTCATTAAAATATTTTCCTCGTGTATTATTTTATGTGACATGGAAGGGATACAGATCCAACAGACATGAATAGAAGGACATGAAAATATACTTTTTAAGAACGTATACATACATACTCGTATGTACATCTATACATGCATGTGTATTGAAGGATGCATTCGGAGAAGGAGTGTGTTCTCGAGGCAAAGTGGAATTAAAAAAGGAAAACTTGAAAATTTCTAGGAAGCTCTGAAACTTCAGCACACAACATGAATACTTTCAAGGATCTTTGTCTGTGATTTTGTTATTTTTTTTTTTATCCTTGTTTACTCCGCTGATAAACAGTGGGAACGTTGCAGAAAATCAATTTCTACAGCTACTCGGAGAGTTTGGTCGAGCTGTCTTTTGGTGTTTATTCGAGGATTTGATCCATTAAATTCCATTCAGCTGGTATTTACTAAGGATGTTAATGTCTTTGAATTTATGGAGCATCGATTAGGGATATTCGCTTAAAAGGTTCCGCAATGGAATATAATTTTAGTAGTCACGTAGTTCTGGAGCGGATCCAACAATGGTAGACCTTCTTTTGATAGTTGAAAGGCATCCAGGTGTTTCATTCTTTTGTAGATCAGTGCACCACATTCCTTTATAATTGCCCAGAGTTTTCTCAACATCTCCGCAGAATCTGCGGTCTCCATGTGGCTCTATACCCAATTTCCTGTGGTACTCCTAAAGTCTATGTACTGTGACCAGTTAGGAGGCCTCTAACAGTGTAACCTAACCTCTTTCCGGTTATAGTTCCCGGGAAATTCTTTGGCCTGTCTTAGCTTAGGGAGTTCCTCTCAAAGTTTCGGTCTTTTGCAGTCTTCCTCCTTCCTTAGTTCTTTCTGCAACGCTTCCAGCTCACAGAATGGTAAAGATGGTTTCTGAGCCTTTTCTTGCTAGTTCATGAGCTGGTTCATTTCCCTCTACTACCACGTGACCTGGTACCCAGTAGAAGGTGACTCTGTTGTTCTTACTCAATCTTGGCAAGGCACTCCCACAGCAGTCTGATTTCATGAGAGCTTGAAGCCTTGTCTTGTCCGCGAAAATTTCTGTTAAGGACACATCTTTCGATTGCGTAGACGTCCGCTAGGAAAATACTGGGGTATGTTCCAATAGATTCCGAATACGTGGTCCAGTTCCTTCGAGTGTTTTCGATCCGTCCTTCTACCACTTTATGGTGTTTTGCTTGTACATACATATGTATCGAAGCTTGGTCGATGGTAAGAGGCAGATTTGTCTTGACTGATGCCAAGAAGAAGAAAACTAAGTTGTCCATGTGAAACGTTGGTACAGTGGACGTATTTTTTTCTGTAAGACACCAATTCTAGGATCTGAACTTAAAATCTCCCGCTCAGTAGTTCAACTCCTGAACCTTTGAACCATGGATTAAAAATAGATCCCTAAACCACTCGGGAAAAGTTTCCGTGTTTTCCATACCGAAATTTACTTGATAGACGGTATCCTCCTTGATAGACCGCCACTTTGTTAAAGCTGCGATCCTGCACGTGTAATTTCTCAAAGACTTCAATTGGCGGCCGAGATCGTGCGATTTAACACCATTAGATCCACCAACGATTCATGCACTAAAAGAAATATCAGAGCTGTTATTCGTGAAATACACCCGCAATTATGCGAAAATGTGATCAATATTTCATCAAAAGAATGACTATTTGTAAGCAAAGCCGAGGTGGACATTTGGCAGATATTATACTCCCTTACTAACCTCGGAGATTGAACTTTAGATTAAAATAAAAATATCACCACTTTTCATAAAAGTTTTGCTTTTTTCTATTACTTTAAAATAACACCTCTTCTTGGATGACCCTATGCTTGGATTTTTGGGGAAAGTTCTTATATCCTTAGAGTAATGTTTCTCCTTTCCGAATTGAACTTAGAAAATTTAGTTCGACGAAAGTGTTAATTAGATTTTTAATTTTTTTAAATTAAATTAATGTTAAAATGAAATTCTAATTCCTGTTCTCTCTCGTTTCAGGTACGTACAGCAATTTATCATAAACGTAAGGTAACTCTTGGATATGACTGTATGTATACATACTATTAACATTTTTAAAATTAAATTTGGATTTTTCTTGTGTTATAACTATTAAACTCCGAAGAGAGTTCAGGTACCCGCCTTCTTTCATTCCCAGTTGTCTATTGCGTACTAGGATTCTATGATAGATTTATGAAACAAGCCTTAGTCCATCCCTCGGTCCTTGTTCCCTTTAGGAAAAACTCGACTAAGCTAGGTAGGTAGGTAGCAGTAGCTTTGACAGCATTCCATGCTGAAACCTTATCATCGCCCTTGAGCCATTTTGATGTTACAACTCACATGACCTATCGGCTGTTGATCAGGAGTTAAAATTTAGGGGTGAGGGGATTAGGGAAAGGACTTTAGATCCACCCTGGAGCACTTTGAAAGCTGTTAACTTCCGCAATACTTTACTCCGCTGTCTCCTTCAGGTTGCCAAAGCAAGGTTTGCCTAGTGTGCGCTGTCTGGCCCTACTCAGAGATTTGCAGAAGAATTGGTGAATAGTTTTTGTCTCACTTACAATATTGCAGTTCCGACAATGTGCATTAAATGTATTGCCCAGTCTGTCCCCATGAATCCCAATGGGCCAACGGCCTGTACTATAGGTACTAACCACTACAACTCTAGCAAGATCTGCAGGGTTTCGGTTTTGTCGACCTTGTGTGTCAGTTTTAATTGGGCCACATCTGCAATTCCGCGACCCACGCCATCTGTTTGATAGAAAATTCACGAAGATACTACCCTTGAGAGATCCCAACGTTTACATCTTACACAAAATATCTATCAAGAGCGGATCCCCCTCTCGTTAGTTCATCAGCTCGCTCGTTCTCCTCTATGTTGGTGTACACCAGCACCCACATAACATAATCCCGAACCGATATTTGGAGGATGATCTGGCGAATACAATCGTCTTGGTTGCAGCCTAGCTGCACTACGACAATGAAGGGAAGCCGCTCATTCAGCAACTACTTCCGCCTGGAAGACTAGGACTCTATTCGAAAAAGTAATTCTTTCCACCATTCTCTGAACTAAATGCCACAGAGCGCGTTATCTGTGGTTTCGTCCTATTCTAGACGGTATCCTCAGTGATGCTCATTTTGTGGAAGCAGTACTTGAGCTGGCAATGACCAGAAACGAAACTCACAAGCCTTCTCATATTGTATCTGCTAAATTTGAGGATATCTCTTGCTCTTTTGCTGGAAGGCTTGGACGCCTCTTTTAACCTGTCTGAGTCCTTGAAAGTTGTTCTAGTGGAATAGGAATTGTGTAGCATATATTTGAAAGCACAAAATAGGGTTTGGGTCTCTTTCCTGGCGAGTAGATCTGCAGATTGGTTACCTTCAACGCTTACGAGCATTTGGGTCGGTACCCATCAAAGCCTTCATTTATTGCGTATTGCCAATGTTTGCAGATTATCAAAGCAGCAGAGGACTGATTTGGATCTACCCAAGTGGGAGGTCAGGGCTTTGAGCGCCGCTTGACTGTCAGTGAGTATATGGATGGTGGCCTGAGTTCAGGTTGATGCAAGCGCGTATTTTTGTAGCGTAAAGTTCGGCTTGGACAACAGTGAGACTTTTTCCAAATGGTTTCGAGATTCTGCCTTTGAAATCCATTTTTGTCTGCCACACGCTACCTTTCGGATCGAGTTGTGATCCGCCAGTAGTCCATGAGCCAGGGCTAAAAATCTCAATCTCGAACGTCCTACCAGAGCCAAGTTTTTCGGGCACAAATTTGGAAACCGTGTTAAGCATTTCTAAATCGGGGAAGTTGGAAAGCAGTTCCATGAGATCCACCTGATCACAAAAAGTACTTTCATCCGTCTTTCTGAGACTGACTGATCTGCAAAGTGTCGCTTTTTTGAAAAATATCTGCAGGAACGTGAGTCTGATAATAGCCTCGATGACTGCTGTAGGACAGGTATGCATATCGCTTGTGATACCAAGGCATGCTAGTCGTTTTAGCTTATTGATGACAGTTACTTCTTTGGCTTCCGTCCAACAGACAGCGGATGCGTCAGGATGGGTCTAGTCATCGTTCTACATAACCAGTAACTGACCTTTGGGATAGACTCCAAGTTTTGCAATACATTTGACGAAAGGCCCACATGGCCTTGGTCGCCTTTGCAATTTTGTTTTTTAAAGGAGTTCGTCTAATCGAGGACAGTTCCTAGATTTTTCACTTCGCCGTAAAAGCCAATAACTTCCCCATAACTTTAGAGCCACTGAACCAAGATTCAATTTTTCTTTTCCTTGTGAATGACCCAACCTAGCTTAGCTTCGTGTTCTTCTGGTTACACGATCTAGGTTCAGACCGAAAAAATTTACAATTTTCTTCACCCACAGTTTTCCAGTACCAAGTTTCTGGAAAATGTCTAGGACACCCAACCTTGGTACCGACTTTGTCTAATTATCGTTCCATTAGGTCCTGCACGAGTGTGGTTTTTGGTTATTACTCAAGCACCTTTCAACTGCAAAGTGCACTCCAAAGTCCTTGCAACATGAAAGTCCACAGTTCATCCTCCTTTCACCACGCAGATTCAAGGAAATGCAAATTCATTCAAATGAAGTGTGCGCTCCCATTAGTGTCAGTTGCCAATGATTGCATTCTCACTTCAGTTATCTCGAATTTTCGTTTACCATTTACCTTCAGTTAAATGCAAATCCATTATCCTTTCATATCGGCCGTTAATCACACATCCATCCTTGGCTACAATTTATCAGCGATTCACATGCATTCCCCCTAGAGTTGTACCGAAAAGTTCCTCCTCGCGTGTGTATTGATTTCGAATTTAATTGAGAGGATGGGGGTTCCTTTCTTTTCCTTTTTTTTGTGCATCTGCTACGCACAATAAGATGAACAGATTAACTACTTAAGTGATTACAATTGACTGGAGGAGGGTGCGATGAATCTGAATGACGACGGGAGAGTGTGAATGTGGTATTATTTTCCAACAATACATCGATTTAGATCAGATTCCGGCTTCCGGCTTCGCAGCCAACCACCAAAACATGATGGTAGTCCGTAAATTTGATAGCATTCTTGACGCCTCGCAACTGTAACCCTCACACCATCGATCAAACTTTAATTTCGTTCACATTTACCTACACACACAGAGGATTTTGTGCCGAAATTCTCTCGTCCTTCGGCAAAAAATAATAAATATTAAATCTATTTGCACATGCCCACGTCATTTGCTCTGCCTCTTCGTGGTACCTTCATCCGCTTGCTCGTTCTACGTTTTTGTCAAGTAATAATGTATGCATCATAAATTACAAAGTTGTCTAAGTATGCTCAAAACAGGGGGAGGAGAATAAACAAACAGACAAACAGAAAAAAAACACGTCAGAAAAAACCCTTCCAATGGCGGATAAATGATATGCCAGACAGTGTTGTGTGAAAGTTTATTTACAGAAAAAGTAATGAAATTTTAGGGACGGGGGGAGTATCCGTTATTGCAGCCATTTCCGGGAAATTTTATGAGTATTCTTGCAATGAAATTTTAATTAAGTGGACACTTAAGATTAATGGAGGAACAAAAGTAAGGAGCATATGCCACAGATCGTGCGGTATAACCTCTGATGTAACCTCTCGTATGCAAATCACTGGTCCTGTGGTCAATCAGGAGACCAATTCATGATCCATCGTGGAGTTCTAAGAGAGTTTTCATGCTGAAATTGTTGGTGGAAGCACGAGGAACTTTAATTTCTTCTTTGGAATTTGGAATATACCTCGTGAATTTTCTAGTATCTACTCTCAGTTGTGTGTCGTGAGCAGCTCTGTGAAGTGTCCTACTCATAATAATTGCACTTGAAGCTCTGAAATTTCTATGTGACTCAGTGGTTGTATTGTTAAGTATTCGTAGGGACTTTCCATCATGGAACAGCAGCACGTAGTTCCTGAGGGATCATTGTACTTCAGCCGACTCATCCGAGACTGCAGCAATATTCCTTATATAGTTTGTACTGTCCGCAATCCATACCTGCAACGTAGCCAGATCCTCGTGCTTGAGGATGAAATTTCCCATGGTAAAGTGCCTGATTTGTATAAAAGTGGAACAGCCGCACAAATGTGTGACAGTTTCGTCCTCTTCCAGGCCGAGCTCTTACAAAGGGCTGAGGTTTTCAGATGTTCGTTTACGGAAGTCTTTTTTGGGTAGATAAGCCAGAAACCTAGTTCTGTTCGCACTGGCTGCGTTGATCCACATCTTCAGCCGGCATGTTATACCAAAACGTCGCCAGTACTCGAGATGCTGTTTCAGTAGCAGCTTAGCCATTCTTGGTTTAAAGAATGCCAAGCTGCAGTCTATTGATGGCTGAGGACCTACGAATGGGCTCATTGACCCCTCCCCAGCAAGAGCATCTGCTTTTTTTGCTACACGGTATCCCGGAATGTCTCGGAACCCAGACCAGAGTCACTGAGATGGTTCAGCTTAAACATTGCCTCCTCCGCGAACCAGCTTTAATCTCGGCCTGGATGTCGGAGCAAATGTAAATAACTCCACCCCTTATATTCTTTTTTAGAGCTACGTGAGCTTGCGATAGCATAGACTTCGGCCTGAAAGACCCTGCCTAGTCACACTCACTTCCTACGTATAGATGCCTGCTCCCGAGAGCTAAGGCGCTATAGTCCGGGATGGACCTGGGCCCCAACCAACAAACGTCTCCAGTCAGCTTGATCTGTTGCTAGCTGCCTCCAGTTTCGCACGCTAAGTTGGTTGATGTCCCCTTACACTTGCATGAGCTACAAGAGTCGCGGTCTTCTTCTACTGCGTCTTAAAAGATTTCTCGGGCCCAAGCATTGGTGTTCATGTGCTCTACATGAGCCAGTTACCTCAGCCTTTGAACCTTCACCCTTCTAGCTCGAAGTCGATGTATCTGATCAGCCCGAGCAATTCGTCGTTGTATCTCGTCGTTCACTCAAGTTTGTTTGATTTAGGGTTACGCATACATATATGGCTGTCTTCACTTCGTCCAGGTTGGCTGGAGGGAATTGTTGGTCTACAGGTTGAATGGCTTGTTCTGCCTGACATCGGGAATCGATTCGTCGTCGACGTAATACAGTCTACAGAAATGGTTCTTTCATAACCTCAGCATCGACTGCGTTTCTACTTTGACATTATTTTGTTCATCCTTACAGGCTCCGATATGGGCTTTGTAGTCTTGACAAAATTTGTTTAAATTGTTTAATTTCCGAATCACTTGCTTGCAGTAGTACCTCCCTATTTCCTCGATCGCGCATGTCTCATGCTCCTTCTTTTTCCTTCTGAGAAGCCGGTGGTTGTCTCTCCTCTTTTGCTCACAGTCCTTCAATGCCGTCCCGATTTGTAAGCCTCTTCTTTGGCTGCATGTGCTCGTCGTCAAATCAGGGCTTTCGTTGCGGTGGCCAAGTGAAACCCAGTACGTCAGAGGCGGCATCTCTGATGGCTTTTTGGCAATGTTGCCACTGCTCACCATACAAAATTCTAAAAAAAAATAAATTCGTCCTCCGTCGAATTTTTTTACGACAGATGAGTATTAAAAAAAAAATATTTTTAAGTTGAGTCCAGTCGTAATTAATTTTAGGAAATTTCGATCCGTATTCCTAAAATCAAGGAAACTCAGGGTAACTGAAGGTCAACACCCGAATCCCCTCTCTCCATCGACTAACTTTGGCAATTAGTGTTTTTTTCTTCTTCCCCCTCTGACTATCACTAATGCGGGTGAAAGTGGGGGTGAAGTTATTAGAAAGCTCACGCTGTTTACGAACGGCAAACATGGGTACACTCGTTCAGCGAAATGGGGTGTTTGCAAGTGCAAAGATGTCATAGCTGCGGCCTTTCGCATAAAGCTGTCTTGTGGCTTCACGTACGCCAGTTAGGCATTCTCTCGCTTTACGTTAAAGGCAATTTATGGGCTAAAAATATGTTTAAAGAAAATTTTGGTTGTGAATGAGACCATTCCATTTCTGCTGCGCCAAAAATAGGTGCAAAACCCGATTTGTATATCGATTTAGCGAACCCAAAATAGAAACGTACTATTGTGACGTACTTGTCACGAGTTGTACTACACAAATCTATTACTATCAGGGGAAGACCTCTAAAAGGAGATGAGATGAGCATTTTTAGCAGTCCCAGAACCTCAAGGAATTATTTCCTTCAATGACTTCTGGCGCTAAAGGGGGAATGAAACCGGTTGTTTAAAGAATTACTTTGTAGATTAAGGTTTAAGGATAGAGTTAGGTGAGGTTAGGTTAGGTTGGGTGAGCGGTATGGGGCATGTGGTCCACTAAGAGGTCAATTAGTTCATTGTGATTGCCCTTCAAATAACATTTGAATCTGTTAATAGAGCTCTTAAGGTCAGTTAGAGGTAACTTTGCCAGGTCGTTCAGACTATCGAGGAAGCGTGTGCCTAAGCAGCTTAGGGAGCCGGGCATTGTCATAGGAAATGTACTACTGATTCTATCTCTTCTACAACCCTGCAGCTTCTACAGAAGTCGTTAGCGAAGATACCTAGTCTTCTGGGGATATTTCCAATGATACCGTGTCTGGTTATCACGCCGACAAGTACCCGGATTCAGCTTCTACCGAAAGACAATGTGGGTTGTGCGTCATAAGCTGCGAATTATAACTCAGTCGCTAGTGTGATGCCATACAGTCCTATTTATCGTGCCGTTGTCTATTCCTGGCTGCATTCAAGGACGATAGAACCTGCCTGTCTGCGAGCATTTTATCCATGTCAGAGATGATTGTATCCATCGCTAGTATTTTCATTACTAGGACAGTTTGTGCCACATTTTTAAACGCGTAGATCTCAACTTGGAAACACAGCAGTAATCGGTTAGTCTATATATATGACTCTGCCCAGTGTCCTGCTTACGTTCCTTTCCCCTCCTTCGAGCGGTCTATGAAAATGACTTTAATGGCTCTAGGAGGGAACGAAACAGCAGACAAACTGGCCAAGGAAGGCTCTGACATGGTTCTCCAAGCCACTAATATTATGGACAGCATCACCATTAGACTTCCTGTCTGTCAGGTAAAGAGACCGTGAAGCTCTTACTGAAGTCTTACTTGGGTTTCTCGTAGTCTCTGTGGGGCATACGTCTTGCTTGATTAAAGATGTCCAGTATTCGCGCGTGTCCTATTATACGAGGCTTCCAAATATAGATCCCTTTCAGTCTGAGAGCCCCTTTAGCTGCAATATTCTGTGTGTAAGGCTCCAGAGCTGGGAGATACATTAGTGTTTCCAAACCGCATCTCAATGCGAATTTAAGTGCTCCTGTTCTGCCTGGTTAGAGTTGCAAACCATAAAGGAACGGCAAAGGAACAAAAATAGAGCCAAGAAAAAAGGAAATACGTCCTAGAATTCTCTACCAGGTCACGTGGGAGTTGAAGAAAATGAAACTTCCAACTATCAGAAGATCTACCATTGCTGGATCCACTCCAGATACTTTGTTTCATCGAAAAAAATTGACTTGAGGAGGTGCTCTATGTCGAGTATCTCATCGACTATAACTCCCAAGTCGGGGGAATACAATAGATCTACAACCTTCCTTCGGCTGTCCGTGTCCCTTAGATAAATCGGTCTTTTTGCGAACACCACATTGCCGTTGATAAATTAGGTTAAGTACGTCGGTAGGCGAGTGGAAGAGATCCACAACGCCACACTCAGGTCAATACAGGCCCATTGTGATACCCGTAGGACGGAGATGTCCCTTGCCCATTGCTTAACACTGCCGTTGATGACAGTGCCGAAATCCTTGCAATGGAAACGGATCTACTGATTTCCAACGCTTCACGATAAATTATCAACAAAAAGTTTGTGTAATCCTCGAGCAGTACGTTTCTAGATGCAATTGCCTGGTGGATTATCTACTCTGTTGTCCCATTGGAAATTTTTTAACGATTTTTCTAATTTTCATTACGATTTGCATTTTCAGCTGAATTCGTTCACTGGACTCATTCAGAGAGGTGTGTTCACTTCCACATCTATCGATGACACATACCGCGTCGAATGCGAACTGTCACTCGTTTGTTTTACTGTCACTTTCTGAATGTGGGACGATTCATTGCTAAATTTACAACTCGGTTCAAAAACCACACACATTGTATAGCACCACTTAACCGAAAGCATCATGCAATTTATTAGAGATTCTCAGAAGAAAACTTTCGCGATTACTGTTCATCATCACATAATAATTTGATTAATGACCTTATTCCATCGGTAAATACATACTATTCCCGCTAATTGGTATCACACGATAAATTAATTTATTGTTTAGGTCTTTGAATTGCTATAAGCATGCTACACATATCTCAGATTTTACTAATAAAGTTTCATCACCCCGAGAATAGATGCCATCGGATATACATACTATCGGCTCTTAATGGCAGTTAAATAGTAAGCCACGCGTAGTTATGAACGGAATATATTAGCTCAAGGGATTTAATTAATTATGAGAATCTATAGGATAACATTTGATTTACATCATGTCGTTAGGAGTTACACAACCAATTAAAATTCTTATTCAACATCCATGCCGAGGTACGGGTAGACCCACAAGAAAGGGTTCGAAATATCGGAAAAATTAGATTAAACTCTCTTGTCAGTGAGAGCCTAGTTAACCTTGGTTACAAGATGATAACCGACACATGACGACAGGTATTCGTACATGTATCTCATTTCAGTTTCCCATTTTCGAACTCTAGTAGCAGATAGGTACGAGTACCTACTTACTGACAGCAATCAATGCAGCATTGCAGCTAACAAGGGTTGTTATTTACAGTGAGCTTACTTTCTGTAATCCTCTTAAAAAAAAGGGAATTATTCTGTGTATATCTTCCGGGTAAAATTGACGTAATCACATTGCGTGTTGTGCCCTGCGTTGGTATAAACTTTTATGTCGATTAATTAATTACATCATCCAGCGATCCAATTAAAATACATGCATTGTACGCAAGTCGCGATCCATGATTTTCAAGGACACTCCCTCGATTTTTCTTTGAAAATACCTCCAAGAGAAACTTTAAACTTCAAAGTCGTGTGTGCAAGTAACCTAGGTAACGTACATAGTTTGTCTTCTAATTCAGAGGACAATTATAGAGTCGTATCTATAGGTACATGGATTGAAATTCCTTAGGTTAGGCTAGGGTGCCCTTGTCGACTATGTCTCAACGGTTCACTTAGACCACGTAGAGTCCATTGTGCCCATAAGAGAACTCTGAGAACCTAAAACTTTAACATGAGTATCGACCGCTAACTAATCCGCCCAGATAGGTACACAAATCCACTAGCTCTAAAAAGAAGTGACTGTCAAGAGAATCCTTTTATGGGCCAGTGCAGGGCAGACACCTAGTCGGTTGTAAATAAATCCTACTCTGCAGCTTCGTCCCTGCAAGAAAAATAGAAATCTTTGGCACAACAGACCGAGTGTGGTCCAGGGCCTAACTTCTCGTGACCATTCGTGTTGTGCATGTTGTCTCCTTTCGCATAAATGGCGGAGGCCTACAGTTTAGAGCCATATACGAAAGCGTTCTTTGAGAAGCTTCGTCCCTGCAGCTTTTATAATAATCATTAAAAACCAAACCTAGCCAGACTGCATGGTTGCCTATTTCGCAGTACCCAGTCAGGACGCCAACAGTGATTCGAATGCCCTTGCAGCTTCTTCTTATCGAAGACTGGTCACAACGATCCAACTATAGGGCCTGCATCTAATTGTCACCAGCATTTGTTAGCTTATTCGAGAGACTCTATGCCTATTTCACCGTGTAATGTAGGTACTAAGCGGCGTGGTTAGGTTAGGTTAGGTAAAGAAGGGTGTGTGATGGATAGAACTCATCACGTTCACTGGGAGACCTATGGGCTACATTGTGAATCCTCTTTTACAAATTGCTGAGAAGTATCTCGCTGTAATCTATCTAAACCTGTTAATGCTTTTTAAGAAGTGTAGGAGATCTGGTGTCTGGACTACTGGTACCTCTGCGAGGCTTGCGAAGAACCTGGATCCTAGTTAGATCGATTCCACTTCCTCCTCGTTACCGCAGCTTCTGAATAAGTCGTTAAACTCTGCGTTCCTGAGTATAGCTCCGATGGCGCAATGTCCTGTGATGACACCCGTTAGCATGCGGATGGAGGATCGGTCTAGTGCTCTCTGAATTAGTTTTATTTGAATTTGCCCATAAAGTACGAGAGGTGGCACAGTCCACCAGGAAGAGTTAGCTTCTTCAAGTTATCAATCGGTGGCAGTATGGATGTATCAGCTACACTGATGCTCATTTCTGACCCCCTTCTTGCCAAGGCATCGGCTTTTTCGCTCGCTTCAATATTTCTATGTACAGGAACCCAGCAGAGCTTGATCGAATGGGGTCTTATGTTGATCAGTGCATCGCGACATTTCTTAACCGCATTTGGTTTGATGGTACTAAGCGGTATACTAGCCTCATCTAGAGCATGTGAAGGCTGCATTTCTGACCTTTTCCTGGCTAGTTCATCCGCTTATTCGTTTTCGAAGACATGTTCCAGCTCCCAACGTAGAGTCACATTGTTGGCTGTTGATATCTCGTTTTAGTTTGCTTTTACCTCACCAATGCTGACTGCAAGGCCTACTTGGACTACTTGGCTGTATAGTGGCATACATACATAGGTGTTAAATATTTTCCCTAAAATGCTTCCCTCTATAAACCTCTGCACAGCTTGTCTTACTACAGTAGCTTCGGCTTGAGAGACGCTCCAACCATTCTTTAATCTAAAAGAGCACCATTCTTTAATCCCGAGACTCCAGTGTCTGTATCACTATCTATTTTGGATCCATCAGTATAGATAGCCAGTTCGTTTTCGGTAAAGACTCTTCCTTCATCTCACTCATCTCTGCTAGGAAGTCTGGATTTCTGGAGAATTCCCCCAATTTAGACTAGAGCCTTGTTATCCCAAGACCAGCAGCCCTTCGTATTTTCTTGAAGCAACTTCTGTTCTCTCTGGAGAGTCGATTTATCTTAAATATCCCAAGCAATTAAATAGGATTTTTTTTGACTTTTGACTTCTGGTAGAAAGATTATAAACCAGACCACCATGTTGTGAACCCTTTTTATTTTTTTTTTCACATGTTTTCCAATTTGGTGTTGCTTGCATTTGCTTGAAGAATACCTAGATAATCTTTTCTTTTTTTCGATCTGCAGTAACCTGTTAGATCGTTTCTTTTACTACAGTCGGCCCCACATCTTCCAAGTGCGACCTAAGGGTATTACTGTCTTCCAGAAATCGTCTTCCATTTCCTGTAAATGCCGCTTACACTCTTGTTCCCCTTATCCCATCCATAAACATATTCAGCTGCTTCATACCATTCTTCACGACCTCCAGGTATTGCAGGGTCATAAATGTGGTACCGCATCGTTGCTTTTTATAGCACAGCATAGTACGATACGAGTATGTTGGTGTGGTGCTTTTGGCGTATAACATGCTACGAGTAGTCCCCTTGTACACGAAGTGAAGAAAGACCATTCTCTTCTTATTCATCGCATATAATCGAGTGAAAAAACCGAATTTTACTTAATCAAAATCGTAGTTTTGGACTTTCTTTAACCAAGAAAGCCTTAGTTGTTCTCTATAGTTCTACCAACGTTGCGATGTTTTGTGTAGAATCCCTCAGAACAGGACGTTCTAAAGTTGTAACATAGGAATGCATCCCGTCTTTGATAATTATTTATGGATCCTAATTCTTTTTAACTTCTCGTGGCAAATGATACGAATAACAGACGAACGATTGACTGATGGACGACGATCACTAGGAGTAGCAGAGATAAATTAAACAAGGTGAGCTGTTCCAAGGATTTTTTTTGGAAACTTTGGAGAAGCCCAACAAGGTTATTTTGATTCCTCAAAACGTGCCGGAAAGTAATTAAAAAATTCTAAAGAAATTCATCAGAACTAAGGCAACACGCATCCTACACTTCTAATGAAAGATAACAGAGGGGCCTGTCAAAAAGGATGTTCTTAGTGCCAGATCTCGTTATATTTACCAGCGTTGAATAATTCATTAGGCGCATCACCATGACTCCTACAACTGACACCCGTTATTCCACTGCAGCCTTTTTTTTTAATTGAAGCTGCTGATTCAACTATCTTCCTATTTATCGTATAGAATATACACAACATTTTTTAAACAATGTTTAGGAGGCTTATCTTCCTCTAACTGGCGTACTATGCAAGACGATCTTATTCATCTTCTTGTGAATAGCGTAAAACAAGTATCCAAGTCTTGGTCGGTTCGTTTGGAGATGATCTGCAGATACTCTTCTGCAGGAATTCCGAACTTTATTTCTGCCTTCTTTACCTCAATCTGGCTTTGCTCCTTCTGTGTACCTCTGGGCTTCTAGACTTGTTAAGCACTGCCCCTCTAAAGACTTTCACTTCAACTCTTGCCCGTTGGCTATTAATAGTATGGCGATTTGCTTGTAGCGTTGTTTATGAACTTTTTGGCGACTCTAGGAGCAAGGTATCATAAACCATTTTCCAAGGCTTTTCGATTGCAGATTTTCATCGTTGAGCTTCTTGGTATTAATAGCCAGAGACGTACTTATGTAGCTTCGCTGCAAATCAGTTAAGTGTTTCAGTCCAAGTTAGCGCATTAGGACTTTTTAGTTCACTGTGTTCCTGGTTTCTATTACATTACGGGAACCACGTGCTAGGAAATTCCGTACCCAGAGGTGGAATATGGTAAAGATTGTGTTTTCCAATGGTCTCACTCAAGCTTTTAGTTTCGAAGTCTCACAGAAGTATTTTTTTTTGTGAAGAACAAAACACTTCTCTACGGAGTCTCAGTTGCAAAGGATCCCGATGTGGTAGAACGTTCACAATGGTTTGACTCAGTCTGCCTCTGATAACAAAAACGCCTCTGTAGAACCTATACACTGCGGATCTTTAAGTGGTTCTTTGTGAGAAGCTGCATAGTCGCATACTTTCTATGAAGAGAACTTGATTATCTCAGCTTTTGGATCACCAAATATTTATTCGTCGCTAACTATAGACCTGTCATGAAGAAATGGTGGAATGCAAAGTGTAGTACTTAAAATCCTCAGGAAGAGAACCACACTGACTCAATTCCTGGTAATCAAGGGCCTCAAACTAAAATGAGAATTCTTTGGCTTAGTCGGGGAGGTGTATTCTTCAATGATTACACCCTATCACTGTAGCGTCTTCTAAGCAGAGATCATGGCGATAAAAGAAGCTTTTTCGTGGATAAAGCACAGTCATATCCAAGCGGGATATCATCATTTTTACTGACAGCCAAGCCGCAATCAAGTCTCTAGAAACCGTCCCCTTCAACTCTCAAACAGCCTTAATTTGTCGCCTGTCACTTAAGGAGACTATCTAATCCACCTCATTTGGGTGCCGGGCCACAGGGACATTCCAGGGAATTGCATGGCTGACGAGCTCCCCAGACACTGTACAACCCTTTTAATTTCGCCGGATAAGGCGAATCTTGGTATGCCTATCGCTACAGTTCAATCGCTATTCAAGCTCACGCTACTAAGAGTACCAATCGCAGATGGGCAAGTGGTATTACCTGCTTAGTTACAAGACAGATCTGGTTCAAAACTGGATCTTAAGCGATCCAACTGTCTTATTAGACGGAAAAGGGAGCTCGTTTCGACCATAGTAGGTGTCGTCACAGGGAACTGCACTATCGGTAGGCACGCCACTAGGCTGGGCGTGTTCGCTTAGGACTTCAGTTGAAACTGCATGAAACAAGAAGTGGAAGAAACCATACTTCATCTTCTTTGTACATGCGAAGCTCACTCTGCTCGTAGGATACTGCATTTAGGAGCCTTCCTCTTCAACAACCTTGGTGAACTAGCTAATGAAAGACAAAACCAGCCTCCAGCTCCTCCTTGTTCAGCGGGTTCAGCTCTTTTGGAGATGCCGATCCTTTGGTAACACAGAGGACCTTTCTGGTCTGAGTGAGGTCACGCACTGGCAGCTTGCCCGACAAACCAACCTAACCTAGTCGTTGCTTGAAAAGTTATATGCTAAGTCGTCAAATGCCTCTCGGGTATGAAGTTTGGGTTGAGAAACCTTTCAAAATCATCTGCTAGGTCTACCACGAAAAATCACTGTCCATCAATTGGCAGAAAGCTTGTTTTTTTTTAATATAATCTTCGCTGACTTCATTCTCTTTAGTGGCCTTGTTATCTAAGTGCTTCCAAGTCGATTGAATTTACATTTTCGCACCATTTAATGTGAAGTTTATCTTTTTTCTGTGTAAACTCCCAGAGTAGAATTCAGCACGAACTATTTGTGTCCTTTCACTCAACTGTCAGAAATGTCAACGTAGGCAAGGACTTCAGTAATTTCAAGGAAATATTCATCGAGAGGAGGAGTTTATTTTGAGCAAAGCAAAATAACAATAAACCACCCTCCCTACTGCATAGAATTTCAACGAAATCATGTAGTCATTGTGGTTCACTATTAACCGAAGCGAATTCTGAAACCACATTCTTAATGGATTACCTGGAAATAACAGCTGCAGTTTTCGCAAATCATATCCATCTGCAATGCAATTCAATGCTCGGAATAACAATGGAAACAGGAATAAGGGCAATTTCAATTAATGGAAACCATCAAAACTATAACACAAGCACGTGGCACAATAAAGGCAGCTGCTGACAGAGGGACAAACTGAATTCAAAGAACAAAACCAGCTTCAGATACACACTTCCTATCAGTTTTCAAGATGGATCTCTACGGTCCACTGAAAATATCAGCAAATAAAAATTAATAAATTATCCCAACTGTCCACAATCGTAATCATCATAAAAGAGCCCACAATGATATCCCCAAAAATTGCCTCCCCTAATGCCCACCTAATTCCCAATAACATTCCACTCCAGCGAGCTCCACTTACCTTCCCGGCAAACGGAGAATCGCATGGACCCTCAAAAAAAAAAAAAAAAGAATTTATTATGAAATAACTTCGTCAACATTTCACTTCGACGAACTGAACTTACTCTTCAAAAATTCACCCACAAACGAGAACTTTTCTCCACCCGTTCCCGACATTCCGACATGCGGCACCGTGCCGTACCACCCCCTCCTAAAGTACAAAAAAAAAGCAAAAAAAAAATTAAATTACCAAAATAAATTATTCATAATCTCATGAAATACAAAGAAAATTAATCGTTCAGATCGTAAGGAGTTGGTACAGAATTGAGAGCATAAAAAAAAAAGTGTTCGCCAAAAATGAATAAATCAGCTCCCCAACCAGGGGGTGAAGGTAGGCAGCTGCAAATAAAACGTAACTCACTCGGTATATTGTGTAATAAAGATACACTCGTATGAAATATTAAAATTCCCAGAATAAGACAATCGTCGATGGAAAGGACACACGACATATGTGTCCCGGTTTCAAGGACAAGGAGTAGGAGGAGTGCATCTTATGGAAAATCACTTACCTTTTGAGGCCAACTGAAGTGTATTCGTATTCCTGAGAAGTAATTACAGCTCAGAAACTCCCTTTGACGATGATGATCAATAGTGCAGCATTTCTAAAGACCATGCCCTTGAGGAGATTTATAGAAAATCGCTATACACAAGCTATAGATACACTTTGAAAAGAAAACACTTTTTTACACCACTTTTTTTGCACGACTTTTTTTTTATGGGAAAAATTTTCTAAATATGTCGCGTGTTATTTGCTTGAGTAATTTATCAAGGAAGAGCACACTAACACGGTTTCTCACGACGTTCGGTTAATTTCATTAATTAAATTGAATTAATTTTGACAGCGGTATATACGAGTATGGTGAGAGCAAAAAAAAAATCTGCTTTGCCGAGGATAGACAAATGTATCTTAAGACTGAAATTAAAGTTTTACGTGTGACTTATGGAAGAACAAACCGATCTGGAGGACTTGAGGAAAATGATGGAAATGATGAAAATGAAGAAATTGGAAAATCTGCGATGTTACACCTCAAAGATACACGTTTTACGCTCTACCTTTGTATTTTTTTGCACTTATTGCCGGCTTTGCTGCTGCTTCGCGAGTTTAACCTTCAGAATAAAATTTTTTTTTTTCTTCTTTACATGACACACTCATTTGGAATTGGAAGAACTTGCGAGAGAAAGAGGTTTCTGTCGATACAAAAACTGAGGAACCACAAATTGATGATGATGATGATGGTGATGGAGATGACCAAACAGCTGGGCTTGAAACCGACTCAAACACTGCCCAAAAAGGAATCCTCAGCGAAGGTTATTTTGTGGGCTTTCGAACTCTTTTTCGAACTTTTTTTTTTCACTTTTATTCTTTTGTTAACCACAATTGCCACGATTCTGTTTAACTTGCGTGATACAAAAAGTATCTGTTAACTGCAATTCACGGATTAAATTTTGTTTTCTTATTTCTTTGCACAACTAATTGAGGAGAAGAAGATAGAACTTCTGTGTGCGAAAAAAAAGCAAACACACACACCACACCGGAGCGCACCTAACGTCTAAATGTTGTTCTATATGTTCTGTTCTGGTAGCGTCCGTTCGAGATACTAAAACGAAATTTTTTTTGGACGATGTCGCTCTGAAAGTTGATAGAATGTTTTTCTTTTTTTTTTTTGCTGCTTTCTTTTTTTTTCTGAGCTGTTGTTCGGTTTTTGTTCTCTGTCGGGGTTTTTTTTATGTGTTCTTCCGTGGATTCTATGCTGCTGTTGTGTTGCACAGATACACAATTGGACGATATACCAGCAGCAGGAAAGGTGATATAATAATAGTTGGTGGTGTTGGGAGAATTTGGAATTTCTGGTGGCTCTGTTGAGGGTGTTTCGGTTTGTTGGTGGTGCATTTGTTGGAGACGAAGGAATAGTGCTAGAGCGCAGGTTTCAAGTTGGAACTGGGCAGAAAAAAAGTCTCTCTGTCGGTGGTTGTCTCTCTGAGAAATTGATTGAGAAAGCGTGAGAGAGTGAACGAAAGCTTTCGATTATTGAATGAAATTTTCGTGTGCACAGATTGGGTTCTTTTTTTTTTTCTCCTTGATTGTGTCATGTGAATATATGGAGAGTGCTGGCTCTTGGTAAGGTGTATTTGGATGGACTTGAGGTATGACGTTAGCAATGGGGGTGATTCCTTGGGTAATTGAATAATGGACGGGGTTAGGTACTTAGCTGAGACGGGTTTTACCGGTAGTTGACCGCTGGAAATATGTGTTTGACACACAAATCTAAAATAAATTTTGAAAAAGTGTCGTTCTTCTTACTAAATGAGTCTCACTATGAGAATTTTCGATTAAAAACAGAGTTCTACGTTTTCTTCCGTTCCTACTTAGTGATCTATAGCGATTTGGTTGGTGGAGTTTATCAGTCTCTTGCTTCGAATCAACCTGCAGAACCATTTCTTGGAGACGTGTTGTACAAAAGTGGAGTAAAGACAGAGCTGTTCGTAAGGGGTTCTAACTGATTGAGAAGCTCCTCGATGAAATGTTTTAGTATGGTCCTTCCTTTACTTTTTGGCTTACACTGTATACTCTATGAAGTTCCACAAGCTTAGCAGCGATTTACACCCAAACACGTTTACCTCTTAGTCCCACACATTCTGTACAAATTTTTTCACATTTTTTCTGTTTCAAATCAGACAGAGATGCCAAAAGATACATCACAGAATCAAATATTAAAGTAAATCACAACAAAAAACGGAGAGAGTATGCCGTCCGCTATGCACGACTATGTAGTTCTTATGGCTTATCGGCAACTCCCCTTCATCATCGGTGAAATCAGGGTATTTCCCTAAAATAAATTTATCCGCCATGAAATTCAGTAATGTGTTAGGTAAATCCTTGTGCGCCAGATTCAGGTCAATATAGACCCATCGTGATGCCCATTTGGGGGGAAAGTATGTATCCCCTGCCCGCGGAGCAATCCTATTTCAAACCACTTCGAAGCTTTGATAAACCTACAAATCCCCTTGATAGGTATGCCACATAGATATTCGACATCCTAGAAGTCTCCTTTAAAGGATTTGTGTCTGTTAAAGCAGAGATCTGGGCAGCGACATAGCACTTGGGTTGAGTCCTCAATAACTTACTCGTCTCCGCAGTCATTTCTGAGATCATCCTCACTTAGCCTTTGCTTTTTCATATGATACCGCAGAGTATTATGCTCTGCAATCGCTCTTAGTAGAGTGTAAAGGGTTATTCTGCCTTTCTGCAATCATTTAATAGAGCTGACCTTGTTGTTAATTGGGCATAGTTTCCTCGTTATTTTGCAGGTGCTTAGGGAGCGTCATCGTGTTTAAGGTTACACGTCGAGACTTTGACTGAATGATGAGCTTAGCTTACAATCATCCTACTTTCGGTGGTGTAGTCCTACAAATCGACCTCGTTTTATCAGCTAAATCGGTAAATTATGTCACAACGTTCCTCTCACCTCTCCGAGATCAAGTAGACCGCGGTAATTTAATGAGCGACCCATCCACCATATCAGTACCTGTTGGGATATTTCTTTTCAAAAACAGCTTAACTTGTGGAACGCTTTTCCCTTAAAATGGGTATTTTCGGTAAAAAGAAGCCATTAAAATGCTAAATACTACAAGCGTTGGTTATTCATACTTCGATCACTAAGACATTGGTTCCGCTTCGGATGTTCAAAGGTAGCGTTATCCTTCCTTACATTGTCCTTGTTACACATTCAATCCTGAAATTGCACAATTCTACAAAGCATTCGTCAGTCGTTCATACTTCCATCACCGAGGTTCAGCATCAGTGTCGTTCCTTACATTGGCATCCATCCAGTTGACTGTAAGAAGTAATCTTTATAAGCTTAGTCACGGACGTCAACTGTCGGTTTTCATGACATAAGACTCGCCATACTTCCAAGTCATTTAAAATGGTAGCGCAAGTGAGTCCTTTAAGAATATCGTCAAATAGTCGAAGCTCCGTGTCGGTGATTCTCATTTCGCTTAGCCGCGTGGTCCTAACCGCGTGGCCGTATGACGTTTGGAGACATCTGTTTCGTGCGTTGTTCCTGAGAGCAGTTTAAAGACCTGTGCTCCCTAACAACCACTATTCGATGAACAAATATCATCAAAAGCCATCTAACATTTTCCGGACTTAGCACCAGCCTTTCAAATGTTTTTAGGACCTGTGTCAGCATGTGCAGTCACTCGCATGAAGGCCATATCTCAGTGGTCTAGACTGCCACAACCCTCTATTCTCAACGATCTTGAACTCCTTCCGCAAGACACCTACTACGCTCTCCCACAACTGCTGTATGATAAATGCTTTGAAACAGGGACATTCCATTGCATGGTTGATGAGCTCGCCAGCCCTGGTACAGCCCTATCGATTTTGCAGGACAAGGCTAATCTTGGTATGCCTATTGCTTCAGTTAAACTGCTACTCAAGCTCAACACTATTGACTTAACCAATCGCAGATAAGCAGATGGCACTACGTGCCTCATCGCTAGCAGATCTGGCTTAAGATGGATCAGAAACGCACCAATTGTCTCATTGGACAGAAAAGGTTGCAATGGCCTAAGTGAGGTTGTATCTAGTGCAGCCTGCCACTATAACCCAACCTAATCTAGGACTTATCTTAGGCTTATACATACATCTAACGTCCTTTGAAGTGGCCTGACTGGGCTCACCGACTTTCAGTATAAAAACTGTTTCGAGCTCCCGCCATGCTTTTACTGTGTGCATTGCGCCCTACTCGCTACATTTTCAACCTAAAACCTCGTCATGCCCCATATAATCCCCACACATCGATCCACTTTGGATTCCCGAATCAAGCGAAAACCACGTGCTCATATAATTCAATTAGTGATACCGAAATTAAACGCAACTAGAGCCACCATTCACCAGCACCACACCCTCTATGCAATCAAATAAAAGATCTACGCAACAATGCCCCACACCAGCATTAAATCGAATGCGTTCCACACGGACATAAATTCATTTCATCGCATAAAAAACAATAAAATACATATTTCCCAACGTAAATTAATTTATATTTTGTTGATAATTGTTACGTCCGCTGGTCCAGTTGACAGTTCGGTTTCGAACATAACTTTATTAAAAGGCGTATTTGTCGTCGTTTGTTTTTCTGGATTTTCGAAAATGCATTTCTACCGTCCACCCACAGCAATTCACAATCCGCCCGTGCATGCACGGTGTTGGAACAATCAATTCTGAAATGACCATCCACAGCAATTTCAGTGGTTTTCTATGAAATTGTTCCTCTCTCTACCTGTGGGTGTAATTGTTCTGGGTTTTTGCGATATTTGACGTAAAAACGGTGAAAAGTTTAAAATAAATATCGGGAAAGGATAATTGGAATTTTATTGGGAAACGGTCAGCTTCAGATGTCAGATGTTTGATGGTGGAACCTGAGGGCTTACTAAAGTGTCAACTGAAGTGAATTTTCCCACAACCACCACATCACACGCAATAACTTCGTCCAAAACGTGTTAGTTTTCAATCACCTTTTACCCTCCAGTTTGTCTCTTTTAACTTTAATAACACAACACACTGACAGATGACAGATGACAGATCATTTTGACAGAAAAATAAAAATTCTCATTACCAATTAATGTGGTAACAAAAAAACGTTTCAAAGAAACCTTCAGTTCGACACTTCAAAGAGGATTCCACTTGAAGCCGCTCCGGGCATTTCTGGACTACGTACTTGCGTGAATGCACACTATAGCGTGACATCAGCCTCTAACCACAATACGCGTCCCCCAAAAAAAAGATAAACGAACTCGTGCAAAAATTTATTGTTTTCCGTTGAAAATAAAAAAACACCGCTGCCGCCGCCGGTCAGGCTATGCCGCAAGTAGATCCTTTGCGGTTAGATTATGTATGCACACGAATTTCATATGAACCAACTGGTTCATATTCAATTGACCCATGAAGCACATAATTTGTTGAATAAAGAATAAATAAACAAAAGCTATGCCACCCTGGTATGGTGCCTCCCACGATAAGGGGGCATAGCAGATGACCAAACAACCCCCTCTTTGGACAGATGTTTAAACGCTCGCCAGTGTGTGTGTACAATCACGCCACGCACTACTAATTGAAAATAGATTGCTGTCAATCGAGAATAGAGCAGCAACAATCACGGAAATGGGTAGATGTCATTATTCTTTGCGGTGGGAGTCATTATCGTTAGTTTGTGAGACGCATGCCACAGCATACAGGGATGAAATTCAAGGCTCGAGTGAGAGGTTGTTCTTCGGCAGTTTTTTGTTTTCTTTTGATGCGCTGAAGAGGTGAAATCGTCTATGGATACAAGGTAGCCCGTACCTGTCTTCATGGTCCTGCTTGCTTACGCGGCTAAAACACGCCAAGCAACCCCCGGTCAAGGCATTCGTGGGGTAGATTTTGACATTGTGTCTTCTACTTCTTATGATCCAGGCTTTTCTCAATCTTGTGCTCTCAGTGTCAGAATTTCTCGCCGTAGTTCCTGTGTGATCCTGGTAATGATACTATTCGCGGTGTCCCATGCCTCTCTCGTTGATAGGGGCGGTTTGTTATTCCTTCCTTGACATTCTTAGGGACTTAATGGCATTTTGCGTGATGGTTGTTGCTGTTGCAGTTGCTCGCCAAAGACCGCGCATATCTCATGTCGTGTCATAGCTTCGCTTCGTCTAACTCGCGTAGCTCAACCGTAGCTTACTGCCTCTGGTCAGATCACGTATTTGCAAACCACCGCGGTTCTGGTGGACTGATTTGGCTATGTCCAGCGATTCAAAAAAGATGCTTGAGTCCATGCCTATGCCCATCTTTGATCCATCTGTGTAAATAGAGATGGTTTGAGTGTAAGGTAGCTGGTCGTTTTCCATTCTTCCCTGGTCGGGTAAGTGCTTAGCTACATTTAGTTTTAGTCCTTCTAATCTCTCCAAAAATACCCTGTAGTGATGATGATTAAGTAGATTGACGTTTAATTAAAGTTGTTAGAAGCAATATCCATTAAAATCCATTTCTTTTTATTTTCAGATTTGAGGAACAACTGTGGACAAAAGGACAACATGAGCTTGCTTTGGGTGAGTGGTCTAAACGATTGAATATAATTTTTAAAAATAATTGAGACGAGCAAATCCACCTCTCACTAGGTTTTTCTCCCAAATTATCCTTTAACCGCCTTCGAAACACTTTTTCAACCATTTTTACTTCTTGCACACAAACTTAGTCGCGCCTTTGGCTATAAGTTTCTTATACTGTCCTTATTTCAGTCAAGGATTTCCTTGTAGAAACAGGGCTTGATTAATCCTTTGGATGATCCGACACATTTTTGCAGTAAGCCACTGTTGAGGCAATACAGTTGACGCCACAGTACGACTCGTTGGCTTCAATTCCCCGGTGTCCAAGAACCCAACCAAGTTTCACCCTGTTGTGTCTGGCCAGAGATTGTAATACATCGAAGTGGCATTTCACTGACACGGGATCCATTGAGTTGGACGATAGTGATTTAAGCGCTTTCTGACTCTCTGAGAAGATATGTATTCTGGCACCTTGAACTGCGATTTTGATGTTGGGTCCGAAGACGTTAGACTCAACTCCAGATTCCACCTTCTATCTATCAGTGAACCAGATCAGGCTTTCATTAGGTTAATAGAGGCTTTGAGCATAGTCTAGTTTTATTGAGCAGAACTAGCTGTGGGTCTTATATTTTTAACACGTATTGGCTTACAATTCAATATCATATTCGAAAGGCGATATTAAGCGTCTTGTCCTGATCGTTCCTATTCCTGGAGGCTTGTCATATATTCGCGAGGGATGGGGCTGTGAAAAAACATCTTCTTTTCCTTTTTGTACCTTTTGACTCTTTATAATCGTATGAAGTCATGTTTAACGAGTTTCCCATTTTTAGTACATTGCTACAGCTGGGGTTATAGAGATGGCTATCGTCTGCATGCCCCTCTGTTCTGGATCGTACCGTAGCTGAGGGCGTTCTGATCATCCTTGATAACAACAAGATGTAAAGAATGCGTTGGTTAGCTATTTATTTTGACCCCATCTGCACCAATTTAAGTCTAAGAATTTGGATTTATCACGAGTTCAGTTCGCCAACAATCATGCTATTTTTCCTAAGGATTAAGCATACGCACAGAGAGTAGGATGTGTCCAAGCGCTTTCTCCAATGGTAGGGCATGTTTCTATGTATCTTGTTTTTTGTGTGTGTCCTCTCCTATCGACAAATCCTTTCGAAATCTCTTCTCATGCTACGTCTGAAAAGTGTTCAGCTCATCAAGACTGATTTATTATTCCGTCTATTATGGTCTAGTTTCGAACGTTTTCTAGTTAGTTTATCAACTTTCTTATTAGTAGACACACTTCTATGTCGGGACATCCAACAAAGTATGACATTGTCTTGTGAGCCGCAACTCATCTGCGACTTTCTTTCTTAAGTTCTGATTATGTAACTGATGGTTGAGATGGACTTTATTGCTGTTTAGCTGCCTATTTCGCTGTGTATATCTCTTCGAAAAGGTGTTAGCAAGGATATAATGCTCGATGATAGCCAAAACTTCCGACAGGGTACACTACCGTGGCTTAGAAATCTTACTGACCGGGTAATGACGGGCTTTCAATTGCGTTTTCCTTATCATTCGAACGCGTTTCACACTTTCACTCGATTTCTGCTGCTGCTATTGTCGCCGACCGTAAAATTTGTCTGCATCCCGCTCGATCCTGGCTTATATTGTAGATCAGTCCAAGGCGTTGTTGTTTTTTTATTACTTATTTGGTCCATCGTTTTCTCCCCTAGATTAATTTCCAACCTCTGTACCATCCCTGGATACTTTTCTATCGTCATCTTTTGATGATCATCATTACAATCATCAGCAACACTGTCGTAGCGAATAAATTGCCAATCAAACCCGTATCTCACCCCCTCGCTTGCAACCCTATGTGCTCTCTACTAATTTTAAGCCCGACTTGAGCTGTTTCTTCTATCATCAGCGGCATTGTCACGGTCAATAAATTGCCAATCAACGCTCTGTCCTCCCCCTCCTGCTCCTGCTTGCTAAACTCTTTTTCTGCAGCTAATTTTAGGTCCGTCAAGAGCTATGCCACTCTGCGGGTTCCAATAACTCCCTTCGAGGGGGGGTTGATAGACTCAATGAAAAGTATTTCCCATCCATCACTCTTGGATAAGGTTATCAAATGCAAATTTTAATTTGCATCCATAACACGCCACAAAGTCTCGTTTGCAATTCACAAGAGCACCACAGATACATAGATGCCATTCAGATAGAAGATGAATTATAAATCTCAAAGTGACACACAATTATGCGATAAACGATTGAGGCGAGGCGGGGCTCTGGTGGGAGCTGATGGTGGGAATTTGATTGGAAACGTCTTTGAAGGCGATGTCGAAATTGTCGGGGGTAGAAAGCGTTTAATTGAATCAATCAATTAGTTGAACGACTTATTGACTTGAGCTTGTTTGTATTCCATGGAATTGAAGTTTTTTTTTTTTTTAATTTCACGCAATGCATGTGGATCCCGCTTGTGCTGGAGAGAGATTCACTCGAATGGATTCGTAGTTGGTAACGTTTTTTTTTTTTCCTTTTTTTTCTGATCACTGGGAGGTGAATTAGTGAAACAGATGGCAGAAAATTGGAGGTTATATGCTAAATGGTTTACATTAGTCGACGTGGAAAGGTTGTGGGAATTACAGGAGGTTAGTAGGGCTCAGTGAAGCGGGCCATTGGCGTCGTTTTTTTTACCTGTTAAATTGTGTGGAAAAAGGTCGGTGACATTGGGAGGTGTTGTGCCGTAAAGACTTTCTTTGAAATTCATAATTTTTTAGTGTAGCCATAGTTACTGACGGTCAAATGCTTTTAGAGAAGCAAGTTGGGGGCGATTTAGGATGAATGGATGAGTATTCAATGGGTAGAGAGTGTACCTGTTTAGTAGAAAATGGTGGAATCTGCAAGACACCGGAAAAGGGACGAAAACTGTGTTCGTATTCGCACAACTGTGCTGCCTTCGTCGCTATAAATATGGCTTAGTTTACATCTTTAGAGGTGCAGTGTATGACTTGAAGAATGATGCCATTACACAGATTCATAAATATATGTTTAGTTGGTTGGTTTTAGAGAGTGAGAGTGAGCATAGAAGGACCTCAGGAATCTTCTGTCTTTACCTCGCTGTTGCAGGGCAGTGGCAAAGGAAGTGTTCTACATATTCCTCCTCCTCCTCACAGTTGACGCAGGTAGTTGTTTCAGCCAGTCCGAGTCTGAACGAATGTTTCTTTGTGGCCTGCTATAAATCCCACCGTCAATGTCACTCGGGTTCTGCTTGAGTTGATTACTCGTTTTGCTATGTTGTTACTCAGCGATTTTTCTCTAGATCTCACCACTTCGCACGTATCTTCGTTCATTCGTAGGTTCGTCCATTATTTATTGAACTCCTGTCGCATCAGCACACCGAATAGTTGTGAGAGGGACCCCTATTATCTTCTCGTGGTTCAGTTCTCTGTTACAAGCTCCTTTCCTTTTTTCATACCCGGTACAACCTATACCCACCAGAGACGCACTCTGTTGTGACTTGCAAATTAAATTTGGAATACCTCACTAGCGATAAATTCAACATGGGGCTTGTGATCGCCACTTATTGCTGCTTTGCTGTCCAGTGTTACGGCTGAAAGACCGGCAATTCTCTTCGCTTCTAGATGCACAAAGATGTGATTATCACGCATGACACATTTGGTTTTCCAAGCATATTCGTTGAGCAAGAAATTTTTTACTAGCCCGGTTCTTAGCTAACTACCTACTTCCAGTAGCGCACTCCAAGTTGGTTGAAGTCCCCTTTTTCCTTTACGCGCCACCTTAGGGAAGGTCGTCCTCAACTGAGTTCTCCCTACGCTACAGCCAGTTATCGATGCCAAGCGCTCTGGCACGCGAAGGTTGAATCTTCCTGGTCGTCTCGAACCTGGGACCTGAGATGCAAAGACCCTCTTAAACAAAGCGTTACTGTCCTACCTTCGAAGTGTCGGAAGCAGTATAATCGACGTATCATGGCGTTTTGGACCAAATTCAAAACTTGGTACAGCTCACTGGGCCACGGCTTAACCCTGTCATACCAAAAGTAAATATTTTTTAAGTTTTTAGCCCTAAATTCCGAAATAATTGTGTTATTCAGAAAAACTGAATGTTTTTGACTGTTGAACCTGTTGAAACATGGGAAATTGGTTTCTGTTCTGCTTCCAATGGGGGTAGTTCTCCAGCTGAACTAACTTGGTTTCCCTTATAATCTAGATAGGGAAGTTCTTTTTTCCCTCGATGCCTTTCCGTTCTTAAGAATAAATCGAATTCTCTCAGTTTCTAGGTATAAATACCTTTCGTACTCGGAGAGCTTATAATGTCCTTGAATAGGCCGTGAGTATAGAGCTAATACTTTTTCGATTACAGCTGTAGGAGAGCCTTTTTATGTCTTCGTTTTGTGACTTCGTTTAGGATTTTGTCACTTTCGATTTCCTTCTCTTTTTTAAATTGTATATCCCGCCATCCCCCATCCCGCAGAAAAGTTTTGGTCGTACAAAAAGAGTCTGCCCATCCTTTGCGAGACTATCGGCTTCCAACATAAACCCAGTTTAGGGTTAGTCTAGCCAGTCACTGCCATATCATTTCAGATTTGTATTCTCTATTCATTTGTGTACCATTTTATTTAGCCACTCCATCAACCCAACCGGTGTAAGCGCCTTTACAACACTTCGCTCCAGAGTAAGGAGCTGACATTTACACCATCAAATGTCTTTTTGAGGTCCAGATAGAAAGAGGGGGTCTGTCCTAAAAGTTGGATGTTTATCTCGAAAATCAACACAGGACGACCAATGCTTGACTCAGACGTCTTCATTGCCATGAGAGCTTTCAAAAGCAGTGATTGCGGTCAACTCTCAAAAAGCCATCCAGGTCTAGAGCTCGCTAACTAGTTTCACTTGGAGAGCTGGACAATTCCTTCCTTTCTCCAACGCTTTAGTCTTTCAAGTTCGCAATTCAATGGCGCCAGGGGTTGCCAATTCGTTTACTTTGGATCAATGATTCTGCCTTAACTCAGTCGGCAATGCTTACCACACAATTTCATCATGGTCTTGGTAAGTCCTGAAATCCTTAAAATCATCCTACGCACTATCAACAACCAACGTCATAGATCACAATCTCCATTAAATTCTCAAACAAAATGTAAATTTCCCACTCTCTGTCAATCTCAAAGAGCCTCATAGCATCCATTACACTATTGATGACCCTATCCACCCTATCTGCCGTAGAATCACCGTTCGAGAATCACAACGAGCGCCCGTTCATTTCCCACAGCCATTTCAAATCGATATATCACTCATTTAGCATCTTTTCCCTGCAATCAAAAACCAATTTCCAATTCTCGTTCTGATCTACTATGCCCCCTTCCACCCCGACGCGTGTCCCTGTGTATCTGCATCCGTACGTGTATTGGGTAATTACGCACTTCAACCCATCATGTGATGTTCTAATTGCGTAATTGAACCTAAATTGTTTGCTTTCTAGTGTCACTATCGAGTTCGAGTTACACACCATTACCGCTTCTAATTGGCCAGAAAAAAAAAAAGAAAAAAACGAATTAAAATTCAATTTTCACGGCTTCCGCAGAGTGCTTCGATTGGAATCCATAGCCACTGAGAGTGGTTATAATTGATACTTGAAGTCGTCAGCCAATGACCTGACGATTTTCCCACCCTTGATTAAGACTTGAAACCTTCTTATTGCCCGTCTAGACGGTGTGTTACGAAGCTCAAGAGTGTGAATCATAATTTTGTAAGACTCTCAGTCTTTGTCTGTTGCCTGATTATTCATTATTCGACAGTTAGCGTTGCCGTGCAACATAAACAACCCCCTCCCTCTCTCATGTTGCAGAGTACTTGTGTTGGGTTGTCGTCGTCGACGTCACTGTATGGCGACCCCAATTGCATTGACCGACTGGTAGTTGGTTCGGCATGTAATGGGGTGGCGCAATCCTATTAAACGCTTTGAGGCCATTTCGTGTTGGCCCTTTCGTTGATGCTTTGTAATCCTTTTTTTTTCGACGCTTTTCAAGTATGAAACTGCCGTTTCCGCTTGCCTACAAATTGCTTTTTTCACCACATGTGCTTCTATGTGTATGTGGTACATTCCTGGAGTAATGGCGATGGTGGAGGGGTGAGACTACATGAATATTTTGAAGCGTTTTATTTTTTTGGTAAAGTATTGATTTTTTGCGGAACGGATGTGCTGGAAATGAAGTGAATAAGTTAACAGACGTTAGTTAGTCATATATCCTGAAGTGGCACTCATTCCGTTCAAGAACCAGGCTAAGGAGCCGCACATAGGGGAATTGAGTGCCTTGAGTTGGTTGTATTAGACAATTGAGGTGACTGCCTCGTTGTAAATTGCTTATTTTTTAGCAAAAATCGATTGCAAAATATGAATAAAGGTCGCAAGATGTTGAGAAATTAGTTTCATAGTTCCCCGCAAGCATTTGAAGGGTCGAAACATTACGCAGATGAGCATTCTTACGCGAGAGAGTAGAGATCAAGAGAAGCTGTTGTCTTGGTATAGAAACTCATTCGTTCTCATTCCAAGTGCATAACGCAGTCAAATTCCCCACAAATTTTAGTCTCAGATAAACGATATATTCACTGATAGACTCGTAGGACTGAAAACGTGTCCGTTCCTATAGTAAGACTCCCAAAATTACAAAACTTTGTTTGATTAATGGCGATGTGGAGTCTGACAAACTACTCTTGCTTTTGACTTTTTGACAAGCTTACCATAACCCACCTTAAAGCGCATATTTTGAGTGCATAACACTCGATACCGAATGCTTCTGTCAAGAAAAACAAGAACTTAGGGTTGCCTACTATAACCTTAGGGTAGGGCGGGACCCCTTCTTCTTTACTCTTTCCTTCCTCGTATTTTATATTTCCAATCGTTGCATACATACTATGTATGTATGTCGGCAACAAAAAATTAACCAAGTTTCTCTAACGAATTATCACTTATCAATTGGCAACTTATCACAATTTTCTATAGCTTTTCGTTTCGTGAAAGACCGATGTAAAAAAAAAGCAATTAAGCTCTAAATTGATAATAGTCTAGCATCCAACTTATCAATTGGCAACTTATCACAATTTTCTATAGCTTTTCGTTTCGTGAAAGACCGATGTAAAAAAAAAGCAATTAAGTTCTAAATTGATAATAGTCTAGCATCCAACTTATCCAATATCTATCTCATGACTCAAAAATGTGGAACTTATAATTTTTGAAATGCAAAGTGATAAGCTAATTTGTTGATAAGTTCTCCTTATGAATAATGCTCATCAATTGTACTTGCATAGTTGAGTGAAGTTCGTGGAAGTCTTATCAAAAGAAAATTCAAATGACAAGTTGATAAGTTTTAAGTGATAAGTCAGTTTTTTATCTTTGGGTCAAACCTGGGTCAAATTTATGTTGGCACCGTGGCTCAGTGGTTAGTGTGTTTGAGAGGTTCAAAGTTCGAAATGCCTGAATACTCCGAAAAAGTACATATTTTTCACGGTCCCACCTTTCGCGAATGTCTGACCAACGTCCGAGAGTAACAACTTTATGAGAAAGCTTTTTAATTTGCCTTTCGAATATGGCTTTAAACTGTAGGTTCCTTCCGTTTGTGCGAAAATACACGAATGGTCGCGAAAAGCTAGACCATGGACCACATATGTACGATCTGGGAGACTACATACCAAACTAGACCTCCTGCTGGAGCTACACATCTTCCACTGTCGAGCGTTAGGACCAGGACTATTTACTCTGAACAATTAATCGATTAATTTAAGACGCATTTTTAAGTTCCGTACGCACAATCCCTAAGTACGAGTAGCTGGTGGGGAACCCCTGCTCTTGGTGGAAGCGCTTCCCTTAAAATTTGCCCCGAAAAACCCACATGCGTCATAAAACAAACTCCGAACACCCTTCACACATGCCCCCTCGATTAAAATCTTAAGGTTCTTTTCTTATTGCTGCGGAACCCCACCCAAGGACACAATGGCAATGAACTTGTGAAGCCTCATTGTATAATGTTTTGCCACTTTGTATCCAAGTCAATAAACGTGTCGATGACTAATTCGCGTGCGGTGTTTTGAGGGATGTTTTCCACAAAAAAAAAGCAAATCATTTCAAGTCATCGAGAGCAATGTCCTCCTCAATCACAGTACAGGAGCTACACTTGATGGGATTCATGAATCATTCCGCTTTGCCGGATGGTTGATTTCTTTTTACGGCTGTCGTTAAATTTGAGTGGGCAGGTTTATTCAAGTGGCTACGTAAAAACTGCTAGAGATTGAGAAAACATTTTCCTCCTCTTAATCAATGGAGAGCTGCCAGTTGCTAAGACCACAATAGAAATCCTATTCTTATCCTTCTCTGCTGCGTATTTACCTTCAAAGTAGATACAATCCAATTATTTTTACAAGAATCTCTTTTCTCCTTCGACAAAATCTCTTCTCATCTTCCTGTTAAGTCTCCTCCTTGGAACTTTTACTACCTCTTTTGTGCTTTTGTAAGTCGGTTTCGGCTATCATTGACAAGTACAATACAAACTTGAGCCAACCTGGTCCTTGGGTACGAGATATTCAGGAAGGACTTTACCGAATTCTTACCGCCAATTAGCTATCCCCTAAAAAAAACAGCACCACTTGAGTGGATTCAGTTGTCTTTCCAAGGAGAATGCGATGTTCTAGAAAAATAGAATTGACATTGCTGCCCACTGCAACCAAAGAGTGTAGCCAAACAGAGTCTAACCCCAGCACCGCACACGAAAGAGAATGTTTTCCTTTCCTCCCCAGAGTAACATTACACCGAATGCAGGGTAAACTCTTTGCAATGTGCCATATGCCATTTGCCGCTATGCTGTCCTGGCTGCTGCAAGTCAGATACAGTAAAGGATACCTCAATTATTTGAAATTACTCCAGAGGATACATAGAAGGCGGTGGCTGGTGGCTGGTGGCCGGTGGACGACGGCGTAACGTGATTACATCTGTCTGTGCATGGAAGGAGCAAAAGAAAGCTTTGGTCAGCAATATCCACGGTTGGTAAGGGACACCGCAGCATTGTGGTAACTGCTGGTTTGGAAAAATTCCAGAAATACTCATACTCAATGCACACGATGGTGCTAATATGGCTAAACGGTGTTGTGTCAGTGAGAATTGCTTGCATAACAAGATCGTTAAGTATCCTGTACACATGTCGTAGCACACGGAGTCTGCTTTGAATGTGTAAATTATCTCTACATGTGTGGCTATATTCGAGGACCTCTCATTCCGAGATAATTGAGACTTAATAAGCTGATGAAAGTTACGAACTCATCAGTGGTGCAGAAACGTTCTACCTCTTCCAACCTAAACAAATTTAATTGGAAATTGGATTATGCTGGTATTAAAAAAAAGCGAAATAAAGAAAGACAATTGAACAAAAAGGATACCAACCCAACAACCACTAGGCCAGCAACCGCTTAAGTAAATTGGCGTGGGCCAAACAAAGTATACCATCCGGCCCCTTGGCCAGGCATTTGTTTCTGTAATTTAATGAAATTTCAACGCGTGGGTGAATTGAAAGTCTTAAGTTTTCACAAATACAGGAGGGTGTCCTTTGGATTTGAAAAGGTGATTTAATTAATAGCCTTATCGAGACACTGGTTGGGGATTGATTTTCGGGGAACAAGAGAATGGCATTTATTTCGCTTTGTTTGACGTTTTGTTGGGACTAATCCTTTTCCTATTCAGTATCCTTTAAAAAAAAAACGTGAGGCAAAAGGGTGAATTTGTTTTGTGTATCAGTTATTTAAGGGAAAAGATTTGTGATCCAGACAATTTGTGAACCGTTTTAAGTGTTTAACTTGACGTTTTTGAATTGGAGATGATTTTTGAAAGGCTGACGTTCTGTGGAGAAGGTTAAACCATTTTAGGCAAACATTGTCAATCAAATTTGAAAGTTGAAAGGTACTTTGTCAGAGTTCCTCTTTCTTTTATAGAAATACGATTGAAAGTTTCGCATTTAAAACATCACCATGAGTGGCACTAGACTAGCTGAGTTGAGAAAGCCCTTCCAAAGCCCTTCATTTGTCAGAAGTTAGAAGAATAGGTAAAGAACATTGAAAATTTGACAAACTGCTTTCTGATTTATGAGATATTTTAGAATAGCCTTTTGATCTGTTCGTAATAATTGAGTTCCTTGTTTTACTGTTGACCATTTTAGTAGAGATACCCTAGAAAGATCCCTCGTGAACTCGCTCATAAAGCTCTGATAGAGTTCAAAAAGGTTGTGTAAGGATGTACCAAGTTGGTACACCCCCAAGAGAAGCCATTGTCAGCCTTGTCATCCTTCGACCAGTCGATAGTATCTAAATTTTAACTTCATCTGGATACAGCATAAGAGTTGCGACCAATTCTTAAGCTAGATAGAGTAGCATCACAGATGTCGGATAGATTATTTTTCCTTCGTCTCCGCAGCTCAATTGGGCACAATTTGCCATTTACGAAGCATGTGTGTATGATTCAATAGAATCATCATGGTTTACCCATGTGAGGGGAATTTGTTTTCTTGTACACATTTTGCCGCATCCTTCTTTAGAAAGACTTGTACCAAAAAGCCTGCTCTCGTTTCTGCTTCCAAAAAGCTTCCGGTTTTGCAGTATTCCTGAGTAGGAGCTCACGAGTATGAGCTTGATTCATTTATTTTAGACATAAGTGAAACCCTCGATGAATTCTACTTTCATACAATTTTGTATTCCTGACATCAATCGATCCCTCAGAGCGGATGCCAGTAGTCCACCTTTTTCTGTCAAGTTTTTAAGTATTTTTTCCTGAAACAGTTGGGTCCGATAGCTCATTCGATGATTCTGTTGCTAAATATTTATTTCACTCAATTAATTAAGTCGTCTAGAGCTCTCATGTTGTCCCTCTTTTCACGTTTTTGAGGGCTCCTTCTATATAACCAGAAACATTGCAATGGCGTACTCTTTAAGATCTGATTAAGGTTCCACTTCTAGAACAACCTCATGTAGTGTGCTTTCCACTGGTTTGTCTTCAAAGTAAGCATGCAGGGCGTTTCTATATTTCGAGGGTTGATCGCTGTACTCATACACACGTTCAGTAGTATTTCTGCAATCTACAAAGGACACGGATGTGATTCAGTTTTCTATTTTCGTAATGAAAGGTGCTCTTACCTTTTTCCCTCTGTGTGCTAGTAATTTCTGACATCATTTTCACAGCGGTACGGTCCACCATGAAGGGGTCCGGAATGTGTGTTTCCATTAAAAACTCCAAGGATTTCTGACGGGATACTGTCTATGAGACACAAGGTTTCTTGATACAAGCAGGAACCCTGAAATTCTTGACTGGTATTTTGTGTTAGTTTTAATGTATTTGAAGTGCAAAACCGGAAATATTTAAGAAAACAAAGCTGAAAAAAATACTCACAAAATTACTACAAATACTCGGTGCAACAGACCGTATGTGGCCCTGAGCCCAGCTTCTCGTGACCATTCGTGTTGTGAGTGTTATATTTTTTCATACAAATGGAAGGCACCTCAGAGCCATATTCGAAAGCCAAATTGAGAACTCATGACAGGTTTTTTTGTCGGGTTAAGAAACACTCCACTGGAGCACTCAGACGCAACTGTCTTCGTGAGAGACCCAATCGTCAATGAAGGCCCTGACCGAGAACAGTTAGTAGGACCGTAGACAGGACGCTTGCTTTAAAATATTCCCATCAGATTGAGTCCTACCTAGATCCATTCATCTGGGGTTCGGCATAGAAAACGGTCCAACCTCCTGTGTATTTTCACTTATTTCAAAGTCAGTTTAATTCAGGTTCTGGCTTTCATCAAGGCGATTAGTAAAATACTCGAAATCAGTTTCAAACATCAAACTTGCATCTACTGTTCCTCTATTTCGAAAATGTTCTTGTTTTTAGATTCAGACCGCATTTTTGCTTACCTTTTCTAAAACTACGATCGATTCCATTCACATTCGCAGAATTGTTCTCGTCGGTGTTTTTTACCCAAGAAACTTCCTTGGAATCGTAATTACGTTAGCCACGCCCATTCACCTTGCCGACGGCTAAATCATTCCTCTCTTCTTACAGCAAACCAATCGAGTGAACATAAAAAGCACACTCTGTCATATCCTACATGTGTAGTATGGATAAGTATGAAAGATGTCGCCATTAGGATTTTCACCTTTTTCACCTCATTTATAAAAACCAATAGAAACTTGAAAACTGTTCCCATATCGCCATGTGGACAATAAAACAATAAAACCATTCAATTTCCTTAATTGAATCACAAAACTGTCAGAAGATATTAATTAAGGAAAAATCACTCAGCAATAAATTGTATCCAATTCAAACAATGAACGGATTACTGCCCCTCTCCCCCCTGACACAAAACAAAATGACTAAATTAATACCTGAACATACGATTCCCATGCCTCGTATACCTAAGCCACCCTTGTTGCTTAACAGTAGCAAAGTAAATACAACACCCACCGGAAAGATTATCCCTCAGAAACACTTAGGAAGTTCCTAGAAACAAGCCATCAACTTTCCGTGTATTCTTACGTGTGTTCTCCGTCAGGAAATGGCCTCCTCGAGAAATGCGAACGACTTTCTCGTCACCAACGTTTCATCTTTGATGATCCCTCACATTTCTCAACACAGAACGTGTTGTGTGCTCTGCTGTTGCTGGCCCACATTTATTGCGTACTCTATACCGGGTGTGTATTTGTGTGTGCGGTTCTATTTGCACACCAGTGAGTATGGCCACCTTGGTGGTACTCAGGTTCAAGGTTGCTCATCTCGAGAACCCAACCTCACCCAATCTCCCCGCAAGGCATGTGCTGCAGAAAAGTCCACCTCATGTTGTTTGCTGCACGCACTTGGGGTGTTCATTATCTCGTGATATGTGCGCGAGTGTGGGTGAACGTTAGCAGCTCAAGAGGGTACCTAATCACCCGAGAGAGAGTATCATCTCCACATCAATCCTTGGGTGTGATTTTTTTCGCAAGTTTTTTTTTTTATATCCGCAAATGATACGGATTTTTCTCGGAAGATTTTTCACACAATAACGACGGCGGCGTATTAACGTAGGGCGAGGGAAAGTTCCAGAGCTTTGAATCGATTTTTAGTCGGCATTGTGTGTGGAGGGCTTTTTTAGTGGCAGTGTTGCCTATTGTTACGGAGGTGAAGCGAAACGTTGTTCGGCAGAAAGGACCAAGGATTCTTAAAGGTGTAATCACAGTCGAAGTCTAAGTAGACCGGCGTATAAATTGCGAAATAGGCTTGTTTTTCCGAGGCTGAAAGCTAGGTCCTCGATCACATACTTGGGTCCGTTGTGTCAAATACTTATACGTATTTTCTTGGCTTTTTTCAATGCTTGATCTCTGTAACGATGTAATGACAATTTTAAAAAATTACTATTTTTGGGTTTCCAAGCCTTAAAATATTCTTAGTCTTACCCCGCTTGCGAGCGTAGAGGCCCTTCTCCAAGTCTCAGAATATCAGTCTCTGGTCATTCTCAGAAATTAGGCTCCGATTACCTTCAGTGGTCCAGCCGCCCAGTCATAGATACCAAGCACCTCTCTCTATTGTGAAAACCTACATGCCAACCGAGTCTTTCTGTCAAAATGGCATCACTGCTTGGAAAAACTCATTTCAAAAGCTTTTTCAAAGTTTCCTCCTTGCCACCATTTTCCACTCTGTTTACAAGCTACAGCCATCAAACACGTGGTTTCTCTCCGGAAAAATCAATACCGGGAAAATAGTGGCGTCCATCGTCAACAACTATCAAAATTTTCCACGTTTGTCAAGATCGCGCAACTGTGAAAATCATATTACGAATGTCATCACAAAACAAAAAACCTATAAATAGGACTTTGGGGGAAAAATTGCTCTTCCATCCGTATTTCCACCTTTTCGCTGTCAGTTTTCCGACAGCGCACCACCGATACGGAACACGTAATTCTAGTCAAAAACGGGTCGGAAATTGACAAATTATCAAAGAAGAAGAAGCAAAGTCTTTGATGTGTGTCAAGAGTGAAAAATCGATGTGAAAATATCTCGAGAAATTTTAAAAAAAAATCAAATTTTCCATAAATGTGTTAAATTAAAAGTGAATTTTGTAAATTTACGTTACACCACATCCTGGTTAACGGGTCACAGAAAAAGTCAACCCTTTGGAAAATGCTAGAAAAATGTTTTCACTCGGTGAAAAGTTGATGTCACGCATTTGCCTCATTGTGGCCGCATTTTTTCTACTCCACCTTATTTGGATACCACCTCAGCCAGTTACAGCTACTCCTGAGGATGATGCGTAAGTTTTTGAGTTGATTTTTTGAAAAATTTATTCCAAATGGGGTTAGAAATAGCCGTGCTGGCCCGGAAATTTTATAAAATTTCTCCCGAATTTCCGTGTTTTTTATAATTTTTTTCGAAATGATTGCTCATTTGAGCGTTTTCGGGGTGGAATTGAAAAATTTGCTATAAATAGCCGATGAAAGATGGTGGAAAATGGGATGGTGAGAAGAAAACAAGAAAGTGGATGAGGTGAAGGGAAATTTTGGATTAGTTTGGGATGTTTTTTTCGGGGGAAATTCGGTTGTAAACAACATTTTGGGATGTTATTTTTTTGCGGTTTGTTTTGCTCAGGTATTCGTGGGGTGGTTTTGTTTCTGTGAATCATATGTTCGAGGGGGGGATTGTTTACAAACACAAATTTGTTTATTTACCGGTTGCGCATGTTTCGGTTGTTTTTTCTTATCGGTATCTTTGCCGGTCGTTCGTCGCGTGCGTTAGAGCTGTCAGCGAGACTTGTTTTGAGACGAGGTGCTAATAGCAGGTGGTTGTTAATTTATCGTATATTTAATTATACGACATTTTTATATCATCTGATTTTTGAGTTAATGTTTTCGACTTGACATGATTTGTCAAGGTTGATATTTAAAAGCGGTGTGGATGGATGCTATTTTTAGGTGGAAAGAGGAAGCGAAACGATAGACGATTAAATGAAATTCACGAAAAAATAAATTAAATTAATTGTTATGCCAATGATATATGTATGTAGTAGGAGTCAGTTTTAGAAAATCGTTTGATGTTAAATTGTTGCGACGACTCATTTTACGGATGAGTAACAAGAAGAGAAAAGGCTTTCATTAGCCGCATGAGGTATTTCTAAATTACTAAATTATTTAGCTATTATTGTAGTGAGATTTTAAATTCATTCACAGCATTATCCATCAGCTAATATGTTGGCGTCAGCAGTAAATCAAGTGAAAGTGAGTAGCTACGCGAGGGTTTTGGTAGATACGTAGTTGGAATGTTTGGATGGGATGACCAATGATTGAAATTTTTGGCATTTCTTAAGTTGATTGACAGGGGTAATCAGAGGTGGTTTCTAAAAACTTGTAAACACCGGTCTTCTGGAATGCACGTTTCTACACATGCGGCCTTGCATGGGTATTTTCCTACCAATGTCTCGTCTATTATTTACAAAAAACAATTAGTGGGTTAACAAAGTTGGTTGGCCTCAACATGTCTTTAGAAATTTCGTGATTTCAGTGTCAAAATGTGAACGAAAATCCGATGAGGCGAGTCGTTTTTTTGGCGCTTTGACATTACTAACTTAAGGTGGCACTACCGTCCTGAGTGAACCTGAGTCAACCAACAAGCATCTCCAGCTAGCTCGATCTTTAGCTAGCTATCTTCAGTTTCGAACGCTAAATTGATTGAGAGCTCCTTTCACTTGCGTTTGTCAACTAAGTTGCGCGTTTTCTCAACTGCGTCGCCCCTCGGGAGTGGATTCGAAGATTTTCCCGGCCCTAGTATTGATTTCCATACACTCTACATAACCCAGTCACCTCAGTCGTTAGACATTCAATCTTCTAGTTAAGTCGACGTCGCTGTAGAGCTCGTACAGTTCATCTTTGCATCTCCTCCTTCCGTCACCGTGTATGCAGATGGGACAGAAAGTCACCCGAAGAATTTTCCTTTCGAAACACCCAAGAGCAAACCTCATCCACTTTTGCCAAAGTTCATACCTCTGCGTCATAGAGCAGGACTAGGATGATTAAAGGGTCAATTTAGTGCTTTACTATTCAACTGCCTTCTTATACCAAAGAAATAGTGTTTTTTGTCTCAATAGGCACTAAAGCGTCACCGACATCATGCTGCATTCTTCTGATTACGATTACGTCGACGTATGCGGGTAATTGGACAGATTTTTGATAGATTGTGCTTGTGACGATTAGATATCACGGGGTGTAAGTATTCACTGCTCTTTCGTTATGTTGTGTTGAAGCTATCGCTTTCGCTTTGGCGTCTTCAGTTCTTTTTTCGATGGAATCCTTTCATAGAATTTGCTCCATTAGTTGCAGGAGTTTTCCAAGTCTCATGCAATGATAAGACACTTCTTACCGTTCTACATGATAACATCCGTAGTTATTATCTCATCAATTTGCTATCTAAGTCGTTCGTGCTCATTATAGAATTTCGGTAAATGGAAGAAGACATGTTCCGCGACCTCCTGCACTCCGGCGCACATCGGAGAGTCATCATGTCCAAATCGGTGCGGATATGCACGGAATTATCTGAATTTGTTTGATCGGTAGTATTCCACTTGTCAACATTTTATACACGTTTTTGCTTATTTTACCCACTCACCTTAGTTTGAGATGTTCCATCTTACACTCTCGAAATGCTGACTAGGTGGATAGAATCGGTCTTCTTTGCATAACTACTTCCAGTGCGCTGGCTTATCGATAATGTTGAACACCAATATATATTCTATTCCACAGAACCGAATCTAGCACCGTACCTTGCGGAACTCTTCCGGTCATCAGGCATTTCTGTTCTCTGTTTTCGGTATCCTACCTTGTATGTACCTGTTATAGTCCGCCATTATGTTGATAAAGCATATATTCACTTGTAAGCCTCATACTTCGCTTAACGCTGCATCCAACAACTGCACATCTACAAACGTACGTGTCTGTTCAGCATTTAAAAAAATTAAACTTCAGCACCCAACCGTCTTGAAATATGTAATCGTACTCTTTCTCGTTGAGGAATTTTAGCATTTCCTATGCCTCTATGCCTCGTAAAAGTCTTGTAAAATATTCCAAAACTACGATTTGACGTATACATACGTTAAATTTAGACAGATTTAAACCTACAATTTTTTTTCACAATGTTTCACATCTTCTATTTCAGAATCGGTAAATGGGCGGAGAAGTTCGGCGACGAATTATGGGAACTGGCCAAAAAGATGACCAAATCTCCCGAAATCAAAGCCGTAAGTCTAAACCTTGAATACTTCATTTCCATCTCGTAAAATATTACCAATTTCACTAGAAATATAAAGAGTACAACGCCCGTGTGGAACGTAAAAACGGTACTGCTCTCATAAAATCCATCGTCATAAATGTCGGCCGAATGTTATCCCGCAAGATGGATGCGGTTAAATGCATTCTTAAGCAGGCCGAATCTGTTTCAGAACAATTCGTCTTCAACGAAACCTACGCCATGAATGATTTTCAATACTACTCGAGTAAGTATTCTACCTACAATGGTCGACGGGCTCAAGAACTGCTCGAGAGTATTCTGGAAAATGAGCCAATGTACTTGAATCTGACACTCAATCAGGATACGCATTTCTATAATATTTCCGTCGATACATCACACAGCTCCGTCCATGTACCATCGAATGTTTACGATAAGGGTAATACTGCCGAATCTAATCAAATAGTGCTTAATGATATTGTTTTTCTGTTGCAGATCCCGATGTTATAAAAGCAATTATGTGGTCCGAAGCTCTTGATTCCGTTTTTGTTAAGAATTACCAATCCGATCCGGCTCTGTCGTGGCAATACTTTGGCTCTGACACAGGAATTCTGCGTCACTATCCGGCGCTACAGTGGGAGGACGATAAAAACTCCGATGATGCCGACACATACGATTGTCGTAAGAGATCGTGGTACATTGAGACTGCGACATGTTCGAAGGACATTGTCATTCTATTGGATAATTCCGGTTCGATGACCGGTTTTCGGAATCACGTTGCCAAATTTACAATACGCAGCATTTTGGATACATTTTCGAATAACGATTTTTTTACGATATTCAATTACTCGAAAACGGTCGACGATATTATTCCGTGTTTTAAGGGCGCCCTAGTGCAGGCAACACCAGAAAACATTCAGGCTTTCAACGATGCTATAGCAGATATGTCGCCCGAAGGATATGCTAACCTGACCAATGCCTATGAGAAGGCTTTTCAACTTCTTAAGAAGGTAATTCTTGGAATATTCCCTAAGCGTGACTTACAATTTTTCTTTTAGTATTACATAGAAAGACGCTGCAATGAGACGTCAACTTGCAACCAGGCTATAATGCTTGTCACCGATGGAGTGGCTGGAAATACGACAGAAATTTTCGAGAAATACAACTGGGGCACGGGAGAGAATGAAACGTCTCGGATGCGGGTTCGAATATTTACTTATCTACTGGGGAAGGAGGTGACGAAAGTAAGAGAGATCCAATGGATGGCGTGCCTAAACCGAGGTTACTACTCACACGTTCAAACGCTAGATGAGGTGCACGAAGAGGTGCTGAAGTATGTCGACGTAATAGCTACACCACTTGTCTTGCAAGACGAAGAGCATCCACCAACGTGGACACACTCTTTCGCTGACAAGACAGTAAATGATGTAAGATCGTGAGGGTGTGGATTTTGGTGGGTTAATTAGACTCAATTTGATTTTACAGTATCAGCAGGAGGAAAACGGAAAACAGAGACTGATGATAGCGGTTGGAGTGCCGGCCTTTGACCGAACATGGCAGGATAAGAATTCAACGAAACGAGCCAGACTGCTGGGAGTGGCGGGTACAGATGTGCCAGTCGACGATATTGACAAGCTAACTTTGCCTTATAAGGTAAGTGGGAAAGCCAACACGTTTAAGCATTAAAACCCTTTAGAACTTGGGTTTAGAATACGTTCAAACGTTTGAACGTATTCTACATTTCCTTGCTAGTTAACCACAGATTCGCAAATAAAAATCCTTCATTGTAGCTTCTCCTCCTCCAAGTTACAAGCTCTAACCAATTTTATGTTTCTTTTCTCATAATAGCTGGGAGTGAATGGTTACTCATTCGTGGTCAGTAACAACGGCTATGTCATCTTTCATCCCGATCTTCGTCCAACGGTAAGGTACCCTTTGATGCCATTTTATTTCTAATCGAAATCTCCTTCCAGCAAGGTGGTATCCTAAATGAGAACTACAACAGTATCGATCTCACTGAGGTGGAACATCTCTATGAAGATAATGAACCTCGACGTCCAGGCGATAAAATTCTCGATCTACGCCGAAGCATGGTCCGACACGAAACTGGCAAGTACACAGACATAACAGTTAAGTTCCACTACGATAAAATGCGTCGAGTCTCTGAAGAAAATCAGGATTACTACTACGAACCCCTTCCGAATACACCATTCACCTTGGGGTTGGTTGTTCCAAGCCAGTATGGAAAAACTTGGATCAAGGTCGGTGAGGAGGTCAAGAAGAATGTCCACATGGGAGTGAATATCTCAGACTTCTTTGCGGGAGACAATTGGAAAGTTCATCCAGATTGGTAAGAAGCCCTTCCCAAATACATCCATAAATCAATTATTGACTGTTTGAACTTTTAGGGTCTATTGCAAATACCACTACTTGGAGGGTCATGAATTCAAAACCCCGGAGGAAGAGCTGCGCCACTTTTTATGGAAAATGGTCTTAAAAGACTGGAAATGGTCAGAGCAATATGAGACGGACGCTAGTGATGAAGATGAAGACGATGAACGTAAGTTAGATGCCCCGAAGTTGAGTACCCTTTTCAACCGCTCATCTCTTCTTTAGCAAACTGCGGCCGCAAAACACTAAACGATGACGCCTACTACTGTAACAAGGAACTCGTGCAACTGCTCATATTCGAGGCTAAGGTGACGAACTCTAGCTACGGGGTCTGGAAGTTTGCCGATGCAGAAGAGCAAGCTCTGATTGAACGTTACAATGCGACGCTGCGCTTTGTGGCTACCATGAGTGGCCTCACTCGATGGCAATTCATTTACGGCGAAGTGGAAGTAGATACAGATCGTGAGTTTGGTGACTACCATACCACAGCGATCGATGAAACTTGGTATAAAAGTGCAATCCTCCAGCACAAAATCGATCCCGATGGCTTTGTGTATTCTGTGCCGCATGCAAATGATCCTCCAGAGGACTCGGAATTAAAAGTGACTGCATCGCATGCAATATTCCCTAGAGACGGCGGAATGGAGGCACCTGCTTGTGTTGTGGGATTTCAGTTCTCTCATGCGTTCATGTTGGAGCGGTTCGCCAATATTACCTCAGAAGAAAGCGTAAGTCTCAAGCTTTCCTTAGAGGTCCCAACATTTTCTTAGTACTCTTTTTTAGTGCAATGGTTGTGTGAAGACTTGCAATACCGACGAACACGAGTGCTATGTAGTGGATAACAATGCCTATGTGGTCCTTTCCGAAAATCTTAACGACACGGGAAGATTCTTTGGTGAAATTGAAGGCGCAGTGATGGATGCTATGGTCGAAAAGAACATCTTTAAGAGCATCGACGTCTACGACTACCAAGCTCTGTGTAAGGAGGACGTAGAGAGCTCCAGCGATGCACATTCTCTGCTACATGTGAGTTCAAGGCGGCTATAAAAGGAAATCTAATCTAATTTTAATATTTCTTAGCCTATGCGTCTTTTAAATCTCGGTATAAAATGGTTAGTGACGGAGATCTTCTGGCATTGGAATCGAATTCAAATGTGGGCCGATGGCATGCCATGTACGTAAACTTTCTTCCGCTTCAAGCATTTATTTAATTTTCTTTTTTTTTAGTCTATGATGACGATGATGATGATGACTACGATGGTGATATGGCAATGCAAATGCCTGGCTCCCGGAAAACCGCCAAACTTCTTGAAGGAGGTGAGGAGGAGAAAGTTTTTCCAACACCACCACCAGAGCCGGAGTACGACCATTGTGATATGAAGTCGACACTATACATCCTACAGGAAAACACGCTGCACTTTAGCAATGCCTTGCAAGCGAATTTCTCAAGACCTTTCCATTTAAAACGGATACCCAAGTCGAATCTTATCCTCGTCGTAGTTAAGGTAATGTATTCGACGGAGCCAAGAAAGTCCACCACGCAGCCAACTCGAATTGAGTACGATATCGAGTTCCCCTGTTACAAGCTGAATATGAGCTTTCTGGAACGACGAAGAATCGAAGAGTGCTACACAGAACATCCAGATGTAAGTCTTTTCGCTTTACTTCCGAGTTGAAAACAAACATTTCATTATGCTTTCAGGAAGAAGAGTACACATATTGCGGCGATGCGACATCCATTCGCTTGGACATGATTAGTTTACTCATCAACTTTGCCATACTCATCGGAATGCATTACCTCCGACAAATCGTAAGCCATTTAGTGGCTTAGGATTAATACTCAAGATCCCACCCTGATCAACATTTTTGTACCTCTTTTTCTCTCTCCCAAAAATTGCCAAGAAGCGTTTAGACAATTTTTTCTTTTCTTTTTCACCTAGGACTGGTGCCTACTCTTTATAAAAGATATCTTTTAACTGACTTTAGATGGTAAAGCAAATTTTTTTTTGTCGAAGACAAAGGGTTTCAAGTTATTTCAGACATTTGATCGTTAATCCTTTCTACGATATAGTGATAATTATGCGCACTTATTAAACAAAATACATATTCATACACTATACATATATTTAGAAAAAATTGTTATCATAATACTCATAAAGTTAGTATTTTGTTCCTTTTTTAATCTCGTACATACATACATAGACAAAACATACACATCCATCCCATTTGTTATGATGAAGACAATGATATATTTTAGAAGTGGTTGCCTTTATTTAAAGTTATTTTTCGAGTGTTTAATGGATGTTTTTAGTAAATGTAATTTTAAAAATAAAATTGTTTAACAAAAATTTGAACATGTCTACATAATGGTTATTTGGCAGCACTTAAGTTTGTCAAACGACAGTGAAATTTCCTAGTTGTCAAGAGGAAAGCGAATGCCTTGGTTAAATTCTCATGTTCAAGGCTGTTAGGATAGAGGTGAGTATCCTTCACTAATCGTATGAATCAATATTATCCTTACAGGTATGAAGTCCATAGATGACCTTGCAATGAATAAGGCGTACGTGTTTTAGCAGAGAAGTTTGGATTTCATTACAGGCGAAATCCGAAAAAAACTGAACTATTCACTTGCCATCAAAACAGGATGAAACCTGTTCTGCTGAGGAAAACTAGATCCAAACAAGCACATCACAATTTTTTGCTTCGAGTGCTAAACAAATACTCCAACAAGGTTACAGGCGTTAATTGCGAACCGAACCAATAACCTCTTACAACAGCCACCGAACACAATAAACCCAAATTATTAGCCACTGGTGCCAGTCTTTCCAGAACTTTAACCAATTTCCAACCCCCCACATGTATGAAATATGTTTTGTGTGCTAATAAAAATTAATGAAAATGCTCAAGGTTGAAAAAGTTTTATTTATTATCGATCGCTAAACAATGTCCTCTATTTTGGAGCGTTTGGCGCTCAAATGCCATAGGAAAATCTACAAGAATTGGTTTGTATCACTCTGCATGGCTGTATAGTAAACTGCCCCAAAATCCCAATAAACAAACACCATCTGTCATAATTACGACGAAAATCCAACCAAAAATCTGTCTGAAACACCAGGCCCCCAGAAATATCAGTAGGTATACCAATTTTTAATTAACTGCGCGCCAAAAACAAAATACACCAGCGCCCACAGATATGCGATGCATTTTTCAGGCATGGTCTCCCGGAAAAAAAATATGCCACCAAGAAAATGTGTACCTGACCCCGCAGATATGCAACTAAATTCCCACGCATATGTAATGAAAAAGTACACTTTTGACAAAATCTTGTCCCTTAACTAATTTTTGGTTGCTTACTACAATTTCTGCGCGACTAGTATTTCATGAAACTTTTCGTCACGGGGCTGGTACTATTTTTTCGTGCAGGTGAACTTGGTAGATTTTTGACAGATGGGCTTTTTTGTGAGTGGTGTTTGTGCGATTTGGTGGAAGATTGTTTTATTTGGGTTGTTAGAGTTGGGGGAAGGTTTTGTTTTGTAAACAAAGGCCATGACATGAGTGAAAGAGGTTGTGTTATGCCCACAAAGGGGACAGAAGCTTACCTGTTTAGTAGCTTTAAGACCACTGGCACTGCAGTGGATTGGAATGGTAGATATTTTGTACTATGTTATGGCCTCAAGAAGAGGGTAAAAGCTTACCCGATACTAACGGTAGGTTTTATGTAACGTAAGAATGAATGAGGTTTTGGGGCATACTTAGCCTTGTATTGAATCAATATTCATTCTCCTGCGTTTATTGGAAAAGAGAAGAGCACCAAAGCTTACCTGGCAGCAAAGGTAAAGGGAAGTCATTGGTTGTGGACTATGCATGGCAAATGTTTTACTTTGGAGGTTAAGGTCGATAAATGTTTTACTGTTTGCAGCGTCCCAGGATCAGGGACGTTGCAGAAGCTTACCTGACAGGTGCCAAGGATTTTCCATGTTGTTGACGTTGCTGATGAAGGCGATAAATTATTGGCTTTAATTGCTCATTGCTGTAAAAGTGAAATTAAATCCTGAATCTTACCAGAATGCAGACGCGTACCTAGGAATAAAAAGAGAAGCTTTAGAGTGGAAAACAGAGTTCCTGTGAATTACGACAAGTTCATCGTGGTTAAACTTGGCAATGAGAATGCGGAGAACGATCCTTTTACGTTATGAAATATTTATTTCTTAAGAAAGAAAGCAGAATGTGTGAGACTTTTCAACGACCTTTGTACATTTCATTGCAACAGGTTTAAATGTAAATCTAGTATGCGGCAATGTATAATTGTCGAATTATAGAGGATTGTTGTTGAATACAAACGCTTTGTTGGCAGTGTCAGGATTCGGATACTATGATTCTTTCTTAGGAAGGTTTTGATGGTTTATTTGGATGTTGAGCCTTTTGAATCGTCGATTTTCAGCATTTCGTGTGATTTAGTTAGTAGTCCCCATGGTGGTTGCGAAATCCGCATATTGGACATGAAAGTAGGACTACCTACAAACCAACTTAAGTAAAACAGACTGAGCATACTCCGCGCGTCGATTTCAATGACTCTGCTAAATAAAATAAACAGAAATAGACTCAGAATCACAGGGATAGTTTTAATGCATCATGCTAAAGTGTAACTAGCCATCAATTGACGTTCGGAGCATGCTCATTACAATATTCTAACATGTACTTGAGATTTTATATGAACTTATAAAATAATTATAAAAAAGGATAAATGCAAAATACTGTTTGAAAATTGAATGGTGGAAGGAAGAGCACTTTAAGTGATGTGAGACGAAATGTACTTGCGGTTCGATTTAATCGCTTGCGGTGGACAACACTGCATTGAAGTATTCACTGTCCAACTCTTGGATGTCTTTTTTGAATTGTTCAACGAGTTTTGTTAAGTCTCCTTCATTTATGTCTACATTGTTGCCAGATGACAGATTGTCAATGGCCGTTTCAATCTTATTAATGAGTTCCTCATCTTTTTTGGTACGTTTCTGGGCATTCTCGTCATCGAACTCATGGTAGACATTTTGAGCCATCTGCGAAAGGAATTTAAAACATTTTTTTCATCTTTAACTGTTTCTACAAACCTTAACTACAGAATCTGGAAAGTTTGCCAATTTGGCAACTTGAATACCGAAACTCTTCTCCATCACTCCCGGACGGACTTGATACAGTAGAGTGAAATTCTCATCATCAGCCAGTGCAGCCATGTGACAGTTTTTCACGGTGGAGCAAGTGTCTGCTAGATTTGTGATTTCATGGAAATGAGTAGCGAATAATGTGAAGCATCGGGTTTCCTTTGCAAGGTGTCTGAAATTAAAGAAACAAATCCATCAAACTAGGCGATTAGGTGAATGATGAAATACTTACTCAGCAATTGACCACGCAATGCCACAACCTTCGTAAGTCGATGTTCCTCGTCCGAGTTCATCAATAATCACCAATGATTTATCGGTTGCGGTCTAGAAAAAAAAATAGGATAGAGTCTCCTCCCTCATAAAGTGTCCTTAGCTCACCCTAATAATACCCGAAGTTTCTATCATCTCCACCATAAATGTACTCAGGCCCTTGATGATGTTGTCACTCGCTCCGACACGTCCCAAGATCGAGTCTACCATGGAAATCTTTGCCTGAGAACAGGGCACGAAGGATCCAACATGTGCCATGAGAACTGCGGTGCCGACAGACCTAATGTATGTGCTCTTGCCACCCATATTGGGACCAGTTATGATGAACATGTTGCAGTCATCTAAAAGGTACAACTTATAATTTATCAGTCCAACCATGCGCTCTTTAACTAACCTTTCTTAAACTCGACATCATTCGGGATGAATGTGATATTCTCCTGCAGCTCAAGGCATGGATGCCTTATGCCTTTTAATACCAACACTCCTGAACCTTCATCCAACATTTTAGGCCGGACGTACGGCATTGGTGCATTGTTCGCAGCAACAGCGAAGCTCACCAAACAGTCTAGCTGCGCAATTTCATTGTTTAACGAAGTCAAAGGAGCTGAGTACCCCTTGGCCACCTTAATGACCTCTTCCACAATGGATTTCTGTTGTTCTTCATATTGCTCACGAATCTCGCCGAATTCTTGACTGTACTCACTCAGCTTGTCGGAGGTGAATCGCACTCCTCCTTTGATAACGTCGAGAACCTTGTACGTCTTCGACTTCCTTAGGACTGAGTCATCCTTTAGTGAGATTCTGAAGTGATATCCCAGATGTCCTACACTTTCCAACTTCACGGCTTGTCCCCTCTCCATATCAAGATCACCGCCTACCTTCGACAGGAGTTTATCCATTTTATCATGCAAACGATCCATGCGTTCCTTCATCTCCTGTAGATTGTCATCGAAGGAGGCCTTTACGAGATATTCACCATTTTCGACTATATCCAAGTCTATCACTTGCTCCACCATTTGTTTCAAGCCTGACAAGTCACCCAAAGTGTTCTTTATTGGATCACATATTACATTCGTCACTGTAGAGTTCTCCAGTGATTGAAGAGACGCAACAAGGCGTGGGGCTCTCAAAATTACTTGGTAGATTCTAAATAAATCCTGTAGGGAGGCTTTCTTCCGCATAAGCCTTTTGGTAAGCATTAAAATGTCGGGAATTCTTTTCAAGTAGTCATCGTGGATAGATGTCATTATTGTTGGGCTCTCCAACAAACATTGCACCACTTCGTGACGATCGTTAAGAACTTCTTTGCTGCGCAAAGGCTGTTTGACCCATTGAGCCATTAAACGGTGACCCTGTGACGTACGGCAGTGGTCGAGAACTCCCAAAATGCTTTGCCAACGGAAGGAAAGCGATGTAATCTGTGTTCCAGGCTTTGGCAGTATGTTTAAAGCCGAAACTGCAGCGGCGTCTAAGTGAACATACCGATTCAAATTCAGTGTCTTTAGCTCATAATGACCCAGATTTCCTGGATCAGAAACCAAAGCCAGGTAGTTTATGGCGGCTCTTAGACATTCCATAGCTAGTTCCAGTTTGATTTCTGACAATGTTGATGCATCTTCCTGCTGCCCCTTTGCGAATCTCAGCAGCCTATTTAAATCCTGAACTAAATCAGATTTTTCGCCGGAAGTCCTCTTTGAGGACGATACCATGACTCCATTTCGATCCATTAGTGTTTTTATGGCTGCATACTGAAAATAAACAAACATTCATCATCTGTCCAGACTAGATGGATGCACTAACTTACCTCCCCTTCAACACTCGGTAAAAGACACTCCTTGGGTCCCAAAAGAACCACAGTTGCCTCGAGCTCTGTGAAGAAATCATCATCGACAAACTCTGTGACCAAAAACAGACAGTCATTCTGTTCCACCGATACTAGTCCGATTTTCTTCTGAGCTCCTTCAACACGAATTTGAAGCGAAACAATGCCAGTGCCGACAAGGACTTCCTTGTTCGAGAAGAGCAAATCTTCAAATTGTATCAAATTTCCTGGCGATCCACGAAACTCGACCTTCCAATCGTTTGATTGGGGCTTCTTAACATACACTTCAACGCGGTAGTTCTTAACAAGAAGCAGCTCCCGGATAACTGTTTCAAAGTTGTTCTTCGAGAGCGTGACATATGGGAGTTCGTCTGTATCATCGCCGGGAGACATAATTTTTATGTATGCAGTGGACTTGTACATTATTTTCGACACAAGTTCAGTGTCATCAGCGCCGTGGATTGAGTAGTAATCAGAGCGATCAAAGAAACGAACTGTTGTGGCAGGTTTCTGGAAAGAGATTTGGAAATGATACGAGAAATACGGAAATATTTGAAAAATTGTATTACATCACCAAGCTTAGCGAAGTACTTCATGAAGTTTCGTTGCGCATTGGCATCTGGAAGAGAAAAGAAAATAGACGATAAGTGGGGCGTAAATTAGAGCAACTCAAAGGGATAAAGATGGGCCTCGCAGGGAGACTGGTTCTGTACAAATGCGAATGGATTGCCTAAACTTCGCGACGACAGGATGCTTTAACAGGGTCCGAGCCTACCGGTTCCATGCAAAGACGTTGAGGAAATATGCAAACAAATCATATTTTAGTCGGAGAAGAATGATTGATTTAGGTTTATTCGATCTTTAAAGATAGAGCTCATCACTTTCTTTTCAAGAAAACAGTGGCACTAGGAAATCTTTACAATCATTTGAGTGAAGGAAATCGATTCATTGGCTTGTGTGAAGAATTTCGAATATAACCCTCAAATCCTGTTGGAACTTCTTTCACTGGGGCTCAGAGTTCAAGCATCGCAGCATTTCTACTGGTTTCAAGCTGTTTTGTGCACAAAAAAAAAGCTCGTCCTCGTTTTTGTAAAAGCGTGGGAGTCTCCAGAATCCAATCCAATTACCACGAGGATTCAAACCAGAATTTGCCCAAATTAACATGTAGCATGCGACACATACATCACGATTCACAAAAAGGAGAATAGTAACATATGTATGTTGTGGAAAAATTCATTTTAAATCTTAAGCTGCACCAATATCGGAGTCAACATACCCAAATTCAACGCATTCACTGGCTTTTGATTATCCATGATTACCGGCTGTTATTTCAACAGTCACACACTTAAATCTTTATGAATTACACTCGATTTAATTCGGAAAATTATAAACAAATACACAACAGACCTACAAACAGAATCCTGGCGCCAGTAAAACAAAATTAACAACTTTCAACAATCAAATTTGACAGTTGCTACTTGTTCCGATTCCCATGATGTTCTACTGAGACACATTACAATTGTGAATTTACCCTGAATGCATAAGGTTACCCCACAATTCACATTGCATTTAAAAAAAAAAAAAAAATAGTTCACAAACTTTTCTAAATCTTTATTATGTATCTTAAGACATACGAATTATATGAGATTAAAAATTGGTACTAAAAAAATTTCATTTAACTATCGCTACAGTGGTGCCATTTAAAGAACGAACAAAATACTACTATTGTTACCGTACTTTTATTATTTTTCTATGCATATATATAATATATATATTGAATACCACACTTTTTATTATTTTATTAGTTTATTTATAACATAACATTCAATTAGGTTTACTTTAAATATATACTTTTCTCTCTTATATACAAAAAATAAAGGTAATTTGTAGTCAAGATGAAGAAAAGTCTTCGGTTTCTTTGTTTGGAGCAATCAAAAATACACAATAATATCTAATACGGGAGTGAGAAATTTGGCCTTTCGTTTTCGTAGGTTGTTTTTTTCTTTTCACGACATTTCTTAGTCAAAGAGAGAGTGAGAAAGTTTAAGAAAAAAAAAATATATGTGTGAATAAAAATTATTTCAACTAAACAGCGACCTCTTGTGGATGTATAAATTCCCACGCACTCATCACAAAGTCGAGAAAAACTAAAAGAAAAATTACTTTACGCGACTTATTTCACTTAAAAAAACTTAACACGAGCATTGATCCTTGTTGGCGAGTGTCTCGTTTGTCAACGAAGTCCTTCCTGGTTGTGATGGTCGATGTTGAACCCCAGATTCTGAGGCATTAAGGTCCAAGCGACCCTCTTGAATGTTTTGATAGATCTTCCGAGCTGTTTCGAGGAATGCTTCCTCGACATTTTGGCCACTAAGAAAAAGAAAATTAATTGATTACGGTTTTCAATTGCTAGCTCAAGCCAACATAGATTTGCCAGCAAACACATTTTATAAAGCAGTTGGCAGGCAAATAATAAGGATTAGGGTATAGATATGGCATGAAAATGATGCAACTTCTTTGGATCGTGTGTAGCTTTACTCTTAAAAGTTTTTAATGGAACTTACGTCATAGCGCTGGCTTCGAGAAACATTAGGCCGTTTTCATCGGCAAATTCTTTAGCCTCTTCATATGTGACCTCTCTGGTGCTCTCCAAATCGGACTTATTGCCAATCAGAAAGATGACCGTGCTTGGATTAGTGAGATTTCTAGTGTCTGTTAACCAGCTGCTCAGATGGTTGTAGGTCGATCTAGAAAAAGAGAAACTTTACATGACAATTTCCAAACTTGAAAGGATCACTTTGGAACCATACCTTCTTGTAATGTCATAAACCATCAATGCACCAGCTGCTCCCCTGTAATACGATCGCGTTACTGCACGAAAGCGTTCCTGTCCAGCAGTATCCCAGATCTGCAGTTTGATTTTCTTATCATCTACTTCAATAATACGAGTACCAAATTCTACACCAATGGTGTGAGGACAGTTGGCCATAACTGAACAGAAAAAAAAAAACAACGAAACGTATTGCTTCACTTCCGTATATGCTGAATTATAAGCGTACTTACATTTTTTTTCTGTAAACTGATGCAAGAGACATGACTTCCCTACGCCCATGTCACCAATGATGATGTACTTGAAGATATAGTTGTAGTTGTACGGAGCCGATGACATTATAGTAACTGCAAGTAAAAGGAGAAATAAAACTGATCAATTATCATCAATAAATATCATCACTTGAGAGTACAATGCTCTAAGACGATGTCACCCTTATTTTTGAGTTTATTCAGAAGCTCCATTTTGAGAGAAGGAATAGTAGTGCGCTTGCAAACGTCCAACATTGCAAAAAGAGTATGCGACTGTGGCTTGACATAGTTTTGCCGAATGGAACGTTATCAGCGCAAAGCGGTGTAGCGTATTTTAATGCATTCATCAGACGCAGTAGGAACTCGTGAGATAAGACATGAAAATGGAAATGCGTCTGTGACTTACTATACGAAATAGTGTTTAAAGGTAGTAATCAGTTCCTTTCATGTCACTAGAAAAGGAATTTTATAATGGCGCGCAGTCAAGCCATGCGCGGCTGGAATTGTTATACCTCAGATTGCGTTATCAGAAGGCAAAGCAGAGCTCTATACTACTCGCATATCAGTAGATGGGTCAATGTTACTCAACTTAAGTCAGTCCAAAACGAACCGAAATAAATAATCTGTCACCCGTTACATCGATTAGATGTCAATTCAAACCGCATTCATGTCCAACTGCGACAGCTACTCTTGATTAGATTTTAATGCTTTGTTAATTACACCACCAGGGTTAAAATATTTCAAAATCGCATAAATTTCTTCCATTTTTTCGTGCTAACCAAAGTGCGATCAACTTCACTGCACGCGCATTTTACGATGAGGGAGTTACTACGTATTTTGCGAAGCATGACGAACTTGTTCGGTTTAAAGTCACTTGACATATAAAGCGGGACATGCTAAAAAAGCAGGTTTAGTTCAACAAGAAAATGAAAACCTGAAAGAGTACAGGTAGCGCGCTTGTGGGATCTCAAAAGAGAACTCGATGTGACTATCATTTTCGAAACTGAATCTTAGGTTGGACAAGAAATGAGTTCCACTTGGAGTAAGCGAGTACAGATAAAACCTGCCGTGTTTCTAAGAAAATGCTTCAGACAAGTTAATGCGCTGTTGTGTGATTTTTTTTTCTAATAAATATCACAAGTCAACACCAGAGAAACAATATTTCAAGGTCCGATGCGCAAGCGACACTAAACAACGTTGTGCGGATAAACTTATGTACACCATCTTCATGTGGTCTATCGCGAAAAGGAATGGAAGGCAGCAATAGTGAATGATAAAAGACTGCCGGCCAGTGTGTTGCAGAGATACATACGCATATATGTATTATGTAGTTTGAGCTTCGAAAAGAAAGCGTTACGTAAAGTGATAAGGAAAGAATATCGTTTGGGAATGTCCCCCTTTTTAGTGACCTCAGGAATCTTATCGTGAATTTGCATAGTTTTTTAGGGCTTTTGCAAGACAATTTTGTTGTAATAATGAATCAACTGGCAACAAATTTACGGCGAATTGCCTACAGAGCTCATCATTTTACATCGTTTCCTTAATTCAATTTTATTCCTTACTTCAAGTGAAGACCAGATGTGTTTTAAATTTACATCGATCGAAATAAAGAGAACCAATAAGAATATTTACATACGATGAGAAGTATTAAATCTTTTTCTAAGCATTCCCAAGGTATCTGTTTAAACAAGTTTGGTCGATAAACATTTGAACTACTATCAACAAACCCGTATGAAATGAAGCAATCACAAAGAAAAGCTATTTCAAAACCAAACAAACAACTGACGCAAGATAAAAAAAAGAAGCTTACAGCCAGCTCTTAAAAAGATGTCGAGTTCAGTCACACTACGACCCAAGACACGACAATAATTACCCAAGTTACTACGAGCATTGCATATTAATTAGCACATCTACATAACCTACACCAATGGAGCAACAACGTCGTTGTGGTGTAGATCACTACACGATGGGCGCACTCATCCATCTTTCGGTTCCGTTTCGGTAAATGTCGAAACCAGCTCAGCACAATATAATCTCTGATCTTAACAAACAGATTAAGCACTTCGATGCAACCCAAACAATGACTCACTCACGCACCCCCTAAAAACATCTGGAAATCCCTTCCATCTGTGTTAGCTGCAAATGAAATCAGGGGTGGATGCATAAGCAAAAAGACAATTCTACCTGCACCGCTCTGACCCAAGCCAAGCAGAAATTTTACAACAATGCCATGTCTATATTAAACAAATTCTGTGATTTTCCCTGCATTTTCCATTGATTTTTCCACCAACACCAAGTACAAAATTGAAAAAAATGTTGCGTAGAAAAAAAAATGTCGAATTTAAATTATCACTCACCGATAAAATATACGTTCTCCGGATAGATTCGAGTTGTAAAAAATATGGAAATCACTTTTTCCTTGTTTTTTTTCGGTGTTCAATTAATCACTGATAAGCGTGTGTAATTAAATATTTATTTGTATTTCGTATCGCTTTTGTTTTGGGGATTAAAAATATTGTCTATTACTCATAGAAAGTTTTTCGAGATTATTTTAACTTATTACTGGCATTTTACCACGATTAATAGTTAGAAAAGTGTTAGAAAATAATTGTAGTTGTTTTTGATAGGTTTTATATGTTGTTTTTCGATAAAATGCAGGAAAATCGCTTTTTTTTTCTTTTCTTTATACACGACCCGACCGAGGAAGTGAAAATTGTAATTAATTTGTGAACGAATCACGGTGGTTTGAAAACAAATGTATTCCTGGAATGAAAAGGGAATGGAGCAGATGACATGGATTGGATTAGAAGTGTTCGGAAATTGTCATTGGTGAAGAGAAGGTACACGAGAAATTATTTTAATAATGTAACAGGCCTTAAGAGATAAATGAAATTGGTGACTGGTAGTTGGAATAATTGCCCTAAGAAACCAAATATCACAACTATAATAAAATGGGAGGTTGTTCTTTTACAGGATTTTGAGAGGCTTTGTAGAGACATTGGTTAAGTGTTCTTGATGACTGACATTCTTTGACTTTTATAAACGCTATGACGATGGATACTATATTTCTTCCAAAACTGATAAATTATGGATATACGTTGAGCCTTAAACATGAAGAAACCTTGAGCACGGGCTTTATTTGACTCTCTCCAGTTATGAACTCCACGTTGGTTAAGATCTCTTTGAACTTTTGCGCGCCACCAAAGACGATGCCACTCTTTAAAGCGTTGTCACTCCGAGTTACATATCCTAGTCATCTCAAATGTCCAATGAGTAGTTTCTGACTAGGCCGATGTCGCCGTTCAGCTCAAATAACTTGTCTCTCCTATTCTCCTCCAAAACGCCCTCAACAGAAATCGAATATCTTACGAAGAACTTTTCGTCCGTCTGGTTTCTGGGCGGCAGCGCAAAATTCTCCAAATGGAATGAAGAGTAGTGATTGCAGTTTCAATCGGCAGACCTAATAATTACTAGTTTTGTGCCGAAAATCAAAAATGTTTACATACATATCTACGTTTTTACGAATACGAATAAACATTAAAAATTTATTGTGAATCACAATTTTTTGTACACATAACGAACACATCTCGTTTTTTCTTCTGTCACTGCGGGCAGTTCACTACACGTGCTGACATTTCTTGTTTATATTTTTATCAGAAGAAATGAAATAATTTTCTGAAAATATTACCGCAAAAATGTTTATTTCCGATGTAAATGATGTAAAAATATATAACCTCAGCGCTGGTAAATCCGTTCCAGAAGTAAGTACCGCAAAATACCTTAAAATATTGAAATTTCTAACTCGTGTCTCTCCAGTGGCTGACGGATCGCCGAAAGCGTTCTCAGTTGATGAAAAAGGTGGACTCCCGCCGGCAGATCGAACTCATTCAAGATTTTGATATGCCCGGGGTGTCCACCTCAATCCGTATGAGTCCGGATAACCAATTTATCCTGGCCACAGGCACCTACAAACCTCGAGTTAAGTGCTTCGAAGTCTCGAACTTATCTATTAAGTTTGAAAGGTGTTTTGATTCCGAAGTGACTACATTCGAGGTGCTCAGTGATGATTATAGTAAAATGGTGAGAAAATTCGAATAACTATAGGGAACATGATTAGAAACATATTTTCTAGGTCTTCCTTCAATGCGACCGGTATGTGGAGATTCATGCGGCACATGGAAGGCACTACAGACTAAGAATACCAAGATTTGGTAGGGATATGAAGTACCACTCGCCTTCCTGTGACCTATTCATCGTTGGGACGTCAAGTGTAAGAGACTTAATCAACATTCCAATTTCATTAAAAAATAAAAGTGGTGTCTCGTTTTAGGATATTTTTAGGTTAAATCTGGAACGAGGACAATTCTTGCAGCCTTTTGAGTCAGAGGCAAGCTGCTTGAATGCGTGTGAAATAAATCCAGAACATCATCTCCTCATGGTTGGAACAAAGGAGGGTACTGTAGAGGCATGGGATCCACGTGATCGAAGAAAATGTGCCACAGTCGACGTAGCGATGAAATTTCCTCAAGCAAAGAAGTTTCCATCGGTCAGTCAATTAAACCATCTTCTGCTCTTTCACTTGATTAATTTCCAACTTTTACAGATCACATCAATGAAATTCAAAAATGGCCTTCAAATGGCGGTTGGAACAGCCACTGGACATGTACTGATATATGACATTCGCGCGCGAGAGCCTTTATTTGTGAAGGATCATCTGAATAAGTTGCCCATCAAGAGATTGAACTTTAATCCAAGTCACCAAGCGGTATATTCGCTGGACTCGGCAATGCTTAAAGTTTGGGACGAGGCAACAGGCAAACAAATCGCTTATATTGAGTCAACGTCCAATTTCAACGATTTCTGCACAATCCCCGATACAGGAATGTTCTTCCTCGCTCAAGAGGATGTGAAGATGCTAACATATTATATTCCATCGATGGGACCCGCTCCAAGATGGTGTTCCTTCTTGGACAACCTCACAGAGGAGATTGAATCGGAGGTTAGTAGAATAAAAGCTGCTCTTTAATTACAACTCATGCATCTCTGCTATGTTAGGTTGTGGAGAACATGTACGACGACTATCAGTTCATCACACAAAAGGAACTCGAAGAACTCGGTTTGGAGCACCTTATCGGAACGAATCTTCTCAAGGGCTACATGCATGGGTAAGTTCTCTTGTCAATAGAAGAAATTCTTCTACTCTTTAACGTAACCCCTTCTTTCACAGTCATTTCATAGACGTGCGTTTGTATAACAAAGCCAAGGCTGTGGTCGAGCCCTTCGCCTTCGACCGCTTCCGAAAGGAGAAGATCCGTCAGGAGATTGCCTCAGAACGTAAAAGTCGTTTGCAAATTAAGAACCACCTTCCCAAAGTCAACCAGGAACTGGCTCTCAAAATCATTGAAGAGCAATCGAACCCAACTCCAAAGACTAAAAAGGTTCCAAATCTACTGGAAGATGATCGTTTTAAGGCTATGTTCGAGAACACTGACTTTACTATCAATAAAAATGCCGAAGAGTACAAAATGCTTGCGCCTGTCCTCAATCGCCTGGAAAAGTCCAAGGTAAAGGAAATCAAAAAACGAATTGAAGTTGCCAGAGTAGCTGAACTCCATGCGGACGAAGAGAAACCCCATGAGGAGTCGGACAATGATGAAGATCTTTTTGGCATCGAGAAAAGTGACAACGACGAAAACGATAAAAGTGAGGAAAGCTCCGACGATGATGATCCAAGAGAGTTCTCTAGACAGATGAAAAAGGCATACAAGGACGTCAAGCGACAGAGAGTAGAAGTTGAGGATGATGACGAAGTTGAAGAGGAAGCATCACATCCCCCTTCAAAGACCAAAATGATACCCGTAAGCAATTCGCCAAACTTTAAACTTGATTCCCTCAAAAAGAAAACCAGTCGCATGAGTTTGCAAGATCGTGTCCGCAAGGAACAAGCTACCAGCGGGACAGTACAATCCATCGGAGGCAGTCTAGGCAATCGGCAGATGCAATTCGAGACAAAAAAACCATCGCGTGACGCTAAGAAGCGAGAGTTCGAAATGAAAAAACATCGCGATGAGCGCAAGAAGGTCATTCGTCCAATTAAATCACTGAAGCTGAAAAAGGTTAATTTTAAGTAAATAAAAAGATAGATATAAAGGGAGAATGTATATGTATTTTGTATCTTTAATTGTGGCCAATTGTTGTTACTGTTTTGTTCTTTCCCTGGGTATTTTCGTTGTCCAATTAATTCACTGGTGTCCCAACCCCCCGTTGCACTTGGCAATTAAGCGCGCACGCAATCGACAGATGAGGGATGATGCTTTCATGTAAACTGTATGTGGTTCGACTTGTGGCAGTGATGATGGGGATGCCCAATGAAAAAAGGGAAGAATGCCACTTCATGAAGTGAATTCGAAAAAGACGAAAGCGAGACGTGGGGTCGTATTGTTCGGCGTATACTATTCTTGATCCTTGTGCATTCACTGGATGCACAATTAGCAGAGTATTGTCTGTTTGTGGATTTTAAAGTCCTTTCTGACAGCTTTGTGCGATTGTGAAGAGGAGTATAGTGGCTGGTTTACACAAGTGCAGTAGATATGAGGATAGTGGAATTAAATAAATTATAATTTACCAGTTGCAATGGGAGGACATACCATTCTTTTTCAGAAGTAGAATGGACCCGACTGTGACTGACAACAAGAGTAATAATTGGTCTCTGTTAAATGAAAATGTTAAATTGAAACCAATTTATTTTGCGTTCGGTTTCGCAAATACGATGAACGTGTTTGAAATCGTTTCTCATGATTTTTTTTTTACGGATTCGTACCAACGCTAGCATAATGAATGTTTAATTCTGCTTTGATGTAAGATTTTTCAAGGCGAGTGAGTGTAATTCTGCCATTGTCATGTGGAAGGAAGGAAAATGCATAGACCAGATTAACTTCACTTATTCTAGGTAATCGTAAGACTATAGTTTAAACAACAAAAACATGAAAATCTGGTGTGATGAAGATAATCAGTCTTTTCAGACCTACTACAGATGGAGTTCTTTATTCTGAATGCTGAATAAAGATGGAAAGCTTTCGATGGAGTGAATCGCAGAACTTTGTTGTTAGCTGCAGGAACAGGCAGGATCTTACCAGACCTGAGGCGTACAATGCGAATCTGCAATTTTTTTTAGATAGGAGGCCAAAAGAATGGACGCAATATAATTTTCTGTGTGGCTTTTGTAAGAAGATCAGCTCAACTATATTCTATGGGTCTTTAAAAAATCGTCGGCAAACTCTGTTTTCCTGAAAGAGAATATTGAAATGCCCAGTAAGGTGTGTAAATCCAGTAAATCATTGCGGTTCACGAAAGTTCTTTCTACCAAAGTAACTTCAACGCTGTTCGTCTATACAATTCCAAGACTATGCTGCAAGCATACACGTTTCTCTAATAACGATTCATGCTCTATACAAACTCGAATCTTATCATAGACAAACCAAATAATTTCCGTGCGCTAATCTCTTCCCATAAACTTCATAAGACACAATGTAAACAGGCCATAAAAAAAAAACCACTTGCTCTCTAAAGCAGACTTCGAGTAGATTTCAAATTCTCTCTCTCAGAAATACACAAAACGTCATCTATTTCCCGTTCATAATCAAAATTAAATGTTAAAATCCAAAATCAAATCAAAGAAACGGTTAAGACACAAATGAAGCTCTCAGAAAAACGAATATCCGCGTGGTGTAGAGCAGTGTGCCAACCCATGCAGTTGAAGTGATTTTCGTGGTACGGAGTGGAAATTCTTTTTTCTCATCATTTGTTTACCCGTCGGTGCCGCCGTTGGCTATCAGCATCGAAATCATCATATCTCCAGCTCTCCCGGGGTCTTATCGCGCTTTCAGACTAGATCCGCTTATCTCCAGTGGAAGATAAGTTTTCTATTTGGTTGTGAATTCCGGGAAAAGTGCGAGGGTAAAATATTAGTTGATGTTTCGTGTGCAACTGGGAAACTAATTTTCAAAATCAAATTTGTGAGTACGCGGATTTATGTGAAAAAAAAGTCAGAGAGGACAAAAATTGTGTGGAAAATAAGGAAAAATTTCAAGGTTAATAAAATCCCGAGTCCAAGGTGAATAAAGAACATGGACAAGAAGGAGAATACACCATTTATTATGTAAGCTGCAGTTTTTTATGTTCTTTTTGTGTTTCTTTGTGAAAAATTTTCGAAAATTACACATCGTTTGCATCGTTGTTAAGGTTGATAAACATTTTTAAAGATCAACGACTCGTCACCTTGAAAGTTCAGTGGTTTCTAGTACGATCTTGGAAATATCTTCCGGAATTTATATGAAATCGTTTAGATAGATAAGACTCAAGGCTCGCGTTTTGAATGAGTGTAGACTAGTTTACAATGCACCCGATACCAATTTTTCTTAGAAGGCTATGACGAATCGTTTGTGTTTTACCTGCCAAATATCATATAACACTTAAACAACAAGATAGTGCATCATGTACCCCTTTATTCGGAGTTATACTGAATGGTTTTCAATAAAGGAACCACTTTTAACTAATTCCTACTATCTAACCAAGAGGACCTTGAGTTCTCTCCTTAATTTCTTTCGAGAATAAACCTGCAACTACACGAGTAGAATCGTCTTCCCAGGGTAAACTATTTCAAATATTACATCAATTGGAAGGGCTTGAAGTGTTCCTCTCCTGAAACACTCACAAAATTATTTTTTTTCATGCATTTGCATGTTACAAAGACCCTCATTTATATTCAATCAACAAACCATAGAGTCTATCGTTCCCCCCATCATCCGCTTAAAAGTGATATCGTTGTATCATGTCTCCCTAATAAATTCCTCGTAAATACTCTCTGGCATACACCTGTGAATTTAAATGTGAGTACGACGACGAACACGGTTATATCCTTAAACTTATTTACATTTATTTGTCCTTCCCTTGCGTCGCAGTTCTGTTTCTTTTTCACACAAAATATGTTATTCATTCAATTTTGTGTATCATTCCCCGATCCCCACCCCGTGACAAAGAACAAAAATGTTAAGTATGCAGGAGAGGCGAAAAATTTCTCACACAGGCAAACCTCGCTTCGTCTACTCTCTGGATAATGACATTCATCGGGAGATCAAAAGGTAATCGAATTGGCTTAAAGTGATTTTCTCGCGCCGCGCGCTTTGAGTATATTAAACACTAATGTCCTTGTTTAGTATATTTTTTGTTTGCTCTTCGCCTTCTCCACAGAAAGCCTACTCCCACCACCCACCAAACGTCAATGATTCATGGAAATATTATTCCAGAAGCGGCTACGATAGTCTCCAGCTTCTTTGAAGGATAAAAGCGGAGAAAAAAAAAAGAAGAATCAACATATTCTTGCGAATAGTCACATCCCAAAAAGGAAAATCCTGTCGAACATCGCCGACTCTCCTCAGGAAAGTATAAAATTGAATTATTATGACTACACGAGGACACGTTCTTGTTTTACTTCAGCAACGCTCCCCATAGAAGAAGAAAGAAATCTTCGCCAGCTAAAACTCCCCGCTGCCATCGTAAAATCCGATAATCCTTATTTTATTACACACCTTGAATTGTATGTCTTCTTCTTCGGCATCGTTGTAGAACTGTGCAGGACATCAAGTCTGGGGTTTTGGTGCCCCTTTGACTGCTAGAATTGAACACGTATTGGGGAACTTTAAGTCGTTCCCAGATGCTCGTGCCAAATGGTGAATATCCTTATTTTAGGCTTCAATAAACCCCTACTATCCTTTGTCAACGCATTGAATAAAGAGATCTTTTTCAAGTGGTAGGAGCAAGAAAGAGAGACAGAGAGATACCAAACTTGGCTTCCAGACAAGAATGGAGTATAAATTATTATTGATATTGACTTCATTTGAATATCTTAAAAGGAAAGGATTATGTTGTTATAAGGCCAAAAAAAGGACTAAGAACACGACGAGGATGACGATTTACGGTGTGATTTCGATTTCATAATTTTATCGAAATATTTCCGGAGGACGAGGACACAACGAAGATTTAATCGCTTCCAAGAGGGTCGGTGGTTCTTTTGAGAATTATTTTTGTGGAAAATATCGTTTCGATAAATCTTTCTTGGGCCAATTATGATAATTTTTATGAGTCGAAACGAAACGGCTTGGGATGGGCAGTGAACGATAAGAAAGTTTATGGAAAAGGGACTGGGCATAAAATGGATGATAAATGTGCTCCTTAAATTGAGGTCCTGTGGATTGATGTGTTGATAAGTGTAATATATTAAATGAAGCGATTTCGCGGGGAAAGGATTTTGTGGTCAAATGTGACAAGGGGGTTGTGTCAATCTTGACAGTTGGTTGCAGAACGATTCAAATGAAAGACGGTGTATTGTGAATTTTTTAAGCAAGTTACATTCGAAATGATGGGTAGCTAACGGAAATTCAGCTTAGGGCTTGTATAACTTACCACACCTAGAATGGGGCTGAAAGGACATGGGAGGTGCTATGCTACATACTATCAAAGTTAGTTTTTGGACTTCTCGCAATAGATTAGAGTCGGTAAAATAATGTCCTTTAGGGTTCCCATGGAATGGACACGGAGTGCAAGTAAATGTTTGATCTGATCGCAAATTATTGAACTGCTTTTCCCCAAGGTTTTGAAACAAATCTCATCAATAGTAAGAATTCTAGAAGCCTTTTGTGAACAACCTGATAGGCCCTTAATAGTGTGATTTCAGGTCAGGAAAGTCCACATCAATCAAATTCTCACACTTCGGCAGATACTAGAAAAAACCAAATCGATTTTAAGGCCGCATATGACAGCATTTCTGCCACGCTCGTTAGTCTGTGCAAGATGACGATGGAGAACGCTCGCTGCTCCATCGAGGTCGGTAGCGACCTTACTTAGACACAGTACGCTGTCACTGGTGCGTTCGATACTAAACAGAAGCTGCCAAAATCGAGTGCAAAACCAAGTATAAAGAAGGGACATACAACATCTACGAATTGGATAGAACGCTCAGTCTATAACTTTGAGGTAGTAAGAGGCTTTGTCTAAATTCGGTCTACCTTAAATATTCTGACAACAAAATCTCAGCGGAAATCAAACGAAGAACAACTCTTGTCAATTACTGTTTCCTTGCGCTAAGGGGGCAATTGAGTATTAGAATTCTGTTCCGACCAAATAAGGAGATTCTATATAAGATCCTTATAATCTCAGGAAGCTTTATGGCGCTAAAGAATAGTTGTTTCAAGAGAAAACGGGCTTTGGAGGAGGAGATTAAACGACAACGTTTATGAACTGAACACAGACATCCACGTAGTCAAAAAAATGCGCATCAATCGCTTAAGATGGCTAGGAGATGTACTAGAGCCAATGGACACCAATTCAGCCTGTAAAGTCTTCGAATCAGACAACCCAGTAGAGAAAGACCTCGCCCAAGGTGGCGGGTACAAATAGAAAGGGTTTCAAAATGAATTCATCAGTATTTTTAGAAAGAATATGGAATCACTTACCCCTGATACGCTTTAGTTGTTCTTTTTTGTTGCTGCTTGTTGATAGTTGTTGCATGTTTCTGAAAGGAAAAGAAATTAAATTATAAACGTCTCCAAGATGTTGTAGTCAACAGAAAGTATATTGAATCCAATCAGGATAATTTTTTTAATTATGAGATGCTCGTAAAGTTTTTCGAGGGAAAAAGTTTTTTAGCACCTCTGTAACTTGTTCAAAAAGTGGTTTAAAACTCAGTTTCTTGTATTGTCTGGAGTACCTAAACGTAATTATTTGGGACCACAATTGCCTCCACAACATGTGAAGCATTTGTTTGTCCAGCTGTGTAGAATTATTGTTCAAAACCTATCAGCAAAAGAAAAAAAAGTACAACAATCGACTCCACGAATTTATATCGACAATAAGTCGACAAAATCAAAATTAAGGAAGATTTGTTACCCAGATTCCTTCGAATTTATGACAGATATCGACATCGGGTGTTGTTTACAAGACACTCCTTATTTTTAAAGCGCTTCACAGCAAATTGTACTTTTCTTGTAGTCATTTTCTACAGTTACAGTCTCATATTGTTCTCCATGACATTCTGTTGTCACGAAGCATCCATCTTCCAGTTACACTCCCAAAAAAAAAAACTTATGACAAGTATTCAATTGAAAAGTTACCACCAACGCAAAAGTTCTTCAAAACAAAACCCTCCACCTCTTATCCTTAAAATTTACCAACCACAAATCGACTGCAGAGCACATTGAAGGCCCTAAAGTTCTGAAGTTCTATCACCTTTCAAATCTGTGTGTTCATGAAAGTGGGTGAAAATCCGACATCCGTTTTGCGTTTCGTCCCTAGACACAAAAAAAAAAAGAATACAAAAAAAATCCTTCTTCACTCTCCATCATTACGCCCTTTTGCATTCACTCTGTCCAAATTGTTTTTATATGTTTCCTCTGCAATTCTCATGCGATATTGTTTTCCTCACTTGAACAATAGGTTAAAATCAAAATAAACTTGTGGACGAAAGTTTTCTCATCTCATCCTTTTTGCTACAATCCGCATACCACCAAAAAACCAGATTCTTGTTGTTCCCTCCTGCATCACATCACATCCTGGTGAATTCAACTCAATCCTCTAGCGGTCAGTTTTAGTCTCGGAGAAAAATAAAGCGAAAGACAGAAAGCAGAAAAGTAAAAGGAAAAAAAAGAGTGATTTTCCATGTATTCTTGGCTACATCCTCTAGAGTCCTTTGCGTACAATAAAAGTTTGCTGGCACTTCCATTTCTCTGGCAAGGGGAAAAGAAGTCGACTTTTCACCATCAATCACTGCACTTTAGACTCGTTTGTCTAAATTTCCTGAAGAGTTAGGCAACCCCAAAGGAAAACAAACAATCATCAGGATATTTGATTTTTCACAAGAAAGGAAGGAGAATCGCCTGGAATTTCTTACCATATCCTTCGATGTTTTTTTTTTTTTTACTCATGGATTCCGCTTGAAGCACCACAAAAGCGTGCGATTTTTATAGGAGAAAATATAAAAGGAAAAGAGACTAAAGAAAGGAAAAATTTGAGGCAATAGCACACAATTCTTATTGTTGCCACTTCAAAGAGGGGTGTAGACCACAAATATTGGCAGAAGCCAATACAACGGAAATAAAAAAAAAGGGACGACACAAAGGAGCAAATAAAAAGATGAATATCCTTCGATAACGATGCGATGCTGCTGCTACTGTTGATGATGATGATAATGCCGAGTGCCTACAAAATACTAGTACCACCCCTCTGCAGTATAAACACAGACAGACAGACAGTAGCGTAAACTACAATGTTCATAGGACCGTATAAGAATGGGACTGCGGATGGACAGACTATCCATTGGATTGAGCCCACAATAAGCACGTTCCCCGATGGCAATGAATCCATCTTTGAATAGGGGAATTCTTTCTCTGAAGTACTCAAGGATGTGCGATGGTGCCGGGTGATTGTTGGTCCATGGTGTTGCTGCTGATGATGATGACGTTGCGATATCATTGCCTGGGGGTTATTTGCGGATAAACTTTACGAGGAAAAAGTTTTTCCAAAGATTTTCGTTTGTTCCTCTGTTGGTCTCTGTGTGTATAGTTTTGTGTACACAATGTGATGGAATTTTTCTTGGAAAAAAGACCAGGTAAGATCCTAAATTGTGACTTAAGGACGAAGGGAAAACGGGTCAAGTTATACTGTTATCAAAAAATTTCGATAAAATCGATTTTTCATAGGGATGGGGATGCGACAAATTTTTTATCGACAGCTAAGCTGTTTGAAAAGTCTTAAGGATTAACACGTTATTGAGTATTACTTGCTTTGTTCGTCGGTAGACGTTAGGGCGCCTGAAGTGTTGGTTTTCGTTTTTCGCTCAGCTCAGCGAGTTTTTTTGTTCATTTTAGGTGCTCTTAAACATGCAGTATTATGACTGACGTGTAAATACTTGAAGTATGCATGATGCGGACAGGTTTAGTCGCAATCTTCAAATCAGAATGTGATACAAGCTAGATACCATGTGCCTTCGGCGAGTGGCCGACTGTAGAAAACATAGTTAGCCATATGATCTACAGTAAAGAAAACTGGATTGCGACAAGCGACGCGGCGCTAGGACGCATACGTAACGCGAATGTTAGCACTAATAAGCGAAACAGCGAATGCTTCACTCCGCCCCGCGAAGTAATACCTAATGGTGGTTCCGCCAGGTTAAAACTCGGCTCGCGAATTTTCGAGGGAGGTGTTTTTAGCCGGTAAGAATCCGGCACTACCTTGTCGAAGTGTCGAATATGTAAATAGCAGATAAAGTGAACATTTATAGTCAACGCATTCCTCTATGATGACTTGTAAGGTATTTGGGTGGTAGCAGCTGCAGGATCCCGAGCGGAAATCTGTTTTTTCGACATCGAGAGTTGAATCGCGATGTTATTTGATTCTAACCGGTATCACTTTGGCTATTATTTTGGAGACCGCAGGAAGAACGCAAGTACCTCTGCAGCTTCTGCGCTCTGTTAAATGCCATGTTTTGGAAGCTTGATGTTCACTTCTCTTTTCCGTTCTTCTGGGAAGCTTCCAGCTGCTATGAAAGGATTCGGTACTATCGTCACAGTTGCCACTTTTGACGCTTGTCTCACTTCTAACATTTCTGCCACTTTTGATATTTCTACAATATCTGACCTTTCAACCACCTCCTATCCTTCAATTGTTAGTACCAATCAAAAATTAAGAACTTCTAAGACTACAAGCTCTTCTGACATCTCTGCCACTTTAAGGTTTTTGAAACTATCGCTTACTGTCGATTTCATTTTTGGCTCATCGTTCTATCACTATTTATGAATTGTCATTTGCTCGACGCACTTCACTCGAAATTCCTTTTAATTTTCCACCAGCGAACAGTTTTTCGATACGCTAACCTACGCCAAAATTCTGAACCAAGTAAACAACGCGAAAAACCTGCATTGCCTTTCGAAATTGCAATCTACCCAAAACGTCTGTCTATACAATTATCGGAAACCTTTTAAAACCAACACGGATTTGTTGCTCCACCGTGAATGCGGAATAATACCAAGCACGAGTGAAATCCATTGAATTGCATCTCCTGCGGATATTTGTTCCTTTTACACCCCACAAATCCTTCCGTCTGTGTTTTCTCATTGTTACGGGTATTGCGAGGCATTCAAGGAGAAACTTGTTTTTCTTACATCCTTAAGCCCCCGCAGCAGTCAAAAAGTAAATCTCTCCACAAATTGGTATAAAATTTTAAGGATGTTTGATTCTTCCCATTAGCCTAGACCTAATTTTACCAGCAATCACCTAGTGCGTGAAACTCTTACTTTCTGCGAATTAGGATTATCATCAAGGAATAGTTCAATTTGTGCGCGGCAATGCAATCAGAATTTCGCACTTATACATCATCAAAAAGGATTAAAGGATTCCATTTTTTCCCGCATTCTTTTCCTACACCAAAAAATTGGAGACAAAAAAAAAACTTAAATACTTAACCAAACTCTGTCAAGATTGAAAATCTTTCATCCACAAGGCAATAAAAGGTTTTGCATATTTTAAAACAGTGGTAAAGGAAAAGGATAACTTGACCATCACCTGGTATTTCTCATTGCAGAGTTTTTCTCTTTACTTTTCGATGAGAAAAAAAAGCAAAAACAGTGGAATTTCGCAAGAAGGATTTCACAATCATTGCAGCAGGAAATGTACTTTTTATGAAGAGAACTCTTCGAGAGTAAATGTCTGTCTATCTGTCTTTTATTACAGTTGAGGCAGAACTTTGAAAGGTGTATGCTGTTCCTATGACTAATAAAAAAGTTTAAATTAGTTTGAGGATTCTTCGTTTTTTTTTTTGCTTTTCATTCAGGATTTATAATTCAAGAAGAAGTAGTGGGAAAGTCTTAATCCGATGACAGAGGCAGAATTTTAGAAAACAGGACTCGGAGATTTGAGAACGAATCAGGGTTGAAGATTTTTATGAACTCTGGCTGATTTGGTGAAGTAGCATAGAGATGTGCATGAAGTTAAGAGACGAGAGGAAAAAAAGCGTAGGAAAGTACGAGCAAAATAGATCTGTTTTTCACAGAGATACATATGTACATATGTATTTTAAGCCTAAAACTGTTGCCTCTTAGCTTGACCTGTCTTTCATCCCATTGTACTGAGGAAAAAAAAAAACTCCTAATAGTGGTCTATGAAAATATTTCATGGGGTTCCAAAGGGAAGTTAGGTTGGTCCACTTTTTTTTTATGTTCTAAATGGTCTACCGGCATTTTAATAAGCGTAGTACAAACCAAACCTAAACAATCTTAATTTACTAAATTCTAGTATGGCAGTAGGTTAAGTAAGACGAAGGTAGGCGGCTGTGTAGGGAATGTCTGAGAGTGTTTTCTCTGCAATGGAAATCAGTGATATTGAGGAACTCATTAGCTATACGTAGCATTCTGGTCAAAGTCTTATGCTGGCTATATTCCGTGCAGCTGTCTGCGAGATGGAAGAGGGGTACTGATCTTACACGGCGAGGATTAGTGTTAAGAATGAGCTTTTGGAGCAAATGAGGACAGTTAGTGGTTCCAGGAAATATGGTTAACCTCAGTGAGCCGTTGACAGTCTCCTGTCAACTAGGGCACCCATCTCCTAGTGGCTCCAGTTAATAACTGATGCACAAAAAGTTTGTCAGCGACACGGCGTGTCTTTAGTGCTTGATATCCAACAATTTAATTGGTTACGTAAGTTTAAGGGGTCATTCGAGCCCACACTTCGTAAGGCGAAATGGATAAATCTACTCAGGTCCGCTTCTTGATTGTCACTTATTCCTCATATTTACACGAATTCAAGCAAAGAGCAAGGCTCGTCAACCTTAAGGGAAATTAATTTTCCCTGCATGATTAACTGACCGGATTACAGAAAGATCGGATTTAAGACATTTAGAAACATTCAGTACGGAAGTGGAAAAGTGTACTTCGCCTTTAATACCCTGTGTGTGGAACGTAACTTTCCAGCTGTCTCATGATAAAACTTCTGTAGCAGTGAACCGATTCGAGTGAATCCGTTTTTGAAAGAATTCAAGACCTGCAAAGGTCTGGCGAACGAAACTTACAACCGTCATAAGAAAGTTTCTTTTATATTCGTGTGAATAAAACACGCAGAACCGAGCGAAATGGAGTGCCACAAAGGCAGCCAAAACCAATTTCATTACAATACGGACGACGAACCAGGTAGACGATCAAAAAGGACATAATCGTCAAATTGTCACCCCACATTAAAGCTAAGGCAAGTCAGAAAAGTTGTAGCTCTTTTAGGAAGCTCTTTAAATATCCTACGAAAGGTACATGTTTACACAGCGATTTGAATATATTTTTCTAATTCAGCTTGTTAGAGAGGTTTCTCGATAAAAGCTTGAAACTGTGATACATGTAGTTAGCTCATAGCTCATTTTAAATGGTTCCTCGACAATGAGGCTGACTTGTAAGTATTGAGCTTATTAAAAAGTTCTTCTCGAATTTTTTAGCTCTAAATAAGGCAGGATAAGGAAATCTAATCTTGGCCTTAGAAAAACGTGATATCCGCTAAAAATATGAGCATTTTCACGAATAGCCAAGCAGCAATCAAATCCTTGAATCCATCTCGCTAAATTCATTAACAACTCTAGATTGTAGATCGTCTCTCATAGAAATGGCGGTTCAATATTTATCTCTGTAGAGAGTGCCAGGGTATACGGATATTCCGCGGAATTGTTGACTGAATGACTCGGAACAACTGCAACAACTATGCCCATCCTTCCAGAAAAAGGTTCATCGTTCGCTACTTGCAAACTCAAATTTAAGATGCATGCTACCGAGAGAACAAATCTTAGGTGGACAAATGGTATAACAGTCTGGCGACAAAACAGATTTGGCCAAGGCTGGATCTGAAACATTCTAAGAATTCGATTTACCTCGACACCTCCAATAGGTGTCATCCCTGAGGCTTAGACTCAATTCGAACGATTTTGTAGAAGCTGCTTGGAGGAAGAAGAAGAAACCATCCATCACCTTCTTCTGCCCAGCTCTCTGCCAAAAAATGAAGCTTCACCTAGGAATTTTCTATTACAACGATTTAGGCGATCTGATAAGGACAGATAAGGACAGACAGTAGGCAGAGAAATGATCCATGTGGTACCACAGTTGACCTTTCTTTGGTCGAAGTGTGCTGGCGATAGATGGCAGCCACTTCAAATTAACCTAACCTAGCTCTGAATAGAAATAAGACGTCTGTTTTGCAGAACTTAAACCAGACAGTGATGCCAAGATTTACTGTGTAGACAACGTGGAATTGAAGGCATTCTACTCTTAAATACATTTTTTGCTTTTTGAGTGGCATTTTCAAGAACAAATCCGACAGCGATTTCCAAACAACTTTTGCTATTCCGAGGCACCCTTCTAAATGCAGCACAATGGCCGTTGGCAACAGAATATTTCGAACAAGAAGTGTGACCACAAACATTTTCTGAAACTATTTCAATATTTCCTTTGCATCCTTTCGTACAAATGTCAAAAAGGAAAAATCCAACCACATTGTAAAAACTAAGGGAAAAAAAAAAGATTTTTTCGTTAAGGAAAAAACATTTTCCTCTCTCTCTCTCTCTCTCTCTTCCTGAAGTGAAAATATGTCAACGAGTTAAAGTTCACAGTATTGAAGTTCCCGGTTCTCCTGTTATCCGGGTTAACTTACTAAATGCACTTTGCATCCTGCACTCCACCCCGACAAGTAACTAAACAAATTCCTGTTCTATTTTACTTTAAATCTAATTTCGAAATAAATAACAAACAAAAAAAGGACGAGGAAGAAAAATATCCTCTTTTATGCGAAGCGAATAAAAATGTGAAAAATTTCATTTAACTGCGAAAGTAAATGGAGGTACTTCCTATAAGTATACGAGTGCATCCCATTCACTTCGTGTCACTCCAGAGCATAGTATCATCCGACATGACCTACGCGTGCAAGGAAACATTCCAGACAGACAGAATCTAACCAGGTAAAAATTCGTCCTTGTAAAATAGTTTTCCTCTATTTTTTTTTTAAACGAAATAAACATGAATAAGACTTTATTATGGAGAACGAACAAGGACTAAAGGAGTACGATGCATCTTCTATTCATGCTTTATTTTTTCATTTTCAAATTCGAATTGCAATGGGGAGGTACAGGATACCCACAGTGGATCTGAGTTTAAAAAAAAACGTTTTCAGAGACTCCTGGCTTTGGTATTTATTATTCTTGGGGTTTTCCATTGTCTTTTCAATTTTTACGGAGGAATTTTATGGGAAAGTATTTTGTTTTTAAAGGACTCATCTCGCCTGCGGTTAATCAACGGTGTACGGTGTCTGTCTGCCGATTTACTGAACTAAATCAAACATTTTATCGTAATTACTCGAAAAACTTTTTTTTTTTGTTTCTAGTGACTTCAAAAATAATTATGGATCCTCTGGCAATAACAACAATGTCGCCGGTGAAAATTCCAGCACATCCTCGATGATATACTGCTTGCGTGGGAAGCAGAGTCATATTGAACGTAAGTTTTTTGTTTTTTTCTTTTATTTTTTAATTATAAATTGAATTTTGTATAATTGTTGTTTGGGTGTAGAGTTTCTAATTAAAAGTGTTTGCTACTCTCGAGTTGGCTTTGTTTTTCTCAAAGCAAAGTAGTTTGATGAGGAGGAGGAGGAGGAGGAGGGGGAGGCAAAGAGAAGGAATTTAATTCAGGTTTAAGTTTCTAAGGAGAAGAATTAATTTTAAAGAGGTCCTTTGATTGAAAATCTCTTAATGAAAAAGTACGGTGGGGCTAAAGGAGTTATTTGGAGAGGCAAGGACATTCCTCTTACCAGTTTGATCGTAGTTGGAAATCGTATTGTCTTGTAAGCAATTTAAAATCTTTAAGAAAATAGCACTATTTTCTACTGCAGAACCCATAGTCGGCGTTATACCGCGAAGCAGAACAATCAGATTCAGAGAGGTTGGGTGCTAGACTGCAAAACCCGGCGATAGTAGTATTCTGGAGAATTCGTATCGACTCAAACAGATGACCATTTCCCCAAACTGTTCCGGCTTACAGTGCCCTACAGAATGGTGAGATGGATATGTGATTAAGGCTTTCGTGCTATAAATCTACACAGACACAGCAGTGCCTTGTAATGATGCCAGAGACGACTCTTCATTGATAGCCAAGCTGCTATCCTCCAAACTAGTACAATAATGCCGAATTGAGCTAACCTCGCTACACGGTTAATTCAGGGTATCCCTGCGTTGGGTTTCAGGGTACCCTAACGTTTACGACGACAAACTAGCCAGGCACTGCTCGGCTCCCTACAGTTCTCTTCCAGAATTAATTCACATTCCTTTGGGAGTAGAATGTGGAAAGACATCGTCAGAACAACAGAGATCACTACGAAATACTGACGGATAGGAGACCAAGCAGCCAGGCTAGCCATCCCAGATAATACACTCTGCTAGAAACCCTTCTCCTGTTCGGCACTAGCTGGGCCCAGACAGCGAGCTCTAGGCAAACCCTTCTTCAACTCACTTGAGGAGGTCTCAGGAAAAAATATAAGAAAACTGACAACTTCACCCTCACGTATCGGGCTCTTGTGTGTTGGAAGGCAACAATTAAGAAGAATATGGGGGATATGTTACTTAAAAAGATCAGCTTGTATTGTCATTACAGGGGCCCTGCGCACTACGCCCACAGCTGCACTTTAGGTGTTCCATTCTTAAGGAATCATTTCCCAATATTTCTCTGATACATCGGATGAAATCATGGGTAGCCTTGACTTTGATACACCAAACTGAGAGGGAGGACTGTCTACATGGATCGTTGCAAGCTCAGTGAGGGCAAGGGATCGGATCTACATATATCGAGGGATATAAACCTACAGGTGGCCCTGAGACTTCTGGAAGCATGCAGTGTTTCCAAGTGGCAGAATTATTGGAGATCAAAATCCAACAAGAATATCACTATCTAGGTCAACATTCAGGCTGCTCTTAAGGCGATAGAGTCCCACGTCACTAAATCCGAACTAGTCAGAAATTGTCGCACAATGCTCCTTACATTATGTACGCAGAACCGTGTGAGATTATCGTGGGTACCCGGACACTTCGATATAGAGGCTACGAAAGTGCCGACGAACTGGCTAAAGAAGGAGCTCAGCTCTCACAAGGCGACATATTTGGACATTAACCCACCAATGCGTGTGTGGTTAGAATACCTCTTCTCGGAAGAATTTTCAACTTGGCTGACCTGGTCTGACTTAGAAGGTCACATGGCGTCCAAGGTCTTGTGGCCAGCGTTAGATGGAAAAAAATCTGGAAAAAGTTTAAAGCAAAGCAGATCAAGGTTAAGAATAGTGATAGCGGTGCTCTCTCCTCCTTGCTTTCTGACGAAGCACGCAATAAGGTTTATCGAATATGGATGTATGTCTATACTACATGTCTCAGAGGACATAACACATCTGCTCTGTGAACGCCAAGGCATGGCCCGAAGTAGACTATAACACCTTGGAAATAATTTCTTAAATAGCTAAGAAGAGATTGTGTCTTTGACCCAAAATAATGATTTATTTAGAATCTGAAGGAAGAGCACTGGAGACATGGTTTAAGTTTCACACCGTAAGGCTCACTAGAGATCGCGATGGGCTCACTATGGTGCCTGGTGTCTTATGACAATCTCATAACCCTACATAACCTAACTACAAACTTTCTCAAATTCCACATGGATTTAGAGACTTCTTCTCAACACATCTCAACACCCAAGTTCCATGAGTTGAGATATAAAAATGACACCTGGGTTCAGAACCGCCACTCCTACATGCTCAGACGAAGTCAAGACGTAGAAGCACTCAAATTATGCACAAGGACGATTCAACCTGTCCTCGTTGTTCCTGAATTTCTATCTAAGCACTCTTTGACAGATTTTCCTTCCTCTCATTCATTTAAGTACTAAGCTAATAATTAAAAGTCGAGAATTGCTCTGTCTGTTGATCTTTTTGGGCAAAAACAAATATCTAATTCCATGCCTGCCCCTAGTGTCGCAAGGACTTTTCACCCTCTTGCAAGCCAATTCAAAGCTAATCTCCTAAAACAAATCTATGCCTGCTCACAAGCAAATTTATCCCATCTACTCTACTCGTACATGAAGGAAAACTTTAATTAAAACGTCATACATTTCCAAAATTACACCTCTTCACCTTCAAAGCACTCATTCACTCCTGAAGCCTTTCGAAATTCTAGTTGGGGGCGGAAAAAAAAAACAAGAAAACTCAAAAATCACTCGAAACTCTTGACTAAAATATTGGACATGCAACTTTTCATTTTACCTTTCATCGTTAATCAAAAAATTCACCACAAAACATCCGCCATTGCGTCCTCTATAACTCACCACCACAAGGACTCAACCGACGTTCTACCAAAAACAAATGGTCGACACATTTGGGACGACTTTTTGGGCGACTACAAAACGAAGAAAACTTCTTCCATTATATTAGAGCAGAGCTTCTCTCTAGATATGTCGGAAATATTTTGGTAATATGTAACGCAAGAGAGCCCATTGACCAGGACTTCAACTCCCAAATGCATAATTCCCACTCCTAGTAGCAGGCACTAGCGTTAGCCGCACCGCACCGCACCGCACCACTTTGACAGAAATATCATAAAATATGAGGATTTTTCGTAGATTTATGAGCCGAAATGAAAGTCGCCCAGGACCTTCTCTGTTCATACGTTTACCCACCCACAACGAAATGAATTCAGATTAGTTCGTCTTTTTTTTTTTTTTTTTTTTTTTTTGATGAATAGTGTGGCGTGTGGGTGCGGGTGGGGGTAACTGGAAGCCATATGTCCTTCGGATGGACGTGTGTAATGAAAGTTTCACACATAGATACATAGATGGATGAAGAGGGTGGTGTACCTCGAACTACGTATCATCGGGATGCATGCGTTAGTAGCTGATAAAAATGCTGCTGCAGCTGTATAGCAGTGCGGAATGACGTTCAAGGATGACGGATTGTTATTGGGTATACGGATGAGCTTTCGAGGTTACTACTCTGATCACAGTGCGTTCTTCAGATACAAAAATAGGTTTTCATTCAGTTTTTATTAGCGATGTGCAGATAAATGTATCTGGCTTCAATTGGACGGCATAAAGGACATTAAATGGATGTGGTTACCCTTGGGATTAAGGGAAGTGAAGAGAGTGCAGTATAAACTTAAAGATTTACAGCGAAACATTGGTTTCAATCGGTGAAATTTTTGATTCTAGCTGTTCTAGAAGCCTTCACTGCTTGTTAAACGGCAGGTAACTATTTAACTTCTGACCTAAGCCCAGTTGACGTAGCTGCTAAATGTGCTGGCTCCAAGGGTCACTAATAAGAGAAGGACAAGACAAAAACCCGCATCTACATCAGAGGAACTGTTACGACCATGTATTTATAAGGGGGGGACTGTTCATTATTGAACAGCAGCAGCATCATTTCCCGATTGCAGTTTTCAAAAAATTCTCAAATCACGGAAGATACATCCTGCCAACTGTAGTTGGTCATACAATCGTATGTACAAATGTACTTCCTATCTTTCTTTGTTTCTCTTTTTAATCTTCCAAATCAGTAACGTTTTTACAATTAAACAAGCATTTTCAAAATTCTTCATAAAATCATTGAAGGACGAAAATCACTGCCATTCATCTAGGCACGCTTGTGTGGGCAAATAAGTCGCACGCACCCCAAAATCACATCAGAACTGAGCACCGCAACAAGGAATTCTTTGAAGGATTTCCATTCGTTTCACACTTGAGAAAAAAAAAATATTTTCAAAGATTTTCATTGAATTTTTAAGTAGAAATGAATAGTAAACGGTTTTATTTTATTTTTATTCCTTAATTATGATTAAATCGTCAGAGGTGATTCTGAATTTGATTTAAAGACTAATTTATCGATAAAAGGTTGAATATTTTAGAGAGCAAGATACTCACAGGATTTCACTAACATGGAGACCAAGTGACGTTGATCTTGGTACTAAGAACGACCTATTGTAAAAAAAATGCTCTCAGAAGCAGCTAATGCGGCGGCTAAAAATCAAGGCCAGACGGACATGCTCAGGTCCTTAAAAAATTTGCAAGAACAAATGTCTGTCGTACACGACTCTACCACCCTCAAAGGAATGATTGGTTGGTTGATTGAAATGGCCTTCGATAAAGAACCACAAGGTTGACCAATATCCTTAGTAATAAGCGTACTCAGTGGTCACAATTTACTAGGACGTCACACGTGAAAAACAAATCTAACTGAAGACGATTTGTGCAGATGATGCAGCGATGAAGAAGTGCATGAGAAGAGCTCCAACTTTCTGTGCCACTGTCCAAGCCTCTGTCACCTTAGGAACAAAATTCAAGAATTGAAGAATCACCTGATGTCAGTACGAAGAAACAAACTTCAGACCAAAACCTTTAGAATAAACCTCAATGACCATCACAATGAGACCTGGGTATCATATTCTTCAATCCACTTACCTAGGTTAGGGTGACAATTAGAACAGAAAAGGGCCATTTGTGATGACATGGATCCTTCCACTTTGGCTACCCAGGGACTAATCAAACCAATCAAAGCTTTTAACAAAGCGAAGGAAGGTCATTATCGTCTAAGAACATCATCAGCTGAATACAAGAGCCCCTCAATCGAGCAGTCATCTATGGGACAGGGCCGGACAGGTGCATAAGGTGTAAAGAATGGTTTCCTCCTCCTCTTCGTTTCTGCAACTTCTGCAGAAGTACTTTGAAAAGAGCTCAGCCTTTTAGAATGTTGTCATCTGTGGTTGCTCCTACTGAAAGCGTCCAGCTTAAGAATTCCTATCTAAGGAAATAAAACCACAAATGCTGTTAATAATGGACTTCTGTCGCCCTAAGCAGATTAGTAAGTATCCCACATACTCAGAATCTGGGTCAGAAAGGGCTTTAAACATAAAAATATGAGAATAACCCAACACACCATCACGAATCATTGTTATTATGAGCATTGCAACAATTTTGCCTCAACTGCAGGACTAATTTTACGATTCTCGGAAGGCATAGCACAATCAAGTACCAGCACTCTTTACTCACCCAAAAAACTACAATGTATCGAGATTCGTGATCCAAATTGCGAGCACTGAAGTCCTCCATTACACACGGACCTAAGTACATACACAGCTTTCAGTTTTCCTGCCTACTTCGCTTCCCGAAACGAAGGACTCTTCTGCGACGCCGTCCTTTTAACGGTTATCGACCGTCACATTATTTTATTGTTTCGGTCATTTCACACGATGACACGAGAGGGCACATAGTCTCAAACATACACCCACACACACTCGTAAAAAATAAATAAAAAGGATCATAGAATGCCAAGAATGACATCCCGACGAATGACATTCAATTTGCTTGTGCAGCACGGTGAGTTCTTGTGGTGAACAATCCTGATAAGCGTGACTAGAAAGACGACCGGCTCTGCAGCACACTTCCTCCTTTCACCCCGAGATTCCAATGAGATACGACACTGTGTGTGTGCATTGATTTGTGACATCCATTGACGGGGACAAATTAAAAGAGGAGAAAGTAGAAGCAGAAAACGGAAATTCTTAATCCTGTGAGTTCCGGCCGTTGCCCTATGGCATGGCCTCCTCGCATCCTGTGCAACAGTAATATGTGCGGAATTGGAATTAAAATGTTTTTTTTTCTCTTCCGTTATTTTTTTTCTTTTTCGTTTGCTAGCTCTCAGAGTCGTTCATCCTATTCGTGCACATTCTTGAAGCTGATATCCTTTGCAATCGTAGTTATTGGCAATTGAGAAATTTAATTAAAAATTGAATCTACAGCTTTTGAGGTGGGTGGTGGGCGGTGAGGAATAGTGTCCTTGTTGGACTAAGAGATAGAGAATTAGAGACCAGAAGTGGCACTTTCTATTACAATTTCTTCTCTTCCCGAGAAGGAGGTTATGCGTTTTACTGTTTTTTCTGAGTGGATATAAGGAAGTGTTTGTATGTGTTGTCGAGATGGTTGCCATGCCAAAGAGGGAAGCTGAGGTAGTCTGCAATGTGGATGAGAAAAGTCATTGTACAGCGAAGATGAAAGGATAGTCAAAGTTGTTGACGTGGTGATTATGGGATTCATGAAATCGATAATTCAAATATTTATTCTTGAGGACATCACTGGGTTTGAATAATATTTGTGGCATCACAGAAATGGTTGACTGTAACGAGGGTTGAAGAATGTTGTGTATAATTTCGCAATTAGCAAGCGATGTGCAAACCAGGGAGCCATATAGAACATCTCGTCCTTTAGCAGGTTTTTTGGGACACATACAGAAGACAAGTTAAAGCGAGACAACTAGAAGATCGGTGAGTGACTAAATAGAGATGAAAGCTTCAAACATTAAAGGATAAACAAACAAAAATGGCAAATGTGTGCCGAAATATTTGGTCCCAATTTTAAATCTGCTGTACCAATAGGTCAATTCCAAGCGAGGACCATTCTATTCTAGAAGAAACGTCCACACATAAACATTTTATCAGAGAGCCAATCACCTTTAAAAACCCTAAAATCACACAGCCAATCTGACACTTGCAGACTACGTGTTACGGGAGCCTTGAGGGGAACCTGAAAGAAAAATTTTTTTTTAATTCATTTTTCCCAAACATCAAAACAACACCCTATCCACACTCACCTAAATGCCCGCATCCCAATCCCCGTCAACCCCGGTCACCTCCTTCTCTCTGAAAAAAAGAAAAAAAAAAAAAGAGATAATAGAAAAAAAAAGGTAAACAAAACAAATTGCTAGTGGAGTTTGTTCTCAAGAAAACCGATCAGGTTAATCCTAGGAATCCTACGAACAAACTCCAATAGCAAACTTACCTATGTGCACAGCCTGAAAAAAAAAATAAAATAAAAACAAAAGTTAATAAATTTCCAAAAGAAAAATAAGAATAATCTACCTACCCATGGACGTCCATATCCATCCAGTGTAAGATTGTTTTGACATTTCGTCCCTTTATCACTGTTTCGTTGTCCATGCAACTGTCCCTTTCACTTTTCTATGTGCACTCTTCCTCCCCTTGTTGGTGAATTTATACCAACAAGGAATAAACTCTCCAATATGCTTCGTTAATGTTAATGTATAGAAAAGTGATCATGTTTAGGGTATTATTTCATTATTGTATTAAGTTTATAAGGTAGTTATGTATGTATGTTATTAAAATATGTTAGTTATATAGTTTATTATTATTATCAATATTAATGATTAGAAGATAAGGAAAAGTTGACGAAGGCAACTGGAAGGTGGGAAATTTCTCTTCTCTCCTTCCAGGTGCCCGAAAAAGAAATAGAGATATTGTATAAAAAAAAAAAAAAAAAAAAAGATAGAAACAAATAAGGACAAAAACAAGATTTAGGAGACCCAAACAAAGAAAAATTAGGAGAGAACAAAGAAAAGTGAGAGAGACAAAGGGAATTTAGGAAGATTAACAAAGACCAGGACGGGACCGACCAGCATTACAGACAATACACCAAAAAACACAGAAGAGAGCGGTCAACGCACTTGACGCAAATTGCGTGTATACATATAGATATATAGAAAAAAAAAAAAAAAGGTAGAAATTATACAAAAATATACAGTGACACAAAAAGAAAAAAAAAAAAAAAGGAACATAGGGTAAGTTTGGCACTACAAAAAAAAAAAGGTGTATTAATAAAATCAAAATTTTAACAAAAGGAAAACGAAAAGAGGAGGAACAAAGAACGGAAGGAGCACCATCGGGTAGACCTTGGCAGAAGGTAGGTGGAGTAAACTAAATATAAAAAAAAAAAAAAAGAAATTATATATATAGACCCTTGGCAGAAGATCCAATGCGCGGAGTGCGCGGAAGCAGCACCCCCTTGCAACACCTCGCCACCAGACCGCTTTAAGGGTGTCCTATCGGCCACCAAAGGCCGAAAGCAGCAACAAGCGCCCTGCGCACTTCGCCACCGTAAAAGGAACGCCGCCAGCTCCACCGCCAAGGAAGCAGCTCCACCTCCGAAAGAGGAAGCTCCCCAACAACTTCGGCCGAAGGAGCCCCATACTCCCAGACAACTCCCCATAACAGGGTGCACCGCGAGATTCCGGTACCCTGCAACGGCGCTGTTCGCCCTAACGGGCGCATCGAGGGAACCTCAACACCCCCAACTTCATTTTTTTTTGTGATAGTGTTTTTTTTTGTTTTTTTAATTTAGTGAAGTATCTTTTAGTTTCTGAATTTAGTTTTTTTATTAGTTTTTTTTTTTTTTTTAAACCTTAGTGAAGAACCTTTTTTTTTTAAATTGAATAGTTAATAACTCTTAGAATTTAAAACAAGTGGAAAATCTGCTCTTAGATTTAGAATTTGTGTGTGCTGTGCGCGGTATAGGCTCACTTAGAGCCACAAAAAAAAAAACAGGGTGTTTCTCAACAGTGCTGCCGGCAGGACAACGAGGGAACCCAAGAAAAATCGTGAGTTTTAGTTTTAAGTTTTAGTAGATTTGTGGATATTTAGATTTAAGGGCAGAATGCTAGTTTAAGGTTAGGTTTGAATTTATATGTAGTTGTAAGTTTTTTTAATAAAACGTGAAGAGTGAAACATGTGTGTTTAGGTTCGCTTTGTTTGGTGTGTGGAGGGACGGCCGGGCCGTCTCCTGTAGATGGACGGGGACTAGTCAGGACAATACGAACGATGACTACTTGACGTTAAGACCGACTGACGTTCCACTACTGACTTAGGTTGTGGCTGAGAGGGAACTCTAGGGGCTACCTTTCGTAGATTTCGGCCAGAAAGGTAGCATTTGGTTTGTGTCGTAAGACACGAAGGGTGGGCTGGCCAACCTTTGCCAACAACATCTGGCATGCTTCGGGTTCTTGACGAACCTATGGAAAGGAGAGACACTGGGAAGGTGTCACCGCGTGTAGGGCTTAAGTTAGGTTAAGTTTAAGTTAGTTTAGGTTTAGGTTAGGGCTTAGTTTAAGTTTTTAGGTTAGTTTAGGTATAGTTTAGGTTAGTTAGGTTAGACCGCGAAGTCCTTCCCGGTCTTTCTCCTGTCCATAGGCATAAGCCCTTGGACACTTTCTTTTCCTCTCTCTATCTTTCTTTCTATCTTTTGAAGTCCGTCCGCAGTCGAAGTAGAGTAGCTTTCTTCTTTCCTTTTTGATTTTTTTTTTGATAAATGGCACGAGATTTTGTGTGCTGAGCAGGTGGTGTATGGTGGGGTGTGACAAGAACCACCCCGTCCGACGAGCTGAGCCGAGCAACCGCGAGCGTGCCGCAGTCCTCCTCACCTACACCGAAGCTGCCCCCGTGGCCTCATCCTGACTCACAACAATGGCGCCCAACGTGGGGCTCGAATTTAACCGGCTACATAGAAGCACATTGCGACTCCAAGGGGACGATTTTCACTTTCGAAGGTCGTCACCTTGGACTTGCAATAGCTTCATTCGCGATTTAGTTTTTTTCCAATTTTACTTTCATTTTTTTATTCTTTCCTATCACTTCTTTCTGTCCAAGGACTGGCTAAGCTCTTTGTTTAGTCACACGCTGAAGACAGCTGTCCAATCCACAGGCCTCGGCTAGTGGATCTCGTGAGGTAGTTGGAGGCGTGTGAATAAGCAAAGAGCGGGATGAGGTGGAAAGGCTAAACGCTTGCTGCTACCAATTGGTCAAGGTCCTTGAACAGGCCATTTGTGAGGCGTAAGCGTGAGGTCAAGAAGCTTTGTCCGTGTGGAGGTTTATCTTGGAAGTCCTGGCTAGCCTTCTATTGGGTCTTACCTGATAGAAGTTGTGGTAAGGATGGAAGAGATAAACTGAAACACTCGTCAGGTATCCGAGGTATCAGTCACAACGAGACAAGACTAGAACCTACGTTGTACAGTACGGATACAGACCGACGTATATCTACAGGATTGTTACTGGATAACCCGGACAGAATCCCACACACCAACACACATATGTACATAAGAAATATAAACATAAACATACACACACACACTGGTTTTTTTTTGCATTTTCTTTTATTTATTTGGTTTTTTTTTTGAATTTTACCTTTTTATTTTCAATCTTTTATCTTTAATTTTCTATCTATATTTTTTTTTATCTTTAATATACAATTTTATTTTATTCTCATCTTTTATTTATTTATTTATTTTTTTTGAATTTCTTTTACTATTTTTGGAATTTTCGCCCTTTTACCTTTTTTTAACATTTTAGTTTTAAGTTGTCTCCTTTTGAATTTTTGAATTTTATTTTTTTTAAATATATACATATACATATATATAAATATAAAATGGACAGGAATGATAGGGGTTTAGGCGCGGTCGCAAGGGGTACCTCATCACAAGGGGTGAACGCACCGGAGGGGTACATGACGCGTTCGAGGACCCGAATGGAGCAAGACCGACAGACGGAACAGGTCAATAGGCGCCCTGCTACACTGACAGACGGACTACCAGACCTTAACGTGACAGGATACGAACTTCCCTACTGGGACTCTAACCTACGGACGGGACACACATACAAGGAAACTGACCATACGTACTTAACGAACCTGACATATCCGAATACGACAACACAGAAGAAAGCCGTCCCACCCTCATTAACGGTGATTCAGGAAGAATCAGGGCGGGAACGGCAGACTCTTCAATTCGGAGACAGACAGACCGACGAGACGACAACGCCACGTAGAGTCTCAGGAGGAACACTGGACAGAATGCCAAATGAAGAAGAGGAGGCAGAAGACATGGCAGGGGCAGCCGGTTGTAATGGCCAACGACATAACGTAGACTTACACAACCTACAGGACTTACAGCAGGAGTCACTAGAACACAACAGACAGATTACACAACACATACAAAAGGTGGTATCTCATGCGGTAAGAGAGAACCAGGTTGAGATTATGTCGGTGTTCACCCAGAGCATGAAGGACATGATGGCGACGTTCCAAGAGAACATCAGGGTGATCAACGACAAAATCTGCAACCTGGAGCTTTCTTCAGCTGCACAGAGAGAACCACCGATACCTACAGACCGACGACCTACAAGACAGGAACAGTCGACGCCTACACAGACACACAATTTTAGTGACCTGCTACGACAACCGACTCCAACGTTACACAGACCCAGTCTTGGTCCACGGGTAGGAGAACGACGCGAGACCGGGGTACCTTATTATGGGGAGCGGAAAATAGATGTCCACAAGTGGGGTGTTAAGTTCGATGGGACCCCTAAGACGATGTCGGTGGAGAGCTTCCTGTTTAGGATAGAAACCCTGCAACGCAAAAACGGTCTGCCCGATGAGCACTTATTTAACAATTTCCACCATCTGGTTAGTGGTCCCGCGGAAAGGTGGTATTGGCAGTTCCTCCAGGAGAATGAGGTAGATCCCTACCTCAACTACCAGGATCTCCGGAGAGAACTGCTAAGGCAGTTCAAAAACAATGTGCGGGACCACGAGATTTTGAGAGAAATAATGGACAGGAGACAGCAACCCCAGGAGTCCTTCGACGACTTTTACGGTGACATACGGACTATGGTTTTACAAATGACGAACAGACCCAACGAACTGGACTTAGTCGACATATTGAGACACAACATAAAGGATAGGGTAGCGACGCTAATCTTTGGGTGCTCTATAAAGAGCATCCAAGGATTAAGAGAAGAATGCAGACGGGCCGAGAAACACTTGACAGCGAGAGAATCAAAGTTCAGGCGACACGTGAACGAGGTTGACGACCAAACAGGCTATAGGACGAAGGACACATTAGAGGACATAGGGGACGAAGAAGTGGAGATAGCCGCACTTCAACGACTGAGAACAGACAGACAGACGCCTTACGTAAACACTGACAGAACAAGGACGAACAACAATTTAACGAACAGACCTGACACGACTAGAGGCACAGCTACTACTCCATCGGCATGTCAGTCAACGTTCCACACGTTGACCTGCTTTAGCTGCGGCAAAGGGAATTTAAGCTTCAACTGTGCACAGTGTCAGGGAAACTTGAGGCTCGGCGGTGCGACCGGGACGGAACCGCCGACGAAGAAAAGCCTCCCGGAAACCCAGAGAGACCTGTCCAGATCTTGAAGAGGAATCCAACAGGTGACAGTACCTCCACGAAGCAGGAGGACCTTCCCAGGAAAAGTCTCCACCAGAGGCTACAGGAGTACGCCGCAGCTAGAAAGAGGATATTTGGAGAAGAAGTGACAATGCCGATGGAAAAGACCAGGAATTATAAGAAAATTAATAGGCTTAGGGAAAGATGTGCAATAAGTAGACGACGAAAGAGAGACATTGTAGCAACTGTGATAACTCTAAATGACGATAATAGGCCCTACGCGAAGGTTAAGCTAGAAGGAGAAGAGATGATGGGCCTATTAGATAGTGGAGCATCAATCAGCTGTTTAGGAAAAGGAGCTAAAGAGTTCATAGCTAGACATAACATAAAAGTGACGAACATGACTAGCGACATACGGACAGCTGACGGAAACCACCAACAGATACTGGGACGCTTTAAAACGATAATCTCCTGGGGTGGGAAGTCTCACGAGGTCGAGTTATTTATAGTGCCAAACTTGCAACAGGTCCTTTATTTAGGGGTAAACTTCTGGAGGACATTCAAGGTCGCTCCAGACATAATCAACGAATTGGACATCCCATCACCGACAGACGATCGATCTCCAGTCCAGGCACTCTCACCAGCGCAAACACAAGAACTGGAGCGAACCAAGCAGCTGTTTCCCTCTTTCGCGACGTTGGGATTGGGCAGAACCAGCCTCGAGGAACACATAATTGAGGTGGATGACGACAAAATTCCCATCAAGCAGAGGCACTACCCAGTCTCACCGGCCGTGCAGAAGCTCTTGTATGACGAGTTAGACCGGATGATTTCACTCGGGGTCATCGAAGAGAGTAATAGCGCGTGGAGCTCTCCAGTGGTGCTGGTGAGGAAACCCGGCAAAAACAGATTGTGCCTGGACTCAAGAAAAGTAAACGCGGTAACCAAGAAGGACGCTTACCCGCTTCCACACATAGAGGGATTGTTGAGCAGGCTCCAGGACACCAAGTTCATCTCGGGCATCGACCTCAAGGACGCATTCTGGCAGATTCCTTTGGAGCGCAAGTCAAGGGAGAAGACAGCCTTCACAGTCCCTGGACGGCCGTTATATCAGTTCACGGTTATGCCGTTCGGGCTGTGTAACGCTGCCCAGAGAATGTGTCGGCTTATGGACAAAGTCATACCCTCTCGTTTGAAAGAGCATGTCTTTGTCTATCTCGATGACCTCTTGGTTTGCTCTCCAAACTTCGAGTCGCACGTCAGGTTGCTACAAGAGGTCGCAAAGTGTCTCAGGGAAGCCGGCTTAACAATCAACGTCGAAAAAAGTAAATTTTGTTACCGGGAGATCAAGTACCTGGGGTATATCGTCGGTGATGGCTGCTTACGAACTGACAAGGACAAGGTATCGGCGGTCGAGAATTTCCCGATCCCGAAGACTCCGAAGCAACTTCGAAGGTTCCTAGGAATGACGGGATGGTACCGACGTTTCATCCCGAACTTCGCTACGTTAGCGGCTCCCATGACCGATTGTCTGAAGAAAGGACAGACATTTAACATGACAGACGAAGCGCTTAACGCTTTTCAAAAGCTTAAGCTGACCTTGGTGACCGCACCAATCCTAACAAATCCGGACTTCAAGAAACACTTCTACATACAGTGTGACGCCTCGACTTCTGGCGTAGGGAGTGTGCTCTTCCAAATGGACGCGGAGAATAACGAACGACCGATAGCATTTATGTCCCAGAAGCTTAATTCCGCCCAGCGTAATTACAGTGTGACGGAACTTGAATGCTATGCGGCCGTTTTGTCAGTGAAGAAGTTCAGGGCTTACGTGGAAGGATTACCCTTCACTATCATAACCGACCATGCAAGTCTGAAGTGGCTCATGACGCAGAAGGATCTATCTGGTCGTTTAGCCAGATGGAGCCTGAAGCTTCAAGGGTTCGACTTCATGATCGAGCATAGGAAAGGTGTCCAAAATGTAGTCCCTGATACTCTCTCGCGAGTCCATATGGAGGAGCTCAAGACCGATAGAGTAACGCAGGAAGTTGACTTTAATTCCCCATATTTTTCTTCAGAAGAGTACGAGGAGTTAAAGAAGACAATCGACCAACACAAAGACAGACTACCCGACACATGTGTTTCTGACGGATTTGTTTACAAACGGACCGACATACGAACTGGCGACGTTCTTCAGGAAGATCGGGCATGGAAGCTCTGGGTACCGACGGAGTTGCGTCGAAGTCTGCTGGAATCGGCACATAACGCACCGGCTGCGGGGCATGGCGGAATCCACAAGACTCTAGCCAAGCTAAGGCAGAAGTACTTCTGGCCTGGGATGGCGGCCGATGTGCAAAGCTTGGTTGGATCTTGTGAGATCTGTAAAGCCAACAAGCCGCCAAATGTGGTCTCTAGGCCGCCGATGGGACAACAAACGATTACGGAGCGACCTTTCCAGAGACTATACATTGACTTTTTAGGACCTTACCCACGGACAAGGACTGGAAACACGCACATATTTATAGTACTTGACCACTTTAGTAAATTTGTATTTTTAAGGCCTATCCGTAAAGCAACGGCAGCTGAGATAGTAAAATACTTAGAAGAGAATGTGTTCCATGTCTTTGGTGTACCCGAGTACATCCACTCTGACAATGGGAAACAATTCGTCTCTGAATTGTTTGCCAGCTTCCTTGGCAAGTATGGGGTCAAACATGTTCGCACCGCGTTCTACTCGCCACAAGCGAATGCGTCAGAGAGGGTCAACCGTTCGGTGTTGACCAAGATACGGTCCTACATCAACGGTGACCAGAAGAACTGGGACCTTCATGTCAGCAGCGCGGCGTTCTCGTTGAGGAGTGTAGTGCACGATGCGACCATGTTTGAACCCTACTACGCTGTATTCGGTACACTAATGATACAGCACGCGGACGCATACGAAGTATTAAGAAAGCTAGACGTCATAAAAGAGTCAAACATACCATTAATTAGCAAAAGTGATAAGTTAGATTTAATTAGAAGTAAGATTTTTGACAATTTAGGTTTAGCTCACCAAAAAGCAACTAAAGCTTATAATACTAGAAGTAGGGACGTGCAATACAGTGTAGGGCAAGTAGTGTATCGGAGGAATTTCAAGCAAAGCAGTGTGGCGGATAACTATAACGCTAAGTTAGGCCACAAGTTTATCAAGTCGATCGTTTTGAAGAGACTAGGGAGTTCCCTCTACGTGATCGGTAACTTGAGGGGCGAAAAGGTTGGCACTTTTCATGCGAAAGACCTCCATACATGAAAGAAAGACTGATTAAAGACGCACTCTAGCCTGCCGTTGCTAGTTTATGTTAGTTACGTCTTTTACGTATCATCTATGTATATAGTTTATTTATTTATTTATTTATCCATGTATGTATGTCCAGAGATAGAGATTTATTTATAGAGTTTATTTATATTTATTTTAGAGAGTTTATTTATTTATTTTATTTATTTACATAGTTCTATTTACACCATATTTATTTTAGGTTTAGGATTAGATGTAGGTATAGTTTTAGCCGTGATATAGGTTAAGGACTTGAGTCCATGCTGCGAGATGTAACTGCCCGGTTATGGTATAGCCATACCGTGTATGGACACATTTACAACCGCAGCATGGGCGTCAGTGATTTATACTGTGATATTAGGTTAGATGGAAAGAAAAAAAAAATATATATGTGTACACACAGGCCCGGCGATGTAAGGCACGAGACTCCACAATTCAGGGCGTGGGCCCTTGCCACACGTTGGTAAGGAATTTTCGGCACTCAGGGCCACTACACCCCCAAAACTCCCTTTTTTACGAGGCCGGTTGTCTCACGACCACTCGTCAACCGTCGTCGATCCTGTTACGGGAGCCTTGAGGGGAACCTGAAAGAAAAATTTTTTTTTAATTCATTTTTCCCAAACATCAAAACAACACCCTATCCACACTCACCTAAATGCCCGCATCCCAATCCCCGTCAACCCCGGTCACCTCCTTCTCTCTGAAAAAAAGAAAAAAAAAAAAAGAGATAATAGAAAAAAAAAGGTAAACAAAACAAATTGCTAGTGGAGTTTGTTCTCAAGAAAACCGATCAGGTTAATCCTAGGAATCCTACGAACAAACTCCAATAGCAAACTTACCTATGTGCACAGCCTGAAAAAAAAAATAAAATAAAAACAAAAGTTAATAAATTTCCAAAAGAAAAATAAGAATAATCTACCTACCCATGGACGTCCATATCCATCCAGTGTAAGATTGTTTTGACATTTCGTCCCTTTATCACTGTTTCGTTGTCCATGCAACTGTCCCTTTCACTTTTCTATGTGCACTCTTCCTCCCCTTGTTGGTGAATTTATACCAACAAGGAATAAACTCTCCAATATGCTTCGTTAATGTTAATGTATAGAAAAGTGATCATGTTTAGGGTATTATTTCATTATTGTATTAAGTTTATAAGGTAGTTATGTATGTATGTTATTAAAATATGTTAGTTATATAGTTTATTATTATTATCAATATTAATGATTAGAAGATAAGGAAAAGTTGACGAAGGCAACTGGAAGGTGGGAAATTTCTCTTCTCTCCTTCCAGGTGCCCGAAAAAGAAATAGAGATATTGTATAAAAAAAAAAAAAAAAAAAAAGATAGAAACAAATAAGGACAAAAACAAGATTTAGGAGACCCAAACAAAGAAAAATTAGGAGAGAACAAAGAAAAGTGAGAGAGACAAAGGGAATTTAGGAAGATTAACAAAGACCAGGACGGGACCGACCAGCATTACAGACAATACACCAAAAAACACAGAAGAGAGCGGTCAACGCACTTGACGCAAATTGCGTGTATACATATAGATATATAGAAAAAAAAAAAAAAAGGTAGAAATTATACAAAAATATACAGTGACACAAAAAGAAAAAAAAAAAAAAAGGAACATAGGGTAAGTTTGGCACTACAAAAAAAAAAAGGTGTATTAATAAAATCAAAATTTTAACAAAAGGAAAACGAAAAGAGGAGGAACAAAGAACGGAAGGAGCACCATCGGGTAGACCTTGGCAGAAGGTAGGTGGAGTAAACTAAATATAAAAAAAAAAAAAAAGAAATTATATATATAGACCCTTGGCAGAAGATCCAATGCGCGGAGTGCGCGGAAGCAGCACCCCCTTGCAACACCTCGCCACCAGACCGCTTTAAGGGTGTCCTATCGGCCACCAAAGGCCGAAAGCAGCAACAAGCGCCCTGCGCACTTCGCCACCGTAAAAGGAACGCCGCCAGCTCCACCGCCAAGGAAGCAGCTCCACCTCCGAAAGAGGAAGCTCCCCAACAACTTCGGCCGAAGGAGCCCCATACTCCCAGACAACTCCCCATAACAGGGTGCACCGCGAGATTCCGGTACCCTGCAACGGCGCTGTTCGCCCTAACGGGCGCATCGAGGGAACCTCAACACCCCCAACTTCATTTTTTTTTGTGATAGTGTTTTTTTTTGTTTTTTTAATTTAGTGAAGTATCTTTTAGTTTCTGAATTTAGTTTTTTTATTAGTTTTTTTTTTTTTTTTAAACCTTAGTGAAGAACCTTTTTTTTTTAAATTGAATAGTTAATAACTCTTAGAATTTAAAACAAGTGGAAAATCTGCTCTTAGATTTAGAATTTGTGTGTGCTGTGCGCGGTATAGGCTCACTTAGAGCCACAAAAAAAAAAACAGGGTGTTTCTCAACAGTGCTGCCGGCAGGACAACGAGGGAACCCAAGAAAAATCGTGAGTTTTAGTTTTAAGTTTTAGTAGATTTGTGGATATTTAGATTTAAGGGCAGAATGCTAGTTTAAGGTTAGGTTTGAATTTATATGTAGTTGTAAGTTTTTTTAATAAAACGTGAAGAGTGAAACATGTGTGTTTAGGTTCGCTTTGTTTGGTGTGTGGAGGGACGGCCGGGCCGTCTCCTGTAGATGGACGGGGACTAGTCAGGACAATACGAACGATGACTACTTGACGTTAAGACCGACTGACGTTCCACTACTGACTTAGGTTGTGGCTGAGAGGGAACTCTAGGGGCTACCTTTCGTAGATTTCGGCCAGAAAGGTAGCATTTGGTTTGTGTCGTAAGACACGAAGGGTGGGCTGGCCAACCTTTGCCAACAACATCTGGCATGCTTCGGGTTCTTGACGAACCTATGGAAAGGAGAGACACTGGGAAGGTGTCACCGCGTGTAGGGCTTAAGTTAGGTTAAGTTTAAGTTAGTTTAGGTTTAGGTTAGGGCTTAGTTTAAGTTTTTAGGTTAGTTTAGGTATAGTTTAGGTTAGTTAGGTTAGACCGCGAAGTCCTTCCCGGTCTTTCTCCTGTCCATAGGCATAAGCCCTTGGACACTTTCTTTTCCTCTCTCTATCTTTCTTTCTATCTTTTGAAGTCCGTCCGCAGTCGAAGTAGAGTAGCTTTCTTCTTTCCTTTTTGATTTTTTTTTTGATAAATGGCACGAGATTTTGTGTGCTGAGCAGGTGGTGTATGGTGGGGTGTGACAAGAACCACCCCGTCCGACGAGCTGAGCCGAGCAACCGCGAGCGTGCCGCAGTCCTCCTCACCTACACCGAAGCTGCCCCCGTGGCCTCATCCTGACTCACAACATACGCCTTAAGGACTGCTGAGCACATTATTTGCGAATGTCCCGTCATGGCTCGTAGAAGACTGAAGCATTTTCACATGGGATTCAACAAATCTTCTGAAATAATCTCCTCCTCAGACTAAACAATCCTAAGCCTCCTTCGAGAACTTGATTTCAGCTGGTAGGCACTAGCACAGATGCCTCCCATAGGAGAAAGTACAAAATATTGTCGGTATCTTTTGAAGGTCGCAGTACTTTGATAGGCTTTCTAGAGTCCTCCACCTCCACCTCTATCCTTTAAAAAAAAAAGATAATTCCCAAACCTATCGAATTTTTGAAATATGATAGGAACGACGCAGCACAAAAACTGGCTAGGAACAACTCTGATATGGATACAACGCTCGCAGATAGGCAGGTTGTACCGCTATAGATTGAGTATACATCCCTCAAAAACAGGTGTCGTGGTCTACCAAGAACCAAGGTGGATTTATTGCATCTGTGAAGACACAATCACACTTGGTATAAGAAAATGGAAAACGTGACAGGTGAATGGGAAGACTGGGAAGCAAGGTGTAAGAAGTTAACCCTCACTACGAGTTGTAACTTAACCTAAAGTCCACCTTGAGCCGTAGCGCCACATGTTGATAATAATTTGCATGCCTCTACGGGCATGTGAATGTGTAGACCCCAGACGTACTCAAGCATTTACCATAAAGGTATCCCAAGGCACACAAACGATCACGACTATAATTGAAGTTATTTTTATAATTAAATAATTAATTAATATTAAGTACACAAGTTCACACCATTCAAGCCTTTCAACCCACGTCCGAATTCACCTCCCATTCAAAAAGTTCACATAAAGGTTATTCGCCTAAACAAAGACGTCAGCTCCGCCCTCCTAATTAAGTTTTCGCTCTCCACTGATTACGATTACGTACCTAATAATCATACAAAATCTGAATAATCGAATTAATTAAAGCAAACACAAGCGCAAAAAAAAAATTAAGTAACTCCGTCGCGTCGCACCCTATCTAACGACAGACAGCGCACCTGCATTCTATTGATACACGAGTATCAGCCAAAGCGCGTCCATCATTCTTCGAATTCACATGCACATCATCGACAGATGATAAAGTCTGCCCGAGTTTTCAGTGATAGCTCATCAAACATCCATGAGAATTCTGTGGGCACACGTACCCTTTAGCACCCCTCCAACACACTGTTGCGATACCACCCCCTCTACACGAAATTAGCTCATTTAATGCAAATTTTGAGGAAAACAAATTTTGTGTTCAGATTCTGATCAAATTGAGATTCAACTTCAGAGCCACGCCACAATGACGATGAAAGCTAAGCTGCATATGCAGTTCGGATAAATTGATTTAACATACTCGTATCTATGTATCTGTGGCAAAGGCCAATGCAATGATTAGGGGGGTTCTATGGTTGCAGGGAGATAGGTTCATTAAGTCAAATGTTAATGAGTCAAGCTGCAAACGAATTTCCAGAGTCATGGTTTTGATTTACGAGTATTTATTTGGAAGGATAATGCAAATGATTAGGTGAAGTGGATGGAATCTGATTATCATGGGAAGCATTGTTACCATCGACGAGATATTGGAAAACGGTTCGAAAATTCAAGAAAAAATATCGCCCCTACATGAGGACTAAGAGCCAAAGAGGATACATAGCTCCAAGTGAAGCGGAAGAGCGTCTAGTGGATGCCAATGCATCCGATTCGTGAAATTATAAATATTTATGCCTGGACCGGTTACCCAGTATCCCGAAATGTTCCAGAACCCAGACCAGCGTCATCGAGTTACACCGCCCGAGCGGGTTCAAATTTACAATTGTTTCCTTCATGATTTTTTGGCGGCAATCACGTAAGCAGAACAAACTTTAATCTCGGCCGAGCTGTCGGAGCAGATGTGACGTCTTTTTCGAGCAATACTGCACTTCAGTCTGAAATACCGCAATATGTATGCACCTAGTGGAATAGCCTTGTACACAACCGCTTTCTCTGAACATTCTACGGCACTTCCAAAGGATGCTGGTGGCCCTTAAGATCTTGTTTTCAAGGTGTACCAGGTACTTAAATTTGTTCGAAAGCCATCTGATAGGAGATAGTTTCCTCCTTATAGTGACAGGATCATCTCAGTCTTGCCTGGATTGGCGGATAGTGGTTGTCCACGGCACCAAGTCCTGACAATTTTGACAACTTTTGCATGCGACAACTTTTTAATCTTCCACTTTGATCACGAATATATTTCTTTCTCTATAAGGGCACCGTGGTTAGTGCGTTGTAACACTGTGCGGGAGCTTCCAAGTTCGAGTCCCAGAAAACACCGAAAAAGGATTTTTCACCGTCCCACCTCTCACGAATGTCTGACAAACGTCTGATAGTGATAGCTCTCATAAGAAAACTTCTTAAGTCGCCTTTCGAATATGGCTTAGAGGGTTCAAACTGTAGGTCCCTTCCATTTGTGCCAGAAAATATAACACGCACAACACGAATGGTCGCGCGAAGCTAGGCCCGGTCAGGACATAAAAAAGAAACCGAAAATCTACTGAATTAAGTTGGAACCTAAGGCTGAAAGCCGAGCTAATCCTTATAGAAGACCCAACATTTTCCAAATTCTTTATCGGATGCTGACGCAAACTATGACTGCCTATCAGGTCTACAGTAACTCTTTGTATTCATAGGGCTCTACTGTGACATCTGTTTGCTGATTTTCGACTAGGACCCTCCTTTATCACGGCGCACGCTACTCTCGCCTTCCTTACTCCATACCGTACTACATGGATGGACGATATGCAAATTATAAGGCGTCCCGTTGACGTATCTTCAAGTATCTCCAGATTAGTACGTACTTCTAGCTCTCTGTCATGTCCATGTTAAGATATCTGATAAGGCATACCTCCACTACTTATGTTTTAGGGAGGAAATGGCCACTTCACAAACCCAGGACCTAATTTTCAATCAGAAACACCTCAACCTACAACGAACCAAAATAAGCCGCATTAAGTGGAAGCAAATCACAACACATCCAATCTCAAAAAATGCCATTTACTTCCTAGTAAACATCGCCTTTTACAACCCCCCCATATAAAGACCCCATGTGATCAAGTCAACACGACTGCCTGCCTGCTTTCAATTTCGTCAACTATGTCGAATTTTTTTATTGCTTTTTGCACACGTTTCATGGATACACGAGCATCAATATTTCCCTACTTTTCGCGTGTTTAATGAGAAACCAGTAGGTAAGTGGGTTGAGCACAAGCGCAGGGTAAACCTCTTTTAATCGCTTGACAAATACCCAACTTCTCTCGAATGCAGAAAGGATCGAAATGACAGCTGCACTCATCAGGAGCTGATATCTAGGTTAAGATTTCCTGGGCACAATTTTCTTATTTTTTTTTTATTATTTATTTACTGGCACTCGAGAAAGTGCGCAATCGATCGTTAAGCAGTGCACCCGTCCCTACACTAACACTCGTGTGTAGATTATTGTATCTATCTGTATCAGAGTTTGCATATTTGTATCTCAAGTCGAGTTGTCTGATGTAAGATGACGAGCATGCAAATGGTGATGTGCTGAAAGCTGGAATGTCTCGTATCTGAATCTGTGCGAGTATCTCTACCCAGATGCTCTATTATCAATGAATGAGTGACTTTTTTGCTCCGCACACGTTACAACTAAACGATTACCTTTAATGGGTCTATGATTTGATTAAATTACCTGTGTGGTGTGGTACGCAGGGGGTTAATTGGGAACGGACTTGCGGTTCACTTGGAGACTTGGAAGACAATTGCTCAATTATTTACGGGGTTCTGAGCGAATCGGTTTGTTGTCGGAAAAAAATACGCGAAACATTTGTGAATCTTCGGTTTTTTTTTCGTTCTAACACTTAATGGATCGAAAGGGTAATTGAACGGAAGACTAATTATAGGCAGATAAAGAGATTTGTTTGATCAAGTGTTAAAGTGGTGGTGGATTTGATTGATTGTTTTGTAAAAGTGAACGATTGGTGAACAGGATGACGAACGAAAATGTGGAGATTATTATGGAGATCACAGAACGAGGGTGTAAGTTGAAAGTTTATTATCTGTTGAATAAATAAATAAATCGATTAAATCGATCGAAATTTAATCAATTAGAAGGTGATGGTTTAGAGACTATGTGAGCTAATTATTGTCCACAAAAATTGAAGAATCCTTTCGTTTTGATAGTACTACGCGGAGGCTTCAAAAAATGCAATGAATAATTCGGTCGCTTATGCAACTCCTGGCACGGTCATGAAGAGTACTATTGTGCCTATTGTGCCTAAAATTTCGAGAGATTGTAGTAGAGATAATGACCGGGGCGGTCAAGAAAACTATGGCACCAGCTCTATTGGTAAGGGTTGCCTATTGCGTGGATTGCTCCTTCCTAAAGCCAACGTGAGAGCTTGCGTGAATAACCGTCAGGAATTATGATTCTTACTTTGAGCAAGACTTGCTTTATCCTTGCCAAGTATGGGGATCCAGGGTCTAGCTTTTCGCGACCATTTGTGTTGTGCGTCTTACATTTTTTCGCCCAAATGGAATGGACGTACAGTTTGAAGTCTTTACAGCCGTATCCGAAAGGCAAATTAAGGGTTTTTCTGATGACAGTCATTACTCTTCGACACTTGTCAGACATTTGCGAGAGGTGTTTTCTAGGATGCGAACGTAGAACCTTTCGCGCAGTAGTCCAACGCAATAATCACTGTGCTACGGCGTCCAGCTATCAGCTATCTATTGCTAAAGTAAGCTCGTTCTTATAAGGGTTCTATATCAGAACGGAAACCATGTGAGACTACACTTAACTTCGAAGGACTTTCCTTAGACATATTTGCTTACAGAACCGATTTGTGCTTCCATAATTGCGGCTAAAAGTAATCTTTGTGATACAAAACGTTTCTTAGTTTTGGTAACTTTGCGCGAGAATTATCCTATCCTCCTATCTCCTATCTTATGGATCTGCTGTCTAACGTCATGACAGTAAAACTTCGACTGCGAAGCAAATTTCAGGTTAAGTTGTGTTACATAACGAACTGGCTCTGAGCAGAATCTAAGCCAGGAAAGAATTTCAGGGATTTTTAGAATTTTTAGGCATCGTCTTTACGTATCCTTGGAAAGGACAAAATCAGACTTAAAAATCCTCATTAGGCAAATATGCATCTGTCTTCTTACTTACGACTTGTGCTGTACTAATGCGTATGAACTATCTGGTCAAGAACACTCAAAAAAAAAAAAAAAAAAAAAAAGGCAGAGAATTTACATCGGTAGCCAAAGGGCATTTAATGCTTTTAACCCTTTTAAACTAATTTTAGTCTGAAAGAGAGGATGTAGAATAAAGCCATCTACAGAAATAAAATCGTTCAACTCATTGTCAGACTGGCCTACACACAGGCTATTTGCAAATATGTTGACCAGCTGGCGATTAGTTTCTCGAATGTAGGTGGCTTAAAACATCTGTTTTCTTTCAGAGAACTAAACTAACTTCGATCGTCCGAGAGTAAACTTTTCTGGAGAAGGCTCAGAGCATGGCCTTTCAGAACAGCACCTGAGTTAGATTTTCCCGCGTCTGTGCTCAGAAATTCACTGAAAGTCGGGTTTCTCAAACGCAATCGTAGATGAATACGAGATGGTAGACTTTCTTGTTTGGAATTCGTTGTACTTGGAATAGTAGCACCTCCCTCGATTTTGATGATAGCTACACAATAACTCCCTCGGCAGTTCTACGCATTCCTTTGAGTTCTACACTTTCTCAGAAGTAAAGGCTGCTGAAATAACTCCCCATACCCCACCCTGCTGCCTATGATTAAAGCCTGGGTTGTATTAAGCACCAACCCGCGCCATAAAACCTCAAAATTAGCCATTTCTCATTTTAATTTTGATTCCTGCTATAATTTTCAAATCCACGACTATAATGTTGCCTTTGATGTATGGCCACACCTTTGTGTGCACACAGAAAGTGTCCCATACGCCTGTTTTTTGCGAGTGAAAAAACACAACAATTTCCCTTGAGGATTTCGCATAAATTGTCCTAATCAAGGATAATTTCCACAAATTCCGAAACGATTTAGAACGCGTTTTTGAACTTTACAATCATAACCAAGCAATAATCCTTTTACACACCATAAATTTCATGATTTATACTTTCAGCAAGGATACCCCATAAAACTGGCACCAATAAATCTAGCCAAAGTCACGCGAGGATATTTTTATTTTGTTCCTTTCTTTTTTTTTCTAAATAAATCAATTCAATTAGCTGTGCTACGAATCAAAAGTGAATGTGTGACACGTGGTGTGTGGGAGAGTGTACAAACGTGTGTGATTTGTGACACCAAAAAAAGGACATACCACATTGCGCTATTTATTTATTTTTTCATTAAACCATTAAAAAATGGAAAAAGAAATTCACAAAATTCTAGAGACACATTTCTAGAGGCTGCGACTGCACACACAGTGGGCAAAATATTAATCGCCGCGTCCTGAACCCCAGATATTTTCATTATTGTCGCAGGACTCCTCTTTCTTTTGTGTGTCTGTAATCGCAGACACTGCAACTTGCCATAATAAATGATGCAAAAATGCAGAGGAATATAGCGAGATTGTATGCGCATTGTATGTTAATTGTTATCCTGAAATTATTATCCTTTTTGCAAATAAGCAGCGGTAGGGTACGGGATCACCGCTATACAATTACTGCATAGTAGTTAATTATCCTCCAAAACAAAAATAAGAAAGCAAAATGGGTCCTACTTCCGGATATTATTTCGAGAAACATTCGGGCGAAGGAAAAATAATGCACAACCCGAAGGATTAAGTAATTTTCGAAATTATCCCGCAGACATATGGGTTTAAGAAAATTTCCCAACTTTGCTTTGTCTTTCTCTTTCGGGATATACTGGAAGTGCAAGTGGAAGTGGAAACTTTTTAAATTGAATTTTCATATTAGTTTGACATAATTTCTTTGCAGGCTCCGTGGATATATTTTTTCTTGAACTCATGCCAGGATTTTCTAGTGGATTGCTGCTAGGATCAGAGAATTATTTTGTTTGTTTTTTGCCTTTCTTTCTCTCTTTTTGTAGAGGAAATTATGTTTGATTAATTATTTTTGGGTTTCATTTGTATATGTGTTGATGTACAAGTTGTTCCTTGTTTTTATGGTCTCTTGTTTATTTTTATTTTTTTTATTTTTTTCTAGTACGAGGACATTGCCATCGTCAGAGGTCGGAAGGAGTCGATGAGAAAGCACGAAAGAAACTCATTATAGCGAGTTGTTTGTGTGTGTTTTTTATGGTGGCGGAAATTATTGGTAAGTTCTTTGGGCGGAAGTCCTTTATATTTCGTTTTATATATGTATTATGAGGGAATATTCCTTGTTAGTGTGCTCAAATTGAAATGTTGACTTAATTACTTTAGATTTGAAGCATTAAGGCCAAGTATTTTGCGATTGAGTACGTTGGCTGCTATACACATTGCTATACAGATTCAAAAAGGGATTTGCGTAAATCGTTATCGCGAATCCTGGATTGAAAGGAGTTGAGTGGACGAAAAACGCATTAACATATCAATATGTTCCGAAAATTCCAAGTACTCTTGCTATAAGGGACCAAAACTGAAGCCTTTGACTAATTTCGACAAGTGTTTGGGTCAGGGCAGTTAGCACTCATCAGCAGGGAGAAACACGGGGACTAGTCGCGAACTCAATGAGAAAAAAAGAGGAGATGAGTGCCAACTTAACCGAAACAAAATAAGGAGCATGAGACGAACGAGTCGAGGATTAATGCAGAATCGAAGTTCGAAGAACACCAACGCCTAAGACGACTAAGACAAATGTATAAGTAGGTTGCAAGGACACCAGCACAGTGTCAAGTTTCCAACTCACGCATACATAGCTACATCCCGTTTGATTTTTTGAATTGTCCAACCTGAAGGAGCTTCTTTACAAAATGTGTCTAGATAGCTATTTTCATATCCGTTGGGTCTATTTAAAACTGCACAACACTCCCTAACTCTCTACTTTCCTTTCATGGTCTTTTAAGCTAGAATACTCAGACAGAGTTGACCAAAAACTTTACTTTCGCACTCGCTTTAACGTAGATTTACACTTCTTTTCTATCCTTCACCGAATGGCACACCAAGAAGCTGTAGAAAAACAGAAAAAAAGAAAGAAAAAACCTACTCTCGCCAGATAAGAAGATAAGAGCGTAAGGAAAGAATACAACTATGTCGACAAAGAAGAAGAAAAAAGGGAAGAAATGCACACCAGATGCAAACTTTCTCATTTTTCACTTCATTTCAAATTTCCGGAAGAAATTGACGAAGTTCCTGGGCAACCATCCACCCACCTATCCACCCACCTATCCACCCACCATCTTCACCATTATCACTTTTAGTATTTATGGTATCCATTTGCACAAAGGACCAGCGCGCGTTAGAAGAAGTTTTTACTTTAAGTGCCTTTGCTATCCCGAAAGTAGGTGGGTAGTATACAGGACAGCGCAAGATACAGATACTCGTACAGCAATGCAACACAACAGCAGCGGTTGCAATCAGTGCGCCCGAAATGCGAATAATGTGGGCGAATACGTTGCGAAATTGTGAAATTGCAGCATCTTTATACTATTTTCAGAGAGCTAGCTGACCAAGATGGATTTAACTGTATTTTAAGAAGGACTCTCCTCCTCATCTTAGGTTACTACATCGGTTTCATCCCTGCTCGTAGTCTACTTTACATTTCGGCGATAAGAATATGCTTTTCTCTGGTTGTAAGGATATTTTGTCGGATGTTGTGTGGTGGAAATTTACATATGAACAGATGTCCATGGAAGAATGATAAATATCCTGTGAAACGGCGACAATGGAATGAGTTTTTTCCCAGAAGTTGTATCCTATCATCTTTCAACTTTCAGTAGAGACGAAGTTTTCTGTGGTGCTACACCCAAATTAGGTTAACTTTTAAACTAATGCGACGAATTCAGGTCACAAACGGTCAATGTCCGTGTGATTTTGAGGATTTAGGGCGCATCCCCAGGAATATGCTGATCAAGATCGATTTTCCATTAACGAATTATGCAAGTAAACTATTTAGTGACGTATGAACCAGTACTCGTGTACGTTATGCAATTATGCAAATGAACGTTCGACAACAATCGGTTCACACAAGAGTAACGAGCATCGTTTGAACAATGTCAGGCTTAAGTGGTTTAGCTAACTTCTCTACGTGAATGCATTGAAATTAACCCCCCCTTGAACCTCCCCTTGAACCCCCCTCAGTTCATTATTATAGTCGCTTATCGGAGGCGTTAGTGTTGTTGTCAATTGGCTGTAATTGAAATAATTTACAACACTTTTTTCACATCGCTATACGAATATAACACTTTTGAATGACACGATGCGACTTTTAAATATCGAACGCCGTTGGCATGCTTAATTCATGGAAAAGCTGGTGGGCGGACGCAGTTGCATTAGGAATCAATAAATAATGAAAAGGGGTGATGCTTATTTGTTCGTCATTTAAATATTGTACACAGCATCGAATCTCTGTCGTACCACTCTATCGTTGTTCCTAAAGTCAATTACGCCGAGTCACATTGCAATTTACATCAAAAGCTAAGCTGTGACGAAACTTCGAAGCATGAGATACAATTTGACAGAATTATCGGTATTCTGGTACTCTGATCAGACGGGTTCATTGTGCCAAATTCGAGTACACTTAGCACTTCCTGAGTCAGTCCCATCCAGAGAAAAGTAAGAACCTGAAGTTTTATTGTGGAAGAAGCGTTTTGTATGAGTATCTACTCATCTGACAGAGTAGGACATTTGAAGAACGGACGAAGGACGGATTACAATTTTTCTTCGGTTCTACAGATTCTAAAGTTTTCTCTGTTAATTACTCCGAGATGCCAAAAACGGTTCATTAACTCCTGCGAGTAAGCTTATACAGAAAATGCCTCGCCAAGCTCAGGTACTCCTGAAGTAAATCCCATTTTACCATTCTACATCCTCGATAAATCGCACATCCTTGACGACATACACATTACAATTGCCCCACTTGCTTTCACCTATCATATCCTCCTTCAGATCGAATCATACGAACGATGACTATGCATCCTCGAGTGCTTCAATAATTCTAATGTGTTGCCTAACAAATAACTTATCACACACATTGAACAGAAAAAAAAATCCCAAGTGGAGTATACATCTCCGATTCCTTGCAAGGATGTACACTCGAGTGAATTGCGAATTTCCAACTGAACACCCCGATACCTTCTCTCCAACATAACGAAACGATTATTTGTGTCCTTTTATTATGTTTCCTCATTTTTATGAATGCACTTCTACTATAGTAAAGAAAAAAAAATCTTTAACATGTCCTTATTTTTCTTGCAGGTGGCGTTTTATCCAACAGTTTGGCAATAGCAACAGATGCAGCACATCTGCTAACAGATTTTGCTAGTTTCATGATATCATTGTTTGCTATAGGGCTAGCAGGACGACCATCAACTAAAAGGTAAGTGCATAATGCCAACAAGAGAATCAAGCAGGCACACAAGAATCAGAGATTCTACACGTGTCCTTGCACACGGAAAGTACGTATTATTGATCATTATGAGAGTCTGTGCCACAAGAACTCTTTTCTTCTTGTGTATTTGTATCTCAAATGATTTTTATCCAGCAAGGGATTCCAAGAAAATCAGGAAACACGTCGGGATATACAATCCAAAATGGGTGATAAAAGTCATTGTGGAAGGACGTGGTGGGGTAGATTATGAAATTTCGATTCCCTTCCACTTTCGGTGAAAGGATGTTCTCCCTCTCTCTGGTGGCATTTACTGATTATGACGATGATGATGGTGACGATGATGATGGTGACGATGATGAGATTGGAAATTTGACTCTCACGCCGCCAAAGTCCTGGCCACGAGACAGCGCACAATAGAATTGTTTTACGTGCTTCCCTGCTGTCAATGAATATTTGATGTAACTTTTCTGAATCCTGTTACAAGCGCGCTATGGTTCCCATTTTTTCGTACTACAAGTTTCGGGGTAGAAAGTCACGATATGCCTGATTTGTTATGACCTTGTAATCTAATTTCGGAGAGATTTCCCAGCCCGAAAGGTATTCGACAGTTCAGGGCTACTCGTAAAAGTCGAAGCGGGCGTTTGCATTCAATTGGAATTGATGAAATTTTTTGGGGATGCCTTTGCAAATTGTTTTGGTGGGAATTTTGAGAAAAACTTTGCGAAGGTTATGCAAGCCTTTTTCTTTTTTGTTGAAGGACGAAGTGGTGGGTGAATTTATGCGAAAAGCTTTTGACTGTAATATTCTCTGAGCGTCTTAAATTGATATGTCAAGGACTTAAGGTAGACATTTTTTAAAGCTTTCTATTTAAAGAGGTTTTTGTCTGCCCCGTAGGAAGATGATAGAATTATCAAAGGTGTGCGTTTCGACCTCGATGTGAGTTGCTTTTTAGATGAATGGGGGAAACGTGGTTCCGTCAATTGACGTATTATATGTATATAGTTCAGAGAATGAAACCAAAAAACCAGCGGCTCCTGCGTATTCATTTGCAACCACTGTAATTCAAGCCTAGTAGTAGACGGGGAACTGGTATATGATTGCCCTAGCTAACAGGAAACTATCGACGACTCACTCAGACTAACGACTAGTCCATTGTGCCCCTCATAAGGACTGAGAACTGAATGTTAAACTGTAGGCGGGACGAATCGCACTACAAAAAGCAATGGAGAATCAAATTTGCGATCTCATCATTCTGTATGTTGTCCACATGCAATGTAATCAGTCAAATTGAGAAGCAAACCAAAACTGTTCCGCTCCATATGTGCCGCACATGGACACTGACTGTCACTATGACGACAAAGCTGCAAACGTTCCTTCAAAGGTGCTTGCGCAACGCCTTGAGGATTTTCTCTGGCCCAACCGTACCTCTAACGAACACTTCTGCCAGAGAACGAGTCATGAACCAATAGGCAAAACCATTCAACGATGGAAGTGGTAGTTGATTAGTCACACGCTCTGAAAAGGTGACAGTTGCCTAGTTAAACATGCTATGCAATGGAACCACTTATGTAAATCAGGATGGCAGAACACCTGGCGAACCGATGAGAACATGGGAGAGGATAATCGAGAAGGATGCACGGCAAAAGCAAAGTAAATAACTATCCTCTTTCATGCGATATCCATAACAAAGCCACAAAGACGATTTATTAAGTAACAGATTGATCGAAAAGGACCTGCATTTCTGACAAAATGCAACCTTCTCCGTCTAGTCATCTATTAAACGCCTGTTAAATGAAGTATAAACGGCTGAAGAACTTTTCGAGTTATCCGTATTGAAAACAGGATTCGAACGGTGAGCACGTCAGAAAGTGGAGCACCAATGAACACCTTTTAACACAGGTTAAGCGTAGAGGAGTGTAGACAAGAAATAAGCGAACAACTTTCAAATAAACAGTACCGATGTGTACAGAACACAGGCAGTGTTATCATCTAAAGAAAATGGGATATCTAAGCAATCTACTGGTAGAATTAACCAGTGGAAAGGATACATATATACATATGTACAAAACGTCCCACTACCCAGTTGTAAATGGAAACAATTATTCAAGCAAATGCAAACGTTTAAAGGGGGAATGGAAGCCAGGAAGGATCTTCAAAAAATAGCTCCGACTAGAAGAGAAGAGAAGAGTAGAAGAGAAGACAAGAATCTAATAAGGTGGTCTGATTCGACAAGTCTTTACATGCAAGTCCGCCTGTGGTATAACCTCTTCGACTAAGATTTACGCATCTGTCCTAGTTCCTCTGCGAATAACCACGCAACTGCAGCAGAAAACCACCCCCTACTTGTTAAGCCTAAACATCAATCAATCAATTCATACAGAATGGACAGAAAATAAATATCAAATCTTACCTAGATTTGCTGTTCAAAACGTTTTATCAAGCGACTGTTGATCCAACCTACACCAAAGGAGCAAAGTGGAAAAAGGATGTGAACAGAAAAATCTTAAATTCAATACAGCAAAGCGATACCTTTTTACATTCAGCACAGAAACAGAATTAAATTTCGTACATATACCTTTGTATTAATTATTATTAATTAATTATTAATCCCGTTATAATGAATGCTCTTAGGAAATTCAGAGTGGAACATTCGACAAGTTTAGCAGATTTGCAATTTCCCTTTGTTCATTCAACGGCGTCGTAAAATCATTGACCAGGAATTTATGTATGGACAATTTTACAAGGAGAAAATATATTTCACAACTACTCAGCAAGAAGTTCAAAAAATAAATGAGGGAAAATTCCATCCAAGAACGAAAAACACCACTCACCGTTATTTAAAACAGTTATTCGCCTTCTTGTTCTTTCCTGCATCGTCTTGCATTTGTACGATCAGCAAGCAGCAACACGAAGCACTCACAAACACACAGGCACACGTACAACGCGCACTCGGTCGCGAACCCCGAACCGAGCATACATTCACCGACACCGACAAGGAACAGAATTGTACAAACCGACGCAATGCACAAAACAAACGCGACGGAAAGAGACAAAAGAAAACTACACGAAATAGGGGTGGAGATAAATTATCCTTAAATGCACACACACACACTCTGACACATTGCATAGGCTTTTGCTTTGGGAATGGGGACCCAAGAAACACTTCACACTTTTTCTACCACACAGAGAGAAACCCGGAAAAAAAAAATGATCGCAACGGAACGGTTCGGGGTACTGTTTACGATTTAAGGACGCGCACAAGAACTAAAACTGAACTACACTTCACAACACTTCACTTACTACTGAAGCTGCGCTGAAGTCTTCTCTAAGTCATAGCCTTGAAATGGCCTGAGTGGAGAGTTGGCCCTGTGCAAAAGTCGAATGAACTTTTCGCTCTGCCAAGTGTTGCGGAGGCGGGCGATGATCAGATCGGTGTTCCCACTTTGATAAAATATTGATTTGATGTATAACGATTGAGGTGATATTAATTCAGTTGTTTGGATGGCAGTGCGGGATGGTGATTTGAATGCTCTAATGGATTTCCAGCGGATGTAAGATGAAAGGACTTTTCGAAGTCACGATACGATAAATCGGACAGACATTGACGTCGTTCCGACCGATCTAATCGTGTGTGGCGTTGTTAGATGGTCTGTCCGACGCACGGTCGGATGGATACGTTGGATTACTGATTAATTACTACTGAACGTAATTGAGATTCCATCTCAGCCGTGCGTAACTGCCTCTAAATTTACATTTGTGCGAAAAAATATAACACGTAGATAGAGCGCGAATGATAGTGACAAGCTAAGAGCCTAGGCTTTTCCGACGCTAATAGCCACCGATGTCTTATGCCAAGACCAAAGAAAATCGAACGCATCTCTAAAGCATAACAGAGGAACCTTCTTTACACCAACCAACGTAATAGCAGGACGCTGCTGGAAAGACAGGCATGCTTAAAGGTGGGCCATCCGTTATAATGACTTCTACAGAAGTTGCAGAGGCAAGGAGGAAGAAGAGACAGTCGTACAATTCTTGCGCACGTGTCCTGCACTTGCTAACATTAGAAAGACTCCGCTAGGTCTTTATTTTTCAATGATCTCAATACTGACTCTACGGCTAACATAAACAGTTTCGTTAGAAAAAGCAATTGGTTCTAGGAGCGGACAGAGTGACCTACCTGCCCCTACCTAACGAAAGCATAATGGTCCTACATATCTTGGTCTAAGTGTACCCCATCGAAATCCACATCAGCCAACCAATCAATAATTTATTAAAAGGAGCCGAAAGAGCAATATTCACCATTTATCCAAATATGCGTACTTTGGACTGCAGATTTATCGGCCTGACAGATTACTTCAAGCAATTTAAAAGAAAACCTATTCCATCAACGTATACATTAGTTTATTTTAGTTTTGAAACTGATATTTGCGCGTACTTTTTTAGTATTGAAGTGGGAACCCTACTTTTTCTAAGCTTTTATAAATCTCCGGGGTTGACGCGGGCCTGAAATCAAAATCAAATAAAAAAAAATAGAAGTGTAACTGACTTAATTTTCCAATGCAATCATAAAGTTAAAAATAGCGGCCACATGTTTCAACTTTGTGGGACCCCATATTGTACTTGAAGTATATTTTTTGTCTGATGTTCTTGACATGAAAGCTCAAAATTAATAAGAAATGACTTCATTCTTTATTATCCGAGGAGGAGGGGTGTCCTTCAAAAGAAATCACGTTTAAGATATTTATGGGTATAGAAATGGAAACATATGAAAAATGCCTCCTTCTTAAGATTGTTGAAATATTATAAGAACCTCTAAAGGACACCATTTCATAGAATGCAGATTAAAAAAATCCCACAACTACTTTCCCAAACAAATATTAAATACATTTGCCCAAAAGTTTGTTTCAAACACAAGAGTGGTCACAGAGACCCGCCCTCTCTATATCCTTAATTTTATACATAAAAAAAGTATCGTCATATATCAAAAACAGATACCTGAAGCATTTAAATTGAAAACTATTGATAAAGCTTGTCATACAACAAATTTTCCCTCCCATCCTGGCTCGGTTTTTCCCCAGGTAAAGTTTAAAAAAAATCACTTGAAAAAAACTTTTCTGTGCAAAACTTATTTCCGAAGACTTATCCTGATCCTTGTGTGCCCTAAGGGCCACAGACGACATAAAAAACCAAATATAACTACATGCGCCAAAGTTTATCCAATAAAAATCAATCCATAAGGAGAAAGCTACGAATGTTTCCTTCCGCATCCTTTTTTTTATGTTTTTCGTGTGCCATCCGTTACAAATGTATAACTTGAATGTAAGTCCTTTTTCCTCACTAAAAAAGGAAACTGGCTTTCTCTATGTCCGTATAGGTAGAGAAACTTGTATTTTTCTTAAAAAAAAACGTAGTCCTTTCCCATCCTCTGGTCAGTGCTACGAAAATAGTTTGTCTTGCAATGAAATATAAATGCTTATCGAAGAGACTGTTACACTAGGGTGACCAACCAACAACAATAAAAGTAGAAGCACCGGCACACCAGTACCGGCACCGTTAAGACATCAACATGACCATGAGTGCACCTGATGTCCTTTGGAAAGTTTGTCCCCAGCAAAAAAAAAAGGAATCTAAAAAGAAGGCTTTAGCTCGTTGGCGGGAGGGTGTTTTTCGCTTGCAAGTTATTTATTGCTCGTTTAGGATATCGAGGGGTGGTACACTGGTCAGGACTTTCAATGAAAGTTAAAGCCATCAGTGAATTTAAAAATAGCCCACCGTTAGGGACGGTGCAGGAGTGATTATCCTCGTATATTGTGCTACAGAACAAGCTCTCGGCTAATTTTCACTTTAGTTCGAATGACCGCCCCCACCGCCACCACATCTAACATTCAACGGCGTGTTATGTGAAAAAGTTGTGAAAACTTTTCCACAACAGCATACACCCCAGGATATCCTCATACACGGAAGGGAATTAACCACAACGCATATCATACACACGAAGCCAGTCTGATGTAAGGAAGAAATCGGTGAAATTGAGTACTAGTGCGGACCGGTAGCGGAACTGACATTTAATATGATTTCAGGCGAAGCTGATTTGACATTTATTTAAAGGACGAAGCTGCCAGATCTCGTACGGTTGGCATGTCTTTGTTCTTTCGTCTTTTCTTTTGCATCACCCTTGTCAATGTCAACAAGAGGAACAACAACCGCAAGTAATGTACGTGCATTTAAAGTGAGTGACAGATATTCTCAGAAGGAAGGTAGGTCAGGCCATGGAACCTGTCGTCGCCGCTGAGCAATATGACAGGCGGTGTAAGGATGCAGATTGATTTGCCAAATTTTGAAAGGTTACACAGATAATGTTGTCGTTGTCTGTAATCGTATTCGTCTTGAAGGATCACGTTTTCTTGCCTGCATGTCGAAAGCGGATAAAGATGTCCTTAGTCGCTTCGAGAAGAAAATTCTTCGAAGAATATTTGGTCCCATTTGCGTTCAAGGGCTTTGGAGAAGAAGATTCAATGACGAGTTTTACGAGTTGCACAGCGACATTGACGTAGTCAAAAAACTGCCCATCAGTCGCCTAGGATGGACAGGACATGCAGAGCGAATGGACACCAATGGGTCCGCAGAGTCTTAAAGTTTAAACCGAAGGCACAACGTAGTAGAGGAAGACCTCGCATAAGGTGGCGCGCACAAGTAGAAGAGGACCTCAACGGACTTGGAGTGCGCAACTGGAGGCAATTAGCTAAGGACCGGGCTAATTGGAGAGGTGTTTTGGTTGAGCCCCAATCGATAGCAACTAAATCGATTTTAATGCAGTCTTTTTCGGTTTTTGGTGATTTTCTATTCCTTTAGAGGCTTTTCATTCCATAGGCTGTCAGAGGATAACGTCACCGTGCGATGAGTCTTCTTAAGTAATTTTTTTTTTTTTATTTAGAAGATGGCAACCGGTTCTCGTTCTCGTCGGCACTTTAAGTCCCTTACGGGCAAGGTTTACGATGAGAATGGTTTTAGGTTCTTTACGACTGCTGACTCTGCAAAAAGGTTAAGGTACAATGGTGTTACGTTTTTAGCGAAATCACTTTTGTCCAAGATCCAGGTTGCAATGCTTAGTATCACGCTGCTACATCTGGCGGTGCAGATACTGAACCTTAAATCTGGTGACTCGGGCTTAAGAACCTTAAGCGGGTACCTAGCGGGACTGGGGTTCCCTGCGATACCATCTGTGCCTGCTCGACGGAGAACAAAAAGAAACGACAGAACATGTCACAACCAGACTACGACAGGCCCATGACGTATTGGACATTAATAGATGGTGTTCCCAGCGAATTGTGTTGAAAGACTTGAAATTGTAAAGGTTATGAATACCAGGTGATTCATAACCACTGCCAGACACGATTACCAGCGATAGCGTATGTTCAGGTCATCCTAAACTTCGGCGAGGAAATTGGCTGTTTTTAAGGAACCCATCTTGAATTCAATGGATTTCCGTCAGTGAGCAGAACACCTGCTTTTCTTTGTGGAATACACCTCTCCTTAACCAATGTAGTGCCGGGCCTTTACAGAGAATCTGGCGGATGATTCATCCTCCTTCAAGCAGAACAGAAATTTCGTCTCTGAGCACAGATTTATTTTTTAAGCCACAGTGGCCTCAGTTTTCTTGTTCTTTCCTTCCTTCCTAGGGACTTATTTTTAGGGATAAGGCTTGATTATTCGTTTGGATTGTATAAGCCCCGTGAAGCCTGTGTTCCCAACCATTAATCAGTGTTGTGGCGGCAGCGTGATATGTTCCCAAAGCGAATTTATTTATCGTGTGTGTGATGCGATTTGGTCTTCAAATTCGTCGATTTGGACGCCTCCAGACTTCACTTTGTGGTCTAATAATTTCCAGGCTCTTAAGGAGAATATTCACCGATTGCTACCATGACGCTAAATACAAAATCCCGGCTGCACACTTCAATTTATATCAATTTATTTCCGCTCGATGTGGAATTGAATTCTGCGAACTTTAAGGCAGTACAGCGCTCCAAAAAGTCCTCTAACAGATGAATCCTTATACGACAAAGGTCCTTAAAAGCCCTTTGCGAAAAGGTTTGCCGCAGTGACCGTCCCTGGTACAAAACAACTTTCGTTTCGTTCCGTCATGTCACGCCTAATTTATCATACATATTACGAGTACCAACCACAATCGCTGAATTCCCTGCAGACATACCCACCACTCCTTCTCATCCTGGACGAGAAAAAAAAAACTTAACTGCTTTATTTTTATTCCTGCAGCCATGCAATATGCGAATTAAATTCAAAACCGAATGTGGCAGCGTCATTTTAAATTGTAATCAACTTCCCTCGGAATCCTGGAACAGGGATTCCTAGATCACTTCTAGGAATGTTCAACTCTTGCCCCTATTACACTTGAAAATTGATTTTTTTTCCTATTTTCGAAACTGTATCCCCAGTTTGGCTGTACATGTGTCCATTTGCTGAACTGTTGCATAATCCCTTGTAATGGCAACCCCATCGCCAGTGTGTGTAGGCCGGAAAGAAGGATATTTTCAACTTCATTTGCGTTGGTATTTTATACTAAAGTGGTACGAAGTGGTTACTTGATATCACCAAAGCTGCACTGGGTGCTGCACTGTACCTATGCACGCCTCCTAAGTAAGTTACTCTATTAGATTGGAAAGTAGGAGAAAATTCATTTGAATTCCGTTTCGAAACCGTTATTACATTTCCTTTTTTGCCTGTCTGTTTGGGCTAGGAAGGCTGACTGGCCCTGTCTATCCGATTGACTGTGTTTTCCTGCCGCAGGCAAGGAGCAGCAGGATATGTGTATGATACTCTGTGTGACTGGCGCAAAGGATACGTGTGTGGGAAATTTGTTTGTTGGAACTTTACGAAAATCAATTGGAGTTTAATGTCGGGCAATTACGAAGTTTTTGGTTGATTCGTTTTCGAAATGAAAATGAAGTTTTCCCAAATATACTCTCCATTGGGACTTGGTTAGGGATGAGGACTAGGGGATAGATTAGTTCGGGTATGTTTCATGGAAGGCGATACGGTGTTGTGGCAACACCTCTTGGTTTCGATATCAAATTCGGTTGCGATTAAAAAAACACTATTTTAGGAAAATAAGTGGAAAATAATCTGACTGAGAAAACATTTTTTGCAACCATTGTCATCCATTCGTCATGGGACAAACTTGATGTCTAGCTAGAGCCGTATATCTCGAAGGAGTTCAGTCGGAAATTGGCCACATTTGGAGCATCTCACTTCGACATACAATCAGCAGCTGAGATAGGGAAAATATGACTTTTAAGACTTCTTTGGTCAACCAAGGATATACGGAGTAAAACTGGTGTCAAGTTTCAAGGTATTCTCCGTCAATAGTAAATCCGTCCTGAAGAAATTGACTACAAAGTGGGCTCTCGGGGTGAATCAAGGAAGAACTGAAATTAAAATTTCTGCTGCTGAAACCAAAAAACAAGACTTTGCTCTCCCAAGACAGAATCATCATCATGTCCTGTAACCTCGGTTGGGTCATATGGTGCTAACAAATCTTCTCCATCCTTCACGATTTGCAGCAAAATATTTCAACTGCGGCCACTTTTCCTTCTCTGGGAGTCTGCTTCTGCCAAAACTGGACATTGTAAGCTCCGTGGGCTTCTCCAAAAGTGAACTTAATCGATGAAACTGAAGAGACTCCGCATCATGTCGTTAGGAGCTTCCACGAGTGAAAGCTGTTTGGAGGCTGACCAGTACAGACCAGTTCTAAGATTTTGCTAGGAATCAAGATCAAGGAGTGCTTAAGCTAGAGTACAACTTCGACTGGCGATAAGAGGAGGCACAATAGATCTTTTACGTCGTAACGCATCCGAAATCGTCAACGACTCATTCAGTCATACGTAGCAAAAGAAAGTACTTGTTGGTAAGTATTTCAAGGCGGATAGAATTGTATCTGTCTTCGCAAATGGGAAAGAAGCCTATGTCACACAATGTACCATAAATTTTGCACTGCCTACTTCTTCAACAAGCCAAAGAAGCTGCAAGCAAATCTGAGAGCTAAAACATTGTGACACAGCCGTCCCTATGTTAGTGACTACACGATGGACCTATCTACTGTTCCCAGGATAGTGACCGCAATCGTGAAAGTGCGTCTCATTAAGGACTACTCCAAGCCAACCTTCTACTGCTCCCTAAACAATCTTCTTTTATGAAGGGCGGGGATTAGCTTCAATCGTTCAGAGAAAGTTTATTTGGCGAAGTGTTCTTTCTGGAAGGCGGAGAAACGCAAATTATCTCAATTTTGTGGACAAAGTCTACTTGCTGTCGCACAGAATTATGACAGACTGTCAGGATATTTATCCGCTAACCTAGGACAAGAAGACAAACTGTCAGTTTCGAAAAATACGGCACATAGTCCCCAAAACAGCTGATCGGCTTTAGCCATAATGGATGAGCTATGTAGATCGAGGTGAGGCATTGAAGTCCATCGACAGGAACCATTCAACAGGGCCTGTAGGCGGGATAAATGCCCAAAGGTACCTTCGTAAGTGAGTAGAGGACCTACTGAATCAATGAATTAGTTCCAAGCTTTAGTTCGCTTCGTGAAAAATATACACCACAACACGACGAATGTCTGCAAGATGCTTTGACTGGTCTGTTAAGTGTCTTAGAATACCCTAAGCAAGTCCCACAACTTCCGAAGTTCAAACGGCGAAAAGGAATACTTCTTAATTTTGATTTGCTTTATAGTATTTGAAGTCTAATTTATTTTCTTTGTTTTCCTTTCAGAATGACCTTTGGTTGGTATCGAGCGGAAGTCCTTGGCGCAACGGTATCAGTGCTGATGATTTGGGTTATAACCGCCATTCTAGTTTGGCTTGCTATTGGTCGCGTAATATCAGGGGAACACCAAGTTGATGCCAAGATAATGCTCATTACATCCTTCCTAGCTATCGTCGTTAACGCAATGTAAGTATTTCAAAATTTCTATCCATCTAAAGCCACAAAAAAAAACATTTTTCATTCGTATCTATCTAATCAAAGTTTTAACACGTTTCAAAAACTAAAAAAAAGGATTACTAGCATCCTAAAACCCTCCAACGTACTCATACCCTTCGTGAATAAAAACAAAAAAAAAAAAACTGGAAAAAGGAAGCAAATTCGCGTCATCAGCCCTTTTTGTGATGGTTTCCGGTTCTGTTGATTTTTTGTGTTCTCGGCTATTGCAGCGCTCTGTTTGATTTACGTGACGAATGCCTATGTGAGCACCTCTTCTATTTTTCATTCATTCAGTGGTGGGTTACAGAGGCTAAGGGTACAAAAAACAACCGCGGAATCTCAACAGTTAGAGCAGTAAAATATTTTAAAGGGGAGTGCATCCTTTTTTTTTTTATCGCGCCGCCAACAACGGGGTGGCATGGAATAGTAGATTCAGCAGAGTAAACATTTGAGTGCTTCATCATGTGACAGAGTGGACACAGGATGAGATTTAACTCCTATCCTGGGTGGCATGTACACGTATTTTTTGTGATGAGTACGAGGATGTGAGAAAGGCTTTTTGTTATCATTCACTTGTGCCAAAATATGTTATTCAATTCATGACTGGGATTCGCTGAAATGGTGTTTGAGGAGCTTATTGAAATCTTACTGTCCAGACGTGTCTAAGAGAAATTAGAGAAAGCAACGAAAGTCCTTTGAAAGAGGACACAATTCGGGTCACTTTTGTAGATAGTGGCGAAAAATAATGGTGCCGAAACCGGGGAAGGATTTATCGAGGGAGAGAAAGAATACAATTCTCATGGCTTAAAGGTGATTAGGTGGGTAGGTAGATGTGGCAGAGTTCAAAAGAGATCCTAATTTGCGCCATTTTGTTACAGAGTGGAGACAAAGCTCAAGTAAACTGGTTGCATTGTAGAGTTTTTGGTACTAAACTCAGCCTGTTGACTTCACCTAGAGGATGAGGGCTCCAATCTCTTTGTCAGACATCTTTTTCAGAACGTCGAAGAAGGGTTTACCTAGAGTTGAGACTCTTCGAATCACCCGTTCGATCCGTGCCTTTTTATCTCTGTGAAATCTGAAAAGTTTCGAGAATTTTATCACGAGAATTACAGGCTTTTGTCAATCGCTGTGTGATACATCCTCAATATTCCTTGACCGCAAATTATATCCAACTAGGAGTTGTGGCGTAAAACGAGTCAAAAGTGTCCAGGGAAGGCAGTATAAAAAAGCGCTGAATTGGTCACACATTAAGAAACCCAGGTGACAACATCGTGAAGCAGTCCTTCAAATGAAATACTCAAGGTGCACGGCGGGTTGGAAGACTAAAAACAACGTGGAGATCAACAGTCTTAGCAGAAATAGCCTCTACACTTCTTGCTGCAGACTAGAATCTTGCTGAAACGATTCAGACTGAAAGTAAAGCCTTGTACTCTGTCGTGTGTTACAGTAAGTTTTTGGCATCAAAATACTCGTCTTTTCTAAAGGGTAATAAGTAATAGATCCCTTGGGACCTACAGATCCAGTAACATCATCATTACAGCAAACCTCGCTGGCCGAGAGATGCTCTTACTTAATTCCTCTTTTCTTACTTAAGAGGTGAACCTGTGTCTCAATCAGCAAGCCACCTCAGCCAGCTACCTCCAGTTCAAACACCAAGCTACTTGAAGTTTCTTCGTACTTGTACGCACCATCTCAGGCGATGTCTTTCCGCTGGTGGGCTCGAAGGCGCTTCGGGCCTGAACGATGGTGTTCACCCACTCTATACGCTTAATCTTCGCGCTGGTGTCTAAAATGATAGCGGATCCTAGGTAGACAAGTCCTTAACTACCAAAAAATTGTATCAGTCAAGGATGACTTTCTGTTGGAAACATGTACTTTGTCCACCATTAAACCAATCTTCGCCATATTCGCATCAATACTCAGAAAGGCTCCACTGACATCACGCGTCCGTATGCAAGTAATTGTACGGACTTTTGACAGATTGTGTCCTGTGTGTTACCGTGCGTATACTGCGCAATTCTTTCAAGAACGATGGTAAGGAAATCACAAGACAACATGTCGTTCATGAGCTACAAATTCGTCCGGACAAAGCTGATAGTTAAAAAAACCCTATTTAACAAGCTAGCCTGCGGCATACGACTCCTCACCATTCTAAGGACCCTAAGCAGTTTTAAATACATCTCCATCATATCTACGGCTAATTTGGCGTGCTTTATTGACTCGTTTTAAGAGCTCCATTTGTCCTAATCGTTGCTAAAGTTCTCTCATTAAACAACTTCGCTTCGCAAATTCTCCACTAAAACGTTTCTAAAACACCACTAACACAAGAGGATACACAAAACCCTCGTGCTTCTATAAAATTTCCCACACAAAAAGGACATCAAACAACATTTCGTCACACTAATTGTCGGTATATTTACGAGCGGATGGTATCCTTCTTATTCTTCAGCGTTTGGGATTCCTCCTAAGGCGAAAACACATTCCTCGTTCTTCTTCTCCTTCTTGAATGGAACAGAATGGATATAAATTTTACGACTTGGTATCTCGTGACTTTGTTCCAGAAACAGCATCTCGCATCATCATCAACGTAACTCAACGTGCAGAACCATCGACGAAACAAGCCAATGCATCCTGATTCATTTGTTCTCCCTTTTTGCTCTTTCCTCATTCGGGGAGTCCTTCAGGGGAAGGACACAAGTTGGGCTTCATCTTATGCTTTTATCGATTATCACCAGTGAATGATCATGGGTGTCCTTAGTTAGCTTGGTCCGTCTTTTACCATTTCCCCCGCGCCTCTATGCTTCATTCTTTGGTTACTCGTTCGCCGGTCATGTCCTGATTTAATTGACAGCCAACATATATCACACGTTTTAGCTTTTCCAAATGTAACTTGAACTCAGTTAGTTAGAGGTAGGAAGGACCTTCGAGAATAGTAGCTCTTTATGCCTGTCGGTGGTTATGGTTGACTTATTTTTTTTTTTCCTTTTTTTTTGTGCCTTGGTTTCGAGGACGACTCAGTGTTTGTGTGTAGCAATATGAGATTTATTACTTGAAGGACATACAAGTCACACCAGGCAAACATGTTCCAGACCAAAGCACTAGATTCACACGGTGTGAGTGTGTGTATAGAATAGCGCGCGGCAGAGGAAGGACAAGTGAAAATTTTGTATCCAAGGATGTTTCAGTTCAGTCCCTGTATGTGCGTGCGGCATTGATGCCTTTCTTCGTGCAATACTCTAACTAACCAACCCAGCCCAACTTGGTGAGGATAAATTAATGGATTACTTGACAGGATGGGTGGGGGGTGTAATACCTTCCCCATATGTTTTGTCCTTGTGTGACAAAACTTCTTTGCACCGTTACATTTGAAATTTATGGCAGAAAAAAGTGTTGAGCACCAAGTGTCCTTTTTTTTCTAGCCGTTGGGTTGACGAATTCCCAAAGGTTTTAGTCACATAAACACACACACATGCATACAATAATTCTTGTCAAAAACAAAAAAGGACGATTGACGGACATTTGGGAGCTTTTATGGCAGATTCCGTTTCGCTTTGTTGTCTCTTGCTCTTTGCTAATTCCGAGAGACGAATTGTCTAAATAGTTCGAAGGATTCTATTGATATGGGTTGTGGAATCGTTCGATTTAGGTTGGGTGAATCCTGTGGGGCATTTTTTACGATATTTACACCTTTCTCTGCAAAGTTTGTTTGACACTTAGGGGTATTTTGCTGGCTGTTGATTGAGTGTGTGGTTTGATAGTTTTAACGAGATTCTATTTCCTTTTCTTTGTGGACCTTCCCTCCTCCTGTGGTGGGAAGAGAATTTATGCTGATGTAGTGGTGCGGCGGATGAAGATGGATTTGTTATATATCTCTAGGCGAAACAGGTGTGGCTGCGGACTACAGTTTATGAAGACGTATCTCTGTGCTGTGGAGGTTGGCCGATGGTTGATGGAAAATAGAAATTTGTTTGCTTTGCTTGAGGAGGAGTATATACTCGTACTTGTATGGCCGAAAGAAGTTTATGAAGGATTGTTGCTGGTTGAATAGAATTAAATTTATTTTGTTCCATTTTACTACTCAGTCACCTTTCGTGTACCTTTTTTTATCTTAATGTTCCGAGCTACTAGCAAACGAAATAACTTGAAATCCGTTGAAGGCTTTCGGGTGATAGGTGGAAACATAAAATTTCCAAAAGAACTTTCACTGGTAGTCAATCCTTAGCATTACTTCGAAATCGAGGAGTTACAATAACTGCGCATGACTGATGTAATAAAAGGGTTGTAAGAGAGCATTTAGGCGTCAACACTATCAGAAGATCGATCGTTATACAAACTTAGAGATCAATTTACATTACAGACCCGAAAGTATATGTGGCGACATCAAAAATGTAACTCGTTTATTTTGAAAATGATTACATTTGATATATGGAATTGGCATTAAAATTTCATTGTAAAATCTTACATTTTCCTGCCATGCATCGCAACTATGCATCGCAAACTAACACCATCTTAATCTCCATAAAATTACCCTTAAAATGACACCTAAATCGTCAAAATCCGTCGAGAAACAACAAAGTTACACCAAAAATAAAACGCCTCCAAAATCGACACGCAGTGGACGCATGCCCAGCAGCACATTTCGTGTCGCCCTAGAGGGTGGGTTTACTTGCTACTTTCTGAGGATTTCTGGTGGCCTGGTGTTTCACCAGAATTTCGTGATAAATTTTCACTGGTTGTGAGCTAGGATTTCATGTATCTTCGGTTCTATATGGACTAGCGAAGTGAAACAAAAACCAAAATTTAAGTCAGGGGGTGTAGTTTATTTTTCGCGTATTTCTGAGTACAGGGTGGGCTGGCATTTTTTTTTCCGGCTTGTTGAAGTTATTGGTTGCTTCGAGAGGGAAGGAGAGTCTGCACAGACGATGAGTGGAGAAGGAGATAGAGCGACGAACTGTGGGCTGTTGAGCGGCATCGACTTTTGCTCCGGCAGGGAAAATTTTCGAATCTTCTTCCGAAGGGCGACGCAGTAGAGGAAGACCACGACTCTGGCAGTGCACGCAAGTTGAAGGGATGTCAGCTCGAGATCGAACGCTGGAGACGCTTGTTAGTTGAGGACCAGGTCCACTTCGTACAAGCTAAAGCTTGTCCTGACTTCTGAGGGGCTTCCCTCAGCTGTTAACGATCTTTTCCCACAAGTTGTCACCCAGTCAGAACAGTCACACTGGAATAGAAAAGAGCCAAAATTCCGTATCCCTAAGGCTTTCTTTAAACTGAGGTACCTGCGTCATGTAGAGCGCATGGACACCAATGCTTCGACCTGGAAAATCTTCGAATTCTCGGCGACTTAGGTGGCGCACGCAAGTGGATGGGAAAGGGGTTCATGTTAGGTTAGCTTATGGAAGGGTGTGCATCCAGTTCACTCGGAGACCTAATGGTCCATTGTGAATCATCTTTTGTATCAGTCTCAGTGAAGTCCTGATGAATTTGAAGGCAACCTTAACGTTTTGAATGTTAAATTAGTTAACAAAGTCTGGCCAACTTCTTGTAACTTAAGGGTCTACTCCTCCTAGAGAGCTTTGGCGCGTCAAACTTCTAGTCTCTCGCTGTCAAATACTAGGTTTTGTCTAGCCTATCTCACCTAAGAGTTTGTTTTGTTTGATGAGCAGTCGTAAGCTCTAGTTGCCGTCGCATTTTTTTTTTACTACTAACCGTCTATATGGCATTTAAAGGGGTCAACTCAAGTTCATTGTGGTCTTTATAAGGACATTAATCTTTGGAAAAAAAAAAATTAATTCATTCTTTTTACAGTATGGGCTTCCAGCTGACGCATTCCCACTCTCATGGTGATACCGGTCATAGCCACGGACAGAGTATAGTAACGCCAACAACAACACCCACTCAACCAAAAAAACTCCAAACAACGCCGGGACAACCAGCAACTGGAAGTAGTCCTGCACTGACTCAAACAAATACCAAACCTGTCTCCTATCAAAATTCCACAAGCAGGGAAGACAAGGCACCCTCCGTACGCAAGAGCTTCGTTTCCATTCCCAAAGAAGATCCAAATATGAATGTACGCGCTGCATACATTCATGTCCTGGGCGATGTCCTGCAGAGTATCGGTGTTTTTTTGGCTGCATTGCTGATTTATTTCAAGCCGGAATGGTCTATTGCGGATCCAATTTGTACGTTCATATTTTCTGTGATTGTCATGTTTACAACGTTTACCATACTGAAGGACGCGCTCTTGGTAAGTGGCCGTGTGATTGTTTGCAATTTGTTACATATCCTGACTGACATTCGAATCGTATTTTCTTGACAAATAGGTCCTAATGGAGGGTACACCCAACAACATGGATTACGCTGAAGTGATGGAGATATTTATGAATACTGAGGGCGTGGAACGTGTACACAACCTAAGGATATGGGCGCTGAGCATTAATAAAGTCGCATTGTCGGCCCATTTGGCTGTGGGTAAGTTTAAAAATCAATTTTGAGATGTAAATGGAATGAAGAGCTTTTAAAGGAGTCTTAAGGCAGTTAGGTAACCAAGGGGATGCGATTTGACATCCAAGGTTGGCTTTTAGGCCCGGATTGGTCTAGATTCTGTTCAGATTGGTTAGAAAGTTTCGTAATTTCACTTCAATATCTCGATAAAGGATATCAGAGAATGCAGGATTCACATTGTAAGGGGCACTTAGTAGTTTCGAAAGTTTTGAACCAGCTGCGATATTGACATGTGCATCTATACCTTCTCTGCCTGGTGGAAGGTCCTTTCAGAACTCGTAAAGATTCAGCATTTTTTGGGAAAAAAGAGCAACCAAATCGAAGAAGCACTCAGACTTTGTACGGTCCATTGACTACTAGATAGCAACTCTCTTTTATAGAGAAGGCCGTGCTTAAAAGTGTCATTGGATTCAGTGGAGTTCCACCAAGACATTCCTAAGTTGGGCTTGACGAGGAATGTCAGAAGGCCCACGTAAACCTACAAACGGACGCAACAAAGGACGAGAACTAATCGCGACCTATACAAACAAAAGAGAAAAGCGTGTGGTTGACGATACGAAGAGCTGCTACTTTAGAATGATGTTCAGAAGTTAAACAATTGAAAGGAAACACAAGTCGAACAGAAACCTGAAAGAAGTATGAAGCTTTATAGTAGAGTCAGTCAATACTAGAAAAACCGACGAAGACCAATATCCCGCTGTCAAACAGTATGAACCTAACCTTTCAACATAGACGATGATTTCCATCGTCCACCTAATCAACATGAAGTGAGAATAGCAATATTTAAACTTAAGCCCTACAAGGCTGTTGGTTTAGACAGCTTATCTGCCGAGGGCTATTTAAAACAGCTGCAAATGCCTTGGCGAAGAGCAAATGTACATCTAGTCTTATCAATAGATGATAGAATGGGTGCTTCTTTGAAGAATGGTAACTCAACATTGCTTGCTTGCAATCGTCTCTGCTATATTCTATGAACCTCTGAAACGCTTCATGAAAAACCTAATCGGCCCCAATCATTGATGTTTTAAGCCAGAAAAGCCCACAGTTAATCGAATTCTTACACTTCGACAGATCCTCAAGGAAACTCAAGGCGCTTCTGACATTTTGACATCCTTGCTAAACTCGTCCGTCTATGCGACATGAAAAGAGAGAGCACCCACCTGTCAAACAAGGTAAGTAACGGCCTGGCCTCGGCATGTGATGCCAAAGAATAATTTAGATAAGGCGATGCGCTGTCATCTGACTTCTTGGACTTGGAAAAACTGAACGAAACTCACAAGCCAACGCCGGAGGTACAACTTTTCAAAATTCTGGGCAATTACGTGCTTACGCCGACGATATTGACTTCAATGGCAGAGCTCAGTAGTCATTCACCAGAGCGTTTGAAATATAACGATGGGAGTGGCTAAAGGGAGAAATAAGGAACACACAACACCGATGAATCGAACAGAACATCACATCACAGTGGACAGCTATAGCTTCGAGGTGCTAAGAGACTTTACCTACCTTCGCTCTGCCCTAGATAAGTATGTAAGTATAGGCTTCCAAATATTAATGTAGACTTCGGGAGCACCTTAGGAAACTGGATATACAGCGACGCGGAGGCTGCAGATTTTGCAGAGGTGTTGAGGAAACCCCAGAGCATCTTCTTAAGGAATGTAGAGCACTAATCCAAAAGAGAAAAAAAACAGCTGGATGCCTACCAAATATCAGAAGATTTACTATCGTTGGAAGCAAAGGGAATTAGACTGGAGAAAGTGCTCTAAGGCGAGTATCTCCTCGGCTAAAGCTCCAAGTTGGGGAGGAACAATACAAGGCCATAATGGGCTTACACTTCTCAAATCAATCTACAATCTCAGCAAGTAGGAAGCAATCAAAACAATTTTGTCGACAGCTCAAATTAGTGTAAAATTTTGTCACAAGCATCTCTGTCCACACCTCGATTTGAGGCCGTTGCGTCCCGCGTGTATACGTCGAAGTCAGAAGCCTACAGTTGGTTGTGTAACTAAGTAACAGAGGTCCTCACTTCCAGCACTAAATATCAAATATGTCCAAGGGCAGATGCAATGCTCTCCTAGTCTAGATCACTCACATTGTAATGGCAGCTTTTGGACTAGCCTGGTTTCATACTAGGAAGCAACATCTTCTACACGTCAACAGGTCATGACAAAAGGCGATTGGAAAAGACACTTTGACTCATAATACACACGAAAAGCCACCAAAGTCATCGTGCATGACACTTGACTACTATAGCATGTGAGCATGTGTGACACTCATGAAACTGCTTTCCCCCCCATCACCTCTGTGACTTTAGGTTTCCCAAAGACAATTTAATATTCTAATAAAAAAAAAAAAAATAACATAACGTAACGCTATCGTCGTCATCATCGTTAGGAACCATGTAACCGAAGAGCAAACACCGACAACCGCAAAACTTTCTCGATGTTCTTTAACCCCCACCACCCCTTCTGCGAAAATGATTTGACCTCAACCACAAGAATCGAGGTCCCAACGACGATCAGCATCACCATCATCGTCATCATAATCTCCTTGAAAACGTTACGTGTGTGTGTGTGTGAGACGACTACCCCTAAGAATGCATTCTAAGGTCATTAATAATTGATTTCCATTGCTATTGTAACTTAAGCCTGGGCGCTCAGAGGCTACCCTATATTTTTGCATCCTGCCCGCCGCGCCGCCTTGATTATCAAAAAATTCTCTCGAGATAAAACAAAAGTCCCACTTGGCTGGAAGGAGATGATAAAATGCAAAGTTTTTCAGTAGGGGTTGCAAGGATAATTCACTGTTTGGTCCTTTTAATTCTGCCAATTAACGTTAGTGTGGGGGAGTGGACCGCCGCACCGGTATTAGACTTTCAAATGCTTACCTCGAATTTTTCAAGAGAGTGCGCGCGCGAGAGAGAGGGAGAGATTAACAATAATAAAGTTGCACCACTGGTGTTGTCGTTTAGAACAATCAGGCGAGAGATGGAGCGTAGGTAGGTAGGAGGAAAAATGTCCTGGGAACGGTGTGGAGAATTCCTTTTTTTTTTTTTGCAGAAAAGTTGTAAAGTTACACTTTGGAACAGACAGGGAATAAAATTTATACTCCGTTGCAAGGCTGGATGAGTTTTATTGCGAATCCTTTTATTGTCCTTGTTCTCTCCCTATCGGGACTGTCTTTTTTTTTTTTTTTGTATCCCTCTCTCGCTCTCTGGTACTCTATGAAATAGAGAGACAATGCGAAAAGTAAGAACGTAAATGAGCAGCGAATTTACGGCACGGAAAAGATTTGTGATCCTGAAAGTTTTCTTCTTTTTTTTTTCTTGCTCTGCGGTTGAGGGTCACCGAAGTTATGAGATAAATTGTCAGAGGAGGATTTTGGTGGTACTGCTAGGAGGGAGGTACGAGTCGTAGAGGCAAGTTAACAGCGCTTAATTGTTGAAATGAAAATGTAATCAAAGGAAAGTTTGCAGGGAGTTTTAGGGAAATTTGTTTCAAATGAACGTTTTAGAAACATTTGATGGGGGGGGGGAGGGGGGGGAATTGTCTGTCATTTGTGGTTTATGATCAAAGATTTGCGAGGAGTTATGTTGAGACTTTGAATGAACAAAATAAAAGGACGGCTCAATGAATTCGGTACTCAATGAAGGACGTGCCTAATTATTGCGGAGTAACGTGACAGATGATAACTATTGTCAGGGTGTTTTACTACTTGTTTAGAAGAGCAAGGAACAAAGAATTTTGTATTTAATGAAACTCTTTACGTAGACCTTTAAAAGAGTGCTGAACGTCGTGTTGAGGAAGCCGTAGAATGATCATAAGCTAAGCACATTTAAGTAATCGTAGTTCACAAAGTAGTACCTCGTAAAGTCGCTAGGCTTATTGACTGGGCTACTTCGGCTCTGTATCTGCAGCTGTCATTGAGTATCCTGCTTCTCTGTCACCTTCATTCAGGAATTGTTTATCAATCTCTACCCCCTAACAACTACGCTATATCCACCTACATTGTTGCGTTAGGCTCTTGCATTTTAATCTGCAGCCGTACTTCTTGAGGTTGATGTGGAGGGTGTACTCGAACAAGCCGATCATCAATTTTAAGAGTCATCCACTAACCTTACTTGCGAGGGTTGTCTCGGTGGATCTACTCGTACTAAAGTAACTTACGAAGGTTGCCAGGGTGGATCTAAGGAAAACGAAGGAACATGTGCCGATCAATCTCTCGTTAAACGCTGTAATCCTTTCTGGAAGACAATATTGAGGTCATTAAGGCACGGGGTAAAGGGAATTGAAATCGAGGAAACTGCCAGAAGACGCAAAAGTTAACACAAACAGCCGATGCATACATATCCGCCTTGGAGTCTAGCTTTGAAAAGCCATTTGAATTGTGTCGGGAAGGACATTCAGATTAAAGCCTTATCTGAAAGGCGGAATCGAAAAACTTCTCGGAAATATTCCTTTACAGTGAATGCCTCACTGGAGATGGTATCATGCAAAAAAAAATCTTTTGGTGCCCTGAGATTTAAACGTGAACCTTCCGTTCAATATTCAGTCGTAATGAAGTCCACAAAATCAATGGAGTACGTAGGAATGCTACAGACAATCCGGGCTTTTTCTGGTAATCATTTAAGGACCAAATTGGGAGGAGTAACCGTACCTACCTTCATAGTGCAAATCTCCGACCAAAAGGATTTCACCTCGAGAAACGTATTTCCATCTTGATAAGCTTCCAAAGTCAAACTTCCACTCTTTCTTTGTTCCTCGATCCCTAATTAGTAAATCATTCAGGAAACCGCATAAAGGTACACAACTTCTTCAACCCCACCCTCGTTATTCAAACAGGAAAACCAAAATGTCCATCGTTCATCACTTTATTTCTTCGTCGTATAGTAGGGAATGTCAAAATATTGCCACGTCATCGGTTTAGTTATGTCAAACTTGTACTTAATGCATCGTTTGCTCATCATGCCGTTCTGATACTCTGTGCACTGAAGTGCGGGGAAACTCAGTTTAAAGCACGAACTCCTCGCTCCAAAGTACGCTCGTCCAACAGAATTCGACGCCATATTATTCACATTTTGCAGGCAGTTCAAGAACAACTGTTCACACTCACATTTCAATCTACCACAAAGGATGCGTTAAATTCTCAGACTCCTGAGCGAACTGTATCACAACTCACCTTGGAAACAAATCAGGATTAAAAAGCGAATGTAGCGTTGATCCCGACTCAATCACCTCTGGACAATGATCGTGCGCTCGACAGCACTTATCCGTTTCACGGAATCGACCCAAATCGTTGTAATTCGCCGACGTGTTACCAGGACCACACCATTTGGTACCGGGAACTGTGATACCTGAATAAGGAAGCGGTGGCAACGCCTGATTGTATATGTCTTCGTCCTCGAAAATAGCTTCGTCTTGGAATGACGCCACTATCAGGAGATTTACGGTCACGAGTATGAAAACTCTCAGAATCGTCTTCATCGTTCGGCTGATTGATGAGCACTAAGCACGGGCTTGTTTGAGTGAAAGATTGATAAGCGATTGCGAGTGCTTACGTATTTAAGGGCACCGCAGTGACCCACTTGCGAGAAGCAACAGAGATAAGGAAATCAATGCCAAGATTATGATTCCAAGATCTGCGCCAGTTGGAGCGATGGTGAAATGGAATCGAGGGATTACTGCTGGGAGAAGTGTCGTAGACTGTAGCAGAGTGTCATTAAGTTTTATTGCTCCCAGCAATCGATTTAGTTTGGAGTTGTGTAAGATTATTGGCGAACCATTCAACCGATAGGCGATAGGAGTGTGTGGAAATGCACACTAGAATGTCAGCGATAAACTATTGGTAAACATCAATCAATCAAGCTGCGGCCTTGAGGTAAGATAGCGAAGGTAACTGAGAGAGAAGATTAAGAAAAAAATTATAATTGCGCGATACCTTCAACTAAATTTACAAAAGACCTTGAAAAGCCTTTGCTAAAGGGTCAACACTATAGGGTTTAAGCAAAACACAATTGAGGGGTTGAATGGATGATGGGTTGTAAGCTCCACATTCCGATTCGGATGTTAGCAGTGCGTGTTCTACATGACTTGACTGCTTCATTGAGGAGTACATTAAAGAATATTGGGCTAAGACTGTTTCATTGAGTCCTTTTCCAATACTGAACGCTCCTGAACATTTGATCTTTTTAGTCCGTGTTCTAAATAAGTTTGCTGCTTCATCAAGGAAAATGTTGCACAACTGTGGGCTGAGATCCCTTGGTACCATCTTAAATGCTCCTGAACATTCCCTCTCTATCCTTTTTCTTGCGATCGAATGATGTCGTTAACGCGCTTGCCAAAGAATTAACTCGCACGAGAAATACAACAGACCACATTATAAATAGTTTAAGCACCTACCCCCACGTTTCCCTTGTGAAAAGCTTCATCTGAAACCCACTTACGTACGAGAGATGTCCAGGAAAATCAGTCTACAAATGACTTCTTTTCAGAACCCTGGTTAGAAAGTTTGTCAACTACCATACCCGTGAGGAGTTTCCTAAGCAAGTTATTCTGTAAATAAGATTGAAGTAAGCACTGACTTAAGCATATAGAAAGGATCCTTTTTGAGACAATGTCCAACAGTTCACTATCAGAAAATATTTGCCTATAAACCCCCGATGATGGCAGCCAATATTGCAAGTATCCTTACATGACAAAAACAAAGTGAAAATGAAAAGCAAAAAAAGGCTGCTGAAGTTGACGGACAGACTCAAGAATTTATACCAATAGGATGCGATACTTTCTGAACTTTGTCGGTTACATAGGTTTCGATTACTTCCATGACACGTTAAATGCGGCATCTCGTGCTGCAGATATTCAATTTTATTTGAACTGAAGGAAATCATTACACCAGGGTTTCAAAGAGGATTCGTTTAGATTTTCGAATGAAATTGAGCACAGGGGTGATGTGATAGTGTCAGTTATAGTATATAACATGAACTTATGCATATGCACAGGTAACGTAACTATCCCAGAACATACGTCGATCGGGCATAAATCTATTATCGCAACACGAAAGCCCTACGGTGGTAGATCGTAAATAGAAGACCCAAATTGTGACCTTCACCTAGTACTTCTAGAACCCGGATTCTACGTTTCAAAATGCCTTCTAAATGAAAAATTCGCTGTCTAGTACATACATCAAAAGCACCCAAGACGTCAACTCCTGACAGCACTTGTAGAACTAGGATGTCTACCTCTCCAAATGCGAGCTAGAGCCAACTGAATTGCAGGCTAAACGACTGATTTGTGATCTAGATTTTAGAGTCTAACGAATCTCACTGCCTGCCTTGAAAACCTACACCGCATATGACATGGTTTACCAACAAATTTTAAGCAACATCTCATTCTCTTAAGTATTTTTATTTTATTCGTGAAATGAACACGTGTAGTGTAGAGTTTTTGAGTTAACATGTTCCTAGCAAACAGAATCAATGTTGTCCAGTTCTATTCAATCATTAAGAAGACTGAGATCCAAGTTTAACTTGTTGGTATGCCTTTCCAAATAATTTGACACTCCTTAAACCATTTGTGCGCTTAAATGGAAACAGGAGAGGCCACAACTTATTTAGAAAGCCATAGGAACACATTGAATTTGCTTTTTTTTTTGTCTTGGATTTCACCTCCTTTCCTAGTTGAGGAAGCAATACTAATACTACTTGGGAGACGGAGTACGCCTTTCAGCCCTAGTTAATTGAGCTAATAAAAAGAGCAGACAAACAATATAATGCCCGTACGAATGTAGAAAGATTGAAAGCATTGAAGGATTCTACCTAAATATGTACATATATGTATGTGTCTGGATTAATAACAAATTTAATAGAAAATAAATTCACTCACCCCAATTGGATTTAATTGTTGTTGGTCCTTCAACAAATCTGTAAAAAAAAAAAAGAATTCAGTCAGTAGGGTTCTATGAAAATCAGAAATAATGATTACACTAGGAAGTCGGCATAGATTAGGAAGGATTCAAGGAACAGTTCAAAATTTTGGCTAATTCGACTGATTATCATCACAAAAAATAACCTCCGTTCTTAAGAGCGGTTGAGTGAGAAGTTTACTAATTAAATTTGATCAAAATTTGTATTCTGAAGTGAAAATTGAATAAAATCCCAACACAGAGCAAAAAAATAAAAAAATGTAGACCAAGTTTGCTTGACCACACATCCTATCTTTCTACTCACTGGCTACAGATTTAAAGACTCTCTATGAGAGGCAACGATACAAAACAGGTCACAATTTGGATAAACACACAGTCCGGTCCACCAAATTCCTGAATATCATCAGTAAAATTCGAGGTAAAGACGACATGAATACGCTGTCAACTAGCCGGACAAAACGAAACAGCAGGTCTTGACGCCTTCTTACCGAGGTTGATAGGTTGTCCTAGTGGCCCTCTACGAGAAGAAATTATAGCAAAACATTGTTATGACACTTAAAGGACCATGATTTGTCTTCATGATAGTCAGTAGGATTATAACTGTTCACGCAGATAGCCAGGCAGCCATTAAGACGCTATACTCCGAAATAATTTAGATCAAAGCTTGTAATAACTTGCAAGAAACATTTTAATGAGATATCTAGAGCCCATGTGGTGATGAACTCGGTAAGAAATGGTCGGGGCTACAATCTTGCAGGTCCTTCCCTTTGTAAGGATTTCAATAAACTCGACAAAAGCCACTGCGATAAAGCCAATATGAAATCCCTTTCTCCGAATAAACCTAGTCGACATAATGCACAATCATCTTCGGCATTACTACTGGGCACTATGGCTTTAGTAGGCATGCGGAGCGTCTGATCTGAGGGTACATCACAGAGACTAGTGCAGAGGTTGCAGGAACGAAGAAATAGTCTAATTTGTCCGTCACCTACTATGCGAACATTCTGCGCATGGGGAATGCTAAGGAATCTAACTACTGGTCTTACATGGTTGTCAAAGCTTAGCCTACATGTCTTTTTCTTAAACAGAAAAAGGCTTGGAGAGAACTAAGGGTCCTGGCCAATAAAATTAAAAATTGACTGATCGCAATGATAACGCCGATAATAATGTCTCCAGTAAACAGTGCTACACTATGAACCTTCGATCAATCGATTTTTCAAAGCCTTATAGAGGGGTTGTTGAAAAAATAGGTTCTAAATACGCAAATAATTCCAATCAGATACAACAACTTTATTCGTCCTTTATTGTAAAGAAAGGTAAATCAAAGAATTGCCACACTTTCTCCTTGGTTTCATCCAACTTATACTTGATGCACCGTCTGCTTAGCCTGCCCTCTTGGTATTCCACACACTCGACTGAGGGATAGTCTTTGGCAAAACACTGCCCCATTATACCAAAGTACGCCTGTCCAAAGACAATCGATGCGATGTCGTTAACATCTTGCAAGCAATTCAGCAGGTCTTGCTCGCATTTACAATTGTATCTGCAATGAATCAAATTCTTGGAAAAATGTCCTATTAGACTATCAGATCTTTGACAAACTTACTTTGGTAGTATGGAAGGGTTGAAAAGCGATTGATACGAGCTGAGTGGTTCGATTACTTCCTCGCATTTTTTGTGAGCCTGACAGCACATATCTGCCCCATTCAGCATTTCCAAGCCTTCGGTCCTTGGTTTCGAGGTACTGAATCCGCAAAACTCGATATCAGGAATGTCGAACCCAGGTAGAGGTGGTAGAACCTGATTGTAGATGTCAGCTTCTTCGAAAATTGTTTTGTTTTCGAATGATGTCACCAACAATAGGTTTGCTGCGATCAACAGAGAAATTCCCACGAAATACATCATCGAAATGGTAGAGCGTATACACTTGTTGAGGTTTGAATGCGATTTAGGAAGAAAGTTCGTGGTATTTAAGGCGAATTCACATCAATTATCGACACTAATCGACGGAGACCGATTGATTAAGGCTGATGAAACTTTTATCGGTCAGTATATCGATAGTTTTACGATATCTAATCAAAGTCGTGAGTAGAGGCTAAGAGTAGATGGGAGTTTTGTAAGTTTATTGGAGAGCAAGCCGACTAGGGCGAAATTTGTGTGGAAAATTTCATTTCAGAATGAGGACAGTGTAACAATCTAAGAAAAACTTGCACAACAATTAGATTTTAAGCGAACTGAAGTAATTTTTCAATGATTTAAGCTAAAAATCTGATTGAGATTTAAGATTTACACCACCAGAATTCGTTGGTAATTATGGACTTTCTACAGCCCTCAAAGCCCTCAATGTGCTCTACAAGTCGCTGGAAACCTCTTGTTTGTCTACAAAATAAAAACACTTTCTCAAATCGTTTAGACCGCAATATTGAGTCCTCGATCTTTGGTTGGCTCTGGTTCCATTCTTTCTGCTATGTCCTCATCCTACTCTACAAGTAAGCAAAAGCCTTATGTTTCTACGACCTCTAATTCATCTTAAGCATTTAAATCTGTTAATGAAAAAAATTAACTAGCCTCCATCTTATTTTCGCCATTTTGAATTTTCATAAGATTTATTCCAACTAATTCTCCAGAAAATTTCCTTTAATTTGACACCTGAATCGTCAAAATCGGTCAAGAAACAAAAAAGTTACAACCCTTTGAAATTAACATTAAATCCATTACGCAGCGTCCGATGCCCAACAGCACATTTCATGCAGCTGAGGAGGGTCGGTTTGCTTGCTGCTTTCTGAGGATTTCTGGTCGCCTGGTGTTTCACAAAAATTTGATGGAAATTATCGGTGGGATTTCCGATGGGATTTTCGCATGCGTGTGTGGGCAGATTTTGTACAGACGATATCTTCGGTTGTAGGTGGACTAGCGACTTGAAACAAAAATCAAAATTCGTGTCACAGGGTGCAGTTTATTTTGAGCGTGATTTCTGCTTACTGCAGGGTGGTCCCGAATTTTGTTTTGGGTTCCAAAGGACTCGAAACGAAACCAGACGACATCTTCGGTTGTAGACGAGCTAGTGAATTAAAGACAAACATACATATGTGTCACAGGGTGCAGTATATTATGAGCGTTACTTCTGCTTCATACAGGGTAGTCGCTCGTTTTGTTTTATGAAGCGAAAAGGAACGAGGCGATGTCTTCGGTCGCAGATGGGTTAGCGGCATGATGTAAGGACCAAAATTGCAATCACAGGGTGCAGTTCATTTTGAACTTGAATATGTCTGCATACAGGGTGAACCCTAATTTTGATTTGCATATAAAAACGACGCGAAATGAGACAAAGTTCATTTTTTATGGTAGAGGGTGGACTTTATTTTATCTTTAAGTTTAAGTACAGGGTGGTCTGAAAGTTAGAGCACGAGACTTAAAAAACTAAAAAAGATGTTCGGCGCTAACTTGTTTGGAAATTTCATGATCGAAAGCAGGATTCTCTTCACAAAAGGAGGAGTTGTTGATGGCTTGACTTGGCTAAACTTCATAAGCGATTATGGTGGTGTGGCGGCGGAAAACCAGCTGGACGGATAAGGCAAAGTGTTGAAGGCTGAATTAGTTTTCCCTGAAAAGAAAAAAAGCTTTAAAAAATGATCTTTTTAGTAGAAAAAAAAGTCACCATGATTTAGCCTGATTATCTTCGAGTGGCTCGGACGGGTGAGTACCATTTGCGGGATGGTTCAAAGGAACGAATTGTTTTCTTCTGTGCGCTGTGGAGAAAGAAGAGTGCATATGCATGGTTGAGTAGCCGTATATTATGATCGCTCGAATCAACTGAACGGCTGTTCATTGTATGGCCATAAAGCACGTACGAAGGAAGGAGGAAGACTGTATTCTCTATCCATCCTAGCCGACCTAAGGAGGAAGACTGCAAAAAAAAGAAACTTTGGGAGAAACTCCCTAAGCTAAGACAGGCCAAAGACCTTCCCCGGAATTATAACCAGAAAGAAAGTAAGGTCTGTATAAAGATTTACAAAAACCGACTGCACATTCTTACAGATTTCCTGTAAATTGGACTGGAGGAGATGCTGTAAGTCGAGTATCTCATCGACTAAAATTCCAAATCGGAAGAGCACAATAGATCTACAAGGTCGCAGTGCGCTTACACCTTTAATATCAATCAATCAGTCCATCCTCGTAGTTCATGACGCTTTTTATTTCTGTTTGCGATGGTCAACATCGTCTTTTCTCACCTCTTGCCTGCTTTTGTGTGGTCTCAGATCTTCAAGGAAACTTGTGTTTGCCATTCTCTACAGCGTCACTCGAATTGAGTGTGTCAATGGGGTTTTTTAGAAACGAGCAATGAAGTATCATTTATTTCAAAGAATGTGCAGAATAGACTGAACGGGTCTGAGAAGTGGACTACATGTCTCTACTCTCCCTAAGTCCCCTCCAAAGTATCTTAAAAACGTTCTCATGCATGACGATGTCAGCAATTCGAAACTAAACCTCACTTACTTATCCATTCCTCTTACTCTTCTATCAATTGCTCCATCTCCTCTAGGGTTCCTCAAAATTAAAACCACACTTTAAATACTGACCAACCTTCCTGCATAAAAATTAAGCAATTAAGTAAGTGGCCACTTGATGCTGGAGGATACCCTTCTCCAAACGGCATGGTTCCATGTCTCACTCTGAGAAAGAAAATCAACAACAACAATCGAAGACGTGCAAGTACATTGCCATAGAAAAGCATCATGTGTACTCCTTCCTCTCCTTCAAAGTTAAACATATCTGCATCGCCTTTCCTAGGCGATTTTCTGCCATTTCCAGGAGTTTTTTTTCGCGTGTTTATTTGATTACAGTACTCGTTGTATCCTTGCACATACAATCCAAGTTTTGTCATTTCGTAAGCAGTCCTTTTTATTTACTGATTAAGTTATCCGTGGAGCCTTTTTTGTTGCTTTCCCCCGATGTCCTTGCACTGTTTATACGAGTATATTTGGATTTTTAAATTGTGTTAAATAATTTTTTTTTTTCTTTTTAGCGCCTAATGCCAATGCAAAGAAAATCCTGCAGGAAGCAACCACTGCAGTGCATTGTAGGTACCGATTCTTTGAGACAACAATTCAGATTGAGGATTTCACGCCAGATATGGAAAGTTGCCAGCAGTGCACCACGCCTGCTAGTTAAGTAGGAGTTGTTTTTTTTTTTTTTTGTTTCCTTCGTAGTTGTATGAGTAGAAAATGGTTATCTAGGATAGTTAAGGATCCCGCGATGCTGCTGACGTTTTTTTCGATTTTTTTTTTGTTAAACTTTATTGCTATTATAATTCTCGTTTTTGTTTGTGTGCTTTATTCATTTAGGATGAATTTTAGATTTTCTTTATTCCTTGTATTCTCTTTTTTTTTTTTGTTGTATTTGTTGGTGTATTGTATTTAAAGATCCTTTGGAAGAAAGGAATGCCGCTTTCAGTAGTACTTGTGTAAAGACTAGGGCCTATACTGCTTTTAGATTTTGTTGTTCTCGTTATTGACGGGGTTTGCTCATAATTTTATTTATCATCAAGCGGAAAAGAAAAACTTTGCTTGCTCAAAAAAAAAAAAAAAAAATAAACGAAATCCAGAATCAGTCGCTGCTCAAAGGAGTGTCACAGGATAATGTTAAGAAACTATACAAATAAAATTAAAAAATTGTGAAAGTGTACAGACGAAAATGTGTTTTATTTTTCTGCATTTGTGTTGAAGTTTGTAGATGCACTGGAAAGGAGCTATGGAAATGGTTTGAAATTTGAAAGGACGGCTTGTTTCGACAAAGCCTTAGTCATTTGCAAATAGCATTCATCCAAAGGTTATAGAATAAAAAATTAAGGAAAACACGAGTCATTTCTGTTCGAAGCTTTGCATCTCAGACCTTGTCCGTCTTCAGGTTCGAGTAAATGTGAGATACATTTCGGAAATTATGCCGCAATAAAATGAATAGAAATCGTTCTACGCTAGAAAATAGGACATACGACTTGGGTTTGGATGTGGATCATAGTGTGACAGATTGTCCTCGCAAAAAGGTGAAGGCTTACATCATGAGATTTTTAAGGAATCGATAAACACATATATTGAATGGATGTATGAATGTATGTACTTCTTCCTCATTTTAAACAAATTGTGGCGTACCCCAGGGTTATATCCTCTCCCCTGCCCTGTTTTTGATATTCATCAACGACCTTCTCTCTGCCACTCGCAATCCGATCAATTCTTTCGCGGAAGACTGCACTTGTTCGACTTTACTTATTCCTTAGCATCTCGACAACAAGGAGCCTGAGCAGTGGAGCCCCAGAGTCAGCGGTAAACTACGATATTAGTGCACTCCTCCAAGGGAGCGAAAAAAAACCGAGTTCAGTTCAACTCGTCAAAAACCCAATGCTGTCTCCTGTTTCTGAGCACGATACTTACGCGGCCGAACTAAAAATGAATGGAACTGATATTGAGGATTCCAATGACAGGCATGACAATTAGCCCAAACCTTAGCAAGAAACAACAGATTTCTGAAGTTCCCAAAGGTGGTTTAAAATGCCTCGAGCATCAGCCTTTTCTACTTAGCAAAACCTTGCCTCAGACGAAAGGACTGATAAAACCATTGACGACACATGTAAACGTGTGCAAGACAACAACTTCGTAGACATTTTCGTATCCAAAACAGGCCGTTCGATTTCGGTGAACTAGTCAAGGTCCACGCCACCGGATATAAATTAATTTTAGGGAGCACGATGGAGATTCCTACAGACGCAGACTTGAGGAAAAAGTCGTAAGCTTTCGGTGTGTTAGCCATTCATGACGATCCATTGTAGACGTCACCCTAATGCACACTCCTAGAGGAGAGAAGGCTGGTTTTAAAAGTTTCTAAGGATTGCTTCTGTGAGCTCTTCGAGAAAACTGATTAGAAATTCACAAAACAATCATCAAAGTCGTCTTAAGAGCCATTAACGAAAAAATTAGATCAGCGTTGATCAGGTAAAGCGGGAAAGGACTCAATAAAGAGCATGAAACAGGTGTTGTGTTGGATATTTTTTGGGAGATAGACGGCACAACTTTTGGCCAGCTTCACAGGTATTACTTTGGCTACATAATCCTGTCTGTTGTAATGTCTGCCGAAGTGATTGCTAACAATCAGTTCTATTTAAAGACAACTACGTCTTTCGCTAATGCCAAATCCCACGAAGCACAAATCAGAATGAGATACGAAGCTCTGTGTCTAGTTTCTGTATCTGTTAACCTAATTTGGTTATGCAGGAAGACGACGAAAAACATTTGCTGCTCCTACTAATTCATCACCAAGATCTTAAACATTACTAGAGTTCTTAGAAAAGACGACTCCATGTCAAAATGTATCAGAAAAATTCACATTTTGGAACTATTTCTAGGGCAACTTACTTGGCTAGGTGGGCAAGAGTGACACCTCCAGTGTTTGTCGCCTACGCTAGGATCGAAATCAGAAGGCGACCAAGATGTTATGAAATAAGCCGTCAATAAATGACGATACCTGTCCCCAACGAACTGGCCAAAAGCTCATACCATCAAGGTCTGGCCCCTATACCATCAAGGAAGTCACGAAATTTGCCTAAATAGGCTCCGCCTTATATTCTGCCAACAACAACAGTGGAGAATGACCAAAGTCAACCACCATTTTTCGAAGAATTCAACGGAGTAGTAGTGCCTTAACAAAAGAGCGGCAGCGTTAAAACCAAGTGAAAGCGCTCTTCAATAGAAACTTCCTTGAAAAACTGTATCTCCGCTGGCTGTGCTTAAAGGAGATCAACCATGAAGTACACGTATAGAGGCATCGGTCTGGGTAAGAAAATCTGTATTAAGTTCTAGGTCCTGCGCAGCATTGCTGCAGCTCTACTATCCATTCCAGAGGAACTAAGATGAAGACTTCCTCGCTTAAAATCTTTTCGGACAAAGTACTCGTAGCGTTTGAAACTCCATTTCCATGTGAAAAATAAGACTGATACCAAATTTTAAACGATAATCGATCTGCCCCTCCTTAGCTGTGTATAACCTACAAGGAATAATCAAAACGAAGGTACAATGTACACCGATTTGTAGTAAAGATTTCACACCCTAGCTGTACTTTCCCTTTTATAAAGAACTACCTCTCCAAGGCGCACTATATCAACACAGAAAAATCCATCACTTCTTTGTAACAAAACACACACAATTCTCTGATAACAAACAAGGACGACAAATTGAAAACAATTCCCATTTGTTATCCAAAAGCCAATGTTTCCTTTTTTTTGTTGCCACATTCGTCTGCCACACGTCCTTCTTGTTCGTATTGTTCGAAATAAAATTTCTTGTCAAAAAATCGCTTACTACTACCCCCCTTCGCCGCCTCCCCTCCGATGGCTTATGTAACATAACAAAGTTATGTAATACATAGATAGGTACACTCACTTATATCCCATTTATGTCATACACACTTTTTCAATTGAAAAAGGAATTTATCTATCCTTGCTCCTGGGCTCAACCATCACCACCACCACCGCCACCCACCATTTCATATACAAAATGCGAAATCGCATCAGGGGCGAAATCTTCTTTTCTCCTTTTCTTTTACAGAAAAGAAAAGCGACTCCCAGGATATCGAACTGCAAAATCGCTATCGGGAACAAAAATTGAAAGAAAACGCAGCTCGTCAGGTATATTATTAGAGGAGTTCTGCTGCTGGACGACGACAGTAACGACAGCGACGAGGACGACAATGACGCGACATAAAAAGAACTGAACGGAAACGGAAACATTGGAATCGTTAAAGGCATTCGTGCATTTTGCCCTGCATTCTTGTGAATATTTCCTTTCCTTTTTCTCCCCTCCAAAATGCAACACGTCGACGACGAGGGTAATAATACGCTAACAAAAGGACCCCCTTACCCCCCTACGACGTTTTATTCGGGAGTAACTTATCCTCCACATCCTGTGAAAAGAAATATCAAAAAGAAGGAGGAGTAATAGCAAAGCGCGGAATAGAAAAGGATAAACTCCCACCTCCTGCAGCTGTTAAGAATATCACAAGGATGTCTCTCTCTGTGTGTAAAGGGAGTGTGTTACAATTTCCATTCCCCACATACAAAGGACACAAATAAAAGTCTAAGTCTCTAGAAGATCACATTAAATGAATCCTTTAGGATAAATTCTAATTCCAGAATGAGGCGCGGCAGATTGACGAAACGAATAGACATTCCAAGCTGGTGGTTCACACAGAAAGAACGAGAATTTAAAAGATTTCAAACCCTCTTACAAGGATCTTAATGCAACTTAATCATCTGCTATACCCTACGAAACGTTTCGTAGCGACCAAGCAAAATAATGATGTCTCTCATTCTATGCTACAAGGATGCTGCAACAGCATCAATTTTTCTCCCCCAAAAGTTGAGGTTGAGAATGAAGCATGAATAAGCTGGTAGTACAGTTGTCTGCTATGTGGTATGGGTATATCAATGCATCTGGCGGGTTAACTTGTTACAATGGCATCGTGTTATTTCCTCTTCCGCTATGTGTCTGTGGAATTGAATCTTTTTCGTGGAGCGCCATGTAACGAAACAGGTATACAAATGAAGTGCAATTTGTGCTGGCACATGTAACCTTATGTAAATCGTAAAGAAATTGGCGAAGGGAAAGTACCAGTATATGCTGCACTGGATGTCCTGGCTGTGGAGTAAGAAATCGATTTTTTTTATTAGCGACTAACTCGTGGTAAATATATACTCGTTGTTATGGAGAGCTACCGGGTTTTGGAATCGTCTAATTGGCAATTAGAAAAGGAATCGCCAATGATTGCCCGACTAACATTCATGACTAATAACAATTAATCAATACCAACCACGTATTCATGATTATAAATGAATTATTCATGAATAGCAATCGTTTATTGCCTTCCACTCATGACTTAAAATTACCTAGAAATAACTACAAGAGATGACGGAATATGTACAACTAATCATGGCTGAGTGGGCGCCGTGGCTGAGCGGTAGGTTCGAGGTCTGACAAACGTCCGGGGGCAATAAATGTCAGGAGAAAGCTTCTAAAAAAGCTTTTCGGATATAGCTCTAAACTGTGAGAAAAAGTATAACACGCACAACACGAATGGTCGCGAGAAGCCAGGTCTTGGACCACGTACGGTCTGTTGCCCCAAGCATTTGTATTTTTTTTTTTTTTTTACGAAAGAATTTCAGGGACGAAACATTGCCAACTAGACATGACCGACTACCAACAACGAACGAAAACAAGACATAAGAGTTACATAAGAGTCACGTTTAACTCTTTTCTTCACCTGTGTACCTACCGATAAATGGGACAAACAGTGGTGAGATTTTAACGTCTTATGGCGCTGCGGAAGAATTACAATTTGTATTATCTAGTCCAGCTGTCAAAAAGGAGCAAACAAGTTAGGATATACGAATGGGAATGAATGAGACGACTATTTTCATTGCCAGCAACAAGGTCAACTATTGAAGCGAGGTACTCGTCCATTACACTCGATTTCCGGACGCTCCGCGGGTCTAAAGGAGAGTGGAAGCATTAGCAGCGAAAGTTTCTTGGAAGATCAAAGGATTTTTGTAATCCGAGTTAGAGCTACTTAGCGAAAGGGGTACATAACACTTCCAAATTTACAAATAGCTGCACGGTCCATTCTAAATAAGTATCTAGACAGCATAGTAACAACGTTCTTTAGGGACAACATCAAACGTTCTAGTGGGGGACCGTCTACAACTGCTCATATCGCTACCCAGCACAATCGGAGTTCATTTCATTTGGGTGTTGTGTCACAGTACTCACGAAGGCAACAAAATAGTGGACGTACTAACCAGAAAAGGCCGCAGAGTCTTCGAATCTAAGCCTAAGGGACATCGCAGTAGTGGACAACCTCGCGTAATGCGGCGCCCACAAGTAGAATTGGACCTCAACTAATTTGAAGTGCACAATTGGAGCTAGTTCAGTTCATCTAGCATAATTTTTTAGAGAAGGGATTCTAATCTACTTTGGCACAAATCTGTTTTAAAACTTGACAAGCGTGGCCATACTTGCTCGTTCCATAGCATTTTCTAGCGATAAATTCTTTACTACCTGTCGGATGTTGTCCTTTATGGTCGTCAAGGACTGTGGCTTGTTCGTAAATTTATTTAAACCGTGATTTAAAAAAAAAACTCCGAAGAAACAAAACCTAGGGCTCCATTTATTTTACAGATCGAAATTCCATTTTCCTAGCTATATGAAGCCATTAAAAATGTAACTTGTTTATTTAAAAAATGATTACATTTAGAATACAAAATAAGGTTCAAACCTTCGTCGTAAAATTCTTCATTTTCACGCCATTCATCACAACCCAAATAATTCCTATCTTAATCCCTATAAAATTACCTTTAAAATGACACCTAAATCGTCAAAATCCGTCGAGAAACAAAAAAGTTATACCAAAAATAAATCGCCTCCAAAATCGATATGCAGCGGACGCATGCCCAGCAGCACGATTCGTGTCGCCGTAGAGGGTGGGTTTACCTGCTACTTTTTGAGCATTTCTGTGCGCCTGGTGTTTCACCAGAATTTCGTGATAAATTTTCACTGGTTGTGAGCTAGGATTTCATGTATCTTCGGTTCTATATGGACTAGCGACGTGAAACAAAAACCAAAATTTAAGTCAGAGGGTGTAGTTTATTTTTTAGCGTATTTCTGAGCACAGGGTGGTCCAGAATATTTTGTTTTGGGTTGGTGAAGTTATTGGTTGTGTCGGGACGGTGAGTTTGCATACGCGGTGAGTGGAAGAGGGCTGTAGAGTGGCATCGACTGAGCCAGAAGAAGAAGAGTGAACGTCCAACAACTGAGACTGAGGTTGCTGTGTCATATAGAGCGCAGTAGACACCGATCCAGGAAGATCACGACTCTGGTAATGCAGGCAAGTGGAATGAGACCTCAATCAACTAAGCGTGCGAAACCGAAGGCACCTAGCTCAAGATCGAGCTGACTGGAGGCGCTTGTTGATTGAGGACCAGGTCCACTTTAGGGCCACCTTAAGTAAGCAAAGGCTGGATAAGACTTTATTCGATTCACTCTAATGCTTGGTTGTCTAGAATCCATGCTTATTGAGGCACGACCTGGTACACCGTGACTCGAGGCACTCATCGTCTACTGCTCTAAAGGACATCAGCTGACTTATGTACCGAATGGTGCCGTATGTATGGTGCCGTATATATGGGGCCCAGGTTCACCTCGAACACTAACGCTACAATATTTGTAGAATTTGCAACGAAAATTGATGTCCTTGTGGCTGCCTAAGCAAAACTCAAGACACATCATCTTTATTTATGTAAATTTTAGCTTAAAGTTGAGGACATACATATACACACATACATATGCATCCGCCAGTTCATTAAAGGACATAATCGGCATCATGGATGAACTCTATGTAGAAGGAAATCACCTAGAAGCATTTCACGATCTAATTGCATAGACGGGGGGGGATAGGTTCTGCACAAGTTTAAGGGCTTGATTGGGTGGGTCGTTGCTGTAGAGTGTTATTGGTTCAAGCACCCACCGTGGACTTCAGGTTTTCTTCAACCGGAAAGCGTACTAATACCTACTGACACGGACCAAAATGCTAGCTTCGGGGTGTTAGACTGATTATTTATCTCTTAACGTCATCACAGTAGGTACTTGTCGAGGAACCTCCTGAGGAGCTCGAGGTGAATTTTCAGGTAACTTGCGTATGTGTTCCAACAAATACAAAAAAAGTAAGTCATTGAGTACTCAATCTGGAACAAACGGTGCACATATTTTCTTTCTTAAATCCATCTACACATACATTTTCTTTCCAACCTTCGTCCTTCCGTATGACCATTCGTAGGCAACTTCCCCAGCAGTAACAGTCTTAAATCAAAACATCTCTGCAACTAATCTCCTCTCTCGTGTTCTACAATCCACCCTTCAAGTGCTATCATCTTCAAAATGTAAATCCCAAAATTAGCCACATCCCTTAAATTGAATAACAAGATACAGATTAATGTAATCCCTTTCTCTGTAGTACAAGTCCTTACAAAAAAACAAGTCTAGAAGCTCCCCTTTCCGGTACAAGAGCCTCTCCCATTCAAGGAAACCGGAAAATCAAACTTTATTTACATCGAAATGGTAATGGCAATGGAAATGAAAATAGAAATAGATACGCGCAACCACACAGCCTCCATGTCTCCCGCACTAAATTGAAATCCAATAAAATGTGGCTTTCACCCATCTCTGTCGGGGTTCTCCAGGATATTCAGCAAACAACACAAAAACGCCAGTAAATTAAATTCCAAAAATATCAAGTAAAACATAATTCAAAAAAGTCCTTTTTTGGAGGGGGGAGCGCCTTCACCCTTAGGCTTTACCTCGACGACTTCGCTAAGGGAAAACCAGCAGCAGCGCCCTGTGAAAAAGTTACAAGGGAATTTCCATTGTAATGCTCGATGTAAGCCGCATTAAGACTCATTTTGGCCCCAAACACGACAGAGGAGGAGAAGCAGCAACAAGAAATCAAAAAAAAAGAAGACCAGCAAGCAAGAAACTACAAGAAGGCAACGAAATTCGTTTTCAATTCTCAAGGATATCGTTTTGGAAAACAGGATACATGTACGTATACATTGGTAGACCTGCTTATGCGAACCAGGTTGCATTTTCAAAGGGATAACAGGGATAAATAATAGTAATTAACAATGCGGCTGCAGGCTGACGATGCAAAAGGAGAAGGATAACAGGGGGAGGGGGGCAGCACGTAAAATGAGAAATCACCTAGGGTACCAAGGAAATCGAGAACACTTAGGTAATCTTAAACGTGTTTTGCTTGTTGCTGCACAACCAGCCTGGAATCCTTACAAGCCAACAAGACAGCAGAGAAATGTATTATTTCTCATGGAGATGAATGAAAATCCTTGCAAGACAACTTGGTTGGACGTGTTCGTGGAGAAATTGTTTTCCCAAAATTTTATAACACTTTTGATGGAGGTTTTTCGGAAAAGAGCTGTAACTGGCTACAGACGTACCTAGATTCCAACAAAACGCTCGTAAGAGCCAAGGACAATACCACGGTGCTCAGACGTCATTAGCAGTTGAGTTGAAAAGTTACAAGGGTGATGAGACTTTAATTAACCCACCATGGGTAACGTGAGTTGCTGACATGAGTAGGGCACTTAAGTTATGGTTTTTCCCAGGAGAGTAACAACTGAATTCTCTGGAACCACGTACCAATTTTTGGGTCAAAAATTGTCGATCATACTTGGAAAAGGAGTGGGTTTCGGGGATGTGAGAACCATCGTGACCTTTCAGTCAAAAGGAACCCAAACACGGTATCAGTGAGATTTTTATACCACTTTAGGACACCCCCAGGATTCGGCTCTCTGCGAAGCGTTGATATTTTTTCAAAGAGAACACAACTTTTCTATTTTGTGGCACATGTCCAGCCCTCTTCAATCCCTATCGGAAGGCACACTTTTTCGAAACCTTGGTAAATGAAAAAATATGAATGTATTCCCCCGATCCTTCCTCCGAGGCTAAGCGTATTTTCCGAGGACTTTCCACTCCACTCAAAATTTATCTAAGAAAAGATCGTTCCATGCCTGAGAGTAGAAAAGTTCACTTTTAACTTTCGTTTCACAAACTTACACGAAAAAGTGTCGGGACTTTCATTCATATTTCCACCGAAGACAAAAATTGCAAAATCCCCGCAGTTAGAAAGGTCTATGAGGACGAGGAATGGCAGCGGACACTGGCGTTCGAAACGAGGATGGAGAAACAGCTGAACGCCACCTCTCCATTCACGCAGTCAATCTAGAACAGGTCGTGACTGTCTTTTAGCCAGAGATTTTTTGTATACTTTAGGGCGCGAAACTGCTACTATCGTAGGAAGACACGTCCTGCTCGAGTTCGTTAGAAGTATAGGATTCTTCTCGGGACAGTGAACCCAAACCGACTCTTCATACCTTAATTAAACCACGCCTCACTTCACTCGAATATTCGGACAGATCTGGCCTAGGCTGGAACAGAAACGTTCAAAAAGTTTGATCTTTCTGGAGTCATGAAGGTGAAGGACAACGATAGCTGAGCTCAGATACCAGTTCAACACCGATAGTTGGGCTCAGCGTTCCTGATCTGTCCTGTCTGATGACCTCCAGCTTGAATAGAAGTCTACACGTAGCGAGCGGCTCACTCACAACTTGCCTTTCGGTAGGATGTTTAGGGCAGTTCCAAGTCTCGCTAGCTCTTTATCGTAGCACTTGGCTGGAATGTCTCTGTGGTCTCGCACCCAGCATAAGTTAAAGTTGAACTGCTCTTCCATCTCCATTGGAGAGGAGCGGGAGTCTAGAGCAACCTTTGAAGTGAAAGAGAACGACTCCACGGACTTAATTGCCGCTTGAAGCAGTTAGCTAAGTACTAAGGCTTACTGGGCAGGCTTGTTCGTTGAGACCCAGGTTCACCCCGAACTGTAGCCGCACTTAAGTAAGCAAGTAAGTAAGCCAGATATTACATATATTACATGTCAGATAGGACAAGACTTCCTTAGGCTTCCTAGACACGGAGAGTCACGTCATAGACGCGTATAAGACATCAGAATTTTCGCCTAAAAAATGCTTCAGTGAACTGGAAGGCGAAAGGTTGAGTTGAGAGCCCACCCCACTTAGAGTTTTGGATCCGTAATATCCAAAAAGGACTTAGTCTTTCCAGATTTCGGACCAAATGAAGTCAAAGTTTCGACATTCCCCATATTCCTACTTTTTGAATATAGAACATTTAATGGAATTTCTAGGACGATTTGGAATTTACAAAAAATTTTAATTGACCCTGTTGCAACCACTTATTCTACTCGTAGGGTGGCTAAAGTACCTAAACCGCGGAGAATTTCTTTTATGCACTTTTATGCCTGCACTTGTCCAGTCAGCCCCTAATTGGGCTACCTAAAGTCATGCAAACGCAATCGACTGATCATTCCAAACGACAACCTCGTTCAAATCTCGCAAACGAGTCCTAATAACTCGTAAACTAATTAAAATTTCCTAAACAAATGCCCCTCATTCGGGGCACTTATTTCCAGGAATTGTAAAATCCTTTTTCTCCTCGTTTATCAGTTCATTGCGTTCTCATTAGACAGTAACCATTAGAATGACATACAACGCAAGTGAACAAGCTCACTATAAAAATCAAATTTAAATTTTTCCTCATAAATAATTTACCGTTCCCACCCCCATGTTACACATACCGTAGCGGGGGAGATACGGAGCACGATTGCCTAAAATATCTCGAAAGAGTCGATTTTTCGGAGAAATGTATCTCATTATCGCTCTTAAGATAGTCATTTTCGAAGAGAGAAATACTTCGTTTGTGCGCAGGGCCTTCGCACGATAAGAGATATTTACGCTATTCCGAAAATTCGGAGTAATAGAAGCAAAATAGCTCATAACCAGAAAATATGATATATTACACCTGTTTTTTGGTGGGTGTCACATGAGTGGTTCTCCCATTCGATTAACCCTTTCGTCGATGGAAAGGTCGTCGTCCTTCGTGGCAGTAAATATGAGAATATTCTCCTTCAACTTGATGATGCTACAGGGGGATCCTCGAAAATTACTTTTAACAACTATTAGACTTCGAAAAGCACTCAATTCAAATGAAGGTCCTTGAACGGTTTATGATTATTTATAGTTTCAACTAAAATTCTTATCAACGTTCTGAGAACGTGTCAGCCAAGTGCGTTTGGGGTGGACCACTGGGTTGACCTTGAAATTAATTGGGAATCACGTTGAGGAATTTGATATTTGAATTAAACCAGGGTCAGATCTAGTCTATAGGGATACGCGACGAAAGGAAATGAAATAATTTTGCCAATTTAAGCATTTTTCCTTCGTGTCTTGTGTAGCAATGAATAGCAGGAGTTGAGCGACAAATACATACGAGTACGTACGTATGTGTGTTGCCTAACGTTGGCCTTGGACTTTGTCTCATTCGTGATTGTGAAAAAAAAATCCTTTTCAGTGACCTGCTTTAAAATGTTGATTGGCGAATGGGTTAATTGGATTCAAAAAAAAAAAAAAAAAAAGATGGAAAAGGAATTTTTAGTATCCTGTCGATGGGGTTGATAAAAATTTCATTGATGAAGGATTTTATCAATTTTTTAGATATGACTGATAGAAGGACCGGTGCTGGTGGAATGCCCGAATTTGGAAATTAAGAACACAGACGCCATTGGAATATTTAAAAGAGAATTTGGTGGGCGAGTCCTAGAATATGACCCAGTTAAGGTTTTTTTTTAAATGGGTTTTGCATTTCAAAGGGAATTTTAAAGGGTGCACTTGGGTTTCTTTATTTAAGGACATTAGTCAGTGAGCAAGTACGAGTGTCTCTCTTGTCAATGAAGTTGAGTATACCTAGTCTAATGTGCGATAGTTGGGTGCATATCTCGTCATTGTATTCCGAATAATTGCTCAGCGGCATTCAATCATGGACACTGGCTCTGAAAACTGTAGAACCTACTTTAAAAATAACCAAAGCAATCAATCGATTTTTGCATTTAAAGGAATTAATCTATTCCTCTTCCTGGAAACAGTGAAATGGAAGAATGACTGAAACTGACTGAAAGTAAGCGCTATCGATGCTTTAAAAAACAGCTCGTCAGGTTTTTGAATCCGAAACAAATTAAAAATCTGTTTGAATTACAATTTTGGTTCAACATGTGCCAAAAGGAATTAACGGACAGGACACTTTTGAAGAACGGGTCCATCTTGTTCATGTGCGAATGAAAGGAAATAATACCGCGGAACCAATTTGAGTTCAAAAGAAACCACTCAGCAGGACACGCTACACAAAACTGATTTCAGACGCTGATTGGAATTTCAAAGCTAAACGTTGTACATCTATGCGCCTAGTGGATATCGAAAAAAGATATAACACGGTCTGGATCGACGTGAATTTCCGAATCGTCTTGTAAAGATGAAAGCATCTATAGTGTATGAGAAGAAATTTCTTGTAACAGATAAACAACACACGAAAACTAAGGTTAATAATGGGTTACCACAAGGCAGATACAGTGCACCGTTTCTATTTAATATCTACATACGTTTCTGAAATGCTGAGGGACTTGGGTAACTCGTTAGCATTTGCTGTCGACGTTATTCTGTAAAGAAATGGCTCGAAAATCCAAGGCATTTAAAATGAGTTTCAGAGTAATTTTAATAAACTTCAGGCATTCTGCTCAGAGAGGAAACTCAAAATGTAAATCGATGCTGCTGATATTCAGCTTTAAGATGGAACTAGAAAAAACTTACGAATAAGAAGCTCTAACAGTTCTCGCATCGAGTCAAAAGCTGTTGTGTAGTACTTTGGTTTCAGATGAACTGAACAAATTCTTGTACAATAATGAGCAAACAAATATGCAGGCAAGAGAAACATTTACGTCTCTGAAAAACCTTTTCTATTCAAAGTATCTAAAGCCTGATAATAAGGTCATATGCTATTAAGCATAATAAATGGAAAAGCTGCGTATCCAAGCATGCATGCTGGTGTACAGAAGACCAAATTCCGACTTTTGACATCATGTCTAATAAAAGATGTTTGTAGGATGCTTCCAGTGTGTCTAGAATCGCCAATGCCAAGGCTGGCATATGTACATCAGCACAACTGGACGGATAAGAACAAGTGCAACAAAGAGAATGGAAACGAATGTCAAGGTATACAATTTAGAAGCCGTTGCCCCAATTGTAGCAATCCAAATCGCAAGAGAATGCTAATAATACTAGTACTGAAGCCCAATTGCACCAGAAGAGATAGCAGTACCCTTGTCTCCCATTTACATCAGAAGAGATAGCTCTGTCTTGATAATGTCTACCCAGAATTCCTGATACACACTGGACCTAAGACTAAACGATGGCTAGCGACGTTTTACTCAAAAATTATGGAAACGGGTGAGCTCCCACAGGCTTTTACACATGCGAACCCACATCGTTCTTCTTATGCCCAGAAAAGATCCTAACAAATCCAAGAGCTACTGACCACTCGCTGTACTCAGTACGTGCTGCAAATAACTGGAATATGTGACCAGAACAAAACCAGCCCAACAGTGAATGAACACATTCCCATCGATTAACCGAACCCGGAAAAAATGTCCAAACCATTCGTCCCGTTTGACACAGTCTGGCGACCTGCAGTAATCTATAAATCTATCTATAAATCCCTGAAGATTATACCAGGCAGGAAGATGGCTCACCTTCTCATCAACATGCTGCCTAATTGGAAGTACCGAGTCATTATGAATGACACCAAGAGTGACATAAAAAAGTTGTACAATGGACTGCCTCAAGGGTCAGTGCTGACACACTCCTCTTCAATCTTTAGCTAAATAATACTATCTGTCTTGTAACAGGGACTTTGAAACCTGCAGCGACTTATTGGTTTCTCGTACTGAGTCATATAGCACCACCAAACATTCACCACTGTCATGCACTGCTTCTAGAACTCGCGTAAGCAACTAATGACCTTCTGCTCTAACGTTCCAAGAAGAGAAGATACAATATTTAAGACCAAATCTATATCCATCAACAAAAATATTCCAAAAACGGAACTGGGGAGAGGCACTCGCCCTACCATTTGATTTCCGCCGTTCAGACTCCCCTGAAAAAAGCAGTCGTTTCTAAGCTGAGGTCCTAGCCGTCAGAAAAACCTCCAACCTAGCATTGAGATACTGCAATTTACTTTGTTAGTTAGGCTGCTTCGTGATCAATCTTTTCTGCTTCGAGCTGATTCGATTTTTATTCCAAAAGCTGTCACAAAGGGGAGACTCTTTCACATTGCATCTGCCGACAGCAACGCTTTAAAACTGCCTACCATTTCAGTCAGGATTTTGAGACTATTCTGGTCAAGGTTCAAGAGGAAGCTATACTTCAGATTGAGAGAGGAATAGTGTGCGCCTCTTATATAAATCTTAAAATCTTTTAACCTCCTTCTCCACTGATCCTTAACCTTTTCTTATCATTCCATTTGAAAAACTTTTAAGAAAAAAAAGTTGTAAAGTTGGGGGGAAACATTAACAATGTTTGGCATCTGAAGGACAACCCAAACCGGTAACTAAAACAATTGTCCAAGACAACATTATGTACATTCTCTCTCACTGCTTTCAAACAAATTAGGACATCTCCCAACCCACACCAGCACAACCAGAAAGAAAAACCCTTCCATATATGATTTTAGTTTTAAAACCAACATTCCTCGCAATCTACTCGAGCTGATTGCCATTTTGCGGGCCATTCCATTCCTTTTTACCAGAAACTAAACCAAGATAACCTCATCATCCAGAAGTGAAAACTTTTCCCTTCCGATTTTCCAAGAAGGACGACATCAAAACCACACTGAAACTTTCATCTTACAATTAAGTCCTGACCAACGTCGTTCAATTTGCTTGTTAAAACAATACCAATAAAATTTAAACTTTTCCCTTAGTCGTCGGTAGTGGAATCATCATCGTTTATTAGAACCGGACGGACCGAACGGACCTGGCTGTGCCTGTAGGCACTTCACATTCCTACTGACCTACTGTGGTCCCTTTTTCATTCAATGTCACAGTACAACGGAGGCAAAGACAAAGCAAAAAAAATTGTATAAATAATCCCATGGCCATGGTTCTGACCTATTCCAACCTCAACCTTGTGGCCTCCCCTATAACAGACATAGACACTTACTCAACAGACCCATATTCCGATTCAAGAGTTCTGTTAACTTAAAGTTTCCATGCGAGCTACACACAGTACACATGTCAATCAGGGTGCATCTCCCTCTCTCTCTCTTGTAGCGAGCAAGTGAACTTCTTAACTTTAAAGAGGGGGTGGAAAAAACAAAACCAGAAAAACATCGCTCCTTCCAACCACTCATCACCCCTGAAGCCAAGTTGTTCTAAACAAATGTGAAAACGGAACTAAAGTGCGGGGGACCAAGTCCTATCCTTGTGCTGAATGAGGGTGTCCCTTCGCATACTGGATAAATCGTGCCAGCATCCATAGGACGGTTTTTCTGTGTCATGTGGTAAGAGGTGGGGCTGGCAGATGTAAGCTGGGGGAAAAAAGTCCGGTAACGCTCCATGAAGTTGCTCCTTTAATGGCCTTGTGACTACTTTCGATGGAAGGTGAGAAAAAATTGAGGTTTTGGTTCCTTTTTTTCTTTTTATAAAATCCAAAAATGTTGAGAGGTTGGTAAGTTTTCGACACAATTACGTGGCGATTAAACAGTTTCAGCCACCACCACCATCTTGTCTTCGGTGACACCTGTGTTGGAATGATGGTCCTTTGTACGGGAATTTTTCGGTGGGACAAGGGTTGTGTGCTTTTGGTTTTACTGTTGACTTTTCGTTTAGTTTCGTCAGGCAAAGTCACTCAAAAGTGCACCACCACCACCATCAGCAGCAGCAGAAATGAGCTTATAAACGCTGTGTGCTTCTTTGTGTGGGTTTTTGTGTGCATTTTTCTGTTGTACAGTGGTGAGATTGTGGTAATAGTGCAGAGGTTTGACAGCATTTTCTGGTGGATTGTTCATGTTAAGGGGCTATGCTGAAAGCTTTCGGATGTATGACAGGAATTAACGGGTTGTTTTGCTTGAAAATGTTGTTTAGGTTGACAGCCGATGGAAGTGGAAGCTTTGGGGTTGCCACAAGAATTTGGAACGTCAGAGGAGAGCATGAATTTGTTGCCTCAAAAGATGCCATCATTGCCGTAAAGAAGGAGATCCGCTGCTCTGTTTTTAATGACGGTTTCACGTTTACTGAAAAAGGCCGAATCGATTCCCATGAGCCTTGGTTAGCGAGAAAAATAGAATGTTTCCGATCTCTATGCAAACAGTGATCATCGGACCATCATATTCGAGACAATAGAGCCAAAAGGACTTCAGTACCAAAAAGTCACTAAAAAGTTACAAAAGTTAGGTCGGAAAAGAGATGCCCAGCTGAAGAACAGGATAAACAGGTGGAAATTTCAATCATATGAGGATGCGACTCATTCATGCCACGCAAAGCCACGGAAAATGGGGAACAAGCTGGGAGCTGACTGCCTCAAAATTGGAAGGCGCCAGCAGCGAGAAGGTAACGCATACTTCGCCCTACAGGAAACCATTAAAACTCAACCATAGTCGTATACGTACCTCTATCCAAGGGGCCTGGTTGAAGAAAAAACGGCAGAGACTGGTATTCATGAATGCTAGACAAAGTAAGGAAAGTTCTGGAAAGAAATGTTCGCAAACGACTTGACCAGTATACCGAAGGAGAAATCGGGCTTTCCGGCCGACAATATGGGAACGAAGTACCACTTATGCGATATTAGCAATAAACGATATCGCATTTGAAGGTATACCTGGGACCAGAAGCAAAGGAGGGAAGCAGCAGTAGCTACTCTCGACATCAAAAACGTCTTCAACTCGGCCAACTGGAGCTTCACTATGCGAAATCCTTAGTACCTGCTGCGACTAATTACAAATTATTTCGCAGATAGAACCCTTTTCTACAATACAGACGAAGAGCCGAAAAGATAAAAAAAATTACAAGAGGAGTCCCACAGGGATCAGTCTTGAGTCCAGGCGTGTAGAACATTATGTACTATGGAGTATAGTACATATATGGAGAGAGCAAGGGAAGTGGGCATAATCGTATTCTCCGAAAACCCTAGAGGACGACACGCAACACTACAGCAACACCATCGATATGGCTACGCTCATCAGGTCTAGAATTAGCAGATCTCCTTGTCGATTCGAACTTGAAGGCTCGAATTCGAAGATTCTCTTGGTTGGAGCGCTGTCGTCCATTCGCTAATTGTGGTCGATCCAATATAGTCGACATGTTTTAGCCTTTTGGACTACATTCACATCTTCGTATAGCGCGTAAAGTTCTTGGTTGTATCCACTCCTTCTTTCGCCGTCCTCGACCACAGGGCCAAAAATTTGACGAAGAAATTTTACGCTAAGTAGCACCCAATATCTGCTTTGCTATCCTGCTCATCGTCCAGCGCCGTAGAGCAGAAATGTCGGGATTAGCAATCTGTAGAGCATGCATTTTGTCTTCGAAATTAGGAGTGATGACCATTTCTGTTTTGCCAGACCGAAGTAGCACCGGTTTCCAAGGGTCAGTCTTCTTCGAAAATACACAAAGGTCTCATTTATAAGGTAAATAACTCCTTAACTACCTCCTTTAAGGCTAGTGACGTTTTGTTCTAGGTTTGGGTAGTTGGGGTTTGGCCTTTTAAAGGCTCTCGTTTCGCCTGTTATTGCCGTGAAAGCTTCTTCTAAACCACACTGAGAGCGACCAATGATGTCGATATCGTCTTTGTATCCCAGCAGCTTTGTTGAAAATTGTGTCTTTATCGCGTTTTGCATCCCTTTTTTTCTCCAGTGCTACCCGACACAACTGGACCAATTTCGTCGCGATTCCGTATTCAGCCATCGTCCAGGAGAAAATGTCGCAACCTAAACTTCCATCCTTCAATGCCTCTCAAAGCAATAAGAACAATAAAATCGGCCCTGAATACGTTTACGATTTCTCAAAGTGTTGAATTTATTTATAACATCCTTTTCCTCCCATTTCCTTAGCATATCCCTAAAATAAATTTATTCACATCCTCATTGCATTTTCCACCGACCAAAAAATAATTTGATTGCATAAACTTTTCCCTCCAAAAAAAAAACAACATCAAAACCTAAGAAAAAATCCTATTTTATATGCTCACCACACACATCCTGGGCCTGAGAGTACAAATTGAACCACCGAATGTACCTGAAATACCACCATCATCATCATCATCATCGTCATGCAGGAATCCCCAATGAGGATACAAAACAGCATAAAACAGATCAAATGTACGAGAGTGAGATTCCAAAAGTTTCAAAGCCCTTTCGAGCTAACCTAACCTAACCCCTTCTCTGAGAGAAGGACGAGGCAAAAATGTTTACCAGATTAGGTCAAGCAAATGAAATGCAGATTAGTTTCCAACGAGTTTCAGTCCTATTGTAACGGTACAACAAAAAAAAAAAGGATACAAACTGCAAAAAAAAAGTCTCCCTTTCCAGGTAAGAGAGATTATTTTTTAACCATGCCAAGTAGGGTGGGAGCAATGAGGTCTGTAGGGTATATTCCTTCGCTGGGATGCATTAGTGAAGCCAACTGAAACAGGCTTCGGTGGCCACTTTTCTTCTTTTTTTGTCGCCAAAATGATAAGGCGATTACATTTAGGCTTTGGGAGCAGGAAATATGGATTAAAAAGTATTCTTTTTCATTTCCAGCGACCGACCAGCGCATCTTTTGGTGACATTTTCATATTCATGGCTTTTTTTGAGGGTTGGCTAAGGGTTTTAACAAGGGTTTTCCCTGATGGTGGGCTTTTAGATTGGTCAGCACTCGAGGGAGTGGTGAGGATCCCAGGGGATTGGAGACAGTTTGCTATGTTGTGGGTGCAGTTACTTTTTATTTAAGTTTTGAGAAAAGCCTCAAACTTTGAAAGTTTAATGAGAACAGAATCATGCTACCTTAACCCTCCTGTCAAAATGGTCCCAAGACAATATGAGGTCACTGTACGGAGATTAAGGCGATCAAAAAGGTTCTGTGGCGATGAAGAGGAGGGTGATTTCTGTGCAGGTTTTTCACTGACAGGATAGCCGCGTTGAGGTTCATACGGATGACCTTACCTTACTGTTGACGACGCTAGCAAGCCTTTGGCTCTGCATGTAGAATGTTTGGGCTCTTAATAGGCCGCGTACAGTCGTACAATTAGCAGAAGCCCAAGCCTGATGTAGTGCAGGCATTGCAACCATTCAGGAATAAGAATCCCATAGGCGTACCAGTAGAGGTGCAGTAAACTGGGAGGAGTTATGATTCCTATAATCCTGATCATAACCCTGCCGAACAAAAGGAAAGGAAGAAGAAGACAAGGAGGACCAACATCTGTGGCGTACACCATGGTGATTGCTACAGAGAGCAGAGGAAGGTCTCATATGGATTTGTCAGACACGAATTTGCCATACGCAGCAGACTTGTGATCTTGAGCTTCCGACACGAGAGTGAGCGTCGTCGACAATCTGCATCAAAGCTAAATTCACCAGCATTAGCCCCCACAATGTTTCTAGGAACTCCTCGACAAGACTTATGAGTAACGTCCCCAACATTGAAATCGTGTTAGGCGACATCATTCTCGTGTTGCGAAACTCACAAGCCAACACCGGAGGCAAAATATTTCTGTAAGGCCGACGAGAATGACATAAATGGCACACTCAAGCGGGCTGTCATTGCTCCGTTGGCTAGTATTGAAGCAGAAGCTTCCAAAATGCGTTCAGCGATAAATGAGGCCAAAAACAAGCAAATCCTGCCAACAAGAAGGAACATGAACCACTTCGGCGAACTGGACAGAACTTCACAGTCGACAACTATAACTTGAGCTAGGAAAGGATTTTGTCTACCTTGCCCCTGCTATAAATTCAGATAATAACACCTCAGCAGAAGCGGAGATTGATTCTTGTCAATCGCTGTTCTTTGGTCTGAGAAGGTAATGGAATAGTTAGCCCTAACTATACAAGACGCTCATCATCCCACCCTTGCTTTATGGCGCTGACGCATAGACGGTATCGAAAGCGGAAGAATATATTCTCGGTCGTTTTGCATCGACGTGCCTTGAAAGAGCAGATTCAACGTGCTCAACGACGAACTTAACGACCTGTACAGCGACATGGACCTGGTCAGAAAACTCCGCATTGGTCGCCTAAGATGAGTAGGACACATAAAGCGACACAAGTCCTCCGACCTGCAGAGGATTCGAATCTAACCCAAAGGGACGCCGCAGTAAAGGAAAATCTCACATTAGATGGTAGGCACAAGTACAAGGAGACCTCAGCACACTTGGAGTGTGCAATTGGAGGTAGTAAGCTAGGGACTGGACTAACTGGATAGGCTTGTACGTTGAGGTCCAAATTCACACTGCGTAAGTACATAAGTAAGTTAGCATAGCCACATTCTATTTCAATATTAAGGCTGACATTGTCCCTCAACGAGATAGCTGAACAGTTCAAGTTTATATGGGTGTCCTGAGATGGCCAGAATTTAGAGAAGTGGTGGATGAATTGGCAAAGCAGGGCGCTCGTTCAACTCATCCTACCGAAGAAGTGGAGCTCGGCATTCATGTCATTACCTCTTAAGATGGATGCAATTCACAAACCAATCGCAGATGGGCAGATGCCACTAAGTGGAAGGCTACACGATAGATTCCGCTTAAGACGGATCAAAATTGCTCACTAAAACGACCTTACATTAGCACAGCAAAGGGCTAATACATTATACGCCCTAGATCATATACAGTCCGTTGTCCTTGTAAACTTTTATATTTTCGTCTCAAGTCCGTCTATACTCGAATGCAGGTCAGCCACTTGCATTTAACATACACCCCACTGCCGATTAAATGTCGAATTACTTAGTTTTATCCATCCTAGGGCCAGCAATTAAAACTCACCCGAATGTCCTTCGAATTCCATACTCAATACTGCAACGTCTCTCAAATTGTCTTCTTCTCGAAGGACAAAGACACTCCAGCTACCCTCAAGCGTGTTTCCATTAAAAATTAAACTCTCCAAAGTCCAAATATTAAAACAACCCAACACACAACAGGGAGAGTTTCATGACGCATCCTTAAGGATATCCCACTTATCAAGGGGAAAGAGAAAGAAGCACACTTTTCTTCGATGCGATTAAGTGAATTAAAAAGTTTTCATTTAAACTCAGTCTTCCCGGTGACGAATAATGAATGGGATGAGCACCGAGCTCAAGCAAAATGGGGCTAAAGTCTCAACTAGGATACAAGACTCCTGATTATCTGCAACTACTTACATACATATACATATAAAACGGGCTCTCCTTTAAGTAATCGAATAAATAGTTTCATTTTTGTTGTTATTGTTGAGAAGGTTTTTGTACATTCAAAACAAGGATTAACCCAAGGACGTATTTTAAAATGAAAACAAACAAAAAAAATGGAAAAGTTTCCTTATAAGAGTGAAGGTTGAATTCAATATAAGGACCGGTACCAGCTTAAGAGTTATTTAACTTTTTTTTAATGTCGGAGGTTGTGAATATAAGGACGATCGTAGAATGGCTATACTAAGCCGAAAACGAAGGAAGGACGAACTTACAAACAAACATTATGAGGGAACGGGTTGGAATAAAATGTTTCCCTGAATATTGTCGTCAACAAGGATTTCGTGAGTCGTTTTATTTTCAAAAATGCATTAATGCAATCTGTGAAATTTTGCGTTATCCTGGGAGGGGCTCGAGGGGTCTACATATAGCGATGATGATGATGGGACTACAATGACAGTCTAGTTAAGTGTACTGTTCCTCATAAAGGTTACACGCCAAAGAATGAAGTCATTTATGTCGGTCGAATTATTAAAAAAGTTGAGCACGAGTAGATGGAGAGCGCTAAAGCGCCGAAGGCACGAGTTTATATCGAGAGGATAAATTCTCTCCATGAAATTTCCCAAAAAGTAATCCTTGTGCAATATTCCGAAGCTAGAAAAACTTTTAATTGTGTCGATTGGTATTCATCGAAGCTGCAGGCAAGACTGGAGAATGCGTTAAGTGAGAATAATAAGGTAAACGCTGTTCAGCGGAGGGGAGGAGGCTAAAGACGTTGTGCATAATTATGGAAGAGAGTCAAATTCTGGACAAGGAACTTTTTTAATTTGGCTTCAAAGTTACTTGAAAGGCATTTTTGATATACATACATAGATGGGAAGGCATGGATAACTCTTTGGCAAGGATATGTGGGCTAGAGAGTGCAGTGGGCTATAGCAGAGCTCTTACAGGAGCATCATCTGGGTTGAAGGATGGGATGTGGTGCCGTCTGAAGAAGCCGAAGCGAAAATCAAAGGACGAACGGCGGAAGCATGCCATGGGCGAGATGTTACAGTGGCAAGAATAAACAAAGAATTCACAAGGAAGGGTCTTCCGAGTGACGGGTTACTCTCTCTGTTTACCACGAAAGGTTACTGATGTCAGCTCTTAAGTTTGGGTTCATCTTAATGGTTGATGCTCATGTGATGCTTTTTGTTAACGTCGAAGAAGTATGTATCCCAGCTTCGGGACAACTTACATATGGCAATGTTGGAGGAATAAGTTCATAACAGGCCCCTCTCAAGGACAAAAGATTCCTTCATTTCTGTGGATACTGGTAGTCTTCAGTCGTTGGATGGAAGTGTTGTATATGTACAACATATGTTGTTGGCCTTTCAAAAGGGTAATCGAATCGATAACATCTGCACCCCACAAAAAATTAGGACGGCTCTTGTGGACTGGGAAGGAGCCAATCCTCGTAGGACCGATATTATTCTTTTCATTTTAAGATAAAATCTGGACGACTTTTGCTTGAAGCAAAAGTCTAGAGAAAAACCGAATCCAGAGGAGTGTCTTGGACATGCAAAAAAAAAAAAAAAAAGAATTTTTTGAGTGTATACATATGTTTTAGCATAAACGGAAGGGATTTACGGGGAGGTTTTTGGCAAGACATGCAACTCTAAACTGAAGCAAGACGACTGGGTCTACTTATCCATTATCGAACCCATCATGCTTTGTAAAGTGTTTATACAGACGTATCGCACATTCAACGTGAGTCAGGGTTTTTGTTATTCCCCTCTAGTTACTCTAATAATCCATGAGGAACAGTTTGTAGCTGTGTTTCAGAAGTGGAAACCTATCAGAATCCAGGAGAGTAAGTATATACATATGTATGTACAACTACTTGGCAAGTCAACAACTCTGGCAATATCCTGACAGTGACGTTTCGAGTTAATTCACTTAAGTTTCCCGACTATTATAACGTCGCGTCGTAAGGAACGAAAGGCGCATGTAGTGGCTAAAAACTTGAATATTTACATATATGGAAACAGCCATAGGTACAATCACAAAAGCTGTAAAGACGGTCTATAGTACCTCATTTGCTAAATGTCTTGAATTAAAGTGAAAAAAAGCAGCAACTTTCGAACTCCATGGAAGAACGCCGTAGCTCTAACCCAGCAAGAAAGAGGCTTAATCTAGACCAAAGATAATCAGATACACCAACCCAGGAATTTTGAGGAAGAGATACCTGCGAAGACACGTTTTGTGTTTGTGCCTGTGCTTGGGTTTAACTTTCTAGAAAATCACGGAAATCACTTGACACATAGAGCGTTGCTCGAACTCCTAAACATCAGCTTCCCTCGCACCCACAACCAGCCAAGCTTAAAGGTACACTTTCACAACCTTTCCTTTTCCAGGTAGTTTTTCAGAAGCAAACACAGCGACCGCAAATGGAAACCTAGGGGCCGATGAGCTCACTATTCATAGCCAATCATTCTTACATTGAACCCTAAGAGCCGTCTACACGGTTAGCAGATGCCTTTATATGTATGTATATACATATGTATATCGACAGTTCACCACCTTGCTCGGAATGCTTATGAACAGGAAGATGCCAAGCACTCAGTATGGCTTGAGGAATTACTCTGTCCAGTGCGTGGTTACTCCTGGACCATATGTTGCGGTCGGAAAAGAATTGGATGGAAATATGAGCTGCGGAGAATAGAAAACCAACAGAAGCAGCTGATACAAGACACAAAGCATGCGTACCCAACGACAGTCCAGGAAACGGCTTAAGTCTGGGAATGGGGATGAGGTTCAGTGCTTATCGGCTGGCAACTCTATGTCAGGACCAGGTATAGGAATCTTACTTGTCAATCCGGAGGTAGGAGCAGTTGTCTTAAGACTGTCTCCCCCGCCACCTAAAGTTGCAGCACGAACGGGCCTTCGATGGCTTAGGACAACTGCTCCTGCTTCTGCAGTACGGTACTCTATTTCGTTTTTTGGTCAGAAGTAACGCTTGACACAACGACAAAAGTTGCAAGAATTTAGGGAAGAGAGTAATACAATTGGCTGTGACACTAGCGAACATTTTCTCTTGGATCCATTGGATTGTGTAAGCTATTTGAGAACGGTCCAACGACCTACTTTTTACTGCGAACTTGCAGCTGTCTGCGTGGCAGAGACCATGATCTCTTTTGATACCGGGCTTCACCATCGTGTTCAATGCTAGTCTAGTTTTATAGAGGCTTGCATGACATCCAGGGACATAATTAACGATTTTTTTTCTAAGTCCAGGAAGACAAGGCTGGATTCTATGAATGTATTATCAAGGTGCACCCTCCATCTTATAGCAGTTACGGAGTTTAGGCGCAGCTGTGTAAAGATTTCCTGAGAATACCAGTCTAAGGACTCAACCACACCTATCGATACCTACTACTATGCTACTGGAATGTTCGATTACCATTATGTAAGGATACTCCGACCTTCGATTCCCCATTTGCAAGTTTTTTTCCTAAACAAATGTCCACTTCAACCAGGATATCTCACAATTACCTTCATAAATCCCTTTCATCCCTCCAACCGCAATTCATTCACCGATCCTTCTCGCCCGCTTTGAGTGTGTACCCAACAATCACATCATCACGAAACCCAATTACTCAGCCGGAATAAAAAAATTTATTCCAATTACACAATTCCACACAAGGAACACCAGCAACATGAACAGGACAACACAAACGATGTCCAACTATAAATCAAAACCATATTGCACCCACAATCGTACGAATACGTACGGATTTTTCCTTTTTCATCCTTTCTGCAGAGACTCAACAATCATCATCATTTCCTTCAAGAATTCGACAACAAAAAAAAAGGAGCAGAAGCATCACTGAGAGTTTGTTGTTGTTTTTTGTGTTTTTTTTTTATTCCTGAATTATTGTTAACCGAACCATTAAGTACGGTGACATAGCTTTTTATCCTTTTTATATCCTTGTGCTTATCTTTCAATGACCATCATTTCTTCTCCATGTACTTTGTGTTACTCATCTTTAGCGTGGTGTCTTCCTGTTGTTGTTGTTGTTTTTCTCGTTGTTTGTGTCCTTTTGCTTTTGTTTTTTGGTTTTCGTTTTATTGCACCTTATGCCGTAATGATGCTTTGCTTGTTTTATTACCTATTTATGTGTATATGTGAACAAAGAAAAAAAAAGGACATCTTCAAGAATTTAACACCGGAACAGAAGAACAGGACGAATTATCTATTTTTTGTTCTCTTCCCGTTTTGGTGAACAAAAATTTGTGTTGCGTAATAAAAATATCCTTTTTGACAGAGGATTGTACTGCTTACACACGCACTCAATGAACGGGGGAGGGGACACAAGAAAGGATTTCCTTTTCCGCTTTTGCTTTCGCTCTAATCTCGGTGTCCAATTGTTGTATCGGGGGAGGTGCCTGTAATTTCATTTCACTTTTATCTGGTTTGTTAGAGAACAAATAAAGCGCGAATAATTCACTTTGCGGGAAGGAGGAGGCAGGAGGAACGAAGGAATTTGATCCTTTGCGCGTTAAGGATTCCAAAAAGAAATTCCCTTGTGGGATCAAAAAGGTGTCGCACAGGGAAAGGTCAATGGAAGTTTAATTGAATCTTGTAGATAAGGTAATTGGGTCAGAGGGTTACCGGGATTTCCCAAAAAGGATTTCGAAAATGTCTATTCAAGCTTAAAGGAATAAATAGGATTCAAGAAGCAAAGCGAGGTCATGGAATTATGTTAAACAGGAAGGAAGATGAGTTAATGAAGTGAAAAGGAGCTGACTAATTTGAATGTGGCCAGAGTCGGACATGTTTTTCGGTGGTAAGCATTTTTTTTTATTTTAATTGAGGGACGAAAGGTCCCTATGGGACGGGGATTTTAATCCGCACTTACTATACTCTACAGATCGGTATTGTTGACCCCAACAAGTACTTAGACTACGTAATTCCAAATCAAGATTTCAATCCAAAAAACTATTCCATCCTTGTTCCGAAAAGACAGGAATGGGAGTCTAACACATCAATAAATGAACAGGACTTCAAGGAGATGGGTCTAAAATAGAAATAGGAACAGGAGTATACTACAAATTAAGGATCCATACAAACCCCCAAATAAAAGCAGCGACTTGCATTCGTCTCCATTGATGGAGGAGCTACATACATATGTATGTCAATCCTTACAAGGAAAATAAATGCATCTCGGGTTACAATCGTTGTATAAAATCGCCGGAGTACTGCAAGAGCTGTCAGGATGTGGAAGAAATTTAAAGCATCAAACCATTTGTCTAAGGGAAATCAGAATAGGTCCCCGCAAAAACACTTGACGAGGTGTACATACATCCGAACAACCTAACCTAATCTAACTTCTGGAACCCATATACACTCTTTCTTGAATCCGTTGGAAGTGCATGTTGAGTTAAAACGGTTTGGATAGCAAAAGAAGTTTGCTCGTAGTGCAGAAGGACATGCACATCTAGTGAGTTGTAGTTTCCTCTACATCTTGGGCTCCGCAACGCCGAGTCTTTGCCCTTTGATCAAGGGCACAGTATGCAGTGAAAACATTTATAAGTTCCAAAATTGCACCTCTACATTGCCCTATCAGTATTCTCCATCTATTAAGAGTCTAGGGTTAGCCATGATGGCCTGAAAGGGTTGCAATCGTCATGATGAGTCGACGCTACGACCTACGCATTTGCAGCAATTCTACACCTCCCACACCAGCAACTACTAAAGGAGCAATCATGAGGGTAGAAGCTTCAGAAGAGCCTTTCTTAGGACCTGAACCCACGATAGGTTTGTCAGCGTTCTTGGTTGAGGCTTTCACTGACGGTTGGGTCACAAGCGAAGGTAGCATTACTCTCCAGAATGCAGACAAACTAAACGAATGGTCCCTGACGTCTGAAGGCGTTTTTTTGCTATTTTTTTTAGGAGAAACGACTGTAGACAACCTACTGGCGTTCTTACGGGCCACTAGACCTTTACCAAACGTCTTATTCTGCTAGGTTTAAGTGACTCTGTCTGCGACGCCTGTGAAGAGGGCGAAAGGAAGATGGGGGAACATTTCATATTTAATTGTCCTGCCTTTGCTCGGATCAGGTGGCGGATCTTCGATGCTGATGTGGTGAGTGCTGATTTATTGCTCCACCAGGTCCGTCGCCAGTATTTGATGACATGAAGAAGAAGGACAGTTCCGGGAAAACTTCATCACGAAGATGAGTAATAAAGACCAGTGTACCAAAGAATCCGGAAGAAGGAATGGAAATCTTTAAGAATAACGACATAGAATGGCATACTAACGGGTCATGTCCAGCTGAGGGAACTGGGAAACTGAGCCTTGAAAATTCCGGGGCATTTCGATTCTGCGAAAGAGACGAAGAGACTATGTATCTTGTGCGTAATAAGAGTAAATTCTCTTGGTACCCAGCAGATATAAACACAAATATTTGGCTAAGTAGTCTAACGAGTGAGCCACTGCACCCATCGAGACTCAACAGAAAGACGAGGTCTCTGGATCCGATTCAGGTCCTCAAATTTTTAAGGAAAACCAAACTGGATGGGGTGCACTGGTTTATCAACTATCTCGACAGGGTGTCATTGTAAGGCCACAGTGCAACTACACCCAAAAATGGTTGCATTCCTCAATTTTTCCTCTTCTAATAGAAGATTTAAGGTAAAGCGTCTAGACTTCATCATGGAATGCATCACTGAGAGTACAGTTTCGCGATGCCAGAATGCTGGTATCCTGACGACATGGATTTCTACAGTTGCTACTACCAACGATCTGGAATGTTGTCAGAAATTCCTAAGTCACACAAAATTTGGAATCCTACTTCAACTCGCAATCAACTGGCAATGAAAAGAGTCCCTCTCTACGTTGCAGTACACTTGAACGGTCTTGTTGGGTTTCGCACCTGGTGCTACGTCCTGAATATTTAACGATACTAATTTAGTTTAGCGATATCACTAACAATCTAAATATGACTCTCAAAAAGCTCCATATTCCGCAGGTAAGGAGCTAAATGCACGCTACCATCCTACGAGGACAAAAACGATCCTTTTTAATTTGAAGCTCGTGTTATAAAATAGCCGTCATTCCATCGACAGCACCCAAAATACTTAGCAAATTGCATAGAATCTCTTCTAATACAGCAGTTAGTCGCGGTAAAAAAAGGGGGGTCCTTCCAAAACGTCCTACGTTTCGTCCTACAAAAAGTCCAATTTTGACGACCATGCCAACCATCAAATAAAATCGCCAACGATGCATTTAGTCCATTCGACTGGCCTCGTTTTTGTGCTCAGACCAGCTCGTCCTTTTTTTTATTTAGCGTTAGACCCGTTCATTTGTATTATAATTCCCCGGGTCTGTTAAAACCGAAATTGTTATCGGTTCGACCCATCGAACGCGACCACTTCTCCACTACTGCACACCACCGCTCACATATGTATGGGCGACATGAAAGTCCCACAGGATTTCACCATGGTAGCACTACAAAATTGCTTACTTAAACCAACTGTTCGGCGGTGGTGGAAAGGAAGCAACTAAAAGGACAGTATACACAAGCATAAAAAACTGAGCGCAGCATAAGTGCATTCATATTCATTGCCAGCGCCTGGCTGTAGCCCTCACATATTCCTTTTTTTTATGTATCCTCTCATCGAGGAGGCAACTATGGAATTGATGACAGTGTGGCTTGTTTGCAAGCCATCCACCTCCTCCTACTCCTCACTCAGACAAGGGAAAACATGGGAAAGAAAAATTGTATAAAATAACCAACTGTAAGAAAATACAGCGAAAAAAAATTGCAGAGAACAAAAAAGGATCTCATGACACTCAGCGCAGAGTCGGGGAAAAAAAAGAGGATATTTTCCATTCGAAGTTCATTTTGGAAAATTCACGTTCGTCTTTTTTTCCGCGTGAATCGTGGACTTTTTGCCGCGTAAAAGTTCCTTTTTTGTCATCCTAGAGAGTGGCGGCGGCAAGCACCAGGATACAGAGCACAGGACACATACCGGACAGGATCATGTCGGATAGAAAATATATTGGGGATTTAAAATTTGTTTTTGTCTGCCTCTCTGGCATCTGCATTCGGGAGTCCTGTTTGTGCTTGCAGTGTATTATTATTTTGTCCTGTGCACTTTCTGTTTTCCTCTGTAGTTCGGGGTGAACCGTCGAATGACCCGACAGTCGGGAATGTACATATGTGTCCGATGGATGGTATCACTTTATATCTGTGGTGAATCCTGTTTTTCCGTACATTTCATGCCTGAATGTATGTATGCCATTTATAAATATCTTTTTTTTTCGCTTGTATTCTTGTTGTAACATACAACAAGGAGTCCTTTCGGAAAAAGCTAAAATATAGCAAAATATGTGACCGTTCGCTCTCTTCGCCTGTCAAAAAGGACGACAAAAAAAAAAGAGACAGTGGTACGCAAAGTGGTGGTGGGAATACATACTAGATATGTGCATGGAAAAAAATAGAGGAAATGGTAGGGGTATCCTTTTTTAGAATTTGGGGCGAAATAGGAACGATTCCCGAGGAAAAAAGCAAAGTGTCAGCACGGAATTGAATATACGAGGTCTTTCCTATTGAAAATCAAATGACAGCGAGGAGATGGCAGAACTGCATATGCACATGAGCAACTGTAGAGGGGAGGCAGATAGAATAAAGGATATTTTTGAAGTTTTCAGTGAATGTCGCAATTTGTAGCACACAGGGCTTTGATTTTAATTTTGCGCAACAAGGAGTCGTCAGTTGGTGGGAATTTTATTGCGCTAAATGAAAAGGGTTTCCTTCTGTGGGGCTGGTAAATTGAAAACAATTTGGAAAGATCGACGAAATTGAAGGCCTATTTGCAACGGATTCTATGAGGGAACCTTGGTTTTCTGGATCAATTAAGACGTAGTCCGTACTATCAAAATTATTTCATAGTAAAGGAAGACCCTACAAACAAAAGAAAAAGAATGTGAACTTTATAAGGTCAGGCATTGCTCTTGCTAAGGTATTTATCTGTTCTGGGGTTAACGCCCAAACTGTTTTATTTGAAAAGAGAGTCTCCACAGCCAGCTCCTATTACACAATATCTTTCCAATTTTTATTTTCAATCGCCTCTTCCCCATCTCTTTGTAATTCTGGTGACAAATTAAAGAGAAAAAAATATATATTCGAACAAATTTAGTTCAAGCTTCAATCCAGCAGTCACTTAGGACTCTATTCATGGCATACTCTAAGGGAAAAGGTTTGTGAATTGGCTATATACAATTTCAATTATATTACAAAAGATTATATTGAAGGAATACAACTCCTAGAATCTTCAGATAAATGCTCACGGACAGGTTGTAATGTTCTCAACCAGAGTGGACCTACACATGTATATCTCCTCAAATATCAGAAGGTCAAATCATTCAGAGCTACATACATCATATGAAGTTTGTTGCAGAATGTAATATTGCTAACGACTCGATTCATAATCATAAAAATGGAAACCGTCGATCAAGCTATAGTCTGACAAACGTCCGAGAGTAATAAGGAAGCTTCTACAAGGAAGCCTTGCAGATATGGGTCCACACTGTAGGTCATTTCATTTTCATTCGTGTGAAAAAATGTAACACGCACAACACGAAGACGAATGGTCGCGAGAAGCTACGCTCTGGACTGTTTTTCTTAATGAAAAATCCAAACTCATGAGCTTTCATAAAAGTAATGACACGACAGGGGCGTAAAGACACAAACACCTGGGAAGATACGTCCTCTTCGGGCTGATTTATTTTAGACGTTAAAGTTTCGGAAAAATTATGGAGTTCGTCAGAAGTAGAGGCCGTTTCTCGGAACCCCACCTAACTCCCCGACTCTTCATCACCAAATTAAAGCAACCTTGACTTAACTCCTCCTACTATCTTTCTCTACTAAACAGTTCCTCACCCCCAAACCAACCAACCAATCAAAGATACGACAAAGTACTTATCGCTACATTCACAAGGAGATGGTTAGAGACTAACACGAAGCACTACTTCCTGAAAAATAAAAGTGCAATTCTCTAAAATTGTTGTCGTGAAATATAAAAATTCACAATATCCTGTACAGGAACCAAAGCCTATCTTCTCGCTACAATTTGCGTCGCACGTCTTTTACTTTTTAAACGACTGGTGAAGGCCTACAGTTTAATGCTGCATCTGCAAGACGGAATTGAAAAGCTCTCCCATGACAGTTGTCAAACCAATTTGAGTCAAATCTGAAAGCAATCATTCCCATGCATGAATTAGAATTGATCCAGGATTAAGGTAAGGGGTACTACTAAGTGTTCTTGTGGACCTATGAGAACTGACAGCTTAGTTTACTTAGTAAGCCTAGCTTAATCCATGAAAAAAAAATGGAAAAAGTCAACTCACCTAACTTTCCAAGAGAACGCATTCCTACTTTTTGATTCTCATCGTATTGAGTGACTTGGATTGATTCTCATTTTTTACTTACTTTGGCTACAAATTTGCCATTTTATTCGTAATTTGTTTACGATTTTTCGAAAGTTCTAAGAAATCTAAGATAAACCATCCCATCTGCTGCATATTCACAAAAACTTTGGAAAAACGAGTCTATTAAGACGTTGTATCTGTTTACGAAATAGAGCCTGCACTTTTCAAAACAAAACTCAAAATAAATCCCATATTCATGTCAAAGTTTCCTGGCTAACGTCCGAGACATGCTAAACACAACCAAACATTTGCAAACTTTTCTTCTCTGTTTTTATGAACTTTCCCTCCCCCACAGCGTTCTTTATTCGCCTCAATAAATGTACTCTTCCGGAAAAACTTCCTTTCAAAACTCCCGGGATAGCCGTTCTTTATTCATATTTTCTCCAAAAAGAGATTTTTCAACCAGAAAAATCTCCAAAAACATTCCTTTTCCAACAATTCATAAACACACATACACACATGCATACACACACTTATGCAAACAGAAAAAAAAGAAAACCGAAACTATGGAGTTATTTTCCACCAAAGGATAACAATAATCCACCAACATAAAAAAAAGGATGTGCTGTATCACAAACTAGCTGCATGCATGCATGCAATGATAGTCCTCTAAGGCTAATTTCATCTAGAGGAGATAGTGAAGTCTCTCATCAGGCAGGAGCACGCCTCCTGCCAGAAAATATTCCTATTGATGCATAAACACATGCGAGAAGGCAAGAAAAAAAAAAGAAAAACAACGAAGAAGACAAATACGTTCCTTAAAAGTTTACGAAAATGTCCTGAAGCATGAAAATGCCTTCGAAGCATGGAAGTTCGCTTCTCTGTGTATATGTGTGTGTGTCTGTTAAGGAGTGCAAACATTATGCGGAAGTTTGATGGTAAACAATGCGGATGACAGTTCTGTGGTACGTATAGGGTAGAATGGGTGATGTAGGTAGGTCAGACCCCATACATGTTAAGAAAATGGTTCGGGTTAAGGAACAGCATAAATTATTATAGCCACACTATCGTTGGTTAAACAGTTTGTAAGCAGTGACTTTAAGGAGAAGGCTGTAGCTATAAGGAATTACAAAAGTGATTAAAAGACTTTCGGATGGTCTCCTGAAAGGCCTTATGCTCCATTCATCTCGTTCATTAGTATGTCTGATGATCCGGTGTTGGACTAGATTGCTGGCTTTTAGGTTTTGCCAGAGTTTACACTTAATTTTAACTGGATTTACAGCTAAAAACACAGACACTCAAAGGAGAAGTTCAACGTCAGATAGTACAGCAAAGGATCCTTGACGTGAATTGTTAAGACCACTTCTTCCATGACTCTCTATAGCACAATACTTGTCACATTTTTAAGAATCTTTTTATTGACTTAAAGACTCTAATCCATTCTTATCTCCGTCGCACTATTTTAGGACATTCGATGTCCTTTTCCCGTATTCAAATGCAAGAAAAACGCTTATAAATCTCCCAACCATATTTCTTCCAAAAGCATAGATAAAAATCTTACGAAAAAAAAATAAAAATTAACAAATCCCCAGCTCCGGAAAAAGAAAGCAGGAGCAGCAAAAAGAAATCCGTAAATAATGTATAAATAAGGATACACTTCCCTCCAAAGGATATTTGTCCATTTATCCTTCAAATGATTTACCGTCTCATGCTACTAAGCTACAGAACCAGTATAAAGTGTTCTACTCGCATGAATCTGCTGCTACTCCTGCTATTGCCTCATATAACCGGACTCAAAAGGAGCAAAACACAAGTAAACAAAAAAAAATAATAATAAAAACAGGATGTAGGTGGAAGGTTGCGCATGCATCAGGAAATATACCCTACCAATTGGAGAAGTTCATTTTTATTTTCTTGCCTCTGCTTCGCCGTCGTCTTCTTCTTTATCGTTTCTAATATTTTATTATTCCTCTAAGGATATGCACATATTTTGCCCCACACACACACACCCATACGAAAGCGAGAGAGAAAAAAAAATTGGGATAATCCATATGGAAACATGGGAGTTCATTGAAAGGAAGAAAAAAGGATTCACTGGCATTCGGAGAGTGTAGAAAATAAATGCATGCATGCAGTTTATTTTTTTTTTGTATTTTTGGCGGGAAGTAGGAAGTTGGGATATAGCGGTTGAGTTATGAACTACGTGCCGTATGGTAATTTATTATTTTTTTTTTTGTTTTTGTGTATACCAAACGATTTACTGTGGTCCTTGAGCGCAATGAAGGTGAAGGGTAAGAAATGAGAATGTGTAATGATTTAAGATGAATTTTGAGCTCAGGCAAATCTTGTTACAAACAGAAGGACACAACTACAAGATGTAGCAGACCAAAATCTGTATATTTTGATCCACATTCTACGGGGTTGATAAAGGACTTGGCCCCTGAGAGAGTTTTTGGTCGGGGAACCTTCTCTTGTCGAGTTTCGAAGTAGCTAGGACCTTCGAATACGAACGATCTTACCGCTACCGAGGTCCTGGCAAACGAAATTAGGAAAACAGCTTTTAAAAAAAGGAAGTAACGCAAAGCATTCTCTAAAAAGTGGTAGGATTAGTTTCTATTTAATGACTGACCAGTGAAAGGTGCCTTTTGCCTGTCCTGTAGTCAAATTGACTGGCGAGGGATGTGGGCATCTGATGTGTCCAGTAATCTGTTCAAAGTTTTTAGGAAAACAATGTTAAGTTTGAGGATCGATAAGATTTTGGCTGGGCGAATCCCACAGGCGGACCAGTAGGGATGCAGAAAAGTGGGAGGAGTTATGATTCATATAATTCTGATCATAACCTCGCCGAACAAAACAAAAGAAGAACAAGAGATTCACTAGGCTTCTTCCAGCTTGAAAATAAGCACCACATTTACCTCCCGTCAATTTTGAGGAATGAATCCCAGGTCAAAGCTGGGTCTGTGTATGACTCCGAGAAAACACCAGCTTCTCCTGGCCCCCTGAATAATTTGAAAGTGCCTTAACAAGACATCCTTCCAGAGAGACTGTCACGGATAAGTTTGCTGACGTTGGCGTGGAATATGGCATCATCAAAAAGCCTCGTCTAGCCAATTCGTCAACCACGCAAAGGACGAGCTTGTACTGTCCAGCAACCTCGTTAAGAGATATGCGGCAGTTTTTCACTGTCTTCCGCGAAGATTCCGGCACGGACTCCGTCCTGGGTTTTGGACCCATCCGTGAAAATAGACAGCGAATCGTTATGGAAGACATCGCGTTGCGTCCACTCTGATCTGTCCGATATCGAGTGCTTGAAGCCTAAGCTGAAAATAATTTCAGAAGGCAGGCGGACGGTAACCTTGGAGAGATGTCGATGCATCTTAAGTATGTTGGGATGGCTAGTGACCAGCTCTTTTCAAATGCGAGAGTTTTTCAGTCGAAGGGCAAAGCTAGTCGTCATTTACTTGCCGGCGAGGTCCTGCCAGTCTGCTTGTTAAAAATTCTTGCGAAAATGAGTGGAACTGAAACTTTTAGGCACATGAACCGTGCGCTTGTTATGTTAATTATGGTCAAACACCTGCCAGTAAGGTCAAGTTAGTCCTGTCTGTCTGAGATCTGCTGTCCTACAGTCACTTGTTCGGTGGCGGCTTTCTAAAAATAAAATAATGACCAAACGTCAATTCGCTCAGGATAATAGAAAGATCCTTATCATTACCGAAATCTGAAAAAGCATCCTTTTTGATTTTCGTCGGAAAGACATAACCCAAGTCTTCCATTGACATCCATGACTAACAGCCGTGCCAACGAAACACTATACAGAGTTGTCGCCCAGAGAAACTGCTGAGAAAGGTTAAATAAGACATCTCTCACTCCCCTCAGATACAATCTTAATCCTGAATATAGCTCCGTTCGTTCGACTTCTATGAATCCACTCGTAGTCACCTTATCAAAGCAATATTCCCCAACTCACTCCACAGGAATTCATTCCAATCATTATCTCAATAAATAATCGGCCCGCCCCCCAAACATTTTACCACCGAAAACCTTCTGTTAATCCCCATTTATACCTCAAAGAGGGAAATCTCTTTAATATCTTTATCTATCGCCTTTTCGAGAGGTAAAGCAGGAAACTGCAATCATTATCTGGCTCTTAAACTCACCCGCTTCAGTTGGCATCCGACACCAGTAGTGCCAGCCCAAAGACCCACAGACACATTTTCTCCTTATTTATCAATAAAATTTATCCTCAAATAAACTAACTTATCCTTTCGCTCCGTTGGCATTTCCCATTTCCTCTGGATGGCCTGGAATCCTGCTGTGCGCAAAGCAATAAATAAAAATTATACAATTGCAAACGGTGGCGGCAATCAGCGGAGGCAAGGATGCCATGGCACTGCCGCGGTACTCTCTGGGAAAACAACACAGCACTGAATCTCCTAAATAAATGCTTTTCCAGTCTCCGATTTACCAAAAGGATTCCCATTCGACTTGCCCTCCCTCCATTGGATCATTCAAGCGCAATATTTGCAATATTCCCTCTGATTTGTTTGTACTTACATTCATCTCTCGTCGTCGTCGTCGTCGTCCTTGTTGGTGGGAGGGCAGTGCTCGGAGTGCTCTCTATCGTGCATCTGTTTGTATTTATTTTTGTTTGTATGTTATCCTTGCATCTTTACCCACAAGGATGTAACGAGAAAGCGCGTTTTCTCAGCCCGATTGGCGCCCAACATTTCGATAAATACAAACTGTAGGTTGCCTCCTGCAGCACAAAGGACCTAAAGATCACAAGAGCCAAATGAGGGTAAGAGCTTTGTTATTACTGACATTGATATGTGTACTCAAGAGGACGTTTAGTGGGTACTTTGCGTTGCTACATGGTGTTGTGTTATATGTGTCTGTTGATGTCACAATTGCCAACTTTTAAACAACGAGGTTTGACCTCTTAAAACAAAAAAAAAAAAAAAGAACAGTAATTGCTGTCCAGTCGATGACGTCTTTGCTAAAATTTACTAAAAAGGACGACGAAATTTCCAACCAACCAGGACGGCGATTGGGACACATTTGTGGAGATGGTGAACATGCAGGACTGAGCACTGAACAAAGTTCTCGTAAAATTTACATCGTCAACGATATTTTCTGTCAAAGTTTTACTCGCCAAACCTCCTCCCCTGGCACAAGTCTGATGGGTGGTGGCAGGGTTGGCGTAAATTTTCAATAATTTCGTTCAAGTGAAGTGAAAAGAGATAGAAAAAAGGACCAGTGTTTTTTTTTTTTTATTTCTGGAGACTTGTGCCGCATATCGACGCCAGATCGTCGTCCTGTGCCAGCCAACGTGGAAGTAGAATAATAATGCAAAGTTTTGAGCTTGCATAAAATTTTAACAATTTCCCCTTCAGTTGTTTTTCTCTGTGTCGTTGAGTTGTGTTGTTGAAATGCACTGCAGCAAACGAGCTGTTGCTGGATGTGTTTTTTTTCCTGTGTTTCCTTCAAAGGATAAAGTAGTTGCGAGAATTTACTGAGAAGTATGACGTGGACGTGGCAATGGGGTTGTCATGGGGATTTTTTTCTCTTTTTTTTTATTTCAATAAAGATTGCTCAAGCTTTCAGGATACTTTGTTCATGTATAGTTTTGGTGGACGTTATCCTTCAAGTTTTGCTAGAATAGTAGAGAACGTATTAAATTGTAACTATCAAATTATTCTAAAAGCAACTTGAAGCTGGAACGATACATAGGCATTCAGCCAATGAGTTAGGAAGCTGGAGAATTACATCCTTTCAACAGTGGTTTTGGTGAAGGTTTAAAAGGTACTATTACCGTTGCCGCTTACGTGGAATTTCCAGCGGCTTTCTCTTGCATAGAAGGCCAAACCACACAAAAGGTATCGCTTCGATGAAATCCAAGCTTTTGTAGTGCTGTCGAGAAGAGCTAAGGGTTCTTTGAACACAGCACAAGGTTACGCTCTGCTGAGCTCCTGCATATGAAGATACACCAGGTAATGGAGAAGGCCAACGAATTGCCTAGAAGAGGTTCAGATTCTGCTTCAGATCAAATAGACTCCTTGTTCAAGTTCAAGACCCTAAGAGAAGGTCCTCCCAAGCCACTTGTGCAGATGGCCTGACTTTAACAGAAACAAGGAGCAAAGGGTTAGGAAATCCCTTTCTACCTTGGTAGGAGGAGTTATCACGGGAAATAAAACTCTGCGGTACTATATGAAAAATCTACAACTTTCGGAAGAAAACTTATTTCGAAGACGTGGAGATAAGAAAGTCAGCGAGGTAACAACCCACTTTCTGTCATTGTCTAGGCCTCATCCACCTTGGATAAAAATTGCTCGTGTGATATTTCTTTCAGGACCTAGAAGAACTATCCCGTATATCCTCCCAGTGAACGACATCTTGAACTACACTTAATCAACTGAAGGTCAACCAGAGCTGCAGAACATGGTTAACTAACAATTCTGCGTTCACCTGAATCTGGCGTTTTGGATTTCTTTTACGAGCTACCCAGGCACCTAATCTAGCCTATCATACGAGCTATGTATGTGTACCTACAACGTGGTAACCCTCAAGGCTTTAATTGCACTCACTTCGAGAAGTCTTTTTATCAACAACGGATACACATTCTAATGGGCCTTTGTGGCCAAGAACAAGGAAACTTTACATCAGATCTAATCCTATCCGAGGAAGTCTTCATGTCAAAAGGCGTAGCGCCAAACAGACTTAATCAATCGGTGATGCAACGTGTACAGGTGGATACACATAGAAATATTGGGTAGGAAAGGTCCTTATCACAAGTTACGTAAAAATAAAATAAGCAGCAATGAGGAAAAGTCTAACAAAATAAGAAGAAGTATGTAGATCCTGTCGGAACCCAGTCAATTAAATACGGTCGAGTATACTAAGCCTGAAGTCGTAGCTTATGTATACTTACGTATCGGACTTCGAAGAGATTCATATAAACAATGACATAGTCAGTCAAGCAGCGAGGTAGAAGCCATCCCATCTTCAGTCAAACTAAAGTCGGATCATGATCATTGATCAGATTCCCAAAAGCCTTTGGATTTGGAACTCCTTGTTGCGATTTAATAGTCGACACACATTCCACTGAGCTACGTAGCATAAACTAACGAAAGCCCTTCCAAGAGATTAAGACCGCTTTCCTCCATAAAAACTCAGATTGATTTCGGGTTCTTGATAAATTTCACAACAGATGTAGCCCTGACCCAAGATAAATATACCCAACAATCTTTGCACCACCAATAAATTCCTCCAAAGCCCTCAAAGTGATGATGGATTTGGTTGTGTCCATCCAAAAGAATATTCCGAGTTCAGCACTTCAGAAATGCTCGACCGTCCAACAAACTTAACCCACTCTGACCGCACTCATCAATCAGAATACACAACCAGAGAAGAAAAAGGTTAACAATCTGCGTGTCCAACTGGAGATCCTTCTTGTTCAGGTTTTATTGTCGACGATGCAGGAAATTGTTTTATTCCGTCCGATTGCCATCAACACAAAATGCGGACCTCAATCAAATTCTCCCAATTGAGAGACAGAAATAAAGGTCGGCGAACCTGAGGCCACTCTTAAATGGCGCCCGCCCTGAACCCTCATCAAGGAGAGCTTCTTCGATGAAACCAAAACGAAAAGAACCTCTGCGGCCATAAAATCAACCTCGATAAGGAAACGAGAAAAAATGAGATGCCCCAGACCCACCATCGAGAGTAAGTCATGAAATGGTTTCTCCATTTTTAATCCATCAAATCGGTCTCGAGCTTAGCGAAAGGGGGGCGAGGGGTGCTCCTTTGGCCAAACACAAGAAGGAAAAACGGAAAAACAGGAAAACGGATATTCCAATGAAATATTGGAACACAGTATGAAATGTGTGCATGTGGGTGCCGCTGCTGTTGCTCGAGGGACATAAAAGTGAAACCCTTTATTGTCCTGTTGAAAATTAAAACCATAAAACTGTCCGCCATCCTGCCGAAAAATGTTTGCCGGGCTGATGGGGAAAACTTGAAAGTTTAATATGGTGTTTGGGGTTAAGCCGTTTACTTATTTATAGGCGGACTTTGTAGGTTAGGCCAGGAGCTTGTTCACTGGTTTGTTTGGACACCATCCGGTCCTTTGTAACTCATACTGACACTTCATCTTGTTGTGTATGGTAGCGCGCTACATCGTCCTCGTCGACCGATGGTTGAACGAAGAAGACTTTTATGAGGCATTTGATTGCCTTGATTGGTGGTGTGTAGGTGGCGTAAGGATGTTTGGGGTAAGATGTAAATTTATGATGGATTTCAAGTAGGGTCGGAGGAAAGGTTCTCGAAATGACCAAGATGCTGGACACACACAGTTGTAAATGGCATCAGCATATTTTTGCTTGAGCCTGTGCGTGTACTTCATTACGCACTACAGGAGATGTCCTGCATTTAAATTTGAATTTAAATTTGAGCAATGGCGTAGTTTTGAATGTAGTAGGCATTTCAATGGACCATTAACTACGGGCGGGCTTATTCCGAGAAATATATTGTGGGAAACAGGAGGCATGTAAATGTGAATTTGGATGAAGTGTTAAGTGGACGGCAAACGATTGGCTATGGTTTGTAGGATATCCGATTGGGAGAGGGAGTATGTAAAAGAGGAACGTGTGGATAAGTTTTCAGGAAGACAATTAAAGGTAGTTTTCCAGCCAGCTTGTGATGTAAGGAAGTGCGATAGGAACAGAGCGATAATTTTATGACAGAGGATTATACATAATAACGCCAATTAGATCACCGGGCAATGGAATAGCAACTTTTCAGAAAGGAAGAACTAAACGCTTTAGATGGGCAAACCCCCCACGATGAGGAGAGATTTCTAGCCATCATTACCCATCAAAAGGCCAGTTTTTAAAGAACGCCTCAAATGATCTGCTTTGGACATATATAGAAGCTCACACCGCGCTTATCCACAGCCCAGTTCCAATGCAGTCAGGAATCGAAAGTCGCAGTAATTCCAAGGACGCTCTTAAATTTTTCAACAGGGAATGAGCAATCTCATACATTTTCCGAGAGGCCTTCGAAAGACATGTTTCTAGGAAAGAATGAACAGAAACATCGCCCTTCTGTTTCCTTTCTGTTGTAAAGCGAACTGTAAGCTGCCAACTTAACACTAAAACACGAGAAGAAAGGACGAGAATGCAAGGTTTCAGAAGGAGATTTCTTATGGGAGGCTTTCTGTTAGCCCTCAATATAGCGAAATGAAGTAAAACTGCCCTTAAAATTAGTGAGATGCCTTCTGTTAATTTTTAAATTACGATGTTAACCTGTTTTACACCATTTCTTATAAGCCTCGCCTTTTACACACAGAAAAGAAAATGCAGTCCCACTTTTGGGTTGATATAATCAAGAGATACTGCTTCCAAGCAATATGATTCCATTAAAAACATAACTCGTTCGCATTTTGAAAATGATAACAATAATTGGAATTAGCGTTGAACTTCTATCGTAAAATCTCATGTTTTCAAGCCAAGCATCGCAGTTGAAATTAGTCCTATCTTAATTTCATAAAATTACCTTTAAAATGACACCTTAATCGTCAAAATCCGTTAAGAAACAAAAAAGTTACACCACAAATAGATCGCCTCCAAAATCGATAAGCAGCGGACGCATGCCCAGCAGCTCATTTCCTGTCGCTGTAGAGGGTGCGTTTACCTGCTACTTTCTGAGCATTTCTGTGCGCCTGGTGTTTCACGAGAAATTCGAGGCAAATTTTCGATGGGTGGTGAGCTAGGATTTCATAGATCTTCGGTTCTAGATGAGCTAGCGACGTGAAACAAAAACCAAAATTCAAGTCAGAGGGTGTAGTTTATTTCTGAGTAACAGGGTGGTCCAGAATTTTTATTTTCTGTGTGTGAAATTATTTGTTGTTTCGAGAGGGAAAGTCTACATCGGTGAGTGGAGGAGAAGATACAGCGACGGACTGTGAGTTGTTGAGTGGCATTGACTTAGTAGAGGACCATAGAAGTGAGGTGGTTGGGTCAGGAAGAGCGCATGGACACCAATGCTCTTCTTCCGAAGGACGACGTGGTAGAGGAAGACCGCGACTCTGGTGGCACACAGAAGTAGATTGAGACCTCAACCAACTTAGCGTAAGAAACAGGATGCAGCTAGCGAGAGATCGAGACTAGATTTCGCACTGAAGGGGCAACTTAGGTAAGAGTTTCACTCTAATGCTTGGCTGACTGTTGGCAGCTGTTCGCTGGCTGTGTCGAATCCATGCTCATTGAGGCACGAGCAGACCTACTACGCCGCGAAGTGAGACACTCAACGTCTACTGCTCTAAAGAAAATCAAAAATTTCAATCAGAAAAAAGCAAAGAGATGTGCTGTCCTTAGGGATAAATGCTGTGCAGAAGCAGTACCCTCAACAAGTCTAGGAAATTGTTTGGTTATGCTAACGATAGTGACGGAAAATGCTGATGCTGGGTGACTTAGTTGTGTCCTGCCTTTTCAGAGACTTCCTTCAGGTATTAGGCATCCTTGGCCCACAAGTTGTCTCCCAATCGAAACAGACACACTGACAGAGACATTTAATTCTATGAACACTTCTTGGCGATCCTCGACCTTACCCGTAAAGCATCAATTAAACCCCGCCGAGAAACTGAGATTTGACTGTAACTTCCGAACGAGCATCCTTTCTGGCACTGATTGACACAACGATGTCACCTTTTTTCGGGTTAGGATGCATCCACCGTAGCACTCATTAGCAAATGGTCCATTGAACTACCTTCGCGGTCACCTTGGACTGTGTAGGTCAGTTCACTTTTACTCAGACGGCTCCAAAACCAAAGGTGGAGTGGGTTGTGGTGTCTTTTTTGAAAAGTAACTCTTTTCGCCTCCCGGATCAATGCTATGTTTTTAGGCGGAAATCGTGGCTATCAAGGAACCCTTGTCCTGGTGGATGGTAATGTAATTCGCACTGACAGTCTCCCTGGGAGCGTGCTCTTTGACTTTAAACTTTTTATCCCTCGGAGATGACAGGGCTGTTCAACATCCACCTCTACCTTGCCAAAGAGACATTAAGGGAAACTGCAAGGCTAACGAGCTCACCAGAGAAGGTACGAGTTTTAGGATTCTGCCAAAGTTGCAAAGCCTGACACCGTCTTATAGACCAACATGCTATAAAGTTGAACCTCTTTTCAACTGACTTCTGCAGGAGCTGCAGATGCGAAGGCGAGGAAAAAACTGTCCTTTTACTCTTATGCACCTGTCTGACCTTGTCCTAAAGGAGACTGCTCCATTTAGGCTTTTTCTTCCACGACCCCAGCAAACTGGTGTCCTTAGACGCCATCCTTCGCTTCATCAAAAGCTCGGGATGGGATCGTCCCTGGGTAAACAAAGTGAGAAGATCAAATCAAACCTAAATGTTTGCTTTCGAAGCACTTACATTGTCCTCATAAGCCTTGGCAACACTCTAACTTCACCGAAAAGAGTCCTTAAAAAACAAACGAATATCCATTTGACACTCTTCAAATCCTTATAAAACCTCACACGCCACTGACACCAGCAAAAAAAAAGTACTAATCTCCCCATCTGTCCCTGAATCGCACCCTCCTTCCTCGAAAACTAGAACGCCATCTATTGTACACGCTTTGCTATTTGTGTTTGCCTTTCTAATTTTCCAACAAAGCACCTCCGAAAAATTATGACAAAAAAGGACGGGAAACATTAATAACATTTAATCGACGTCGATTAATTATTCACACAAACACGTCAGTGGGGGCTGCTTTGTAAAGTGCACTTTGGCGGAACAAAAAAATCACTAAGTATCGTTATTCTTGTCCCAATAGCACGCAATATCACCCCGTTCCCAGTCGCTCTACCCCCTTGCGACTGTTGAAATTCCTGTGTGGACACATTTCGATTGCCATCAAGCATCACGTTTACAAGTCTCAATATCATGCGCTAGTGGCTGGTCGAACAAATTGCATGTCTGTCCACTCTATCGGACACATAATCAGTCGATGTATCTCATCAGCGACGACATGCAAACTTTTCACCACCCACCCACCGTAGCTATGTGCGATATTAGAAGAATCTAACCTCCCCCACACCGCCGTCGGTTTTGGACACCACAGGCCAAGACCAATGGACTCTGATGAAACTCTATCAGACCAGTCTGTCAATCTCAGTTTAATTGTTTCCTATTACAAAGGGGCGAACACGCCGCAGCTCCCTCATTTGCTGGTGTTGGGTAATTAATTCGAAATAGTCGGGTGTAAGTACCCCATCCTGCTGCCCTCCGTCGTTCCGGGTCAGATGAGAAAAAAACCAAGTAAATCTACTTGAAAAGCGATTTCGCTTGTTCGCTGTATTGACATAGAATAGCGTCGTCGCGGGCGCGATTTGGAGTTCATTTGAATGGCTGACGGGGGCTTAAAGCCTTCGATCCCTATCGCATGTATGTCCTTTTAAAACGCGATAATAAGAGAACCAGCGAAGCTGGAAATCAAAACACGCAACGGATTAGACTTGAAACTCGAGCAGCAATTAGTTACACAAAGATGCAAGGGTTGTGGGCAGCCAGAGAGTGCAGCAACGATGTCGTGCGATTTTTCAGTAAATAGCTAGTTCGTCATGACTGTAAGTGAAAAAGTCAATTCAGGAAAATTGTTAATTTTTAATAAGCACTTACGAAAGTGGGATACACTCATGAGTGTTCGTGGTTAAGTGCATTGCTCGGCTCTTTGCTAGAATGTTGTTCAGTAGAATGGCCAATGGAAAGGGAAAAATGAAGGTGAAAACGTTTGTACCAACAGAAAGTGTACCTGATGCATGCATCTACATATTCCACGTCACAGGTTTGCATATTTTCAAAGGTTGTAGGTCAACTTTCGTGAATGTCATTTTTCAGTCCTTGGCGGCGTTATATCAATTACCTAAGTTGTCCAGCTTTCAGTAGACTGTCCTTTAAAAAATCACCAATAAATGAAGTGAATGGTTGGTTGCATCGCGACGACTTGGACGTGGATTATTAAGAATGTTTAGCTATCCGTAAACCTTCATCGAGATATTCTCTAAAGAACCAAGCAAATGGCTTGGAGAACGCTTCAGAATGGAGTTCCTGAGTTACAGCTTTCCAACACTAGAATAGAGAAATCCATCTCGTAATGCCGTGCCTCAGAAGTTAGTGCGTTCGACTACTGACTTCGAAGTTCGAATCCCAAGAAACTTTAAAAATCGGTATTTCACGTTCCTGCTTCTCGTGAATGTCTCGGAGATTAGAAACTGTCATGAGAAAGCTTCTCATTTCGCCTTCTTTCGGACACGGCTCTAAGCGCACAAAACGAATAGTCACGAGTAGCTAAACCCTGGGCGACATAAGGTCTGTTTTCATACGACTTAACCTCGAACGATGGAGACCTTTAAGACACATATCTCGAACTTGAATCACGGGAGTGTGTATGTAGCAGTATCTACCTAAGGCATCTGGCGTGATGCTAAGTATATCACAGCGGGGTTAGAGGGTAATCGTAGAAGGGCTACCAATATCGTAAAGCCTGTGGCGGACGGATGGAAGCTAAAGAGTAGTAAATCCTAATTCTAGTGGAGGTGTGTGCAGCTAAGGATCTTCGTCAAATGCCTTAGCAAGGCTTGTAGTATTTAGCGTCTTATCTTGTGCACACCCATATGTTGTCGCGCGGGCCATTTGTCTTTTGGGGAATGGTTAAGACGGTCCATGTAGCTGTTTGGTGAAAAAAGATGTAAAATTGGATTCTTTGAAAGAAGGTGCTCACATAAATATGAATGGGTGCTGGGGTGTGTCTAATTATTAGACTGCTGTACCATCCTGAGCAGAGCTGAGCCACATCACAAAACATCTTCCTTCACCGTCGATGTTTAAAATTCATGTAACTGTCTTGGACATTCTAGTTTAAGTCCGGGTCATGACTTTCGATCTCAATTTCCTCTGAAATTCTCTCAGTTATACTAAAAGTCATCTTTGGGGAGCTCCAGAATTCAAGGTTCACCACCTTATGCGATGAATTATAAGCCCTTCTCTGCACAGCAATACAACCTACAATCTCATAAGCTTGACACATTGGATTTGACCACACATCATACCATTCAAATGCAAATTCACTGCTCTGACAAGCTCAACACAAATCAAAATCCAACAGCCACCAGTCTCCGACAGTTTTAAGGCACTCCGAATCACATCCGAAAATCAAACACCCAGCTCCCGATGGGATTATTAGACCTAATTTATCTTTTGTTTGGGCCCAAAAGCGGATTGGTGCCTGTTTATGATTTTGACATCTCGTTTTGGATTTTAATCAAAATCCAAAATGTCAATAAGCCGATACGGTCAAAGTGGTTCACCCGGAGTGACACCCGTACACACGAGGTATGACGGGTGAGTGAAAAATATGTTAAACAGTCTGTGAACGCACTTTATTCATTCATCACTTTGGACATAAACTCTGGCAAAGGATACACAGGATTCGAGCAAATTAAATACATGCAAATGGTTGGAGATGTGATGTGTATCTCTCAGTGTCATCTTTGTCTAAAGGATAGTAGAGGAGGGTTGAGATTGACAGAAGGCGCACGTAGTGTAATCCATCAAAGCAGGTTTTTTGGTGTCGCCTGTGTTTTCGAAATCAGCTGCCACCCATAAATCTCTTTTTGGGGTCACATTTGTGCAAGGAAATGATACTGGATGGAAGTCTACTAGATGTCAATCGCATCCAATGAAGTTATCGATGGAGAGGAAGGTAATGAGGCATTCCTGTGCATCCGCTGAAGCCTAATTGAAGACAATTTTGATTGGTGCTCATGTTTGATGTGCCCTGAGTTGGATGACTCGCATATGGTGCATCACACCATCGTGTCAAGACTCAACCAAAAGTTGGAAATCAAAAAAAGATCAACTTCGTATGGAGAGCGACCTCCGGACTAACCAGTCTTATCAAAGTTTCTTACTTATCCTTCTGCTAAAACCCGTGCAGGACGGCAAGCGAAAACTTTGTCCAAACAAAACCAATGATCGCGTAGAGCGGGGGAAAAATCCTTACCGTACAGCAAAAACTACGAATTCTGTATCTTGTCTCAACAATGTCAGAAGGCTAGATAGAACACTTCGAGGGGAACACATTAATTTGGATTTTAGGACGATGTGTTGGTATGTCAAAACTACTGTACAAAGAGAGAGAGACTTCTACAGAAGGACAGAATGGTGGCAGAATTGAACTACTTTGGGTTCTACTTTGGATTCTGCACACAAACAGCTAGTATGGTGGGATGGTGTGATGTCATCGCCAAAAGCGAAATGCATGCCAGTGTCAGTAACTAGTTCCCTCTGGATCTTCAAGTCCATCCTGGATGGCCTGCTCGTAGGGTTCAAGCAGCGATTTGACGATTGACATCGTGTCATTTCTCGCGAATGACTAAAAAAGAAGGCGGTACCGCGGGGATAAGTATGAGAAGGGAGAAGGATTTAGTGGCCAAAAATTCCAAACTTTTTCAAGGAACGGGTCCAGTTTTGTCTTTTAAAGATGACCACACCTCAGTGAAAAAACGAACAAGCAATTTGGTGACGGGACTCAAGATACTACATGACAAGCAAACGTAAGCCAAGATCCTGCATCCCCGATAAAACCGATTTCAATGTATTTTCCGCGTCTTTAAACCCATTAAACTCTACTATGAATAGCGCCTCCCTCAGGATAACCTTGATTGCTAAGATGCAAGAACTGCATTCCTTTTGAGCTTTCGAACCAGAATTCGTACTTGACATTGTCCTCATCTGAAAAACAGTCAACTGGCGTCGTTACATCCGATTGCACACTTCACTGATCACAGGAAGTATCCTCGATTTAAAAAGTAGAGCAAAACTTATCCTATTAACCCAACAACACTCAGCTAGATTGCTTGCTTTCCGGCGTGAAAATTACACACTAAACGGGACCGCCTTCAAATCCAAATCCTTTTGTTCTCGCGTGTGCATAGAATGATTCAAGATTGGGATTCTACCATATCCTGCCCTCTAGACACTATACCAGCGCTACATAGTAAGTAATCAAACTTTATCGCTAATTTAAATGAGAACACACCACTGTCCCTTGAAATTCAAAGGAGAGCCAGAGAGTGTTGAGGATACGTCCATGCTAACAAGGAAGGAAAACCGTCGAATGGCACAAAGTGTGCTGAAACAACAACAGCTCTCCATCCAAACACTCTCGTGTCTACAACTTTTTAGTGAGTGTTGAGTAAGTTCCTCTGCTTTTTGGAAATTGGTTTGATGGAGAGGAAAAAACTTTTGTATCCTCCAGATGGAAATAGGACAAAACTTTGTTTGAAATACTCGTACAACAAGGATGCAGATGGAAGTGAAGTTTTCCAGGAATTTAACTCCATTTTTTGATTCTTCTTCTGAGCTAAGCGGTTTTGAGGTGTGCTTTACACCTATAAAGGGTTCAGGCAAACCACAAAGACATCCTGACAGATGGTATATGAGGTACTGCAGTACTTCGGTTGAAAATGCTGCTGGAATTGTGTTGCCCTCCCGGAAGTGGTGATATCCAATCATCAACAGACCGGCACGTGCCCTACTTGCCTGCTTTTTTTTTAATTTAAATTATTTGCATGACATAAAGTCGAAAAGAAAACCTCGTCCCATTTTGCCCACATGCCAGTTTAATTCGATAAAATTCTCTGAATAACTCCAGTCGACGTTATCCTGACCTGATTTTCTGTTAGCAATACTCGTACACAGCAGTAAAACACAGAGGCAAACGCAGTGACATTCGAAAGAGGCAACACGCTGCCGCTGCTGCTGCTGGGATGAAAACTTTTTGATCAAAAACCCATAAATTACGCTCCAATTCAAGTTGTACATTCTGAACCGACGACGACAACGACGACGACTACGACAATCTGACACACACATAAATAGCAAAGGACCTTTTTATGTTTGTGGAAACCTAAATCTTTTTCTCTCTCTCTCTCTTCTGATTCAGTCCGACAGTAGAACATACGCAGCAAAGTCAAACAATTCCAGCAACCAATTTTCGAATTCAGGACGCTTTATGTCGATTTTAGGGGCGCACTATGGCTACTCCTCTTCCTGGTGTCCACTGCACTTTTGCCATCTATATCCTAGATTTGCTGTCCTAGTCCCTTTCAGATTATTTGTTTTCCAGTGCGTTTTGTTGGCATGAGACCATTGCAATTTTTATCTGTAATTTTTCGTCCTTTTTATCCTTTTTTTTTGGTCTAGTTTCCCTTCGTGAATTTATGAATTTATTGCAAATGAATGGTCAAAAAAGTTGTCTGTATGCCTGTATGAGTGTACGAGTCCTGCTGTTGACAGGAGGCGCTACAATACACGATCGAATATAACAAAAGAGAGAGAGGGGTGGTGGTCAAAAATCGGGGTAATAATTTATATTTTTCTCATTTGATATGCAAAAGTTTTTGTTAGAGTCTACATCGGGAGGGATGGCATTCATATTTAGGTGGCAAAAAAGTGTAATAAAGTGTACGGTAATTATTCATAAATTTCACAGTCAATTGTTTCGAAAATGTGTTTGCATATTTTTGAATACAGATACAGTTGAGTTGGGTTGGTTTTTTTTGGGCATACAAATGGTCAGGATGCACGATGGTATTGGAGGAAAAACAATGCAAATGAATGGTAGATGGGGTTATAAACATCATGTAGGGGAGCTGGGGAGGGGGAATGACTTTTGTTTATTAGCGGATTTATTAAAAATCCCCTGTTAGACGTGAATTTGAAATTTAAAAATTGCTATGCTGTCATTCAATGCAAATTTGGTGAATCTTTAAAGAGTTTCACTGGTTTAAGTGGAGTCCCACAAGGTTGTGGGCATTGTCTTGTACATTTTTAGCAATCAAAGTAAGGAGTATTTTGTACTGAATGTGCTTACAAATAAGAGTCTTAAACTGGCGTGTTGAGAAGTTCATGACAATCCGTTTAGAATCAAGAGTAATGTATAAGTTTTGGGCACAATGGACTCCGCCACCGATTCCTTTCTTACTGAAGAGTGTTCCATCCAGTATCGTTGAGGATCCCATTATTTTCGGCCTTAACCTTGCTGTTGCAGGTCAGTGGCAGAGGAAGTGTTCTATATCTCACTTCTCCTCCTCACTGTTGGTACAGATTGTCGTTAAGAATGTTAAGTTGAGATTGATGTTCCCCGTTATAAGTCCCACCATCATCCAATTTGAACCTTCATCGTCCCGCTTTTCAACCAGCATACCTAGCTAATATTTTTCGCTCTAGGCCTCACAACCTGATACACTCAAAAAAATCTCCTTACATACCGAACCGAGTCCTTCGCCTTTGATCGGTATTTTCATTCAATAGATACTCGTCGCACACTAACGCTGTCAATCCGCTTTAAAACAGAAATGGGTCGACTTGTATTCCCCCTAAAGGACATCTCTGAACTAATTGTGTCCTCCTTTCAATTCCTTTCTCTGCCTACACATGCACATACACATACTCCCATGTAGAATGCAAGTCATTCGCATGTCATAGAAACGAAATTGTCCTTGCGGACATATCCATGTGTCAAATGGAAACTGTAAAGGAATAAATCGCCACAAGCCATTATTTTGTTGATGAAGATAATTTAATTTTCGTCCCACAATTCACCGATTTATGTGTCCATAGAATGGGGGACAGCTACAAACAAAAGGACGACAATGTCCTTCATTCTCATCGAAATCAAAATCTAAATAAATTTCAAAACAGAAGAAAAAAATCATCCAACGAAGAAGAACTTGACCTGACCTGAGCCTAATGGAAAAGTTCATTTCGTCCTGGTAAGTTACTGCCAGAAAAAAAAAAGTTTCTTTTCTGAATTCTCTTCCTTTCGTTATCCTTAAACAAAAAAAAACTAAAAAAATTAAATTAAGATAGACAGTCTCCAGTTTCTCTTTCGCTCCAAGTGAAAATTGCTGTGTATATTTGCGTTTTTTCTTAGCCAATTTTCACTGTCAACGGTAAGGTTGGGTGGTCGAGACGGGAAGTCCTGCAAACGGACGCGCTTGCGGATGTGTAAGAAGATGCATTTTTATTTTGTATTTGTTTGTGTTTTTTTTTTTCTCCTTTTTGCCCGAGTTGAAGAGGGTAATTTCGTTACGCTGTACAAGTTGAGATGATCTAAATTAATTTTGTTTGCATTCAGTTTTTTTTTTTTTGTGATTCATTCGTCCTTTTCTTACTGTGCTTTACTTAGGCGTTTGTTTTGTGCTCCAGTTTTGTTCATTTGTTATTAAATTTGCATGGGAAATTATGCTGATTGTAATGGATTTTGCTTTCAGTTGAATGTAGGCCACGGTGAGCGGGCTTAATTGATTGGAATGGATTTGGAAAGAGATTCTCTAAGGGATTTATAATCCTAATCACGTCTGAACTTAGGTTGTTCATCCGTAAAGATCATGGTCCTGATTGTGATTTGGAACAAGATCATTAACTCGATTAGTGTCATCTGTGCTGGCATTAAGTCGAATCGATTTGGATGTGAATATTCAAAGTTTCACATCGAAAGGATTTCGTCCTTGTGCCATCACCATTAGACGTGGTAATTTTATCACCCCCTTGCCAGATGTGAAATGTGAACATAATCACGATTACTGTTATCGTTTGCATTTTAGGATTGTACAATGGTTGGGTGGTTGATGGTGGTGGTGGTGATGGTATTGGGCGCTAGATCCTTGCGTTTTTTTTTATTTCTTTCAATGTAATGACTTACGATAGCATATCTCTCATCGTCTGTGGGTTCTGTGAGAATGTGTTTGATAATAAAATCATAAATTCTCCTTCTGTCGAGGAGCATACCACACAGAAAGTGCAATAAAAGTCTGCCTCTCCTAGCTGCCACTGTGACGACTATGGGGTTATGGGGTTGTTCTCGCTCTGGTAAAGGATATCAACTTGGCACGCATGTTTTACGTACGACTTTTTGCCACGTAGCAGAAGGCGGCGGCGGCGGCGATGGTGTTTTTTGGTGGGTGGGTAACGAAAAACCGCATAATACAAACGATTGTTTCGTACACAGCAGAATATCGTTCGGTAAAATAAAAAAAGGAGATGGAGGTCCTGTAAGTCATTTGTATTTTACTTTCGCCGAAATAAATACCCTTACTTTGGGGTGTAATCAATTTTATTTGGAAATATGAATGTTTTATGCGTTCGCTTTTATTAGGGAACAATAATTTATTATCCCTACGCGGTATGCGGTATGCCTTCGATTTAGTCTCTGGATCCGCGCGTGTACATATGTATGTGTGTGTCTATGGGTAATGTTATTACAGATATTTTTGTGTTTCGCAGAGATATTTCACCAAACATTATCGCACAGATAAAAGCGAAATGTTAAATGAGTGGTTGTGGTAATAAACTTCGTTTTTTTTTTGTGGCGCAATGATTAAGAGATGGATGTTAATCGCTGAAGCAAGGAAACACACAGTAGGGACTCTAAATTATTTCTTTGAACTTTTGCTACTGATTTATAGCTTTGAAAATAAGTGGCTTTTTCATAAAACACATTTCGCTAAAATACTGAGAAAAGTTAAAGAAAAGTACTATTAGTCTCGGCACAAACCAACGAACAACAGATTTCACCCGAGTTTCGTACCGCATGTATTAAATTAACGACATGAGAATGACTAGCAATCAGTTCGCTGGAGTTTTGACCAATTTGTGTACGAATATGTCTAGGAATCGGAATTAATGGAACCAGGGAAAGCAATTATTTCGTTGATTACTAAAAAATTTAGCCTAACAGCCCCCGGCTGTGTACCTAACGAGGGCTAAGTACCAGTCCTTATGATGACGACAGCACTGTTTTCCAAACCAAGATCTGCGCGGTTGAAAAAACGGCACAAACTGTCTTAGCAATGGAACTAACAGTCATGGATATAACCATCTGTGGAGACAGCCAAGCAGCGCTCAAAGCGCTGAATTCCTATCTCTTAAACTCAAAATATGTTAAAGACTGCCTCGCGGCACTTAGAGCTATCAAATACCACACAGCCCTGCTCTGCTGGGTCCCTGGTCCCATGGGAGTAGAATGTAACGGAAAGGCAGACAGTTTGGCCACGGATGGCTCTAGCATAGATATAACGTTTGCAGACAGGCAGGTTCTATCGGCCTTCAATCCACTTCAAGGGCAATCACAATGGGCTAACGAGGAATACAGCCCTTCTGACATAACCTATCTTCCCAGGCAGATCCATCTGCCTTCTATCTTTTGCATTCAACATGCACAGGGGGCAGGGTCTAGCAGGAAACCAGTTAATAAAGATTTGGCAAAGTATAATCCACAATAGACGCAATAAAAGTGTTAAAACGTCAGAAAAGCAGTCGCAGAGAAAAGTGGAAGAGAGCTGAAAGGCCTTACTGTTGAATATCCAACGTGTCTGTGAAACCTATTTTGCTACACAGACGAAGGTGTAAAGAAAAATGCAATTTCTAAAGGAGTACCGCAGGGTTTAGTGCTAGGATCTCATTTATGGAGCGCCATCTAAATGCATTAAACTATCCACATAGCAATGATTACTGCTGGCAAACATGTGGAGGCAATAATCGGAAAAAGGGTTCACAGCGATTCGTATTATTCGCTGCTAGTTAACATCAGCTGGATTAAGCCTTACGAACAAGGAGACGGAACGTTACTTAAATAAACGGCAGAAGTGTAAGAGAAACGTACAGTCCAGCGATTTGTGGACGCACGACAGTCCTTCATAAGCCCTACTCATGGGAGTGTCGATCAAGTTCATCAATTGCAGACATACTTATGAAGAACACTTCAACGGTCTCTAAGAATACGAGGGCGAGCCTGATTTTATCGAGAAATATGTTGAAAGAGGACTTTGAAAAGGAGCAGTCAAATATATTAACTTCTACGCGATTCTTGTCTGAAGAACCAGATTTCAGGAATAAGATAGCATCAGTTTCACGACGTATGAAAAATGTGGAACCCGTTCGCCAAGCCAGGGTAGGATACCGCACTGGTAATCACAGGCGTGGCGATAGATACATCAAACAAACAGCCAGACGAACCAAACCTGGTATTGCCATGGATGCTTCACCGTAAATACACAAAGTCTGGAGGTCAAATCTATGAATGGGCTCAAAAAAGACGCTAGAACTATTGGCAGACTCTGGAAGTGGAGGCTCTAGCGTGAAAAGTGCCCCCAATCCAGCTGCTTACAGGGGCTGGCTATGCCTTCTATAAAACCCGAGCACTTAATACAAATTCAGGCAATGGACCACATACGGTCTATTGCGCCAAGCATTTGTAATCGTAAACGTGTAACAACCTGCCCCATGCCAACCGCCATTATAGGAGTGAGGCAGCTTTATTGCCTGGTGAGGTTCAGAAATTGGTGTGAGGTTCTACACACTCTACTTAGCAATCAGAGACTCCACAGGCCATCCCTTTTTTTGGTACCAACATTCTGCGGTATAACGTTATCCAAGAACGTCTGTCAAAGTAATTGTCATGACAGCCGTCACAATTTCCCAAAAAACCTCCTGCAAATTGCTTGCTAAATTAAGATTTAAACAACCAGAAGCATGAATAATTTAAATGCATTCTACCAGGCTACCCCTACCGCCGGGCAAACTCCCACCCCATCCCCTCATCATACCGAACAAGCAATAAATTAATTCAATAAATTCAAATTAATAACAAACATCTATAACGCCACCTTTAGAGACGCGCAAATCATCCACCAGTCCCGGACACCATCCAACGGTTGTACCTATAAATAAGCGACACAATGTTAGGGCAAGCGGAACCCACCCTCCGGCCCCATTCAGTACTTTTAATGCGTAAAACAAGAGCAATTGAGGGAGCATAAACTTTGCTTTACTACCCTCGCAAGTGTGTGTCAGAATTTATTACAGGGAGCTGGTCGGGGTCACCCTTCACCGTTGATCTCTCTTGGCGCGCGCAACCTGCAACATTTGACTTTGCCTGGTGGAAGGCGGCCTCCCCCACCCTACACGCTTTGCTTGTCCTGCCATTCACTCTCAGTCATTCACTCAATTTTCGCTCGCCCTTCACGTTCGACCCCTATTCGCTTCTGATTAAGTGGAGAGTTGGACGGACACCCAAACACTCACGTCCTTGCAGGAAAAACAACAGCGCGCGGAATCTTTTGATGCTTTATTATGATGATGAAGGTGCGCATTATATGACTGACTATAAGTACGCTATACACAGTTAGCTACGGAGAGCGGACATTTTAGCATAAAACCCTTTTTATAAATTACACTCAATGAATTGTTACTTTGTGCGATGGAAATATTACCTGTCCGAGCGCTTTGCCTTTGTTTATGTCCTTCTTTTTTGGTCCTGTGTATAGCGGTGGGTTGGTGAATTTATTGACCTCCTCACACCTGGCGTCGACAGCTTGGTGGGCAATTTGGAACGTCAACAATAAGCCAGGAGGGTAATTGGGATGCAATGAAGCGCGGTGGATTGTAAAAGCATGGAAATTGCCAATGGGGTCCTGGCTCGCTGTCTCTGTGGTTCTGATTTTGACAGTCCTCAGTTGACAGTGTAATTTTAAGTATTTCAAAAGGCGGTAGGAAGTGGTCCTAAGGGGAGATACATATTTAGGCTCCTCGAAGTCTTTAACGAAGCCTCTAATTCTTTAATTATACTCAGGGTGCTTGGTGGTATGTTATGCATTGTACACGTGGTATGTTAGGGGATTTAAGGATGTTTTCTGGAATGTTTTAGTACATTAGAGAGTAGAAGAGAGCTTGTTAAGGTATGCGGTGGTAAACAGGATTCGTTTTGGTATGTTGGGGTATTGCATGTGGTATTTCGAGGTATGTTGTTGGAAATATGCTGACTACGACAGTGTTTTAATGCACATAAGTATGAAGTGTTCAGGTATGCTGCAGTATATTAGTGTATATTTGCGGACATATGATGGAGTATTAAGGAAAGTTTGTTCTCAAATAAGTAGATGTCTGAAATCAATGACTCCTTACCCTCCCAAACCAATAAAAAACCGTGGAAATGATCATGAACATCCTACCAGAGCACCAACTGGTTACCAGCCCTTCAGCCAAAAAATCGTTGAGTTCGTTAGGAATACCGAACACTTCTTGGAAAAATTTCATGTCCATGTCGCAGCTAAGAAAGTGAAGGCAAACTATTCGTCGAAGAACCAACATTTTTATGGCATTCATATTCAAAATATCAGCTACAGATACAGCCCAAGAAACACTACCGGTGTTGAGAATATAGAAAAACGTATGGTGACTGTATAACAGCAGCGAAGAAACCCTAAAAAGTCCAAAAGAAGATTCTACACAAGACCTTTTCCATCCCAGTCTTGCTTTTTGGCGCTCGATCATCGATCATTGTGAGAGAAAAATTCTTCGTAAAATATTCGGTCCCGTTTGCGTTGGGTTTGGAGGAGAAAGTTCAACAACGAAGTGCACGAGCTGTACAGCGACATCGACCTTAAGATGGCTAGGGCATGTAGAGCGAATGAAGATTATTGCTCCGGTTCGCAGAGTCTTCGTATCCAACCCGGAGGATCAACGCAGTAGAGGACGACCTCGCCTATGGTGGCGCGTACAAGTAGAAGGCGACCTCAACCAACTTGGAGTGCGCAACTGGAGACTAAAGACCGTGCTAACTGCAGAGACTTGTTCGTTGAGACCCAGGTTCATCCCGAACTGTAGCGTCACCTAAGTAAGTAACATGGCTAGAACCCGAATTTATGTAAGCTACGCGATGGTGGGTCGATAAATTTTAAACTTCAGTGACGTTTTCACTAACAACAGCAACTTTCTCTGTCACGAAATAATTTGTATGGAATCTTTCGATAACCGATGACCGATCATGTACATCGTAAAATTTAAGAAGTCCTCTATGAATTCCTCGCACAGAACACTGAGTTTTCAAATAAATTTTCAAGTTTTGCAGGAGCTGTCAACTGTCATATTCTGTCGAAAATTCTAATACCCTTTAGATGCTCAAACAAACTCCCACAACCCCTCTTCAAGAGAAAGTGCACACACTCATCCATTAATGTCCTAAAAATATATTTGCATTCAAAGATACTCTCCTTCCCTTGGCTCACACGTTCCTGGTTTCCTTGGAAGTTTTTTATCCACAATGACTTAGGGTAAGTATCTCAATCAACTTTAAAAATATTTTTACTAAGAATATCTCATTAAGACAACCTGTAACGTTACTTCCGAGAAATTGTAATCATTTCATTCCTTCAAAGGGAAGGCAGGCGTTTTGGAGAGCCCTACGTGAAAGCTTAACAAGGATATCAAATGAGCTGTACATGGGGGTAACTCAAATGTCAGTTAAGTACAATCTGTACATGTAGCGACCGGCACTTGATGTGAGATTAAAGTGGCGTTTGTATCTGAGTGTTTTCTGTGGAATTTATTAAGAAAAGATTGTTTTCATTGCACTTAAAATTTTTAAGTTGATATTTTTTTGTTATTGTAGCGTGTGATGAAAAGCAGCTCCTTTATGACTGTGAGCTTTGTTCGACTACACAGAGAATTGTTTATGCTATATGTGTAGGTACATACTTCTACACGGCTTTGATAAAAATCTTCGAGAAGGTCAGTCTTGACATAGAGGGAATAGGTACTGTGGATATCCTTCATTTTTTGGCGATTAGGAAAAAAAAGAGGCACACGGTGAACAAGGCAGTGCTTATACGGTCACAAATTGGACACCACTAGGCTCCTCGTTTGCTTGATATTGCGTCTTGAGAGCAGATAAAATGCTAATGATGTTCGGATAACAGTCGTCTTTCGACTACGTGAGAGGTCCTAACTGCTCTGAAACAGAGCACAACGCTTCGTGCGCGGGTGCATACTTTGTGGACGACCCTTGGCTATCGTACATGGAAAACAGTCGGTTTCTCTGATCACAGGACATAAGTCAGACATCTTGGGAATGAATGAGACAAGGTGGTACGAATAATATCACTCCCCGATCAAAAGCAATGTCATGCACTACTCTGGTAGACTAGCTGGCAGCATGATAGGACCGAAGTAAGACTGTGCTAACCCCAGCAGCAAGAAGCAGACTCGTATCGTAGAAACCCGATATTGATGACTAGATTCCAAAGCAGTGTAAGAGAAATGCCATCACACGGTGTAATGCTTCGATCGATGACGCGACTGAGTACAATTTCTACTCAACTGTCTACAACCAAACGCATAAAAGGGACACCGCTTGCTTAAGCACGTGATAGAAAGTTCGCGACCTTCGAGACCAGAATGAGAACAATGAGCTGTTTGTGGAGTTCTGCAATACCAACCGCCTAGTCATTGGAGGTACACTCGTACGGTCTCAAAACAATTGACAGGGAACGTCCAATCAGATCGATTACATTGTGATCACCCGCCGCTTCAGAAATTGCCTCCTTAACGTCCGAAGCGAACATGGAGCCGACATCGGACAAGAACGCGATCAAAATGGTGATGTTAGCTTTTATGCGCCTTCGTACTGCATCCGTCGACAGCGACCACCCAAACTTGCTCAGCAATACCAGGTTCAATACCAACAGCCTTAGGTATCCCCAAAAGCTCCAACAATTCAGGGACCATTCTGTCTTAGAAGCAGAAACAGTCAGCAACACAATGGAGTAGGGCGTGAATGACCACTGGAATGCAATGTCGATAAAGGGCAGAGACGTCACCGCAAATGGCTATCGGCAGATGGATCGATGGATAGCCAACGGCAGACGGATGGATGGATGGTGACGGATAGATGAGCCTACAACAATCAAGGCTGGGAATGCAGAGGCCTTAGCAGTAGAGAGAACCAAGCTAGAAGCCCAAGAAGGGAGAAGTTCAACGTACTGTGCGACTTGACAAAGTCCAGTATATCGACCTACTTGCCTCAAAACCTGAAAAATCAGCAAGCAGGTGAAAGTAGGACTCGCTTTAACATTGTCAAGGAGCTTGATAAACAGCAGTAATCAAGTCCTTAAACCAAAACAACGCTATGGGTATTTATGGCCTCTGCTACCCTAGTTAGCTCATGCGAAGAGTGTGGGAGAATGAGTAATTTTCGCAGGATTAAGAGGGGGATAGCCGTCAAGCTTCCGAAAAGAGAAAATCTGATAGAGAACGCGTGCAGAATAGAGCAGAAGTACGAAAGGACACAGTCTGCAAGCCAAAAAATCAGTTGAAGGCCGTATGACCGCCATTGACATGCCACATTCCACATTCAATGGTTAAAAAACCAACTCAGCGATTGACCTACGTCGGAATAAAAGAATATCGACATCTTATGGTGACTTTTGTTCACCTTCTTACTTCACATGCCATCCGAAGCCAAAACGACAAGCCTCAGTTTACTGAGTGTCGACAGGCCCAGTACACCCTTTCTCTTAAAAGCGTCGATGTACGATCTAAGATTTAAGAAAATTTCCCTGAGCTGAAGGTAGATTGAACCTACAAAGCCATGAAGAATTTTCATCTTCCGAGGACTCTACACAGCCACACACTCCAAGAAAGTGCACAAGATTCCGATAGATCCAGACTCGTACAGCTCGACGACCCAAGGCTTTTTCTACCTGCTGCTGCAGACAATCTCTTCTTTAATACGTTTTACTCAATTGATTTATTTAACAGGATTAAATTGCAAGCATTTAAGGACCCCACCCATTCGGAGACATTCTCCAAATTCAATGGAGAACTGATGACTTGCCTTCATAGTTTCTTCGTTCTCTAATCAATTTGGTCAATTTTCAAAAAGGATTGAATCTCAATTTTTGAGACATATTATCCTTTTGCTTGAATCGATGAGTCGTGTTTCTCCATCCTACATTGTATGAGTCCACAAGACATCCTTTTAGTGTGATACGAATGATTGGCGATAATTCAACCGAAGGCAATGCACAGATATAAAATAGAACGACGACGATAACGATGGTTGTCATTCTCTGCATTTAAGGACATTAATTGAATCTATCCATCCTTTTGGTAGTTGCATGAAAAAGGACATATTTTTCACAGGCACACATATACTATGTGCATAGCCTTCGAGTCGAAAAGTGAATATTGTGTCATTCATTCTCATTCTTATCACATTTACAAGCAAAAAAAAGGACGAACGACAGTGTGCACTACGAATTTCAAACAACCACCAGCACAGTGTGTCTAACCAAATGGAAAATGATTGCAATCGCAAGCGGGCACAACACAAATCCACAGACACAAAGAAAATAAAAAACGAAAAAAAGGACCAAGGAATAGTTGTCAATTCAACCAAACTTAACCACCCACAATTGAGTAAACAATACCTTCGCGTAATACCACAAAAAGGACACAAAAAAAATTGTAAGAAAAAATCCAAATACACACAGACTTCCACCACTATACCACTATCAAGGACGACTGCCATGTAACCTGAGAAATCCACTGAAAATCGCATCGAATTGTCGAAAAAGAATCCCACACACAAGCGAACGATGCGGGGCTTAAAACTACAATTTGCAGCAATGCAATGAACAGCGACGTCGACAATAAGGACAATAACAACATGAAAAGGACGAAAAAAAAACGAAGGAAATGGTAAAAATGCTGAACAGCAAAGCTCAAAGGCTGCACACCGAGTTCTCCGAAAAGAAAAAAATCGGACGGTTCTTCCTTCTTCTTGTTGCTGCCTTACTTCTTCCTTTTTTTGTAACCATTTTGTAGCAATCATAGCACAAAAAAAAATGGATAAAGGATACGTCTAACAATTGCACCTGGGTACTTCGAAGGGATTTTCGAAACCACGGAGAACTAGGTTTGGGCGTAACCGATGGTGGCACTGCAAGTTGATAACATATCTATGAGCTCATAGGATATTTAACACAAAGTTGTTACCACTTGAAATGAAGTCAAGAATCGGGTTTCTGATTTTTTTTTTTTCGTCCTTTTTTTTGTTTGCTTTTGTTTTGCGCCCCCTTTTGTGTGAAGCCAGAGGATGCAATGCGATAAATATTTACTTGCAAGGAGTTCTTTTTTTTATGTGTTTGGTTCGCTTTGGACTTCATAGATAGAACTTCCTGTTCACGGTTGGATTGGTTGACTGGTACTATGTCCTGGTAAAAAAACAAACAAAAAACCGAGAAAAAACAACAACAACTGAAAACCAAAGTCCTTGGTTGGCTTTGTTTTGTTTATGGCTTCAAAAGTAATGCTTTGCTATAAAAGGATGGCAGCTTTGATGCGAGATAGAGGTGATGGTTGCCAGTAACGACGCGGAAAGGATTTTTTTTTATTCCACCACGAACAGATTCAGGGTGACCCATGACGAAATTTCGAAGCGCAGACGGTCAAATTGGCCGATACACTTCAAGCACACATGTGCATTCAGTGAGTAAAGGGGATGGCTGCAGCCAGGTGAATCCATACTGAAATGAATAGGGGCTCTGTGAAATTGTAATTGTGACTAAGAAAGATGTGCAGGACTGATTTTTACTTGTAGAGCCGGCCAACTTCAGACACGTATGTATGCCTTTTTCAAGAGTAGCCTGTTGGGGATTCAAAAGCAGTTCAGAGTACAAATTATAATCGACATCAGCGGTTAGGACGTTGGACTACTGAGCGAGAAATTCAAAGATATTCGATTCCTCAATCTGCCTTACGGACATGGCTTTAAACTGTAGGTCCTGGTAAAAGAAAGTTGGGCCCTGGACCACATACGGTCTGTTGCATCAAACATTTGTAGTTTTTTTAGACGCCACGGTTTTGGAAAAAGTCGTCAGAGATCTTTATGTCATTGATTCTACAAACGGAAACATTTTGTATTTAACTTGTAAGCCAACCCAATTATGTGGGATTTTCTGATCCAGCTCACTTCTGATACAATGGCTCCCAAATGGAGTCCAAAAGGATTCCAAGTGATTCAATTCTGAGATAAAATCTAGTTGAATACATCCTTGCGAAAACATGATTCGGACCCCAACAGCCTGGTTTGAAATCTCTGGATCAGTCGGCGATCTTCCGGAAAGAGCTCCTATATACACCGTGGGCACTGACACATCGGTGGAAGATGTACGACTGAGCGTTCTTCAGGATCTGCCTCTACCCGACAGAGTCTTAGCTTTACTACCCCAAGATACTCAGCAGCGTCTGCAGTACGCCATACGACAACACCTAGTCAGGGACAACAACGTATACGAGCTCAGAATGAAATACTCGGAAGCCATGGGACATACCCTTCAGTATTTTCCAAGCAGAGGTCTACGCGGACGAAAGATGAGCCTAATTTAACTTCGATAGAAAGGATCGCGAGCAAGACATCGCTGTTGGATAGACAGGCAACTATCAAGGCGTTAAGCTTTCATAAAATCGAGTCGTCACTGTTGTGGAAGAGTTCCTTTCCAAGATAATTCGTCTGAGTGAGAATAACAGTCACCCTCTATCTACTCGATACCAGGCCACGTGGGTGTAGGGGGAAATGAAGCATCTAACGAATTAGCAAGAAAAGTCAGTTCGGAATAATTCTAAGACAGCATACGATGAGAGAAGAGCTAAGGAATGAGGAAGACCGCAAAATAACAAAACTTTAGGAAGACAGACCAAAAAACTTCTCAGAAATTATAGCAGGAGAACCGTCAAGGTCTGTACAAACATCAAGAAAACCCGGCTGCGCATTCTTATAGCCTCGTAACGGGTCACTGTAGATTTAAGAAACACCTCAGGAAACATTATATAGAGCAACGCGGAGATTGTAGATTCTGCGAAGATGTTGAGGAAACCCCAGGGCACCACAAGAGAAAAAAACACATGGACGTCTATCAACTATCAGAAGAAGTTCTACCATCGTTGGATTCACTCCAGATACTCGTGTTCATCAAGGGAATTACACTGGAGGACTGAAGGAGTATCTCATCGACCAGAGCTCCAGAGCACAACCCTAAAATCGATCTACCTAAGGTTGTCTTAAAAAATATTGTATTTTAGGTCATCATTTGGTATAACTCCTAGACACTTCAGGCACCGTCTACTTCGGTCCATCATTTTCTACAAATTCGCGCAACTACCGACAGCCTACCGTCTTAACAGAATGGTCTGCAAACCAAAGTAAATGTAACAGGATGACCTAAGTCTATTGCCGTCCATCATATAACTCCTCTAAAGGAAAGAAATGCCACTTGAATCTCGTTCTCACACAGTCTCCTTGGAGCTTTAAAATCTGAGTCAGTTGCACTTTAAATTTATCCCATTTGCACTCGATGTTCGGCGTCATTTTTCATCATCCATCCCTTGTTGCATTTTCCTCGTTACCTGAATAATAAAATTAATTTCTATTTTTATCCTACAACAGTTCCACCAGAAGCATTTCCCCCCACACACACTCACGCCCACAACAGCATCTCCTGCCGCGCCGCCAGTTCCAAAGTATAAAATTTTAATACCAAGATTGATTACCCCTGGTACTGGCTTCTCTAGTAGGATCTGGAAAGTGGATTTCTCTCTCTCTCTCTCTCTCTCAACTAAAAACCAACATCGTATCCTGGATATTTTCGTTATACACATACACACAAAACATTGCAGGTATTTTTGCTCGAAAATTTCATTACTTTTGCCCAATAAAAGGAAAGGACGAAGGATGGTGGGCGGGTGGGAGAGTATAGTGCAATTCAGTAAGGAATTATAAATTATGACATATTTTTCTCTCTCGTTCTCAAGGATAACAGGCACTCCTATGAATATACCTCCAGTAAAACATTTCCTTATGTCAATTTGCTAAGCGATATATGGTAGTCCTTGTAGATATACTCGTACTCATATGCCGGGATAACAGTCTCATAAATGACAAATATGCTGATACAACACACACGCAGGCATCCCTGTATCCTATAGTAACGACAAGGCGGAAAGTAGTCTCTCTCCTCTCATCCGATAGTGGTATCAAAATTAATTAACTGTAATCAAATTATCCTCTTCTCAAGCAAGAAGAGAGACAGGAGACAACTAGACAGATAAGACGGATAGGCAGGCAACCAGCCGGCTTGGTAAACTATGTATCTTGTACTTTGGTATGAGTTGCTTCAAGTGATGGACAACAGATGGATGTTAAGGATACTCTCGTACATGCCAAAATCTTATCGACAATGCACAATTGAATGTGGTCTAGGATGTGGTATATTAAGAAAAGGATAACAATAGGAATTTAAAGCTTAAATGAACCCTGATAGCAGTAGTACTCATGGTTTTATGTTTACTGAGTTTGATTTCGATGTTAGAAGCTGTAGGGATCATCTACTACATATGAGCATCCTCATTCAAAAAAAAAATCCTGAAAAAAGGATTTCAATATCCAAACATTTCCTTTCAACTAATTCTCCCATAAAATTGTTAAAATACCCCGGTAAGTATTCTATTTCAACACAAATTCATCAAATTCTCTAGAGGATTAGAGCAGGTGAGGTTACGTCCTTGTTTTAGGGAAGCTTACGCCTTTTGTGGATGTCTAAATGCAGGAGGCAGTTTATGGCAGAACTCTGTAATCCAATCGATTGCAACTTAAAGTAACTGAAGAAGCGGTGGAAACCGGGGTGATACAGTCCTTCGTTTTGTGGAACACAATCTTTCCTACTACATATGCAAATAGCATTTAAGGTTATTTTGCTGGGTTCCTTTATTCTGTAGACTAACAAGGATCTTAATATAAAACTATCCCTTCCTTAAAATATTTGCTTGTTCTCAACCTGCTGCTTCCAGTGGTCTTTTTATACAGGAATCTGCGTCCAGAAGTGCCTAACAAACGACTGAAAACCAAGCACGAAGGGTCCTACCCAGTTCCTTATTAAATACCTAGGTGATGTAGAAACTACTGACTACACAGAACCCTACCTAGACTTTGAAAGACCATTCTTCTCATTTCTGAGCAGAGAGGAATGGCGTGAATGAATTTTCCTGAAAAGGAAAGGGGAATACCTGAAGGAGATCTAGGCGGAACTATGTTCCCAAATAGCATTCTTATTCGTATGTATGTCGTCAACAGAAAATAAGTGCTAAGGGATACGTGATTTCGTAGCCACGGCTATAAAAAAAAAAAAAAACAACATCGGCAAGAAAGACAAAGGACCGCTGAACAAGTGAATGCAAATATGCGCGACACATACGAGTTAGACGATCTTAGACGGGCAAAAAATAGAGGGTGCTATGCAGAAGTGTCCTGGGCGCAAACAAAGTCGTAGCTAGAGAAGGTTTAAGCTTAGTGAGTAAAACCCTCCACTACTTTTGCACAGGGCGCCTTCTGAAGGCACTGTATACTTCTAGAATGTCGCACTTGAAATAGACCTGAAGATATTCCGTTTGCAGTCCAGAGCGGAGCGGAGCAGAGCGATCCACTCTGTTCCTTTGTTCAGTGAAATATTCCATCGCCATCAACATCGATTTTTGAAGCTAAAAAACAGACAACCCTTGGCAACGGGTTGCTTTCCGAAGTATCTCGTTCAATTAGAAACTTCAAACATCAGTCGTCTACCATCTGGAAGACATTCTCCATAAAGTACTCTCCCCAGTCATGCTGCAGTACTTTGTTGCATAGTTAATGTCCCTTTCTTCGACTACTTTTCAACTCCTTAAGACGTCACCTATTTTATAGTTCAACTGAGTTAAAATGTGGTTCCACTCAATCCTGCACACAACCATAAAATCTCCAATTTTCTGCAGAGCTTCCTTGGATTAGGTCAAGCAAATGAAATGTAGATTAGCCCCGACCAACCAATACCTCCCCCAACAACCGACCACAAGCTACTACCAGTGGAAACCCTCTCGTAGTGCGACATGAAAGAGGAGATTAATTTCCCAAAAAAAAAAGGGAACAGAAATCCCTCTCGGCAATGATTGGATTTTCGGTGAAATTGAATATTCAATGCAACCACCCAGACAGACAAACAGACAGAGAGATTCACCCCCACCGGCGTCGAGAACAAGGAGACCAAGCTAAGCTTGTTGCGATAGTGGCCAATGCTGTCATCCGAAGTGTTTTATAGAAGGATTCCCCGCGATTTAGGTTCTACCCTCTGCTTCTTTCCTGCTCTAAAAACCTTTTTGTCGTCGATAACTCACCACCATTCGCAGTCGTTGACTCTTTAGCTGTTGCTGCAATCCCGCGGACGACGGATGCAATTTAGATACAATGCAAACGTGTCCACGAGCAATGAGATGGATACTCACTCAGCCAAAGTGTGGCACCCTTATGTGTGGTGTTTGGTCGGTCGGTTCGTCTGGACTTGCGATAGACAGAGCATCAATTTTATCCTGATGTTTGTAGGACCTCTGTCCTATGTGTACGTGGTACCGGGAAATGGGCGGTCATTTTCTTTTTTTTTTTTTTAAATCTCTAAAAGGCAATCATTTTAATTTTCAAATCCGAGAACGGATTGCGTATCTCCAAAGCTATATGAATAAATGGATGGCGGTTCCCAGTTTTAGCGGCTGCGTCTACTAAATGATGACGTGAAAGCTTATTGAATAGGCACACAAGTGCAATGCCTCTAGATGATGGATTGATGTGAAAATCCTTTTTTTTTGTTCTCGCTTTGCAGGGATTGAAGTAGAAATAAATAGAGAAGGATGGAGGATTGATTTTGAAGCGATTCGAGGTCCTATTGAGTTGAAGAGTTTTGAATACGCTCAAGTGGTTTAGAATATCCATGATTTCAAGCTGCCTAAAGTGCTAATCGTTTTACGGTTCATTGTATAGGCTTCCCAGTGCGAATACTCATAAATCACAAGTGCAGAGAGGATTAAAAAAATATCTGTTTCCGACTTATATCTATTTGTAGTCCAAACCTTAAAGATTTAAGGAGCGATGAGCCTACAATGAGGAAATAAAACTTATGCTGGTCATAAGTGATGTACGCCGTATAGCATTGAAGGAAGGTAACCATGGAATTCGATGTCGACTATGTCATCTTACCCTAAACACCTCGACTACGCTGACAATGTTTGTCTACTTTCACATCGGGTAATGGACCTTTCATCTGAAAATGCAAAATATATGAGGCAAATATGCCCGATAGGAAGTCGAGAAAGTTCGACAGCTTTCTATATTTAGGAACTGTGGTCCCGATTAATGGCAGTGGCACCCCAATAAATGTAATCGGGAAGGCTAAACAAGTTGGTTTATCTGTCTATGATCCTGAGTCCATAACAAGTCTCCTGTACCATTTTCGGTAAGTCAAACAAATCAATCGTCAATTGCCTTTGCCTAATAGAGCACCAATGCCTCCACAATTTATGTCAGAATCTCCTCGCCAAATCACTTGAAATCCTACCTGACGGCACAGCGAGTACTTCAAAAACAACACATACTCGTACCCGATCCATCTGTGTATCTATTCCATTCGTAAGTGAGTAATCATTATAAATAATTCCACTTAAGGACTGGCTATATCGCATTCACATGCAACACAAGGAAGACAACAAAAAATGAACTACAACCGACACAGTATAAAGGATAAAAATCCATAAATACCACAACAAAACTGTTTTTGAACTTCTGTGCAACGCGCGTAGCATACATCAACTACAACGTGTCTGTTTGCCTGTCTGTTCCTTTGGCTAGCATGCAATGCTCCTCTGCACATTAACGTGACGTTGAAGGAGTACGAGTATTGGCCGCCCAATAGCAGTAAAGAGCGACCAACTTTCATACCTTTGACTCGCAATACCCTCTGCCGTCACGATGTGTGTCAGTGAGGTTGATGGGTCTATTGAGTGCACGTACATACGCGCTGGAAAAAAATACTGAAAAACATGTGAATTCCTCCATCAACGCAAGCCATGAGGCAGGTTGTCAGTTGGGCTAAGGACACCCAACTCATGAATATTATTGTGACAGGTGATGCAACGAGTCAATCTGTGCCTGCCAAGGACATTTACGTTAAGAAGGAGTTGCATAATTCGATCGTTGTCTACATATGACGGCATTTGATCCTTATACCCACAGCCATCTTTCGATGGCTTTAAAAAAAATCATTCATTCGGCTTCAATTTACACTCTAATCACAGCAAAATCATGCAGCAACTCAAAAGGACACCTATGGCTTCCTGTTAACCGCAAATTTCCACAGTCATTTGTCCTCGTCAAAATGATTCTAGCCGTCAAAATTAATTAATTCCCTTCACAAAGGACACACGCATTCTCCGGGGTTTGCCTGTGTGCCTACACGGCCCGTTATTACACGGCTCACTGGAAGCCACACACATTCGCTTAGATTTTCAAATAAAATGGATTTAGCTAATCAAATATAAAATTCAATCCCCATCACTGTATGCGTTCGATACCATTACAAAATCACGCATCCCAAACATGATTGATTTTTATTTTTTTAATTAAATATCAACGAGAATCCTTTGCCGAGAGCACATGCTCCTTCGATTGGAGGAAATTGAAATAAAATAACGCAGCCGGGGCTCATAAATAAAATCAATCAATTTTCGAAAATAGCAAACTGCAATCGTAACCGCACATTGGATATGTAGATACAGATGCACAGGTCCATCTATCCATTCCAGGATTAGAGTTACACATGCATAATGTGTTACGAGGGGGTGTTGGGTGTTGGTAAATATTAAATAAATTTACTGCGACTACCGGGGCAGGCAGGACATGCAGGGTGAAATGTAAAGCAGCATGAACTTAAATGCCACCTCATAAAATTGAAATTAATGGAAGCGCGTGTAAAATTCACGATGGGCGGGAGAGAGGGCGGGCGATATGAAACAACGCATCCTTTCCGCATTTACATAATGGTAATGGCGTCAAATTAATTTATAAAATGATGTGCGTGCGGGCACGAGTATTTCTCGCAATAAATAGGAACATTTTGATCTCATCCCTTTTTTCTTTGTTGTTGTATGTAAGAGGATAGTGGATTTAGATACAAGTAAACGATGCGCGAAAATATTTACGGAAGCTTGAGGGCTTAATGACTTAATGGAAACTAACGAAAATTCGAGTGTGGACGGTTATAGTCAGATCAAACTGGAATTATACAGAACAAGGACAGACTGATTAATTTTTGTGGATATAAATCCAACCTATTGAAAGGACCCTTCCCAATGCGATGAAAGAAGCAGAAGCTTAAGCAAGCAATCGAATGAACGTTTGATGTACACTATGCAGCACCCAGGCACAGGTACACGAAGGGGCAAATGACCTGAGAAAAGAATAAGAGTCTTTGGACAATGGACAGAATTAACAAAACTTGGAATTGGACAGGTCAATAAATGGACAAAAAAATCTTTGAAAAACGAGCCCGGAGATCCAGCTGGAGCGCTTATGATTAATGCTGAGACTGGTCACACGGCACATCAACGTCAACGAGCACGCTCCCAGGCTTGTTCTAATGAATTAGAAAATCTGAAGAAAAAGGGGAAGATGTGGAGCATTTCCCCAGATATTAGGGACACCAATGATACCGACTCTTTTGCACCTAAATCAGGTCGGTAACTATCCACACCCTTGTCCTAACATATGTATTACCTAAGACTACATACTTCAACCGGAAATAAAATTAAGCAAGGGACCCAATCCGGACTTAAGCGACGAGCTGGATAGCTCACCATCCAACCTGAGAGTCTCAGCACACATAATTAAGATATTGATGGACTAGTTCGGATGCAGAATGGTACTAGATGCTGGTACCAAGCTGAGAGTATAAAATACCGAATGGAGTTCCACAAGGGTGGGTGGCCTGAAGAAGGTATACTACATAGTAAGGCGACCAGACAGAGCTTCGGAAACTAGACAGAAAACAAGACACAAAAAGTTTGAACGAAAAAAGAATGGAGAAGTGCAGCGGAAAACAACAAAAAATTATGTCCTTCCATACGAACTAATGCTTGAGGAGAGTCCCATTGGTTCCGGGAGGAGATGGTGATGATATGTAAGCAAGCTTTTCACCTAAATACTAGCCAATAAAACGACTGCTTATACGACTCACTTACGACTCGGTCTACTGCGTGAACAAATAATCTTGCTTAACTGGAAGACCTGTTGAAGGCCTTAAATACCACCCATTGACAAAATTTACTCCGAATATCGCTTGAATTGTGCAGGAAATATCAAAACCTCTCCGCAACATCTTATAAATCGACACACTGCTTCCAAGCATACGAAAGTGACTGCATTTTTGAAACTGGAAAATCTAGGGAAAAAGGTTAGAGCAACAGAACTATCCCTTTGGCCTTCTTGCCGTATCTTTTCAGTTGTTTGAAAAGCTCATATTCAAACCCATAGACCTCCTTATAAGCATGGAACGGGCTTCCAGAATGAAATAAGTTTAAGTTTGCTGACCTGACTGCAGTAAAAAGTGCACAAATTTCAAAGCAATCAGAATCAGAAGAATGGGTTTCGAATTTTGAACAAAATGCTTCTCTACTGGATCTTTTACGCTTTTCTAACCCTTGCATTGGAGACTAAGGAAAAGCCTTCCCAAGGGTCAGTTGTAGCCCCTTTACCTTACTCTGTTGCTAAGCTGAGTAGAGAAATGAAAGTAAAGCGTGTGCAGTAGTATGAGCAAACCGGATGCATCTTGCCTTTATTACAGGGGCTCATTTACAAGGTGTTTTACTCATCTATAATCCCCACCCAGAGTACCTCAGTGTAATGCGTCGATTTACATCAGCCACAAACCTGCGGGAATACTTGGAGAAAATCAGCTAAAGTGCTTACTCTAGCAGCTCTAAAGGATTCGCTGCCATCATCACATTTTATGATAATCCCCACATTCGTACGATGCCAACTTAAGCATTCGGTGATAGCAAAGAAAAAGGTCCTTTGAAATCCAAATGACAGAAAACATTTCTAAAAATAAAACACTCATGCAAAATTAGCACCCGCTATTCCCAGAGACGAGTCAAAGGATATTTCCGTGACAAGGAAAATTTCATATTCCCTCCTCAGTCCTCATTCGTTCGGTGTGAGAACTGTCACTGACGGCGAGAGCTACTTTCATATGTTGAACGACGTAAGCAAACAGAAACAAAAGGCAAACTTAATGCATTTCGGCGGGTTTATCGCTGACTTTCAACGAATTTATGAAGATTTTTTTTTGTTTTTGTATGTTAAAGGTAAAGAAAGCTGACAACTTTTCCTACAACTTCAAGTAGTAATCGTTGTCAGTTATTTAAGGATATGTCATCGGCTTTTTAACAAATGTTTTAATTAAGACAGAGAGTTTCAATTAAATAGCCACCCCTGAGGAAATTGCAGAGCATCGGATCCAAAATTTGCGAATGTTTGATCCAATCAAGCAGAATACCAAGAAGTTTGGAGCCTAGACCTCAGATTTCCTCGAACCTAAATCCCGCAGAGGTCCGCTTACAGCCTGCAAACAACCGCTAAATATAAGTCGAATGGACAAGGTAGGGAAAAATAGGTCCTTCCAGCCTGTCTAGGTCCAAATGCATTGTGTCTAGAGATCATTTCATGGAGTGTTTCAAGCCATCTGTCCCTACATCTACAGTTTCGAGGTCGATTTCTGATTGTGAGAGCAATACTCAATCAGCTTTATCGCTGCGATGAACCTCTCCTGATTTTCACTGGGTTTTAGGTAGGTTTTAAGATCCAAGCTTGTATTTGACTCCGTGATATTGCTGCAGCTTAGCTGTGAGGATGGGCAGAATCACACGAATCCAAAACTTCTACTCAGGCAACGATGTCTGCAGTTCCGGGATAGTCTCTCGTTGTACTTGGCCCAGAGGTACCGTCGAATTGCCTGCTTTTTCCTTTTCCCATTGACTATAAAGGACTTAGCCCGCTGCGACATGGAATAAGTTTGTAGGTGACTCTCTCAGTATGAAACGAAATTTTGTTTTAAAAGATGTATCATATTGCAGGTCTGGGAGGATCGATAAAGGATAACAAGATGAAAATATGAAACAACAGAATGCTTTCGATTTTACTACGAGTATAGAATTCGGCATCGACCACATTTGTAGCTTATTACCCGACTTATGAACCCGTATGAACCCTTAAAAAAAAGAAGTCAAACAAGTCTCTCTAATCCTGATTAAATCTCCTTCACACATCAGCATTACCCCAATTCAATCTCCAATAAATCTTGCCCTCAACAATCATGAGCTTTGCCATCAAATGAAACAGAATCCCAAGGATATCCTTGCCGATTCCAAAGAATTCATTCAATCAATTTCACTCTTAAATCACATCATCCTACAGGACCTTGAAAAATCTTAACAAAAAAAAATTCTCATCATCATTCCAATCGAACAGCAATTTAAAAATTGTCCACTTACCATTTGATGTATGTCATGGTAACATATCCGACCGTCACCCCTAACAGGAAACTGACCCCATCCTACTGACGATTTGACAGTCAAAAATACACACACACACACACACAGCTAGCCATGTACAATCAAAGAGAAAAGGAAAAGCCATGGATCATCCTTCGATATCGATTGGAACTAAGGTCACCTCCGCCTCTTCCCTCTTAAATTCAATTTTGAATCCTTTTTTTTCTGCTTTTTTGAAAGAAAAAAAAGAACAGAACTAGGCCAAGCGATGATAAAACTTTCGACCAACAACAGCAGCAGCAGGAGGGACGAAAACTCTGGCAAAGATTTCTCGCTCTCGACTCGACTACATACTCTGCAAGGACATTCAAATGAAAGCGATGTTGGGGCTTAAAGTCATCGTTAAAGTTTCCGGCAGGCATAAAAATTTACGGACACGTTCGTCGAATTAGGAGATAACTCAATTTATCTACGGCAACGAAACCGGAGCAGGTATTTCGGAACCCCTCCCCCCCCTGGGGCTCAACTGAAATTGCCGAATGAAGAAAGATTACCAATTTCTCCGGGAGAAGAGCGTTCTTTCCTTGATTATCCACTCTCGGTCTCTCTTTCTCTATTTTTGGAAACCATAGGCGTGCTGCACACCACCTCCGCCCCCAATAAAAATTGATAATAATTTGGATTTTCCTCGAGACAAAAGATGGAATTTTGCCCGCGAGACCAATAAAATCGAATTGACAAGCTCTACAGCACAGCGCTCCTTCAGTTCAGTTCGGAAAGTGTGTGTGTGGCTGTGTACGTAGACGTAGAGTGGATGCGTGTCGTTCAGGATACGATGCTGCTGCAAGCTGTCCCCGGATAAAATTAATAGACTTTCGCTTCACGTTTACATTTGGTTGAATGGATAAATGGTTGCGGGTAGCAGACGAACAGACCGAGCTGATTTTCGAGACAACGATGACACTGACCAATATGTGTGAGCGTACGAAAGAGGATATGAATCCTGTGTGGGCCGGTTATAATGACTTTTTGTTTTGTTTTCGGGCTACACATCTTCCTTCGATCGAAGGATAATAACGTTGTTTCGGGTCTCTTCTCCATGTGTGCTATATTTTCGCCATCTTTCACTAATATAACATCTTGCTGTGACACATTTTAATTGCAAATGGGAACGGGGCAGGAACCAGGACAGGGAATATGATTTCCAATTGGAAAGTAATATTTCCCCATTAAACTTGACCGCTATTGACAACTGAAAAGATATTGTTTGGGGAATTGCCTGACAATATTGCCGCACATATGTGTCAAGTTGGATTCGAAGAGGTAAAGTTTTTGCCAAAAATGGTATATCTTCGAAAAGCTATAGGAAAGTGACAATAAAATTGATTTATTCCTTATTGCTTTGAAATTATGGCAATAATTTGCGAACGTGATTTAATCATTCTTTCGATACTATAAACTAGAATTGCTAGCTTTGGTAGGCAACGTCATTTAAGGCATCATTGCATGTCACAATTGTTTACTTAAAAACATTCCGCTGCCATAGACTTCTTGGTAAAATAAATATTCAATACGAGGACACGTAAAAAACAGGAGCTTCTGCGTCAAAATTTTGCAAAAAAAAAGTCGATTTAGTAAAAACGAAAATATAAATGCAATCCCGCCGCCGCAAGTCAGGATCAGCTATGCCGCCGTCATCCGACAAATTTTCAACATCGCAATACGTTTCATAAAAGGTAAAAGTTTTCAGTCTGCGTATAAAAAGTTTAAGATAATTCGCCGCAGAAAAAAAGAACATCCTTTTTAGATGTAATCTAATCTATGGGAGAAGTGATGTTAGAACAGACTCAATACAGCTTTTTAAGGATTTTCAGCAGGCTTTTCTACTTTAAAAATACTCACTGGACAGTAGGCCGGTGGACATTAGACTTGGACATTAGAATTTTAATTTAATTTTTAATTGCTTTATGTGTTTTGTTAGATTTCATGGTATATGCCCGAGATACAAGTGATACGTTTATAAGCGTCCCTTAAGATACCGCCAATTAATGTGTCTTCACGGTAGAGGTCAACTTAAAGAAGTTTTCTTAAGAAATACCTTAAAGCTAGAGATTGCGATAAAAACCAAGAATGACGAAGGTACATATACTCTTTTAGGTCTCAATTGAGATACTGGCAATCCAATCCCTTGATGATGCAGAACTGATCATATGTGGAACAGAAACTGATCCTACACACGAGAAAAATGAGTCATCGGTAGGTTAAACACATTCACTGCCATAAATATGTTTATGAACGGTAGCCCCAGGAAATTTTATTTTCGTTATTGTCCCAACTCTTCCATTTTATCTTGACTATGTAGCGACATTTGTTTGGGGGGAAAACCGTTACCAATCTGAAGGAAATGAATACTCTATCGAAACAGGAGGTCAGCTTTAGAATTCGTGAGTCCGCTAATAAGCACCTGGAACAGTGTTCAAATTTGAAGAAGTATAGACAAGACAAGATAACAATTAGAATGTGGGCAGGCTCTACCAGGAGAGAAGTAAGCTTAATGCTAGGAATTCTCGAATATCTCAATTTTTAAAGGACATATAGTCTTTAGGAATCCTTTAAAGAAAATGAAACTTTTGCACGATGCCTCCTGTATTAGCTTAACAGACAGAAATAAAAGACGCAAGTGGCTACTACTAACTGGAAACGGCCACTACAATTTAGATATGCTTCAGACAAATGCTAGAGTTTAAACCACAAATCTAGACCGGGGTCGACCTTTGGCTAACACTCTAGCCGAGTAAACTTCAAAAGGGAGATGAAAAGGTACACAGCATGGCATCATGGTTTGAAATCTTGTAATATACAAAGCTTCAAGCGAATTTCCCCCCTTTCATCAAGGACATAACTCAAAATCAGAAACTCCTGAAAAACCTGAAAATGAACAGAGCAACTATTCTACCTTTAACAAAAGCAAGGACAAATATAGGATGACTTAAACTAAATTTGGTGATTAAAAAGTAACTGAATAGAAGACTTACTCGAAATTTGTGTTGATGGAGCTTGAATCTGAAAATAAAAAGAAAAGATGTTGCTTTAAAATCTTTTTAAAAAAATCGTTAAAAAATTTATGAAATTAATATTTGCTTTAATTTTTCCGAATGATACCCTCTTACGGCTGACAAAAGCGTCATCTTAGGCAATCAAGCACATGAAAGCAAAGCTTTTATGGACACGGATCTATGCTTTAAAGATATGTACATATATGTACATACATCAACTGACAACAAACTATGTACACCTTTCACAGACTTCTAGAAATATTCCACTATTTTTCACGGAAGGCTGAAGTGGGAGTCCAACATATGTACATTAACCAGTGCACAGGACTTTCAACTCTACACTGATCGATCTAAAATAGACATAGGAATCGACACTGGACTTTTCTGTGTATCACAAAACATCATCGATTCATGTAAAATCCCAGGTGGTTGTAGTAGTATTTTTAAAGCTTAAGTTTTCGATATTTAAAGAGCAGCACAGACTATACACGCAAAGAAACTTAAGGTCACAATCTTTGTGGAAAGTCAAACACTAGACAGCAAAATTATTAGAGCGAAAACAGCCTCTGTATGCCGACAAACTTTAAACATCGCTACATGAGACTCAGACTTTTGGAAGAGCTGGAGGATCTGGCGCAAGTTCCACTCTGGAACATGATATGCTTTGAATCGAGCAACCTAAAGGGAATGACAATGGAGCAAAAGGCCTTGATACTCACGTTCTAAAGAAATACGAACAAAGCCCCGACTAAAGCTGCATTTTACGAAAAATCCATCTTCCTGATGAAGGCTTCACGTATCTATGAATGGAGCAAGGAAGTTCTTATAGAAGTTGTGCTTCCTTGAGCTACATACTCGCAATAAAATAAGTTTTTTTCGAATACAAGATGATTATATCCACGACGATTACTTTTTATACATTGAATCGTATCTTCGGCAGACGGTGAGCACCAAACTAAAAAATTATGGGGCAATCGTGACGTCTATGCATAGTCTGGCAGCAAACCACGAACAAAGCAACCAATTTTAAGGCAATGACAAGAATACAGAGAACTCCAACAGCGGGATTGAAAAAAATTCTCAACATGCTAGACCTAGACCTCAGACTCCGCTGCCAAGAGTGCCTTGAGAATAAGCCAACCAAATGCATGGTACTCAAATCTCGAAGGAAATGTACAGATTCTAGAAAAGCTCGTTGATGAAGGACTGCACATCGTAATAAATTATCTTGCGGTTTCCCTAGTAGAGAAGAATAGGAAACCAATAAACCAATAGAAGACGAGTCCATATCCATGCAAACAAATTGGTCCAAGATGGAGGTTATAGTCACGGCATATTTAGAAGAAAACATCTGGATGGCTACCAACTACCAGAAGAATATCTCCCATCGTTGGATCCACTCCAGGTACTCCGATTCATCAAGGAAATTGGAGGAGGTGCTGTATTCGTAAGTCGAATATCTCACCATCGAGGGAGCACAATAGATCTACAAAGTTCGCAGTGCGCTTACATCCCTATAACCAACCTACATCTAGATCTACAACTACAACCAAAAGTGTCACCGTTTGGTTTCTAAGTCTCAGACTTTTTTTCAAGGCAAAGATACTCGCGAATCCTAACAGAAAATACAAAGCAAAGGTTAGTAAAAGAAAAGGCAAACTGTGTTAGCGGCTATTAAATGCTCAAGGATCTCATTCCAAGGCACAACTCTTGTTGACATTCAAGCACAGTCGTTGTGCAAGATACTTTAAGAAAGCGTGAAATTTTCAAAAATTCAATACGAAATCTATGATACCACGGCGACAGTAGCAACCCACATAAACGCTATTTAATCGGATTAAATCAAGTGTTATTAATTACATATGTATTTACTAAGCCCCTCAAAACAACCGCATTATCAAAAGACTGCATAATTGCACACGAAATATTAAATTCATAAAGGCGCCATTTTAATTCGTATTTTTAATTTGTTCCATTTTTTACGCTACATCGGCAATAAAAACGTAAAAAAAAAAAAATCTCAGTTAATAAATAAACCCGTGGTTATGGTGGAGAATTGCACGGATTTCCACTGCCACCGGAACCGATTTTCAGTAATTTTGTATTTTTTCCTTTTTTAATTTTTTTTTTGATTTACCAATAAAATTTCCAATAAATAATTCAACAAATAACACCTCCAATTTAGCGCTGCCAATTTACTGGCGATTGCCACAAATGTGTTTTGATTGCACTTATATTGCTAAAAAATAAAATTAAAAAAAAAAAACGGTCCTTTCAAAAAGAGTTTTCAACAGCAGGATAAAAGATATTTTTTGTAGTACTACGTAGCAGGACGTGATTTTCAGGCATCACAAATGGTTTCACGCTGTTCAATAGTGCAGAACGCGTACTTCATCAGCACACCTCAGAGGCGTTGGAGTTGAGGGCTTTCAAAAATAAGCAAAAAATTGTACCTGTAGTTGTAGAAAAATTGAAACCCCACTGACCCACTTTGGAATCAAAAATCGTCCTCAAGGGCTGGTATGTTTTATCTGAAACTTTCGATTTAAACGTCCGATCCCGATGGATATCCTTAAAGCAAAATATCGATTCGTTCGCTTCCGATAGACACTTTCATTCCTTGAGAATAAATTGTCGTAAATGTAACTCAATTTAAAGAATCGAAGCGAAATACCCTTATCCTTCTTATCACACTTGATTGAGCTGATACTCGCATTAGGAATCCATTTCAGTCCCCCTTGCCTGAATGAAAATTATTGACTCGAATTATATTTTGCTTTAAATAGAAGAAAAAATAGAATCCTGGTAGGTTATAACAAAAAAAAAAATTGATGACTCCAGTGTAAAGGATCCAAAAATACGATTTCAACAAAAAAAAAAAAAGGATACAAATACTCGTATACAACAGGAAGCAAACAAGGAAAGGTAGGCAGCAAATTTAATATGTATCTTGACGAGTTTATTGGGCACGTGTTGCAATTCATTCGATTTGTTTTTTTCTGTTCTTTTCAACCCCAAATCAACAAGAACCCTTCCAACACGAATTGGATAGATTTTAGACCGCCTTTTCACACATGTGAGCTGTCCTGTGAATGTATTTAAATGTCAATGTCAACGATATTGGTGAGATATTTCGGTTTTTTTGGGGGACAAGTTGCTGGCAGTTTACGCGGTAATGGAATTTATTTTTGGGCAGGCTTTGAGTCACCAAGAGGGTCTTCATCAAATAGCTGTTGAAAAGGTGGTTGGAATTTTGTCATGTAATGATTTCTGATCTGGATCACAACACGGTAATGTGAGTGTATGTCAAAAATCAGAGAAAGGTTAACCAGAATCCGACATATAGGCTTTAGATATAAAAAGATCTAAGCCATCATAAAACCATCCATCCATAGGATGTGGTTAACTATGGCTTCTAACAAGGAACTGCCTTCTACCAAACAATACAATAGGTTGGGTTAGGTTAGAAAAATTGTGCTCTAGTTGACAAGAAGGTGTCAACAGCTTCGAGACTAACAATGAGTCCATTGTAGACCCCTGAGCATCTAAATTTCATTATCGACGGCTGAACTAGACCACCCAGATTCGCGTAGAATCTTAGGAGTTTGGTTAGCTCAATGTTTCTTAGCACAGCCAGCACCACAAGGAAGTGACTCCCAAGAGTGTCTTTCCTTTTGGTGGCTAGTGCTGGACAATCGCATAGCAAGTGACGAATGGATTCTATTTCCTCTTCGATTATGCAGTCAAAGTCGTTGTGGAATAGTCATAGCCGTGCTGCATGATTGGTTAGGTTATAGACTCGGATGCTTATACAAGATGGCGTCATCATCCTACCTCTTATGCTCTTATTTTTACTCATTGCGTCTTATGTCATCGCAACTGGTTTTGGCAACGATAAAAATTTCATCGTCGATTCCCTGGTGGTGTGGCACCAACTGAGCAAATACTGCATCATTATGCCACTCACCTCGAGGAGACTGATTTCACACTGGACAGTAACAGACGTTGCCGGCACCGGAGCAGACGACTGCAAATGCCCAAGACGACCCTCAAACATCAACCAGACAGCGGGCCAATCGGGAATCTATAGACGGTCTTTACAGCGAATTTCGGGAAAAACTAGAAAGTGGATCAGCTCTTGCCTACAATCGCATGTAAATAACAGCCAATCCCTCCCAAAGCTCGACCAAGACAAGGATGATTTTCCATTGTAAATCATCTTGAATGACGAGACACTCATTTCAATCCATGTAGATACATAAAAAAGATCGCTTCTGAAGGACTGTAAATCTGTGCGCAATGCACGAAAAGCCATTACATCCTTTCAAAGTCATTGTTTGTTGCTGCATTTATAGAGAAGAGGCAATTGGTTCATATTTTTTCCAGGCCTGCGTCCAAACACTGTAAATGTGATCGGTGAGGGCTACAGATCCATGATTCCCGATATATTGCAGTCACAAAGTGACGAATTGCATTCGGAAAACATGTGGTTCCAGCAGTACGTTTCAACTGCACAAATAACACGAGCGACAGTGGACGCTCTGCAGCGAGCATTTCCCGGTCACTTAGTCTCTTGTTTTGGCAATTTTTACTGGCCCGCAAGATCACCCGATATAACAGTTCCAAACTTATTTCTTCGACACGGCTCTATACAAAAGCGCCAGAGACCTTGGACGGGGAGAATTTTCGCCGGAAGTTTTGAGAGCCCAGTGCTACAAGTGATTTTTAAATTACGGCCATTGAAAGAATTTCTACACCTTTTCCAATCCTACTTCCCATCTTTAATGTATCGCAAAAATTGTAAAATAACAGTCTTACTGGTGTAAGCAGAGATAATTGAAAGGAGCCCAACTTGTTGTACGAACTATTCCCAAAACCGTTTCCGAGTGATATAAGAATTTCACAATATTTTCGCTAAAAAACAAAAACAAAACCCTGCACACCTAATGCCACAGCACCCCTCTAAGAGTATCTGTTACTTGCGAATAATCGCAGATAGGAAATTATCCAACAAACACCAGCTAAGTGGGTGGCACTGACGGCAAAGGAAAAAAAGGAAAAAAAGGGGATAACACATTTCTTTTCCGTTTCCTTATTCACCCCATCGAAAACGTGCAAAATGAAACTGACATAAGCAGCAGCAACAGCAGCAAAGAAGAAGAATATACGCTCCTTGCCAAAAGGACGAAGGAGAAAGCGAAGAGCAGCAGCAGCAGCAAGCACAAGTTTTTTAGGACTTTATAATGAAATGCAAATCGTTAGCTGAGGATATACAAATAAAAATGACATTAAGGGTAACATCAGTGGGTTGTAGTTGTGGTGGGTCCTTGCTGTTGCTGCTGTCTGGTGTGGCGGAAAGTGGAGAGGCGAAATTTCTCGCCAGGACTTTGCCAAGAAAAGTATTTTACTTTCAATGTAATTGAGGGTGTGAGAGGTTTATGATTTTGCAAGGAATAATAATAAAAATTAGAATGAGGCAGACGGCGATGTCTCGCTTAATGACCCCTTCCGCCCCTCCCCGATCATTTGTTTTTGTGTGTGTGCAGGATTTTGTTGTAATTTTCATGCAGCGAATCAGGATTATGAATTTTTATGATTTTACTAGAGAAAGTTTGATGAGTTATGTTAGACGGCGGAGGGCGGCGTTCTTGCCGGGATCATTGTGAACATTTCTAAGAAGGATATAAGTGTAATTGCTGGCTAATGGCGGTTGGCGATTCTAATCTAATCGCAGCTTATGCCGAAAGGACTATGTTCGCTGTGATGAGAAGATTGTCGATATTAGGATTTTTTTTTTTAACATAATTAGCTTGTTTTGATTGCCATGGGAATAGAAGACGTTTATTTATGCAATATTATTGTGATACGTAACTTGGACTTGAGGTTGACTCCCGACTTTTGGCTTCTGTTCTAAGCCCGCGGTTTTATACTTATTTCGTACATGTGAATCGGAGTGGAATTGTGAGTGAGGTAGTAACTCGTAGGATAGCTTCCTCTTTCCAGATGTGTCCTTTCTGGAACATTTGTTTCTGACAACTTCAAATGTGGAACTGATTAATTATTTACCTTGGAATCCGAACTTAGCAGCTTGGTTCGGCATTGGGACTTCTTTTGCAGGACATATTGTACCACTGAGTTCTACGAGAACTGAGACACATTGCTAGAAATCGATGGTGCCGTACTCCGAACGGTGATGTGTACATCCATATGTATGTATGTACGTCAAAAAGTGGAGCACCAATGAACAGCTATTAACAAAGGTTAAGCGTAGAGTGTAGACAAAAAATAAACAAAAAACAGAACACAGACAGCGTTGTCATAAAAAGAAAATGGGATATCTACACAATCTACTGGCAGAATTAGCCAGTGGAAAGGATTTGTATAAGTATAACACGTCTCACTACCCAGTTGTAAATTGAGACAATTACTCAAACAAATTTAAACGTTTAAACGGGGAATGGAGGCCATGAAGGATTACAGATTTCCCACAATAGCGAGGGGAGGAGGAGAGCCCTGTTCGACCTACTGTCTGAGTTAAGGAAAACACGCTGCCACGTCGACGATATAAAGATGGTCGCAGACGCAGCAGCTTCTGCAATATAAGGAAAAATATGACGGAATATTGCGCAGTGCTGACGTTAGACATTAAAAACGCATTCAACTCTGCAGACTGGAGATCCATAAGGCGGGCACTTGCAAGTATAGATACACCGAACGCCAGTGACATGGAAGTCAAGTACTACAGCGTCTCAGCAAAGGTACCACAATGTTCGGCGCACTGGGGCTCCTTCTATAGAACATATTGTACCACTGAGTTTTATGAGAACTGAGACACATTGCTAGAAATCGTACACGATGGCGCGTAGTTGTAAGAGAGGCCCTAGAACCCACAAGTCGATACACGACATAAGGAAAGTAAATAACTATCCTCTTTGATACGTAATCTATGACATAACCACAAAGACGATTTATAGAGTAAAGTTCGAGTTTTCCGTATTGAAAACAGGATTCCCCATACTCCGAGCGTTAAAAAGTGGAGCACCAATGAACACCTTTTAACAAATGTTAAGCGTAGAGTGTAGACAAAAAATAAGCAAAAAACTTTGAAATAAACAGCACCAATGTGTACAAAACACAGACAGCGTTATCATCTACAGAATATGGGACATCTACACAATCTACTGGTAGAATAGCCAGTGGAAAGGATACGTATGTAAGTATGTATAACACGTCTCACTACCGAGTTGTAAATGGAAACAATTACTCAAGCAAATTTAAACGTTTAAATGGGTAATGGAGGGAAGATCTCTGAATAGACCCAAAAAATATCTCCGACTAGTAGAAGAGAGAAAAAAAAAGAGTACTAAGGTGGTCTGATTCGACAAGTCATTGCATGCACATGCAAGTCTGACTGTGGTATAACCTGTTCGATTAAGATTAACGCATCTGTCCTAGTTCCTCTGCGAATAACCATGCCAACTGCAGCAGAAAACCACCCCCTACTTGTTAAGCCTAAACATCAATCTGGTGTTCTTCATGTAGAATTAACACAAAATAAACGAAATATCAATTCTTACCCTCTAGGCAAGAAGGTACCTTGCTGCTCAAAATGTTTCATCATGCGACTGCTGATTCAACCTACACCAAAAGAGCAAAATGGAGAAAGGATGTGAACAGAAAAATCTTAAATTCAATACAGCAAAGCGATACCTTTTTACATTCAGCACAGAAATAAAATTAAATTACGTACATAGGTACTACATATGTATGTATATATGTATACCTTTGTATCAATTGATTATTAATTATTAATCCCGTTATAATAAATGCTCTTAGCAAATTCAGAGTGGAACATTCGACAAGTTTAGCAGATTTTCAATTTCTCTTCGTAATGCCGTTTCAACGGCGCGGCGTCTTAAAATCCTTGACCAGGATTTTATGTATCAAAAATTTTATTAATATCTACCCTTACTGGGCTATTCCTCAGACAAGGAGAAAAAATATTTCACAACTATGCACCAAGAAGTTCAAAAAATAAATGAGATGGAAAATTCCATCCAAGAACAAAGAACATCACTCACCGTTATTTTAAACAGTTATTCGCCTTCTTGTTCTTTCCTGCACCGTCTTGTATGATCGACATTTAGCAAGCAGCAACACGAAGCACTCACACATACACACACGTACACGTATAACGGGCACTCGGTCGCGAACCCCGAAACCGAGCAAACATTCACCGACACCAACAGGGCACAGAATTGTACAAACCGACGCAATGCACAAAACAAACGCGACGGAAAGAGACAAAAGAAAACTACACCAAATAGGGGTGGAGATAAATTCTCCCTGAATGCACGCACACACTGACACATTGCATAGGCATTTGCTTTGAGAGTGGGAAACATTTCTCACTTTTTCTACCACACAGAGAAACCCGGAAAAAAAAAAATGATCGCAACGGAACGGTTCGGGGTACTGTTTACGATTTAAGGGCGCGCACAAGAACTAAAACCGAACTACACTTCACTACACTTCACTTACTAATGAAGCTGCGCTGAAGTGCTTGAAATGGCCTGAGTGGAGAGTTGGCCCAGTGCAAAAGTCGAATGAACTTTTCGCCCTGCCAAGTGTTACGGCGGCGGCGGCCGATGATCTCTTGTTTTCGGATCAGTGTTCCCACTTTGATACAATATTGATGTGATATTAATTCAGTTTGGAGGGCAGTGCGGAATGATAATTTGAAAGGACTTTTCGAAATTTTGCTTTTCCATTACAGACGATTTTTACATTTGATTGAAAAGCAGATGTGGAAACATATTGTGAACGTTATGTAAAACAAGATAAAGCATTCCGGTATTAGTTTTCATACACTTATCGTTCAAAAGAGGTCTTTAAACTAATATCAAAAATATTTTTTTTTTTTTGATTTTATATACACAAATATGGTCACAGCAATAAAATGTACGAATAGTGGCTGTTGGTGGTGTCTTATACTACGGTCTGTGCCATGAATCCCGAACAATGGGTCCCGAAACATGAATCCCTGCACTTAGACATCCAAGAGCACCTACAGAGCATACTTATTCTCTACCGGGCAAGGAAAAAAACTTGGTGGATACAGTCTTGTTTCAATTTTCCCTAGCTGTTTCCATTTCAGAGACACCTCCAAACCATACATTTAGAAAACAGAAGTGCGTCAAAACACGGCGTTATTTCCAACCTTATCGCCTACCATTATGCATGCCTATCTTATAATTGCCTCAACGCCAGTTTACGTCAATATTTTTGAAATAAATATTCTAATTATGAAAATTCATAACCAAACAAACAAACATTGACACCAGCTATTGCAACCGCCCTGTTGTCTTGCATGTCCCGCGGCAGGGGATGATTTGAATAATAACAACACCAGCCCCAGTGGTACACCCTACATCAACATATTGAACACACCGCGAATGCAGATTGACAAACCACCGCGACAAGGTGCGTGCTGCACACAAATGTCACGCACACTGTGGATTTAATGATTTTTGTACGGATTTATCCTGTTTATCCTGCCGGCGTGGTGCGGCGATGATGCGATGTGCACTCACAATTTAAATTCATTGCGGTTGAATTAACTTGGAAACGTTCGATGTCAATTTGAAAATTGTTATACGCGCTCGGGCTCTATTTCCTGTTCCGCTTTTAAAACTTCATAAGAAAAAAAAAACTTAAATGGTAGACGAAATGATGGATTTAATGTGGAAATGGATTGCTTTTCAGAGAACGGAACATATGCTCGGGGCAAGGAGGATCAAAATTGTAGATTTTTTTTTATATGAATTCATGGAGAGGCGGCTCATTTGGATGAGAGATGAATAGATTACTGTGCCAATCGATAATCACAAAATGATTCCATCAAAACCCTACCATTTCACTTGTGACAAGCAATCACCCTTAGAAATGCATTTTGCCATAGAGATTAACATATCACTCTCACGATAGACAGCCTTACCACCGCAATTAAATGTGACACCAGGATATCCTTAAGCGAATGATTTTAATCTCTCCATTCACTGTTCCTCGTTAATGCCGCAAATCTCCAGCAGAATTTCGTTCGTCAGCATTTATCGCAACTAATCATGTCCACGTCAATCTTCCTCAAAGTCAAATTAACGTACATATGTACATATGTTTACTCAATTGTAGAACACACACACAGACACACAAAGTGTATCATTACAGGTTTCTATCTTTCACTCAATTTGCTTAACAAGCGTCGGCACTTAACAGTCCTCGAATCCTCCAGTCCTCCAATCCTCCACATATCCGACCACCAAGGCGTATACGTAACACATTTTCCTCCTCAGTAATTTGCCAAACAGAGGGAGGGATGGGAAAGGAAGAAAAAAAAAATGGATTCCCTCTAACTTTCTTGTCTCATTCAATTGAATAAATTGAAGGATAATTATCTGCGAACTTGAAAATGAATGCCTTCAACTTCACACCCATGGCGGCGCCGCACACTCTCAGCCGCCGCCGACTCACAGGATATTTGCACAAATCTCCAACCGGCACTTATAGTCAAACGAAACGAAACTTCCTCAACCACTGTTGCTCATTTATCATGGCAGTTACAAGAGCCACAGAAATACACACACACCAGTACGCCAAAAACAAATAATGTCCACTCAATAAAATTCAACGAAACGCAGGACATTGAACGTCGTCCTCGGTGGCGCATATTGCTACGAGTATAGTGCGTGTGGTTATTTAGTGCTCATTACATTTTGTTTGTAAGAATGATTGCCACAAAGAATACAACTACACACGGTTACGACACCAACGACGAAAATGGCAATAAAGAAGGAAACACAAAAACTTCTACCAAAAAGGACTGCGTAAAAAGGCTCACGAAACGAAATAAATAGATGATGGCAGGACAACAAAAAAAAAAATCTGATTTAATAGTCGATTGATTGATGGACTTGGTTCCTTCGTTAGTTAGTTGGTTATGTGTACACATTGATGGACATGGAACAAGGATGCGTCTGCTAGAGTCCAATTACGATGAATAATCGTTCAGGGATACAATTTTTATGTCCTTCACTTGGAGAGGTATTTATGAGAGGCCATCGCGCAGCAGTTTTCCGACGGAGGGGGCGAAGAAAATCGAAGACGATTAATGTGTAGTTCATTTAAATGAGCAGAGGAAATGATTTATTGAAGATTTTTTTTTGTATTGGTGTTGAGGAAGTGTTATTGGTTGGTGTCAGCCTGTGAGACAAACCTATTTTTGGAAGCCTTGAATGACGTTTGATTAGAAGGGCGATTCATTAAAGTTGGTTGACTTTAAGAAGTTAATTTACGTGCTTATAGCAGAACTCATGAATTTTTAAGGTTCTGGGTGTCCCTGATTTCATTAGAAAGTACTCTAAGGACATTCTTGATCATATGTTGGGTTAAGATAATTTCTTTACAAAATATTCAGTTTTTTTTCAAATAGTTTCAATCTAGAAATGACTACTTCCTTTCCTATAAGCCTGTCGTCATTCTTTCTGAAAGATTTGAAGAGACTAGTCGAGATAGATATGCGACAAAGTGGGCCCTTTCGACAATGTGACTGGATGTGTAACTCTGCTACATAACACCGGGAAGATGAAGCATTGGTGTAGTGGATAAGGGCAATGCTCATGAACAGACGCAAATTCCTCCAAGAGGACCGCCTGCAGTAAACAGCGGTACACTATAGACTTTCTTTGGTCTAAGTGTACCTCACTGACATCACTTGAGTGAAACAAACAATTTTTCAAAGCCTTACAGAGGGGTTGTTACTACGCAAATAATTCGAATCAGATACGTTAACTTTATTCGTCCTTTATTGTAAAGAAGGGTAAATCAAAGAATTGCCACACTTTCTGCTTGGTTTCATCCAACTTGTACTTGATGCACCGTCTGCTAAGCCTGCCGGCAGACGGTAGAGGGTATTCAGGAGTTGATGTTTGAATGAGATTTAGGAGGAAGGTTCGTGGGATTTAAGGCGAAATCACATCAGTTATCGACCCTTATCGACGGAGACCGATTGATTAAGGCTGATGAAATTTTTATCGGTCAGTATTTCGACAGTTTTACGACTTCTAATCGAAGCAGTGAGTATAGGCTAAGAGTAGATGGGATTTTTGTAAGATTATTGGAGAGCAAGCCGACTAAGGCGAAAGTTGTGTGGAAAAAATTTGCACAAAAACTCGATTTCAAGCGAACTGAAGTAATTTTTCAATGATTTAAGCTAAAAATCTGATCGAGTATGTACCATGCCGGTCAAGAGCAAATCCTTTAATCCAACTGACTTCAATGTCTACAGAACCGATCGGATCGCAGATGAATTCTGAGATTCACGACATGAGCCAACCTCATAAGAGCAGCAGCATAAATGCTGTAAAAATGGGAAACTCGTTATAGTAAAAATTAAAATAATGAAAACAGAAGAAACAATTTGTCTGAAAGGTTTACGACAACAGAATTCGTTGGTAACCCTGGACAGCTCTCAAAGCCCTCAACTTGCTCTACAAGTTGCTGAAACTTATACCTACGACTTTTGGTTTGTCTACAAAAAAAAAAAACAGTTTCTCGAATCGTTTAGACCGCCATATTGAGTCATCGATATTTGGTTGGCTCTGGTTTTCCATTTTTTCTGCTATGTCCTCATACTACTCTACAAGTAGGCAAAAGCCTTATGCTTCTACGACCTCTAATTCATCTTAAGCATTTAAATCTGTTAATGAAAAAGTTTAACAAGACTCCATCTTGTTTTCGACATTTTGAATTTTTATAAGCCTTATTCCAACCAATTCTTCAGGAAATCTCCTTTAATTTGACACCTAAATCATCAAAATCGGTCAAGAAACAAAAAAGTTACACCGAAAATAAAATGCCTCCAAAATCGATATGCAGCGGACGCATAACCAGCAGCACAATTCGTGTCGCCGTAGAGGGTGGGTTTACCTGCTACTTTTTGAGCATTTCTGTGCGCCTGGTGTTTCACGATAAATTCGAGACAAATTTTCGCTGGTTGTGAGCTAGGATTTCACTTCACGTATCTTCGGTTCTAGATGGGCTACCGACGTGAAACAAAAACCAAAATTTAAGTCAGAGGGTGTAGTTTAATTTTTAGCATATTTCTGAGTACAGGGTGGTCCGGATTATTTTGTTTTGGTTCGGGGAAGTTATTGGTTGTATCGAAACGAAATGCATGCACACACAGACGGTGAGTGAAGGAGGATATACAGCGAGCGACCAACTGCACGGGCTTTTCAGCGAAATCGAATTAGCCAGAAGAGTGAAGGTTCAATGACTGAGTTCGACGGGTTATGGACATCAGTGCTCCAGGACGGAAAATCTTCAGTGCCTATCGAGCGACGAGTTTAGGAAGATCGCGGCTCAGAAGACCACCAGAATTCATTGGTAATCCTGGATTTTCTACAGCTCAACGCCCACAAATTCCCTCACAAATTGCTGAAAACCTCTGGAACCTACGACCTTTAATTTGTCTACAAAATAAGAAAACACTCTATAAACGGCCATGTCCACGATTATGGTTTTCGTTTTTTTCTGTTATGTCCTTATCCTGCTCTACAAGTAGGCGCAAACCTTATGCCTCTACGACCTCTAATTTGTCTTAAACATCTTAATCTGTTAATGAGAAACTTGAACAAGCCACCATCTTGTATCCGCCACTTTGAATTCTATAAGCCCTATTCCAATCTTTTCTCCAGAAAATGTCCTTTAATTTGACACCTGAATCATCAAAATCGGTCAAGAAACAAAAAAGTTACAGCCATTTGAAATCAACACTAAATCCAGTACGCAGCGTCCGATGCCCAACAGCACATTTCATGCAGCTGGGGAGGGTCGGTTTGGCTTGTTGCTTTCTGAGGATTCCTGGTCGCCTGGTGTTTCACAAAAATTTGGTGGAAATTCTCGGTGGGATTTCCGATGGGATTTTTGCATGCGTGTGTGGGAAGATTTTGTGCAGACGATATCTTCGGTTGTAAGTGGGCTAGCGACTTGAAACAAAAACCAAAATTCTTGCCACAGGGTGCAGATTAATATCAGTGTAAATGTGTCTTGTTTTGGGTTCCAAAGGCCTCGAAACGAAACAAGCCGACAACTTTGGTTGTAGATGGGCTAGAGGAATGAATTAAGGACCAAAATGTGTGTGACAGGCTGCTGTATATTATGAGCGTAACTTCTGCTTTATGCAGGGTAGGCACTCACTTTGTTTTAGGAAGCGAAATGGAATGAGGCGATGTCTTCGATCGTAGATGAGTTACAGGTTCATTTTAACTTGAATACATATGTCTGCATACATATTCTAATATAGCTTTGGTTTCCGAAAGGACGCGAAATGAAACAAGGATCATTATTTATGGTAGGGGATGTGCTTTATTTTAACTACAGTACAAGGGTGGTCTGAAAGTTAGAGCAGAGTAATAAAAAAAAAAAAAAAAAAAAAAACGATGTTGTTTGGTTGGTGTCGTCGCTGACTTGTTTCGAGGTTTCATGATCGAAAGCAGGATCCACTTCACATGGAGGAGAGGACTTGTCGGGAGTTGTTGCTGCTTGACTTGGCTAGACTTCATAAACAACTGTAGAGGGACGGAAGACAGCTGTGGCGTGTAAAGGACTTATTGATTGATTGGACCAGCTGGACGGGTAGGTAGAGTGTTGAGGACTGCTTAGTTTCCCCTGAAAAGAAGAAGATTAAGAAATTAATTTTTTTTTATAGAAAAAAAAAGTTTACACGATTGACCTGTTTGTCTTAGAGCGACTTCGACGACTGAGTGCCATATTCTGGGCTGATTCAGTGGAGCTGAAAAACTCTGTTACAAAGGACGTACTAAAGTTCAATAGGGAGGTGGTAATACGCCTACGCTGGCATTAATTAAAAATGTACTAGGAAACAAATATTCGGTGCAAAGCCTAGGTCCTCGCGACCATTCGTGCTGTGGGTGTTATATTTTTTGACTAACTCGACAAGACTCCTTAAAAGCTTGGCAGTGAAGCTATCTACCGTCCTCAACCTCAACTTACATCAGCCAATCAAATTGAATTTCAGCTGAACTCGTGGCGATCACATCAAACCTTAAGACTGCCCCTGGTGACAGTTTATTTGCATTTGCTTATTAATTTTATACAAGGATCATCATTTGTCAAGTACCTCTATACCCTCCTTATTACCTCAACAAATCTCAAGGCAGTCACAGGAAGTGTCACTCAATTTGCCGCAAATTTCTTTGTAAAATATGCCAGTAGATTTGCATATTTCATTACCGACGCACATCTCTCATTGGAATCAAAATAGGACACATCTGTGGGTCTGGTTGTTGACTATAAATGTTGAATGTCCTTTTAAAGGAATTAAATTAGATGTAGATGTTCAAATCACATTTCACAGTCCGTTTTCTCCTATTTATCGACCCCTGTTTCTTGGTCCAGTATATCGGTTTATTTTTTCTGCAGGATTCCTATTTTTTTTTATTTGGTCATCCTCTCTCAGCTCTCAGCTAATATCCTTTTTCCATTTGACTGCATTCAGTAGCACCACCCACCCTTACCCTTCGACAGTTGTCCACATTTGCAGCAGTACCGTAACATGTCAAGCATGAAAATCAATATACCGTACTTAAGTAAAATGTCACAAAAACAGATAAAGCTCCAAATAGTCCTGACGGTGATGATGATGGTGATGGCGACAAAGTCCTTTGGTTTTGTTTCGTCCGAAAGTTGCCAGTTTTTTTCCGCTTTTTTTCCACTTTTTCTCTTCTCTCTCTCTCGCTCTCTCTGTCTGTCTGTCGGGGTAAACGGAAAAGGGGATCGAAAGCGTATATAATCAGATGAGGAAAGGAACAGCAGGACAATCAATTTACTGGAGGTTCGGAAAACAAAGGAATTCACAGATATGGAACGGTGTGGTAGCAAATAGAATTTTACGGAGCAGAAATTAAATCTCCTCTTGAGAATAATCAAATCGTAATGATCGCAGTTGACACTTGTTGTCATTGTTGTTAGCCAGGAGTGTCAGTTGATTTTCTTGGATTTTTTTTTGAGTGTTTTATAGCCACATGGGATACTCAATGGTATGGCAAGTGTGTGTGTGCATATTTTTGACAGTTTTGAGTAATGAACGTCCTATTGATGGTGTCAGGATGTGTATTATGGCTTGGGTTTCCGTAGATTGAATATCTTTTGTTGGTCAACCTAGCTCGGGGAGTATTTGACTGTCATTATCATCATTTGGGGTTAAATTGTCCAGCAAATATAATCGCCGACGGGAATTGGAACGTATATTTTGTAGACGGTTTTGGAGAATAGTTCTGGATTTTAAGTGGGAATTTATTGCTTTTTTTACGGTCATGAGGATTCGTTGTATGGAGATAGAGCACATTGCGTCCGATTCGGTTTAATTGTTATAAGAAAATCCTAAAAAAAATCTGGCCCAACAAGCTAAATAATGCCGAAATCATGTCTTGAATTTTAAAGCCGTAGAGAGGAGTTGTACAAGAACCAAGAGGTGTAAAAAAAACAGCTTCCAAAGCGACATCCGTGGCATCGAACCTCACATTTCCTTTCTAGGTCAAGACACACAAACAAACCCGAGAAATGAATACCAAAGCCAGCTCGTATCCTGAAAACTACTTTCCAAAACCAACTGGGTTGTAATCGCAATCTTTTCAGACTCAAAAGCTAACATCTTGATCCACACAACCAGGCTGAGAACAGGTTTCGTCTCCTTTCAAAAGTATGCACACATATGCTCCACAAACCACCGGCACCACAACCCCAGCTCACACTCAGAAACAATTGTCGAATGAAAAACTTTTGTACTTCAAGACGAGACAAGTAGTGAAAATGCACAAAAAAGGAACAAAGACCCGAAGAGCAACACCAGAAAAACGAACAAAAAAAAAATCTTCGAATGCAAAAAACCCATCATATCGCAACGCTTTACTTTCCTATGCGTCCAGGGGTGAAGTTACACCGAGGTGGGGGGTTGAACACTGCTAGCTAGCTAGCAGAGATAAGGATTCCCAGGGAGAGAGGCAAAGAGAGAAATTTTTAATTAGAAAACTTTCTGTACACACTAAACACTCCCCTCCGTTGCTGCTGCCTTTGCCACCCTCCTCCCGTTGCCTCATTCAGTGTGAGCTTAATTTACACAATTTTCCTCGATTCGGTGCCAGGGGTTAACAGATTTCCGTACATCTTAATCTGTTTTTTCTAGCACCCACCCCAACCGCCACCTCAATGAAAAATCCTTTTGAGTATCTTCCGAGGATGGGGATGGGGAGAGACGAAAAATTTTTGCAAAATTAATTAAACTATTTCAAAAAGCAGTTAAGTGGTGTGGTGACAACATGCGTTGGATTTTCTGTTACCACTGCCGGATAAAACAGGACATCAAAAGGATTTTTGTTATGCAGATTTCTGGGAATATGATTTTCAAGAATTTTCCATGTTTAATTGTGTTCAGGATGAAGGTGATGAATTGACGGATTGTGTGTGTGTTGAAGAACTTTTTGTGAGAGGACAACTGAGGCTGGAACTTGATCCTTTTTTTTTGTGGACAACTATTTACGGTTTTGTGTAATCGCTTTGGAAGATTGAAGTAGTTACTTAGTTGCCACTAATTGAATATTTTGCGGGACAATTTAAGTGAGTCTGTAGAGTCAAGGTTGACTGGTTTTGAATTGCTTTAAATTCAAGGCTGAATTGGGGTGGGGTTTTAGGTTCGTGTCACTGAGAGTTTGTCCTTTTTTTTCTGTCTGAGTTATAATTGCTCTTGTCGTAGAGTTTAGATATCCCATCGGGAGGATAATGGCTTTGGGGGCACTAGCATTTAATTATACAAGCTTTAATGTTGAGCCGTTGGGCTCTGCAGTGACACATAGGGTTTTAGATAGTCGATCTTCTGGAACTGGAATCGAAAATGCAGACTTATCATACCCATGGGAAGCATCTTTGAAAGACGTGGCGACATTGGGGCAGTAAGAAGAAAGGGCTAGACACCCTACATCAAGCACAAACTTCGGTAGAGGCCTCACAAAACGTCAACGTGGTTTCCGTAAGGAACAGATGTTCCACGATGGATGCCGTCGTCAAAGTTGTGAGAACCACAAAAAAGCAATCGAAGGAAGACGATGGACGAGCAGCAATAAACAGTACTACGTTGGACGTCAAAAACGTTTTTAACACTGAAACACGCAGAACCATTCTACGAGTACTTAACGCCAAAAGAGTGGCAGACTTCCCGCAAAAGATAATGACGGAGTAAGGTCCACTACTGTGGAACACAAGGTATGATGGAACGCTAAGACTAAGAATCCCGAGATCTCTAGAAATGATTAGCTTTGCCGACGACTTAGTCATCCTTCTACTGACGTAGCATTACTGCAACGAACCTATTGAGATGGTTCAGGACTGCCTTATAGGTATGGAGATTTACACCTTGCAAAGGAAAAAACCGTCAGCAATAAGTGTCCTGTATAGTGGCATTGTCTTGTGGACAAACTGACAGATGATGAGCACGGAAAATGCTTGGGACGTAGTTAACGACATTGTGGCAACCATTATAAGGTGCGGATCTAGGAGCGACAACGAAACGCAGCCCAGTAGGCTGCAAACATGAGTTAGCCGAACGCATAAGGTTTCAAGTCCCCCCTCGCGATGACATGCTTGATGGCAGTTCCGCGAGGAACGCTAAGATGAACTGGCCTAAGCTAGATAACATACTCTTTCTTTTGGTTTGGAGGCTGGCTAATCTACCACATTTTTAGGTCAGAGAGAGACATCCTAGAAAGACCAATGTATTCAAGTCTTTATCCACAAGTATTTCAAAACTGAAACCAACCCAGCGTGATGACAAAATTTGCAGCAACGGAATCTACTATCTCAGGAAATCTACTAATCCTCCGACTGCATCTACCCCCTACACCCGTCCCGTTATTGGCAATATACACCCAAACTTACATTCAATCAGGAAATTGTAACAAATGTTTCGCAACATGTTTCCACGTTCTACAGATGCCTAACTACATTCCACTAGTCTCTTGCAGCAAACTGCATTTTGTGTTCTCTTAAATCTCTCAACTGCCCTTGCGTACTAAAATCAGAACAAAATCTCTCGTCACACCAAAATTCAGATCTCTTTCCGAATTTGAGTCTCTCTCACAATCCCATCCGTAAGGACTACGACAACTTTTCGGACTAAAGGTAGGTTTACTCTCACTCTCTTCCACTCTCTCTCTCTCGAAATCGATTTACTACATTTGTAGTATAAAATGCGACAAATTCTCATGAAAAAATTCAGTACTATAACGGTTTTAGTCGATGAAACATAATTATCCTTCCACACGTCGTGTATGGTTTATCGCACTGAGTGTCCTGTGTACATATGCCCTAAGTAAAAAAAAAAAGTAATCAACAAACACTCGGGAGTGTTTCGTTGTGACTTGATGCGGTTCTGTTCGGTTTGGCGGTGTGTGAATTACATTCATGTCCAGCTCAAGGATACACAACAAACGTAACAAGGAATAACCAAGTGTCGAATTAATGTAACTTTAGAGGTTTTTCTTTTCTCCTTTTTTTTCTTACAAATCGGTGTACATCCACTATCAGTGTACAAATCAAATCAACCATTCAAGCAAAAAAGAAAAAAAAAGGATCACAACAAGAAATCCTTCCAATAACTTCACCCACTCGTGGTATTTATTTATTTATGCCGCATTAAGTTTCCTCCTTTTTTTTGTATTTTTCGCCTGTTTTACTGTGCTCGTCGGCGGTTAAGGGTATTTCGAACCATTTCGTGTTTCTTACCAAAACCAAAAGAAACAAAAAAAAAAGGTAAAAAGGACGAAACAGGAGAGCACACTTCCGCCAAATGGAACGTTGTTTGAATAAATTATAATGAGCGTTGGATTATTGTTATTTTACTACCCGTGGCAGATTTTAATTTCACTAAACTTGTGGGTACCGAGAAAGTGAAGTGTTAAAACGATATCCTTTTTCAAGGATTTAGAGTATACAGTGGTTTTTTTTTTCGAGTGCGTGTGTTCGATCTGATTTACGACAAACGAGTCCATTACAGGGTGCGTTGACTGCAATGACGTTAATTAAGAATCAACACTATCCTTCTGCTGGTATTCACATTATCCTTGTCATAATCGAAATGCTCGTTAATTGCAAATGAAGTGAGAGAGGCTTGCTGTCTAGTATCGTACTGCGTTTCGGATGTTAATAATTAATAAGTGAAAACGAAATGATGGATTATTGTTAATTAAAAGCCGAAAGCTGTTTCACATTCGTATGTGTAAGTGTCCTTGTGCAGAGTGCCTGTGCGAGGGAATATTATTTTTATAGTGTAAATATGAAAGGACAATGCTTACATTGTAGTGGCATTAATTACAGTGGCACGTGTTAAAATTACAAATTGGATGGATGAACATAAAGGATTAAAAAAAAGGATTTAAAAAGTTTTCCAGAGATACTCTATAAGCAGATTGCTAGAGAGAAAGTCGAAATAAAAACAAAAGGATACGAGCACACATCTCACAGATTTCGTCGGCATCAAGTCATCGCTGTCCGCGCTGTTAGATTGGCAACAATTTGGAATACCCAATGAAAATCTTTAACGTAATGGAGGTGTTCCTTGTTGCTAATCACTTGATGTAAGTTTTGTCCTTGTCGCTATTTAGCAGAGAAATTTTATAAATTTTTTGTTAGCTACACCTTGAAAATCAGTTATTTCTTCTGTCATGCTATTAATTAATTTTAGAAGGGGGTTGATGAAGCAGTGGCATTGGCATGACAGTGGCGTGACAGTGTCATGGCAGTAACATGGCATTTACATGACAGTATTATAGCAAAAATATGAAAGTTATTCGACTCGTTGAAGTAGTTTATTTAAAAATAATGTATGTGTCCGACGATGCTTTGCTATTGAGTGAAGCAAACACCTCCTCCCTTTTTTTAGAAAAGGATAAAATTCTATGGAAACAATTTGATTTCGTCTGAAAATGTACTTATCCGTTCAAAAGCATCGGACTTATAAAAATTTTTTTCTGCAGCAGTTGCTGTGATATTTGTGAAATTTTAAGAAATTCTTTGATAGGGACTTAGACGTGATTATGGAACAGACAGACTTTGTTTCCCACTTAACCTTATGAGGGCAGCCATTCTGTAAAGGAACGCATATATTTTGCTTTGAAGCTCTTTGCTATTGATGCACCTTCTTGAGTTGCTTGAAAACTAATCTTATACAGTTTATGGGCAGACAACTATCTTCAGAATGTATAGGTTTCAGAATAAGATTGCACTCGGTTTGAAACATCACTTTATGCTCACAAAACTTGTACCACACTTAAGGCGAGTAGAGGGTATTTTAAAAAGGGCGCTCAGTCGTAGAATTGAATAAAAAGAACCCTACACGAGATGCGCCCAAGATACTTATGTATTTCCGATTAAAGTACCTTCAATGCCATTGCAGATGCCTAACACGACTATGTTTGCAGGAGGCTATCCGCTCATGATATACCCAAGTTTGGACGACTCTTCTACGTAAATCGGGTTGGATTTCAGCAATGGCTTTAATTAGATATGTATTCTTCCAGGTCGTAAATTATTAATGATTCATTGGTATATGCCAAAGACAATATAGACCCAACGAAAAACGTCAAAGTGCTTTAAATCACACGTTGATGGCCATTAGTTGGTACCACCACTTTGCAAAATAGTGCGAAGGGTGTAGTTTCCAAGAAATCGTTAAAAAATGACAGCGCTGCCATTAAAAACCACTTTAACTAGGTCACCACAATCGACTATCAAGGATCAGGTAAGGCTATGGAGAGAATCTGCAGAATGTATGCGCTTGGAAAGTTAAACTTTGCCCAAAATAGACTGCTCCCAGAAAACCTGGTCGCTTTGAACAGATTTATCTTTACTAAAGCAAAAATTATAATAATCTGAAGGAATGCACTACAAGGTTCAAATGACTATCGCTCGTGTTGACGGGATTAGAAATGCTGTCTATAAATGATCACGGTGATGGTGTTAAGCCCGATTGTGAACTTGGTAAGATGTCCTTTCTGAATTTTTTTTGAAGTTACCTTTAGACCACGAATTCGATCTACTTGAAGAGTATTTGACAAATTTTCTTGGTTTCTTTCTTCGCAGTAGCCGCGGCGCCCTCTAGTGAGAGTTTTCCTATACATGCTCATCGACGTTGCTCTTAACATAAATCTGGTTTAACGCTGTACAGTGTCTTAAGTAAGTCAGTCGGTCGGTTTTTTAGTCAGTTAGCTATCATGAGTAATTTTCTGCTTTCTGCAAAACAATATTGCAGAAAATTCAAAGCTCCTTAGAGACCTTAAAGACTAGGCCGACGTACAAATGAATACAATCGGCTCAGACTCCTATGAGTCCTGGTTTACCATAGCCCTTCTCTACCAATTTACATACTTGTCAATGTCGACAAGTGAATGAGTTCTTTGAATTTAGAGAACAAGAAAAAGCCGACTTCCAACCTTCCTTTCAATGCTGTGAAAAGTGCCTCAAACACGTCAAGCCCTCCTTAATTAGTTTCCATGAAACTGAATCAATAAAACAATGCTCGTACCAACCATACTGTTCCTAGCGGTATTCTGCGTTTTTAATACTCCCATTCCTTTTGGTGTTCCTTGAATTCAATTCCTGTCTAGGTAACAGCACACATGCGACATATAAACCAACACTACTAATCTAATTTCTTCGTTTCCCTTAATTTTATTCAAAAAACAAAAAAAAAAAAAAATAAATCCCACGTGTAAGGGTAACTATCCCTTAATTTATGCCACCCAAAACGCCATTAAATTGCCGAAAACAAAAACAAAAATTAGTTACAACTAAAACTTGATGCTTTGCGTGCTCCGTTCTTTGCGCATAGAAGTTAGAAAACTCTAAGTACACCTTTCAAGGACTTTCGTCAAAGAAAATGTGTATCGCATTTTTTTTCCACCTTAAACATAAGCTAGGTCCTTAACAAAAAAGATGACGAATTATGAGCAAATAAAGAGTTATAGTGAGACAATTATCGTACAAGGAATTTTTACGGCGCAGTATAAGGTATAAACGCCCCAAAACATTGACTGGAAATTATTGTTCTAAGGATTATGGAAAAATGTTTGCATGGTGGGACATAAAACTTATGATGTGACAGGTTCGGTGGGTAGTATTTGTGTCTGGGACATTTTGGAATAAGTGCTTAGGCTGACCGAGAGATTAATGTCTGATGATACATCAAAAACTTTAGTACCGGATCAACAGCGATTCGTATCCAAGATCGTATTTCGAAGGATATAGTTTGAATTTTTTGCAGTCATCCGTTAGAGGAATGACTCCAGAATATTTTTGCGGGAAGCAATAGCAATTTGCTGTATTAGTTGTTTTATAACAAAGAGTCAAGAAGATTGGGGTCACTGGTGGCGAGATTTATGTAACCGGCGAGATGGAAACCCAAGTCTAATCATCTTGAAATATTCTAAGACAGCCTCGTATTATTTGGTCGCTACGCTATTTAGGTATTTCGCCAATACATGCAAACTTTTGCAGTTATATGTACCTTGAGGAAGGTGGTTTTGACAGCAGTCTAAAACAGCACCATGTTGCCATAAGTGGACCTCCATAGACCTCCTAAATGCAATGGACATTCAAAGGATTATTACGAGACTTGGGTCCTCTTCCTCGCAACTAGAAAGGCTCGGCTTTCTTAATTCAGTGAGTGACGTTCAATTTCAAACTCAAAGCCTCAAATTGTTTACGAAAAAGACTGCCCCTTCTTCTATTTAATTGCAGAGTCTGAAGATATTTTCACATTATTTTTAGGACTACATCCTCTGAGAATTCTGCAAATTAAAGGCAATTAACTTTAGCGCCCTATAGAATCTCCTAAAACCAAAAATTAATTGACTCACTGTACTACGCTAACCGGAAACTGAACTTTTCGATCATGCTGAGCAAAATCAAGGCTAAAATATACCAGATGCCATGGCCCTATTTAAAAAACTAGTTGGAGATTAAAATGAAAGTTCCTGAAATCTGCATTCACTAACTCGGCGATGTTATTCAAAAGAGAAGATTTTTTCTAATGGGAATAGCAGGACAAGTACAAAGAATATGAAAGGTTCATCGAAAAGAGGTCGATCCCTTTAGTGTGCCTTTCGATTGAGACAGTCTCCTTCAATCACACCACTCAGCTTAAGTTTGAGTTTGAGTCTGATTGAGTGAAGTCAGATTTGTTGGCAGGACACTTGATGGCAAAATACACGTTAAAGTCCTAAACGGACGACATCGAAAATAATTTAAAAATTGGTTGATGCCTTAAAAATACAATTTTGGCAAGAAAAGACGAAACGAGTTCAAAACTTCTTTTTTAAAAGCGTATTACAATCCAGTTCATTCGAAAACCGGAATTGGTACGAAATTTAGAACAGGGGTGTTTTTTCTAAATGCAGTTTTTTTTTCTATAAAAAAGAGGAACCAAATCCCAGAAGTACTCTGGTTCTATACGGTCCATTGTACTAGCAGGCAGCAACTCGTTTTTTGGTGTAATACTTGGAGAAACTCCGATTTTATCCGTTGTTCTGTTGTGCTTAGTGGCTGTGATTACTGTTCCCCTAACGGAGATTGAACTTACACCGGCAAGGTCATAAGCCAATACACTATCTACTACTTCGTGGCCACTAGCTCGTCGTTCAGGTACTTGAAAAGCTGTTAATACCAATACTGTGCCGGAACCATCGTTTGTTTATTTCCAGTTTTTAAATGAACGCATTCACTCTCGTAAAGCGGTTTTCGATTCAAAACATTCCACCGAAAAAAATTGTTTGTTCTTAAAGTTGTTGATAAATAGATTTGAACTTTTCTTAAAAACTCCGTCAAGTATTCAAATTTCCAATTGAATTTCATTTGATGAGTTTTTAATCATTCTTTAAAGTTCACCTGCCACATGTTTTCAAAACCAGCATAAAAAACAAAGTTTAACCAATTTTCTTAAGTTTGTTTTACCTCAAAACCATTTTCGATGATTGCTCGCTCCACAAAAGTTCCACTTAAATTATTTACCATGTCGTTATGACACACGCAAGATATTGAAAAATCGTTTCATTCTTACACTTTGCATAAAACGTTTCTCGATTTCCCAAGAATACACGTAGAACCGAACACTCCTCGAAAACACTTGAGTATGCTAAACGAATACCCTGCTATGCCATTTCCCATATCTAAAATCAATACAAGTGTGTATTCAAAAGATCATAATGACATTACCAACAAATCCCCACAAGAAGAACATGAAGAACAAGAGAAAAGATATAAAAATGTTTTTTGTCAGATTTTATTCCATGTAGAAGGCATGTATCCATGGCAAATGCAGGCGAAATAGAAAGATACAACTCGTCCGTGTATCCATAAAGCAATGCGTGGGAAATTTATGAACAAAAAACAAGATGAAAACGTCTCCGTTTAAAATTTGCATTTTTTGTTGTCGGATTTTATAATTATATGCAAGCACCTACACACATAGATACATATTGGGGAGACACAAGTAGACCAAACATAAGGTTCATAAATATCTTTGGCCTCCATAGAGAATAAACAGACAAGGCTTAGTGAACCAGAGAACAGTCTCGTAATAGGAAAGCAAGTAGGAGTACATAGAAAAGAAGGCTTAAAATTAAGAGGCTTTTCTATATGCTCTACTGACAGTTATGGATTTTCTTTTATGCGAATCGTAGGTAGATATTGAGCTCATAACTGTGGGGATATTTTTTAAATCGGGGGAAACGAATGGAATTCAGGTGTTTTCTTAATGTCACAAGTTTCACTATTTTCTTTACGTGTTTATAGGTTGCTACGAACCCGGATAATCAGATCCCAGCAAAGCCTACTATAGTCTGCCAAAGTGGTGCCACCAAGTAGTAGGCAGTGTATTGGCTTGTGACCATGTCGGTGCAAGTTTCAGCTCCGCTGACAGCCACCAAGCACAACAGAGAAACGACTTAAATCTGAGTTTCCCCTACTACTACACCAAAACAGGAGTTGCGGTCTGGTAATATAAAGGACCGTATAAAGCGTAAGTGCCTCTGGGCTTATAGTCTATCAAGGCTCTTCAAATACAAGAATTTTACCATAACCTCCATACTGTATAAAACTGACACATGGATCACAGTCTTGGGTGCTCACCGTAAATCACTCTGACCTTATAGCCGCATTTGAAAGGAGAATTGTTGGCCCCGCATGTGAAGAAGGACGACTCTCTGGAGACCCTGGAACCATGATAAATACGAGTGCTACCGAGAGGTTGAAATTAAGCTCAGTAGACCCCAGTGGGCTGGGCATCTTGGTCAGATGAGCGAGAAACCTGGGTGAATCTGGGCCTCAACCAACAAGTCTCTCCAGTTAACTTCGTCTTTTTAACTACTATGCTGAACTGTACCATGTTCCATGAGGAGATAATGGCGATCAAAGAAACTCGTTAAACCATTTTTCCAGCTTTTTCGAGAAGGGAAAATTGGGACAGTGCAATACGCTCAATCCAATCCAAGATGGAGGTTATCCTTTGAGATAAGTTGGGTATATTCAAATCAAACCGTCAGACTTCAGAACTGTAATAGCATTTTCAAGGTGGAGGTTCTAACAGCGACTGTAGCCACCCTGTACAGTAGTCACCCTTTTCAACAACAGCTGGGCTACAAAAGTAAAGTTTGCGAAATTCTACCCCAAAGACCTCAGAGTTCTTGCAATACAGCGAAAAATATATCCTGGGTACGCGGACTTACTGAACAATGACAAATCTGATGTAACAGATGTAGGGCGAGCTGACCGTTCAAGAAATGCCCCGTCTTAAAAGCTTAAGCATCAGACAGCAATCAAGTCTTTAAAAGAAGCAAACAACAGATACAGTCCACTGGATCTGAGCGCTACATCAAAGAAATGAGAGCCCTTTAACAGAGTCAAAACCGACAGACTAATGTGAAATCACATGAAATTCCTATTTATCCTTGAAGTTGTGAATAGAGTCCTTAACATTCTACGGTATTATGTCAAAAAAAAACGACGGTTTAGTGAAGATAACTTCAGCAGGGGTTACAGTAATAATGAGGAAGTTCATGAGCAGATCTGTGCACAATTTTTTCAAGTTCCCTTATCCTTATCGGCGATTCAAAATTCGAAAATTTATGGGGAATTCCAATAAGCGTTATTCTGAGGTGGAGTAGTCAATCTATTTCGACTTTGTCAAGCCCATTTAACTTACTTCATCTATGGTAAAAAAAAGTAGGGAAAGTCAATGGTTTTTGGTTTGAAAAATACCTTTCGTGAGTCTCAATCGAATTCATGGTTCGTGTCCAAGCTAAAACTAATTTATACCAAGCCAATATTTAAATCTTGTACAAGAAATTTGATTTATTCTAAGCATGAAATCATTTCACATACACAGCGAAGGCCATCCACAATCCCCCCACGCCCTTCTCTTTAAGGACGAACAATACGCTTAAGACAAATTATAAGACATTTCTCATCTTTTTTTTTATTTTGTTAAAAAATTTACATCCATAACAAACTGCGACATCATTAAATCTAGCAACGAAGAGATAAAGGAAGAAACAAGGAAAACCTTGTAACCTAAGATTAACGAAAGAAACCGCACGCCACCGCGCCGCTCTGCGCCGCCCTTTCGAAAATTGTTCGTTTCCATTATATTTCCGTGGGTGATGTGTCTAAGGCATAATCAGTACTTTTAATGGAGAGAGCTTGTGGCTTCTATGCCTGTGTTTTCTTTCATTTTTTTTTTTTGCTCCTCATTTACTAAGGCACGAGGATGGATTATTGTTATTTCGAATTAACTTTGAAATTTTTCAATTAAAGAGGGTGGCACGTACTTTTTTCTCTTTTTTTTTTTGTAAATTACACAGCAGATATTTAAATTTAAATGAAAATGAATATTTTTGGAATTGGAATCGAGTTTAATGGATTTAATTATGCAAATCGATTTTTCCGGGGGATAATTGTAAAAAAAAAACACGGCAACGTGATGGAAGTGGATGGGAGTTTGGCAAATAATAAATTAATTACGATAGATTTAATGTTGTAATTGAGAGATTTTTTTTTAAATATTATTTGGAATGGTATTTGGGTATTCTAATGAAATTGTTTAATGGGGGGAAGCTAATAATAAATGTGATCAGTTATTTATAACAGATTTAATTAAATCTAAACGAGATTGTAGTTAGATGGGTGCGCGCTGGGGGAAAAAGGACGAATCCTAGAGAAAAAAAAATCAGAATAATCGCATTTATTCCCGCAGAGATATGGAATTTTGTGGTGGAATTTTGTAGCACAGTCTAACGATCCACGTTAGTATTTTGATCGGATGTTAATACGATAGTTGATCATCGTTTAAAATGCGGTGAACCAGGTGTTCTGGCTGAGGTTTTTGGAACAGATTCGCTTGCCTCACTCATCATGAGTTGTTATTATAATTAAATGCTGGATGGGAACTTGCAGAACATTGAAGATTCTGTCATTCTAGGTACAATACAATACGATACTGAAGTGGCACTACAATTCGAAGAGAACCTGAGCTTCAACCAAATGACCTCTCCAGTTAGCGCGGTCCTTAGCTGACTGCTTCCAGTCCCCTTCTACTTGTGAGCGCCATTTAAGGCGTCGTCTTTATTGTACAGATTCTGTCAGTTCTAAGTGAACCTGTGCCTCAACTAATAAGCCTTCCACTTAGAGGGGGTAACTGCCTTCAGTTGGTTGAAGTCCTCTTCTACTGTGGACCCCGCTTAAGGTGACGCTTTCCTCGACAGCGCGTTGAACCTCTGGGAAGACACTGTGTGCGCCGCAGCTTTGGTATCTATTCACTTAATATGGACACTCTGACGTCTAAAATGCTTTTTTTGTTATTTCTCACTAGATCCTATAGGTTGTATAGCTCCTATAAACTGTTGCGGAATTTCCTCAAATCTCGTTAACGCGTATTAGACCGAATACTACCCATTTTTGTCTCTAAAAATGACCAAGGATACTCGTATCTTCATACCCCTTTAATAGAGTCTATACTTCAGTGTCATGGAGTCGGATTGGGCTGAATCAGTTCTTCTTATATTTTCGGGACAGGACTTTTAGTACTCCATTGCCTTCTAAGCCGAAAGAAATAGAGCTGGGTAACAGTTATTCTTCGGTTGATTTTGGCGTTATCAGAACTAATATTAGACCCCAATGTCTCTTTCAAGTTTTACGTTAAACCTGTCCACAGTGACGTTCTGTTCTATTTGTCGCTGTTGAACCCTCCCTCATGCGGATAGTATCTATTTCTATATTCAGGCAATAAGCAAAACTTTGGTTCAGCCGAGGTTCAGGATCCGACTCTCCAAAGATCATGATCGTAATATAGGTAGGTATATTCAAATATGCTACCCACCGTGTAGGTCCCAGGGCCTTACTTGTCGCAACCATTAATGTTGCGTGTATTGTGTTTTCCCACGAATGGAAAAGGCCTACAGTTTAATGGAGTTTTAGAAAGGATTAAGAAAGTAATTACTCGCAAATTTTTGTCAGAAGCAGGACAGCTCCTTATATGCGTTTTCTGGGATTTCAACCTCGAATGCAATGCTAAATAGTCCAATGCAGTAACCACTGAGCCCCGGCCCCTACTACTCCTTAGAAAACAAACAAACAGTCGCCCTATTCAAGCTCGCAGAAATCAGTACGCTTGACTTCAAAATATTCTCAAAGTCAAGGAAATATTTTTTTCGCTTGCCCTGTCCATAACACAACCTATAGATACGAGTACGAGTATTGAATCAAATTTGAAATTCTCCCAGGCATTATGTCCCGACTTAATCAAAATTATGAAACAAAAAAATTGCCTACCGCGCGCGTGGTGAAATTTATTTTGATTAACTCCCAGTGGCTTGCTTTTTCCTGGTGTCACTCATCATCAACTGCCAACTGTCCCACAGTTGAACGATGAAAAATTGCACTGTCACCGAAACGAATTTAAAATGTTAACCCAACTGACATTCGTGAAGCCGCTGCCGCCGGTGTTTGATTCCCTAGAATCTCAACCACCTCTTTCACGGTCGCGTCGTTTGCACGCCTCATTAAGAGAGTTTTACGAAAATTTGTTCCACCGTGTAACTCACAGAGAATAAAACCCCGCCGCACACAAGGTCCCTTCAGGCTTTAATCGCTTTCATCGCGCTGCCTTCATACTTCCGTCCTGATTGTCTCTGTGTGTGTGTGTGTGTGCGTCGGTGTTGTGACGGTTAAAGAACGCTCTGGTTGAACCTTTCGCTCTCTTAACCGCACATTATAGCACAAAATCTGTTGCCACATGTAATCCAATAACGTGAACTGTCATTGCGAAGCATTACAAGGGCTTAAAGGCCAACAGCAATGCCAACGTGTACCGCACCTCCGCTTTCGTAATTCAAAGCGCACATTCAACCAGGCAAAGAGCTCCAACAGCATTGATTTAGGGCTCTTGGATTTATTTGTTCACCCTGTCGCCCTTACCTAATGCGGTGGTGATTTTTTGATTCCTACTAAAAAGTAAGGGAGAAAACTTCCACCCCTCCGGCAGTCTTTACGTGTGTATCACAACCTCGTGAAAGAACTTTGCGGTCGGATTTAAGGTAAACAGTTGATTGCATTTGGAAGGGTGGCAGGCTGACAAAAAGGCACATTTTGTAACGTGATTACTCATAGGAAACCTCAACGGCAGTGTCAATATAGGAAGTTGGCAAAGCTTTCGTTTGAGTATCGCGTATTGTCGGTTCGAATGCGGGTGGGGTGGATAAACCACTAAACACGCAAAGTGATTAGAGCAGTAACTTTTGTAAAGCGATGGTTTTGCAAGCAAATTGAGCCTCATTGGCATTGAAATCGGTTTATATTGGAAGTTTTTCGTTGTCAACCGTGGGTACTTTCTGACAGATGCCTTGGAGGGGTGTTCAAGTAACATAAACAGTCCGTCTGTTTAAAAATGCCGTATGAACAATTTGTATTTGTTTTGAGGTGGATTCTTAATGGATTTTTGGAACCTTGGCTACATCTCCCATTGGTGCTTCGAGCCGGATGATGGCAGCTTCAGAAAGTAAGTAGCTGTCATCCTCTAATCTGATTTGGAAATTCGATTCGAATAATGAGTGTTCCAATGTACGTCTAGGAGTTGATGAAACTCTACTTCATAGCGTTGCCAGTCCATGGAATAAAATTTCTAGTTGGTCCTTCGAGCCGGATAAAAGAGAGTTAATTGCTGAATTTCGTGTTGTAATCTACTTTTTTTTTTATCTGGAACTCATTTGTTCCCTATGGCAAGTGGACGATATCTGCTAAGCTCTTCCACTTAAGGACCACTATTGTACAGATGTTCGTTAAAATCCTCCCAAAACTCGAAAGTCAATGAAATTCTCATAAATCCGTAGCAACTTTTCAACCGGAAACTATTGCACTTCCAAGTCATTGCATTCCTTACAAACTGCTTTCATTTTAAGTGCACACAAGGACCTTTATTCTTTCCCTGTTGTTTTTTTTCCAGATCAATAAACAACAATCAACATCCTACTTTCCGATTGAATGGTTCATCAGTTAGTGTAGTGTTACTCGTATCGTCATTGCATACTTCATCTTCTTAATAAATTTAATCATTCAAGAGTTCTCCACCCAGAGTCCTTTTCTTATGAGATAACGACGCGAAGGAGTGCTCGTGTATACTCATACTCCCCTTTCTGTTTATTTTTTTAAATATTTCCTTCTTTTTTTTCACTCAACTTAATTATGCGGCTTTAAGAAGAACAATCAAATCAAATTGCAGGAAAATGGGTGTTGGAATGATGAGTGGCTGTGAAGTGGTGGTAGATAGGGGAGGTTTTCATTATTGCATTACGTTAATTGAAAATTATAAAGCGAATTGAGCCGAGGAGGGGACGATAGGGAAATGGGCGTGTGTGTGAAGAAACCAATTTTATGTTTAAGTGATTATTTTTAAAAAAATATCACACTTAACATAAGTACACTCTCGACACACTGAGAAGAACCTCAAGACGCCAAAAGCCCTGAAAAGTTTATTCTCGCACCATTCAGCTAGAGGTGGAGTGGAATACATGGAGGTCTTGTGGATTAGAAGGTGCCTAGGGATATTAAATGATATAAATGCGTTTGGTATGGTTTTTTGCCTGAGTTTGTTGTTCTTAATGTTTTTTTTGTTTCGGTGATGGTGATAAATCATTTTGAGATAAAAGAACGGGGATCCATTCATTATTCACTACGGGAACGTTAAATGATTTTCAGTTTGATGAAGTTTCTTGTTTTTTTTGGAGTGAAAATTAAATTGAATCATTAGTGAGGAAGAGCGGGGGAGTAACAAATTGTTTTTTAATATCATAGAGAGATTTATGTAATCCTTGTCAAAGGAAGTACACTCCTTATTTTCAGGGTGTACTCACGTTTCTCTAAGATGGCGATAAAACACCTCCATCTGGAAAAAATTAAAAGAATCCTTGTGGCTTCTGGACGCATACAAGGAATATGTGCTGAATTCCGTCTCTTTTTGTTCTCAACAGAGTCGACATACATCAGTATCTGACAGTTAAATTTTATACAGATGGTGCCTAAGTGAACAATGCCCCTCCCTAAACCATCTTCATCGTCACCTAGTTAAGTGTTTATGTCAGTTGAAATTGATGAACTTTTTCGGTTCTCTTAGGGCCTGAAGGTTGGTGCAGTTTCAGCGTCACATCGATCTGAATAAGATCTAAAATTACATATGTTTGCATGTACATCTGTAAAAAAATATTCTTGCCCCTAAGAAATGATCGAAGTAACATGTAACTGCTTATGATCACAGAAACTGCTAGTATTACCCCAACAAGGCTTCTCACGATGTTCAACAACCTCTCGGCATACCTCCGACTACAAAATGCCGTACTACGCGAATGTAATAAACTTTACGCCAAACTTTCTCTTACTAATCTATAACAACATCGAGTCTAGAGCAAGATCTCGCCTAAAATCACGGCGCCCTTCAATAACACTGGCACAAGAACATAGCTCCAGCAACTTCAACGCAATTAAAGTATGCTCCTGTTCTGCGAACGACTTATTTCACTCACAAGATCCTACATCCATGCCAGTTACGACTTACAAAAGAGATTCTTAACCGTTTGCATACGAACCACGGCAGGACTCAACACAATGCAACTGTGGCACTGCAATACAGAACAAAGTAACACGGGAAACACAAGCAAGTTTGTGCCCAGAATCTCAAACACTATTGGGATACAAATTGGTCGCATCAGAGTTGCGATAAACTTGTTTAAATAAAACAATAAATGGTTTACTGTAAAAAGTAGGACACTTCAAAGTCGAAGAGTTACAACGCCTACCCATGACTGACGTAATAAAGGTTTATAAAAATATTGCACTGAGAATAGCAGACAATTTTAGTATTTCAAAAAACGCAAATGATCGATCGTGATTGACACTTAGAGATCAATTTACATTACAGGCCAAAATTATATTTTCCTAGCAATGTGATCCCACTAATAATTTAACATTTTTATTTTGAAAATATTACATTTAGTACATGGAGTAATCGTTAAACTTTTATCGTAAAATCTTACATTTTCAAGCCAAATAGCGTAAAACATTTTAATCCAATCTTAATCTCCATAAAATAACCTTTAAAATGACACCTAAATCGTCAAAATCCGTCGAGAAACAAAAAAGTTACGCCAAAAATAAATCGCCTCCAAAATCGACATGCAGCGACGCATGCCCAGCAGCACAATTCGTGTCGCCGTAGAGGGTGCGTTTACCTGCTACTTTCTGAGGATTTCTGTGCGCCTGGTGCTTCACAAAAATTTCGTGGTAAATATTCGATGGGTGCTGAGCTAGGATTTCATGTATCTTCGGTTCTAGATGGGCTAGCGACGTGAAACAAAAACCAAAATTTAAGTCAGAGGGTGTAGTTTAATTTTTAGCATATTTCTGAGTACAGGGTGGTCCGGATTATTTTGTTTTGGTTCGGGGAAGTTATTGGTTGTATCGAAAGGAAATGCATGCACAGACGGAAAGTGAAGTGATACAGCGACCAACTGCACGGGCTTTTCAGCGAAATCGAATTAGCCAGAAGAGTGAAGGTTCAACGACTGAGGTCGACGGGTTATGAACATCAATGCTCCAGCCCGGAAAATCTTCAGTGCCTATCGAGCGACGAGTTGAGGAAGATCGCGGCTCAGAAGACCACCAGAATTCATTGGTAATCCTGGGTTTTCTACAGCTCTCAACGCCCAAAAATTCCCTCACAAATTGCTGAAAACCTCTAGAGTCTACGACCTTTAATTTGTCTACAAAATAAGAAAACACTCTATAAACGGCCATGTCCACGATTATGGTTTTCCTTTTTTCTGTTATGTCCTTATCCTGCTCTACAAGTAGGCGCAAACCTTATGCCTCTACGACCTCTAATTTGTCTTAAATACTTAAATATGTTAATGAAAAACTTTAACAAGTCTCCATCTTGTATTCGCCATTTTGAATTTTCATAAGCCCCAACCCAAAGCATTCTCCAGAAAATGTCCTTTAATTTGACACCTGAATCGTCAAAATCGGTCAAGAAACAAAAAAGTTACAGCCATTTGAAATCAACACTAAATCCAGTATGCAGCGTCCTCAGCACAACAGCACATTTCATGCAGCATGCTTGCTGCTTTCTGAGGATTCCTGGTCGCCTGGTGTTTCACAAAAATTTGGTGGAAATTCTCGGTGGGATTTCCGATGGGATTTTCGCATGCGTGTGTGAGCAGATTTTGTGCAGACGATATCTTCGGTTGTAGGTGGGCTAGCGACTTGAAACAAAAACCAAAATTCGTGCCACAGGGTGCAGTTTAATTTGAGCGTAATGACATACTTTCAGGTGTTACATGCTGGTTAAAATTCAGTTTCATTGCCATTGCTTCAAAGGGTGTGAAATGAAGATCTTAATTCATTCAAATCGGTGATACATTCTAAATGTGAAGGATACAGCTTAGGACGCAATGATTTCTAAGCACCTAAAGGGTCTACGATTGGGAAACAAATTTGTGTATTAAAGGAAATTTGGGAATTTCTTAAGAGTAAATTGTGCATCAAAGAGCCTAAACTGTAGGTAGGGCTCTGCTTACTTTTCTTTTTTGGTTTAGAAACATTTCGTTCGACAGGATGAGTTCGCGTTTAATGCGTTTAGCAACATCCTACTCACATATACGGTACAAATTTATACCCCCAAGAAAGTACGAGAAGCAGGGAAAAAATCAAAATAATTGACAAACCTCCGATTGGAAAGGAACTGATTGTCTCGAAGATTTATAACCCACGCAACACGAGCTACATAAATTACCTGTTTCTCCGTCGAAATTTGATGGATGAAGAACTCCCAGCCCCAACGAATATTATATGGCAGCGAAAATTTGAGAAATGTCAAAGTTCCTCTTGAAGAAGACTTAACGAAAAACTCGTAAAATTTTCTATCGTCCTTAAACTTTGCTCACAAATTAAGTGATCAAGATTTGTAAAGCCCTCTAAACGAATCAAATTGTCTGCCAAATCAAATAAAGTCAAACCCCTTGGAAGGGAAACTTTTGCATATCCACCGATAAAAATTATCCTCATTGACCCAAATTTACCAAACAATTCTCAAATTGGACTATTTGTCGGGGAATTTACCCCCTTCGCCGGCCCACCGTCGCGTAAGTCCAAAGAGAAGAAAGACTTCTTCCAAGAAAATCAAAATTCAAAATCCTCTTCAAGTCTTTAAGTATATTTGCGGGTTTTCGCTGATAACTCCCAGAATACTATATTTGTACACACACCCGTCTTCTCCCGTTTGGAAAGGCTTTCCCCAATTCACAAGTCCAATTGAATTCGAAGGCTTGCTCGCACACGTCGTCATGGATATTAAATATTCCGTCCATAACCCTTTTTCAAAAATCGAAGAGGTAAACCAAAGTCGCAAAAGGACACCTTTTTTTCGACAAGAGAGATAAATAAATAAGTCTCGCCGCTTTATTGAGTGCGTGTTTGGCAGGTTTTCGTTTTATTTTTAAAGGAGGAAGGGGAGAGGAAAAAAGGAAGAGAAACGTAAAATATCAGGCAATTTGGGAAAATTGGAAAATTGGCGTCCGCCCACATTCGTTTGTGGTGGCTTTCTTTCTGTTTTTTTTTGTTGGCCAAAAACCTGTTGGTTGTGGCAATGAAAATTAATTTTCCGTCCCCGAGACTGCCTGGCACGTGATCGAGACAGACAGCCGAGTAGTGTGTTGTATCTGGGTTATTCATGTGGGGATACTCTTTTATTTGGTCATATATCTTGGAGAGATTCTGCCGCGTAAATACGTGTGTGTGTTTGGATGAAAAAAAAAAACCTATAAAATGTGGAAATCCTGGGAAAATCTAAGAAATATTATCCCGATGGGAGAAATATCCCCTGGACCGTATTTCAAAAATTAATTTATTGCCAATCGATAGGCGTCGTCCGAGCATGAGGGAGATGAAGATGTACAACTTCCTGCTGAGTAGTTGAATTAAGTCCTCCTATTTCGGTTCTGAGTGGGTGTGGCGAACCTTTTTTTATCTACATAAGTCATATGAAGGCTAAGTTGTAATGGTTGGCTGGAAAAAAGTATCTCTTTTTCGCACTTTAACAGGCGGGTTAATAAACGTGCAAAAGGGTATTTGCTGAAAGTATCTGCACCCACATTCAGTCATTTAAATGCAAAGTTGTATGTCTATCAAATCGATTTTTTTACAATTTGAATCGTAATTCTAGTTTCACGAAGTATGTCCGAGCAGATACTCCTTATGGGAAATTCTTAGTTACTTCAGGGCAGAACTAACTAAATTAGTTGTGACTAACTCTAAGAAATAGTCATCAATTATCAGAAGGAGATTATTATCCTACGATTAAAATGTTTTTTTTTTAGTAATATATGCAACGAGTAATTTTAAGCAATATAAGTAATCAATGTCAGTTGTCGACTAATTTATAAAATTAGTCATTAGTTTTTAATCATCAATCGTTTTTTGTTAGTCATCGTTCGAACTATGTTTTCTGAGCTATTTTTGAAGGATAAAAACTACAATAACTTCTAGACAACCTTATAAAAAATCAATGAGTGATATCAACAAGAATTATCTAATCATAAAAAGTAGTTGCCTTTCAATTAATTTTGAAGTTACAACTAGGTAGGTAGGTAGGTAGATGGGTGCCTTGTGACATAGAGTCACTGCTCACTTAGACCAGTTTTACCAGAGAGGTTGATTTCTTCTTGCCCTGGCCGTTGCGCATGTTTCCAGATGAACTCAGCGTCTGTTTGCTCGACCGATGGCTTCATCTTCTATCTTTTTCCTTAAGGAACTGATTGGGGTTACTACAAAAGGGAGGGCCCGCGATAAGTGCAGCGCCGATCCTTTCCTAGCCAGCTCATCAGCCTTCTCATTTCCCTTGATATCCATGTGCCCTGGTACCCAGCAGAGAGTCACCGCATTGGCTCTGGATATCTCGTTTAGGAGTGACTTGCAGATTCTCACAATCCTCGACTTGATTACCGCGGAGTCCAGACCCTTAACGGCTGCCTGGCTGTCTATATAGACAGTGATCGTTTTGCCAACGATATTACTCTCGCGAATAATTTCAGCAGCCTGTATGATGGCTGTGACTTCGGCCTGAAAGACGCTGCAGTCGTCGTGAATTCTAAAGGAGTGGTTTATTCCTAGGGCTTTACAATAAACTCCGGCTCCCGTGCCAATGTCCGTCTTAGAACCATCGGTATAGAATGCCAGCTCCTTTTTTATGCTCCTACGGTTCTTCCAGTACACTCTGTCAGGAATTCTTGTAGCGAATCTCCTTTCAAAAGCTAATATCGGGTTCATATTTAGTTACAACTAAAATTCGAATAATGTTGCAGTGAATAATCCCAAATAACTTGTACAGAACTCCGCATGACTGTGTCAAGTTCATTAACTGATTATCCATCAGCTTCTTAAGCAAACCAAATGATACAAAAACGGAGTGATACAAGGAAGAAGTTTATGGGAAACAATATATTTGTGTGACTGAAGAATACATTATCATTGATCACGAAGAGTCGATGAAAAAAACCAGCAGCACTCTTTTATATTTACTTGTAGTTTGAATGAATCTATTGAAGTACAAATGCTTATCAAAAGGGCTGAATTGTAAAATACATTCAGAATATGCTTCAAAAATGTACATACCTACTTAAAAAGCCTCAATTATAAGGGTTATGTTGGAACCAGTTTCTATCTAGTTTAATCCCAATTACAATTGCTCGAAAGTAAGAAAAACTATAATCAGCAGGTAATTATACTTGCAGTGTAATCTTTACAAAAAGTAGACTTTTTTTGCCTAATTAACTGCTAAAACCCACTAAGCTAACGACTCAAACAATTATTTAAACGGAGCTTCTAGTTGCACTGGCAACTCGATGTCAGTATCAGTATCTGTTTGCAGTTCGAGGAGTCTGAATCTGTTTTACTTACAGCAATGTATCTAAAAATTGCATTTTTTTTGGTGGCAATTGCTTTTACAATTATCTGGTGCTTTCCTACAGAAAGCGAATCTGACGAGTATCCATACGAACTTGAAACGATTACGTACGATCCATATGATGATGACACATCATCTCAGGAGCTACTGGGTAGTTCAAATTTAGATTTAGACACACTTAAGGTGCTATTATAATAAATAAATAAAATAACGATTTAAATAAAGTGATAATATGTAAAAACGTGCTAAACTTATTTAATCAGCTGTTGTAAGTAACTCCATCGGGCAGCCCTTTTGCGAGTGAATAAAAATGAAGGTCGTAAACAAACGCAGCTTTGAAATTTTTTTTACGTGGTGAATCGAGTAGATGTTGCTGGAGTCGGCTAGCGAACATACCATTCAAATCAATCCTGAAATTCCCTACCAAGTCAGGATGGGCCTAGTTCTCATTGGAGGATCTGTTGCGATCTGCCGAACCATTCTTCAATAGCAGCTCTAATTGTACATCAAATATTTAAACTAAAGGAAGTTGTGGAAAAAAGTGAATGAAAGTAGGAGCACATCATGCTTCTATCGACTTAAAAGTCGTCTGTAAAAGTATTCATAACCTGAAGCTCTATAAAACGACGGTCGATATCGGGATACAGCGAAAATACCCGGTGAACTATACTGCTTAGAAATAGCTCGTCCGAATTATTCCAAACGTGTGCCGGATTTCCTCAACGGGATGTGGTGTCATCGGCCTTCTCCATCTTCGTAGTGAAGCTGATAGCAAGTAGGACAATCTCCATTTTCACAGCCGACACCCTCCTTAATAGCAAATTTAATTTTTGACGGTGTCGGCTTACAACTCGAATAGTTCGTGGTTAAATCTCCTCCTCCACAGACCGACAACGCAGCAGGTGGGACTACTCTTTTTCTCTCGAAGATTTGAGGCGGGCTTCCATCCGACTTTGACAGAGTCCATGCTTCGTCTGTAACTGGTGCAGGTAGGTTGCCCCTTTCTTATGAATCGGGCATGTGGTATTAATGTTTCAATCATCGGGCTTTCATTAGATCACATTTTACAGATGATTTGGTGCATGTCCCCTACCAAGACATCGTCTGCAGCCTTAAACAGCTCACCTACTTGGCCATCTATGCATCCAGCCTTGTATGACTTCAGCACTTCAGCTTAGCTATGGCTGCTTCATCTTCGTTTCGGTCCGATAGTTGTAGTGAATGGTTGTCCTTCATGTTGAGACTATCAGACTGCCTTAGAGTGGAATTTTGACTTTTGTCAACGTTTAGCAGATCGCAGAAATAGCCTGTTAAGTACTTAATGCTTCTTTACTATGGTTTGTTTGCAGGATCTGGTTTGAGTAGAGAAGCCTTGAGTTCATTTATAGAAATTTCAGATCTATTTCCTGCGTAACATCTTCTTTATGACTCCCTCGTGGAAATCCAACGAACACTACTACTTTAGTTTAGCAAAACAACTGGGATTAGAGCTCCTAACTCGAAGGGTGAAATTGATGCTCTATGCATTGCTAATCCAACCAGTTTTGCTTTACGGTGCAGAATGTTGGACCAGAAAAACAGACCAGATATTGATTTCCCCAGAAAGAAAATTAGTCGATCGGAGTTCTGGACCTGCATCCGAAGAGGATATGATACAACCGCGAACTCCATGAGCGAAAGCAAGACTTGACTGCAGTCCAAAAAACAAGGAATGTGGAACTACATTGACTCGGCTACAGAGAAAGAATAGACGTCATTACCTCAACCAAGAGGGTTTTTCAATCACCAAACGTTAAGGGAAACCGAATCTCTGTTTTAGAGATCAGAAAATCTCCCAATTGAGGTGGGCGTATCTGTCAGCATATTTATCTAGATTAGAAAAACTCGCCTCTGTCTGGGACTATGCGATTACATTGCCTGTTTGCTAATTTGTAGAGTTTAGCCGGAATTTTACCGAATCCCTGTTGAATCAGTTTCTAAAAAGTGTCTTTGAAAATGTTTGCTGCCCATTAATTATCGAAGCAGTGTTTACAGAGGAACCTTTATTTAAATGCTATAATTGAGTAGAACAAACTAAAAACATGCAAATTATGGTATGACAAGTTCAGTTGGTGGGTTTGTAACGCAATGTCATTGATAGGATCCAGGTAATGCTAAAAAAATAGTTAATGTGGGGTTTTGTCATCGATATCTGGTTGCATCTCACACACAATAGCCGACCACTAATTAATAGATAACGATGGTATACCAGCATAAAGTGATTGATTGTTTTTTTTTCTCCAGTTTAAATTATAGCACACAACATAAAAAAATTTGATAACAAAGCGTGTAATAATAGCCTGATGTCAGTGTCAATATCTATTTGCAATGTGAGAGGTGTGGATTCACTCCATTCGAGACAATATGTCAAAAAAATTAATATTTGTGGTCAGCAATTATTATTATTATTATTTTTTTTTTTTGTGCTCTGCTAGAACCAGCGAATTCGAAGAACCTTTGGAACAATTTGAAATTACAACGTAGAGTTCGTGAGATGAAGCAATCAGCGAAGAATATCTGGAAATGTGTAATACCCCAGTCAATTTAAATACCAACACCTTGAACTTAACTAAAAGAGGAAGTACGTAAATGTCAGAAATAAGTAGCTAATAACCAAATGAGTTGTTGTAGCTTTACAATAGAACTCATTTATAAGTGAGGTAAGGTGTCAAAAAATTCATCAAGAGCTACAACTTCGAAGAAATCAAGGAGTTTACACAGGATTTTGAAAAATTCATTAGAAAACTCAACCAGTTTTGCTTCCATTTTGCATCAAAAACATTCACAAATCCATAAACAAGTAAAAACAAAATCGACCAACTTTTATATCAGAAGCGAAAGAATTGTCTCCTCTTGTTGATTCTCACTTTACCAAATGACTTATTCGTGTTGCCACAACGAATTTTTTGTACCACCTTCCCTGTTCGTGCAGATCCCCTGAATTCGGTTTCATTTTTTGCTTGAGGTTTAGAGAAGATTTCCAAAAAATTGATAACCAGTCAAAAGGACGGAACAAATATGGCCAATATTTAAATTCGAAGTACATTGTCTCCTCTTGCTGATTTTAATTTTTTTGTATTTCCACAACGAATTTCTTTTACACTAGTACCGCCATCTCTGCTCACGTAAATTCCCTCAATTGAGTTTCATTTTGCTTAAGGTTTAGAAAAGTTTGCAAAAAAAAATTGATAACCAGTCAAAAAGAATTCAAATTGTGGCCAATTTCGAAAGTCAAAGTCTTGTCTTATCTTCTACCATCAATTCTCGTTTTTTAAGTGACTTATAATTACGTGTTGCCATAATGGAGTTCCGCATCCCTAGAAACATTTTCCATCATCCCCATGTACCCGCTAGTTCATTGCCCTTATTCAAATTGTTTTTGGCCTGCAAAAACAAAGCATTCTACACAGTGTGGTTCGTCGTTCAACTTACTTTTAAATCGCTATCAAGTACGAGTATCCCTCTTTCACTTCCTTAGTTTCCAAAACACTCCATCTAAAAACTTGCCTCGATGCAGATAGAAGTTGTTCTTACTCGTATATCTAATCTACCATCGCCTATATTCTCAGCTTAGATGCTATAATGCTCAACCGCAGTGTAGACATACCCTCCCCAAAAAAAAAACTCTCGTTCAGAAATTATGCATACATTTTAAGACTTCATCTCTCCGGTTCTGCAATTTATCTTGGCATCTTGTGTATCTTGTTTCGTTTTTTTTTTCTTTTTATCGCAGCTATGAATTTGATATTCTCTTGAAGATAAAAATGTTCATTCTTGTGCATCTTGTCGGCATCGAAAAATTCCTTCTTCTCTCACATTCCATTCTTGCATATACTTGTACATATGATGGGGGGGGCTTAAATTGAGGCCACTATTTGCGAGAGGACATCATTGTCGTCATCGTCGTGAAGCACATTTCATAGGCACATGTGATTGATAAAAATGTTATATTATCCTTCATCCTTGCAAAGTTTTCGAGTTGTGGATTCATTCTGGGGTTTGGTAACATTTTAGCTTGATGTGGAAGCCCATTTATTTTTTGATGTCCCATTAGGCCTCGCATCAAACATTTACCAGGACGAATGGTTGATGCGTTGTCGTATAGATGGTTGATTATATTGTATTCATTCCATTTGATGCATTATGTACGTGAGATGGTAGATGGTAGATGGAAGCAGACAATTCTGTACCGCAAAGGGGATGATAAATAGGAACAGAGTTAAACGCACAAGAAAAGAGAAAAAGAATTTAAGATGGGCAGAGGAGGTGAATGACTTAATAAGGTGACGGTGAAGTCTTGCTTCGAAATAGATGTCTGAAAGTCGTTGTCAGACATTATCCTATCCAGTGCTTCACCTTTCGTTGCAATAGCAATTACTGGATGGAAGTCAATTTATAGGGGAAAAACAGGCGACCAGGATAGCGTAGGGAGACCACGCTAACGTAGGGGGGCCAGGACATCGTAGCGTAATACAAATGGCTACCAGAAGTTGGGCCCAAATTCAAATATCTGACATTGCTTGCAACGCTGTGTCATGAGTGGAACTTTTTGCAAAGATACAAAACGCTGGCGCCGGGGTTTAATGATTAGTGTATAAGATTCGATATTCAAATCACAGAAACCCACCACCAGTTCCTCACGGTCCTACCTCTCGTGAAAATCTGACAAGAATCCGAGAAAAGTAGCTGCCTTGAGACGCTTTTCAACTATGCATATCGGATACAGAAATAAACTGCAGGTTCTTGCCAATCGTGTGATAAATGTGAAGCGAATTTCTACGATAATTTGAGACCCTAGTCTTATAATTTTTAGACGCGAGATATCTCTTTTGAAACTGCGACCTGAGTAGAACTTTCTGCAAAGATTCAAAGTGCGAAACCACTGAAATTTCCGAAACCGAATATAAAAAAGCGTATACAGTTCAAAAAGTACCGCCTCAATATTCAGTTTACAGATACAAATAGAAGCTTGATACAAATTTTTAAAGCATTAAGAATTTAAGAATTTAGAGTCAAGAGTTTTGAGGATAAATCCCACTAGGATCGAAGCGAATCTGAAGCCCGAATTCTATACGAGTCCCACACTTGAAATACTTCGACTTTGTTTCGTACATGAAATTCGAGGAATCGAATAGCTTCATTGTAGAGAAGGCTTTTCTGTAGTTACAGGTACCAGACACTCTCATCTTGGAAAAGACAAACTAGCTCAGAATCCGAGATTGATAAATTTCAAACAACAATGTTGGGAAAGTGAAAGCTGAAAGTTAGGGATCCAACTGCAAGGATCATAGACTCTACTTGGCCTGTTGTCTCCAAACATTTGTTATCATAAAAAGCAAAATACGGTTATAATTCTTTCCTCAATGCTGTACACCAACGTAGAGGCCTCTGAGTCTGTGTGGAATACAATCCCGAGTCCCGGAAAGCGGCAGCATATATGGGCGTGATATTACAGCTCAATTAGTTGTCACTCAACCGATAGGTGATTAAGTACGGTTTGAGTACGAATGTGTGATTAATGTGAATCTGAGAATCGTTTTGAAAGTTGAATATCTGATTTCGAAAGGCGTAGTGAAATGCTTCATCTACACAACACCTTCTTCACAATTTGTTCAAAGCCATTATCAAGCCTGCATCTTAAATTGACGTAGTGCTTGTACTCAGTTCTAGGCTGAGTGTTTGTCTCATTTTTCTCAAGGGTTTCCCTCTAATTCAATACCGATAGTGGGTAAGACTCAAAAGCGTTCGATGGGATTTTAAGGCTCGCCCCTAACAAGGCGTTTAGTGTCCTAAACCCGAAATGGAATAGTCCGTACTAGCTTAAAATCAACACTAATAGAGCTCCTTCCGAATCCTCGCCTGAATCTTATTGGAAAACTCAGAGAAGAAAATCTGTAACGACAGGATTATGGATCTACATTTTAGATTTTCACCTAGTTCCAGTCACACAAATCAATGATTGAAACATTATTGTCAGCCATTTCGAAATGACCTTAGCTCTAGCTGTATGGTGCACCTCCTGCGTGTTCTTTGAGACAATTTATGCGCTAAACCTTCGCACACCCAGCCACAGTCCAGAAAATCTGTTTTTCTATTCTTTTGTCCCTTTGTTTCCAGGTCGATGACTTGATGTCAAATGTCATATGGGAGCACTCGTACTTCTGTTCTTATTCCATTGCGTGCCTTGCCCGCTATCACAGAGTAAGCCACCCAACAAATTGATTAACCCTCCTAGCTACACCCAAACCCAATCACTTAAATAATTTCCCCGTTAAACAGAACACTCAGGACACGTTGTGTTCATTTAATGCCCACCAATTCACCTAATCCTCTTGCAGTTCTCCACAGACTGACAAAAAACAGTAAACAACCTGCAGCCTGTAATTACCTATCAATCTAAACACCATATTCGACATTGTGTCAACCCCAACACTCCACTCCCATTCATGCATGCACGAACGGTAAACGCAATTATTTTCCTTTTTAGTCAGTGCACACAGAATGATTTCTTGGTCCGAGGACTATTTAAGTTTAACTTCCTATGGCAGACCCATCCCTGGCATTTGTACAATAATTATAATTCACATTCAATAATTCACGTTAATCACCACCACGCGCGCCCCAATTAAATGGGCAGAGTTTTGGCCAGGATACACATACCTACACATACACAGATACAGCATAACCCGATCTCATTGATGACAGCAGTAAAGTATTTGCCTGTCTCGCTTCGCTGGCGTCGTCCTTCCAATGTTTTATTCATGTGCATTGAATCCTTAACTAGGATAGAAGTAGGGTCATCATTAATTCCGAGCCGTTAAAAGCTTTTATTTATTTACCGCTTATTGGCATTGAATCAAGGCTTAGAACGTACATACATATGTGCATGTATAGTGAACGTGTTGGACAATGTGTCGAGTGTTGCTAGCCAAATGGAATTGATTTAACTGATCATAATAGTAAATTGAAAGTAAATGAAAGATTTAATAAGAAAATAGAAAAAAAACAGCTCGTCCTTTGAACACAGTCCTTCGGATACCGTACATACAAACGCATGCAACATGCCCGTTCATATGAAGAGCTAAACGCTTTCATCAAATTAATTAGCCAGTCTTAGAGAGCCTTAGAGATTTCGTTATGCGGTACGCCACCACCAGAGAAAGGATGTAAAAGTTATATATTATGTGTGTGCGTGTGTGTGTCTATGTATATTTGGGTTCATTAAATGTTGACAGGACGATTAGAGGAGTATTACGAATGTCATTAGTCTAATGAGCGAACCCAACTGTGGGCGAAAAAGAAAGTTTGTTTGCTGTTTGTTATGTCTGAATGTGGGTTCCTTGTTCGTTTTTTTTTTTTTTTTTTTGTTGTTTGGTGGGAAAATTTTATTTTAATTTGGTTGAGTAAGCAGATTATCCTTTTTGACTGAAGAGGAAAAGTTTTAAAAGAAGTCTGTTTGTCGAGGTGGTTGTCATTCAGTGCCATTCGACCATGCCAACATTTTTTTTTTTTTTGTTTTATTTACTTTTTTAAAGTAATGTTGAAGGACTTCTGTAATGAATTTTAAAATTAATCTTAAAAATTCCAGAATTGTCATAAACTTGAATAAATTAGACGACAAAGGAACAAGGTTCGGGGAAATAAGAGAATCAACAAGAAGGAATGTTTTTTTTGTGTTTTTGAAGTAATTGACCTTATTTTGGAGCGATCATGGAATGGATTGATAGGAGGAATGATTTAAATTTAGGAACTATGTCCTTGTAGTTTACTACAACGCCTAAAAAAGGTACTCAAGAAATTGAGAATCAAAATGTAGGAACATTCTCTCTTCTATTATGGTTAGTGGTTGTGAATAGTGGAAAATGATCATGGGCATCTTGAGGTCGGGGGGTAGATACAAAGAGAACGATAGAGAGAGAGATAGGAAGGCAGCGAACGAGCTATAGAGAGAGATACATTCTTTGTGCGGTAGTTTGAAACACAGTATGTACGAAGCAACACACAAATCCATTGCGATGCGTCGGGAAGTTTCTATCTGTAGATTTCTATACTGGAGCCCACCCAGCATGATTCAGTTTCCACTATGTGTTGCCAAGTTCTCTCTGATTAATTACGGTCATTTGTGTCAAGGTTTTCGTGTTCAGTGGCGCGGCTCACCAAAAAAGCCTTAAGGTCTCTCTTAAATGTAGAAACTAACTGACTAGGCTTCAATCAAATAGAAGAGGTGGCCTATAATTGGGAAAAAACATTGTGTCTTCAGAACTCATTGAAGGAATTAATATCCGCTTTCTAACGTTAAGCCGAGAGATTACGGCAGCTAATTGGATCAAAAATATTACCAGAAATGGGATAACTGTGATCTGGAAAATTTAAGCCTAGAGAGGATCAATGCAAAAACATGACACCTAATGGCGAGCACCGACGACTATGATCTGATGACCTTTTTACCTACGATCAGTAGTTTGTTAAACAGCCTGATGACTAGCGAATGTATCCTAAGAGTTACGATTGGAAGACGGTGCTGGATCCCAATATTTTTGCATACTTCAGATGACGACATACAAATCACAACCAAGCTTTGTCTACAGAGCACAGCCATCAGCCTACTTAGTTTAATCGTAGTGATCGTGCAATTGAAGATCAGCAGTGTGCTGAAGTCCACGATCAATAGTCTGAGCCCTACTGACTATCAATGAGTTTACCAAGATAATCAGATGAGAAACCTACTCCAAATCAAAACTTAGGTGGCAGAAACTGACTCCGTACCGACTACTCCTACTCTTGATGGCCAAACTAATCAGGGACACAAAATGCTTTCGAATTCGGTTAAAATGCTGTTCTTTTTTGTCACTGAATTTAGTTGATTTTAAGTGGAGTACGAGTCAACAAGGAAGTCACAAGCAGTGTACAATTTTCATTGGGTGTCTGGACACAGCGGTCATATAGACACTAAAATGGCAGATAGACTAGCAAGAAAAGGATCTGTGTAAACCTTCATGATGCCAAGGCTATTCTGTGGATTATCTATCAACACTGCAAAGTGTCGTACTAGAAACCGGCTGTAAAATAAAGTTCACCATTACTGCACGAAAACCGAAGGTAAACGACATGCCTCATCATTTTCATGGCAAATATTTCCCACACAAGGATGAAGCTACTCCTAGGATGATCTAGGAGAAAGACAAATTCAAAAAGTCACATTATTTCTTACAGGCCACTGTCGAGTTAAAAGACGTCTCATGACTATAGAAAGATAGCCCAAGATGACACACGCAGACTGTGCAGAGGACGAAAAACCATCAGAATATTTCTGTCACTGTGCCCAGAGCACGCCATCGTCACTTAAATAAAATTTTATCTTGAGGCAGAGCTCCCCCAAAGACATTCTTGGATTTATAACAAATTAAGGCACCATGAGCGAGGTCTAATTGGAGAAAATCACAATGTGACCGCAGTTACAAGACGCTCCCACCTCTACCTTTAATCTAATCTAGCAAATTAGCAAATGGAGGCCACAGTACGACTGACTCATTTGAAAGAATAATCACATCACGAAATGTCCTTACGTCAATAAAAATTAAACATTTTGAAAGGGAGTTAACTCTGAAGACTGGACGTTTAGTTATGATTACTTCGTTAAAGGAAACACAAGAGAAATACTTTTCCTTTCCTTTCCAAAGCAGCCCACAATTATTTATGATTTAGCATCCCTTACTTCCCCTATTCATTCCCACTTTTTGTTCACTCCTGTGGTATGTTAAAAGCAAATACAAGTCCCTCAAGCTCTAGTGCCGATTTCTTTGTCTATTTAGCACCTCCAAAGTTCCCAACTTAAACCCGATGGTACTAGTTACTCCGGAAGTCATTGATTATCCTTGGAAATTCTCATTAACTCCCCTATCCCACTACGCCTCCTTCTTATGATTAATAACATCGACCTTACCAATCGTAAAATTCCACATCCGTACAAGCATACATATGTACATGAAAATATTCAATTTACTCCCCGCAATTGCTTACGCATTGCATTAAGGACTTCTTTCAACTAATACTAAGGGTTTTTCACGTAATCCCAGCAACGCATTTGTCTTCTATTTCCCTGGAGCACAAGTTCTCCAATATCCCAATGTTATTATATCCTTTCTTCTTTACCTCATATTTCATAAGAGAAAAAAAAAACACCATTTCATGTACAATATTAGGGGGTGGGCGAGGCAAAAGCAGTCCTGCCAATGCGAAGGTAGAGAAATATGTTACCAGTGTTGTGCTGCATCATAATTATGTCTTCCTTCGTCGTCTTCAATTTGACCCAATTAAGTTTTTTCTTTTTTTCTGATAAAAATGAAGTGAGCGCGCGGAAAGAGAAAAAAAAAAACAATTTTTTGAAAGCATACTTTGTTTTGAATTGATAAAGTTACCGCTATATGCGCGAGGCTCAATTATTTTGATGCTATCGATGCATATGAAGGAAAGAAAAAATTATAAATACAAAGTGGAATTGAAGATAAGTAAGTAAAGTATCCTTGTGATGAAAAAGTGCAGATATACACAAGGAAAAAGGAATTTTAATAGAGAACTTAAATTTAAAGAGGACAGAGTCATTAGGAAAGTGCTAACTTCAAAGGGAGATGTGAGGTGTAGCTACTCAAGTAATTGCTGACATTTTTGTAGTGATCTTTTGAGGAAGGAAAAGAAATAAGGCTATACGTCAAATATAAGTGGGCCATGTCGTGTCAGGACCTCTTTGATAGCTCGTAAAAGATTTTTTGTTTTATTTGGTGTCGGGGTTTAATTGATTGTTTACGATTGGACTGCGAAAGAGGGAGGATCTACGTGAATAGCTGCATGTGAAGTGCAATACTGGTATGGAATTAGGACGTGTAAACTGAAGCTTCACCTCTCTGTGAGAGACGTTTGTATTTTTATAGAAGGTTCCCGGATGATGGAATTGATGCCCAAACGTGTGAAAGTCCTAGGAAACTTGAAATGTTTTCGGCCAAATACACATAATTATGATCGGAAAGTGGTTGTGTTGTTCAAATTGGGGAATTTTGTGAACGAAGTATTACTAGACAGTAAACTTTTATCAATCACACGAAACCAGTCGAGCATTGTTAGTAAATAAATCCAAATTTCGTCCCTTGATTAAACCGCCAACTGATACCACGGAGCCATTGCAACTCTTTAATGGAACCAATGATCCTTCGTTATCTACCGTGACATTTTCGGTGCGGCAATTCACTTTTGGCAGACGATCACAGGATGGCAATCCTCACTGTAGAAGTCCGGTCAAGGCGACTGCTGATTTTTCATTGAGAACAATGGATGCCGTTTGAAAATTGTAACCGCTCTTAGTAAACCAGATTGTTGCCGGTCGAAATCTAGTGTCAAGAAGTGAATTGGTAGCTGCAACGTAAGTCGAAAAATACTGTCAAGACTGGTGACTGCAAGTGACTTTCTCGACATGTGCAGGGCTGATCCGAAACAAATTTTCCATCGCATTGTCACGACACGTCATGAAATTTGGAATCACTTTTACGACCCCAAAGTCAAACAAGAAAAGCATCCAGCTGCAGAGACGCGAAACCGTACCCCACTCAAGTTAAATACTCAACTCACTGCCGGGAAGATGTTGGTGTGCATTTCTAGACGTTCTAATCCCAGACTTCAAGTTCAAGACCGAATCTCTGCTTTATAGACCCAACTATTGCGACTAACAGGGCGCTTGGTCTTGACAACTAAAAGCACCCTGCTCGGGATCGACCAAGATGCAATGCTACTTGTTAGTATTTTGAAAATAATTAGATTTAGGAGATAGAATTAGCAGCATCAAACTTTCGTCGTAAAATCTTACATTTAATGCCATACATCACAACGCTAATTAATCTTATCTCAATCTCCATAAAACTACCTTTAAAATGATACCTAAATCGTCAAAATCCGTCGAGAAACAAAAAAGTTACACCAAAAATAAATCGCCTCCAAAATCGATATGCAGCGGACGCATGCCCAGCAGCACAATTCGTATCGCCATAGAGGGTGGGTTTACCTGCTCCTTTCTGAGGATTTCTGGTGGCCTGGTGTTTCACGAGAAATTCGAGACAAATCGAGACAAATTTTCGATGGGTGGTGGGTGAGCTAGGATTTCATGTGTCTTCGGTTCTATATGGACTAGCGGCGTGAAACAAAAACCAGAATTTAAGTCAGAGGGTGTAGTTATTTTTTTAGCGTATTTCTGAGTACAGGGTGGTCCAGAATTTTTTTTTCTGCGTGTGAAATTATTTGTTGTGTCGAGAGAAAAAGTCTACATAGACGGTGAGTGGAGGAGGAGATACAGCGACGAACTGTGGGCTGTTGAGCGGCATCGACTTAGTGGAAAACCATAGAGGTGAGGTGGTTGGGTCATGAAGGGCGCATGGACACCAATGCTCCGGCCTGGAAAATCTTCGATGCCACTGCCGAGGGACGGCAGTTGAGGATGATCGCGGCTCAGATCTCTCTGCACTCCAACAAAAGGTTCCCCCTTCCCAAGAAAGACGATGCGTTGCGTAAATCTATTGAGGCGTTGCGATGTTTCTCTCTTTATTATCAAGCTTTGGAATAGATTTGTCTGGGACATAATCGGATTGATATCGTAAGAAATGGATTGGACATGGTAAAACGGTGGTGCGAGGTTTTGAATTAGACTGCCTTCCTGCGACCCTATTTTTGAGACTCATCCTAGTACGAGTACTCTCTTCTGGGGTTTTCTTAAGAACCTATTCGAAGCCAGTAGAGTCAAAACTAAGGCCTTTTTGTAAGCAAGAAAAAAATCTGAAAAATGAAGGTGATCTCAAAATGCATTCGTTGGCACTTTTCTAACGGAAATCATTGTGTTAAGAGCAGTTAAGAAGCTCTACGACTACGCCTTAGTTCTACAAGAGCTGATGTGGATTAAAGACATCAAAACTGAAAACTCTGTAGCCAAAGACAAATTTCCTTGAATTGATTCGCACATTAACCGGGCCCTACTCCATAGTAAGAAGCCCCTGCCTAGTAACCCAACCAGCAAAGAATGTATCAACATGAAACAACCAGTTAACAACTTCACAATCTTAAGCTGACGATATCCTTTTCGATGAAAATTCGATTATGAATTGCCAGACGATTGACCCTCGGGGGCGAATACGTAACAAAAAAAAAAAAACAAATGACAGGCAGGTAATTAAACATTTCGTCGGTCCACTACCCCCACCACTTGCGTGAGTAACCAGGTAACTCCCGAGCGTCTTAATTTCGGGCTTGACAGAGGCCTTGTCGGAGGGTTGATGGCCAGTAGGCGGCAATCGCCTGTCGTGGCTTGATAATGTTAATGTTGTTGTTATTGATTGCGTTGTTAATTTGTGGCAACAATTGTGATGATTTATTACCCGTGGGCAGCACTGAATAATAATGGTGTGGGTGGTGTATAAGAATGAAATAACTAATTGTGATTTTATCCGTCTTTTTTTGGAGGGTAGTTGCGCTGGCTGACAGGTAGAAGAACTTAATGAGGGTAAGTCCCAGGCTGGAGGGTACACTGTCATGTTGAGAGATAGACATATTCCTTTGTATACTCGGCCTTATGTTTATTCATTACGCACACCCTTGATCGGTTGACATGTTATGATTAATTTGTGTGTGCTAAGGATATTAACAAAAGACGAATAGCATAAAAGGACAATTAGCAGGAATATGTTTGCTGTGGAGGAGCAAGCGGCCGCTTTCTTTTTGTATGTCTAAGGCATTGACCTTCCAAGGAAGGAAGACATTGCCAAATGGTAGATATTCTTATTTACATACACGACGCCATTGAAATAGCTACTACCCTGTCAAGTAATCATTACGAATCGATTTGGAAAACTTTTCGACATGCGTTCTGTAGGGTACAGAAAAAAAAAAGGAGAAGCAAGGGAAATACGAAAAGGAAATTGCTCCTTTTTACAAAGTCTACTGCTCATTTCCATTTTTAAGTCATTTTTCTCATTCTTTTTAGCATTTTTCGATGGTTTGATGACTTCCTTGTACTTCTTTTGAAATATTTTTTTATTACCGCTGTTGTTTCGTGTTCCTTTATTTCTGTTGGCTCTCAAGGACGATTATTTGAGAACGCACGAGCAGCACATGATGTTATATTTGTATTTCAATTATTTATGGAAAAAAAAAGTAAAAGAATTTTGCAGTCTCAGTATGGAAACATTAGCAGGACGACATAGGGGGGCCAGCCAATGAAAGTGAGCCTGTATCGGTAGAAGTTTACTGTAGAAAAGCCTTCCATTAAGGGAAACCTTCCTTCTTTTTTTTTTTTTTTTTTGAAAGGAAATGAAAATATCTTCCGGGTGTGTGTTGAAAGTGTTGACATACCCTTCTTTGAATTCCTTTATATTTTTTTTTTATTTTTGTAATTTACGAAAAAGGAAAGTGACTACATAAATTTGTACGAAGTAAATAATAGCGCACAGGGAAATATCACATCTCGTTAGTAGGCGAATTGACAATTGTTTTTGATTGCAGTGTTCGCAACCTTATGGAGCGTCATAGATTTGATGGTTGAAATTAAACAGCTCTTATCGGGGATGTTACTGATGGTTTCTTTTTCTTCTGCAAAGACTGTCAAGAAAAGGAAATTCCTGCAATTATGACTTCGGCGTTCACCACGAAAGGCTGTGAAAAGCTAGGCCCTACACCGCTTTAGGGCCGTTTGCATCAAATATTTGCATTTGAACGTGTTTTTGAATTTTCTCCAATCTAGAACTGGTTAAACGGATATTGCAGAATTCGTGATGTAAGCATCTACGCGGATGTCATGCTTAAGTCTTTGCTCTCAAGTGTCTGGGCGCCATAACTTAGTGGTTAGAAAGTCGGATTACTATTGAGAGGGAAGTAGGAGGTTCGAAACCCAGCACCAACCAAACCAACAAGTTTTTTTACGATCCGGTCCTCAATTTAAACAGCTTTTTGGATATGGTTCTAAACTATGTACATTTCGTTCCAACAGACCTTCCCTGTCGCGATCACTCGTGTTAGTCGTGCTAAATTTGTTCGCACAAATAGAAGGAACCAGCAGTTTGGGGTCATATCCGAAAGGCGAATTGAGAAGCTTTCATCTGACAATTATTTCTGTCGAACTGTTTGGTGTTTCCTGGGATTCGAACCTCGTACCTCCCGCTCAGTAGTCCAACTGACTAACGACTAAACCACAGCGCCCGCTAAACAACAAAGGCCCACTTTTTCAAACTTCATCGGGAGAAATTATTACAAGAACCTCATTTTCAATATCCCATTGGAAATGTACACATCTCTGCTCTGGGAACAACTGAAAGCAATGCAGAGATACATATACCAGTTCCAAGAAAGATTGGGAGATACTAGGAGGCGATAAATCGGTTGAATGCTAAGGAATCTAATAACATACTGTTCTTATATTTACTACTTCAGCGGAGTACCCCGATGAGAAACAAAAACCTTTGGAAAAGGATACCACACTCAAATCCCCCTCGCAGTCTATTAGAAGGGTTTATGTGAACCGGACGAGAGTCTGTTTCTTGTTCGCTTGTTTGTTATCATAAATTTTCACGGAATAGATCGCAAATATCCCATCGTGGCTCCAATAGAGGTATACAACTGGTAAACACAGATAGTAGGTAAGTGAGTTCAGTGTGCCTACATCGAGCAGAGTGGACTGACGTACTTTATGAAAATGGAACTTCAAAGTACACACATGTATCGTAATGTATACAAGTGAGTGTCGGGGAAAATTTAGGTGACCCTAATGCATGCGAGTGGGTTTTGTTTTTGTTTATAGAAAACAGAAATGGAAGCAGGTGTAGAGAGGATAGCAAAGTAGAAAATTCGGTTATTTCAAAGGATTTCTTTTCTGTTAGCAGGAGATACAAAAATTGCCAGTAAAATCAATTTTTTATTTGACGTTGAGGAGCATATGTAGGTACTTCGAACGACCTCTGTAACTGAGTATATGCTTAAGGTGTGAATAGATGGAGAAGAGCAAGATCATATAAATATCTCTAAATTATGGTTAAGGAATCGAGATTCGTTCATTTCACAGAGAAGCAAATTCTAAACTGTTTCGTGGACTCAAACGACAGAAGAGATGTCTAGAGTATCTCAGATTGAATTCAAGCGCAGTTGACGCGATTTTATAATTTCTAGCTGATAAATTGGTACAGTGTCACTATGAGAATGAAAAAGAAAGATAATTTTCACCATCAATAGCTTCAAAATATATATATTCGAAAAATAGAATTTATTGTAGAAAGAATTCTCATACAAGCATACCAAGAGAAAAAAGGGCGCTCAGCTGTATTTCTGGATATCACGCAAACTTTCGACAAAGTCTGACATAAAGGACTATCGCTTAAAGGAAAGGAATCCACCAAACTCTACTCGTAACTGAAAAAAATGGTGGCAGGAGTGCCTCAAGGTAGCGTTTTAGGTCCCATACTTTAACTATTCTAAATCTAAAGAAATAGCGGCAAGAGTAGATCAAGGTAGCAAGATTAGGAGTAGGGTAGGGCGGGACTACTTGGGCCACCCGAATTACATATATGTATGTATATATCGGTGTCCATCATCAGAATTTTACTACACCACAAGCTACTCGTCAGAATTCACTATGTAAATATGACAAGATATGGGTTATAAATAACGAAACTGACCCCCAAGATTGGAATCTGTGCATCAGGATAACTGAAAACCAAAAAAAAAACCTATCCATGAACTGTAATAAATTTACAGGACTCCACACGCAGGTGTTTACAAAATACAACAAAATAATCCCGACTACCCACTCACATGATTGACTGATTTCATATTCGTGTTATCAATATTTTAGTTTAACTTATTATTCGACAGAGATACATTCATGTTTGGAATAACAATGGAAATGGAAATAATGAAGCAAACAATTGAATCGGTCATTGTTCAAATGAGATACGTTACAACCATAACACGAACACAGTAGCCACGGAGATTTAATAAACCCTTGCATTGGCCAAGTTTAATGTTGTTTTTCAGGGTAAAATGTGAACAACTTATTTTGACTTTAACAACACATTTCCCATTCCAACAAGGACCGATTCAATTGCTCAGATTTTGTACTCGTATTTTGGAAAAAAAAAAAACATTTAGTCTCACCGTATAGTGGGCGATGATAATTTGTTCACACTCACCTGAAAAAAAAGAAAAAATTGTTGTTAGTGTTGGATTATTCAGTTTCAATATAGAAATGGGCTTTAAGCACATAAAATAGGGAAAATTGCAGAAAAAAAAGATATTAATTGGCGCCCGCTCTAGCGCCATTTTAATAGCTTAACACAAGCACAACTCACAATCTAAACTTAGAACTAAAAATTTAAGATCTAGTGAGAGAACGGAGTGGGCACACCAAATATGTTGAAGGTTATATAAAGCTGGACTAAACCTAGATTTGATTTCTGTTATTTCGGTGCGAATTCGGTAATTTTTACTACGAAAGGTTCATTCGAGTTCGAACTAATACGACACCATCGCCTTAGTCGATAAGGACTACAGCAAAGAGTTTTCTCCATCTTCTCCATAAAAAAAGCACGAAAAGGTAATTGTGTTTGCTAGTAAATATGTTTGCAGTGAAATGGGATGAAAGTGGGGTTAGGTTAAACCTTTTCAACAGCCATTCGGTGGTGCTTACAATTGTCTGCGCCTATTAAGTAAAATGGCATCGTTAGCACCAAAGCACTGATTGTAGGAAGCGACTGAGAATGAGAGACATCTATCGGAAAATGCAGTATACAGTCTTTATGGTTTTGATATTGAATGAATGAATGTCAATTATGTAAGACAGATTTAAGATTTCTCGTTATGGTTTCAAATGTCCTTACACTTACGATCCGGGTTGACAGAGCGTCAAAAAATAAGCCTACCGTACCTCAAAATATTTTCGAACAAATGGTTGGACAAAATCACCGGCATAGAATCGTCGAGTGCTATAGAATTTGGCAATCAAAAGTTGTGTAGGGTATGTCTCGAAATGATTTTTATTAAAATCTCAAGGACACTCCTGAAAAATGTTATCAATTCTATTTAATTCACTCAGATCACGGAACGTACATAATTTTCTGAGGAAGGGAAATTATTCGTAGACAATTGAGTTTTGCTGGGCTGTTCGACAATAATGGCGTGCACCTGAAAATAGGCTTTTGAAGCGAGCTAACCCATGTCAACGGAAATTTCAATGAACATTTCATTCTCTATCCGCTTGCCTCGTTATAACTACGAACTTCAAGGATCTTAACTTCAAAGAAGCTTAGCTGATGAAATATTTTCCAGGCAACAACAGCACAATAGGGGAGTGCACTTGAATTCCGATTTTTCGAACCCAAAAAACTCAGCGATTTTAGGCGACCCTTAACTCTAACTCTCGTTCGACCAACTTCCTCAAAACCGTTGATTAGCAAGAAAAATACGATCGTCAAGGAATTATACTTGTGACTTTGACAAAAGTTCCATCGTTACAGTTACAGTTTTCGGCAGATTAATTATTTTGAATATGGCAGAGCCCGATCCGGTTTTTTAATGAGTTCCTTAACCCAATTTAAGAAAAAATAAATTCAAACTTTCGTCCTTCAACGATTTCTGTAAGAACAAATCTTTCATAAATTTAAACGCAAAAAAGAAAAAGGAATCGTTGTTCGCAACTCTCGACTTTCGTTTCACCATGTATCATGGTGAAATCTTTCCTCGAATCTAGTAAATCCTTACAAGGCCGTGTCCGTATGAACGAACTTTAAGAAATATTGGAATAATGATGAATTTTATTCTCTTCCTCTCTGCACCTAAGTTAGGCAATGAAAATGAGGAGGACCTCCTACAAACAGCCATCTGCAGAGACCTTACATCCAGGAATTGAATGCAAATTTCTTTTTCGAGTCCTTCATCTCATTTTTTTTCTCAAGATTTGAGATTTCCTTCGGTTTTTTTTGTTGGTCTCAACCATCTATTGCAATCCAATTCGAGAGTGCTCCCCCATACCTGGGGAGATATGAGAGAATATATAGACAGAGTTTCCTCATGCGACTCAAGAATTTAAGGATAAATAAAGGATACATTTGCATATGTTGTGTATTTTATTCTTCTACTTATTTCTTTATTCTTAGACAAACCACATGGTTCACATGCCGCATGAGCTCTTGCTCACAGTAAACGCGAAAAGGAATTTGGTTTTCAAATTTGAAGAGGATACGAATATAAGGGATCCTTTTGAACATTCGTTTTTGGGTGATATCTACTTTTTTGCTTCTCGGCACCATGAATGTTTGTTGTGTTGAGCCACCTTCGCGCCACCCCCCTGGATGGAGCAGAGAACATTTTTATTTAATTCAAAAGGTCGGGTCGGGTGCGATACAACCAAAAAGAAAAAAATAAGGATACACAAGGATTGCTCCCTAAAATGAAAAAGAAAAAAAAAATCCTTCTATTCTCAGAGTGCTCCTTCTGATTTGAATAGGACGAATGGCCTACCTGTTTCGTGTAACTATTTTTATTTTATTTTTTGTTTTCTTTGCTCCTTTGCGCCCTTCGTCTCGTTGCTTCTTTATTATTTAAGGAGCAAATGCGGCGGCGGGGGATGGGCTGCATAGAAATTTATACAATTTGAGCTTTTCTTGCCAAGTGAGATGGTGTTATTAGTGAAATTTACATAATGGGTATGCGCAACAGCTCTGAATGTAGATGAATTATCCTTTCGTTCAGTTTTCTCCCTTTGAATTCCTTTTGCGCCTTGTTTTGTATGATTAGGTCCTTAATGGAGTGGAGTAGTAGTTGCATTCGGTGGCGTTACTGTTGTCGAGTTGCGAAAAGTGGTTCATTTGTGTTTGTTTTTTTTTGTTGGCTTTGTGTATCTAGGCCGGGGGTACTTGGTGTTTGGTAGTTTGTGTACAAGTGTACGTCGTTAGAAAGGATATTAAGTCTGTTGTTATAGAATTGGTGTGCTTATTTAAATTGATGCAACTTTAGAGGAAAAGGAACCTCAAAGACCAGCACACTTTCGTTAAGAATACGCAAAACACCACCTACTTGTCGCCGCCCAATCAATAAGTCCTGTGACAAGTGGAATAAACGAGAGAGAGAGAGAAAAAAAAAAAAAAACGTTAATGTAATGTAATTTCGCCTGTAGGGCACTCTTGAGGGCAATTATCCTTGGCACTTGATCCCTCCCAATCATGCATACACATACACGACGGATTACACTTAGTTCCGGTCAAGGATACTTCTCTCGTCCACACATTCAATCGGTAGACGACGTACATATAATAAATGTCACCGATATAGTCCTTCAGGCTAATGACATGGACATTTTATTAAGGCTCATCCCTCCCCAATCCCTCAGAATAACAACAACAGCAGTTGGACGAGAACGCGCCTGTCAATTGAGTGATGCAACATTTTGATGGCCATTTGACATCGTTTCGTTCGTGGTATGCCACGACATGTCAAACGAGCTAAAATCCCAAATATCCGTGCGCTTCAATTTTCCGGACAAAATTATACCGCAAAACATTCCACCCACCCCCACCACTTTCACGGGTCACAGGTTATACCTACACTCCACCCAGCAGCAGCAAGGATTTGCTCCACCATCCTAGTTGTGTTGTGTAGTTGTGTGCTGTTAAATTATCCGCATTTGGTGTTTATTCATGAGAATTGCCTAATGAATTATTCCAAAGGGTTGGAAGCCGGTGTACACTCAAAACACAACTAAACACATGCACTAGGGCTGGTGCTGCCTTACTCGTACAAACACCAGTAGGGCGCATAGCCTTCGTGTAGATTTTACACTCCATGCCGGGCATGGGAAATGTTTTAAGTGTTAGAACCCTCATATAAGGGAGGTTGAGTGAGTGGAGGGGTGGCGCAATCATTTCACCTGAATGTAATAATATTTTTGATCGCATGGTTAATATTTTATGTGCACTGTTCGACGATAAACATACTCGTATAGAATATTCACTAAAGTACTCGTCGTCCTGATGAGAATAATGACGTTGACGATGGGGCTATTTCACTGTCGGCTTAATCATTCATTTACAAGTCAATTTAAAAGTTAAGTGATTGGATTAGGGTTGGGATTATCAAGTTTTGATTGTTAGATGCGGGATAAAAGTTTTTTTACGGACCAAACCGTAATTGAGTACTTTTTTTTTTGGTCGAGGTGATCAAATAGCAGGCTACTCGTAGAGTTGAAAGGATATCCTCACATCATAAACCCTGGGTAGTGTGGAATACAATATAGTTCCTCTGTGAATTTTGATGACGCTATGAAATTTTTTTTTGTGACATGCTTTTTACGTATCTATAAAGGTAGCGAGGGCTGTAAAGTTGCGACTTGGACTGACAAATGTCAGTTATTCGAAGGACTCTGTTGAAATAAGGTTTTAAGCTGTCCTTTGTAACAATTAATTGGAGCAAACTTCATGTTGAAAGAGTCACAAATACACGTCAAGGAAGTGCATCGATTCGAATTGCATCGAAGCTCTTTTGTGTACAAAGCCACACACTGAGAGTAGAGAGATTCTCTAGTGATTGTAGCTGAAATTTTAAAAGTCCTTTGGCTACAAGAAACCACAGTAGAATGGAAAACGAGTGGCATTACCGTCTGTCCCCTCTATGGTGCTGCAACGAAAAAATGCCACCGGATAGATTCAGATGCGAATAGCTTAGTGTGACACTCAGCACTCAGTCAATTGTGGCAACGTCAAGACAACCTTAAATAAACATAAATAAATATTTGGCACAAGCAGACAATATTGGGCCTAGGGCACAGGTCCCGGTACCTCATGGTCAGCACGTTATGTTTATCGTACGAAAAAAGAGATCTACTGACGTTTGTCAGGTATTCGCGAAAGGTAGGATATTGAAACAACTCTGTGAACCAACAACAGAACGACTAAGCAATGGAACCTACTGCCAACTTTTCTACGTTTCCTAACCTGCTGAAGTTCAACTAAAGATGCTTATTAGGAGACTGAAATTGTTCTTTGTAAGATCTGTATTAGAAGCCGAAATGATGCAACGTCTGGACAACAAGCTGGGCTGTTATTCGGTGGTATCCTTAGGTCGACCGCACCCTCATTGGACATTTGCCAAATAGTTTCTATGACTGACTCGGGGTCAGATTGGTTGCAGCCTGTCGAGAAAGGATATAATGCACATGCTTCAGCTCCTACTGCACTTTCATGCGAAGTACAATAGTCCCTAAGGGACTAGACTTGCTGAGACAAGGAAGAGAAAGAAATGATAAACCATCTTCTGTGGAAATGCCATGCACTACTAACACAATCCAAGGGTCCTATCTAAACTCAATGGCAAGAGATTCGTATCCCATTGAAATAGAGAATACTATCGCGCAGTCATGCATCCTTATGACAGCACATGAGCTCTGATATCAAACTTATTCAATCGAAGTGGATTTAGCGCAGTATTTTGAATCGTTTTCAATTCGATTAACGCTCTTTCAGTCTTGGTAAGAAAATCAACCCACCTATATTCACCTCCTGATCGGCAACACTTTATTGTAGTGAACAACAAAATACTATACTTCCACGAAAAAAGGCATATGTCAAAGTAACCAACCCTGTGGGACTCCATTCGAAAACCTTTAAATACCACTTAAACCTCATTCGTTTTCAAACAAAGTGCAGAACTTCCAATTTCACCGCATCCCCGTCGTCGTAATAAAAATCCATCTGTAGTGACTTTTTAATGAACCTTTCTACACACCCAAAAATTATCCACACACAACGTTCCCGGACATACCTTCCATAAGCAAATAATCTATGTATCTCTTTGTGCATAACACACATAGGAAATGTCAGCGTAAAAACATAATTATTTTCCACTACAATAAACCCTCGCCCCCCAAAAAAATACCCCTTCCGCTTCCTGATTTACCCCAAAATTATCCACATCCACATCCACATCCCTAAAAGTGCCGCACCACCAACAACCGGATGTGTATACATTTACTTCATAAAGTTGTCAGGTAAAATTTATCCCATAACTTTCTCGTCCAGGACATTTACTCGACTGCGCTCCTGCTGGAGTGGAGGAAGGCTTACTTCAAGAGTGTGAGAACAGTTCAGTTTGTCATTAGGATAGTGTAAAGCTGGTTTTGCTTCTGCTACCTGTGATGCTGGTTGTAGTTCTGTAGTTGGTTGTGTGTAGGTCCTTCAGGATATGTGCCTGCAATATCTGGCGGCATTTTTGGAATGATTATGATGAAATTCTCTAGTAGAGTAGCAAACTTAAGTCGAGAATTATTGTTTCCGGCTAACGAAACTTTGATGTGTTATTATGGCAGTGTGTATCCATGTGTGTGTATCTAGTGGGGTGGGTCGGCAGGAAGTACATTAAATGTAAACTATTCTCTCACAGATGAATGGGGCCGGGATTTTCTCCCTTACTAAGACGAATATCAAATTATTGTATACAACTTTGAGACGGATTGACATTTGAGTGGATATTTATGTAAGAGCTTGAGGAAGACGAAAATCCTTTAATTGATTTTCAATTAATTTCTCGGATTAAATTTTCAGCACACGTACTTACTTACTTACTTACATATATGGACAGAGAAACACTGGGAGAGTCATGATGACTTCCTAGGGGTCGTGTAGAGAATTCAGATTATTTCTTAAGCAATTTATGGACTTTTGCATAAAGGAATTTAAGGATAATTACCAATTTCGACTATTGGATGGGATCGTATGTTTTTGGATTGTATTTGAATTTGGTATCAAGCTAATGCGCTTTCAATGATGTGGGAGATGGTAATGGTTTTGATTTTCTGCTGGAAGATTTGAGGAAATTATCCAAATGAGGTTTGGATTTAGTTTAGTTAAGTTTGCCGGACAAAGGCACCTAAGGTATTCCAATCGCTACTCGCAAATTTAAACTTAAGCTGGATGCTGTCGAGAGTACAAATCTTAGGTGGACAAGTGGATCAACATGTTTAGCGACAAAACAGATTTAGCCAAAGCTGGATCTAAAACGTTTTAAGAATTTGATTTCTCTCAATAGACTGCATATCGGCACCACAATAGGTGTCATCACTGGACACTGTCTAATAGACAAGCATGCTACAAGGCTAGGCCTCTTTGCGAATGACTTTTGTAGAAGCTGCATGGATGAAGAAGAGGAGGAAACTATTCCTCACCTTCTCTGTTTCTGCCCAGCTCTCTCCCGTAGAAGGAAACTCCACTTAGGAGCTCCCTATTATAATGATATAAGGGACCTGATGAATATCAACATCAAGAGCCTCCTACGCTTCATAAGAAGCTCTAATTGGTTTTAAGACGAGTAGGTGGAGGGAGGCTTCTCCCATGATCCACGTGGTATCACAACGGACCTCATTGGTCTAAGTGTGCTGGCGAATCCTAGCTGGCAGCCACTTCAACCTAACCTATCCAAATGAGGTTAGGCGTGATTTGAATTATGGAAACACTAAGTATCTACGAGTATCTACATATATGGCTTCAACGCTTCGAAAATGCAATACGATCTTCACCTAGATATACTCATACTATAAGAAGGTTAAGAAAGACGGCTTATTTTGCCATAAGAACCGTTAAAAAAAAAAACTTTTTGGCTTTTTCTGGATTTCAAACATCGAACCTCCCGCTTAGAAGTCCTAACCACTGAGCCATAGCGCCAACCACTCTGTGCATTCACAGTAGCACATTTGTCCACAAGACTAGAATTTTTCTTTCCCTGAGCGGCATACGAATGAATAAGCTACATATGTAGGCACCTCTACTACAAGATCATGCCTGAACTTCGCAATACCATTCGGCACCTACCCGAGCAGGAAAGAATGAAAAAGCGGACAGTTACCAAAGGAGACTTGTCACATACTGATTACTCATAGTCAAGCCGCAATCAAAACCATTCATTCAGCCATCAAATCATCCAAATTTTAGAGCAATGCCAGAAAAAACTCAACCTATTATGGTTCCAGTCAATTACGATTATTATCGAGGGTCTAAGACACAGTAAATTTCAGGATAAGGAACGAGGAGCCGAGTAAGACAGGCCAAGGTCATCCCTTAAGAGTCGTGAAGGGCAATAGGCTTACTCATTAAAGAATGATATGGTCCGTCTAAAACAAATAAAAAACAAACGAGCTACCAAGCAGCTACCCTAACTTCTCGGCAGATAACCGGCCCAAGTGGGTCAATTAAAATCGCTCTAAACTGTAAGTCCCTTTCTTTCTGCCAAAAAATTTAGCACGCACAACACTGACGTTCGCGAGAAGCTAGACCCTGAACCACATATGGTGTGTTGCGCCAAATCTTTGCTTTCCTAGATTCAAAGATATCCTGGAATTGGGTGTGAATACCTAATACTAGTTCCTGAGTAGATGAGTGAATATTTAAGGCGGTTACTACGAACGAGCACTCACGCTTCACATTTCAGTCGACGGACCTTAAGTAGGTGCCCAGCATCTAGCAAGTGTCTAAAAACAAAAGATGTTCTAGATCATCTTTATGCAGCCAGTTGGAACACATAAGCTGCTAAAGTGGAAGGTAAATTGCCAAATAGTACGCAATCAAACCGTGCATTATAGACTTGTCATGTTTTAAGTGAATTCACGTTTTGACATCGTACCTACTATTGGCATCGTTAGTATCCACAGCCCACCGTAAATTCCTTCAGAAACCCATAAACAAGTTATAAACCAGAGGAAACTCACGATACTATCTTTCTTTCACATCACAATAACTCCTCCCACCCTACGATCACCTTCATCATAAACTAGGTAAAGTATGTAGTTTATACTCTATAAAATATGTTCAAATCAAATTTCTATACAAACAACACCTCTTCGCCTTGAATAGCTGCTTATCTGACATTCCACCTTTTTTTTTTTTTTTTTTCTTTTTTTGATGTTGTTCATGAAACTACCTTCGGCCAGTTCTTCCGTTTCCTTGTTTCGTTTTTTTGTGTTCGCTTTTCTTTGTTTTCTCCGACAAATCAAATCGTAAAACTCGCAAATCTTTATTGTTAAACACCCCGGGCGTAAAATTTCCATAAAAGATCCAAACACAGTACAAAAAATGCACGAGAAAACGACCACAAGAAACCGAAAAACCAAAAAGGACGTGAAAGGAATATTTTCTTTACAAAAAAAAAAAAAAAATACAACACAACAACAACCTCCTCCACACAAACAATATTGAAACGAATTTTTGAAATAATCTCTTATTTGCATATCTAATATCTAATTTTATTTTCTCCTCTTTTATTCTCCTTCTAGTCCTGTCATTCACCCTTCCTCTTTAGCACGGAATATAACTCAAAGAACTTTCACCCAACAATTTAGCATAACACCATAAAATAGCTTAAGCTTTACTCAGAGAATGGGCGGGCTTGGTGGGCGGTGTGTACAGTACACAGACGACGGAAGAGAGAATACAAGTGAAAATAAAAGAAAAGAAAGAAAGAAAGATAAAAAAAAAATATGAAATAGGTTACGCATACGCCCCAGTTTGTACACACAAAACACTTTTAGTACTTCCAAGTGGCAGGGTATTAAATAGAAATATGTACGATGCCAGGTATTGTGTGATATAGCACTTCCACCTGTGAGACGTGTGGGCCTAGGAAAAATGTAAATTTGCCTTTCATCCAGCGAGCGACGTGAACTACACACGGCTGGGCCATAAAAACATTCAGCCAAGGAGCCATTATGTGCGTTTTTGGCAAACGAATGACCTTCACAATGAGCGCTTACTGTGCGTCTAATGTGTGAGTGTACGTGTGCGTACGGGAAGGTGTCAGAAATGGTTCCTCATGCGTTGTTTCACATAATCCTCCTGCCTCCACTTAGCCTGTGTTCGCACAGAGGCTTACAATGGTGCTGCCTAGTTATGGTCTATGACCTTCGTGAGAGGGTCGCGTCTATTAAACGTGACAAAATGTTATACATTACACTTGGCGGCAAAGCGGTGTGATTAGGCGAGAGTCGGAGAGGAATTCTAATGTAAAAAGGACTGTGGGGCCTACAGGTTGACAAGGGGCTGTACACAATTCTTTTCCTTCCACTGGAACTGCTATTATAGAGAGGAGCTTAAATCTATTTATTCTGTTCGCTGTTTCTCAGTGTGAATGCCTGTACCCCTGACTGCAGCCTAGCATAGAGCAAGTTTATCCTATCCCAGTTAAACGATTAGCATCGTCCTAGATCCGACAAATGAATCGAAAACAATCCTCGTTCTGGAAAACAACATCGTTCAAGCCATTGTTAGGTCAGTCCTAAGCTGTATAAAGCATGTGCAAAATTTCGCTAAAAAGCCAGTTGGTGCATTGTGATTGCGCTTGAAGTACATAGAAGACATGTATCTAACAAAGCCATTCGTATCTGTTTATAAAGCTCTCAAGCTTTAAGTCATAGTTGGATGCTTGGATGCCTACCAACCATCAGAAGTTCTACTATTGTTGGATCTACTTCAGGTACTCCGATTCATCAAGGAAATGGTGCTCTAAGTCGAGTATCTCATCGAGTAGAGTACATAGATGTAATGTACGCAGTAATTTTGTTTTGAAATCACAAAATAAAAATATTTGGAAATCGCTCAATACACGACGTATGAACCACCTACATACAATCAAGTGACGTAGCCATATAAAAAGGACCTTTCACCAAGAGCGTTAGCGTTATTCGAAAAAATAAAACTGTCCTACCGCAAATCCACTTTGATGTGGATTTCAAATCGGAAATTGAAAAGCTTCTTATGAAAGTTCTACTCGCGGGAAATTCGCTGAAAATAGTGCTGCATCCAATGAATTAATCGCTTGAAATACAGCTTTGTAGAGGTGGTGTAAAAGTCTCATTCGAATATTTAATTAAAAATGAATACATCAAGCAAACAAATTCAATGAACAAAAATAATGGACTCACCATTATCAATTCGTTGCATCTCTCTCATGTGGATTGAAGACTGTATCTCGAACCACTCACTCGCAATCGCAATCGCACACTTCCTCACACCCGAACGCGAACCGAACACAGACACTTTTCGGGAGAGAAGATGCAAGGGGCTCTCAAAAATAAGCACAACAGAGGCTAGACATTTGAAATATTTGAGATCTTCTAATCAAAATGAAAGCAACGCGACTAAATGACTGATATTGAGCGGCTTAAGGCGAGAGGCAAGCAAGGATTTTAAAATTACAGGGGAAAACGTGCGCACACTTTCTCACACCCGAACGCGAACCGAACACAGACACTTTTCGAAAAAGAAAATGCAAGAGGCTCTCAAAAATTAGCAAAATAGGAGCCAGATATTTAACAGATTTGAGATCTTCTGATCAAAATGAAAGCAACGCGACTAAATGACTGATATTGAGCGGCTTAAGAGAAGGAGAAAGCATGGATTTTTCAATTATAGGGGAATACGTGCGCACACTTTTTCATATCCGAACGCGAACCGCACACAAACACTTCTCGGGAGACAAATAAACAAGGGGCTCTCAAAAATTAGCACAACAGGGGCTGGACATTTAACAGATTTGAGATCGTCTGTTCAAAATGAAAGCAACGCGACTAAAAAACTGATATTTAGCGGCTTAAGGGAAGGAGAGAGCATGGATTTTGCAATTATAGGGGAATACGTGTGCACACTTTTTCATATCCGAACGCGAACCGCACACAAACACTTCTCTCAAAAATTAACACAACAAGGACCATGAAGTGAAATATTTCAAAGGCGATTTTACGGATCGAAAGCGAGCGCGCACTTCACTACACTTGAAAAAAAGAGTCCGTTTAATACCTGTGCCATTGTCTTTTATTAGCGAAAGTGTGGTTGTGTGCGTGCTTTGTTGCTTTAAAGATGATGAAACCCTTCCGATGCGCATTTGTCACGTCCTGAAAAGAAAGAGAAGCATTAGAAATAAATACATAAACTGATTTGATAATGGAAGAGCATGCACTAAAAATTTCTTAAACTTATAAGATTAGAACTAAATCTAAAATCTCCCCTTGACCCATAAGCGAAAACTAAATCTCAATGAATTCCTTCCACTGAAAGCCCTAATTTAAGTAGATATGTATATAGATCGATTAATATTAGGAGTATGAGCGCACTGCGACCTTGTAGATCTATTGTGCTCGCCCGACTTGGAGATTTAGTCGATGAAATGCTCGACTTACAGAACCTCCTCTAGTCCAATTTGCTTGATGAACCGGAATATCTGGAGTGGATCCAAGGATGGTAAATCTTCTTCTGATAGTTGATAGGCATCCAAACGGCTTATGCTTTTGTGAGTAAGTGCCCTGAGTTTTCCTCAACATCTCCGCAGAATCTGCCCACTCTGCGTTGTTGAAGTGTTTCCAGAGATGTCCACAGTGACTTGTGAGGAAGCCTGTAAGAATGCGCAGCCAGTGTTTGCTGATGGTCATGTAGACCTTGCTTAATTTCCTGTTATAAATCCCGAGAAGCTCTTTGGCTTGTCTGAGCTGGGGAATTCTTTCCCAAGTTTTGTTCTTTTGCGGTTTTCCTCCTTCCTTCGCTCTTCCGTTTCGTATGCAGTCCTAGCCCGCAGAATGGTTCCGCTCCGTTAAAAGCGCTCTCTCACAAAAAACTTTGCTGCACTTTGAAAGAGCCACAGGACTCTCTGTGGTGTTCAGACTAAAGCCAGGCGCACAGCAATACGAATAGATTTTGAAGCATTCCAATCCCAGAGATGAGGAACACAAATACGGGATAGGCTCAGCATCCCATACGATCAGTAGTAAATGAACGACGTTTAGACAAAATACACCATTCCAAGTGGAAGTTTTTCAATTTGTAGAGAGACGTACCCTTTGTAGGATAAGATTTCAATGTAGACACCTTCCCAGACTTAGTTCCTAAATCTGCAAATACCAACTGTATTTAGTGGTTGATTTAAATCTCAGAAGAAAGACTTTTGTAGAAGGTTCTATCGGCTTATATAGGTCAGTAATGCATCTCCGAATGTACATTTAGTTGCAATTTCTCTAATGCATTACTAACCTATGTAAAAACGAAGGTTTATTGGTTATTGACTTTGCTTTCCTTTCAGAGTCTTGTTTTTAGAGCACCTACAGGAGGTCGCCATGAGAACATCGTGAGTTCCTTCCAAGTCCCACAGTCTTTCATTTACTAAGAGTAAGAGGATTTAAATAAACACATGCTGTGCGGAGGTATTCCACCGTCACCTACATATGCACAAAGTTATTCCTTTATTCGCTAAAAGTAGAAATTTATGATAGGTATCCGCATTCACAAAAGTAACCAAGGAGAAAAACGTAAAAGCAAAAACCCTTAAAATAAGGAGTTGAAATAAAAATAAGGAAAAAAATCGCAAGTAATTAAATCCACTGGCACCGTACACACGCGCTCGGCCTACACCAAAACCACGAGAAAAAAAGAATACCAACCTCCCCATACATATAAACAAAATGTCCTTAAGGACGTTTTCGCTACGCCGCGCTGCTTCGCGCGTTTGTCGTTACTAAAGCATACGGTTTCGTATAAAACCAGAACGCCAAATGGGTTCATTTGTCATTCCCTGTATGGGATTCCTTTGGTTTTTGTGTGTTGTCCTGTGTGTTATAATTTTTCTGGTCATGTTCGTGACAGGCATTCAAAATGTCATGCAAAATGTAGGCGTCGTCGTCAACATCATTGCCATCCACCTCGTAGCGACCGACTGTTGTCGTTTATCTTGCTTCATTATGAGCGTTCGCCACCCTCTGCCCCCTTAGACCTGACCTTTTCAAGAAAAATTGGCCGAGGGGCATGATTAATATCCATTATGAGTACCTGCGTTTAGTTTTCCTGGAATGGGGATGATTAAAAAATGTGAAAAAAACAAATGCTAAACGATGAGATTTTAAAATAACAAAATTCTAAGGACGACAGCACTTAAAGTCCTATCCACCACCATTCACATTTCGATTGGGATTATATTTTGCTCACTTTAATTGGATTAAAATTGTCAGGACACTCTTAAATGGAATGACACGTTTCTGTTATGCGCTTTGTAGTCGCGCATTAAAGCCTGACACTGGAATGATGTCCATTTTTTTTTTTGTTTTAGACCAGTCGTTGACCATTGGTCGGCCAAGTGGGTAGGAAACCACTGCATATTGTTCTATTCTATTAGTTAAATTGCTATTTTTGGAATTTAATTACAAATCGATTTAAAAGGGTTCAATTTATATTTTAAACGGTTTACGGTTGGCATTTGCAGATTGTATTGTTCGAAATTAATTGTTTAGCGTTTCCGCTCGATTGGTGTATGTTTTAGCAGCGAGGACTGGCTTTGTTTGGTTTAGCGAGAGGGATTGGGTTTTTTGATAATTTTTTTTAATAGATTTCTGAATTTATTGAAAACAATAATTTGAAATGCTTATAATGGCATTTTGTTGTGGTCTGGAGGTGACTAATTGCCATTATTAATGGCGTGTGATAGAATATGGTTGGGATTTAGATAATTGTTTGTTGGTTGAGAGCGAGCGGCTTTATTTGGATTTATCTGCCGATTTCGAGATGAGATTTATGGATTTAAAGAGAGTTTTCAATAAGCAAGGCAGCGGTAGAGAATTTGGTTAGGCCAAAAAGGATCTAAAAATTTATTGTCTATGCAACCAACTGAAATCAATTTGCGATCAAGGCGTTTTTCTTAGAAATGTAGAATGGTCTACGAAGAAGGTATGGAATCCTGACTTATGGCTGTCACGTTCAGTGAGAGGCCGCCAGCAAGATCACCAACTAAAAGGCTATCACGAAAATGCATAGAACACTTATCATCCCCGTTCTGATTTATGAACTCTGTCAGAAGTGGATGAAGATATCCTTGAACGTTTCGACAGAAAAATTCTGTATAAGACATTCGGCTCCATTTGCGCTGACGAGCTTGGAGGAAGAACACTCAACAATGCACTTCACGAGCTGTACAGCGACATCGGCGTAGTCAACAAAAATCTAGCGTACATTTACCGATGGTTCAAACAAATGGTTTCATATGAATCGAGGAATTTGCTGAAATGGAAGCGTCAGGCTTGAGACCTACGCCAACTACACTACCGAGCTGCAACAATTGATCGTCAGGCTTGTGACAAGATAGTTTCTATTCGTGCAAAGAACCAGAGTATCTCTCACTTCACTCTTAACAACTCAAATGGCTCCTTTATTAATAACCTTCACCTGTACTTCACAAACAATTTATAATAAAATTGATTTCGCCATCAAACTCAGCTTTCTTCACCATTCATATGTAGTAAGTTCTGTTCAACCTAACTGGTCTCCAACAAACATCCTAAAGCATCGAAATATCTGAGTGAATAGAAAAGTTATGACAAAATCAAGTCAAGCTGAATGACCAACTGAACAGTTAGGACCGCCATCTTGGATTTTATTGGTTTCAAAGTTTTTCTTCAAAGTTCTTAACCTTTACTTAGAGTAAAAGAAAAAATAATAGCAAATTGCTGCTAAGACTTGGAATTTGTACAAATAAATGCTCTCTAAAAGTCCTTGTTGCAATATTGTATCCACCATCTTGATTTTTTCTCATTTACAGATTTTTCTTCTAACGTCCTCAACCTTTTCTACAAATTGCTACAAGTCATCGTGTTTACTACTTGTGGTAAATTTTAGACATTTAATTCGATTGCAAATTAATTTTTCTTTCAATATATTGGCCACCATTTTGTCCCAGCCATATTGGATTTTCATATTTCATATTATTCTACATAAAATATCCTTTAATTTGGTACCTGAATCATTAAAATCCGTTCAGAAATAAGGAAGTTATAGTAAAAACAAATTCACTCTACAATCGGTGCGTAGCGGCGTGTCATAAAGTAGAGTTTGAGTGCCGCTGGAGAGGGTCGGTTTACCTCCTGTTTTCTGAAGATTTCTGGTGGCCTGGTGTTTCACAAAAATTTACTGCGGCAGTGAGAATTTTCCGCGATATCTCCGGTTCTAGAAGGGCTAGCGGCTCGAAACAAAGACTCAAATGTAGGGCACAGGGTGTAGTTTATTTTAGGTGCAAATATTTTTTTGAGTACAGGGTGGTTCATAGTTTTCAGAGGGTGGGAAGCAGATTTGTGTAAATCTTCAGTTCTAGACGAAGTATCAGTTCCAAAAACCCACTCAAAGTTTAGGTTAGAGACGGTGTCGTGCCGATCGAATACAGGGTGCGCACTTCTAGGCGGAGAGCTCGAAATTATATAAAAGGTCTTCAGGTTTGGGTGAACGGTGTTGGTGAAGAAATGATGAAACAAGGAATGCTTTACGTAAAGGTGTTTGGGGTGCCAATGTGGAGTGGAATTTAGTCCACTTTGTGGAGAAATTAGCTTCAAGCCTCCCCATACTATGGATTAAGCAGACTGAATGCTTCGAGTTTATTGGTTAAAGTATTTGAAACATCTCAGTAAAGGGAACATCTCGACTTAGGTGACCAGAACAAACTTAAAGGGGGATCTCAACCGATTTGGATTAAGAAACTGGAGGCTGTTAACTAAGCACCAACTGGAAAGGCTTGTTAGTTGATCCCCAAGTTCAACCCGAACTACAGCGCCACTTAGTTGGGATAACATGCAATAGTTCCTTCAAGACAAAGGATACATTTTAGGTGAAAATACAAAAAAGGTCGAAGTTTGACTAGAAAAGCACTTGGGTTTGAACATGGACCTAGGATTTATGTTGTGAGTTGGTTTCAGAGGAAGAGTTTACGCTCTTCACTTAGGCTTTCTTGGAGCCCGTTGTAGTTTAATCGTCTTTGAGTTGGTTTTTGAAGATGAGCTTGTGCTACCCACATAGGCCTCCTTTGGGACCATTGTAGTTCACTCGTCTTGCAGTTCGTTTTAGAGGATATTAGGCCTTCTTTGTACTCCTCTCGTCCATCAAACTGTTAGAAGTGGTTCTGTGATGCGGAAGTTATGTGTCGAGAAGGGATGAAGCTATTGGGATTATGGGGTCCTAGCGCTTAGTAGTCATAATCACAATACCCAGTGCTCACCACATACATACATATGTGTAGCTCTGATCCGTTGAAATGCTCCTTCTTCCATCGTACTCCCTTCATTACACCAGCAAACCTTTCTTTAAATTTCATCACGGACGAACAATCTCATACGTGTAACATGTACATCTGATGTCGTCTTATAAGCGTGTACATCGTATTCCCCCAACCTTTACGACTACTTTAAAAAACAGAAAAAAAAAAACTTGAATCGATAACAAAATGAAATTTATTGGAAAAGTTTTATTGATAAAATCTCATCATCTCATCTCACAGGACCGTCTCGTAGCAGCCCATCCAACCAACAACCCGCCTAATGCCATTAGACCATGAAAAACCATTTGAAGGATGAAAACTTTTCTCATCACCTTCGTGCACCCTTCATAACCTCAAGACCCTTACACAGTAATTCCCTTTTGGATGCCCCCTACTCCCACACACATATAAGTACAGGAAAAAAAAATAAAAGAAAAAATTAAACCAAAAAGAAAAGCCGCAACAAAGCCAAAGAAGAGAAAACTAAAATGGAAATTCATCGCATGAGTGAGTCCTTATATTCCCCGTTCACCTTATTTATGGGAAAATAATTGATTTAGGGGGATGATACTGCTCGCTTTGCTTTTTTCCATTTTCCGCCGCAGTTTCTGCTTTGATTAATTTTGCATAAGCTCTAGGGGTGGGGGGCTGGTGAGTGAGGGTTGGACAAAAAAAAAAAGCCCGGCTTTTGTTTCACTTCCGATTGAGTGCATCTAGATATGAATACATTAATTGGAGCGCTTATGACGACGTCAACGTCACGCTGTGTGGCATGAATGAATGCGAATCGATGAATTGTGGATTGTATCCGTATTTGTTTTTCTAGGCGCTTTGGTGTGTTGACAGAACGTTTGTTAGGTTTCAATGATGTGTGTCAACATTTGCTCTGGCTGGCAATTGAATATTGTTGTTGTTGCGATATGTTTTTCTAGCTTTATCATGCTGAAATTTCGAGAGGCATTCTAATGCTCCTGTGGGTGGAGGGGAGTATGTCAATATTGAATATAATGGTTTAGCATACGGATGTGTAGATTTGATATCCTTGTCTAGGTTGAAAGTGAAAATCGATTCGAATCAATCCGGATGAAAAATTAATTTAAGCTCGAATGAAGTGTTTTTTTTGCCGCTTAAGGAGTCAAGATTGTGGACTTTGTTGCATGTTCAAAGCTGTTTCACTTCACATAAGTAAATTAAGTAGAAAGGTTGGACGTGAACCTTTTAGCCGACAAAGAAAGTCAGTCTACCGTATATCTGGAGATTCTTTCCTCGAAATTCAGTGTGCGAAAGGAGTGACATAGAGTCTAAGAAAGGACAGATTAACCAACTTAGCTTTTGATACAGCCTTCAAACTATGAGTCAAAAAAGGGCGTAAAAATTACTTGCCCCGGTATTTACTTGCTCTCGGAAGACCCTTCTCCTGAGAGCTCTTTGTTAGGAATTCCTGAAACACACATTTTACCAAGAAAGTAAGTCTTCTCACCTTACTAATGGTGCTTAATAATTCACAGCTTCATCAGGAGAGACATTTATGCAGACTTTCGAACGTGCAAAACCCACAGCCTTACGTACGTACGTAAGTCGATTTGTTCGCAAACTCACACTATTCAAGACCGTGACGCTGCGCGTTAACCCATCCATAGCAGTCTTCTTTTGATAACCGAAAATTTTTGCATGGAACACACTGCTTTAAGGATGATAATTTTTGTTTTTAATAGGAGCTTTCAACGAGTTATCCTACAAACCTGGTCCTGTTTGTGGTACATTTTCACAACACACTGTCACATTAATACCCTGATCGATAGCTGTAAGTGGACGCTGAAAGTCTCCACTTATCCACAACGCAATGAATCAATCAATTACTGACTGACACACAAAGCTGGCTTCACCTTCTAACCTGGATTCTCCGCTCACCGCACTGTGTCATGCCACTCACCTGGGCGTATACTTAACATTTTTTTTCCCACCAACTTCATGGTGATCATACAAAAACTATGCAAATACGGAAAACCCAGAAAAAAGGACGAAATCAAAATTAATTAATTCAATGCATCCGTATGCAGTAAAGAGAATATATGCACATGCATGCATCGATCATACTGTGCGGCACACTAAGCCCACTAATCTCTACCTCTTCTCCACTGCCTTTCGAGGATGGAGCTTGGGGACAGGTCAGGGGAATTGATGTCAACGGTTTAATGTATGCAATTTCACCGAAAGAGATATTTAAAGTCGATAACCTTTAAATATGCACACGAGAGGTGGTGGTGGTCGTGGCAGGACTCTGGTGAATATATATTGCATTTAAAACGTTTTCGTTGGCGAGATAAACGCAAAATGATGTTTTGCAATTGAAGCCCGAAGATTAGTATCTATTCAATTTATAATCCGTGCATTTTGTTGTATTCCGGGTCATCTGTGTCTGTGCATGTGCGTCCTTTCGAATGACAACCACAAGGGTATTGTTCAACAGACGCGGGCGGCAGTGGTCAGGCAATAAAAAGGCATGACAATTACAATAGCAAAGTAGAAATCCTGTGCAAAACGTACACAACTGAATCGATAATGAAGTTCAGTTTGGCAAGCGGCGAATACCCAATATAACAAAGGACACTGGACAGTGCACTGAGTGCAAGTTAGGCGTTAAAGGTAAATAATAGGTTTATGTGAGGTTATCTCTAGAATTTAAGTCGGACTTTTCATGTGATAATGGTAGATTTATAGTGTTTATGGATAGAGAGTGGAACGTGATTTTTATTGCAATCGGGGAGCTTTTAGCTTAATCACGCAGAGGCGTGTTTAAATTGAGTTTAGCGATTTAGTGAAGGGATTATGGGAACAATACACGCAAGTTAACAGGTAATTGAAAGAGCAAAGTTAAATACCTCTGGAAAGGTATTTTGTTAGACTTCGATTTCATTTCCGAGGTGTTCCTAAAGACTCCTTTAGACCTAAGGACATTATATTTCGCTGTCAATTTCTTTCCGTCGTTCTATATTCTGCTCGTATGAATAAGGTGCAGACTTGTTTGTAGCCATAGAATAGAATTGCATTGGGTGCTTTTCGATGCCTTCTTTTTTGGCTGATAAAGAAAACACTCTACTGGAACACTCAGACGCAACTGAATAGACCCAGTATTACCCATTTTTGAATTTCGGAGAAAGCTGAGAAGACACTTCACTGATGCAGTTTCCATGGCATTGCAAGCAGGAAGTCTACCAAAATCTAGCAACACAAAGTATGACACCGATTGCGATGGGTTAAGACTTTATTGCATACTTCTAGGTGTCATAGTTCTCCGGATCCGGAATAGACGGGCTTTTATCTTGGATTCAAATGTAGTACAGTTACATGAAAAAATTAGGCGAAGGGTAGAATTGCAAGGTATAAAGGAATGCTAGACGCAGCTAATTTACAGGGCATATTTTTCCCCACAACACAGCACGTTAGTTATTTTCTATTTTCAGCATGAATGGAATAAGCTGTTAGTTTGATAAATGACTACAAACAGCGAATTAAACATTTTTTCATGAAAGTTATAAGCAGAGATTCGTGAGTTATTCGATTGAAGTTCATCAGAAAGCCCACCCACAAAGCCCAAACGCACAAACCCACTTATGGTACAACGCATACGACTGAGTTTAATTATATTTTGTCGCCTGTAGTGTACTTAGAGTTACAAGGATTGTACGACTTAACGTTTTTTTTTCGTTGTAAGTCCTCAAAATTATCTAAGGGAATTGTAGCCACTTAAACCCTCCGCGGTGCAGTCGTATAATCATTTTAGCACTGTTCTACTTGCCTATCCTGTCGTCGTTGGGGCCTTCTCTCAGTCCTACTTCTCTCTGTAGTTCTTTTTATTGTGCACATTATGCAATCAGCGCAAAAGCCCCTTGGTTCTAATAAGGTACAGATGTACATCTGTCAATTAACAACGATTTCGGGGTCGCAAAGTTGTCTCATCTAAACTTTATTAGGTGATACAGTCTGGGTATTATTGTGATTAACTCATCACGTTAAATTTTTTAATGTAGAGTGACAGTTTGTAGTTTCATCCTGACGGTGAGAGAAGGTTTGAAGTGAAACTAGTTTTTGAATGCGAATATCTCGAAAATGTCTTTTTCAGCGAAAGAATATTGTTTTGCGAATTTCTTGCTAACAGTTAGGCCCATTTTGACTGCAGTTTTGACCTATTCAAGGCAAAATTCATTCCAGACCTTAGTCTGAGTCCTAGATTTCTTACTTACAGGCCACAAAATGTTGTATGACTCAGAACTGTTTTTAAATAATACTTAGATGGCGCTACAGTTCGGGGTCAACCTGAGCCTCAACCAACAAGCCTCTCTCCTAAGAGTATGAAGTAGAATGGTACAACAGTGACACAAGACCATCAAGTCATCTGCTCATAATAAAACCCCTGACACTATACATATACAACTAGACATGTCACTGATTGAGTAAGTAAAGTCTGATTCAGGGTTCAACAGCCTGATTGACGTTAAGTCCCTGACTATTTTTTTCTTTTACTTTAGCTTGAGTAAGCAGTGAAGGATATCTCACGTGAAATCTGAACTCAGTCAGATGTCTTGCCCCAATAAATATGTACGAGTATAAACTTTAGATTAAATTAGTATCTACAGGTAATAATTTTCTATGACTCCTGACTATATTCTTTCAACTGCAACTGACAAAGGTTGTACTATTTCTATTCAAGAGAGTAACTTTCCTCCATTAGTTGACATTGTAAATGGCAGTTACTCATACACATACATAGCTCATCACCCTGCGTGAATTGAACCCGCTGTCCTGTCATTACCAAGTCAAAAGAGAAGAAAAAGAAAAAAGTCCTGTACCGCAACAGAGTTCACAGCACTCAAAATTGGATTAAAGCCAAATGGGGGGAAGCGAATTTAAAAGGAATTGTTGCTACAAGACTTTTCCTTGTGCGTTTGTTTCATCAATTGTCCTTTGCCCCTCGAGAAATCCTTCGATAATTCGTTGTAAATCTTTTTATAGGGTAAAGTGCTGACACTTATTAAATTAAAATCGCACGAGGGATTATTCACCGAAGCAACTGATTCACTTACTGACTTTGCTGACTGAACTGCTTACGTTTCACCATTGATGGATGCCTCAGAGTGGCATTTATTGGACTGCTACCTTAGATACGGCAATGATTTATTTTAAGAATGACATTTAAACTGAAGGTATTTCTGACTGAAGTTGATTAATTTGAAGGATGCTTTAGTTTTCTTTTCCCTCTACATCTTGTTGGGACCCTTATTTTGTGTAGCTTTGATGTCCTTTTTTGATTCAAACTAGTGAGGGCGTATGAATATATTTATTAAACGACCTAAGGGAGTCCGTATTGTTAGATACTTTAAAAAGGAAGAAGTGCTCAACACAGGAATTTAAATCTAAGCCAATATGATCGTGAAGACTTTCTTGGTAAGACTGTTCTGATGTTTTGCAGCTCATTGCTCGGTTACAAGGGGCAAAGGGACACCAATCATTGCAACACCGTTCAAGTGATTATGTAATTCGTGACAGCTATCAAGCCTGATATTGACAGGGAAGGCTTTCGTATTTTGTTACAAGAAAGCAAGTAATAGCAGCACCAAATCAAAAGCTGTTTTTGTTGAAAACAGAGCAACGACCCCGCACGTAAAATGAAATGAATCCCAGCACACACGCCTGTTCGAAAATACATCCCCGCTCCATCCAAGAACATTCATCAATCCTTACGAATTCCTCATGTAAAATGAGAAGCATCACCCTTTCACTCACAGATTGACAGCGAACACTGGAGAGAACATCAAAGCAAAAGAAATCTCCGAAATACATAAATTTCAATATTTCACTCATTTTCACTCGCATCTCGCATCCGAGAGATATTAAGTTTCACAAAATTCCAATATATTCCACCCATCACAATGAAATGCATAGATTCCACCCATCCTCCTTCAGAAATCTAGCACATCAAGTACAGAGACGATAGGGAGAGATCACATCCTTTCATCCACGAGATTGAACTTTCAATCTCCTACCCGTGAGAATGATGCGGTTCGCGATATGTATGGCAACAAAAAAAAAAAGAAGCATTTCCCTCCTCCACGTTAACCCCTCTATACCACCAGTGTGTAAGCAATTTTCAACGTCACCAGGCACATTTTCGTCCTGAAAATACAGTCAGAAGGGGATTTTTTTCTATACCGCAAGTAAAATTCATCAGTTTGCCACCTTCACCCCCAACTACCATCCTGCCTTGGATGGAATAACACGTGTTAATCAAAATGTTGGCAATGTTCAGAGTTTTGAATTTTTCTGATATTACTTTCATATTGATTTGTTCAAAGGATAAAAGCAAAGGGAGGATGCCTTGAGCATGGTGAGGATGTTCAAATTCAGATAAAATATTTGCTGGAGAACATTTTGACGGGTGATGATGCCGATGAAATAGGCAATTGATTTTCAATATCTTTCACCGCTCCGCGCTAGTGGTGTAAATATTTGTTTAAGGATTTTAGCGGGCAGGTGGAGGAAGCGAGAAAATATGCAAAAAGGCTCTGACAGATATTGCTTCGTTATTGCTCCATTTAATCGAAAAGAAATCGAGAAAAGAGGTTTTTCTTATGACATTTTTCTCTTCCGTTTTTTTTTTTTTTTTTTCAATAATTTTGCAAATCCTTGAAACGTTATGAATGTCTGTTCAGACTTTGCGCAGGTGGGGCGACACAACATTTGTGTACTTGAATGCTTAGTGCCGTCAATTGGTATTTTCTATTTATATAGACAGTTTGTATGGAAGGAGGATGTCAATAACTATCGCTCTATGATGGTCCTGAATGAGATATTAGAAATGATTGACCATTTGAGTGTAAATAATCTTCTGCGGCTAATGTCCTTTTTTTTCTCTATCTCTTGGAGGGGATATTTTCTATGCCATTCAAGAGACTAATGAAGTGAATTTGTAATTTGTGAGGGTGTTTCGATTTATCTTTATTTTTTTTCTTTTCTTTGGTATAAGGATTATGAGAGGGCATTTTTCCACTTTCTTTTTGACACCAAATTAGCTTCTGGAGATGAATGTTAATGATTACAAAAGGGACATTTACATTATAATAGAGTGTACGTCGGGGATTCATTTTGTCCTTAATTTTGGAAGAGAAACTAGGGCAGGATAATTACTAGTAAAACTTGCACATATTTGGTATCATAAACTTCTCCCAGAAGGATGAAGAGACATCCTTAAAAAATAACTTTATAATGTCAATAAATGGATTAAGGGAAATATCTTAAGATGGAAGCCAACAGATATGTATCTGTATACACTTAAAGCTTCCATAAGACAATCTTTAATGAAGAAGGACTTTCCTTATAAACACACATGTACGTATGGGCTTGGAAGTTCTATTTATATACGGGTGGAAAGGGGTACAGAGCGCCCTGGATTGTCGGCTATTATTTCGAGAGATCTGTGGTCCGACTACAGTTATGGATCCCCTTTGGTCTCTCTTCCACGATCCGTCTTAGCCTGAGAGACTCTCTGGATTCCTCCACAGCTCTTCTCCGATTCCTCATGTCAACGCTATCATCTGTTTAACAGAAATCTGGTGGTGACATCCCAAGACCTCTCTTCTTCTGCTAGCTAATGCCGGACATTGACACAATATATGCATGGACCGCGCGCCGTCTCGATTTCCTTCAGGCAATGTGTGGTAGCGTTATTTACAGGTCATGAAAATGTCGAGTATCACCTAAAGAAGATGGGTCTTCTGGAGGATGATAAGCGAAATTTCCATGACCTGAACATAACGCTACCCCCCATTTCAGTGTTCTTCGCTCCAAGCTTAGAACTTCCATATGAGTGGTGCCAGTCTATGACAACTCACTTCCCGGGGTGCAAAAACTTTTGGGCTCCTCGACATAAAGGGCGCCTTCAACAACTTGAACACGGATACAATAACTTTCTCTCTGAAGGAGCACGCCTGAGCCACCTTTCTGACGAATTGGATACAGACAATATTGAACAGCAGAACCTTCCACTCCAGATTAGGAGACTGTGCAGCCAAGAGGGCATCTAACATTACAGTGCTTTCCAAACTACATATATCTACGCGATTAAAAAGGCGACACAAACTGTCCTAGCAGTGGAACTACCAGACATAAATAAGCATTAGTTTGGACAGCTAACGAGCATTTAAAGGGCTGAACTGCAAACTCAAACTCAAGTGTACATATGTATGTATGCGTGTAATCAAATCAAAGTCATATCAGAAAACAGCTTCAAAGCTTTAGGCAAATACTAGAAAACTTAGTATTATCGCGGCACAATTTAAACTAATCTAATCTGGTTTTAATGATCGTCAGAATGGGACCTGACCAAGTAACCAACATAGACCTAACTATGACAAAAAGTCAAAGAAGTTTAGCATCTAGAATCACAAGAAACTGTCACAGCCTTTGTCGATCAGAGAAGTCAAGTGCTTAGAGTCAAGGAATTTTTTTAGATTTAAGAGCCAAATTTGACTTCATTTTATGCGATAGTAGAATTTTAGTTTTTGTGTAACAAGACGCGTGAGGGGGGTATGCTTTCAAATTCACTCTCCGAAGGCGAGTACGTAGATTGATTTCCGACAAATTCCTCCGAAAAACTTTAAAACTGACCAAGAGTCTAGCCAAACGTGAGAACTGTATTTACATTAAATCTCTCCAGCCGTCCCCATGGCAGAGTTTCTGCGCACTTGTACTCAAATACTCCCTTCAATCTAAAGGGCATTACTTCTGCTTGTATAAACTCTTTAAAGACTACAACTGAAATTATTGCCCAGTTTCCTGGAATTTTTTGCTTCAGCCAATGTTTGACGGAAAGATTGATAACTTCACGTTTTTCACAAGTTACACGAAATCTACACGAAACCAGAAGTTCTACTTTAATTCGCCGCGCAATTTCTTAAATTTTGTTCCACCAACAAACCCTCTTAAGGACTGTCTCTATTACTCGCAGCTGGATTTAGGTTTCCTTTGAAATAGTTTGACTTGTTACTGGCCCTCCGTCAGTTACCATGAAATTGCTTCCTGTTCCAAAAAACCTGAATGAATTTCGGCCTGAATTTCCCACTCACCGGCGTTCTTTGATGTTGATGCTGCCTGCCAATTTGATTATTTATGTCCCTACGTCGCCTTGTGTAAGCTTATTGAAGCCCATCGATATTATGCCTGCCTGCTTATGGCAGAGCATTTGCGTAGGTCGTTTTGCCCAAAGAAGGTTACACAAGGATATCCAATGAACCCAGTACGAGTATCTTCTACCCGTGATTTTTGTTTTTGTTTCTCCACTGAACCAGTGACATTTTGAAGAAGGCGGCAGTGATGATGGTGGTACACCAGCTGTTGAAAAACCCTCAGAAATTCACTTTGCCGCAAAATTTCTATTCACATCCTTAAGGCAATCTCCCAGCATTGAAGTCCTTTACCAACTATTTATGTAATCAAGACCAATACACCCTCTCTTAAACAGCATATTAACTCACCCACGCACAATTTATTAGCTCATTTCATCACTCACACTTGATTGCTGATAAGTTATTGCCACTCTACCCGCCCATACCGCATACTCGAGCCACCACTTCAAATCATACACACACATAAATAACCAAAGGCGAAAGCGAACTACAACAATTTTAATAACGGGAATATTGAATACGTGAACTATTCAGTTGGCGAGAAATTCGCTTCATTTATTCGCTCCATGTATCCCTTCCAATTTGCTTTGTATTCTAGTCACATCGCTGGTTATCATTCATTTTATGGCACACACAACAAACCCAGACGCACACGCAAACGCACACATAGATCTAAAATCGCTCGTTCACATATCCTGATTAATAAATCCCTTTATTGGATTAGAGAGTAGCAAAAAGGCTTCTGGTGATGCCATAAATTTTCCTTAACATTTCCCCTTAGCGTTGCTGCTTCGGAGTCTACTCTGCTCTTTCCAGGACATCCGTTGATCTGTGTACATTTTTACATGAGTGTATTCCCTTTTTTTTCATTCTGCCTAACAGTTGTATAAAAGGATAATAAACTGAAGAATACTCTCTATCCCCATCAGCGATGTGATGTTGTTGCTGTCGCTGCTCCTGCTGCCACTGATGATGATGATGATGATCACAGTGATGCTGATGATGTGAGAGTTACCATTAATCTTATCCATTTTTATGCACAAAAGGGTATGGAGGTGGGCGTGAGTGTGTCTGTGTGTGTGTATGTGAAGGAGTCATCTATCAAGAGTCCTCGATGAGAAGCTATTTATCTTGTTTTCCAATCATTCGCACAAAATGCTTTCATGCTCTCGCAATGGCTTGTGAGTGGCGTTTTTATTACAAAATATCCATAAAAGTATTTTTCTCTCAGTTTATCCTTAATAGATAGTTTTGTTTGTTTCGATTTGAAAAAATAAAAGGATTAGAAGAGGAGTGATAAAAGGATCAAATGGATTGCAAAGAAATTTCATTTCAAGAGCTGCACAGCTATTTTCTTGATGAAAGTAGTCACACTTTTGATCGTTTTTGTTGGATATGAAAAGGACATTTTCTCTCAACATTTCGAACTTCCAAGAAGTAATCTGAATCCTATCCTATATCGTCTGAATTCATTGTCCAATGTGTACGGGAAAAAAATTCAACTAAACTGCTTCTCTTGTCAGAAGACTGCTTAATCAATGTCCTGCTGAATGGTGAAAATTGATACTCAGACACTTTCTGATGGAACACGAGAGCCTTATATCTTCTGAATCAGAAAAGTGAAACAGAGGAATAAAAAAAAACAAGAAAATGTCTAAACGACCTTCGATCTCATCATAGCAATGCCTTCCAATAGCCGCGCTGTGTCTATGGAACCAGAAAAGACGTAAGGTCAGTATAGTCATCAACAAGAACCGGTTCCGAATCATAATAGACTTCCTAAGGAGTCACTGCAGACTTAAGGAGCACCTCAGGATACTGGGTATTGAGCAACGTGGAGACTGCAGATTGTGCGGAGATAATAAGGAACACCCATGGTACCTTCTAAAGGAATGTGGAGCATTGATTTACAAAAGAAGGAAACGCCTGGATGCCTACCAACTATCAGAAGAAGATCTACCATTGTTGGATCCACTCCAGGTACTCCGATTCATCAAGGAAAGTCGAAAATCTCATATATCTACATGAGAAAATCTTGGCGATCAATGAAGCCTTCTCTTGGCTGGAATGTAATGCAATATCTGCATAGGATATGAGCATTTTCACTGACAGTCAACGAGCTTGCCAGAAAGGTTACGACTCTTAAGGTGCTGCATAAATGTCAAGAGGAGGGCATGCCCCTCACTACATGTAAACATACACTTGAGCTGAATGCTTTCAGGAGGACGAACTACAGATGAAAAAATGGCTCGATATGTCATACATATGTATATCTAGACAGATCTGGCCAAAGATGGATCGGTAACGTAGGACCGGTTTGGTTGTACTAAAGCGATCAAAAAGATTAGTTACGTATTCGGCGAACTCACGGGCCACTATCTGATAGGGCCTGGAGCTGCAGAGGAGAAGTGGAGCATGAAACCATCTTTCACCTCCTATGGTATGACACGAGGAAGGCAGCTCCATTTTACATCTTCACTTCAATGATGTCAATGAACTGGCGTCCTCGCGACGCAACGAGCATCCTCCACATCATTAAAAACTCCTGGTTTTATGAGTCCCCTGGGTGGCCAAAGTGGAAAGTTTCATGGTATCACAAAGGACATCTACTGGTTCTATATCTGTATACAGACAACTACCCTAGCCCAAACCTAAGCCTTAACTTTGGCGACATTAATAAATCGATAGAAACCTCTTCGCTAAGATACTTCTTTATTACCTAACCTTTAAGCGAACTTTTAGCAATTCACACAGTCTGTTCCTCTTGGGTTAGGCGTCTTTAAGTGTCTCTTCGTTATCTTCCAACTTCATCCGCCAGACGCCCAAAATGTCATAAAAAATCGTTCTTCAACTTCAAACAATCTTAAAAGTATCCCTTATCTACATTTTTATATTCCCATTATCCTTATCCTTATCCTTAGCCAATTATCCTTCGAAATTCAACACACCCCAAGACTATCGACAACAAGCCACATAATCTCCAATGAAAATATCATTTTGTCACGTGCATCAGTTTATATTATGTATCCTTCCCTATTAAGGAATAAGTCAAAGGCCTTCTCTGTTACCATCGTAGGAATATACCTAAAATATCCTTTTTTTCTGCCAACCAAGTGAAAATCGCTCTTCATTCCTTCCTTTTTCGCCGCACAGAACACACATTAATCATAACAACGGAACTTGCGTTTGGACAATGTCCACAACGAGCACCACCCACAGACCAACCCACCCACGTACACAGACTAATAGTGTTGGATGATATTCCGAAAAGGAAACCCAGGTGCCTTATAGAACGTTTCCAAGGCAAGAACGAAAAAAAATATTTTAATCAAATTTAAGGGATACAACTTTTCCACTTAAATTTTGTTGTTGCTGGTATGTTTCGTGGTGGTGTTCATCCTTGTGTCCAGAGTGTTCTCCCGATATGGAAACTTGCTTTTTTCGTTTTGGAAAAATTCGTCCCTCTGCTGGGGGGGAAGTAGATAGCGGGACAGGTTCTGTCAACTAAGTGACATACCAACCAAGAACAGACGTGGGGTTCCCATCTCTTTTTCTTTTCTTTTTTTGTTGCTTTGCTTTGCTTCCTGTGTGATGTAACGAGTAATTGGAGCTCGTTTAGCATTTTAATGGACGGTTTTTGAAATAGATGTTTCCACGGGAAATATCTTTGTCCTGCTGTTGCTTCAGCTTGGACATCATTTTAATCACTCTGACAGGTGCTGAGGTGTCCCATCACAAACAGATGAAAAATATTCACAGAGGGTTTCGTTTTCGCTTCTTTTTTTTTTCCTCTACCTCTCTATCTCTCTCTCTCCGTTTCGTTTTCTTCGTATAGATGGTTTAATTGCGATTTTTTTTGACAAAATTTTCAGACCGTCATTAGTATCCTTAGAGGGTGATGGTGATGTGCCCTTCTAGCCACAAATTGAATCATTAGATGAATGAGCATAGATGGGAAAATAGAAAGCAATTTGCAGTGCCTAATTTATTCAAGCGTTTTCCTTTGGAATATCAATTTCGATTAGTTTGGTTAGAATTTAAATGGACACTTAAATGACAGATAATATAGGTTAATTTCCTGGGAAACCAAGAGTCAATGTCCTGTGTCTTGAAATGCAAATACAAATATTTGACTTCGGTAGCCAATAATGAGCTTCAGGAAAAACATCACTGATGTTTTCTAAGATTCAAAGTAGAAGCAATTGCCAACCATTTGCGACCGCTTACCTTAAAATAGGAGTGCAATGAGCACAATTGATTTCCAGTATGGGTTTCAGGAAAAATTACTTGGAATTTACAACCTCGTTGAACAGTGGATGACAACATATGTACCTGAATAGCAGACTATCAGCTAATTTTTGTATTTTGGTCCTACCATAGTATCCAAGGCTATATTTTCATGGTACAACCAAGTGTAAGGAAGTACTCTGAGTCCCCTCCTATTTGTCTGGATGGAAAGTTTCAGACCTTATTAGTTAGAGAATTGCGACTAATTTATGTATCTCCAAGCCTGTGCATTCGCGGGCGATATTGTTCTGTGTGACGATATTGAAGATAAGATGCAAAAGAGCCTAAAAGTATGCAACACATTAACAATACAGAAATGAGAGATCAATGTCGGAAAGACAAAAGTGCTGGTGATCGGTAACGAACCAGGAGCACAAAGACTAATGGTGGATGGAGAAGTCAAAAAACAACTACCTAGGGAGTATTATCAACAGCAGAGGTGATTCGGAAGAGGAGGAACTGATGGCGAGGATTAAATCGACAAATAGAATGTATTCGGCATTGAGAAGAAAATTCTTAGACCAAAAAAAAAACACACAAGGAACGAAAATATCGATATTCAACTCTATTGTTCTGTTCCCAGTTTTATTGCATGGAGGTGAAAACTGGACGCTCACAAGAAGACAGGAAAAACAAATAGAAGCTATGAACATGAAATACCTCAGGAGAGTTCTAGGAATCAAGAGAATCGGCAAAAAAAGCAACGAAGACATTAGAAAGGAACTGAATATCAATAATGGTAAACTAATTCTCGGCGACAAGAAACTTTGATGGCAAGAGATGAAAATTTGAGAAGCAAGACCAGAAGAAAAAAGCAAAAGAGGAAGACCCAAGACCACAAAGAACGTTACCGCTGAAAAAATCTTAAAAAAAAAAAAGCTGATATTCGGCGAGAAGGAAACAAGGATGAAGCGATTCGTAACAAATTTTAAGTTCAGATGCGAAAGGGTTCGCACACCACAGTTTAATGTTCAAATGCGCGATGATATAAATTTTGAAACCTTCAGGAACGATATCCCCTCCATTCAGTCTTGTACAAAATCTTTCCAAAACATAGTACCTTGTAGATGTAGACTTTCTGTGTCTTACACACTATAATTCCAATGCATATCGCACTCATAACCCCTAATCGGCTTGTTTGGTTCTGAATACACGTCTATCGAAAGTATGAGAATCAAAAAGAAGGAACAAAAGAGGTGGGACCGTGAAAAAACTTTTTAATGTTAAAGCTGTTTCAACAAAAAATTTAACTTATTTCGTTCGCATATGATTACAGGATAGACTAGGAGTCTTAAGGTGTGCTACTCATCCAAAGTGTATATCTACACAGTATGTTACGTAAATTGATACATATGTACAATACTTTAGATTAAAATAGACAGCAACAAATTCTATGACCATGTATCCCAGCATTTCTCACTCCACCAATGAAAAACTTTACTACTAAGGACGAAAACATAGTTAAGCCCCATTTTCATTCAAGCGAATGTAGCTCCTTTCTATCCCAGCTCATCAGACACATACATAAGTATGTATGTGTCTACATGAAAGCTATCAAAAATTTTAATTAGAATTACGTTCGCTTTTCATCGGCTTTTCATTTAAAACAAAAAGGACTTCTCCTCAGAAGCAAACATTTTCATTCATATCACTATACTCATATCATTTAACCTTCCCACAAATGTTCTTCTGAATATTTCAAAATTCAGACAGCCTTGGAATAATAACATGCTACGCACCTTACATACGTAAATGTGTCAAAAAAAGCAATAAGCAAGACTAAAAAAGGAAAAAAAAAAAGTAAAACACTTTTAAATGTATAAATGAGCACAGGGTCTATAAATATTTCATTGCTAGTATGTGGCTTATTCCCTAAGGTTCAGTCAATTTCAAAAAACCAAAAAATTGTGTATGTGTGTGTATATTTAACTTTCTTATATTCACAGGCTGTCATTCACACACGGATGTTTGCGACCTCGATGAGTCATTGAGGGAGTTTTCTGTATCTTTTTTTAGTTTTTAACATGTGTGTCCCAGTTTTGTGCGTCTGGCAATTGTTTACTTAGGATGGCTTTAAAAACAAAATGTCGCAAATGTCCTTAGAGATTATTATTCTGTTTTGTTGTTATATTTATATTTTTACAGAGAATTAAGGGTTTTGAGAGTTTAGGGATTATTTCACATTCAGAAGCGTTAAATAGTGTTTTTTTTTTTAAATTTTAATCAAAGAGTCCTTGTTTTAGCCATCATTAATACATGAATGGCGGCACTTTCGATCCACAAGTCAAAATGAAGTTTTTATTTAAGGAAAGAGTGAGGGGATAAAGGACTCTAGAAGTCCCGATTGTTTTTGGAAAACTTTTGTGGAAGAAAATTCCGCCATGGAATTGAAATGCATTGCATATTATTAGGTGCATGTGTTTTAGAATCGCCCCTGCATATAGCGTCTACTAGGGCGGTCTATGGTGTAGAATTAAGAGCTTAATTAGAACCCTGGGAAAACTATCCTTTTCCAATATGACGAAGCTCTGAAACAAATCTCACTGAAAAACAAAAAAAAAAAAACCATCAGGGGAATCAAAGTATTTTGGAATGATCCTGGTAAAAACGTCAACTGCTTTAGACAATGTTATCAACAAGGAAACTAGAGCAGTGCCAATGCGTCTACGGTAAAAATTGGTGTCTGAAGCCCATAATGACCTACTGAACGTACAGCAGAAGTGTTATGCAGACCAATGATCAGCTGCGCCTCTCTAGTATGGTGGCGCAAAACACAACAGATCAATGCTAGTTACATACATATATCGACTGCACAGATTAACTTGTCTTCGGATCACCGCATCACTTCACAGTGCAGAAAGAAGCTACGCTGAATGCTGTTAGGCTGCCATAGATGCAAGAACTTAAACCAGGCGCCTGTACAGGCCATCTCAGCATTCTTGAAAATATCAAAAAACAACCAGTCTTCCAGACACGATGCTCAAGAGATGTCGGTTCTCGAGAAAATTCGAAGTGACCGCCAAGAATGGAGAAACCAAGATCTCAACACACCACCCAAGACACAATTCCGGTACGCAGATAGCTTCAAATTGGAAAATGACAATACCGGAGCTGGAAACTGTGGTTCCAATTTTCAGCATGGGGCCGCATTTGGAAAATCACCTACCATCTTCCAAGGACAGATCTTTGCGTTGGGGAATACCTGCGGAGAAACACTAACAAAACCAGCATCTATATCCACTCGAGCAGTCAGCCGCCAACACTAAATGCCCTATTTTCTATACAGAAGGGTCAAATCTCAAATGGGATCTCTCGAGCTCCTTGATAGCCTTGATAACATGGATCTCTGGAGACGAAGGCTTTGAGAGAAATGAACGAGCAAACTGCCTGACGTGGAGAGGCGCTGTACCTACTCGGAGTACCACCCAGTAGTATCCACTCCATAATAACACAATGGGAGTTTGAAGTACTCGCCGAACACTGGCCCAATCAAAGGACAAGGGGAAAAGTTCATCAACGCCAACAGAAGCAGAGCAAGCAAACTACTTCGAAAAAGCAAAAAAGAACAGAACACAAGAAAGCATGAAGTGCTAGCTTACCAGCTCCGTGGGGTAATACCAAACAGCTATCCCGCAAGGAGAGTGGTAGGAGTGTGCTGGTGGTACATTAGGACGTAGGCATCGAATATTTGGTGGTAACCCGGGCTAATAATTTAGAAAATTACTTGATCCTTTGAGATTTATATTACATTTCGACATGTGCCCACGCTTTAACACCCATAAAATTCTAGCTCTTAAAAGGTTAAGACATGGCACAAACTGCTTTGATTTTAATGCTTTTCCATTTTTCTCTCTAAGCAAATCTAGCAATCTGAAGGATATCAAACATATCAAATGACTCGCATAAAAAAGGACATCAATTTGATTTCGGTTTCCCTTGTATTTTTTTTTCTTTTTGTTAATAATTTGTTTCCTCCTTGTAATTCATTTTCTCAACTTGAAATCATTCATGCATTATCCTTTTTTTTAACTCAACAACCCTACGCTCCTCAATTACATCCAATTGAATTCCATTGAAAGGATACACACAAGAGAGAGAGAGAGAAAGCCAGAGAAAAGGAAAAGTATTTCAAACGAATTGAATGGGAAAAACGATGAAAAATGAAAAAGGAGGTCCTTTCGCATTTCACAAATGGAAAGACAATTCCTCAGCGACTTAAGCAACATTTTTTTTCGCCTGCCATTTTTCCCTTCTTGTTTTTACTCACGTATTTCTCTTGTTTTATTCCATTTTTGCACAGATATTGTATTACCTACTGTTGTTGTTGGTGTTTTTATTTTTAAAAATCGTTTTGCTGCCATTTCAAGGATTCATAGTTGAACATTCGATGGAATTGCCATTTTGATGGAGAGAATTTATTTTACAGCAAATTGGTGCCCGGGTTTTATATATTTTTTTCGCTTTTTTTTGAAAAAAATTTCTTCTGTTTTCTTAAGTGCACAAATGGATAGCGGCGGGGTAATGGAGAGGGCTGACAATAAACATTTGTGTCAAGTGAAAAAACAAAAGCACTAAAGTGTAGTGAAAGTAAGTCCGGAGAGATGTTGTAAAATTGCAGGATTTATATAGGGGTACCGTACAGAAAGAAAAAATAGAGAAAAGGTAAATGAATGACAGGAGCAAGTGCTGTATACCATCAAATGAACATAAAGTGCGGAAATTCATTGAAATGGCCATGTCGAGGGCGACGATGGAAATGATGTTGAAAATTGAATATCGTTGGAGCCTTCGAAAGAGTTAAATCTGGGTCATGGCCAAGGATTTGGATGTGCACCTCGGTCAAGGTGATATCACTGGATCTAGCACGAAATCAGCCACACAAGGACTACCTGCAAGAGTCAACCAAAGCTTATTATCTAGCGAATGATGCTTCTGACGGAGAAAAGTTCCAAGATGGAGAGATTTCCTTTCGACAGGGCTGGAAAGGTGCAGAGGAAATGAAGCATGATTCATCCATTCGACTATGCCCTGTGAGGACACTAAAAGTGGAGCTGATATCTGATCGCTTCAGCAAGATCAATGGCCAGATCGAAGGCCAGATGTATCTTGATATAAAACACGTCGTCCCATCCTCCGATCTGCGATTGCTCTTGCTTGCATCCAGCTAGCTACGTCGATCTTAAGGCTGCACAATGATGCGAAAAAGCGAGCGATGCGAAAAACGTTTGCTTGCGATAAAACCGTTCACATGTGCTCTTTTGTACGCACGCACAGAGAAGTGATTTTCGATGCTGTGAGCACGTAAATAAGACTACATTCAAACGGTTTTATCGAAGTCAAACATTTCTCGCATCGCAAAGCTTTCACATACATCACTGTTCGCGTAACCTTACCGTAGCTAAATGTTCTTATATGGCCCAGGGTCGCACTGGCAGGACCCCAAAACATACGTGCCTTCGATACATTCTTTGTGTCCTAGATTTCGTCATCAATGAAATAAATCTCAACCCCAATGAAATGCTGAGGTTTGAAGGTCTAAGGGTTGCGTACTAGTACGACCCGGGTGCATCCGTTTAGGAAATCTTTTTTACTTTTACAGGCGGTCTGTTTAGAGTCACCACTTACATTAGAGTAAAAACCTATTTATAACGAATAAGACTCGGTTACCATCCATCGTTAAATATCACCAACACATCGCAACGCCTCATATTTTATTTTGAAAATTAATTGCAACACCATTAGAAATCAATTCCCTGGCAATAAACAATTTATGTTAGCCTTCGTCGGAAAGAATAAGGCGATCGCATACAAAAATAAAAAAAAAACGACGAAAAACCGAATAAAGCGATTTTCCTTAATAGATACGCGTCATTTTATTACCATTCCATTTGCCGCCGTTATGCATGTTTTAACGTCCTTACTCTGGGCTTCCACATGTCTGCACCGGGAAGTTCACTCTATCACGCGCCCATTACTGTGGGTGATTTCGTTAAATGGCACCTTCCTCCAGGCGAGCACATATTTCGTGATATATCCTTAATGATTGCGTGAAAGTGAAATTGCACTGTAGCACGACACATTTTTCTCCTTTTACATCCGAGTATACCTATGTATATGCGGGTGGTTCTGGGTTGACTGATTTGTGAAGGCAGAAGAAAGAATGCGCCAAGTTCATATGGGCAAAGTGGTATCTCACCCCAACAGACAGACACACATCCATATGTACACACATCCTTTAAAGAGACATCACGTGCTTATGCGAATGATTAGCTGCGATAAATTCTTACGAAAAAGTTTTCCGCCAAAAATTGGGAGGAGGAAAATAGACGACCTTAATATGAGTTCAACTGCGCGACAAATAAGTTGGATAATAATGGCCTTCATGCATGGAGGATATTATCTGATACTATCCGTCATTGGGTAGAGAAGACATGGAATGAGCGCGTTTCCAAGGACCGTATACCAATCAATAATCGGCTTCAGAGCCACATACGCACGTGAGTGATAGATACTTCGTATAAACTGTTCACTCAGCAGTGAAGGTGGCATGAATTCAAAACCCCAATACAAAACATCGGTAAAGCAAGCAAAAGGGAACTACGATTTGGACTTGCACTGAAAAAGTAATGAAGCAAAAGAATTTCGTTCCACTTAATCCAAATTTTAGCCTTAACTCTCAAACGATTTTCCTTGACAAAGTTTGAGTTCTAAAGAGAAAAAAAAGGACTTCGACAGCATTTTCAAATCGTTTCCTTGCACAGTGACTCTTCGTGAGGGCATATTGTCATCGAAACGATTTTGCACCCAGTTTCTATCGGCAATTGAAAACGCATGTGAGGGAGCTATCCCCTCTAGATATAGAAGAAAAAAATAGAGAAAAGCCGAAACTACAGGCAACCGAAGTCCTTATTCTTGTGGATTAATATTTGTGCAAAGTGCCTACTACACCCAGTTAGCCATACCAGATACCAGTCAGAAAGGAAAACAAATGAAGAACACACTCCACACCATAAAAAAGGAGCTCAGAAGTTTAGACTGGACGTGAATCCTAACAAAACAGATTCAGGTGTCTTTATATAGAAATCAAAACAAGTGACTTCTGAATCCCTTACGAATAAAGGAGAGCAAATGAAACTACCGATAGACAGAAGAAATTTTGAAAAGTAATTGGATGTAGAATCAAAGCGAGTTCTCAGGATATACAACTGCATCATGAAATCTATGCAGGTGCACAGTATGCTGTCAAACTCTGGTGGGAACTGGAGCGTAGAAAGACTTCTTTTGAATTTTACATGGAACTTGGACCCTTCTGCGAAGTCCCACATTTTGCATGCAGGGCGAAAGACTTCAGAGTATCTTTCTCCAAAAACGGCGATATCACAGGCGGACCAGTAGGAATGCAGTAAAGTGGGAGGGTTATGTTCCCTACAATCCTGATCATAACCTCGCCGAACAAAACAAAAGAAAAAGAAAACAAAACTAATGGAAACTAATCACATCACCAAAACTCCGAGGCCTTAGAGACCTTGGTTAAGTCATTGAAAGGATCAGTTCACCAACCATAAGGCTCAAAGACGTTCAGTTCATAGCCGCTAATCGACCATCTAAGTGTTTTTGTTAACAAAGCTTATAACTTCGCCAACCGTTGCCAACTTCAAAAGCTTTTTTCTACTTGATTTAACGAATAAAAGGCGTCAAAGAAACTGCAAGAGGCTCGAATACAACAGGTGAATCTGATGCTGGCGGCTGTCCTTTATGGAACTTATGTGCTTTTGGATGGAGAATAACATCATCGGCTAATAGAACTGAAAGAAAAAGGCATTCAAGCAGTTCTCTTGATAGCTTACTCTGTTGCGAGCCAATGTCCAGCTGATCTAAGGATCCACAGTCTCTTCCAATTCGTTGCAAATTGTGCAACTTTCGTCGCTTTTTAAACCTAACTTCTTGCAATTGTCCAGGAGCTTACAATATCTCATTCAGAATGGCAAGCATTCGAAGCTTGTTCCCAGACTGACTTATCTGACTTCCCAGTTCTAAGGAAAGCTGAGTTGAATAGTGTTTTTGGATCGAGAATTACATGAGCTGGGACCAGGATTCGATGTATAATCTCAACAAGAAAGGACCAACGTCTTGTACAAAACGTCACCGTAGACAGATATAGCCTTAAGGTAGTTAGGGTCTTTGCCTACCTAGGCTCTGCTATTAATTCTAACAACAACACCAGCGATGAGAACAAACAACAGAACAACTCTTGCCAACCGCTGTTTCTTTGGCCTAAGAAGGCAATTGAGTGGCAATTGAGTAGCAAAGCCCTCACTCGCACAACTAAAGCGGTCCTCTAAAGCGATCCTTTAAAAAAAATTAATCATGACAGTATTGTTCTATGGAGCAAAGGCGTGGACTTTGTCAAAAGTGAGTGAAGGAGGGGATACAACCAGAAGGTTAAGTCGGCTTAACCAGAAGAGAAAAGGTCCAACGACTGAAGTGGCTGAGCCATGTAGAGCGCATGACACCAATGAACCGAGCCGGAAAATCTTTGAATCCACCATCGTGGGGCGACGCAGTAGAGGAAGACTTAGTGCTGCACGCAATTGGAAATGGAAAGGGACCTTAACCAACTGAGCTTGCGAAACTGGAGGAAGCTACCTAAAGATGTAACTGGCTGGAGACTCTTTCTAGTTGAAGCCAAAGTCCACCCGGAATGTGGCGCCAACCTAGGTAAGCTGTTGTATACTATACCCTAGCCCTGAACATGTCTGCATATGAAACAGTGTGTCCGGTGATAGCATTTGTCCCTAAAAAAAAACTCTCTGCCTTGTAATATCGTAACGTCTCTGAACGAAGTAAGTCACAACCTGGTCATAGAAGCCTACAGTGAGTTGTTATCAAAATGTTCCCGTCTCTGAGATTCATTTATGAAAGCTTCGACATGAGTTATGTACTTTCCAATGGTCATATACACGTTTACATCGCCTGCATCCTATGAGATAGAGTGTACACAAGATTAGACCGTTTCTATAGTTTTAAAATAAATTTTTCACAAAAATATAAAAAATCGCCATCTACCACAGACCACTTTTCAAATTTCTAAATTCGCGGTTTAACATGCGCTTCAAATGCTCCGACAGCATCCTGTTGATGTTGCCACGATATCAAATGCCAGCATTAACCCACATCCTCTTTGAACTTTAACCAAACTTTGTCAAATACGATCCCGCTACTATTGCATAATCCAATATCTCTTAAAGTGGCCACAGAAACTAAAACTAACACATGAACCCCCTTAGCAAACAGTCTAACTCACTCACTCACTCACTCACTGACTAACTCCGTATCCATTTCTACTTTCAGGATGGAAAATCATCGACCAAACCTCATCATAATTTCAATATCGATGCTGTATTGGTTTAAATCCTCAGTGGATTGTTGGAAATTCGATGCACGTTTTGCGGCCGGCGGTGGCGGTGGTCCTGGAGGTACCGGCGCCGGTGGTGGGCCCGCCACTAATCCAACGGCCACTGGTAGTGCTGGCGCTCATGGCCAAACGTCGACCGGTGGTCATAATGCAGGTGCTGGAGGTACCAATGGACCAACCGGCTCATCTGGAAGTGGTAATCCCCAACCGCCGTCACCACCCCACCCGGGGATAACAATGTTAAATGTAAATCAACAGGATATGCTCTATGCATGCCCGCTCAATAGTATGTGCCAATGTGCTGGTTTGCCAAATGAAACATCAACTTTGATTGAGATTAATTGCAATGAGGTTGCACTCTATAAATTTCCCGGTAAGTAAATGTTGTTAAAGCATTTTTTTTCGTTGCTTATTATAGAAGTATACCTACACTAGATGTATTTTTAATGTACCTGGATGCGTGTATAAGTGCGCGATGCATATTTCAGTTCCTTATGCAGTGGTTAGTGGTAGTGGCGCCTAGGCAATTATTTCGCATAATGTATTTTTAATGAGAGTGGGACCACGCCACAATATTAATGCATACGAAGGACATGGAACCCTATTTGGTACGCGCTCACCCCCACACTCATCCAACCGAGAATGATGTAATGATGATGATGATGATGATGATGATGATGATGATGGCGGATGGCGGTAGTGGTGGCGGTGGCGGTCTCGTTGTGCGGTTCGGTGTGAATGTGCAATCGGTTGGTTAAAATAAAATAAACAAGATGCAGAGATATGTTCCACAGGGAAGTTCGGTTCGGCATTGCTATAAATCACAAGGGGCAATAAATTTCTCTCAGGATCGCGCGCCCCGCCACAGTCTAGGGGGAGAACGGATGATGTGATATAATCCTTGAAATACTGCATACAAATCGCGGATTATGCTGGCTGAAGGTTGTTTGCCAGCCGGTATTAATTGCCTCTTGTAATTTATTGCAATGCAAAAATAAAAATATGTTAGCGGATGGGTACTCTCGTTCGGAAGGAGTAAAAGTAAAGCTGATGCTTTAAATTTGGATTCAATGATTTCTTGGACGAGTTTTTGTTAAAGAATTCCTTCAAAGACGAAACAATGAGGTGTAAATGGATACCCACAGAGCTCCATACTCTCGCCTACACTTTTTTTTTAATGTCGATCAGTCACAATCCAATACAATGCACTACGCCTATTATACAGCAAAATACGGAGAAAGGATTCAAGGTGTGGACGCCCAAAGCAGCGGATGTTTATCGAACAGATTTGACCTGAGCTGGATGTAAATTGCTGGTATATCAGTGAGACAGTGATTTTTACAAATTGGGTGCAGATTAGAAAAATGCCAAACCAAGGTTCAAGCGCTGAAATGGCCTACGATGTGGAGGACCATTAACCTAAACTACAGAGGCCAACAAAATACAAATACTTGGCGCAATACACCGTATGTGGGGTCAGAGTTTAGCTTCTCGGCCATTCCACACTCTTTATGAATCACATAAAGAGCCTCTCACTTTCGAAAACAAGCAAAACATGGTGAATACCAGGACAGAGCTACACCAAGCTATTATTCCCCACCTACTTACACATAAAGTTTAACTTTTTCTTGAGCTACCTAGTATAACCTAACCTGGCAGACATTTCCTAACCTAATTGTAGGGCCAATCGTTGCGGATGTCACTATTAGATTGCTAGACCATTTCCTGTTCTAAGGAGCATGTTGAAAAAATTGACGCAAGGCGCTAAAGGCTGACGAAATCAATCCCTGTATCTCCCTTAGTTTAGAAATTACTTACTAGTGCTTCTGGTTTTGAAAAGCATATTGAAAATCGGTACCAGGAGCTTAGGAAGACATAATGCCTTAAGACTGAAGAAACCCACCTCTCTGTCTCCTTCAGTTTAGAAAGCGCTTACTTGGCAACGAAATCGCCTACAGAGATAGCCTCGCTGTCATCCATCCAGAAACACTCTGCAACTTCTGGCAGTGACTACCATACAGGACGAGTATAGCAATATATAAGTCTTATAGAACAGGTTCTACTATATAATCGAATTTAAAGCCAACAATATTTTCCTTATTTTTTAAAAGTTCTCAAAACTTATCTACTCGTACATCTTAAGTTTTTAATCTTCTCCTAGTCCACCCTCTTAACAAGTACCACTCACACGAAAAATAAAAATAAAAGTGGACTTGCCCGACAGAAAATGTTCCAATTTTCATTCATCCAATTTTCTCTGAACTAACACAGATGAGCGTTCTCCAGCAACCTTCCCTTTGTTGAACTTCTCTTTTTCATTAAATTTTCTTCATCCATTCCATCATCTCTGGCCTCTCGTAAAGAATGAAAACATCAAAAACCTGTCAACTGCAACAATACGCTCCTTGGCGCGCACGTATTTTTATGTACTTTGTTGTGCAGCGCTTTTCCTATCCCCTAAAGGATCGCATTACACCTTCGTCAAATTGTTTTCGCCGAGTCCTTGTTGCTTTCTTTCCTCTGTAGTCTGTACATAATCATTTCCATTCATAGCCAACACAAGATGAACCAATCCTTCTTCGAGAAAAGCGACAAAAAAAACAAAAACAAAAAACGAAACGAACACTTTCTCATTTGAATGTTATACGAAGCAAACACACAGACATAAGCACAAGTAAATGCAAGGCGCACAAAATGTGCTTAACAAGAAGTATGATTTAAATATGAAAAAATATACGAAATAACAATCAAACAGTGTAGTCCTTTAAAGAAAAAATCATACAAAATCCAACAGAAAACAGCAACAACAACAGCAACACGAAAAAACAACAACAATCACAGGGAAATGAGGAAAAGTCCTTGGCTTAAAATGTATTTAAGCCAACCTAGCATAGTAGGAGGAGGAGAACCAAGTCCTTTGTATATTTTAAATTTTGTTTCTCTCATTTTCAGAGATCCTTGCTTACCCCTCTGCCCATTCCCGTACTTAAACGCAGGGTTAACAACAGAGAGATAGAAAAAAAGGAAACAGAAAAACCATTCAAACAACTTGGCTTAATTTAGGGGTTCCTGATGCATCTGCATTCGAATTTTTGTTTTGATGTTGGCCTGAAGAGGGAGATACAGAGAGGAGGGAAAGAGAGATGGAAACAATGCACGAACGAACGGACAATCGTTGTGCAACTTAAGTGGGTACTTAGCATTAGCATGAAACATTGTTACTCTCTACCAAAAGGATACAATTTTCTTTGAGTGCCTACTATCTAAGTGGGAGGGTTGGTGGTGGTTCTTCATCTGCAAAGGAAGACTTTGTGTGTTCATATTAACTTTTCGTGTGGTCGTTAACTTTATTCAAGGACACGGACGAAGCTGCAGAGACAATAGATAATGTTGGAAAACTGTGATTTTCTGCAATTCGCTGGTATTTAGCGGACGTATCCTTGGCAACAGACTGGATGCAAGAACTGTTTTTCAAGGTTTAAGTAATTCTAAAGTGTTGCTTATGACATTGACGCTGTAGGTACTTACTGCTGTAGCTATACATACTTCTGCCAGAAAGAGGAGGCTTCGTAATGTGTGTTGCAGTTTGGTCATTCGTCCTGATGGCAGTTTGTCGTTTGACTCTTGCGTAGCAGGGTGGCTGACTACATTAATTTCTTAATCCTCTATTTACACTTAGAAAAAAAACTCGGGGAATTGAATTGCAAAGGACGAAAACTGGCTCAATCGCAGTTGAAAAAAAGACGGAAACAGAGTATGACCGCCTTTACACTGGGCTGGAAATTTTAAATCAGGAGACGCTGTGGGCCATATCATCAACAAATTCGTTCAGCTGCTGCATTAAACTGACAACATAGACATCTTTAGTCGAACTCGAACTTTGAACTCGACAAATGACACTCTAGTGTAAATACGTCGATGATTGACAGTCTGGAACTGTTGCTACGAGTACTTCTGAATTGAACTGATTTGAAAAAAAAAGAAAAAAAAATGTTCGCCCGAGTTTTGGTTCTCTGTATGAGAGAATTAATGGAGAAGGATATACACCCGTGAAATCTGCGAGCTGTACCAAGATGAGGAAGGCCGTAAAAAAAAGTCAAAGCTCTCGACGACTATATTTGACTTGATAACATCGACTGAATGAACAACAATGCTCCAGCTAAGAGGATCTTCGACTCACAGTTCCCGAGCTCAGACATCCACAAAGACAGAAAATTAAAAAAATAGTGAATAATAAAACCTCCTCATTTAAACCTTTTTAGCCCGCATTCTATTGGATTGATCATGTTCTTCCTCAGGTAGCTTTTTATAAAGCTTTTGGTAGATATTCTTAGCAGTTCTCTGTCGTGGCAACGCAGCTCACATGTAGCAATATTGTCATATGGTGAGAATGGTTGATCTACATTCTTAAGGAGTAAGAAAAGCACTGCCAAAAAAGTCCCAACGAATACGAACAGGAAAAAAAAATGTTTGATCACACAAATGATTGAAAAACAACAACGCAATGACATCACCTACGAACGAATGGATTGCAAACGAATTCTGAGATCTGCGGCACTAGCCAAGCCCATAAGTAGAGCCGCAGGAGCAAGGTATTAAAAAACTCATAAAATGAAAAAAGGACCGAGAAAAAGTAAGGAAGTGTATTCAGGTTAATTGATAAGCAACGTTAAACAGCAACGGTCCTAGAATTAACCCTTGTGGGACTTCTCTACTTTTCCTGTTTTCCGATTGAAATATATAACGACAGAGGTACTCGTTCTAGCTCTCAGGCTAATGCACTTAAGGGCTAGCCCCACAACACATATAAAAGGTAACTTATCACAAATTGCACCAAAACGATGGAAGAAATAGTGATTGTATCGCATTTGAATTTTGTGGACATGAAAGTGCACCTTGGATAGTGCGTTGGACTATTCAGCGGGGGGTTCGAAGCTCGCATCTCAGAAAACGCCATAGTCTTTTTTACGACCTCACCTCTATTGCAATCATCCGAGAGGAAAAAATGTCACGAGAAAAAGCTTCCCAATTCGCCTTTCGGATATGGCGTTAAACTGTAAAAATAGAAGGGACCTTTCGTGTGAAAAAAATAACACGCACAATACGAATGGCAGCGAGAAGCTACGAGCTGGACCACTCATACGGTCTGTTGCGCCACGAATTTGTGTCTTTGTGTATTTGTGTTACCTATACACATTTGAAATCCTTCCAGGAAAAATCACCATGTTACTCCCTACTTTTTAAGGTTAAGAGGAGATTATTACCCTCACCATCACATTTCTTCCTGGCATTCCATTTCGCTTTTTTTTTTTTGTTTTCATTTCCTTTTTTTATACCTTTAGCATGCGATAAAGAATGACAATGTACGCTTTAGTGTCATCGTGTTTGACGTAATCACTTAATTTAAGGTCATAAATATTTCTCTTAGGCTTCATGTTAAAACCGCAAAGTAAATTAATAGAGAGGGCTGGCGCTGTAGGATGAGACATGACAAACGCAGGATATAAATTTTACTACACCCTGGGTGAGGTGAGCAGGATAATTAGAAGATTATTATTAGTGCGGATGTTGTGGTTGTGGGTAAAAAAGCAGTCAAGTTAGGTGACATTTTTATTTAATGAAATGTCATTAATTAATTTTTTTGCTTTTTAAAGTCGACTTTTTTTTTTTGTCCAATTATGTGATGTCAAACACGTGTTATTTTTTTTTCTTTCTTATTTGGTGTCTGTTGCTATGCTCCACATAAAATACAAAGGGCAACGACTGGGAATAAAAAATAAAGAAAAGGCAACAAAATGTT